>OX940927.1:26255147-27685147 GCA_954870645.1 Agrotis clavis | reverse complement strand
CCTACGCGGGTGCAGTGGGCGTTAAAAAGAGCCTTACAGGGGCACAACCCCCGGAGCGAACGACGCTGCACTCGGTGATTGTCTCCTCGACAGAGGAAATGGAAACGGGGGACGAAATACTGGAAAAGGTGAGGAAGGCAGTAGATGCAAAGGAGGGCTGGGTGCGAGTGGAGAGAGTCCGGAAAGCAAAGGATCGAAAGGTGATCCTGGGGTGCGAAACTGTTGGGGAGAGGCTCAAACTCAAGGAGCGACTACGAGAGGCTGGAGGGAACCTCGTCGTCGAGGAAGTAAAGAATCGGGACCCGCTTCTGGTTCTTAAGGAGGTGCTTGTAGTGCACAGCGACGAAGAGTTGCTGACAGCCCTTAGGAACCAGAACAGGGAGATCTTCTGCGGCCTCGGCGACGGGGAGGACAGGATGGCGGTCCGATATAAAAAGAAGTGCCGTAACCCACATGTGAATAGCGTTGTGCTCAGCGTATCCCCTACTATCTGGAGGCGCGCACTCGAGGGGGGCAAGCTGCGCATTGACCTTCAACGAGTGCGAGTTGAGGACCAGACTCCTCTGGTGCAGTGCACCCGCTGCCTGGCTTTCGGGCACGGGAAACGCCTGTGCTCGGAACCCGCCGACCTGTGTAGTCACTGTGGTGGCACGCATCTCAGTGCGGATTGCACTGCAAAGCAGGTCGGTACGGCGGCGGCGTGCGTTAACTGCACCAGAGCCAAACTGGGAACCACTGAGCACAACGCATTCAGCAATGAATGCCGGATTCGCAGGAAGTGGGACACATTCGCAAGAGCAACCATTGCTTATTGCTAAAGTTCTGGGTGGCCCCACTTCATGCTCAGTAAAAACCGGTCCAACGCAACCAGAAAGCAGCCGCATTGAGCGAACCGCTGGGGTTGGCTTAATGGAGGGAAGTAACTGGAGCCACTTTCATGGAAAAGTGGCTCCAATTATACAGGTTCGTAAGTCAACTCCAGTGGAATCGTCAAGTTGTGTTGGACCCACGGCTGATACTATACTGTATATTAAGTATACGGGAATGAGTGATCAGCTTATGACTACTAGAGGGTTAAAAGTAAAGGGTTGAAATGTTAAAAATGCGGTAATTTGGAAAGTTGAAACAAAGAGTCAAGATTTAGCAGTTATAGAGTCAAGATAAATAGTACGTAGAAATTAAACAGTAAAATGTGTAATTTAAGTTTATGTAATTAGAAAATATTAGGATTATGTCAAGGAAAAATTAAAGTAAATAAATAAAAGAGAAAAATTGGAAAACAAATATCAACTTAGCAAAACAACCAAAAGAAAACTTACCGTAAAATTTTCCGGATTCAAAATTGCGAAACTATAGAAATAAGCAAATTGTCATTAACTGACCGCACTGAATGTGTCTCTCCGACCGCCACAAAGCGCCTCAACTAAATCAAGATAAAAAGGTCTCTGCAAATTCTCAGCAGAGGGACACTGGCAGGGCAGGAGTGGGTTTTAGTGGGTTCGAGTCCCACACTACCTCGACTGTCTCATGGTCTCTGTGAGACGGTGAGACAGCCGGGGTGTCCGCGGGGATTTCCCACTCCTGCCTCAAAAAAAAAAAAAAAAAAAAAAAAAAAAAAAAAAAAAAAAAAAAAAAAAAAACCTAACCTAACCTAACCTAACCTAACCTAACCTAGTCTAAAATCACTGGTTTTTCGGCCATAACTCATTTTTTTTCTTCCTGTCGTAGGAATTTTGATTGCATGGTTCGGCTTGCCCGCACCGAGACCGATCCAACGATATCACGCACGTGCGTCTTGCTCGCAAAATTTTTCTTCCTATTATTGTTCGTTCTTTTAAAATTTATCGCTGACGCCCTGGTTAGGTTAGGTTAGAATAGGTAGCAGATTTCGAATCATTACGTCAGTGTTCGCATGGCGCCTGTAGCCACACAATAAGTGGAGTGGGCCCAGTGTGAACGAGGAAAAAAAAAACTCTTTTTTCTTTTTCTAAAATACCTAACTGAAAATTTTCAACTTTTTTTTTTTTTCTATAATAACTCAAAATTTTTCTTCCTGTCTGAAGAATTTTTTTGCACGTGCGTCTGTAATGATTCGTAATCTCCTACCTATTCTAACCTAACCTAACCAGGGCCGGCGTCAGCGATATTCTAAAAGAACGAAGAAATAAGAAGAATTTTTTTGCGAGCTAGCCGGTCGTGCGAGGTATCGCCGGATCGGTCTCGGTGCGGGCAAGCCGAACATGCAATAAAATTTGTTACGACAGGAAGAAAAAAATTGAGTTATGGCCGAAAAACCAGTATTTTACGTGACTAACCTAACCTAACCTAACCTAGTCTAAAATCACTGGTTTTTCGGCCATAACTCATTTTTTTTCTTCCTGTCGTAGGAATTTTGATTGCATGGTTCGGCTTGCCCGCACCGAGACCGATCCAACGATATCACGCACGTGCGTCTTGCTCGCAAAATTTTTCTTCCTATTATTGTTCGTTCTTTTAAAAGGACCATGCCCATATTAGTATGGAGCTGAAAGTCAGCAATGTCATGCAATGCCCAAATTGCAGCTCTATGTCATACGATAGCTTTTTAGCAATATTTTTATGATATCTAGGTTTAATGTTATTTAAAGCACCGATTCAAAAGATATTGGACATTAAACATGATAACTTCCTGCTGGTTTTTTATACATTTTATCGTTTATAGACAGCATTGCTAATAGTTTTTCACTAGGAACTTCATGATCATCTTATTGACTTATCTTTGTTATCAAATAAACATGTAAGTTAAGATTTTTTATCGAACAGAAGAGCAAATCGGAAAACACACAAACACAGCTGCAGACGCGCAGGCAGAGTGAATGAGTGAATGAGTGTCAGGCATTTTCATTTTAGTTTTTTGTTTGGAATGTTTTTGACTTGGAGCTAAGTCTTTTGAGCCTTTACTTCATTAGGTTTTGACTTCAATTATTATATAATTATTATGTTTAATTGAAGCCTAGATATACTTTTATGATTTTGCCACGTAAAAAAAAAATATACTTTAACATTACCACAAAGTACTTTTATCTTTTACTGTTGAGTGTCTGGAGACATCCTTTAGATCTTTTAGTAAAGCAGTAATTATTAATCACTTTTGTGACTAATATCAATCATGTTGGGTTTTATCTTGCCGATCGAATCAATAATAATACGCAAATAAAACCGCAACACTACAATAATAGGTATTCGTTATCATTAGTAACAAAACTATCACAACGAATGAATTTATATAAATGGGCCAAAGGACATGATTCCAAACCGTAATAAATGAAGAATGATTGAATGGTGATAAGTACTGCAATGTCAACAAAAAGTCTTATTTTTTTTTATTTTTTAACCGGTGCTTTATATGATTTCAAATAAACATCATAATTCTAGTTTTTTTTTACTAAAACATTCTTGTAATATACTTTATCTGGGCGTTTCTGGGGCACAGATGGGCATGGTCCTTTATCGCTGACGCCCTGGTTAGGTTAGGTTAGAATAGGTAGCAGATTTCGAATCATTACGTCAGTGTTCGCATGGCGCCTGTAGCCACACAATAAGTGGAGTGGGCCCAGTGTGAACGAGGAAAAAAAAAACACTTTTTTCTTTTTCTAAAATACCTAACTGAAAATTTTCAACTTTTTTTTTTTTTCTATAATAACTCAAAATTTTTCTTCCTGTCTGAAGATTTTTTTTGCAAATGCAAAAATTCGATACCTTAAATTCGAAAAGTCGATATTCGATATACGGTAAACGGATATCGGATATTGTATAGCCGATATTTGATATTGCATATTCGGGTATCCGATATCCGATATTGATTTTCGAAAATTCGATATTTAAAAACTCGATACCCGAAATTCGAAAAGTTGATATTCGACATTCGGTAAACGGATATTGGACAGCCGATATTCGATATTGCATATTCGGATATGCGATATTCGATTTTCGAAAATTCGATATTAAAAACCTCGATACCCGAAATTCGAAAAGTTGATATTCGACATTCGGTGAACGGATATTGGACAGCCGATATTCGATATTGCATATTCGGATATGCGATATTCGATTTTCGAAAATTCGATATTAAAAACCTCGATACCCGAAATTCGAAAAGTTGATATTCGACATTCGGTAAACGGATATTGTATAGCCGATATTCGATATTGCATATTTGGATATCCGATATTCGATTTTCGAAAATTCGGTATTTAAAAACTCGATACCGGAAATTCGAAAAGTCGACATTCGATATTCGGTAAACGGATATCAGATATTGGATAGCCGATATTCGAAACTGCATATTCGGATATCGTATATTCGATTTTCGAAAATAGGGTATTTAAAAACTCGATACCGGAAATTCGAAAAGTCGACATTCGATATTCGGTAAACGGATATCAGATATTGGATAGCCGATATTCGATATTGCATATTCGGATATCCGATATTCGATTTTTGGAAAATTCGGTATTGAAAAACTCGATACCGGAAATTCGAAAAGTCGATATTCGATATTCGGTAAACAGATATCGGATATTCGATAGCCGATATTCGATATGGCATATTCGGATATCCGATATTCGATTTTCAAAAATTCGATATTTAAAAACACGATACCGGAAATTCTAAAAGTCGATATTCGATATTTGGTAAACGGATATCGGATATTGGATAGCCGATATTTGATATTGCATATTCGGATATCCGATTTTCGATTTTCGAAAATTCGATATTTAAAAACTCGATACCGGAAATTCGAAAAGTCGATATTCGATATTCGGTAAACGGATATCGGATATTGGATAGCCGATATTCGAAATTGCATATTCGGATATACGATATTCGATTTTAAGAAAATTCGGTATTTAAAAACTCGATACCGGAAATTTGAAAAGTCGATATTCGATATTCGGTAATTGGATACCGGATATTCGATAGCCGATATTCGATATGGCATATTCGGATATCCGATATTCGATTTTCAAAAATTAGATATTTAAAAACACGATACCGGAAATTCTAAAAGTCGATATTCGATATTTGGTAAACGGATATCGGATATTGGATAGCCGATATTTGATATTGCATATTCGGATATCCGATTTTCGATTTTCGAAAATTAACTTAATATTTAAAAACTCGATACCTGAAATTCGAAAAGTCGATATTCGATATTCGGTAAACGGATATCGGATATTGGATAGCCGATATTCGAAATTGCATATTCGGATATCGTATATTCGATTTTCGAAAATTGGGTATTTAAAAACTCGATACCGGAAATTCGAAAAGTCGATATTCCATATTCGGTAAACGGATATCAGATACTAGCGACCCGCCCCGGCTTCGCACGGGTGCAATGCTGATACTAAATACACTACAGAAAAACTGTGAACGTTGTATATAAAAACATAGCGGCCCGCTCCGGCTTCGCACGGGTATAAAATATATAGCCTATGTGATTAAAATCGATCCAGTAGTTTTGATTTATTCATTACTGCCCGTGGCCCGCACGCGTTAAATTTGGAGTAAAACAATCCCCCTTTCCCTATGCCATGAAGATTTCCTGCTATCTTTGGAATATCTAAATTCATACACTACATTTTTACTTATTTACTTTTTACATTTTATTATTTATTTTATTTTTACAACATATTACAGAATGTCTTTATAAACAACGTTCACAGCTTTCTTGTCATTAGACAATACAAACATGTTTTTTCTGGAGGTCACTCTTGAAAGAGCGACATACAGTTGTCCATGTGAAAAACAGTCAACGCTCAAATCTAAGCCTGCAACGTTGAAGGTTTGACCCTGCGATTTATTAATGGTCATTGCAAAAGATGTCTTTACCGGAAACTATAAACGTTTAAATTGGAAGGGTAAATCCGATGGTATCAGAGGGATTCGGGGAATCAATACATCTTCTCCGGTACCACATCCTGTGAGTATTGTGCACTCTATTCTGAAAGTTTTCAATGATTTTACCAGCAAACGCGTGCCATTGCAAAGTTTAGGTGGATTCAGGTTTCTTAATAAAATAACAGGACAACCTACTTTCAACACCATTTTGTGAGGAGGGAGTCCAGACGGGTTCAAAGAGTTTAGAAATTCTGTAGGAAAATGAACAGCTTCTTCCAAATCGAGAACAGTATCGACCGAGTAGTTGTAACGTTGTGGATTACCAACGTTGCATTTCAAAACTATAAATAGTTCATTATTATAAATTTGTAGGTATCTAGTAAAATATTCTTGAATTACGTTGAGACAAAAAGTAATTTTTAAGTGGGTAGTTCTAAATTGATAATATCTGTTGACAGTTAACTGTGGAATGTGCTAGCAACGGATGAATGAATGCCAATGCTTATGCTGTCTCGCTCTCACGCGTGCAAAGTCCAATTCCCCTTCTCTTTGAGCGAGGCATTTTGTAGCAACCAGCTGGGACATGATTGAGTACAGAAAAATCCGACCAACACGCAGCAAGTAGTCCCTCTCTATATTAGGTACTACCTTTAACTGTCGGTTCCGGATATTATTTTGATAGATTTATAAGTTTATAATTTAAATTAACATTTTAATTAAATTCTGTGTTATCCCCGTGAAGGGTAAGTTTGCCAAACAAAAACTTTATAACTGCTAGCTTGTGTTTCTATTTTCTTTTTGTATTGAGCAGGTACCTACAGACATTTATTATGTGTTCAATTATTTTTTCTTTGTCTGTTGGGTTTTTGTTTTGTTAAGCCTCGAGTGTTCCATTTTCCATACGCTCGTAGGCCTATAATAGTGTTATGTGTTTATGTTTCACGCTAATTTAATATTGTGTAAACCATGTAAACTCCGTTCTGATGATGACCAAATTCACAAACGCCTCAAGCGCTTTACGTCCTAGGCTTTCGCTTACGCTGCGGGGTCATCATCGGAGAGGACTTACAGTGGACCTTTTATTTACCGCTGGACGTTGATTCCAGGGAACAAGATTGGGGGTTAGAAATACCCACCCTCGTCGTTCGTTGAGTTCGACAAGCTCACCCTACCGAACGTTCGAGGCCTGCGCACACACAGCACCTAGCTGCGCACACAGCTGACCTGCCACACACATCCAGCAGCGCACAGCCGACCTGCCGGCGCATCCACCATCCCGTCCCTGAGGTCTCTCTCACCTCGGGACAACTCCTCGGCATCGCGTCCCTGCTCCACGCGACAAGCCAGGACAGTACTTAGTGCGCCTACTTCCACGGAACGATTAATTACCAAGTGACGGCTGTGAACCACGACCTACTAATAAATTAATAGTAAACGTTGGTGGGTTCTTTCATTTAACCCACCCATTAACCGTTACATTGGCGCCCATTTACGTGGTTTTTTTATTAAGGTCACTTGGTTTTTTTTTTGTTCTGTGGAGGTAGTGAGTGTGGTATTTTGGTGTTTTGTGTTTTATTGTTTTTGTGTTGTGAAACGTTTTCGGTTTAACGCAGCCAAAGTGTACACTACCCTACACAATTTTTTTTTCTACTTGTTTAAAAAGAAAGTAACGATTTTTTTATTTACTTTTCTTTTTAACTATTAAGATATAATTTTTTTTTTAAACTCATCGTAGTAGTAGGGCCCTTGTGAAGGCCCGTCCGGGGAAGTACTACCACCACACTTATTGCAACCGCAAATAATTTTTATTTTTCGGTTGTAGGGTGTGGGTGCCGGGATTCCATTACAGGCACATATTATACAACCTTATCACCTGGGTTCGTCTGCCTATAAAAGAATTTTTACTTTCTTTTCTTTTATATAGGTAAATTCTTTTTTAATTGGTTATTGCAGACCCTACCTCATTCTGTCAATACCAACAATATTTTTTTTTTTCAATTCATTTTGTTCAATAGTAATATTTTGAAACAACTTAACTTTTGTAAAAAGTACATACATAATATTGCAGACTATCTCAATCTGTCAATTTTTTTTTGTTCTCTCAATTCGTATTCAAGTGCAATTTCATTTTTTTTAAAACAACGCAACGCAACGCAATTGTAACGTTGTGGATTACCAACGTTGCATTTCAAAACTATAAATAGTTCATTATTATAAATTTGTAGGTATCTAGTAAAATATTCTTGAATTACGTTGAGACAAAAAGTAATTTTTAAGTGGGTAGTTCTAAATTGATAATATCTGTTGACAGTTAACTGTGGAATGTGCTAGCAACGGATGAATGAATGCCAATGCTTATGCTGTCTCGCTCTCACGCGTGCAAAGTCCAATTCCCCTTCTCTTTGAGCGAGGCATTTTGTAGCAACCAGCTGGGACATGATTGAGTACAGAAAAATCCGACCAACACGCAGCAAGTAGTCCCTCTCTATATTAGGTACTACCTTTAACTGTCGGTTCCGGATATTATTTTGATAGATTTATAAGTTTATAATTTAAATTAACATTTTAATTAAATTCTGTGTTATCCCCGTGAAGGGTAAGTTTGCCAAACAAAAACTTTATAACTGCTAGCTTGTGTTTCTATTTTCTTTTTGTATTGAGCAGGTACCTACAGACATTTATTATGTGTTCAATTATTTTTTCTTTGTCTGTTGGGTTTTTGTTTTGTTAAGCCTCGAGTGTTCCATTTTCCATACGCTCGTAGGCCTATAATAGTGTTATGTGTTTATGTTTCACGCTAATTTAATATTGTGTAAACCATGTAAACTCCGTTCTGATGATGACCAAATTCACAAACGCCTCAAGCGCTTTACGTCCTAGGCTTTCGCTTACGCTGCGGGGTCATCATCGGAGAGGACTTACAGTGGACCTTTTATTTACCGCTGGACGTTGATTCCAGGGAACAAGATTGGGGGTTAGAAATACCCACCCTCGTCGTTCGTTGAGTTCGACAAGCTCACCCTACCGAACGTTCGAGGCCTGCGCACACACAGCACCTAGCTGCGCACACAGCTGACCTGCCACACACATCCAGCAGCGCACAGCCGACCTGCCGGCGCATCCACCATCCCGTCCCTGAGGTCTCTCTCACCTCGGGACAACTCCTCGGCATCGCGTCCCTGCTCCACGCGACAAGCCAGGACAGTACTTAGTGCGCCTACTTCCACGGAACGATTAATTACCAAGTGACGGCTGTGAACCACGACCTACTAATAAATTAATTGTAAACGTTGGTGGGTTCTTTCATTTAACCCACCCATTAACCGTTACATAGTATATTTTCGTCGGCGCATCAATCTTTGAAAGAATCAAGTTATTTACTTTATCTGCTTGTTCGTTAGTTGGTGACAGAATCGCTCTTTCTTTAAACCAAGATATTGTCTTATAACACGCTCTTGCCGCACCGGGCGGCCGGCCGGTACCGCCGCAAACGCTACGTCCCGCAATTTTTAAATCTGTAATATCTTCGAAAATATTCACTTAAATCATACGGTGTAAAGGGCCATATAGATCTATATTAAATGAACAATGTATTCAAGGTATTTAATTGGTTAAGGATTAATGCTGTATTGGTTAAAATCGCTTCGAAAATTAGCCATTATTATTTGTCGTAAAAAGTAAATGACAAAAAAAACTTATTGTGGGTTATCCATAAGAGATAGACATATACCATCACGGACTTTTCTGTAGACCTTTTCAATGTGTACAATACTTAGTACATTATTTTGATAAAACTCGTAGGGTTCAGCCTGCGTTTGCAATGTAAGCGGAAAAAATGTAATTATTTACGACATCACATTAGAAACCTCAAAAATAACAGTACTTCTCCACTAATTAATGGATGTTATTATACATATAAACCTTCCTCTTGAATCACTCTATCTATTAAAAAAAACCGCATCAAAATCCGTTGCGTAGTTTCAAAGATTTAAGCATACAAAGGGACATAGGGACAGAGAAAGCGACTTTGTTTTATACTATGTAGTGATTGGATAGCCGATATTCGATATTGCATATTCGGATATACGATATTCGATTTTTGGAAAATTCGGTATTTAAAAATTCGATACCGGAAATTCGAAAAGTCGATATTCGATATTCGGTAAACGGATATCGGGGGAACCGATCAATTTACCGAATTTTGTTTGTTCGAATTTCATTATACCGAAAGCTATTGACCGACATCTCTTTTGCTATATGCATCATTTGCCATATTTTCAGATCATCGAAGTATCATTAGCCATAAGTATTATTATACCGAAGTATGTTCCGCCGATTAACAAAATAACTTTTTACTATTGACCGAAGCCTCTTTTAAACTTTTTTCAATTGCCAACTGATTTATTTGCCATATTTTCACCATACCGAAACAACATTTTACCGAAAAATTAAATTACTGTCATAAAAATTCAATATATTTTGCTACAAAACATTGTGGCGGAAACGAAATGCTGCAAAGCCGACTTTACGTAGTCTTGTCTGCCCTACCCCTAGAGTGTAATTTAAAATCGCGTAGGCGCGGAGGGGTGGGGTGGCCCGCGAGCTGAGGAGCAGGAGGTTGGAACGACCGCCGCCGCGGCTGAGGCTGGCCGGCGAAGCCGGCCAGTAAGCCGAAGCTGCGGTGGTGAGCGTTCAAATCATCTGCGACGATAAGCTCGCGTGGGGCCACCCAAAACCCTGCAGCGCCGGAGCCATGACAGAAACAATGCTTGTTGCATGTTGCATGCTTGCTGGAACGCTGCGTGTTTGCTGCATGTTGCATTCTGCGTGCTTGCTTGCACGCTGCATGCTCGCTTGCATGCTGCATGCTTGCTTGCATGCTGTATGCGGCATGCTTGCTTGCATGCTGCATGCTTGCTTGCTTGCATGCTGCATGCTGCATGTATTAACAGCAAATGTCATTAATTATAATACAATACCCTTCAGGATTATATTATCGTATACGACATTTGCACAATTATTTTGTGTTGTCTACCTACATTTCAATGGCGCCTGCTAAAAATGTAACAGCAATAATTAGTGTGCAAAATTTTCTAGGCGTTCGGTGAAATAAAAATATGGCAATTAAAACAGTGGTATAATGAATGTTTGGAAACATAATACTTCGGACAACTGTCACTTCGAGTAAGTGTAACATCGGTAAAAAGTTTGTCGGCCAAATGAAATGCTGGAGAAACGAAAAAAGATGAATAGATAACAGGTTAACTGAAACAGTGGCAAACGTGACTTCGATGAAGTAAAAAAAAACCAAAAGGTAATAGTTGAAAAGTTTTAGGGCAAATGAAATTCGGTCAACCGTTTTTCGATCTTATGATAGGTAACCGGATATCGGATATTGGATGGCCGATATTCGATATTGCATATTCGGATATCCGATATTCGATTTTCAAAAATTCGGTATTTAAAAACTCGATACCGGAAATTCGAAAAGTCGATATTCGATATTCGGTAAACGGATATCGGATATTGTATAGCCGATATTTGATATTGCATATTCGGATATCCGATATTCGATTTTCGAAAATTCGATATTTAAAAACTCGATACCGGAAATTCTAAAAGTCGATATTCGATATTCGGTAAACGGATATTGGATAGCCGATATTCGATATTGCATATTCGGATATCCGATATTCGATTTTCGAAAATTCGTTATTTAAAAACTCGATACCGGAAATTCGAAAAGTCGATATTCGGTAAACGGATATCGGATATTGGATAGTCGTAATTCGATATTGCATATTCGGATATCCGATATTCGATTTTCAAAAATTCGGTATTTAAAAACTCGATACCGGAAATTCGAAAAGTCGATATTCGATATTCGGTAAACGGATATCGGATATTGTATAGCCGATATTTGATATTGCATATTCGGATATCCGATATTCGATTTTCGAAAATTCGATATTTAAAAACTCGATACCGGAAATTCTAAAAGTCGATATTCGATATTCGGTAAACGGATATTGGATAGCCGATATTCGATATTGCATATTCGGATATCCGATATTCGATTTTCGAAAATTCGTTATTTAAAAACTCGATACCGGAAATTCGAAAATTCGATATTCGGTAATTGGATACCGGATATTCGATAGCCGATATTCGATATGGCATATTCGGATATCCGATATTCGATTTTCAAAAATTCGATATTTAAAAACACGATACCGGAAATTCTAAAAGTCGATATTCGATATTTGGTAAACGGATATCGGATATTGGATAGCCGATATTTGATATTGCATATTCGGATATCCGATTTTCGATTTTCGAAAATTCGATATTGAAAAACTCGATACCGGAAATTCGAAAAGTCGATATTCGGTAATTGGATACCGAATATTGGATAGCCGATATTCGATATTGCATATTCGGATATCCGATATTCGATTTTCGAAAATTCGGTATTTAAAAACTCGATACCGGAAATTCGAAAAGTCGATATTCGATATTCGGTAAACGGATATCGGATATTGGATAGCCGATATTCGAAATTGCATATTCGGATATCGTATATTCGATTTTCGAAAATTGGGTATTTAAAAACTCGATACCGGAAATTTGAAAAGTCGATATTCGATATTCGGTAAACGGAAATCGGATATTGGATAGCCGATATTTGATATTGCATATTCGGATATCCGATTTTAGATTTTCGAAAATTCGATATTTAAAAACTCGATACCGGAAATTCGAAAAGTCGATATTTGATATTAGGTAAACGGATATCGGATATTGGATAGCCGATATTCGATATTGCATATTCGGATATCCGATATTCGATTTTCGTAAATAGGGTATTTAAAAACTCGATACCGGAAATTCGAAAAGTCGATATTCGGTAAACGGATATCGGATATTGGATAGCCGATATTCGAAATTGCATATTCGGATATCGTATATTCGATTTTCGAAAATAGGGTATTTAAAAACTCGATACCGGAAATTCGAAAAGTCGTTATTCGATATTCGGTAAACGGATTTCAGATATTGGATAGCCGATATTCGATATTGCATATTCGGATATCCGATATTCGATTTTTGGAAAATTCGGTATTTAAAAACTCGATACCGGAAATTCGAAAAGACGATATTCGATATTCGGTAAACGGATATTGGATAGCCGATATTCGATATTGCATATTCGGATATCCGATATTCGATTATCGAAAATTCGATATTTAAAAACTCGATACCGGAAATTCGAAAAGTCGATATTCGATATTCGGTAAACGGATATCGGATATTGTATAGCCGATATTTGATATTGCATATTCGGATATCCGATATTCGATTTTCGAAAATTCGATATTTAAAAACTCGATACCGGAAATTCTAAAAGTCGATATTCGATATTCGGTAAACGGATATTGGATAGCCGATATTCGATATTGCATATTCGGATATCCGATATTCGATTTTCGAAAATTCGTTATTTAAAAACTCGATACCGGAAATTCGAAAATTCGATATTCGGTAATTGGATACCGGATATTCGATAGCCGATATTCGATATGGCATATTCGGATATCCGATATTCGATTTTCAAAAATTCGATATTTAAAAACACGATACCGGAAATTCTGAAAGGCGATATTCGATATTTGGTAAACGGATATCGGATATTGGATAGCCGATATTTGATATTGCATATTCGGATATCCGATTTTCGGTTTTCGAAAATTCGATATTTAAAAACTCGATACCGGAAATTCGAAAAGTCGATATTCGATATTCGGTAAACGGATATCAGATATTGGATAGCCGATATTCGATATTGCATATTCGGATATCCGATATTCGATTTTTGGAAAATTCGGTATTTAAAAACTCGATACCGGAAATTCGAAAAGTCGATATTCGATATTCGGTAAACGGATATCGGATATTGGATAGCCGATATTCGATATGGCATATTCGGATATCCGATTTTCGGTTTTCGAAAATTCGATATTTAAAAACTCGATACCGGAAATTCGAAAAGTCGATATTCGATATACGGTAAACAGATATCAGATATTGGATAGCCGATATTCGAAATTGCATATTCGGATATCCGATATTCGATTTTTGGAAAATTCGGTATTTAAAAACTCGATACCGGAAATTCGAAAAGTCGATATTCGATATTCGGTAAACGGATATCGGATATTGTATAGCCGATATTTGATATTGCATATTCGGATATCCGATATTCGATTTTCGAAAATTCGATATTTAAAAACTCGATACCGGAAATTCTAAAAGTCGATATTCGATATTCGGTAAACGGATATTGGATAGCCGATATTCGATATTGCATATTCGGATATCCGATATTCGATTTTTGGAAAATTCGGTATTTAAAAACTCGATACCGGAAATTCGAAAAGTCGATATTCGATATTCGGTAAACGGATATTGGATAGCCGATATTCGATATTGCATATTCGGATATCCGATATTCGATTTTCGAAAATTCGATATTTAAAAACTCGATACCGGAAATTCGAAAAGTCGTTATTCGATATTCGGTAAACGGATATTGGATAGCCGATATTCGATATTGCAAATTCGGATATCCGATATTCGATTTTCAAAAATTCGGTATTTAAAAACTCGATACCGGAAATTCGAAAAGTCGATATCCGATATTCGATTTTCGAAAATTCGATATTTAAAAACTCGATACCGGAAATTCTAAAAGTCGATATTCGATATTTGGTAAACGGATATCGGATATTGGATAGCCGATATTCGATATTGCATATTCGGATATCCGATATTCGATTTTTGGAAAATTCGGTATTTAAAAACTCGATACCGGAAATTCGAAAAGTCGATATTCGATATTCGGTAAACGGATATTGGATAGCCGATATTCGATATTGCATATTCGGATATCCGATATTCGATTTTCGAAAATTCGATATTTAAAAACTCGATACCGGAAATTCGAAAAGTCGTTATTCGATATTCGGTAAACGGATATTGGATAGCCGATATTCGATATTGCATATTCGGATATCCGATATTCGATTTTCAAAAATTCGGTATTTAAAAACTCGATACCGGAAATTTGAAAAGTCGATATTCGATATTCGGTAATTGGCTGCCGGATATTCGATAGCCGATATTCGATATGGCATATTCGGATATCCGATATTCGATTTTCGAAAATTCGATATTTAAAAACTCGATACCGGATATTCTAAAAGTCGATATTCGATATTCGGTAATTGGATACCGGATATTCGATAGCCGATATTCGATATGGCATATTCGGATATCCGATATTCGATTTTCAAAAATTCGATACTTAAAAACACGATACCGGAAAT
Source organism: Agrotis clavis (assembly GCA_954870645.1). Lineage (NCBI taxonomy): Eukaryota > Metazoa > Arthropoda > Insecta > Lepidoptera > Noctuidae > Agrotis > Agrotis clavis. Next base: position 27,669,875 of record OX940927.1, on the reverse strand, counting down.
TCTAAAAGTCGATATTCGATATTTGGTAAACGGATATCGGATATTGGATAGCCGATATTTGATATTGCATATTCGGATATCCGATTCTCGGTTTTCGAAAATTCGATATTTAAAAACTCGATACCGGAAATTCGAAAAGTCGATATTCGATATTCGGTAAACGGATATCAGATATTGGATAGCCGATATTCGATATTGCATATTCGGATATCCGATATTCGATTTTTGGAAAATTCGGTATTTAAAAACTCGATACCGGAAATTCGAAAAGTCGATATTCGACATTCGGTAAACGGATATCGGATATTGGATAGCCGATATTCGATATGGCATATTCGGATATCCGATTTTCGGTTTTCGAAAATTCGATATTTAAAAACTCGATACCGGAAATTCGAAAAGTCGATATTCGATATTCGGTAAACGGATATCAGATATTGGATAGCCGATATTCGATATTGCATATTCGGATATCCGATATTCGATTTTCGAAAATTCGGTATTTAAAAACTCGATACCGGAAATTCGAAAAGTCGATATTCGATATTCGGTAAACGGATATCAGATATTGGATAGCCGATATTCGATATTGCATATTCGGATATCCGATATTCGATTTTCGAAAATTCGGTATTTAAAAACTCGATACCGGAAATTCGAAAAGTCGATATTCGGTAAACGGATATCGGATATTGGATAGTCGTAATTCGATATTGCATATTCGGATATCCGATATTCGATTTTCAAAAATTCGGTATTTAAAAACTCGATACCGGAAATTCGAAAAGTCGATATTCGATATTCGGTAAACGGATATCGGATATTGTATAGCCGATATTTGATATTGCATATTCGGATATCCAATATTCGATTTTCGAAAATTCGATATTTAAAAACTCGATACCGGAAATTCTAAAAGTCGATATTCGATATTCGGTAAACGGATATTGGATAGCCGATATTCGATATTGCATATTCGGATATCCGATATTCGATTTTCGAAAATTCGTTATTTAAAAACTCGATACCGGAAATTCGAAAATTCGATATTCGGTAATTGGATACCGGATATTCGATAGCCGATATTCGATATGGCATATTCGGATATCCGATATTCGATTTTCAAAAATTAGATATTTAAAAACACGATACCGGAAATTCTAAAAGTCGATATTCGATATTTGGTAAACGGATATCGGATATTGGATAGCCGATATTTGATATTGCATATTCGGATATCCGATTTTCGATTTTCGAAAATTCGATATTGAAAAACTCGATACCGGAAATTCGAAAAGTCGATATTCGGTAATTGGATACCGGATATTCGATAGCCGATATTCGATATGGCAATATTCGGATATCCGATATTCGATTTTCAAAAATTCGATATTTAAAAACTCGATACCGGAAATTCTAAAAGTCGATATTCGATATTTGGTAAACGGATATCGGATATTGGATAGCCGATATTCGATATTGCATATTCGGGTATCCGATATTCGATTTTCGAAAATTCGGTATTTAAAAACTCGATACCGGAAATTCGAAAAGTCGATAATCGATATTCGGTAAACGGATATCGGATATTGGATAGCCGATATTCGAAATTGCATATTCGGATATCGTATATTCGATTTTCGAAAATTGGGTATTTAAAAACTCGATACCGGAAATTCGAAAAGTCGATATTCGATATTCGGTAAACGGATATCGGATATTGGATAGCCGATATTCGATATTGCATATTCGGATATCGTATATTCGATTTTCGAAAATTGGGTATTTAAAAACTCGATACCGGAAATTCGAACAGTCGATATTCGATATTCGGTAAACGGATATCGGATATTGGATAGCCGATATTCGAAATTGCATATTCGGATATCGTATATTCGATTTTCGAAAATTGGGTATTTAAAAACTCGATACCGGAAATTCGAAAAGTCGATATTTGATATTCGGTAAACGGATATCGGATATTGGATAGCCGATATTCGATATTGCATATTCGGATATCCGATATTCGATTTTCGAAAATTCGTTATTTAAAAACTCGATACCGGAAATTCGAAAAGTCGATATTCGGTAAACGGATATCGGATATTGGATAGTCGTAATTCGATATTGCATATTCGGATATCCGATATTCGATTTTCAAAAATTCGGTATTTAAAAACTCGATACCGGAAATTCGAAAAGTCGATATTCGATATTCGGTAAACGGATATCGGATATTGTATAGCCGATATTTGATATTGCATATTCGGATATCCGATATTCGATTTTCGAAAATTCGATATTTAAAAACTCGATACCGGAAATTCTAAAAGTCGATATTCGATATTCGGTAAACGGATATTGGATAGCCGATATTCGATATTGCATATTCGGATATCCGATATTCGATTTTCGAAAATTCGTTATTTAAAAACTCGATACCGGAAATTCGAAAATTCGATATTCGGTAATTGGATACCGGATATTCGATAGCCGATATTCGATATGGCATATTCGGATATCCGATATTCGATTTTCAAAAATTCGATATTTAAAAACACGATACCGGAAATTCTAAAAGTCGATATTCGATATTTGGTAAACGGATATCGGATATTGGATAGCCGATATTTGATATTGCATATTCGGATATCCGATTTTCGATTTTCGAAAATTCGATATTGAAAAACTCGATACCGGAAATTCGAAAAGTCGATATTCGGTAATTGGATACCGAATATTGGATAGCCGATATTCGATATTGCATATTCGGATATCCGATATTCGATTTTCGAAAATTCGGTATTTAAAAACTCGATACCGGAAATTCGAAAAGTCGATATTCGATATTCGGTAAACGGATATCGGATATTGGATAGCCGATATTCGAAATTGCATATTCGGATATCGTATATTCGATTTTCGAAAATTGGGTATTTAAAAACTCGATACCGGAAATTCGAAAAGTCGATATTCGATATTCGGTAAACGGAAATCGGATATTGGATAGCCGATATTTGATATTGCATATTCGGATATCCGATTTTAGATTTTCGAAAATTCGATATTTAAAAACTCGATACCGGAAATTCGAAAAGTCGATATTTGATATTAGGTAAACGGATATCGGATATTGGATAGCCGATATTCGATATTGCATATTCGGATATCCGATATTCGATTTTCGTAAATAGGGTATTTAAAAACTCGATACCGGAAATTCGAAAAGTCGATATTCGGTAAACGGATATCGGATATTGGATAGCCGATATTCGAAATTGCATATTCGGATATCGTATATTCGATTTTCGAAAATAGGGTATTTAAAAACTCGATACCGGAAATTCGAAAAGTCGTTATTCGATATTCGGTAAACGGATTTCAGATATTGGATAGCCGATATTCGATATTGCATATTCGGATATCCGATATTCGATTTTTGGAAAATTCGGTATTTAAAAACTCGATACCGGAAATTCGAAAAGACGATATTCGATATTCGGTAAACGGATATTGGATAGCCGATATTCGATATTGCATATTCGGATATCCGATATTCGATTATCGAAAATTCGATATTTAAAAACTCGATACCGGAAATTCGAAAAGTCGATATTCGATATTCGGTAAACGGATATCGGATATTGTATAGCCGATATTTGATATTGCATATTCGGATATCCGATATTCGATTTTCGAAAATTCGATATTTAAAAACTCGATACCGGAAATTCTAAAAGTCGATATTCGATATTCGGTAAACGGATATTGGATAGCCGATATTCGATATTGCATATTCGGATATCCGATATTCGATTTTCGAAAATTCGTTATTTAAAAACTCGATACCGGAAATTCGAAAATTCGATATTCGGTAATTGGATACCGGATATTCGATAGCCGATATTCGATATGGCATATTCGGATATCCGATATTCGATTTTCAAAAATTCGATATTTAAAAACACGATACCGGAAATTCTGAAAGGCGATATTCGATATTTGGTAAACGGATATCGGATATTGGATAGCCGATATTTGATATTGCATATTCGGATATCCGATTTTCGGTTTTCGAAAATTCGATATTTAAAAACTCGATACCGGAAATTCGAAAAGTCGATATTCGATATTCGGTAAACGGATATCAGATATTGGATAGCCGATATTCGATATTGCATATTCGGATATCCGATATTCGATTTTTGGAAAATTCGGTATTTAAAAACTCGATACCGGAAATTCGAAAAGTCGATATTCGATATTCGGTAAACGGATATCGGATATTGGATAGCCGATATTCGATATGGCATATTCGGATATCCGATTTTCGGTTTTCGAAAATTCGATATTTAAAAACTCGATACCGGAAATTCGAAAAGTCGATATTCGATATACGGTAAACAGATATCAGATATTGGATAGCCGATATTCGAAATTGCATATTCGGATATCCGATATTCGATTTTTGGAAAATTCGGTATTTAAAAACTCGATACCGGAAATTCGAAAAGTCGATATTCGATATTCGGTAAACGGATATCGGATATTGTATAGCCGATATTTGATATTGCATATTCGGATATCCGATATTCGATTTTCGAAAATTCGATATTTAAAAACTCGATACCGGAAATTCTAAAAGTCGATATTCGATATTCGGTAAACGGATATTGGATAGCCGATATTCGATATTGCATATTCGGATATCCGATATTCGATTTTTGGAAAATTCGGTATTTAAAAACTCGATACCGGAAATTCGAAAAGTCGATATTCGATATTCGGTAAACGGATATTGGATAGCCGATATTCGATATTGCATATTCGGATATCCGATATTCGATTTTCGAAAATTCGATATTTAAAAACTCGATACCGGAAATTCGAAAAGTCGTTATTCGATATTCGGTAAACGGATATTGGATAGCCGATATTCGATATTGCAAATTCGGATATCCGATATTCGATTTTCAAAAATTCGGTATTTAAAAACTCGATACCGGAAATTCGAAAAGTCGATATCCGATATTCGATTTTCGAAAATTCGATATTTAAAAACTCGATACCGGAAATTCTAAAAGTCGATATTCGATATTTGGTAAACGGATATCGGATATTGGATAGCCGATATTCGATATTGCATATTCGGATATCCGATATTCGATTTTTGGAAAATTCGGTATTTAAAAACTCGATACCGGAAATTCGAAAAGTCGATATTCGATATTCGGTAAACGGATATTGGATAGCCGATATTCGATATTGCATATTCGGATATCCGATATTCGATTTTCGAAAATTCGATATTTAAAAACTCGATACCGGAAATTCGAAAAGTCGTTATTCGATATTCGGTAAACGGATATTGGATAGCCGATATTCGATATTGCATATTCGGATATCCGATATTCGATTTTCAAAAATTCGGTATTTAAAAACTCGATACCGGAAATTTGAAAAGTCGATATTCGATATTCGGTAATTGGCTGCCGGATATTCGATAGCCGATATTCGATATGGCATATTCGGATATCCGATATTCGATTTTCGAAAATTCGATATTTAAAAACTCGATACCGGATATTCTAAAAGTCGATATTCGATATTCGGTAATTGGATACCGGATATTCGATAGCCGATATTCGATATGGCATATTCGGATATCCGATATTCGATTTTCAAAAATTCGATACTTAAAAACACGATACCGGAAATTCTAAAAGTCGATATTCGATATTTGGTAAACGGATATCGGATATTGGATAGCCGATATTTGATATTGCATATTCGGATATCCGATTCTCGGTTTTCGAAAATTCGATATTTAAAAACTCGATACCGGAAATTCGAAAAGTCGATATTCGATATTCGGTAAACGGATATCAGATATTGGATAGCCGATATTCGATATTGCATATTCGGATATCCGATATTCGATTTTTGGAAAATTCGGTATTTAAAAACTCGATACCGGAAATTCGAAAAGTCGATATTCGACATTCGGTAAACGGATATCGGATATTGGATAGCCGATATTCGATATGGCATATTCGGATATCCGATTTTCGGTTTTCGAAAATTCGATATTTAAAAACTCGATACCGGAAATTCGAAAAGTCGATATTCGATATTCGGTAAACGGATATCAGATATTGGATAGCCGATATTCGATATTGCATATTCGGATATCCGATATTCGATTTTCGAAAATTCGGTATTTAAAAACTCGATACCGGAAATTCGAAAAGTCGATATTCGGTAAACGGATATCGGATATTGGATAGTCGTAATTCGATATTGCATATTCGGATATCCGATATTCGATTTTCAAAAATTCGGTATTTAAAAACTCGATACCGGAAATTCGAAAAGTCGATATTCGATATTCGGTAAACGGATATCGGATATTGTATAGCCGATATTTGATATTGCATATTCGGATATCCAATATTCGATTTTCGAAAATTCGATATTTAAAAACTCGATACCGGAAATTCTAAAAGTCGATATTCGATATTCGGTAAACGGATATTGGATAGCCGATATTCGATATTGCATATTCGGATATCCGATATTCGATTTTCGAAAATTCGTTATTTAAAAACTCGATACCGGAAATTCGAAAATTCGATATTCGGTAATTGGATACCGGATATTCGATAGCCGATATTCGATATGGCATATTCGGATATCCGATATTCGATTTTCAAAAATTAGATATTTAAAAACACGATACCGGAAATTCTAAAAGTCGATATTCGATATTTGGTAAACGGATATCGGATATTGGATAGCCGATATTTGATATTGCATATTCGGATATCCGATTTTCGATTTTCGAAAATTCGATATTGAAAAACTCGATACCGGAAATTCGAAAAGTCGATATTCGGTAATTGGATACCGGATATTCGATAGCCGATATTCGATATGGCAATATTCGGATATCCGATATTCGATTTTCAAAAATTCGATATTTAAAAACTCGATACCGGAAATTCTAAAAGTCGATATTCGATATTTGGTAAACGGATATCGGATATTGGATAGCCGATATTCGATATTGCATATTCGGGTATCCGATATTCGATTTTCGAAAATTCGGTATTTAAAAACTCGATACCGGAAATTCGAAAAGTCGATAATCGATATTCGGTAAACGGATATCGGATATTGGATAGCCGATATTCGAAATTGCATATTCGGATATCGTATATTCGATTTTCGAAAATTGGGTATTTAAAAACTCGATACCGGAAATTCGAAAAGTCGATATTCGATATTCGGTAAACGGATATCGGATATTGGATAGCCGATATTCGATATTGCATATTCGGATATCGTATATTCGATTTTCGAAAATTGGGTATTTAAAAACTCGATACCGGAAATTCGAACAGTCGATATTCGATATTCGGTAAACGGATATCGGATATTGGATAGCCGATATTCGAAATTGCATATTCGGATATCGTATATTCGATTTTCGAAAATTGGGTATTTAAAAACTCGATACCGGAAATTCGAAAAGTCGATATTTGATATTCGGTAAACGGATATCGGATATTGGATAGCCGATATTCGATATTGCATATTCGGATATCCGATATTCGATTTTCGTAAATAGGGTATTTAAAAACTCGATACCGGAAATTCGAAAAGTCGATATTCGGTAAACGGATATCGGATATTGCTGCAGCTCTCAAAAAAAAAACAAAAAAAAATATATATAACTTAAACGTGGGTACATAGCAAACGTATTCAAGTAAAATTGTTCAACAAGTACGATCTTAGAATTATAATAAGCATGCACAATATAATTATTTAAAGGGTAATTTGATAATTTAATTTCATCGCTCACCATTTACATTGTTAATAATAGCTAATTTCGACACAATTTCATCTATAGTGGGTAACTTGAAATGCTCTCGTCTAATGGCCTGATTTAATTCTTTCGGATCCAAGCAAATTCTTAAATCACCGTTCGGTTTTTTTACCACTGTTATACTACTAACCCAATCAGATGGACCCTCGACCTTTGCTATAATGCCTTGTGACTCCATTTCAAACAACTTTTTCTTAACGTCATCACTAATCGCGAATGGCAATTTCCGAGGCGCGTGTACTACGGGAACGGCGTCGTCCCTCACTTGTATGTTGTATTCACCCGGTAAACACCCTATGCCTTCAAAAACATCTTTATAATCTTTAGTTATTTTGGATACAATATCAGTTCGCTGCACAGACATTACCCTCTTAATTAAGTTCATTTCCACACATGCATGACGTCCCAATATAGGAGTACTATTTACGTCTGCAATTTTAAACTCTAATAGATACAATTTATTCTTATAGTACACTTTTAAATGTGTTTTACCTAAAACTGTAATTAAATCACCTGAATAACCACTCAATTTAGTATTAGTTTGCAATAATTGATTTACTGATATACCTAATCTGGACAAAAATCGCATCGGTAGCACATTGACATCGGCACCCGTATCTAACTTAAAATTTATGCTATATTCATTAATTTTTAAATCTATGGTCCAATCACTCAAATCTTTACTTAATGCAAAAATTACCTTTTCATCTGAGGCTTCCACAAAGTACACACCACACACTTTTGCGAAATGGTTCATTTTTGAGCAGCGTAGACACTTCTTACCATACGCCGGACAAGCATTCCTTCCGTGCATACCACCACATCTGCCACACTGCGACGTCGCACGCGGTTTGTTTGCCGGTGCATGCCTCGAACGAGTGGCGTCTGCGGCGACCCCACGCCCTCCGCGCCAGGCTGCACCTCCCCGCTCATGCCCACCGCGTGATCTTATGGCTCCATATGATACTTTATTATTACGTCGTAATGCCCATATTTCATTGGTTTCTTCGGGTGTCTGTTTAATACTATGAACTGTTTCATTCTCTTGCTTTATGTTTTCTGCATACATTCGTGATACTACCGCTGCTCGACATATCTCCAACGCTTTGCTCAATGTTAGATCGCCTTCGCGTAAGAGCCTTTCTCTAATTGCCGAGCTTGTCACCCCACAAACAAGTCGGTCTTTTATGAGATCGTCATTTAAACTTCCAAACTCACATGTCTTGGATAATTTCCTCAAATCAAACACATATTGATCTATAGATTCATTTTGCAGTTGATCTCGGGTAAAGAATTTGTGCCGTTCAACCGTTATATTTTTCTTCGTTTTGAAGTGTTCATCCAATTTTTTACACGCACCGTCTAAAGTTGTTTCTTTGCTTTGTTCTAATATTTCACGGACTTGCTCACCTACTATATGCAGAAAAATGTTGAATTGTATTACTGGTGTCTTTGTGGCCAATTCACACGCGTTGAAATATATCATGAAGCCCTTCTTCCATTTTTCCCAACTATCATTCAGCTTGCCTGATGCCACATCTATCGAGTTCTCATCAAATTGGAACGGCAACGGCGGTGATAATACTGTTTCCATTTTTTAAATTTATTTTTGCTTCGTTAATTCACAGCTTATCCGTCTTATTTATTCATTTATTCTTCATTTATTTCTTCGTGACTATTTTATTCTTCATTTATTCGCCTTCTTTATTTTATTATACATAACCAATAAGGTCTTTTTCACTTACTTATTTCTTCATTATTTTGTATTTATATATATTATTTTTTATATTTATTTTCGATGTCTTTTGGTTTGTTCCCGCACTACTGACTATTTTATTTTATTAATTACCGGCTGCGCCATGTTATGTTATTATGCGGAGATACAATAAAACTACAAGGTCCAGTTCTGACTAACTCTTTAATAAAGTGTTCCATCTTATATACCACCCCTAATGTACAAATACCCACTTATCATAATATTAATATCACAAATAGCCGATATTCGAAATTGCATATTCGGATATCGTATATTCGATTTTCGAAAATAGGGTATTTAAAAACTCGATACCGGAAATTCGAAAAGTCGTTATTCGATATTCGGTAAACGGATTTCAGATATTGGATAGCCGATATTCGATATTGCATATTCGGATATCCGATATTCGATTTTTGGAAAATTCGGTATTTAAAAACTCGATACCGGAAATTCGAAAAGACAATATTCGATATTCGGTAAACGGATATTGGATAGCCGATATTTGATATTGCATATTCGGATATCCGATATTCGATTATCGAAAATTCGATATTTAAAAACTCGATACCGGAAATTCGAAAAGTCGATATTCGATATTCGGTAAACGGATATTGGATAGCCGATATTCGATATTGCATATTCGGATATCCGATATTCGATTTTCAAAAACACGGTATTTAAAAACTCGATACCGGAAATTCGGAAAGTCGATATTCGATATTCGGTAAACGGATATCGGATATTGTATAGCCGATATTTGATATTGCATATTCGGATATCCGATATTCGATTTTCGAAAATTCGATATTTAAAAACTCGATACCGGAAATTCGAAAAGTCGATATTCGATATTCGGTAAACGGATATTGGATAGCCGATATTCGATATTGCATATTCGGATATCCGATATTCGATTTTCGAAAATTCGTTATTTAAAAACTCGATACCGGAAATTCGAAAATTCGATATTCGGTAATTGGATACCGGATATTCGATAGCCGATATTCGATATGGCATATTCGGATATCCGATATTCGATTTTCAAAAATTCGATATTTAAAAACACGATACCGGAAATTCTAAAAGTCGATATTCGATATTTGGTAAACGGATATCGGATATTGGATAGCCGATATTTGATATTGCATATTCGGATATCCGATTTTCGGTTTTCGAAAATTCGATATTTAAAAACTCGATACCGGAAATTCGAAAAGTCGACATTCGATATTCGGTAAACGGATATCAGATATTGGATAGCCGATATTCGATATTGCATATTCGGATATCCGATATTCGATTTTTGGAAAATTCGGTATTTAAAAACTCGATACCGGAAATTCGAAAAGTCGATATTCGATATTCGGTAAACGGATATCGGATATTGGATAGCCGATATTCGATATGGCATATTCGGATATCCGATATTCGATTTTTGGAAAATTCGGTATTTAAAAACTCGATACCGGAAATTCGAAAAGTCGATATTCGATATTTGGTAAACGGATATCGGATATTGGATAGCCGATATTCGATATTGCATATTCGGATATCCGATATTCGATTTTTGGAAAATTCGGTATTTAAAAACTCGATACCGGAAATTCGAAAAGTCGATATTCGATATTTGGTAAACGGATATCGGATATTGGATAGCCGATATTCGATATTGCATATTCGGATATCCGATATTCGATTTTTGGAAAATTCGGTATTAAAAAACTCGATACCGGAAATTCGAAAAGTCGATATTCGATATTCGGTAAACGGATATTGGATAGCCGATATTCGATATTGCATATTCGGATATCCGATTTTCGGTTTTCGAAAATTCGATATTTAAAAACTCGATACCGGAAATTCGAAAAGTCGATATTCGATATTCGGTAAACGGATATTGGATAGCCGATATTCGATATTGCATATTCGGATATCCGATTTTCGGTTTTCGAAAATTCGATATTTAAAAACTCGATACCGGAAATTCGAAAAGTCGATATTCGATATTCGGTAAACGGATATCAGATATTGGATAGCCGATATTCGATATTGCATATTCGGATATCCGATATTCGATTTTTGGAAAATTCGGTATTTAAAAACTCGATACCGGAAATTCGAAAAGTCGATATTCGATATTCGGTAAACGGATATCGGATATTGGATAGCCGATATTCGATATGGCATATTCGGATATCCGATTTTCGGTTTTCGAAAATTCGATATTTAAAAACTCGATACCGGAAATTCGAAAAGTCGATATTCGATATTCGGTAAACGGATATCAGATATTGGATAGCCGATATTCGATATTGCATATTCGGATATCCGATATTCGATTTTTGGAAAATTCGGTATTTAAAAACTCGATACCGGAAATTCGAAAAGTCGATATTCGATATTCGGTAAACGGATATCAGATATTGGATAGCCGATATTCGATATTGCATATTCGGATATCCGATATTCGATTTTTGGAAAATTCGGTATTTAAAAACTCGATACCGGAAATTCGAAAAGTCGATATTCGATATTCGGTAAACGGATATCGGATATTGGATAGCCGATATTCGATATGGCATATTCGGATATCCGATTTTCGGTTTTCGAAAATTCGATATTTAAAAACACGATACCGGAAATTCTAAAAGTCGATATTCGATATTTGGTAAACGGATATCGGATATTGGATAGCCGATATTTGATATTGCATATTCGGATATCCGATTCTCGGTTTTCGAAAATTCGATATTTAAAAACTCGATACCGGAAATTCGAAAAGTCGATATTCGATATTCGGTAAACGGATATCAGATATTGGATAGCCGATATTCGATATTGCATATTCGGATATCCGATATTCGATTTTTGGAAAATTCGGTATTTAAAAACTCGATACCGGAAATTCGAAAAGTCGATATTCGATATTCGGTAAACGGATATCGGATATTGGATAGCCGATATTCGATATGGCATATTCGGATATCCGATTTTCGGTTTTCGAAAATTCGGTATTAAAAAACTCGATACCGGAAATTCGAAAAGTCGATATTCGATATTCGGTAAACGGATATTGGATAGCCGATATTCGATATTGCATATTCGGATATCCGATTTTCGGTTTTCGAAAATTCGGTATTTAAAAACTCGATACCGGAAATTCGAAAAGTCGATATTCGATATTCGGTAAACGGATATCAGATATTGGATAGCCGATATTCGATATTGCATATTCGGATATCCGATATTCGATTTTCGAAAATTCGGTATTTAAAAACTCGATACCGGAAATTCGAAAAGTCGATATTCGGTAAACGGATATCGGATATTGGATAGTCGTAATTCGATATTGCATATTCGGATATCCGATATTCGATTTTCAAAAATTCGGTATTTAAAAACTCGATACCGGAAATTCGAAAAGTCGATATTCGATATTCGGTAAACGGATATCGGATATTGTATAGCCGATATTTGATATTGCATATTCGGATATCCGATATTCGATTTTCGAAAATTCGATATTTAAAAACTCGATACCGGAAATTCTAAAAGTCGATATTCGATATTCGGTAAACGGATATTGGATAGCCGATATTCGATATTGCATATTCGGATATCCGATATTCGATTTTCGAAAATTCGTTATTTAAAAACTCGATACCGGAAATTCGAAAATTCGATATTCGGTAATTGGATACCGGATATTCGATAGCCGATATTCGATATGGCATATTCGGATATCCGATATTCGATTTTCAAAAATTCGATATTTAAAAACACGATACCGGAAATTCTAAAAGTCGATATTCGATATTTGGTAAACGGATATCGGATATTGGATAGCCGATATTTGATATTGCATATTCGGATATCCGATTTTCGATTTTCGAAAATTCGATATTGAAAAACTCGATACCAGAAATTCGAAAAGTCGATATTCGGTAATTGGATACCGGATATTCGATAGCCGATATTCGATATGGCAATATTCGGATATCCGATATTCGATTTTCAAAAATTCGATATTTAAAAACTCGATACCGGAAATTCGAAAATTCGATATTCGATATTCGGTAAACGGATATCAGATATTGGATAGCCGATATTCGATATTGCATATTCGGATATCCGATATTCGATTTTTGGAAAATTCGGTATTTAAAAACTCGATACCGGAAATTCGAAAAGTCGATATTCGATATTCGGTAAACGGATATCGGATATTGGATAGCCGATATTCGAAATTGCATATTCGGATATCGTATATTCGATTTTCGAAAATTGGGTATTTAAAAACTCGATACCGGAAATTCGAAAAGTCGATATTCGATATTCGGTAAACGGATATCGGATATTGGATAGCCGATATTCGATATTGCATATTCGGATATCGTATATTCGATTTTCGAAAATTGGGTATTTAAAAACTCGATACCGGAAATTCGAAAAGTCGATATTCGATATTCGGTAAACGGATATCGGATATTGGATAGCCGATATTCGAAATTGCATATTCGGATATCGTATATTCGATTTTCGAAAATTGGGTATTTAAAAACTCGATACCGGAAATTCGAAAAGTCGATATTTGATATTCGGTAAACGGATATCGGATATTGGATAGCCGATATTCGATATTGCATATTCGGATATCCGATATTCGATTTTCGTAAATAGGGTATTTAAAAACTCGATACCGGAAATTCGAAAAGTCGATATTCGGTAAACGGATATCGGATATTGGATAGCCGATATTCGAAATTGCATATTCGGATATCGTATATTCGATTTTCGAAAATTGGGTATTTAAAAACTCGATACCGGAAATTCGAAAAGTCGTTATTCGATATTCGGTAAACGGATTTCAGATATTGGATAGCCGATATTCGATATTGCATATTCGGATATCCGATATTCGATTTTTGGAAAATTCGGTATTTAAAAACTCGATACCGGAAATTCGAAAAGACAATATTCGATATTCGGTAAACGGATATTGGATAGCCGATATTCGATATTGCATATTCGGATATCCGATATTCGATTATCGAAAATTCGATATTTAAAAACTCGATACCGGAAATTCGAAAAGTCGATATTCGATATTCGGTAAACGGATATTGGATAGCCGATATTCGATATTGCATATTCGGATATCCGATATTCGATTTTCAAAAACACGGTATTTAAAAACTCGATACCGGAAATTCGGAAAGTCGATATTCGATATTCGGTAAACGGATATCGAATATTGTATAGCCGATATTTGATATTGCATATTCGGATATCCGATATTCGATTTTCGAAAATTCGATATTTAAAAACTCGATACCGGAAATTCTAAAAGTCGATATTCGATATTCGGTAAACGGATATTGGATAGCCGATATTCGATATTGCATATTCGGATATCCGATATTCGATTTTCGAAAATTCGTTATTTAAAAACTCGATACCGGAAATTCGAAAATTCGATATTCGGTAATTGGATACCGGATATTCGATAGCCGATATTCGATATGGCATATTC
The DNA here is from genome assembly GCA_954870645.1 of Agrotis clavis. Lineage (NCBI taxonomy): Eukaryota > Metazoa > Arthropoda > Insecta > Lepidoptera > Noctuidae > Agrotis > Agrotis clavis. The sequence continues at coordinate 27,654,698 of OX940927.1, read as the reverse complement.
GGATATCCGATATTCGATTTTCAAAAATTCGATATTTAAAAACACGATACCGGAAATTCTAAAAGTCGATATTCGATATTTGGTAAACGGATATCGGATATTGGATAGCCGATATTTGATATTGCATATTCGGATATCCGATATTCGATTTTTGGAAAATTCGGTATTTAAAAACTCGATACCGGAAATTCGAAAAGTCGATATTCGATATTCGGTAAACGGATATCGGATATTGGATAGCCGATATTCGATATGGCATATTCGGATATCCGATATTCGATTTTTGGAAAATTCGGTATTTAAAAACTCGATACCGGAAATTCGAAAAGTCGATATTCGATATTTGGTAAACGGATATCGGATATTGGATAGCCGATATTCGATATTGCATATTCGGATATCCGATATTCGATTTTTGGAAAATTCGGTATTTAAAAACTCGATACCGGAAATTCGAAAAGTCGATATTCGATATTCGGTAAACGGATATCGGATATTGGATAGCCGATATTCGAAATTGCATATTCGGATATCGTATATTCGATTTTCGAAAATTGGGTATTTAAAAACTCGATACCGGAAATTCGAAAAGTCGATATTTGATATTCGGTAAACGGATATCGGATATTGGATAGCCGATATTCGATATTGCATATTCGGATATCCGATATTCGATTTTCGTAAATAGGGTATTTAAAAACTCGATACCGGAAATTCGAAAAGTCGATATTCGGTAAACGGATATCGGATATTGGATAGCCGATATTCGAAATTGCATATTCGGATATCGTATATTCGATTTTCGAAAATTGGGTATTTAAAAACTCGATACCGGAAATTCGAAAAGTCGTTATTCGATATTCGGTAAACGGATTTCAGATATTGGATAGCCGATATTCGATATTGCATATTCGGATATCCGATATTCGATTTTTGGAAAATTCGGTATTTAAAAACTCGATACCGGAAATTCGAAAAGTCGATATTCGATATTCGGTAAACGGATATTGGATAGCCGATATTCGATATTGCATATTCGGATATCCGATATTCGATTTTCGAAAATTCGAAATTTAAAAACTCGATACCGGAAATTCGAAAAGTCGATATTCGATATTTGGTAAACGGATATCGGATATTGGATAGCCGATATTCGATATTGCATATTCGGATATCCGATATTCGATTTTCAAAAATTCGGTATTTAAAAACTCGATACCGGAAATTCGAAAAGTCGATATTCGATATTCGGTAAACGGATATCAGATATTGGATAGCCGATATTCGATATTGCATATTCGGATATCCGATATTCGATTTTTGGAAAATTCGGTATTTAAAAACTCGATACCGGAAATTCGAAAAGTCGATATTCGATATTCGGTAAACGGATATCAGATATTGGATAGCCGATATTCGATATTGCATATTCGGATATCCGATATTCGATTTTTGGAAAATTCGGTATTTAAAAACTCGATACCGGAAATTCTAAAAGTCGATATTCGATATTCGGTAAACGGATATTGGATAGCCGATATTCGATATTGCATATTCGGATATCCGATATTCGATTTTCGAAAATTCGTTATTTAAAAACTCGATACCGGAAATTCGAAAATTCGATATTCGGTAATTGGATACCGGATATTCGATAGCCGATATTCGATATGGCATATTCGGATATCCGATTTTCGGTTTTCGAAAATTCGATATTTAAAAACTCGATACCGGAAATTCGAAAAGTCGATATTCGATATTCGGTAAACGGATATCAGATATTGGATAGCCGATATTCGATATTGCATATTCGGATATCCGATATTCGATTTTCGAAAATTCGGTATTTAAAAACTCGATACCGGAAATTCGAAAAGTCGATATTCGGTAAACGGATATCGGATATTGGATAGTCGTAATTCGATATTGCATATTCGGATATCCGATATTCGATTTTCAAAAATTCGGTATTTAAAAACTCGATACCGGAAATTCGAAAAGTCGATATTCGATATTCGGTAAACGGATATCGTATATTGTATAGCCGATATTTGATATTGCATATTCGGATATCCGATATTCGATTTTCGAAAATTCGATATTTAAAAACTCGATACCGGAAATTCTAAAAGTCGATATTCGATATTCGGTAAACGGATATTGGATAGCCGATATTCGATATTGCATATTCGGATATCCGATATTCGATTTTCGAAAATTCGTTATTTAAAAACTCGATACCGGAAATTCGAAAATTCGATATTCGGTAATTGGATACCGGATATTCGATAGCCGATATTCGATATGGCATGTTCGGATATCCGATATTCGATTTTCAAAAATTCGATATTTAAAAACACGATACCGGAAATTCTAAAAGTCGATATTCGATATTTGGTAAACGGATATCGGATATTGGATAGCCGATATTTGATATTGCATATTCGGATATCCGATTTTCGGTTTTCGAAAATTCGATATTTAAAAACTCGATACCGGAAATTCGAAAAGTCGATATTCGATATTCGGTAAACGGATATCAGATATTGGATAGCCGATATTCGAAATTGCATATTCGGATATCCGATATTCGATTTTTGGAAAATTCGGTATTTAAAAACTCGATACCGGAAATTCGAAAAGTCGATATTCGATATTTGGTAAACGGATATCGGATATTGGATAGCCGATATTCGATATTGCATATTCGGATATCCGATATTCGATTTTTGGAAAATTCGGTATTTAAAAACTCGATACCGGAAATTCGAAAAGTCGATATTTGATATTCGGTAAACGGATATTGGATAGCCGATATTCGATATTGCATATTCGGATATCCGATATTCGATTTTCGAAAATTCGAAATTTAAAAACTCGATACCGGAAATTCGAAAAGTCGATATTCGATATTTGGTAAACGGATATCGGATATTGGATAGCCGATATTCGATATTGCATATTCGGATATCCGATATTCGATTTTCAAAAATTCGGTATTTAAAAACTCGATACCGGAAATTCGAAAAGTCGATATTCGATATTCGGTAAACGGATATCAGATATTGGATAGCCGATATTCGATATTGCATATTCGGATATCCGATATTCGATTTTTGGAAAATTCGGTATTTAAAAACTCGATACCGGAAATTCGAAAAGTCGATATTCGATATTCGGTAAACGGATATCGGATATTGGATAGCCGATATTCGATATGGCATATTCGGATATCCGATTTTCGGTTTTCGAAAATTCGATATTTAAAAATTCGATACCGGAAATTCGAAAAGTCGTTATTCGATATTCGGTAAACGGATATCAGATATTGGATAGCCGATATTCGATATTGCATATTCGGATATCCGATATTCGATTTTCGAAAATTCGGTATTTAAAAACTCGATACCGGAAATTCGAAAAGTCGATATTCGATATTCGGTAAACGGATATCAGATATTGGATAGCCGATATTCGATATTGCATATTCGGATATCCGATATTCGATTTTCGAAAATTCGGTATTTAAAAACTATATACCGGAAATTCGAAAAGTCGATATTCGGTAAACGGATATCGGATATTGGATAGTCGTAATTCGATATTGCATATTCGGATATCCGATATTCGATTTTCAAAAATTCGGTATTTAAAAACTCGATACCGGAAATTCGAAAAGTCGATATTCGATATTCGGTAAACGGATATCGGATATTGTATAGCCGATATTTGATATTGCATATTCGGATATCCGATATTCGATTTTCGAAAATTCGATATTTAAAAACTCGATACCGGAAATTCTAAAAGTCGATATTCGATATTCGGTAAACGGATATTGGATAGCCGATATTCGATATTGCATATTCGGATATCCGATATTCGATTTTCGAAAATTCGTTATTTAAAAACTCGATACCGGAAATTCGAAAATTCGATATTCGGTAATTGGATATCGGATATTGTATAGCCGATATTTGATATTGCATATTCGGATATCCGATATTCGATTTTCGAAAATTCGATATTTAAAAACTCGATACCGGAAATTCTAAAAGTCGATATTCGATATTCGGTAAACGGATATTGGATATCCGATATTCGATTTTTGGAAAATTCGGTATTTAAAAACTCGATACCGGAAATTTGAAAAGTCGATATTCGATATTCGGTAAACGGATATCGGATATTGTATAGCCGATATTTGATATTGCATATTCGGATATCCGATTTTCGGTTTTCGAAAATTCGATATTTAAAAACACGATACCGGAAATTCTAAAAGTCGATATTCGATATTTGGTAAACGGATATCGGATATTGGATAGCCGATATTTGATATTGCATATTCGGATATCCGATTTTCGGTTTTCGAAAATTCGATATTTAAAAACTCGATACCGGAAATTCGAAAAGTCGATATTCGATATTCGGTAAACGGATATCAGATATTGGATAGCCGATATTCGATATTGCATATTCGGATATCCGATATTCGATTTTTGGAAAATTCGGTATTTAAAAACTCGATACCGGAAATTCGAAAAGTCGATATTCGATATTCGGTAAACGGATATCGGATATTGGATAGCCGATATTCGATATGGCATATTCGGATATCCGATTTTCGGTTTTCGAAAATTCGATATTTAAAAACTCGATACCGGAAATTCGAAAAGTCGATATTCGATATTCGGTAAACGGATATCAGATATTGGATAGCCGATATTCGAAATTGCAAATTCGGATATCCGATATTCGATTTTTGGAAAATTCGGTATTTAAAAACTCGATACCGGAAATTCGAAAAGTCGATATTCGATATTCGGTAAACGGATATCGGATATTGGATAGCCGATATTCGATATGGCATATTCGGATATCCGAATGTCGATTTTCGAAAATTCGATATTTAAAAACTCGATACCGGAAATTCGAAAAGTCGATATTCGGTAAACGGATATCAGATATTGGATAGCCGATATTCGAAATTGCATATTCGGATATCGTATATTCGATTTTCGAAAATAGGGTATTCAAAAACTCGATACCGGAAATTCGAAAAGTCGATATTCGATATTCGGTAAACGGATATCAGATATTGGATAGCCGATCGGATATCGTATATTCGATTTTCGAAAATAGGGTATTTAAAAACTCGATACCGGAAATTCGAAAAGTCGATATTCGATATTCGGTAAACGGATATCAGATATTGGATAGCCGATATTCAATATTGCATATTCGGATATCCGATATTCGATTTTCGAAAATTCGGTATTTAAAAACTCGATACCGGAAATTCGAAAAGTCGATATTCGGTAAACGGATATCGGATATTGGATACTCGTAATTCGATATTGCATATTCGGATATCCGATATTCGATTTTCAAAAATTCGTTATTTAAAAACTCGATACCGGAAATTCGAAAATTCGATATTTGGTAATTGGATACCGGATATTCGATAGCCGATATTCGATATGGCATATTCGGATATCCGATATTCGATTTTCAAAAATTCGATATTTAAAAACACGATACCGGAAATTCTAAAAGTCGATATTCGATATTTGGTAAACGGATATCGGATATTGGATAGCCGATATTCGATATTGCATATTCGGGTATCCGATATTCGATTTTCGAAAATTCGGTATTTAGAAACTCGATACCGGAAATTCGAAAAGTCGATATTCGATATTCGGTAAACGGATATCGGATATTGGATAGCCGATATTCGAAATTGCATATTCGGATATCGTATATTCGATTTTCGAAAATTGGGTATTTAAAAACTCGATACCGGAAATTCGAAAAGTCGATATTCGATATTCGGTAAACGGATATCAGATACTGGATAGCCGATATTCGATATTGCATATTCGGGTATCCGATATTCGATTTTCAAAAATCGGTATTTAAAAACTCGATACCGGAAATTCGAAAAGTCAATATTCGATATTCGGTAAACGGATATCGGTTATTGGATAGCCGATATTCGAAATTGCATATTCGGATACCGTATATTCGATTTTCGAAAATTGGGTATTTAAAAACTCGATACCGGAAATTCGAAAAGTCGATATTCGATATTCGGTAAACGGATATCGGTTATTGGATAGCCGATATTCGAAATTGCATATTCGGATACCGTATATTCGATTTTCGAAAATTGGGTATTTAAAAACTCGATACCGGAAATTCGAAAAGTCGATATTCGATATTCGGTAAACGGATATCGGATATTGGATAGCCGATATTTGATATTGCATATTCGGATATCCGATATCCGATATTCGGTTTTCGAAAATTCGATATTTAAAAACTCGATACCGGAAATTCGAAAACTCGATATTCGATATTCGGTAAACGGATATCGGATATTGGATATCCGATATTCGATATTGCTTCTTCGGATATCCGATATTCGATTTTCGAAAATTCGGTATTTAAAAACTCGATACCGGAAATTCGAAAAGTCGATATTCGGTATTCGGTAAACGGATATCGGATATTGTATAGCCGATATTTGATATTGCATATTCGGATATCCGAATTTCGATTTTCGAAAATTCGATATTTAAAAACTCGATACCGGAAATTCGAAAACTCGATATTCGATATTCGGTTAACGGATATCGGATATTGGATAGCCGATATTCGAAATTGCATATTCGGATATCGTATATTCGATTTTCGAAAATTGGGTATTTAAAAACTCGATACCGGAAATTCGAAAAGTCGATATTCGATATTCGGTAAACGGATATCAGATATTGGATAGCCGATTGTCGATATTGCATATTCGGATATCCGATATTCGATTTTTGGAAAATTCGGTATTTAAAAACTCGATACCGGAAATTCGAAAAGTCGATATTCGATATTCGGTAAACGGATATCGGATATTGGATATTCGATATGGCATATTCGGATATCCGATATTCGATTTTCGAAAATTCGGTATTTAAAAACTCGATACCGGAAATTCTAAAAGTCGATATTCGATATTTGGTAAACATATCGGATATTGGATAGCCGATATTCGATATTGCATATTCGGATATCCGATATTCGATTTTCGAAAATAGGGTATTTAAAAACTCGATACCGGAAATTCGAAAAGTCGATATTCGGTAAACGGATATCAGATATTGGATAGCCGATATTCGAAATTGCATATTCGGATATCGTATATTCGATTTTCGAAAATAGGGTATTTAAAAACTCGATACCGGAAATTCGAAAAGTCGATATTCGATATTCGGTAAACGGATATCAGATATTGTATAGCCGATATTCGATATTGCATATTCGGATATCCGATATTCGATTTTTGGAAAATTCGGTATTTAAAAACTCGATACCGGAAATTCGAAAAGTAGATATTCGATATTCGGTAAACGGATATTGGATAGCCGATATTTGATATTGCATATTCGGATATCCGATATTCGATTTTCGAAAATTCGATATTTAAAAACTCGATACCGGAAATTCGAAAAGTCGATATTCGATATTCGGTAAACGGATATTGGATAGCCGATATTCGATATTGCATATTCGGATATCCGATATTCGATTTTCAAAAATTCGGTATTTAAAAACTCGATACCGGAAATTCGAAAAGTCGATATTCGGTAATTGGCTTCCGGATATTCGATAGCCGATATTCGATATGGCATATTCGGATATCCGATATTCGATTTTCGAAAATTCGATATTTAAAAACTCGATACCGGATATTCTAAAAGTCGATATTCGGTAATTGGATACCGGATATTCGATAGCCGATATTCGATATGGCATATTCGGATATCCGATATTCGATTTTCAAAAATTCGATATTTAAAAACACGATACCGGAAATTCTAAAAGTCGATATTCGATATTTGGTAAACGGATATCGGATATTGGATAGCCGATATTTGATATTGCATATTCGGATATCCGATTTTCGATTTTCGAAAATTCGATATTTAAAAACTCGATACCGGAAATTCGAAAAGTCGATATTCGATATTCGGTAAACGGATATCGGATATTGGATAGCCGATATTCGAAATTGCATATTCGGATATCGTATATTCGATTTTCGAAAATTGGGTATTTAAAAACTCGATACCGGAAATTCGAAAAGTCGATATTCGATATTCGGTAAACGGATATCAGATATTGGATGGCCGGTATTCGATATGGCATATTCGGATATCCGATATTCGATTTTCGAAAATTCGATATTTAAAAACTCGATACCGGAAATTCTAAAAGTCGATATTCGATATTTGGTAAACGGATATCGGATATTGGATAGCCGATATTCGATATGGCATATTCGGATATCCGATATTCGATTTTCGAAAATTCGGTATTTAAAAATTCGATACCGGAAATTCTAAAAGTCGATATTCGATATTTGGTAAACGGATATCGGATATTGGATAGCCGATATTCGATATTGCATATTCGGATATCCGATATTCGATTTTCGATAATAGGGTATTTAAAAACTCGATACCGGAAATTCGAAAAGTCGATATTCGGTAAACGGATATCGGATATTGGATAGCCGATATTCGAAATTGCATATTCGGATATCGTATATTCGATTTTCGAAAATAGGGTATTTAAAAACTCGATACCGGAAATTCGAAAAGTCGATATTCGATATTCGGTAAACGGATATCAGATATTGGATAGCCGATATTCGATATTGCATATTCGGATATCCGATATTCGATTTTTGGAAAATTCGGTATTTAAAAACTCGATACCGGAAATTCGAAAAGTCGATATTCGATATTCGGTAAACGGATATTGGATAGCCGATATTCGATATTGCATATTGTTAGTAATTACCCATATCAAAATTAAAAGGATATTGAACCTCCTCTAAGCAACTAGGAATGCCATATACTATGTGTGACAGTGTTCTATATTTTTAATAAAAAACAGTCTGTTGCGAATAGCTAACTAGTTTCAATAGGTTATGGGCTTCTCCCGATTTTATCAGATTTTTTACGTTTAAAAAGATAAAATTGTGCTAGTTAATTCGCGGAAACATGAACTCCAATTACATTGCAAGTGTGCCGAAATTAAAAGGGAGAGAGAACTATGATGAATGGTGTTTTGCGGCACAAAACTTACTGGTCTTGGATGGCATGGACGGTTACATCAAACCAGTGGCCGGTTTCGAAATCAAGCCAGTTGAAGATGCAAAAACCAAGGCAAAACTAATATTGACAATTGACCCCAGTTTGTACGTGCATATCAGAAATACGGAAAGTTCAGCAGCATTATGGTCTAAGTTGAAAACCATGTTTGACGACTCCGGTTTCTCGAGGAAGATAACCTTAGTTCGACATTTGATTTCAATAAGATTGGAAAGTTGTGATTCGATGGCTATCTACATCACACAAATCGTCGAAACAGCTCAACGGTTAAATGGCACAGGATTTACAATAACCGATGAATGGGTGGGATCCTTATTATTAGCTGGTTTGTCTGATCATTATTCTCCGATGATAATGGCTATCGAACATTCAGGTATAACGATAACTGCTGATGTTATTAAGTCAAAGTTGATTGACATGGAAGTTACCAATGAGTCTGGAGCTAGTGGAGCTGCATTCGTAGCGAAAATAAATATACGAGCAACACTAAGCAGAAGAATAATAACAGTGCAAGTACGTCAAACAACAAGACTAAGACAATAACTAAAAAAGAAGTTGTTTGTTATAAATGTAAGAGTAGCGGACATTATCGAAATCAATGCCCGTTATTGAAGAAAACTTCTAATAAATGCGTTTTTAATGTTGTTTTTATAAACGGGAAGTTTAACAAGACGGAATGGTACGTCGACAGTGGAGCAAGTGCGCATATGACTGTAAACAAGAATTGGTTGAAAAACGTGAACTTATCACCATGTTTACCAGAAATCATTGTTGCTAACGAATCAAAACTGTTGGTTGATTGTACCGGAGATGTTGACATAGTTTCGGATTTGAAATGTCACATTACTGTCAAAAATGTGCTATGCGTGCCAAGTTTGACAACAAATTTAATATCAGTTAGTGAGCTTATCAAGAATGGCAACAGAGTTGTATTTGAAGAAAAGCATTGTTATATTTATGACGGAAGTGATGCTTTAGTTGCGATAGCTGATTTAACTGATGATGTTTATAAACTGAGGTTGCAGTCGCCGAATTACGCATTGGCAGCACCTGCAGTAACCGGAAGATTATGGCACAGGAGGCTGGCTCATATCAACAGTCAAGATATATTATGAATAAAATGAAGAATGGCATCGTGGATGGTTTGTCATATGATGGTTCGTTTGACATAACAAAAGCAGAATGTACCACTTGTTGTGAGGGAAAGCAGATGAGGTTGCCATTTTCTCATGTTGGTGAACGAAGTACAAAACCATGTCATCGTATACACAGTGATTTGTGTGGACCAATGGAGGTAAATTCATTAAATGGCAGCAGATATTTCATGCTCTTTATAGATGATTATAGTAGGATGACTTTCATCTATTTCCTCAAACAGAAAAGTGAAGCTTTAGCTAGATTTAAAGAGTTTAAGTCAATGGTAGAAAACCAAAAAGGAGAAAAAATAAAGATTTTTCACACAGATAATGGACTTGAATACTGCAGTAAAGAATTTAAAAATTATTTAAAAAAATATGGTATCATTCACCAGAAAACTAATTGTTATACACCCGAACAAAATGGTATTTGCGAAAGAGCTAATCGCACAGTGGTGGAAAAGGGCAAATGTCTTTTGTATGATGCAAAGTTGGACAAGAGATTTTGGGCGGAAGCGGCCAATACTGCTGTTTACCTTAAAAACAGGTCCATTGTGTCAGGAGTACCGAAGACCCCTTACGAACTGTGGTATGGGTCAAAACCCAACCTCAGTCACATCAGATTGTTCGGATGTAAAGTGATGGTACATGTCCCCAAGCAGAAACGACTAAAATGGGATAAGAAAGCGACACAGCACATCTTAGTTGGATATGGAGAGGATGTGAAAGGATATAGGTTGTTTGATCCTATCAAAAACACTATTATCACCAGCAGGGATGTCATTGTATTAGAAGGCGAGACAAGTGATATAGCAACCAGTGAGGAAGCGATATGGATACCAAATGAGACAGCACAGCAAAGCGTGGAAACACCTGAGGTCAGTGTGGAGAAAGAGAGCAGCGATTCAGTGGGGGCATCATGTGTTCCAGAAGTAGAGGATCAGAGTGACAGTTCTTCAGTATACACTGATGGTGAAGAAACATTTCATGAAATACCACCAAGTAAAGTGCAGGAGGTCCAGACAACATTGGTTCCAGATATAGAGACTTGCTTAAATACAAAGAGGCAAAGGAAAAAGCAAGAGCGGTATGGCTATAGCAATATGTGCGTATCTAGTTCTGTTTCAGCATCTGAGCCGATCTCATTCTCAGAGGCTCTGGAAGGGCCTGAGAAGGAGCAGTGGAGGCGTGCTGTGGCTGATGAGCTGCAGTCATTCGAGGATAATGACGCGTGGGAGCTCGTCAAAAACCCAGGTGATGTTACTGTAGTGAAGTGTCGTTGGGTGTTAGACAAAAAGTTTGATGTAGACAATAATGTGCGGTACCGGGCTAGACTTGTGGCCAAAGGCTTTACGCAAAAGCCAGGTTTAGATTATAATCAGACTTTTGCACCTGTAGTTCGTCATTCCACTCTTAGATTATTGTTTGCTCTTAGTGTTAAAATGGGAATGAGTATTACACATTTGGATGTAACTACTGCTTTTCTAAATGGTGTTTTAAAAGAAAAGATTTACATGTCAATACCTGAAGGGTTTGCAAACAAAAGTGGGGGAAATGTGTTAAGATTAAAACGCGCGATTTATGGTTTAAAGCAGTCTTCTCTAGCATGGTATGAGAAAGTAAAATATTGTCTTTGTAAATTAGGTTTTAATAACAGTCAATATGAACCGTGTTTGTTTGCAAGAACCAAGGGTAAAGTTAAAATAATCATTGGATTATATGTAGACGATTTTTTGATTTTTTCAAATAATGACAGGGAAACTGAAAACTTGAAGAAGTTATTGGGTCAAGAGTTCAAGATAAAGGATTTGGGTCATGTTAGACAGTATCTAGGAATGAGAATAAATGTAAACAAAGATAAAAATGTAATAACTTTTGATCAAACACAGTACATTGAACAATTAGTTGAAAGATTATATTTAAAAACTCGATACCGGAAATTCGAAAAGTCGATATTCGATATTCGGTAAACGGATATCAGATATTGGATGGCCGATATTCGATATGGCATATTCGGATATCCGATATTCGATTTTCGAAAATTCGATATTTAAAAACTCGATACCGGAAATTCGAAAAGTCGATATTCGATATTCGGTAAACGGATATCGGATATTGGATAGCCGATATTCGAAATTGCATATTCGGATATCGTATATTCGATTTTCGAAAATTGGGTATTTAAAAACTCGATACCGGAAATTCGAAAAGTCGATATTCGATATTCGGTAAACGGATATCAGATATTGGATGGCCGATATTCGATATGGCATATTCGGATATCCGATATTCGATTTTCGAAAATTCGATATTTAAAAACTCGATACCGGAAATTCTAAAAGTCGATATTCGATTTTCGGTAAACGGATATCGGATATTGGATAGCCGATATTCGAAATTGCATATTCGGATATCCGATATTCGATTTTCGAAAATTCGTTATTTAAAAACTCGATACCGGAAATTCGAAAATTCGATATTCGGTAATTGGATACCGGATATTCGATAGCCGATATTCGATATGGCATATTCGGATATCCAATATTCGATTTTCAAAAATTCGATATTTAAAAACACGATACCGGAAATTCTAAAAGTCGATATTCGATATTTGGTAAACGGATATCGGATATTGGATAGCCGATATTTGATATTGCATATTCGGATATCCGATTTCCGATTTTCGAAAATTCGATATTTAAAAACTCGATACCGGAAATTCGAAAAGTCGATATTCGGTAATTGGATACCGGATATTCGATAGCCGATATTCGATATGGCAATATTCGGATATCCGATATTCGATTTTTGAAAATTCGATATTTAAAAACTCGATACCGGAAATTCTAAAAGTCGATATTCGATATTTGGTAAACGGATATCGGATATTGGATAGCCGATATTCGATATTGCATATTCGGGTATCCGATATTCGATTTTCGAAAATTCGGTATTTAAAAACTCGATACCGGAAATTCGAAAAGTCGATATTCGATATTCGGTAAACGGATATCGGATATTGGATAGCCGATATTCGAAATTGCATATTCGGATATCGTATATTCGATTTTCGAAAATTGGGTATTTAAAAACTCGATACCGGAAATTCGAAAAGTCGATATTCGATATTCGGTAAACGGATATCGGATATTGGATAGCCGATATTTGATATTGCATATTCGGATATCCGATTTTAGATTTTGGAAAATTCGATATTTAAAAACTCGATACCGGAAATTCGAAAAGTCGATATTTGATATTCGGTAAACGGATATCGGATATTGGATAGCCGATATTCGAAATTGCATATTCGGATATCGTATATTCGATTTTCGAAAATTGGGTATTTAAAAACTCGATACCGGAAATTCGAAAAGTCGATATTCGATATTCGGTAAACGGATATTGGCTAGCCGATATTCGATATTGCATATTCGGATATCCGATATTCGATTTTCGAAAATTCGGTATTTAAAAATCCGATACCGGAAATTCGTAAAGTCGATATTCGATATTCGGTAAACGGATATCGGATATTGTATAGCCGATATTTGATATTGCATATTCGGATATCCGATATCCGATATTCGGTTTTCGAAAATTCGATATTTAAAAACTCGATACCGCAAATTCGAAAAGTCGATATTCGATATTTGGTAAACGGATATCGGATATTGGATAGCCGATATTCGATATTGCTTCTTCGGATACCCGATATTCGATTTTCGAAAATTCGGTATTTAAAAACTCGATACCAGAAATTCGAAAAGTCGATATTCGGTATTCGGTAAACGGATATCGGATATTGTATAGCCGATATTTGATATTGCATATTCGGATATCCGAATTTCGATTTTCGAAAATTCGATATTTAAAAACTCGATACCGGAAATTCGAAAAGTCGATATTCGATATTCGGTAAACGGATATCGGATATTGGATAGCCGTTATTCCAAATTGCATATTCGGATATCGTATATTCGATTTTCGAAAATAGGGTATTTAAAAACTCGATACCGGAAATTCGAAAAGTCGATATTCGATATTCGGTAAACGGATATCAGATATTGGATAGCCGATAGTCGATATTGCATATTCGGATATCCGATATTCGATTTTTGGAAAATTCGGTATTTAAAAACTCGATACCGGAAATTCGAAAAGTCGATATTCGATATTCGGTAAACGGATATCGGATATTGGATAGCCGATATTCGATATGGCATATTCGAATATCGGCATCAATCAAATATCGGAAAATTCGATATTTAAAAACTCGATACCGGAAATTCTAAAAGTCGATATTCGATATTCGGTAAACGGATATCAGATATTGGATAGCCGATATTCGATATTGCATATTCGGATATACGATATTCGATTTTTGGAAAATTGGGTATTTAAAAATTCGATACCGGAAATTCGAAAAGTCGATATTCGATATTCGGTAAACGGATATCGGATATTGGATGGCCGATATTCGATATTGCATATTAGGATATCCGATATTCAATTTTCGAAAATTTGGTATTTGAAAACTCGATACCGGAAATTCGAAAAGTCGATATTCGGTAAACGGATATCGGATATTGGATAGTCGTAATTCGATATTGCATATTCGGATATCCGATATTCGATTTTCAAAAATTCGGTATTTAAAAACTCGATACCGAAATTCGAAAAGTCGATATTTGATATTCGGTAAACGGATATCGGATTTTGGATAGCCGATATTTGATATTGCATATTCGGATATCCGAATTTCGATTTTCGAAAATTCGATATTTAAAAACTCGATACCGGAAATTCGAAAAGTCGATATTCGATATTCGGTAAACGGATATCGGATATTGGATAGCCGTTATTCCAAATTGCATATTCGGATATCGTATATTCGATTTTCGAAAATAGGGTATTTAAAAACTCGATACCGGAAATTCGAAAAGTCGATATTCGATATTCGGTAAACGGATATCAGATATTGGATAGCCGATAGTCGATATTGCATATTCGGATATCCGAAATTCGATTTTTGGAAAATTCGGTATTTAAAAACTCGATACCGGAAATTCGAAAAGTCGATATTCGATATTCGGTAAACGGATATCGGATATTGGATAGCCGATATTCGATATGGCATATTCGAATATACGATATTCGATTTTTGGAAAATTGGGTATTTAAAAATTCGATACCGGAAATTCGAAAAGTCGATATTCGATATTCGGTAAACGGATATCGGATATTGGATGGCCGATATTCGATATTGCATATTAGGATATCCGATATTCAATTTTCGAAAATTCGGTATTTGAAAACTCGATACCGGAAATTCGAAAAGTCGATATTCGGTAAACGGATATCGGATATTGGATAGTCGTAATTCGATATTGCATATTCGGATATCCGATATTCGATTTTCAAAAATTCGGTATTTAAAAACTCGATACCGAAATTCGAAAAGTCGATATTTGATATTCGGTAAACGGATATCGGATTTTGGATAGCCGATATTTGATATTGCATATTCGGATATCCGAATTTCGATTTTCGAAAATTCGATATTTAAAAACTCGATACCGGAAATTCGAAAAGTCGATATTCGATATTCGGTAAACGGATATCGGATATTGGATAGCCGTTATTCCAAATTGCATATTCGGATATCGTATATTCGATTTTCGAAAATAGGGTATTTAAAAACTCGATACCGGAAATTCGAAAAGTCGATATTCGATATTCGGTAAACGGATATCAGATATTGGATAGCCGATAGTCGATATTGCATATTCGGATATCCGATATTCGATTTTTGGAAAATTCGGTATTTAAAAACTCGATACCGGAAATTCGAAAAGTCGATATTCGATATTCGGTAAACGGATATCGGATATTGGATAGCCGTTATTCGATATTGCATATTCGGATATCCGATATTTGATTTTCAAAAATTCGATATTTAAAAACACGATACCGGAAATTCTAAAAGTCGATATTCGATATTTGGAAAACGGATATCGGA
The DNA here is from genome assembly GCA_954870645.1 of Agrotis clavis. Classification (NCBI taxonomy): domain Eukaryota; kingdom Metazoa; phylum Arthropoda; class Insecta; order Lepidoptera; family Noctuidae; genus Agrotis; species Agrotis clavis. Next base: position 27,638,364 of record OX940927.1, on the reverse strand, counting down.
TATTGGATAGCCGATATTTGATATTGCATATTCGGATATCCGATTTTCGATTTTCGAAAATTCGATATTTAAAAACTCGATACCGGAAATTCGAAAAGTCGATATTCGATATTCGGTAAACGGATATTGGATAGCCGATATTCGAAATTGCATATTCGGATATCGTATATTCGATTTTCGAAAATTGGGTATTTAAAAACTCGATACCGGAAATTCGAAAAGTCGATATTCGATATTTGGTAAACGGATATCGGATATTGGATAGCCGATATTTGATATTGCATATTCGGATATCCGATTTTCGATTTTCGAAAATTCGATATTTAAAAACTCGATACCGGAAATTCGAAAAGTCGATATTTTATATTCGGTAAACGGATATCGGATATTGGATAGCCGATATTCGAAATTGCATATTCGGATATCGTATATTCGATTTTCGAAAATTGGGTCAAATCAAATCAAATCAAATCAAAACGTTTATTTCAACTAGGCCAATTACAGGCACTTATGAATTGTCAAAAGACATAAAATAAAACAATTACAAAAATAGTTATGGTGCTACAGTCCCAGTCACAAGACATAAAAACTGTGAAAGTACCGTAGGTGCTCATTCCAAAGCGTAGATCTCTATGGAGAAGAATGAGCAAGAAACTCCATGGACACTCTTTTTCAATCGCCAAAATTATTACAAAACTTTTGTTACATCATTCATCATCAGATGGTACATTATGTGAGAACGATGTGGCAAGTTAATAGTGTCCATTGTAAAATAAAAGACAATTCAAAATAAAGTTACTAATAATTAAAATAGGCCGTGGCAGCTAAGAGATGACCAGTCCCAACTGACAGCGCCCGTTCACGAACATGACACATATATCAGCACCATTCAGCTCAACCATTTTGAAGGGAACTAAATGATCCGACATACACGCCACCATCAGCGAGACCTTTGAGTGAGCATGACATACTCTCAACTGCCAGAGTCATTCAAGTCAATGAAAGACGTAGGTTTCTAGTCAAAGATAGCTCTGAAGTACATGGTACTCACACAATGCTGGCTATGACGCTATATAATACTAGATGAATACACTCTATACAATGCAAAAGATAATTTTACATTCTTCATCTGCTCCGACAATTTTTTAAAAAATCCAGAAAACCTACGACTGTCGTACTTAAAAAATAAAAAAATACACAAAAAGACAAGCAATAAAATGTAAAGTAGGACAACAATGTCCGTAAATCAAATGAAATAATAAAACAAATACAAACACATAAAATAAAACAAGATGACTTAACTAAGTCATAAAAAAAAAATATAAACAATTATATGAACACATATAACTAGTCTGGAAGAAAGAAAAGAAAAAAAAGAGAACTAAAAACATCTGGGAAAGAGCATGAAAGCCGTCTTAACTTCAACAGAGTGACCAGCTGTTATTATCCACTAAGTAATCGTTTATGGAATAATATGCCTTAGAACAAAGGATGGATTTAATCTTTGATTTAAACTCATTAAACGGCAAGTCTAGCAATGACGAAGGCAATTTATTGTAGAATTTTATACCAAGGCCTACAAATGAGTTATGAACCTTATGAAGTCGGTGAAAAGGAACACGTAGGTGGTGCTTATTTCTCGTGTTAATAGTGTGAAAATCACTGTTTTTGGTATATAGGTGTAAATTCTGCCTAATATATATAATGTTGGCAAAGATGAATTGAGATGCCACCGTCAGAATGCCAATCTCCTTAAACAAATCCCTCAGAGAAACTCTAGTACCCAGCTGGTAAATTGCCCGAACAGCTCGTTTTTGTAAGACAAATATATTTTGAATATCAGCCGCTTTGCCCCACAATAAAATGCCGTAGGACATAACGCTGTGAAAATAACTAAAATAAACTAGTCGAGCTGTATCAACGTCTGTGTACTGTCTTACTTTTCTGACAGCGTAGGCAGCCGAGCTTAATCTTCCCGATAAACTTGTTATATGCGGGCCCCATTGAACTCTAGAATCTACTTTAATACCCAGAAACACGGCTGAGTCAACAGTTTCAAGTTCTTCATTATTTAGAACAATGTTAGGACCTAGATTTGTAACATTTGGCAAGGCGAACTTTATACATTTCGTTTTTTTGGCTTTTAGGACTAAGTTGTTAGCAGAAAACCAATCCGTGACCAATGATAATGCGGTGTTAACTTCGTCAAATTCTTGTCTGTTTCTATCAACTTTAAATATAAGAGATGTATCATCTGCAAACAGTACAATGTCACAAATGCCCTTTAAAAGATATGGCAAGTCATTGATATAGACCAAAAATAAAAACGGGCCCAGAATTGATCCTTGAGGCACACCTAGCTGAACAGGTTGTCCAGAAGATTTCGAGCCATTAACATCTACGCATTGAAATCTATTACGTAAGTACGATTCTATAACATTAAGAGCTTCGTTTTGGATTCCGTAATGATGTAATTTTCGCAAAAGTGTATCATGGTGTACGCAATCAAAGGCTTTGGATAGATCACAGAACACACCAATAGCATTCTTAGAGCTCTCCCACGCCTCAAATATATGCTTCAGCAGAGCAACACCTGCATCAGTTGTTGATCGACCTTTCGTAAAACCATATTGTTCACTATGAAGGAGGCTATTTACATTAAAATGACTAAGCAACTGCTTGAGTATCAATTTTTCAAATATTTTGCTAAAAGCAGGTAAGATAGAAATTGGTCTGAAATTACCAATATCATTTTTATTGCCTGATTTAAATAATGGTATGACTTTACTACTCTTCATGAGGTCAGGAAAAGTACCCAGATCTACACATTTATTAAAAGTAATTGCAAGATAGGGGGCGACGATGTCAATTATATTACTTAAAAGTTTAATTGAAATGCCCCAATAATCACCAGTATGTTTGGATTTAAGTGTATTGAATACATTTACTACATCATATGGTGTTATGTGTTTAAAACTAAATAGGTTACCGCATTTAGGCACACTACTTTGCAGAATGCTTTCAGCTTTAGACGGAGACGAACTTAAGGAGCGAGTCGTAGTTATAGGAATATTTGCAAAGAATTCATTAAATGCGTCTGCTACGCTAGTCGCATTTGTAATTAATTGACTGTCTATCATAATCTCTAATTGCTTTTCATTATTAACCGATTTACCTGTTTCACTGTTGATAATTTGCCAGGTAGCTTTAACTTTGTTATTAGAATTTTTAATTTTTTCGCTTAAAAATTTTGATTTAGCAATAGCACAAATCTTTTTAAATAATTTTGAATAATTTCTTACATATTCCACAAAAGGTGTATCAAACCTAAGTTTCTTCAAACCATATAACTCGTACAATCTCGCTCTACTTTTATAAATGCCAGGTGTAGCCCATTGATTGAAACCAGCAGAGGATCCATTCTTCTTAATGATTTTGGTTTTAAAAGTGGACTGGTATTCATCTTTAACAATATCAAAAAGGGATTTATAGATTTCATTAGGACTATCTGATTCAGCTATGGCTGGTGTGAGTCTATCAGCTACATTATTTTTAAACTTGTTACAACGACTAACTGTATAGGGCCTACATTCAATCTTGTGAGGCTTTTTGCGTGATGGCATAGGGAAGCTAGCCATCAATCCACAGTGATCAGACGATAAGTCACTTAACACTGCTTTACTTTCGGCATCAGAATCAGTAAAGATGTTGTCAAGACAAGTCGACGAAGATGCAGTAATTCTTGTCGGTTCAGAAAACAAGTTAATTAAATTAAAAGATTTAAAAAGGTTGAGCAGTCTAACACTTAAAGGAGTTGCATCTAAAATATTAACATTAAAATCTCCACATAAAATTATCCTTTTATTACTTGATTTTAACTTACTAAGTGAATCCTCCATTACAGATTCGAAGCGAGTAAAATCCCCAGAAGGAGGTCTATAAACACAAATTATTATATATTTCTCGAGTTCCACACAAGACAACTCAATAATACGCTCAACAGAAAGATTAACTAGATCTAAACGTTCTTTACATTTCAACTTGTTTGAAACAAGAACCAAAGAACCACCACGAATAGCGCCCCTTCTGACAAACGCACTTTGGACAGTAAAATTATTATCATTGAAAAACGGCAATTCATGCTCCCTCAACCAGTGTTCAGTAAGACATAAGACCTGAACCTGATAGTGTTCCATAAATAAACTTAATTCTAACTCCTTGCCAGGCAAACCCTGCATATTTTGATGTACAACATTCAACATATTATGTGGCCTGCCTATTGTCGTACCTAACAGTTTAAATCACTAGGTGCATCAAAAGGAGTGCTGTGAACACTATCAGTAATAACTATACTACTAAGCTTAGACATACTATTTATGTCTGTGTGAATATAAAAAACTAATAGCCTGGCTATTTCGCATCTATACATATAAGGCAGATACACAGTACCTCGAGTTGACCAAAGTTTATCCATACAAACGTTGGTATCAAAATACATAAGTTTGTCACTATAGAGACTAACTAAGAAGTGAAGATGCTTATTGAGCATGTAAATATAATTGTTTTGACTAGAGGACAATTTCTCAAAGTAGGGGAAGGCACACAATATAATTTTTCTACAATTTAACTTTAATAACTCAGTGATGCTATCCGTTAAGTCCTTCTTCTTAATTTTTGAACTATTTCCAATAAATATAGTTATATCAGTATTATGTACGTATTTTTTACTATAAACTGATGACATAATCTGCTTAAAAGTTGAACCTGGCATGCAATAGTTACAAGAATAACTCAGGTTATTAGTTAACAGTTTACCTAAACCTCTTCCTATACCATCTGAGAACATAACCGAGCAAGAACTATTATCATGTAACTCAGGCTGGCTAAAGGTGCAGACCTGAGGTAAATCCACAGCCTGGGATGGGTCCTCCATTACCTCAGGCTGGACAGTACCGTGGTTTGAAGCTGTCTGACAAGTACATTGACACAACACTAACTCATTTGCAGCAAGAATATGTTCCTTAATTTGGTACTGAGATCTCATATACTTACTGGATAAGGAACTAAGTGACTCCTGAAGCAATTGTATTTCAGACTGCAAATGCTGTGTGTCAATTTCATAAATTTTTATGCTATCTTCCAATTTAATTTCATAAATTGTGCAACTTATTAACTAACTCAACACGCTCTTTCCTTTGTGGAATATATTTAGAAAAGAGTTTTTGTTGTTTCTTTAACTTATAGCATTTTTTAATTATTTTATTAAGTTTGGCATATTTTTTAATTTTCTTGTTGCTAATTTTATTATTTCTCAACAAAGAATCTTCAGTGAGATCAATAGTGATTAAGGAAGAGGGGTTACAATTGCTGTTCAATAACTCATTGTATAAGCTATTTGTTTGTTCAACCTGAGAACTTTCTTTCTCTTTTTGTAACTTTAAGATAAAATTATTGGCATTAATTAACTCATTTTCTAAGTCCCTAACTTTACATAAGGCCTCCTCGTACAAATTACTACAATTATTGAACCCATCCAATACCACCCGCAGTTGATCCCGTTCATCAACAACGTCCACGAATTGCTGATGAAGGTCCACTAGCTGACGTTTAAGGCTTGAGTTTTTAGAATTAACTTTATCAACTTCCACCTCACTCTCTTCTCTCTCCTGTAACAATTTTTGGACTTTGAGGTTTGATTCCTTTAGCTCATGGAGAGCTGTTCTCAATTTCAGCTCCATATCCTGAGCAGCAGCCTTACGGGTCATCACAGGCATGGTTATTGAACAGGTTACTGAAATTTAGAAATAAAGAAACGGTGAGAACTAATAGAACAGATCAATAAGGGAAGTTAGCGATGAAAGGGGGGAAAAAAGTGCACAGCTAGAGATTGAATTGAGGTAGGCTGCTATGTTAGCTTCTAAATAGTTAGTAAATTCTAATTGGAAATAAAAATTTAATTGATTTTAATGTTTTGTGTTTTCTTTTTTTTGTGTTGTGGGTATATTGTCAAGAACACAAAACTTAGAACATTTATAACAATTATTATTTTTAAAGACAATAATGTTCACTGATCATTATTATAGGTTTATTTATGTATCTGTTATAGTATTGTTGAACAATTTTCCTAATTAAACTTCACAAAAAGGAATGTCAACAAACAATTTTGCAAGCAAATTATGAGGTGCAAAATCAACAAAAATTAGTCTTAAAAGTATTAGACGAGTAACTAATATAAATATTATGAATGTGTGCTATTTATAATGAAAATAAGTAAACAATACTCCCCGTTTTGGATCCGTAGTGCAAACGTCAGCTGATAGTTTTAGGTTACCGGTGAGGTGAACGCTAAGTCACCGAAAACTTTTTATATTTATCCAATTATTGGGAAAACAATATTCCTGCGTATTTACACATTTACGATACGTTTACACATGAAATTACATTAGAATACAGCCTAATTACTAATTTAATTTAATTTTAAAACACAAAACAAAAACTTGACATGTCACTGTAGTAGTGTTGCCAGCAAAAAAACAACGGTTCGGTATATAAAAACTCGATACCGGAAATTCGAAAAGTCGATATTCGATATTCGGTAAACGGATATCAGATATTGGATAGCCGATATTCGATATTGCATATTCGGATATACGATATTCGATTTTTGAAAATTCGGTATTTGAAAATTCGATACCGGAAATTCGAAAAGTCGATATTCGATATTCGGTAAACGGATATCGGATATTGGATGGCCGATATTCGATATTGCATATTAGGATATCCGATATTCAATTTTCGAAAATTCGGTATTTGAAAACTCGATACCGGAAATTCGAAAAGTCGATATTCGGTAAACGGATATCGGATATTGGATAGTCGTAATTCGATATTGCATATTCGGATATCCGATATTCGATTTTCAAAAATTCGGTATTTAAAAACTCGATACCGAAATTCGAAAAGTCGATATTTGATATTCGGTAAACGGATATCGGATTTTGGATATTGGATAGTCGTAATTCGATATTGCATATTCGGATATCCGATATTCGATTTTCAAAAATTCGATATTTAAAAACTCGATACCGGAAATTCGAAAAGTCGATATTTGATATTCGGTAAACGGATATCTGATATTGGATAGCCGATATTCGAAATTGCATATTCGGATATCGTATATTCGATTTTCGAAAATTGGGTATTTAAAAACTCGATACCGGAAATTCGAAAAGTCGATATTCGATATTCGGTAAACGGATATTGGATAGCCGATATTCGATATTGCATATTCGGATATCCGATATTCGATTTTCGAAAATTCGGTATTTAAAAATCCGATACCGGAAATTCGTAAAGTCGATATTCGATATTCGGTAAACGGATATCGGATATTGTATAGCCGATATTTGATATTGCATATTCGGATATCCGAATTTCGATTTTCGAAAATTCGATATTTAAAAACTCGATACCGGAAATTCGAAAAGTCGATATTCGATATTCGGTAAACGGATATCGGATATTGGATAGCCGTTATTCCAAATTGCATATTCGGATATCGTATATTCGATTTTCGAAAATAGGGTATTTAAAAACTCGATACCGGAAATTCGAAAAGTCGATATTCGATATTCGGTAAACGGATATCAGATATTGGATAGCCGATAGTCGATATTGCATATTCGGATATCCGATATTCGATTTTTGGAAAATTCGGTATTTAAAAACTCGATACCGGAAATTCGAAAAGTCGATATTCGATATTCGGTAAACGGATATCGGATATTGGATAGCCGATATTCGATATGGCATATTCGAATATCGGCATCAATCAAATATCGGAAAATTCGATATTTAAAAACTCGATACCGGAAATTCTAAAAGTCGATATTCGATATTCGGTAAACGGATATCAGATATTGGATAGCCGATATTCGATATTGCATATTCGGATATACGATATTCGATTTTTGGAAAATTGGGTATTTAAAAATTCGATACCGGAAATTCGAAAAGTCGATATTCGATATTCGGTAAACGGATATCGGATATTGGATGGCCGATATTCGATATTGCATATTAGGATATCCGATATTCAATTTTCGAAAATTCGGTATTTGAAAACTCGATACCGGAAATTCGAAAAGTCGATATTCGATATTCGGTAAACGGATATCGGATATTGTATAGCCGATATTTGATATTGCATATTCGGATATCCGAATTTCGATTTTCGAAAATTCGATATTTAAAAACTCGATACCGGAAATTCGAAAAGTCGATATTCGATATTCGGTAAACGGATATCGGATATTGGATAGCCGTTATTCCAAATTGCATATTCGGATATCGTATATTCGATTTTCGAAAATAGGGTATTTAAAAACTCGATACCGGAAATTCGAAAAGTCGATATTCGATATTCGGTAAACGGATATCAGATATTGGATAGCCGATAGTCGATATTGCATATTCGGATATCCGATATTCGATTTTTGGAAAATTCGGTATTTAAAAACTCGATACCGGAAATTCGAAAAGTCGATATTCGATATTCGGTAAACGGATATCGGATATTGGATAGCCGATATTCGATATGGCATATTCGAATATCGGCATCAATCAAATATCGGAAAATTCGATATTTAAAAACTCGATACCGGAAATTCTAAAAGTCGATATTCGATATTCGGTAAACGGATATCAGATATTGGATAGCCGATATTCGATATTGCATATTCGGATATACGATATTCGATTTTTGGAAAATTGGGTATTTAAAAATTCGATACCGGAAATTCGAAAAGTCGATATTCGATATTCGGTAAACGGATATCGGATATTGGATGGCCGATATTCGATATTGCATATTAGGATATCCGATATTCAATTTTCGAAAATTCGGTATTTGAAAACTCGATACCGGAAATTCGAAAAGTCGATATTCGGTAAACGGATATCGGATATTGGATAGTCGTAATTCGATATTGCATATTCGGATATCCGATATTCGATTTTCAAAAATTCGGTATTTAAAAACTCGATACCGAAATTCGAAAAGTCGATATTTGATATTCGGTAAACGGATATCGGATTTTGGATAGCCGATATTTGATATTGCATATTCGGATATCCGAATTTCGATTTTCGAAAATTCGATATTTAAAAACTCGATACCGGAAATTCGAAAAGTCGATATTCGATATTCGGTAAACGGATATCGGATATTGGATAGCCGATATTCGATATGGCATATTCGAATATCGGCATCAATCAAATATCGGAAAATTCGATATTTAAAAACTCGATACCGGAAATTCTAAAAGTCGATATTCGATATTCGGTAAACGGATATCGGATATTGGATAGCCGTTATTCGATATTGCATATTCGGATATCCGATATTTGATTTTCAAAAATTCGATATTTAAAAACACGATACCGGAAATTCTAAAAGTCGATATTCGATATTTGGAAAACGGATATCGGATATTGGATAGCCGATATTTGATATTGCATATTCGGATATCCGATTTTCGATTTTCGAAAATTCGATATTTAAAAACTCGATACCGGAAATTCGAAAAGTCGATATTCGATATTCGGTAAACGGATATCGGATATTGGATAGCCGATATTCGAAATTGCATATTCGGATATCGTATATTCGATTTTCGAAAATTGGGTATTTAAAAACTCGATACCGGAAATTCGAAAAGTCGATATTCGATATTTGGTAAACGGATATCGGATATTGGATAGCCGATATTTGATATTGCATATTCGGATATCCGATTTTCGATTTTCGAAAATTCGATATTTAAAAACTCGATACCGGAAATTCGAAAAGTCGATATTTTATATTCGGTAAACGGATATCGGATATTGGATAGCCGATATTCGAAATTGCATATTCGGATATCGTATATTCGATTTTCGAAAATTGGGTATATAAAAACTCGATACCGGAAATTCGAAAAGTCGATATTCGATATTCGGTAAACGGATATCAGATATTGGATAGCCGATATTCGATATTCATCATCATCATCAGCCTATAATGTTCCCACTGCTGGGACACAGGCCTCCTCTCTGTGAGAGGGAGTGGGCCATAATCCACCACGCGGGCCCAGTGCGGATTGGTGGATGTCACATGTCTTCGAATTTTTGGTTCTAGGACATGCCGGTTTCCTCACGATGTTTTCCTTCACCGTTTTGAGAGCAGTGGTGATGAAATAAATTACACAAAGTAATGCGCCTGGCGGGGTTCGAACCCACGACCTACAACTCGTAAGTCGGGACCGATACCACTGGGCCACCACTGCTCGATATTGCATATTCGGATATACGATATTCGATTTTTGGAAAATTGGGTATTTAAAAATTCGATACCGGAAATTCGAAAAGTCGATATTCGATATTCGGTAAACGGATATCGGATATTGGATGGCCGATATTCGATATTGCATATTAGGATATCCGATATTCAATTTTCGAAAATTCGGTATTTGAAAACTCGATACCGGAAATTCGAAAAGTCGATATTCGGTAAACGGATATCGGATATTGGATAGTCGTAATTCGATATTGCATATTCGGATATCCGATATTCGATTTTCAAAAATTCGGTATTTAAAAACTCGATACCGAAATTCGAAAAGTCGATATTTGATATTCGGTAAACGGATATCGGATTTTGGATATTGGATAACCGATATTCGATATTGCATTATCGGATATCCGATATTCGATTTTCGAATATTCGGTATTTAAAAACTCGATACCGGAAATTCGAAAAGTTGATATTCGATATTCGGTAAACGGATATCGGATATTGGATGGCCGATATTCGATATTGCATATTAGGATATCCGATATTCAATTTTCGAAAATTCGGTATTTGAAAACTCGATACCGGAAATTCGAAAAGTCGATATTCGGTAAACGGATATCGGATATTGGATAGTCGTAATTCGATATTGCATATTCGGATATCCGATATTCGATTTTCAAAAATTCGATATTTAAAAACTCGATACCGGAAATTGGAAAAGTCGATATTCGATATTCGGTAAACGGATATTGGCTAGCCGATATTTGATATTGCATATTCGGATATCCGATATTCGATTTTCAAAAATTCGGTATTTATAACTCGATACCGGAATTTCGAAAAGTCGATATTCGATATTTGGTAAACGGATATAGGATATTGGATAGCCGATATTCGAAATTGCATATTCGGATATCGTATATTCGATTTTCGAAAATAGGGTATTTAAAAACTCGATACCGGAAATTCAAAAAGTCGATATTCGATATTCGGTAAACGGATATCAGATATTGGATAGCCGATATTCGATTTTGCATATTCGGATATCCAAATTTCGATTTTCGAAAATTCGATATTAAAAACCTCGATACCCGAAATTCGAAAAGTTGATATTCGACATTCGGTAAACGGATATTGGCTAGCCGATATTTGATATTGCATATTCGGATATCCGATATTCGATTTTCAAAAATTCGGTATTTAAAAACTCGATACCGGAATTTCGAAAAGTCGATATTCGATATTTGGTAAACGGATATCGGATATTGGATAGCCGATATTCGAAATTGCATATTCTGATATCGTATATTCGATTTTCGAAAATAGGGTATTTAAAAACTCGATACCGGAAATTCGAAAAGTCGATATTCGATATTCGGTAAACGGATATCAGATATTGGATAGCCGATATTCGATTTTGCATATTCGGATATCCAAATTTCGATTTTCGAAAATTCGATATTAAAAACCTCGATACCCGAAATTCGAAAAGTTGATATTCGACATTCGGTAAACGGATATTGGATAGCCGATACTCGATATTGCATATTTGGATATCCGATATTCGATTTTCGAAAATTCGGTATTTAAAAATTCGATACCGGAAATTCGAAAAGTCGATATTCGATATTTGGTAAACAGATATCGGATATTGTATAGCCGATATTTGATATTGCATATTCGGGTATCCGATATCCGATATTCGATTTTCGAAAATTCGATATTTAAAAACTCGATACCCGAAATTCGAAAAGTTGATATTCGACATTCGGTAAACGGATATTGAACAGCCGATATTCGATATTGCATATTCGGATATCCGATATTCGATTTTCGAAAATTCGATATTAAAAACCTCGATACCCGAAATTCGAAAAGTTGATATTCGACATTCGGTAAACGGATATTGGATAGCCGATATTCGATATTGCATATTCGGATATCCGATATTCGATTTTCAAAAATTCGGTATTTAAAAACTCGATACCGGAAATTCGAAAAGTCGATATTCGATATTCGGTAATTGGCTTCCGGATATTCGATAGCCGATATTCGATATGGCATATTCGGATATCCGATATTCGATTTTCGAAAATTCGATATTTAAAAACTCGATACCGGAAATTCGAAAATTCGATATTCGGTAATTGGATACCGGATATTCGATAGCCGATATTCGATATGGCATATTCGGATATCCGATATTCGATTTTCAAAAAGTCGATATTTAAAAACACGATACCGGAAATTCTAAAAGTCGATATTCGATATTTGGTAAACGGATATCGGATATTGGATAGCCGATATTTGATATTGCATATTCGGATATCCGATTTCCGATTTTCGAAAATTCGATATTTAAAAACTCGATACCGGAAATTCGAAAAGTCGATATTCGTTATTCGGTAAACGGATATCAGATATTGGATGGCCGATATTCGATATGGCATATTCGGATATCCGATATTCGATTTTCGAAAATTCGATATTTAAAAACTCGATACCGGAAATTCTAAAAGTCGATATTCGATATTCGGTAAACAGATATCGGATTTTGGATAGCCGATATTTGATATTGCATATTCGGATATCCGAATTTCGATTTTCGAAAATTCGATATTTAAAAACTCGATACCGGAAATTCGAAAAGTCGATATTCGATATTCGATATTCGGTAAACGGATATCGGATATTGGATAGCCGTTATTCCAAATTGCATATTCGGATATCGTATATTCGATTTTCGAAAATAGGGTGTTTAAAAACTCGATACCGGAAATTCGAAAAGTCGATATTCGATATTCGGTAAACGGATATCAGATATTGGATAGCCGATAGTCGATATTGCATATTCGGATATCCGATATTCGATTTTTGGAAAATTCGGTATTTAAAAACTCGATACCGGAAATTCGAAAAGTCGATATTCGATATTCGGTAAACGGATATCGGATATTGGATAGCCGATATTCGATATGGCATATTCGAATATCGGCATCAATCAAATATCGGAAAATTCGATATTTAAAAACACGATACCGGAAATTCTAAAAGTCGATATTCGATATTTGGTAAACGGATATCGGATATTGGATAGCCGATATTTGATATTGCATATTCGGATATCCGATTTTCGATTTTCGAAAATTCGATATTTAAAAACTCGATACCGGAAATTCGAAAAGTCGATATTCGATATTCGGTAAACGGATATCGGATATTGGATAGCCGATATTCGAAATTGCATATTCGGATATCGTATATTCGATTTTCGAAAATTGGGTATTTAAAAACTCGATACCGGAAATTCGAAAAGTCGATATTCGATATTTGGTAAACGGATATCGGATATTGGATAGCCGATATTTGATATTGCATATTCGGATATCCGATTTTCGATTTTCGAAAATTCGATATTTAAAAACTCGATACCGGAAATTCGAAAAGTCGATATTTTATATTCGGTAAACGGATATCGGATATTGGATAGCCGATATTCGAAATTGCATATTCGGATATCGTATATTCGATTTTCGAAAATTGGGTATATAAAAACTCGATACCGGAAATTCGAAAAGTCGATATTCGATATTCGGTAAACGGATATCAGATATTGGATAGCCGATATTCGATATTGCATATTCGGATATACGATATTCGATTTTTGGAAAATTGGGTATTTAAAAATTCGATACCGGAAATTCGAAAAGTCGATATTCGATATTCGGTAAACGGATATCGGATATTGGATGGCCGATATTCGATATTGCATATTAGGATATCCGATATTCAATTTTCGAAAATTCGGTATTTGAAAACTCGAAAAGAATGAAATTCGAAATGAAATTCGAAAAGTCGATATTCGGTAAACGGATATCGGATATTGGATAGTCGTAATTCGATATTGCATATTCGGATATCCGATATTCGATTTTCAAAAATTCGGTATTTAAAAACTCGATACCGAAATTCGAAAAGTCGATATTTGATATTCGGTAAACGGATATCGGATTTTGGATATTGGATAACCGATATTCGATATTGCATTATCGGATATCCGATATTCGATTCTCGAATATTCGGTATTTAAAAACTCGATACCGGAAATTCGAAAAGTTGATATTCGATATTCGGTAAACGGATATCGGATATTGGATAGCCGATATTCGATATTGCATATTCGGATATCCGATATTCGATTTTCAAAAATTCGATATTTAAAAACTCGATACCGGAATTTTTTTTTTTTTTTTTTTTTTTTTTTTTTTTTTTTTTTTTTTTTTTTTTTTTTTTTTTTTTTTGGCTAACTCCACCAACAAAGCTGGCGCCTATGTAAATCAACCACATTCATACCATTCATACCAGTTCTCGCTTTTATGCCTCTCGTACTTTCATGCTTCATACTGTATCTTTCTTACTTTCTTCCTCTTTCAGTCTTATGGGTGGGATGCCCATTTATTGTAGCTACGCTGCTATTTTGGACTTTTATTTCTTTCTTATTTGGGGAAAATAACGTTTCAGCAAGTTTTTATTTTACATTTCTTCTTATACTATACATTTCTTGACTATAATACTCTTTCTGATAATTATGTCTTACAGTTTCTATTATGATATCTTACTAATTCTAGTTTAACAATATTCTACTTCTATTGATGCTTTAACAGAGTCCTTATGTTACATTTTGTCTACTTTTACAATATTTTTATATAAAACTATGCTTTTACATTTACTTAATGCTATTACTTATGTCTATTTTACTGCTTATTTTTAAAACAAAATTATTCCTATGTTACCACGTAAATATATACATATATTTAATGAAACATGGATTAGTTTCTTAACTTTTATTTCTATCTATGACTTTGGCAGCGATGTTTATGCAGTAATCTATAAACCGATCTCTGTTTTTACCTTTAAATATCACCCGAATATTTTCTTTGCATAGTTTGAGTTCCAATTTTTGCTCCAGATTGAAACGTTCGGTGGCGTATACGGGACAATCTAAGAGCAAGTGCGGGATGGTCTCACTCGCTCCTGAATCGCAGATGCACGATGGGCTCTCCTTACACCTGAAACGGTGTAGGTATTCGGAGAACCCACCGTGCCCTGTCAGGACTTGCGTAAGTACACCTGTTGGCTGCACCTGTTTCACAATACGGAAAGCTGCTATGGCATCCGGAAGAAACATTTTCGTCACTGAGGCGGTCACGCCAGACACGTATCTCCGATTCCATTCATCGAGTGATCCCATGCGGATCTGACGTCGTATGAATGAAATCGGACACCGGTCATAGTCTGGCTTCCCCCGTGACGTCAATGCCGCTTCCTTCGCCAGCTCGTCCGCGCGCTCATTCCCTGGCAGTTCCGCGTGTGCCTTGATCCAAAATAAGGAAACAACTTTCTTTTGGTCCGAAGCCTGAGCCAGGTTGGCTCTTGCGCGGACTGCCAGGGGATGGAGAGAGCCATGGTTTGCAAGCGTCTGCAATGCTGACATTGAGTCGCTATACAAACCATAGCTCGTCTCATTGCGCTTGAGGACCACGTCTGTCGCTCTACAAATGGCCAAGAGTTCCGCCTGGTAGACTGTGCAGTACGCGGCGAGGCTAAGTTTGAGGTTCTGGATTTCGCCTTCATTATCCCACAAGGATAATGCGGCTCCGACCTTCTCCTCAATCTTGCTGCCGTCAGTGAAGATTCGCACTGCCTGCACATTGTTTTCGTCTACCTGCTGCTGATCAGCTAGGCATACGAACTCCAGGGGCATTTGCATTGCTGGATGAGGGGCTTCTGCAAATCTTACCATACGCTCAATCTCCCCGTCTCCCGGCACGATCCGAGACGACCCTCTTTTTGTTTCATACAGGGCGGCTGCCTCTTGTATGCGCAGGTCTAGAGGTAGTATCCCAGACAGTACCAGTGCCGAGTGAAGAGAGACGGTACGGTAAGACTTGCAGAGCTTCTGGACGAGGCCTCTTTGGACAGAGTTAAGCTTCTTCCGTATTCCCAGCTTTTTCGTAGCGGGAGCCCAGGCAGCAGCCGCGTAAGTGACGATCGGTTCTACAGTGGCTGTGTAAATGGTGTGGATAACCTCCCTGTTTAAACCCCAACTGGCCTTTGCCGCCCTGGATAGTTGCTTGTATATATCGGCAGCTCTTCTGCAGATGTTCGCGGTGTGCTCGTTGAAGGTCAGTTTGTGATCTATGGTCAACCCCAGCAGCTTCATGCTCTTGACCAAGCCTATATTAACCCCAGCCATGTTCAGAGCAGGAGTGTCGTACTTGCGCTTATTGGTAATAAGCATCGCACAAGTTTTGTGCGGTGCAAAGCGGAGTTTGTTTCTGACGCCCCAGCTCTGAACACGGGCGAGAGCTGCGTTAGCTGATCTGGTTACATCACTTGCTGTATCACCATCCACCACCAACACGATGTCGTCCGCGAATGCCTGTGCGTAATATCCCTCATTTTCTAAACTTTGAAGCAGTGGATCCAGCAGCAAATTCCAAAATATAGGACCGCCAATTGACCCTTGAACACAGCCTTTGTTTGTCTCTCGTGTGCATTCTTCCCCGGCATATCTCACCCTAACTTTCCTGCTGTCGAGGTAGCTGTCAAGTAGCCTCCTGATGTTCACCGGGCACTTTTCCTCAGCCAGTCTGACTTTGATAGCTGGCCACCATGCGCTGTCGAAGGCGCCCTCTATATCCAATGACACCAGGACTATTAGCTTCTTCAGCCTCAACTTCTCCTTCACGTGGTTTATTAGCGTATAGAGGGCGTCCTCGGTGCTCCTTTGGGGCATAAAGCCAAACTGGCGAGTACTAATCCGTGGTACCAGCTGCCACTTGACGCGTGCCACTACCATCCTCTCCAGGACCTTCCCCAAGACCGGTAGTAAACCTATCGGTCTGTATGACTTGGGGCTCAAGTAGTTATCCTTGCCCGGTTTCCTGAGAACAACCACAGTGGCCTCTTTCCAGATGTTCGGAAAGTGTGCCAGTTCCAGGCATTTGTTGAACAGGGCAAGGAATGCGTCCGGATCCTGGTTGATCGCTTGACAGCAGATATCCGACGTAAGTCCATCCGATCCGGGGGCCTTCTTCGGATTAAATCCTGCCACGGCTGTCCTTAGCTCTAGTGGTGTAAACGGTGGGTCATGGTGTTCACCATGCTTCCACTCGTTTACCCGGCGGGCTGCTTCCCTCGTGAGCCTGTGGTCCTCGTTGTCCTCTTCTGCTGTGTCCTTGAGATCGATACCGGAAATTGGAAAAGTCGATATTCGATATTCGGTAAACGGATATTGGCTAGCCGATATTCGATATTGCATATTCGGATATCCGATATTCGATTTTCAAAAATTCGGTATTTAAAAAACTCGATACCGGAATTTCGAAAAGTCGATATTCGATATTTGGTAAACGGATATCGGATATTGGATAGCCGATATTCGAAATTGCATATTCGGATATCGTATATTCGATTTTCGAAAATAGGGTATTTAAAAACTCGATACCGGAAATTCGAAAAGTCGATATTCGATATTCGGTAAACGGATATCAGATATTGGATAGCCGATATTCGATTTTGCATATTCGGATATCCAAATTTCGATTTTCGAAAATTCGATATTAAAAACCTCGATACCCGAAATTCGAAAAGTTGATATTCGACATTCGGTAAACGGATATTGGATAGCCGATACTCGATATTGCATATTTGGATATCCGATATTCGATTTTCGAAAATTCGGTATTTAAAAATTCGATACCGGAAATTCGAAAAGTCGATATTCGATATTTGGTAAACAGATATCGGATATTGTATAGCCGATATTTGATATTGCATATTCGGGTATCCGATATCCGATATTCGATTTTCGAAAATTCGATATTTAAAAACTCGATACCCGAAATTCGAAAAGTTGATATTCGACATTCGGTAAACGGATATTGGACAGCCGATATTCGATATTGCATATTCGGATATCCGATATTCGATTTTCGAATATTCGATATTAAAAACCTCGATACCCGAAATTCGAAAAGTTGATATTCGACATTCGGTAAACGGATATTGGATAGCCGATATTCGATATTGCATATTTGGATATCCGATATTCGATTTTCGAAAATTCGGTATTTAAAAATTCGATACCGGAAATTCGAAAAGTCGATATTCGGTAAACGGATATTGGATAGCCGATATTCGATATTGCATATTCGGATATCCGATATTCGATTTTCGAAAATTCGATATTTAAAAACTCGATACCGGAAATTCGAAAAGTCGATATTCGATATTCGGTAAACGGATATTGGATAGCCGATATTCGATATTGCATATTCGGATATCCGATATTCGATTTTCAAAAATTCGGTATTTAAAAACTCGATACCGGAAATTCGAAAAGTCGATATTCGATATTCGGTAATTGGCTTCCGGATATTCGATAGCCGATATTCGATATTGCATATTCGGATATCCGATATTCGATTTTCGAAAATTCGTTATTTTAAAACTCGATACCGGAAATTCGAAAAGTCGATATCCGATATTCGGTAAACGGATATCGGATTTTGGATATTGGATAACCGATATTCGATATTGCTTTATCGGATATCCGATATTCGATTTTCGAAAATTCGGTATTTGAAAACTCGAAAAGAATGAAATTCGAAATGAAATTCGAAAAGTCGATATTCGGTAAACGGATATCGGATATTGGATAGTCGTAATTCGATATTGCAAATTCGGATATCCGATATTCGATTTTCAAAAATTCGGTATTTAAAAACTCGATACCGGAAATTCGAAAAGTTGATATTCGATATTCGGTAAACGGATATCGGATATTGGATAGCCGATATTCGATATTGCATATTCGGATATCCGATATTCGATTTTCAAAAATTCGATATTTAAAAACTCGATACCGGAAATTGGAAAAGTCGATATTCGATATTCGGTAAACGGATATTGGCTAGCCGATATTCGATATTGCATATTCGGATATCCGATATTCGATTTTCAAAAATTCGGTATTTAAAAACTCGATACCGGAATTTCGAAAAGTCGATATTCGATATTTGGTAAACGGATATCGGATATTGGATAGCCGATATTCGAAATTGCATATTCGGATATCGTATATTCGATTTTCGAAAATAGGGTATTTAAAAACTCGATACCGGAAATTCGAAAAGTCGATATTCGATATTCGGTAAACGGATATCAGATATTGGATAGCCGATATTCGATTTTGCATATTCGGATATCCAAATTTCGATTTTCGAAAATTCGATATTAAAAACCTCGATACCCGAAATTCGAAAAGTTGATATTCGACATTCGGTAAACGGATATTGGATAGCCGATACTCGATATTGCATATTTGGATATCCGATATTCGATTTTCGAAAATTCGGTATTTAAAAATTCGATACCGGAAATTCGAAAAGTCGATATTCGATATTTGGTAAACAGATATCGGATATTGTATAGCCGATATTTGATATTACATATTCGGGTATCCGATATCCGATATTCGATTTTCGAAAATTCGATATTTAAAAACTCGATACCCGAAATTCGAAAAGTTGATATTCGACATTCGGTAAACGGATATTGGACAGCCGATATTCGATATTGCATATTCGGATATCCGATATTCGATTTTCGAAAATTCGATATTAAAAACCTCGATACCCGAAATTCGAAAAGTTGATATTCGACATTCGGTAAACGGATATTGGATAGCCGATATTCGATATTGCATATTTGGATATCCGATATTCGATTTTCGAAAATTCGGTATTTAAAAATTCGATACCGGAAATTCGAAAAGTCGATATTCGGTTAAAGGATATTGGATAGCCGATATTCGATATTGCATATTCGGATATCCGATATTCGATTTTCAAAAATTCGGTATTTAAAAACTCGATACCGGAAATTCGAAAAGTCGATATTCGATATTCGGTAATTGGCTTCCGGATATTCGATAGCCGATATTCGATGTGGCATATTCGGATATCCGCTATTCGATTTTCGAAAATTCGGTATTTAAAAACTCGATACCGGAAATTCGAAAAGTCGATATTCGATATTCGGTAAACGGATATCGGTTATTGGATAGCCGATATTCGAAATTGCATATTCGGATATCGTATATTCGATTTTCGAAAATTGGGTATTTAAAAACTCGATACCGGAAATTCGAAAAGTCGATATTCGATATTCGGTAAACGGATATCGGACATTGGATAGCCGATATTTGATATTGCATATTCGGATATCCGATTTAAGATTTTCGAAAATTCGATATTTAAAAATTCGATACCGGAAATTCGAAAAGTCGATATTTGATATTCGGTAAACGGATATCGGATATTGGATAGCCGATATTCGAAATTGCATATTCGGATATCGTATATTCGATTTTCGAAAATAGGGTATTTAAAAACTCGATACCGGAAATTCTAAAAGTCGATATTCGATATTCGGTAAACGGATATTGGATAGCCGATATTCGATATTGCATATTCGGATATCCGATATTCGATTTTCGAAAATTCGGTATTTAAAAATCCGATACCGGAAATTCGTAAAGTCGATATTCGATATTCGGTAAACGGATATCGGATATTGTATAGCCGATATTCGATATTGCATATTCGGATATCCGATATTCGATTTTCGAAAATTCGTTATTTAAAAACTTGATACCGGAAATTCGAAAATTCGATATTCGGTAACTGGATACCGGATATTGGATAGCCGATATTCGATATGGCATATTCGGATATCCGATATTCGATTTTCGAAAATTCGATATTTAAAAATTCGATACCGGAAATTCTAAAAGTCGATATTCGATGTTTGGTAAACGGATATCGGATATTGGATAGCCGATATTCGATATTGCATATTCGGATATCCGATATTCGATTTTCGAAAATTCGGTATTTAAAATTCGATACCGGAAATTCGAAAAGTCGATATCCGATATTCGGTAATCGGATATTGGATAGCAGATATAAGATATTGCTTATTCGGATATCCGATATTCGATTTTCGAAAATTCGATATTTAAAAACTCGATACCGGAAATTCGAAAAGTCGATATTCGATATTCGGTAAACGGATATCGGATATTGGATAGCCGATATTCGATATGGCATATTCGGATATCCGATATTCGATTTTCGAAAATTCGATATTTAAAAACTCGATACCGGAAATTCGAAAAGTCGATATTCGATATTCGGTAAACGGATATTGGATAGCCGATATTCGATATTGCATATTCGGATATCCGATATTCGATTTTCAAAAATTCGGTATTTAAAAACTCGATACCGGAAATTCGAAAAGTCGATATTCGATATTCGGTAATTGGCTTCCGGATATTCGATAGCCGATATTCGATATTGCATATTCGGATATCCGATATTCGATTTTCGAAAATTCGTTATTTTAAAACTCGATACCGGAAATTCGAAAAGTCGATATCCGATATTCGGTAATCGGATATTGGATAGCAGATATAAGATATTGCTTATTCGGATATCCGATATTCGATTTTCGAAAATTCGGTATTTTAAAAGTCAATACCGGAAATTCGAAAAGTCGATATTCGATACTAGGTAATCGGATATCTGATATTGGATAGCCGATATTCGATATTGCATATTCGGATATCCGATATTCGATTTTCGAAAATTGGTTATTTAAAAACTCGATACCGGAAATTCGAAAAGTCGATATCCGATATTCGGTAATCGGATATTGGATAGCAGATATAAGATATTGCTTATTCGGATATCCGATATTCGATTTTCGAAAATTCGATATTTAAAAACTCGATACCGGAAATTCGAAAAGTTGATTTTCGATATTCGGTAAACGGATATCGGATATTGGATAGCCGATATTCGATATTGCATATTCAGATATCCGATATTCGATTTTCAAAAATTCGGTATTTAAAAACTCGATACCGGAAATTCGAAAAGTCGATATTCAGTAATTGGATACAAGATATTCGATAGCCGATATTCGATATGACATATTCGGATATCCGATATTCGATTTTCGAAAATTCGGTATTTAAAAACTCGATACCGGAAATTCTAAAAGTCGATTTTCGATATTCGGTAAACGGATATCGGATATTGGATAGCCGATATTCGAAATTGCATATTCGGATATCCGATATTCGATTTTCGAAAATTCGTTATTTAAAAACTTGATACCGGAAATTCGAAAATTCGATATTCGGTAACTGGATACCGGATATTGGATAGCCGATATTCGATATGGCATATTCGGATATCCGATATTCGATTTTCGAAAATTCGATATTTAAAAATTCGATACCGGAAATTCGAAAAGTCGATATTCGATATTCGGTAAATGGATATTGGATAGCCGATATTCGAAATTGCATATTCGGATATCCGATATTCGATTTTCGAAAATTCGATATTTAAAAACTCGATACCGGAAATTCGAAAAGTCGATATTCGATATTCGGTAAACGGATATTGGATAGCCGATATTCGATATTGCATATTCGGATATCCGATATTCGATTTTCAAAAATTCGGTATTTAAAAACTCGATACCGGAAATTCGAAAAGTCGATATTCGATATTCGGTAATTGGCTTCCGGATATTCGATAGCCGATATTCGATATTGCATATTCGGATATCCGATATTCGATTTTCGAAAATTCGTTATTTTAAAACTCGATACCGGAAATTCGAAAAGTCGATATCCGATATTCGGTAATCGGATATTGGATAGCAGATATAAGATATTGCTTATTCGGATATCCGATATTCGATTTTCGAAAATTCGGTATTTTAAAAGTCAATACCGGAAATTCGAAAAGTCGATATTCGATACTAGGTAATCGGATATCTGATATTGGATAGCCGATATTCGATATTGCATATTCGGATATCCGATATTCGATTTTCGAAAATTGGTTATTTAAAAACTCGATACCGGAAATTCGAAAAGTCGATATCCGATATTCGGTAATCGGATATTGGATAGCAGATATAAGATATTGCTTATTCGGATATCCGATATTCGATTTTCGAAAATTCGATATTTAAAAACTCGATACCGGAAATTCGAAAAGTTGATTTTCGATATTCGGTAAACGGATATCGGATATTGGATAGCCGATATTCGATATTGCATATTCAGATATCCGATATTCGATTTTCAAAAATTCGGTATTTAAAAACTCGATACCGGAAATTCGAAAAGTCGATATTCAGTAATTGGATACAAGATATTCGATAGCCGATATTCGATATGACATATTCGGATATCCGATATTCGATTTTCGAAAATTCGGTATTTAAAAACTCGATACCGGAAATTCTAAAAGTCGATTTTCGATATTCGGTAAACGGATATCGGATATTGGATAGCCGATATTCGAAATTGCATATTCGGATATCCGATATTCGATTTTCGAAAATTCGTTATTTAAAAACTCGATACCGGAAATTCTAAAAGTCGATATTCGATATTTGGTAAACGGATATCGGATATTGGATAGCCGATATTTGATATTGCATATTCGGATATCCGATTTCCGATTTTCGAAAATTCGATATTTAAAAACTCGATACCGGAAATTCGAAAAGTCGATATTTGGTAATTGGATACCGGATATTCGATAGCCGATATTCGATATGGCAATATTCGGATATCCGATATTCGATTTTCAAAAATTCGATATTTAAAAACTCGATACCGGAAATTCTAAAAGTCGATATTCGATATTTGGTAAACGGATATCGGATATTGGATAGCCGATATTCGATATTGCATATTCGGGTATCCGATATTCGATTTTCGAAAATTCGGTATTTAAAAACTCGATACCGGAAATTCGAAAAGTCGATATTCGATATTCGGTAAACGGATATCGGATATTGGATAGCCGATATTCGAAATTGCATATTCGGATATCGTATATTCGATTTTCGAAAATTGGGTATTTAAAAACTCGATACCGGAAATTCGAAAAGTCGATATTCGATATTCGGCAAACGGATATCGGACATTGGATAGCCGATATTTGATATTGCATATTCGGATATCCGATTTTAGATTTTCGAAAATTCGATATTTAAAAATTCGATACCGGAAATTCGAAAAGTCGATATTTGATATTCGGTAAACGGATATCGGATATTGGATAGCCGATATTCGAAATTGCATATTCGGATATCGTATATTCGATTTTCGAAAATTGGGTATTTAAAAACTCGATACCGGAAATTCGAAAAGTCGATATTCGATATTCGGTAAACGGATATTGGATAGCCGATATTCGATATTGCATATTCGGATATCCGATATTCGATTTTCGAAAATTCGGTATTTAAAAATCCGATTCCGGAAATTCATAAAGTCGATATTCGATATTCGGTAAACGGATATCGGATATTGTATAGCCGATATTCGATATTGCATATTCGGATATCCGATATTCGATTTTCGAAAATTCGTTATTTAAAAACTTGATACCGGAAATTCGAAAATTCGATATTCGGTAACTGGATACCGGATATTGGATAGCCGATATTCGATATGGCATATTCGGATATCCGATATTCGATTTTTTAAAATTCGATATTTAAAAATTCGATACCGGAAATTCTAAAAGTCGATATTCGATGTTTGGTAAACGGATATCGGATATTGGATAGCCGATATTCGATATTGCATATTCGGATATCCGATATTCGATTTTCAAAAATTCGATATTTAAAAACTCGATACCGGAAATTGGAAAAGTCGATATTCGATATTCGGTAAACGGATATTGGCTAGCCGATATTCGATATTGCATATTCGGATATCCGATATTCGATTTTCAAAAATTCGGTATTTAAAAACTCGATACCGGAATTTCGAAAAGTCGATATTCGATATTTGGTAAACGGATATCGGATATTGGATAGCCGATATTCGATTTTGCATATTCGGATATCCAAATTTCGATTTTCGAAAATTCGATATTAAAAAACTCGATACCCGAAATTCGAAAAGTTGATATTCGACATTCGGTAAACGGATATTGGATAGCCGATACTCGATATTGCATATTTGGATATCCGATATTCGATTTTCGAAAATTCGATATTAAAAACCTCGATACCCGAAATTCGAAAAGTTGATATTCGACATTCGGTAAACGGATATTGGATAGCCGATATTCGATATTGCATATTTGGATATCCGATATTCGATTTTCGAAAATTCGGTATTTAAAAATTCGATACCGGAAATTCGAAAAGTCGATATTCGGTTAAAGGATATTGGATAGCCGATATTCGATATTGCATATTCGGATATCCGATATTCGATTTTCAAAAATTCGGTATTTAAAAACTCGATACCGGAAATTCGAAAAGTCGATATTCGATATTCGGTAATTGGCTTCCGGATATTCGATAGCCGATATTCGATGTGGCATATTCGGATATCCGATATTCGATTTTCGAAAATTCGATATTTAAAAACTCGATACCGGAAATTCGAAAATTCGATATTCGGTAATTGGATACCGGATATTCGATAGCCGATATTCGATATGGCATATTCGGATATCCGATATTCGATTTTCAAAAATTCGATATTTAAAAACACGATACCGGAAATTCTAAAAGTCGATATTCGATATTTGGTAAACGGATATCGGATATTGGATAGCCGATATTTGATATTGCATATTCGGATATCCGATTTCTTATTTTCGAAAATTCGATATTTAAAAACTCGATACCGGAAATTCGAAAAGTCGATATTCGATATTCGGTAAACGGATATCAGATATTGGATGGCCGATATTCGATATGGCATATTCGGATATCCGATATTCGATTTTCGAAAATTCGATATTTAAAAACTCGATACCGGAAATTCTAAAAGTCGATATTCGATTTTCGGTAAACGGATATCGGATATTGGATAGCCGATATTCGAAATTGCATATTCGGATATCCGATATTCGATTTTCGAAAATTCGTTATTTAAAAACTCGATACCGGAAATTCGAAAATTCGATATTCGGTAATTGGATACCGGATATTCGATAGCCGATATTCGATATGGCATATTCGGATATCCGATATTCGATTTTCAAAAAGTCGATATTTAAAAACACGATACCGGAAATTCTAAAAGTCGATATTCGATATTTGGTAAACGGATATCGGATATTGGATAGCCGATATTTGATATGGCATATTCGGATATCCGATTTCCGATTTTCGAAAATTCGATATTTAAAAACTCGATACCGGAAATTCGAAAAGTCGATATTCGATATTTGGTAAACAGATATCGGATACTGTATAGCCGATATTTGATATTGCATATTCGGGTATCCGATGTCCGATATTCGATTTTCGAAAATTCGATATTTAAAAATTCGATACCCGAAATTCGAAAAGTTGATATTCGACATTCGGTAAACGGATATTGGACAGCCGATATTCGATATTGCATATTCGGATATCCGATATTCGATTTTCGAAAATTCGATATTAAAAACCTCGATACCCGAAATTCGAAAAGTTGATATTCGACATTCGGTAAACGGATATTGGATAGCCGATATTCGATATTGCATATTTGGATATCCGATATTCGATTTTCGAAAATTCGGTATTTAAAAATTCGATACCGGAAATTCGAAAAGTCGATATTCGGTTAAAGGATATTGGATAGCCGATATTCGATATTGCATATTCGGATATCCGATATTCGATTTTCAAAAATTCGGTATTTAAAAACTCGATACCGGAAATTCGAAAAGTCGATATTCGATATTCGGTAAACGGATATCAGATATTGGATAGCCGATATTCGATATGGCATATTCGGATATCCGATATTCGATTTTCGAAAATTCGATATTTAAAAACTCGATACCGGAAATTCGAAAATTCGATATTCGGTAATTGGATACCGGATATTCGATAGCCGATATTCGATATGGCATATTCGGATATCCGATATTCGATTTTCAAAAATTCGATATTTAAAAACACGATACCGGAAATTCTAAAAGTCGATATTCGATATTTGGTAAACGGATATCGGATATTGGATAGCCGATATTTGATATTGCATATTCGGATATCCGATTTCTTATTTTCGAAAATTCGATATTTAAAAACTCGATACCGGAAATTCGAAAAGTCGATATTCGATATTCGGTAAACGGATATCAGATATTGGATGGCCGATATTCGATATGGCATATTCGGATATCCGATATTCGATTTTCGAAAATTCGATATTTAAAAACTCGATACCGGAAATTCTAAAAGTCGATATTCGATTTTCGGTAAACGGATATCGGATATTGGATAGCCGATATTCGAAATTGCATATTCGGATATCCGATATTCGATTTTCGAAAATTCGATATTTAAAAACACGATACCGGAAATTCTAAAAGTCGATATTCGATGTTTGGTAAACGGATATCGGATATTGGATAGCCGATATTCGATATTGCATATTCGGATATCCGATATTCGATTTTCGAAAATTCGGTATTTAAAATTCGATACCGGAAATTCGAAAAGTCGATATCCGATATTCAATAATCGGATATTGGATAGCAGATATAAGATATTGCTTATTCGGATATCCGATATTCGATTTTCGAAAATTCGATATTTAAAAACTCGATACCGGAAATTCGAAAAGTCGATATTCGATATTCGGTAAACGGATATCGGATATTGGATAGCCGATATTCGATATGGCATATTCGGATATCCGATATTCGATTTTCGAAAATTCGATATTTAAAAATTCGATACCGGAAATTCTAAAAGTCGATATTCGATATTTGGTAAACGGATATCGGATATTGGATAGCCGATATTCGATATTGCATATTCGGATATCCGATATTCGATTTTCGAAAATTCGGTATTTAAAATTCGATACCGGAAATTTTAAAAGTCGATATTTGGTAAACGGATATCGGATATTGGATAGCCGATATTCGAAATTGCATATTCGGATATCCGATATTCGATTTTTGGAAAATTCGGTATTTAAAAACTCGATACCGGAAATTCGAAAAGTCGATATTCGGTAAACGGATATTGGATAGCCGATATTCGATATTGCATATTCGGATATCCGATATTCGATTTTCGAAAATTCGATATTTAAAAACTCGATACCGGAAATTCGAAAAGTCGATATTCGATATTCGGTAAACGGATATTGGATAGCCGATATTCGATATTGCATATTCGGATATCCGATATTCGATTTTCAAAAATTCGGTATTTAAAAACTCGATACCGGAAATTCGAAAAGTCGATATTCGATATTCGGTAATTGGCTTCCGGATATTCGATAGCCGATATTCGATATTGCATATTCGGATATCCGATATTCGATTTTCGAAAATTCGTTATTTTAAAACTCGATACCGGAAATTCGAAAAGTCGATATCCGATATTCGGTAAACGGATATCGGATTTTGGATATTGGATAACCGATATTCGATATTGCATTATCGGATATCCGATATTCGATTTTCGAAAATTCGGTATTTGAAAACTCGAAAAGAATGAAATTCGAAATGAAATTCGAAAAGTCGATATTCGGTAAACGGATATCGGATATTGGATAGTCGTAATTCGATATTGCATATTCGGATATCCGATATTCGATTTTCAAAAATTCGGTATTTAAAAACTCGATACCGGAAATTCGAAAAGTTGATATTCGATATTCGGTAAACGGATATCGGATATTGGATAGCCGATATTCGATATTGCATATTCGGATATCCGATATTCGATTTTCAAAAATTCGATATTTAAAAACTCGATACCGGAAATTGGAAAAGTCGATATTCGATATTCGGTAAACGGATATTGGCTAGCCGATATTCGATATTGCATATTCGGATATCCGATATTCGATTTTCAAAAATTCGGTATTTAAAAACTCGATACCGGAATTTCGAAAAGTCGATATTCGATATTTGGTAAACGGATATCGGATATTGGATAGCCGATATTCGAAATTGCATATTCGGATATCGTATATTCGATTTTCGAAAATAGGGTATTTAAAAACTCGATACCGGAAATTCGAAAAGTCGATATTCGATATTCGGTAAACGGATATCAGATATTGGATAGCCGATATTCGATTTTGCATATTCGGATATCCAAATTTCGATTTTCGAAAATTCGATATTAAAAACCTCGATACCCGAAATTCGAAAAGTTGATATTCGACATTCGGTAAACGGATATTGGATAGCCGATACTCGATATTGCATATTTGGATATCCGATATTCGATTTTCGAAAATTCGGTATTTAAAAATTCGATACCGGAAATTCGAAAAGTCGATATTCGATATTTGGTAAACAGATATCGGATATTGTATAGCCGATATTTGATATTACATATTCGGGTATCCGATATCCGATATTCGATTTTCGAAAATTCGATATTTAAAAACTCGATACCCGAAATTCGAAAAGTTGATATTCGACATTCGGTAAACGGATATTGGACAGCCGATATTCGATATTGCATATTCGGATATCCGATATTCGATTTTCGAAAATTCGATATTAAAAACCTCGATACCCGAAATTCGAAAAGTTGATATTCGACATTCGGTAAACGGATATTGGATAGCCGATATTCGATATTGCATATTTGGATATCCGATATTCGATTTTCGAAAATTCGGTATTTAAAAATTCGATACCGGAAATTCGAAAAGTCGATATTCGGTTAAAGGATATTGGATAGCCGATATTCGATATTGCATATTCGGATATCCGATATTCGATTTTCAAAAATTCGGTATTTAAAAACTCGATACCGGAAATTCGAAAAGTCGATATTCGATATTCGGTAATTGGCTTCCGGATATTCGATAGCCGATATTCGATGTGGCATATTCGGATATCCGATATTCGATTTTCGAAAATTCGGTATTTAAAAACTCGATACCGGAAATTCGAAAAGTCGATATTCGATATTCGGTAAACGGATATCGGTTATTGGATAGCCGATATTCGAAATTGCATATTCGGATATCGTATATTCGATTTTCGAAAATTGGGTATTTAAAAACTCGATACCGGAAATTCGAAAAGTCGATATTCGATATTCGGTAAACGGATATCGGACATTGGATAGCCGATATTTGATATTGCATATTCGGATATCCGATTTAAGATTTTCGAAAATTCGATATTTAAAAATTCGATACCGGAAATTCGAAAAGTCGATATTTGATATTCGGTAAACGGATATCGGATATTGGATAGCCGATATTCGAAATTGCATATTCGGATATCGTATATTCGATTTTCGAAAATAGGGTATTTAAAAACTCGATACCGGAAATTCTAAAAGTCGATATTCGATATTCGGTAAACGGATATTGGATAGCCGATATTCGATATTGCATATTCGGATATCCGATATTCGATTTTCGAAAATTCGGTATTTAAAAATCCGATACCGGAAATTCGTAAAGTCGATATTCGATATTCGGTAAACGGATATCGGATATTGTATAGCCGATATTCGATATTGCATATTCGGATATCCGATATTCGATTTTCGAAAATTCGTTATTTAAAAACTTGATACCGGAAATTCGAAAATTCGATATTCGGTAACTGGATACCGGATATTGGATAGCCGATATTCGATATGGCATATTCGGATATCCGATATTCGATTTTCGAAAATTCGATATTTAAAAATTCGATACCGGAAATTCTAAAAGTCGATATTCGATGTTTGGTAAACGGATATCGGATATTGGATAGCCGATATTCGATATTGCATATTCGGATATCCGATATTCGATTTTCGAAAATTCGGTATTTAAAATTCGATACCGGAAATTCGAAAAGTCGATATCCGATATTCGGTAATCGGATATTGGATAGCAGATATAAGATATTGCTTATTCGGATATCCGATATTCGATTTTCGAAAATTCGATATTTAAAAACTCGATACCGGAAATTCGAAAAGTCGATATTCGATATTCGGTAAACGGATATCGGATATTGGATAGCCGATATTCGATATGGCATATTCGGATATCCGATATTCGATTTTCGAAAATTCGATATTTAAAAACTCGATACCGGAAATTCGAAAAGTCGATATTCGATATTCGGTAAACGGATATTGGATAGCCGATATTCGATATTGCATATTCGGATATCCGATATTCGATTTTCAAAAATTCGGTATTTAAAAACTCGATACCGGAAATTCGAAAAGTCGATATTCGATATTCGGTAATTGGCTTCCGGATATTCGATAGCCGATATTCGATATTGCATATTCGGATATCCGATATTCGATTTTCGAAAATTCGTTATTTTAAAACTCGATACCGGAAATTCGAAAAGTCGATATCCGATATTCGGTAATCGGATATTGGATAGCAGATATAAGATATTGCTTATTCGGATATCCGATATTCGATTTTCGAAAATTCGGTATTTTAAAAGTCAATACCGGAAATTCGAAAAGTCGATATTCGATACTAGGTAATCGGATATCTGATATTGGATAGCCGATATTCGATATTGCATATTCGGATATCCGATATTCGATTTTCGAAAATTGGTTATTTAAAAACTCGATACCGGAAATTCGAAAAGTCGATATCCGATATTCGGTAATCGGATATTGGATAGCAGATATAAGATATTGCTTATTCGGATATCCGATATTCGATTTTCGAAAATTCGATATTTAAAAACTCGATACCGGAAATTCGAAAAGTTGATTTTCGATATTCGGTAAACGGATATCGGATATTGGATAGCCGATATTCGATATTGCATATTCAGATATCCGATATTCGATTTTCAAAAATTCGGTATTTAAAAACTCGATACCGGAAATTCGAAAAGTCGATATTCAGTAATTGGATACAAGATATTCGATAGCCGATATTCGATATGACATATTCGGATATCCGATATTCGATTTTCGAAAATTCGGTATTTAAAAACTCGATACCGGAAATTCTAAAAGTCGATTTTCGATATTCGGTAAACGGATATCGGATATTGGATAGCCGATATTCGAAATTGCATATTCGGATATCCGATATTCGATTTTCGAAAATTCGTTATTTAAAAACTTGATACCGGAAATTCGAAAATTCGATATTCGGTAACTGGATACCGGATATTGGATAGCCGATATTCGATATGGCATATTCGGATATCCGATATTCGATTTTCGAAAATTCGATATTTAAAAATTCGATACCGGAAATTCGAAAAGTCGATATTCGATATTCGGTAAATGGATATTGGATAGCCGATATTCGAAATTGCATATTCGGATATCCGATATTCGATTTTCGAAAATTCGATATTTAAAAACTCGATACCGGAAATTCGAAAAGTCGATATTCGATATTCGGTAAACGGATATTGGATAGCCGATATTCGATATTGCATATTCGGATATCCGATATTCGATTTTCAAAAATTCGGTATTTAAAAACTCGATACCGGAAATTCGAAAAGTCGATATTCGATATTCGGTAATTGGCTTCCGGATATTCGATAGCCGATATTCGATATTGCATATTCGGATATCCGATATTCGATTTTCGAAAATTCGTTATTTTAAAACTCGATACCGGAAATTCGAAAAGTCGATATCCGATATTCGGTAATCGGATATTGGATAGCAGATATAAGATATTGCTTATTCGGATATCCGATATTCGATTTTCGAAAATTCGGTATTTTAAAAGTCAATACCGGAAATTCGAAAAGTCGATATTCGATACTAGGTAATCGGATATCTGATATTGGATAGCCGATATTCGATATTGCATATTCGGATATCCGATATTCGATTTTCGAAAATTGGTTATTTAAAAACTCGATACCGGAAATTCGAAAAGTCGATATCCGATATTCGGTAATCGGATATTGGATAGCAGATATAAGATATTGCTTATTCGGATATCCGATATTCGATTTTCGAAAATTCGATATTTAAAAACTCGATACCGGAAATTCGAAAAGTTGATTTTCGATATTCGGTAAACGGATATCGGATATTGGATAGCCGATATTCGATATTGCATATTCAGATATCCGATATTCGATTTTCAAAAATTCGGTATTTAAAAACTCGATACCGGAAATTCGAAAAGTCGATATTCAGTAATTGGATACAAGATATTCGATAGCCGATATTCGATATGACATATTCGGATATCCGATATTCGATTTTCGAAAATTCGGTATTTAAAAACTCGATACCGGAAATTCTAAAAGTCGATTTTCGATATTCGGTAAACGGATATCGGATATTGGATAGCCGATATTCGAAATTGCATATTCGGATATCCGATATTCGATTTTCGAAAATTCGTTATTTAAAAACTCGATACCGGAAATTCTAAAAGTCGATATTCGATATTTGGTAAACGGATATCGGATATTGGATAGCCGATATTTGATATTGCATATTCGGATATCCGATTTCCGATTTTCGAAAATTCGATATTTAAAAACTCGATACCGGAAATTCGAAAAGTCGATATTTGGTAATTGGATACCGGATATTCGATAGCCGATATTCGATATGGCAATATTCGGATATCCGATATTCGATTTTCAAAAATTCGATATTTAAAAACTCGATACCGGAAATTCTAAAAGTCGATATTCGATATTTGGTAAACGGATATCGGATATTGGATAGCCGATATTCGATATTGCATATTCGGGTATCCGATATTCGATTTTCGAAAATTCGGTATTTAAAAACTCGATACCGGAAATTCGAAAAGTCGATATTCGATATTCGGTAAACGGATATCGGATATTGGATAGCCGATATTCGAAATTGCATATTCGGATATCGTATATTCGATTTTCGAAAATTGGGTATTTAAAAACTCGATACCGGAAATTCGAAAAGTCGATATTCGATATTCGGCAAACGGATATCGGACATTGGATAGCCGATATTTGATATTGCATATTCGGATATCCGATTTTAGATTTTCGAAAATTCGATATTTAAAAATTCGATACCGGAAATTCGAAAAGTCGATATTTGATATTCGGTAAACGGATATCGGATATTGGATAGCCGATATTCGAAATTGCATATTCGGATATCGTATATTCGATTTTCGAAAATTGGGTATTTAAAAACTCGATACCGGAAATTCGAAAAGTCGATATTCGATATTCGGTAAACGGATATTGGATAGCCGATATTCGATATTGCATATTCGGATATCCGATATTCGATTTTCGAAAATTCGGTATTTAAAAATCCGATTCCGGAAATTCATAAAGTCGATATTCGATATTCGGTAAACGGATATCGGATATTGTATAGCCGATATTCGATATTGCATATTCGGATATCCGATATTCGATTTTCGAAAATTCGTTATTTAAAAACTTGATACCGGAAATTCGAAAATTCGATATTCGGTAACTGGATACCGGATATTGGATAGCCGATATTCGATATGGCATATTCGGATATCCGATATTCGATTTTTTAAAATTCGATATTTAAAAATTCGATACCGGAAATTCTAAAAGTCGATATTCGATGTTTGGTAAACGGATATCGGATATTGGATAGCCGATATTCGATATTGCATATTCGGATATCCGATATTCGATTTTCAAAAATTCGATATTTAAAAACTCGATACCGGAAATTGGAAAAGTCGATATTCGATATTCGGTAAACGGATATTGGCTAGCCGATATTCGATATTGCATATTCGGATATCCGATATTCGATTTTCAAAAATTCGGTATTTAAAAACTCGATACCGGAATTTCGAAAAGTCGATATTCGATATTTGGTAAACGGATATCGGATATTGGATAGCCGATATTCGATTTTGCATATTCGGATATCCAAATTTCGATTTTCGAAAATTCGATATTAAAAACCTCGATACCCGAAATTCGAAAAGTTGATATTCGACATTCGGTAAACGGATATTGGATAGCCGATACTCGATATTGCATATTTGGATATCCGATATTCGATTTTCGAAAATTCGATATTAAAAACCTCGATACCCGAAATTCGAAAAGTTGATATTCGACATTCGGTAAACGGATATTGGATAGCCGATATTCGATATTGCATATTTGGATATCCGATATTCGATTTTCGAAAATTCGGTATTTAAAAATTCGATACCGGAAATTCGAAAAGTCGATATTCGGTTAAAGGATATTGGATAGCCGATATTCGATATTGCATATTCGGATATCCGATATTCGATTTTCAAAAATTCGGTATTTAAAAACTCGATACCGGAAATTCGAAAAGTCGATATTCGATATTCGGTAATTGGCTTCCGGATATTCGATAGCCGATATTCGATGTGGCATATTCGGATATCCGATATTCGATTTTCGAAAATTCGATATTTAAAAACTCGATACCGGAAATTCGAAAATTCGATATTCGGTAATTGGATACCGGATATTCGATAGCCGATATTCGATATGGCATATTCGGATATCCGATATTCGATTTTCAAAAATTCGATATTTAAAAACACGATACCGGAAATTCTAAAAGTCGATATTCGATATTTGGTAAACGGATATCGGATATTGGATAGCCGATATTTGATATTGCATATTCGGATATCCGATTTCTTATTTTCGAAAATTCGATATTTAAAAACTCGATACCGGAAATTCGAAAAGTCGATATTCGATATTCGGTAAACGGATATCAGATATTGGATGGCCGATATTCGATATGGCATATTCGGATATCCGATATTCGATTTTCGAAAATTCGATATTTAAAAACTCGATACCGGAAATTCTAAAAGTCGATATTCGATTTTCGGTAAACGGATATCGGATATTGGATAGCCGATATTCGAAATTGCATATTCGGATATCCGATATTCGATTTTCGAAAATTCGTTATTTAAAAACTCGATACCGGAAATTCGAAAATTCGATATTCGGTAATTGGATACCGGATATTCGATAGCCGATATTCGATATGGCATATTCGGATATCCGATATTCGATTTTCAAAAAGTCGATATTTAAAAACACGATACCGGAAATTCTAAAAGTCGATATTCGATATTTGGTAAACGGATATCGGATATTGGATAGCCGATATTTGATATGGCATATTCGGATATCCGATTTCCGATTTTCGAAAATTCGATATTTAAAAACTCGATACCGGAAATTCGAAAAGTCGATATTCGATATTTGGTAAACAGATATCGGATACTGTATAGCCGATATTTGATATTGCATATTCGGGTATCCGATGTCCGATATTCGATTTTCGAAAATTCGATATTTAAAAATTCGATACCCGAAATTCGAAAAGTTGATATTCGACATTCGGTAAACGGATATTGGACAGCCGATATTCGATATTGCATATTCGGATATCCGATATTCGATTTTCGAAAATTCGATATTAAAAACCTCGATACCCGAAATTCGAAAAGTTGATATTCGACATTCGGTAAACGGATATTGGATAGCCGATATTCGATATTGCATATTTGGATATCCGATATTCGATTTTCGAAAATTCGGTATTTAAAAATTCGATACCGGAAATTCGAAAAGTCGATATTCGGTTAAAGGATATTGGATAGCCGATATTCGATATTGCATATTCGGATATCCGATATTCGATTTTCAAAAATTCGGTATTTAAAAACTCGATACCGGAAATTCGAAAAGTCGATATTCGATATTCGGTAAACGGATATCAGATATTGGATAGCCGATATTCGATATGGCATATTCGGATATCCGATATTCGATTTTCGAAAATTCGATATTTAAAAACTCGATACCGGAAATTCGAAAATTCGATATTCGGTAATTGGATACCGGATATTCGATAGCCGATATTCGATATGGCATATTCGGATATCCGATATTCGATTTTCAAAAATTCGATATTTAAAAACACGATACCGGAAATTCTAAAAGTCGATATTCGATATTTGGTAAACGGATATCGGATATTGGATAGCCGATATTTGATATTGCATATTCGGATATCCGATTTCTTATTTTCGAAAATTCGATATTTAAAAACTCGATACCGGAAATTCGAAAAGTCGATATTCGATATTCGGTAAACGGATATCAGATATTGGATGGCCGATATTCGATATGGCATATTCGGATATCCGATATTCGATTTTCGAAAATTCGATATTTAAAAACTCGATACCGGAAATTCTAAAAGTCGATATTCGATTTTCGGTAAACGGATATCGGATATTGGATAGCCGATATTCGAAATTGCATATTCGGATATCCGATATTCGATTTTCGAAAATTCGATATTTAAAAACACGATACCGGAAATTCTAAAAGTCGATATTCGATGTTTGGTAAACGGATATCGGATATTGGATAGCCGATATTCGATATTGCATATTCGGATATCCGATATTCGATTTTCGAAAATTCGGTATTTAAAATTCGATACCGGAAATTCGAAAAGTCGATATCCGATATTCAATAATCGGATATTGGATAGCAGATATAAGATATTGCTTATTCGGATATCCGATATTCGATTTTCGAAAATTCGATATTTAAAAACTCGATACCGGAAATTCGAAAAGTCGATATTCGATATTCGGTAAACGGATATCGGATATTGGATAGCCGATATTCGATATGGCATATTCGGATATCCGATATTCGATTTTCGAAAATTCGATATTTAAAAATTCGATACCGGAAATTCTAAAAGTCGATATTCGATATTTGGTAAACGGATATCGGATATTGGATAGCCGATATTCGATATTGCATATTCGGATATCCGATATTCGATTTTCGAAAATTCGGTATTTAAAATTCGATACCGGAAATTTTAAAAGTCGATATTTGGTAAACGGATATCGGATATTGGATAGCCGATATTCGAAATTGCATATTCGGATATCCGATATTCGATTTTTGGAAAATTCGGTATTTAAAAACTCGATACCGGAAATTCGAAAAGTCGATATTCGGTAAACGGATATTGGATAGCCGATATTCGATATTGCATATTCGGATATCCGATATTCGATTTTCGAAAATTCGATATTTAAAAACTCGATACCGGAAATTCGAAAAGTCGATATTCGATATTCGGTAAACGGATATTGGATAGCCGATATTCGATATTGCATATTCGGATATCCGATATTCGATTTTCAAAAATTCGGTATTTAAAAACTCGATACCGGAAATTCGAAAAGTCGATATTCGATATTCGGTAATTGGCTTCCGGATATTCGATAGCCGATATTCGATATTGCATATTCGGATATCCGATATTCGATTTTCGAAAATTCGTTATTTTAAAACTCGATACCGGAAATTCGAAAAGTCGATATCCGATATTCGGTAAACGGATATCGGATTTTGGATATTGGATAACCGATATTCGATATTGCATTATCGGATATCCGATATTCGATTTTCGAAAATTCGGTATTTGAAAACTCGAAAAGAATGAAATTCGAAATGAAATTCGAAAAGTCGATATTCGGTAAACGGATATCGGATATTGGATAGTCGTAATTCGATATTGCATATTCGGATATCCGATATTCGATTTTCAAAAATTCGGTATTTAAAAACTCGATACCGGAAATTCGAAAAGTTGATATTCGATATTCGGTAAACGGATATCGGATATTGGATAGCCGATATTCGATATTGCATATTCGGATATCCGATATTCGATTTTCAAAAATTCGATATTTAAAAACTCGATACCGGAAATTGGAAAAGTCGATATTCGATATTCGGTAAACGGATATTGGCTAGCCGATATTCGATATTGCATATTCGGATATCCGATATTCGATTTTCAAAAATTCGGTATTTAAAAACTCGATACCGGAATTTCGAAAAGTCGATATTCGATATTTGGTAAACGGATATCGGATATTGGATAGCCGATATTCGAAATTGCATATTCGGATATCGTATATTCGATTTTCGAAAATAGGGTATTTAAAAACTCGATACCGGAAATTCGAAAAGTCGATATTCGATATTCGGTAAACGGATATCAGATATTGGATAGCCGATATTCGATTTTGCATATTCGGATATCCAAATTTCGATTTTCGAAAATTCGATATTAAAAACCTCGATACCCGAAATTCGAAAAGTTGATATTCGACATTCGGTAAAGGGATATTGGATGGCCGATACTCGATATTGCATATTTGGATATCCGATATTCGATTTTCGAAAATTCGGTATTTAAAAATTCGATACCGGAAATTCGAAAAGTCGATATTCGATATTTGGTAAACAGATATCGGATATTGTATAGCCGATATTTGATATTACATATTCGGGTATCCGATATCCGATATTCGATTTTCGAAAATTCGATATTTAAAAACTCGATACCCGAAATTCGAAAAGTTGATATTCGACATTCGGTAAACGGATATTGGACAGCCGATATTCGATATTGCATATTCGGATATCCGATATTCGATTTTCGAAAATTCGATATTAAAAACCTCGATACCCGAAATTCGAAAAGTTGATATTCGACATTCGGTAAACGGATATTGGATAGCCGATATTCGATATTGCATATTTGGATATCCGATATTCGATTTTCGAAAATTCGGTATTTAAAAATTCGATACCGGAAATTCGAAAAGTCGATATTCGGTTAAAGGATATTGGATAGCCGATATTCGATATTGCATATTCGGATATCCGATATTCGATTTTCAAAAATTCGGTATTTAAAAACTCGATACCGGAAATTCGAAAAGTCGATATTCGATATTCGGTAATTGGCTTCCGGATATTCGATAGCCGATATTCGATGTGGCATATTCGGATATCCGATATTCGATTTTCGAAAATTCGATATTTAAAAACTCGATACCGGAAATTCGAAAATTCGATATTCGGTAATTGGATACCGGATATTCGATAGCCGATATTCGATATGGCATATTCGGATATCCGATATTCGATTTTCAAAAATTCGATATTTAAAAACACGATACCGGAAATTCTAAAAGTCGATATTCGATATTTGGTAAACGGATATCGGATATTGGATAGCCGATATTTGATATTGCATATTCGGATATCCGATTTCTTATTTTCGAAAATTTGATATTTAAAAACTCGATACCGGAAATTCGAAAAGTCGATATTCGATATTCGGTAAACGGATATCAGATATTGGATGGCCGATATTCGATATGGCATATTCGGATATCCGATATTCGATTTTCGAAAATTCGATATTTAAAAACTCGATACCGGAAATTCTAAAAGTTGATATTCGATTTTCGGTAAACGGATATCGGATATTGGATAGCCGATATTCGAAATTGCATATTCGGATATCCGATATTCGATTTTCGAAAATTCGTTATTTAAAAACTCGATACCGGAAATTCGAAAATTCGATATTCGGTAATTGGATACCGGATATTCGATAGCCGATATTCGATATGGCATATTCGGATATCCGATATTCGATTTTCAAAAAGTCGATATTTAAAAACACGATACCGGAAATTCTAAAAGTCGATATTCGATATTTGGTAAACGGATATCGGATATTGGATAGCCGATATTTGATATGGCATATTCGGATATCCGATTTCCGATTTTCGAAAATTCGATATTTAAAAACTCGATACCGGAAATTCGAAAAGTCGATATTCGATATTTGGTAAACAGATATCGGATATTGTATAGCCGATATTTGATATTGCATATTCGGGTATCCGATGTCCGATATTCGATTTTCGAAAATTCGATATTTAAAAATTCGATACCCGAAATTCGAAAAGTTGATATTCGACATTCGGTAAACGGATATTGGACAGCCGATATTCGATATTGCATATTCGGATATCCGATATTCGATTTTCGAAAATTCGATATTAAAAACCTCGATACCCGAAATTCGAAAAGTTGATATTCGACATTCGGTAAACGGATATTGGATAGCCGATATTCGATATTGCATATTTGGATATCCGATATTCGATTTTCGAAAATTCGGTATTTAAAAATTCGATACCGGAAATTCGAAAAGTCGATATTCGGTTAAAGGATATTGGATAGCCGATATTCGATATTGCATATTCGGATATCCGATATTCGATTTTCAAAAATTCGGTATTTAAAAACTCGATACCGGAAATTCGAAAAGTCGATATTCGATATTCGGTAAACGGATATCAGATATTGGATAGCCGATATTCGATATGGCATATTCGGATATCCGATATTCGATTTTCGAAAATTCGATATTTAAAAACTCGATACCGGAAATTCGAAAATTCGATATTCGGTAATTGGATACCGGATATTCGATAGCCGATATTCGATATGGCATATTCGGATATCCGATATTCGATTTTCAAAAATTCGATATTTAAAAACACGATACCGGAAATTCTAAAAGTCGATATTCGATATTTGGTAAACGGATATCGGATATTGGATAGCCGATATTTGATATTGCATATTCGGATATCCGATTTCTTATTTTCGAAAATTCGATATTTAAAAACTCGATACCGGAAATTCGAAAAGTCGATATTCGATATTCGGTAAACGGATATCAGATATTGGATGGCCGATATTCGATATGGCATATTCGGATATCCGATATTCGATTTTCGAAAATTCGATATTTAAAAACTCGATACCGGAAATTCTAAAAGTCGATATTCGATTTTCGGTAAACGGATATCGGATATTGGATAGCCGATATTCGAAATTGCATATTCGGATATCCGATATTCGATTTTCGAAAATTCGT
Organism: Agrotis clavis; assembly: GCA_954870645.1. Taxonomy (NCBI): domain Eukaryota; kingdom Metazoa; phylum Arthropoda; class Insecta; order Lepidoptera; family Noctuidae; genus Agrotis; species Agrotis clavis. The sequence continues at coordinate 27,596,108 of OX940927.1, read as the reverse complement.
TATTTAAAAACTCGATACCGGAAATTCGAAAATTCGATATTCGGTAATTGGATACCGGATATTCGATAGCCGATATTCGATATGGCATATTCGGATATCCGATATTCGATTTTCAAAAAGTCGATATTTAAAAACACGATACCGGAAATTCTAAAAGTCGATATTCGATATTTGGTAAACGGATATCGGATATTGGATAGCCGATATTTGATATTGCATATTCGGATATCCGATTTCCGATTTTCGAAAATTCGATATTTAAAAACTCGATACCGGAAATTCGAAAAGTCGATATTCGGTAATTGGATACCGGATATTCGATAGCCGATATTCGATATGGCAATATTCGGATATCCGATATTCGATTTTCAAAAATTCGATATTTAAAAACTCGATACCGGAAATTCTAAAAGTCGATATTCGATATTTGGTAAACGGATATCGGATATTGGATAGCCGATATTCGATATTGCATATTCGGGTATCCGATATTCGATTTTCGAAAATTCGGTATTTAAAAACTCGATACCGGAAATTCGAAAAGTCGATATTCGATATTCGGTAAACGGATATCGGATATTGGATAGCCGATATTCGAAATTGCATATTCGGATATCGTATATTCGATTTTCGAAAATTGGGTATTTAAAAACTCGATACCGGAAATTCGAAAAGTCGATATTCGATATTCGGTAAACGGATATCGGACATTGGATAGCCGATATTTGATATTGCATATTCGGATATCCGATTTAAGATTTTCGAAAATTCGATATTTAAAAATTCGATACCGGAAATTCGAAAAGTCGATATTTGATATTCGGTAAACGGATATCGGATATTGGATAGCCGATATTCGAAATTGCATATTCGGATATCGTATATTCGATTTTCGAAAATAGGGTATTTAAAAACTCGATACCGGAAATTCTAAAAGTCGATATTCGATATTCGGTAAACGGATATTGGATAGCCGATATTCGATATTGCATATTCGGATATCCGATATTCGATTTTCGAAAATTCGGTATTTAAAAATCCGATACCGGAAATTCGTAAAGTCGATATTCGATATTCGGTAAACGGATATCGGATATTGTATAGCCGATATTCGATATTGCATATTCGGATATCCGATATTCGATTTTCGAAAATTCGTTATTTAAAAACTTGATACAGGAAATTCGAAAATTCGATATTCGGTAACTGGATACCGGATATTGGATAGCCGATATTCGATATGGCATATTCGGATATCCGATATTCGATTTTCGAAAATTCGATATTTAAAAATTCGATACCGGAAATTCTAAAAGTCGATATTCGATGTTTGGTAAACGGATATCGGATATTGGATAGCCGATATTCGATATTGCATATTCGGATATCCGATATTCGATTTTCGAAAATTCGGTATTTAAAATTCGATACCGGAAATTCGAAAAGTCGATATCCGATATTCGGTAATCGGATATTGGATAGCAGATATAAGATATTGCTTATTCGGATATCCGATATTCGATTTTCGAAAATTCGATATTTAAAAACTCGATACCGGAAATTCGAAAAGTCGATATTCGATATTCGGTAAACGGATATCGGATATTGGATAGCCGATATTCGATATGGCATATTCGGATATCCGATATTCGATTTTCGAAAATTCGATATTTAAAAATTCGATACCGGAAATTCGAAAAGTCGATATTCGATATTCGGTAAACGGATATTGGATAGCCGATATTCGATATTGCATATTCGGATATCCGATATTCGATTTTCGAAAATTCGATATTTAAAAACTCGATACCGGAAATTCGAAAAGTCGATATTCGATATTCGGTAAACGGATATTGGATAGCCGATATTCGATATTGCATATTCGGATATCCGATATTCGATTTTCAAAAATTCGGTATTTAAAAACTCGATACCGGAAATTCGAAAAGTCGATATTCGATATTCGGTAATTGGCTTCCGGATATTCGATAGCCGATATTCGATATTGCATATTCGGATATCCGATATTCGATTTTCGAAAATTCGTTATTTTAAAACTCGATACCGGAAATTCGAAAAGTCGATATCCGATATTCGGTAATCGGATATTGGATAGCAGATATAAGATATTGCTTATTCGGATATCCGATATTCGATTTTCGAAAATTCGGTATTTTAAAAGTCAATACCGGAAATTCGAAAAGTCGATATTCGATACTAGGTAATCGGATATCTGATATTGGATAGCCGATATTCGATATTGCATATTCGGATATCCGATATTCGATTTTCGAAAATTGGTTATTTAAAAACTCGATACCGGAAATTCGAAAAGTCGATATCCGATATTCGGTAATCGGATATTGGATAGCAGATATAAGATATTGCTTATTCGGATATCCGATATTCGATTTTCGAAAATTCGATATTTAAAAACTCGATACCGGAAATTCGAAAAGTTGATTTTCGATATTCGGTAAACGGATATCGGATATTGGATAGCCGATATTCGATATTGCATATTCAGATATCCGATATTCGATTTTCAAAAATTCGGTATTTAAAAACTCGATACCGGAAATTCGAAAAGTCGATATTCAGTAATTGGATACAAGATATTCGATAGCCGATATTCGATATGACATATTCGGATATCCGATATTCGATTTTCGAAAATTCGGTATTTAAAAACTCGATACCGGAAATTCTAAAAGTCGATTTTCGATATTCGGTAAACGGATATCGGATATTGGATAGCCGATATTCGAAATTGCATATTCGGATATCCGATATTCGATTTTCGAAAATTCGTTATTTAAAAACTCGATACCGGAAATTCGAAAATTCGATATTCGGTAATTGGATACCGGATATTCGATAGCCGATATTCGATATGGCAATATTCGGATATCCGATATTCGATTTTCAAAAATTCGATATTTAAAAACTCGATACCGGAAATTCTAAAAGTCGATATTCGATATTTGGTGAACGGATATCGGATATTGGATAGCCGATATTCGATATTGCATATTCGGGTACCCGATATTCGATTTTCGAAAATTCGGTATTTAAAAACTCGATACCGGAAATTCTAAAAGTCGATATTCGATATTTGGTAAACGGATATCGGATATTGGATAGCCGATATTTGATATTGCATATTCGGATATCCGATTTCCGATTTTCGAAAATTCGATATTTAAAAACTCGATACCGGAAATTCGAAAAGTCGATATTTGGTAATTGGATACCGGATATTCGATAGCCGATATTCGATATGGCAATATTCGGATATCCGATATTCGATTTTCAAAAATTCGATATTTAAAAACTCGATACCGGAAATTCTAAAAGTCGATATTCGATATTTGGTAAACGGATATCGGATATTGGATAGCCGATATTCGATATTGCATATTCGGGTATCCGATATTCGATTTTCGAAAATTCGGTATTTAAAAACTCGATACCGGAAATTCGAAAAGTCGATATTCGATATTCGGTAAACGGATATCGGATATTGGATAGCCGATATTCGAAATTGCATATTCGGATATAGTATATTCGATTTTCGAAAATTGGGTATTTAAAAACTCGATACCGGAAATTCGAAAAGTCGATATTCGATATTCGGTAAACGGATATCGGACATTGGATAGCCGATATTTGATATTGCATATTCGGATATCCGATTTTAGATTTTCGAAAATTCGATATTTAAAAATTCGATACCGGAAATTCGAAAAGTCGATATTTGATATTCGGTAAACGGATATCGGATATTGGATAGCCGATATTCGAAATTGCATATTCGGATATCGTATATTCGATTTTCGAAAATTGGGTATTTAAAAACTCGATACCGGAAATTCGAAAAGTCGATATTCGATATTCGGTAAACGGATATTGGATAGCCGATATTCGATATTGCATATTCGGATATCCGATATTCGATTTTCGAAAATTCGGTATTTAAAAATCCGATACCGGAAATTCGTAAAGTCGATATTCGATATTCGGTAAACGGATATCGGATATTGTATAGCCGATATTCGATATTGCATATTCGGATATCCGATATTCGATTTTCGAAAATTCGTTATTTAAAAACTTGATACCGGAAATTCGAAAATTCGATATTCGGTAACTGGATACCGGATATTGGATAGCCGATATTCGATATGGCATATTCGGATATCGGATATTCGATTTTCGAAAATTCGATATTTAAAAATTCGATACCGGAAATTCTAAAAGTCGATATTCGATGTTTGGTAAACGGATATCGGATATTGGATAGCCGATATTCGATATTGCATATTCGGATATCCGATATTCGATTTTCGAAAATTCGGTATTTAAAATTCGATACCGGAAATTCGAAAAGTCGATATCCGATATTCGGTAATCGGATATTGGATAGCAGATATAAGATATTGCTTATTCGGATATCCGATATTCGATTTTCGAAAATTCGATATTTAAAAACTCGATACCGGAAATTCGAAAAGTCGATATTCGATATTCGGTAAACGGATATCGGATATTGGATAGCCGATATTCGATATGGCATATTCGGATATCCGATATTCGATTTTCGAAAATTCGATATTTAAAAATTCGATACCGGAAATTCTAAAAGTCGATATTCGATATTTGGTAAACGGATATCGGATATTGGATAGCCGATATTCGATATTGCATATTCGGATATCCGATATTCGATTTTCGAAAATTCGGTATTTAAAATTCGATACCGGAAATTTTAAAAGTCGATATTCGGTAAACGGATATCGGATATTGGATAGCCGATATTCGAAATTGCATATTCGGATATCCGATATTCGATTTTTGGAAAATTCGGTATTTAAAAACTCGATACCGGAAATTCGAAAAGTCGATATTCGGTAAACGGATATTGGATAGCCGATATTCGATATTGCATATTCGGATATCCGATATTCGATTTTCGAAAATTCGATATTTAAAAACTCGATACCGGAAATTCGAAAAGTCGATATTCGATATTCGGTAAACGGATATTGGATAGCCGATATTCGATATTGCATATTCGGATATCCGATATTCGATTTTCAAAAATTCGGTATTTAAAAACTCGATACCGGAAATTCGAAAAGTCGATATTCGATATTCGGTAATTGGCTTCCGGATATTCGATAGCCGATATTCGATATTGCATATTCGGATATCCGATATTCGATTTTCGAAAATTCGTTATTTTAAAACTCGATACCGGAAATTCGAAAAGTCGATATCCGATATTCGGTAATCGGATATTGGATAGCAGATATAAGATATTGCTTATTCGGATATCCGATATTCGATTTTCGAAAATTCGGTATTTTAAAAGTCAATACCGGAAATTCGAAAAGTCGATATTCGATACTAGGTAATCGGATATCTGATATTGGATAGCCGATATTCGATATTGCATATTCGGATATCCGATATTCGATTTTCGAAAATTGGTTATTTAAAAACTCGATACCGGAAATTCGAAAAGTCGATATCCGATATTCGGTAATCGGATATTGGATAGCAGATATGAGATATTGCTTATTCGGATATCCGATATTCGATTTTCGAAAATTCGATATTTAAAAACTCGATACCGGAAATTCGAAAAGTCGATTTTCGATATTCGGTAAACGGATATCGGATATTGGATAGCCGATATTCGATATTGCATATTCAGATATCCGATATTCGATTTTCAAAAATTCGGTATTTAAAAACTCGATACCGGAAATTCGAAAAGTCGATATTCGATAATTGGATACCGGATATTCGATAGCCGATATTCGATATGACATATTCGGATATCCGATATTCGATTTTCGAAAATTCGGTATTTAAAAACTCGATACCGGAAATTCTAAAAGTCGATTTTCGATATTCGGTAAACGGATATCGGATATTGTATAGCCGATATTCGATATTGCATATTCGGATATCCGATATTCGATTTTCGAAAATTCGTTATTTAAAAACTTGATACCGGAAATTCGAAAATTCGATATTCGGTAACTGGATACCGGATATTGGATAGCCGATATTCGATATGGCATATTCGGATATCCGATATTCGATTTTCGAAAATTCGATATTTAAAAATTCGATACCGGAAATTCTAAAAGTCGATATTCGATGTTTGGTATTTGATATTGGATATTCGGTAAACGGATATCGGATATTGGATAGCCGATATTTGATATTGCATATTCGGATATCCGATTTCTTATTTTCGAAAATTCGATATTTAAAAACTCGATACCGGAAATTCGAAAAGTCGATATTCGGTAATTGGATACCGGATATTCGATAGCCGATATTCGATATGACATATTCGGATATCCGATATTCGATTTTCGAAAATTCGGTATTTAAAAACTCGATACCGGAAATTCGAAAAGTCGATATTCGATATTCGGTAAACGGATATCGGATATTGGATAGCCGATATTCGAAATTGCATATTCGGATATCGTATATTCGATTTTCGAAAATTGGGTATTTAAAAACTCGATACCGGAAATTCGAAAAGTCGATATTCGATATTCGGTAAACGGATATCGGACATTGGATAGCCGATATTTGATATTGCATATTCGGATATCCGATTTTAGATTTTCGAAAATTCGATATTTAAAATTCGATACCGGAAATTCGAAAAGTCGATTTTCGATATTCGGTAAACGGATATCGGATATTGGATAGCAGATATAAGATATTGCTTATTCGGATATCCGATATTCGATTTTCGAAAATTCGGTATTTAAAAATTCGATACCGGAAATTCGAAAAGTCGATATTCGGTTAAAGGATATTGGATAGCCGATATTCGATATTGCATATTCGGATATCCGATTTTAGATTTTCGAAAATTCGATATTTAAAATTCGATACCGGAAATTCGAAAAGTCGATTTTCGATATTCGGTAAACGGATATCGGATATTGGATAGCAGATATAAGATATTGCTTATTCGGATATCCGATATTCGATTTTCAAAAATTCGATATTTAAAAACTCGATACCGGAAATTCGAAAAGTCGATTTTCGATATTCGGTAAACGGATATCGGATATTGGATAGCAGATATAAGATATTGCTTATTCGGGTACCCGATATTCGATTTTCGAAAATTCGGTATTTAAAAACTCGATACCGGAAATTCTAAAAGTCGATATTCGATATTTGGTAAACGGATATCGGATATTGGATAGCCGATATTTGATATTGCATATTCGGATATCCGATTTCCGATTTTCGAAAATTCGATATTTAAAAACTCGATACCGGAAATTCGAAAAGTCGATATTTGGTAATTGGATACCGGATATTCGATAGCCGATATTCGATATGGCAATATTCGGATATCCGATATTCGATTTTCAAAAATTCGATATTTAAAAACTCGATACCGGAAATTCTAAAAGTCGATATTCGATATTTGGTAAACGGATATCGGATATTGGATAGCCGATATTCGATATTGCATATTCGGGTATCCGATATTCGATTTTCGAAAATTCGGTATTTAAAAACTCGATACCGGAAATTCGAAAAGTCGATATTCGATATTCGGTAAACGGATATCGGATATTGGATAGCCGATATTCGAAATTGCATATTCGGATATAGTATATTCGATTTTCGAAAATTGGGTATTTAAAAACTCGATACCGGAAATTCGAAAAGTCGATATTCGATATTCGGTAAACGGATATCGGACATTGGATAGCCGATATTTGATATTGCATATTCGGATATCCGATTTTAGATTTTCGAAAATTCGATATTTAAAAATTCGATACCGGAAATTCGAAAAGTCGATATTTGATATTCGGTAAACGGATATCGGATATTGGATAGCCGATATTCGAAATTGCATATTCGGATATCGTATATTCGATTTTCGAAAATTGGGTATTTAAAAACTCGATACCGGAAATTCGAAAAGTCGATATTCGATATTCGGTAAACGGATATTGGATAGCCGATATTCGATATTGCATATTCGGATATCCGATATTCGATTTTCGAAAATTCGGTATTTAAAAATCCGATACCGGAAATTCGTAAAGTCGATATTCGATATTCGGTAAACGGATATCGGATATTGTATAGCCGATATTCGATATTGCATATTCGGATATCCGATATTCGATTTTCGAAAATTCGTTATTTAAAAACTTGATACCGGAAATTCGAAAATTCGATATTCGGTAACTGGATACCGGATATTGGATAGCCGATATTCGATATGGCATATTCGGATATCGGATATTCGATTTTCGAAAATTCGATATTTAAAAATTCGATACCGGAAATTCTAAAAGTCGATATTCGATGTTTGGTAAACGGATATCGGATATTGGATAGCCGATATTCGATATTGCATATTCGGATATCCGATATTCGATTTTCGAAAATTCGGTATTTAAAATTCGATACCGGAAATTCGAAAAGTCGATATCCGATATTCGGTAATCGGATATTGGATAGCAGATATAAGATATTGCTTATTCGGATATCCGATATTCGATTTTCGAAAATTCGATATTTAAAAACTCGATACCGGAAATTCGAAAAGTCGATATTCGATATTCGGTAAACGGATATCGGATATTGGATAGCCGATATTCGATATGGCATATTCGGATATCCGATATTCGATTTTCGAAAATTCGATATTTAAAAATTCGATACCGGAAATTCTAAAAGTCGATATTCGATATTTGGTAAACGGATATCGGATATTGGATAGCCGATATTCGATATTGCATATTCGGATATCCGATATTCGATTTTCGAAAATTCGGTATTTAAAATTCGATACCGGAAATTTTAAAAGTCGATATTCGGTAAACGGATATCGGATATTGGATAGCCGATATTCGAAATTGCATATTCGGATATCCGATATTCGATTTTTGGAAAATTCGGTATTTAAAAACTCGATACCGGAAATTCGAAAAGTCGATATTCGGTAAACGGATATTGGATAGCCGATATTCGATATTGCATATTCGGATATCCGATATTCGATTTTCGAAAATTCGATATTTAAAAACTCGATACCGGAAATTCGAAAAGTCGATATTCGATATTCGGTAAACGGATATTGGATAGCCGATATTCGATATTGCATATTCGGATATCCGATATTCGATTTTCAAAAATTCGGTATTTAAAAACTCGATACCGGAAATTCGAAAAGTCGATATTCGATATTCGGTAATTGGCTTCCGGATATTCGATAGCCGATATTCGATATTGCATATTCGGATATCCGATATTCGATTTTCGAAAATTCGTTATTTTAAAACTCGATACCGGAAATTCGAAAAGTCGATATCCGATATTCGGTAATCGGATATTGGATAGCAGATATAAGATATTGCTTATTCGGATATCCGATATTCGATTTTCGAAAATTCGGTATTTTAAAAGTCAATACCGGAAATTCGAAAAGTCGATATTCGATACTAGGTAATCGGATATCTGATATTGGATAGCCGATATTCGATATTGCATATTCGGATATCCGATATTCGATTTTCGAAAATTGGTTATTTAAAAACTCGATACCGGAAATTCGAAAAGTCGATATCCGATATTCGGTAATCGGATATTGGATAGCAGATATGAGATATTGCTTATTCGGATATCCGATATTCGATTTTCGAAAATTCGATATTTAAAAACTCGATACCGGAAATTCGAAAAGTCGATTTTCGATATTCGGTAAACGGATATCGGATATTGGATAGCCGATATTCGATATTGCATATTCAGATATCCGATATTCGATTTTCAAAAATTCGGTATTTAAAAACTCGATACCGGAAATTCGAAAAGTCGATATTCGATAATTGGATACCGGATATTCGATAGCCGATATTCGATATGACATATTCGGATATCCGATATTCGATTTTCGAAAATTCGGTATTTAAAAACTCGATACCGGAAATTCTAAAAGTCGATTTTCGATATTCGGTAAACGGATATCGGATATTGTATAGCCGATATTCGATATTGCATATTCGGATATCCGATATTCGATTTTCGAAAATTCGTTATTTAAAAACTTGATACCGGAAATTCGAAAATTCGATATTCGGTAACTGGATACCGGATATTGGATAGCCGATATTCGATATGGCATATTCGGATATCCGATATTCGATTTTCGAAAATTCGATATTTAAAAATTCGATACCGGAAATTCTAAAAGTCGATATTCGATGTTTGGTATTTGATATTGGATATTCGGTAAACGGATATCGGATATTGGATAGCCGATATTTGATATTGCATATTCGGATATCCGATTTCTTATTTTCGAAAATTCGATATTTAAAAACTCGATACCGGAAATTCGAAAAGTCGATATTCGGTAATTGGATACCGGATATTCGATAGCCGATATTCGATATGACATATTCGGATATCCGATATTCGATTTTCGAAAATTCGGTATTTAAAAACTCGATACCGGAAATTCGAAAAGTCGATATTCGATATTCGGTAAACGGATATCGGATATTGGATAGCCGATATTCGAAATTGCATATTCGGATATCGTATATTCGATTTTCGAAAATTGGGTATTTAAAAACTCGATACCGGAAATTCGAAAAGTCGATATTCGATATTCGGTAAACGGATATCGGACATTGGATAGCCGATATTTGATATTGCATATTCGGATATCCGATTTTAGATTTTCGAAAATTCGATATTTAAAATTCGATACCGGAAATTCGAAAAGTCGATTTTCGATATTCGGTAAACGGATATCGGATATTGGATAGCAGATATAAGATATTGCTTATTCGGATATCCGATATTCGATTTTCGAAAATTCGGTATTTAAAAATTCGATACCGGAAATTCGAAAAGTCGATATTCGGTTAAAGGATATTGGATAGCCGATATTCGATATTGCATATTCGGATATCCGATATTCGATTTTCAAAAATTCGGTATTTAAAAACTCGATACCGGAAATTCGAAAAGTCGATATTCGATATTCGGTAATTGGCTTCCGGATATTCGATAGCCGATATTCGATATGGCATATTCGGATATCCGATATTCGATTTTCGAAAATTCGATATTTAAAAACTCGATACCGGAAATTCGAAAATTCGATATTCGGTAATTGGATACCGGATATTCGATAGCCGATATTCGATATGGCATATTCGGATATCCGATATTCGATTTTCAAAAATTCGATATTTAAAAACACGATACCGGAAATTCTAAAAGTCGATATTCGATATTTGGTAAACGGATATCGGATATTGGATAGCCGATATTCGAAATTGCATATTCGGATATCCGATATTCGATTTTCGAAAATTCGTTATTAAAAAACTCGATACCGGAAATTCGAAAATTCGATATTCGGTAATTGGATACCGGATATTCGATAGCCGATATTCGATATGGCATATTCGGATATCCGATATTCGATTTTCGAAAATTCGTTATTAAAAAACTCGATACCGGAAATTCGAAAAGTCGATATTCGGTAATTGGATACCGGATATTCGATAGCCGATATTCGATATGGCAATATTCGGATATCCGATATTCGATTTTCAAAAATTCGATATTTAAAAACTCGATACCGGAAATTCGAAAAGTCGATATTCGATATTCGGTAAACGGATATCAGATATTGGATGGCCGATATTCGATATGGCATATTCGGATATCCGATATTCGATTTTCGAAAATTCGATATTTAAAAACTCGATACCGGAAATTCTAAAAGTCGATATTCGATTTTCGGTAAACGGATATCGGATATTGGATAGCCGATATTCGAAATTGCATATTCGGATATCCGATATTCGATTTTCGAAAATTCGTTATTAAAAAACTCGATACCGGAAATTCGAAAATTCGATATTCGGTAATTGGATACCGGATATTCGATAGCCGATATTCGATATGGCATATTCGGATATCCGATATTCGATTTTCGAAAATTCGTTATTAAAAAACTCGATACCGGAAATTCGAAAAGTCGATATTCGGTAATTGGATACCGGATATTCGATAGCCGATATTCGATATGGCAATATTCGGATATCCGATATTCGATTTTCAAAAATTCGATATTTAAAAACTCGATACCGGAAATTCTAAAAGTCGATATTCGATATTTGGTAAACGGATATCGGATATTGGATAGCCGATATTCGATATTGCATATTCGGGTATCCGATATTCGATTTTCGAAAATTCGGTATTTAAAAACTCGATACCGGAAATTCGAAAAGTCGATATTCGATATTCGGTAAACGGATATCGGATATTGGATAGCCGATATTCGAAATTGCATATTCGGATATCGTATATTCGATTTTCGAAAATTGGGTATTTAAAAACTCGATACCGGAAATTCGAAAAGTCGATATTCGATATTCGGTAAACGGATATCGGACATTGGATAGCCGATATTTGATATTGCATATTCGGATATCCGATTTTAGATTTTCGAAAATTCGATATTTAAAAATTCGATACCGGAAATTCGAAAAGTCGATATTTGATATTCGGTAAACGGATATCGGATATTGGATAGCCGATATTCGAAATTGCATATTCGGATATCGTATATTCGATTTTCGAAAATAGGGTATTTAAAAACTCGATACCGGAAATTCTAAAAGTCGATATTCGATATTCGGTAAACGGATATTGGAAAGCCGATATTCGATATTGCATATTCGGATATCCGATATTCGATTTTCGAAAATTCGGTATTTAAAAATCCGATACCGGAAATTCGTAAAGTCGATATTCGATATTCGGTAAACGGATATCGGATATTGTATAGCCGATATTCGATATTGCATATTCGGATATCCGATATTCGATTTTCGAAAATTCGTTATTTAAAAACTTGATACCGGAAATTCGAAAATTCGATATTCGGTAACTGGATACCGGATATTGGATAGCCGATATTCGATATGGCATATTCGGATATCCGATATTCGATTTTCGAAAATTCGATATTTAAAAATTCGATACCGGAAATTCTAAAAGTCGATATTCGATGTTTGGTAAACGGATATCGGATATTGGATAGCCGATATTCGATATTGCATATTCGGATATCCGATATTCGATTTTCGAAAATTCGGTATTTAAAATTCGATACCGGAAATTCGAAAAGTCGATATCCGATATTCGGTAATCGGATATTGGATAGCAGATATAAGATATTGCTTATTCGGATATCCGATATTCGATTTTCGAAAATTCGATATTTAAAAACTCGATACCGGAAATTCGAAAAGTCGATATTCGATATTCGGTAAACGGATATCGGATATTGGATAGCCGATATTCGATATGGCATATTCGGATATCCGATATTCGATTTTCGAAAATTCGATATTTAAAAATTCGATACCGGAAATTCTAAAAGTCGATATTCGACATTTGGTAAACGGATATCGGATATTGGATAGCCGATATTCGATATTGCATATTCGGATATCCGATATTCGATTTTCGAAAATTCGGTATTTAAAATTCGATACCGGAAATTCGAAAAGTCGATATTCGGTAAACGGATATCGGATATTGGATAGCCGATATTCGAAATTGCATATTCGGATATCCGATATTCGATTTTTGGAAAATTCGGTATTTAAAAACTCGATACCAAAAATTCGAAAAGTCGATATTCGATATTCGGTAAACGGATATTGGATAGCCGATATTCGATATTGCATATTCGGATATCCGATATTCGATTTTCGAAAATTCGATATTTAAAAACTCGATACCGGAAATTCGAAAAGTCGATATTCGATATTCGGTAAACGGATATTGGATAGCCGATATTCGATATTGCATATTCGGATATCCGATATTCGATTTTCAAAAATTCGGTATTTAAAAACTCGATACCGGAAATTCGAAAAGTCGATATTCGATATTCGGTAATTGGCTTCCGGATATTCGATAGCCGATATTCGATATTGCATATTCGGATATCCGATATTCGATTTTCGAAAATTCGTTATTTTAAAACTCGATACCGGAAATTCGAAAAGTCGATATCCGATATTCGGTAATCGGATATTGGATAGCAGATATAAGATATTGCTTATTCGGATATCCGATATTCGATTTTCGAAAATTCGGTATTTTAAAAGTCAATACCGGAAATTCGAAAAGTCGATATTCGATACTAGGTAATCGGATATCTGATATTGGATAGCCGATATTCGATATTGCATATTCGGATATCCGATATTCGATTTTCGAAAATTGGTTATTTAAAAACTCGATACCGGAAATTCGAAAAGTCGATATCCGATATTCGGTAATCGGATATTGGATAGCAGATATAAGATATTGCTTATTCGGATATCCGATATTCGATTTTCGAAAATTCGATACTTAAAAACTCGATACGGGAAATTCGAAAAGTCGATTTTCGATATTCGGTAAACGGATATCGGATATTGGATAGCCGATATTCGATATTGCATATTCAGATATCCGATATTCGATTTTCAAAAATTCGGTATTTAAAAACTCGATACCGGAAATTCGAAAAGTCGATATTCGGTAATTGGATACAAGATATTCGATAGCCGATATTCGATATGACATATTCGGATATCCGATATTCGATTTTCGAAAATTCGTTATTTAAAAACTCGATACCGGAAATTCGAAAATTCGATATTCGGTAATTGGATACCGGATATTCGATAGCCGATATTCGATATGGCATATTCGGATATCCGATATTCGATTTTCAAAAAGTCGATATTTAAAAACACGATACCGGAAATTCTAAAAGTCGATATTCGATATTTGGTAAACGGATATCGGATATTGGATAGCCGATATTTGATATTGCATATTCGGATATCCGATTTCCGATTTTCGAAAATTCGATATTTAAAAACTCGATACCGGAAATTCGAAAAGTCGATATTCGGTAATTGGCTTCCGGATATTCGATAGCCGATATTCGATATTGCATATTCGGATATCCGATATTCGATTTTCAAAAATTCGGTATTTAAAAACTCGATACCGGAAATTCGAAAAGTCGATATTCGATATTCGGTAATTGGCTTCCGGATATTCGATAGCCGATATTCGATATTGCATATTCGGATATCCGATATTCGATTTTCGAAAATTCGTTATTTTAAAACTCGATACCGGAAATTCGAAAAGTCGATATCCGATATTCGGTAATCGGATATTGGATAGCAGATATAAGATATTGCTTATTCGGATATCCGATATTCGATTTTCGAAAATTCGGTATTTTAAAAGTCAATACCGGAAATTCGAAAAGTCGATATTCGATACTAGGTAATCGGATATCTGATATTGGATAGCCGATATTCGATATTGCATATTCGGATATCCGATATTCGATTTTCGAAAATTGGTTATTTAAAAACTCGATACCGGAAATTCGAAAAGTCGATATCCGATATTCGGTAATCGGATATTGGATAGCAGATATAAGATATTGCTTATTCGGATATCCGATATTCGATTTTCGAAAATTCGATACTTAAAAACTCGATACGGGAAATTCGAAAAGTCGATTTTCGATATTCGGTAAACGGATATCGGATATTGGATAGCCGATATTCGATATTGCATATTCAGATATCCGATATTCGATTTTCAAAAATTCGGTATTTAAAAACTCGATACCGGAAATTCGAAAAGTCGATATTCGGTAATTGGATACAAGATATTCGATAGCCGATATTCGATATGACATATTCGGATATCCGATATTCGATTTTCGAAAATTCGTTATTTAAAAACTCGATACCGGAAATTCGAAAATTCGATATTCGGTAATTGGATACCGGATATTCGATAGCCGATATTCGATATGGCATATTCGGATATCCGATATTCGATTTTCAAAAAGTCGATATTTAAAAACACGATACCGGAAATTCTAAAAGTCGATATTCGATATTTGGTAAACGGATATCGGATATTGGATAGCCGATATTTGATATTGCATATTCGGATATCCGATTTCCGATTTTCGAAAATTCGATATTTAAAAACTCGATACCGGAAATTCGAAAAGTCGATATTCGGTAATTGGCTTCCGGATATTCGATAGCCGATATTCGATATTGCATATTCGGATATCCGATATTCGATTTTCAAAAATTCGATATTTAAAAACTCGATACCGGAAATTCTAAAAGTCGATATTCGATATTTGGTAAACGGATATCGGATATTGGATAGCCGATATTCGATATTGCATATTCGGGTATCCGATATTCGATTTTCGAAAATTCGGTATTTAAAAACTCGATACCGGAAATTCGAAAAGTCGATATTCGATATTCGGTAAACGGATATCGGATATTGGATAGCCGATATTCGAAATTGCATATTCGGATATCGTATATTCGATTTTCGAAAATTGGGTATTTAAAAACTCGATACCGGAAATTCGAAAAGTCGATATTCGATATTCGGTAAACGGATATCGGACATTGGATAGCCGATATTTGATATTGCATATTCGGATATCCGATTTTAGATTTTCGAAAATTCGATATTTAAAAATTCGATACCGGAAATTCGAAAAGTCGATATTTGATATTCGGTAAACGGATATCGGATATTGGATAGCCGATATTCGAAATTGCATATTCGGATATCGTATATTCGATTTTCGAAAATTGGGTATTTAAAAACTCGATACCGGAAATTCGAAAAGTCGATATTCGATATTCGGTAAACGGATATTGGATAGCCGATATTCGATATTGCATATTCGGATATCCGATATTCGATTTTCGAAAATTCGGTATTTAAAAATCCGATACCGGAAATTCGTAAAGTCGATATTCGATATTCGGTAAACGGATATCGGATATTGTATAGCCGATATTCGATATTGCATATTCGGATATCCGATATTCGATTTTCGAAAATTCGTTATTTAAAAACTTGATACCGGAAATTCAAAAATTCGATATTCGGTAACTGGATACCGGATATTGGATAGCCGGTATTCGATATGGCATATTCGGATATCCGATATTCGATTTTCGAAAATTCGATATTTAAAAATTCGATACCGGAAATTCTAAAAGTCGATATTCGATGTTTGGTATTTGATATTGGATATTCGGTAAACGGATATCGGATATTGGATAGCCGATATTCGATATTGCATATTCAGATATCCGATATTCGATTTTCAAAAATTCGGTATTTAAAAACTCGATACCGGAAATTCGAAAAGTCGATATTCGATATTCGGTAAACGGATATCGGATATTGGATAGCCGATATTCGATATTGCATATTCGGATATCCGATATTCGATTTTCGAAAATTCGATATTTAAAAATTCGATACCGGAAATTCTAAAAGTCGATATTCGATATTTGGAAAACGGATATCGGATATTGGATAGCCGATATTCGATATTGCATATTCGGATATCCGATATTCGATTTTCGAAAATTCGGTATTTAAAATTCGATACCGGAAATTCGAAAAGTCGATATTCGGTAAACGGATATCGGATATTGGATAGCCGATATTCGAAATTGCATATTCGGATATCCGATATTCGATTTTTGGAAAATTCGGTATTTAAAAACTCGATACCGGAAATTCGAAAAGTCGATATTCGATATTCGGTAAACGGATATTGGATAGCCGATATTCGATATTGCATATTCGGATATCCGATATTCGATTTTCGAAAATTCGATATTTAAAAACTCGATACCGGAAATTCGAAAAGTCGATATTCGATATTCGGTAAACGGATATTGGATAGCCGATATTCGATATTGCATATTCGGATATCCGATATTCGATTTTCAAAAATTCGGTATTTAAAAACTCGATACCGGAAATTCGAAAAGTCGATATTCGATATTCGGTAATTGGCTTCCGGATATTCGATAGCCGATATTCGATATTGCATATTCGGATATCCGATATTCGATTTTCGAAAATTCGATATTTTAAAACTCGATACCGGAAATTCGAAAAGTCGATATCCGATATTCGGTAATCGGATATTGGATAGCAGATATAAGATATTGCTTATTCGGATATCCGATATTCGATTTTCGAAAATTCGGTATTTTAAAACTCAATACCGGAAATTCGAAAAGTCGATATTCGATACTAGGTAATCGGATATCTGATATTGGATAGCCGATATTCGATATTGCATATTCGGATATCCGATATTCGATTTTCGAAAATTGGTTATTTAAAAACTCGATACCGGAAATTCGAAAAGTCGATATCCGATATTCGGTAATCGGATATTGGATAGCAGATATAAGATATTGCTTATTCGGATATCCGATATTCGATTTTCGAAAATTCGATATTTAAAAACTCGATACCGGAAATTCGAAAAGTCGATATTCGGTAATTGGATACCGGATATTCGATAGCCGATATTCGATATGACATATTCGGATATCCGATATTCGATTTTCGAAAATTCGGTATTTAAAAACTCGATACCGGAAATTCTAAAAGTCGATATTCGATATTCGGTAAACGGATATCGGATATTGTATAGCCGATATTCGATATTGCATATTCGGATATCCGATATTCGATTTTCGAAAATTCGTTATTTAAAAACTTGATACCGGAAATTCGAAAATTCGATATTCGGTAACTGGATACCGGATATTGGATAGCCGATATTCGATATGGCATATTCGGATATCCGATATTCGATTTTCGAAAATTCGATATTTAAAAACTCGATACCGGAAATTCGAAAAGTCGATTTTCGATATTCGGTAAACGGATATCGGATATTGGATAGCTGATATAAGATATTGCTTGTTCGGATATCCGATATTCGATTTTCGAAAATTCGGTATTTAAATTTCGATACCGGAAATTCGAAAAGTCGATATTCGGTTAAAGGATATTGGATAGCCGATATTCGATATTGCATATTCGGATATCCGATATTCGATTTTCAAAAATTCGGTATTTAAAAACTCGATACCGGAAATTCGAAAAGTCGATATTCGATATTCGGTAATTGGCTTCCGGATATTCGATAGCCGATATTCGATATGGCATATTCGGATATCCGATATTCGATTTTCGAAAATTCGATATTTAAAAACTCGATACCGGAAATTCGAAAAGTCGATATTCGGTAATTGGATACCGGATATTCGATAGCCGATATTCGATATGGCATATTCGGATATCCGATATTCGATTTTCAAAAATTCGATATTTAAAAACACGATACCGGAAATTCTAAAAGTCGATATTCGATATTTGGTAAACGGATATCGGATATTGGATAGCCGATATTTGATATTGCATATTCGGATATCCGATTTCTTATTTTCGAAAATTCGATATTTAAAAACTCGATACCGGAAATTCGAAAAGTCGATATTCGATATTCGGTAAACGTATATCAGATATTGGATGGCCGATATTCGATATGGCATATTCGGATATCCGATATTCGATTTTCGAAAATTCGATATTTAAAAACTCGATACCGGAAATTCTAAAAGTCGATATTCGATTTTCGGTAAACGGATATCGGATATTGGATAGCCGATATTCGAAATTGCATATTCGGATATCCGATATTCGATTTTCGAAAATTCGATATTTAAAAACTCGATACCGGAAATTCGAAAAGTCGATATTCGATATTCGGTAAACGTATATCAGATATTGGATGGCCGATATTCGATATGGCATATTCGGATATCCGATATTCGATTTTCGAAAATTCGATATTTAAAAACTCGATACCGGAAATTCTAAAAGTCGATATTCGATTTTCGGTAAACGGATATCGGATATTGGATAGCCGATATTCGAAATCGCATATTCGGATATCCGATATTCGATTTTCGAAAATTCGATATTTAAAAACTCGATACCGGAAATTCGAAAATTCGATATTCGGTAATTGGATACCGGATATTCGATAGCCGATATTCGATATGGCATATTCGGATATCCGATATTCGATTTTCGAAAATTCTTTATTAAAAAACTCGATACCGGAAATTCGAAAAGTCGATATTCGGTAATTGGATACCGGATATTCGATAGCCGATATTCGATATGGCAATATTCGGATATCCGATATTCGATTTTCAAAAATTCGATATTTAAAAACTCGATACCGGAAATTCTAAAAGTCGATATTCGATATTTGGTAAACGGATATCGGATATTGGATAGCCGATATTCGATATTGCATATTCGGGTATCCGATATTCGATTTTCGAAAATTCGGTATTTAAAAACTCGATACCGGAAATTCGAAAAGTCGATATTCGATATTCGGTAAACGGATATCGGATATTGGATAGCCGATATTCGAAATTGCATATTCGGATATCGTATATTCGATTTTCGAAAATTGGGTATTTAAAAACTCGATACCGGAAATTCGAAAAGTCGATATTCGATATTCGGTAAACGGATATCGGACATTGGATAGCCGATATTTGATATTGCATATTCGGATATCCGATATTCGATTTTCGAAAATTCGATATTTAAAAATTCGATACCGGAAATTCTAAAAGTCGATATTCGATATTTGGTAAACGGATATTGGATAGCCGATATTCGATATTGCATATTCGGATATCCGATATTCGATTTTCGAAAATTCGGTATTTAAAATTCGATACCGGAAATTCGAAAAGTCGATATTCGGTAAACGGATATCGGATATTGGATAGCCGATATTCGAAATTGCATATTCGGATATCCGATATTCGATTTTTGGAAAATTCGGTATTTAAAAACTCGATACCGGAAATTTGAAAAGTCGATATTCGATATTCGGTAAACGGATATTGGATAGCCGATATTCGATATTGCATATTCGGATATCCGATATTCGATTTTCAAAAATTCGGTATTTAAAAACTCGATACCGGAAATTCGAAAAGTCGATATTCGATATTCGGTTATTGGCTTCCGGATATTCGATAGCCGATATTCGATATTGCATATTCGGATATCCGATATTCGATTTTCGAAAATTCGTTATTTTAAAACTCGATACCGGGAATTCGAAAAGTCGATATCCGATATACGGTAATCGGATATTGGATAGCAGATATAAGATATTGCTTATTCGGATATCCGATATTCGATTTTCGAAAATTCGGTATTTAAAAACTCGATACCGGAAATTCGAAAAGTCGATATTCGATACTAGGTAATCGGATATCTGATATTGGATAGCCGATATTCGTTATTGCATATTCGGATATCCGATATTCGATTTTCGAAAATTGGTTATTTAAAAACTCGATACCGGAAATTCGAAAAGTCGATATCCGATATTCGGTAATCGGATATTGGATAGCAGATATAAGATATTGCTTATTCGGATATCCGATATTCGATTTTCGAAAATTCGATACTTAAAAACTCGATACCGGAAATTCGAAAAGTCGATTTTCGATATTCGGTAAACGGATATCGGATATTGGATAGCCGATATTCGATATTGCATATTCAGATATCCGATATTCGATTTTCAAAAATTCGGTATTTAAAAACTCGATACCGGAAATTCGAAAAGTCGATATTCGGTAATTGGATACAAGATATTCGATAGCCGATATTCGATATGACATATTCGGATATCCGATATTCGATTTTCGAAAATTCGGTATTTAAAAACTCGATACCGGAAATTCTAAAAGTCGATTTTCGATATTCGGTAAACGGATATCGGATATTGGATAGCCGATATTCGAAATTGCATATTCGGATATCCGATATTCGATTTTCGAAAATTCGTTATTTAAAAACTCGATACCGGAAATTCGAAAATTCGATATTCGGTAATTGGATACCGGATATTCGATAGCCGATATTCGATATGGCATATTCGGATATCCGATATTCGATTTTCAAAAAGTCGATATTTAAAAACACGATACCGGAAATTCTAAAAGTCGATATTCGATATTTGGTAAACGGATATCGGATATTGGATAGCCGATATTTGATATTGCATATTCGGATATCCGATTTCCGATTTTCGAAAATTCGATATTTAAAAACTCGATACCGGAAATTCGAAAAGTCGATATTTGGTAATTGGATACCGGATATTCGATAGCCGATATTCGATATGGCAATATTGGGATATCCGATATTCGATTTTCAAAAATTCGATATTTAAAAACTCGATACCGGAAATTCTAAAAGTCGATATTCGATATTTGGTAAACGGATATCGGATATTGGATAGCCGATATTCGATATTGCATATTCGGGTATCCGATATTCGATTTTCGAAAATTCGGTATTTAAAAACTCGATACCGGAAATTCGAAAAGTCGATATTCGATATTCGGTAAACGGATATCGGATATTGGATAGCCGATATTCGAAATTGCATATTCGGATATCGTATATTCGATTTTCGAAAATTGGGTATTTAAAAACTCGATACCGGAAATTCGAAAAGTCGATATTCGATATTCGGTAAACGGATATCGGACATTGGATAGCCGATATTTGATATTGCATATTCGGATATCCGATTTTAGATTTTCGAAAATTCGATATTTAAAAATTCGATACCGGAAATTCGAAAAGTCGATATTTGATATTCGGTAAACGGATATCGGATATTGGATAGCCGATATTCGAAATTGCATATTCGGATATCGTATATTCGATTTTCGAAAATTGGGTATTTAAAAACTCGATACCGGAAATTCGAAAAGTCGATATTCGATATTCGGTAAACGGATATTGGATAGCCGATATTCGATATTGCATATTCGGATATCCGATATTCGATTTTCGAAAATTCGGTATTTAAAAATCCGATACCGGAAATTCGTAAAGTCGATATTCGATATTCGGTAAACGGATATCGGATATTGTATAGCCGATATTCGATATTGCATATTCGGATATCCGATATTCGATTTTCGAAAATTCGTTATTTAAAAACTTGATACCGGAAATTCAAAAATTCGATATTCGGTAACTGGATACCGGATATTGGATAGCCGGTATTCGATATGGCATATTCGGATATCCGATATTCGATTTTCGAAAATTCGATATTTAAAAATTCGATACCGGAAATTCTAAAAGTCGATATTCGATGTTTGTTATTTGATATTGGATATTCGGTAAACGGATATCGGATATTGGATAGCCGATATTCGATATTGCATATTCAGATATCCGATATTCGATTTTCAAAAATTCGGTATTTAAAAACTCGATACCGGAAATTCGAAAAGTCGATATTCGATATTCGGTAAACGGATATCGGATATTGGATAGCCGATATTCGATATTGCATATTCGGATATCCGATATTCGATTTTCGAAAATTCGATATTTAAAAATTCGATACCGGAAATTCTAAAAGTCGATATTCGATGTTTGGTAAACGGATATCAGATATTGGATAGCCGATATTCGATATTGCATATTCGGATATCCGATATTCGATTTTCGAAAATTCGATATTTAAAAATTCGATACCGGAAATTCTAAAAGTCGATATTCGATGTTTGGTAAACGGATATCAGATATTGGATAGCCGATATTCGATATTGCATATTCGGATATCCGATATTCGATTTTCGAAAATTCGGTATTTAAAATTCGATACCGGAAATTCGAAAAGTCGATATCCGATATTCGGTAATCGGATATTGGATAGCAGATATAAGATATTGCTTATTCGGATATCCGATATTCGATTTTCGAAAATTCGATATTTAAAAACTCGATACCGGAAATTCGAAAAGTCGATATTCGATATTCGGTAAACGGATATCGGATATTGGATAGCCGATATTCGATATGGCATATTCGGATATCCGATATTCGATTTTCGAAAATTCGATATTTAAAAATTCGATACCGGAAATTCTAAAAGTCGATATTCGACATTTGGTAAACGGATATCGGATATTGGATAGCCGATATTCGATATTGCATATTCGGATATCCGATATTCGATTTTCGAAAATTCGGTATTTAAAATTCGATACCGGAAATTCGAAAAGTCGATATTCGGTAAACGGATATCGGATATTGGATAGCCGATATTCGAAATTGCATATTCGGATATCCGATATTCGATTTTTGGAAAATTCGGTATTTAAAAACTCGATACCGGAAATTCGAAAAGTCGATATTCGATATTCGGTAAACGGATATTGGATAGCCGATATTCGATATTGCATATTCGGATATCCGATATTCGATTTTCGAAAATTCGATATTTAAAAACTCGATACCGGAAATTCGAAAAGTCGATATTCGATATTCGGTAAACGGATATTGGATAGCCGATATTCGATATTGCATATTCGGATATCCGATATTCGATTTTCAAAAATTCGGTGTTTAAAAACTCGATACCGGAAATTCGAAAAGTCGATATTCGATATTCGGTAATTGGCTTCCGGATATTCGATAGCCGATATTCGATATTGCATATTCGGATATCCGATATTCGATTTTCGAAAATTCGTTATTTTAAAACTCGATACCGGAAATTCGAAAAGTCGATATCCGATATTCGGTAATCGGATATTGGATAGCAGATATAAGATATTGCTTATTCGGATATCCGATATTCGATTTTCGAAAATTCGGTATTTTAAAAGTCAATACCGGAAATTCGAAAAGTCGATATTCGATACTAGGTAATCGGATATCTGATATTGGATAGCCGATATTCGATATTGCATATTCGGATATCCGATATTCGATTTTCGAAAATTGGTTATTTAAAAACTCGATACCGGAAATTCGAAAAGTCGATATCCGATATTCGGTAATCGGATATTGGATAGCAGATATAAGATATTGCTTATTCGGATATCCGATATTCGATTTTCGAAAATTCGATACTTAAAAACTCGATACCGGAAATTCGAAAAGTCGATTTTCGATATTCGGTAAACGGATATCGGATATTGGATAGCCGATATTCGATATTGCATATTCAGATATCCGATATTCGATTTTCAAAAATTCGGTATTTAAAAACTCGATACCGGAAATTCGAAAAGTCGATATTCGGTAATTGGATACAAGATATTCGATAGCCGATATTCGATATGACATATTCGGATATCCGATATTCGATTTTCGAAAATTCGGTATTTAAAAACTCGATACCGGAAATTCTAAAAGTCGATTTTCGATATTCGGTAAACGGATATCGGATATTGGATAGCCGATATTCGAAATTGCATATTCGGATATCCGATATTCGATTTTCGAAAATTCGTTATTTAAAAACTCGATACCGGAAATTCGAAAATTCGATATTCGGTAATTGGATACCGGATATTCGATAGCCGATATTCGATATGGCATATTCGGATATCCGATATTCGATTTTCAAAAAGTCGATATTTAAAAACACGATACCGGAAATTCTAAAAGTCGATATTCGATATTTGGTAAACGGATATCGGATATTGGATAGCCGATATTTGATATTGCATATTCGGATATCCGATTTCCGATTTTCGAAAATTCGATATTTAAAAACTCGATACCGGAAATTCGAAAAGTCGATATTTGGTAATTGGATACCGGATATTCGATAGCCGATATTCGATATGGCAATATTGGGATATCCGATATTCGATTTTCAAAAATTCGATATTTAAAAACTCGATACCGGAAATTCTAAAAGTCGATATTCGATATTTGGTAAACGGATATCGGATATTGGATAGCCGATATTCGATATTGCATATTCGGGTATCCGATATTCGATTTTCGAAAATTCGGTATTTAAAAACTCGATACCGGAAATTCGAAAAGTCGATATTCGATATTCGGTAAACGGATATCGGATATTGGATAGCCGATATTCGAAATTGCATATTCGGATATCGTATATTCGATTTTCGAAAATTGGGTATTTAAAAACTCGATACCGGAAATTCGAAAAGTCGATATTCGATATTCGGTAAACGGATATCGGACATTGGATAGCCGATATTTGATATTGCATATTCGGATATCCGATTTTAGATTTTCGAAAATTCGATATTTAAAAATTCGATACCGGAAATTCGAAAAGTCGATATTTGATATTCGGTAAACGGATATCGGATATTGGATAGCCGATATTCGAAATTGCATATTCGGATATCGTATATTCGATTTTCGAAAATTGGGTATTTAAAAACTCGATACCGGAAATTCGAAAAGTCGATATTCGATATTCGGTAAACGGATATTGGATAGCCGATATTCGATATTGCATATTCGGATATCCGATATTCGATTTTCGAAAATTCGGTATTTAAAAATCCGATACCGGAAATTCGTAAAGTCGATATTCGATATTCGGTAAACGGATATCGGATATTGTATAGCCGATATTCGATATTGCATATTCGGATATCCGATATTCGATTTTCGAAAATTCGTTATTTAAAAACTTGATACCGGAAATTCGAAAATTCGATATTCGGTAACTGGATACCGGATATTGGATAGCCGGTATTCGATATGGCATATTCGGATATCCGATATTCGATTTTCGAAAATTCGATATTTAAAAATTCGATACCGGAAATTCTAAAAGTCGATATTCGATGTTTGGTATTTGATATTGGATATTCGGTAAACGGATATCGGATATTGGATAGCCGATATTCGATATTGCATATTCAGATATCCGATATTCGATTTTCAAAAATTCGGTATTTAAAAACTCGATACCGGAAATTCGAAAAGTCGATATTCGATATTCGGTAAACGGATATCGGATATTGGATAGCCGATATTCGATATTGCATATTCGGATATCCGATATTCGATTTTCGAAAATTCGATATTTAAAAATTCGATACCGGAAATTCTAAAAGTCGATATTCGATGTTTGGTAAACGGATATCAGATATTGGATAGCCGATATTCGATATTGCATATTCGGATATCCGATATTCGATTTTCGAAAATTCGATATTTAAAAATTCGATACCGGAAATTCTAAAAGTCGATATTCGATGTTTGGTAAACGGATATCAGATATTGGATAGCCGATATTCGATATTGCATATTCGGATATCCGATATTCGATTTTCGAAAATTCGGTATTTAAAATTCGATACCGGAAATTCGAAAAGTCGATATCCGATATTCGGTAATCGGATATTGGATAGCAGATATAAGATATTGCTTATTCGGATATCCGATATTCGATTTTCGAAAATTCGATATTTAAAAACTCGATACCGGAAATTCGAAAAGTCGATATTCGATATTCGGTAAACGGATATCGGATATTGGATAGCCGATATTCGATATGGCATATTCGGATATCCGATATTCGATTTTCGAAAATTCGATATTTAAAAATTCGATACCGGAAATTCTAAAAGTCGATATTCGACATTTGGTAAACGGATATCGGATATTGGATAGCCGATATTCGATATTGCATATTCGGATATCCGATATTCGATTTTCGAAAATTCGGTATTTAAAATTCGATACCGGAAATTCGAAAAGTCGATATTCGGTAAACGGATATCGGATATTGGATAGCCGATATTCGAAATTGCATATTCGGATATCCGATATTCGATTTTTGGAAAATTCGGTATTTAAAAACTCGATACCGGAAATTCGAAAAGTCGATATTCGATATTCGGTAAACGGATATTGGATAGCCGATATTCGATATTGCATATTCGGATATCCGATATTCGATTTTCGAAAATTCGATATTTAAAAACTCGATACCGGAAATTCGAAAAGTCGATATTCGATATTCGGTAAACGGATATTGGATAGCCGATATTCGATATTGCATATTCGGATATCCGATATTCGATTTTCAAAAATTCGGTATTTAAAAACTCGATACCGGAAATTCGAAAAGTCGATATTCGATATTCGGTAATTGGCTTCCGGATATTCGATAGCCGATATTCGATATTGCATATTCGGATATCCGATATTCGATTTTCGAAAATTCGTTATTTTAAAACTCGATACCGGAAATTCGAAAAGTCGATATCCGATATTCGGTAATCGGATATTGGATAGCAGATATAAGATATTGCTTATTCGGATATCCGATATTCGATTTTCGAAAATTCGGTATTTTAAAAGTCAATACCGGAAATTCGAAAAGTCGATATTCGATACTAGGTAATCGGATATCTGATATTGGATAGCCGATATTCGATATTGCATATTCGGATATCCGATATTCGATTTTCGAAAATTGGTTATTTAAAAACTCGATACCGGAAATTCGAAAAGTCGATATCCGATATTCGGTAATCGGATATTGGATAGCAGATATAAGATATTGCTTATTCGGATATCCGATATTCGATTTTCGAAAATTCGATATTTAAAAACTCGATACCGGAAATTCGAAAAGTCGATTTTCGATATTTGGTAAACGGATATCGGATATTGGATAGCCGATATTCGATATTGCATATTCAGATATCCGATATTCGATTTTCAAAAATTCGGTATTTAAAAACTCGATACCGGAAATTCGAAAAGTCGATATTCGATAATTGGATACCGGATATTCGATAGCCGATATTCGATATGACATATTCGGATATCCGATATTCGATTTTCGAAAATTCGGTATTTAAAAACTCGATACCGGAAATTCTAAAAGTCGATTTTCGATATTCGGTAAACGGATATCGGATATTGTATAGCCGATATTCGATATTGCATATTCGGATATCCGATATTCGATTTTCGAAAATTCGTTATTTAAAAACTTGATACCGGAAATTCGAAAATTCGATATTCGGTAACTGGATACCGGATATTGGATAGCCGATATTCGATATGGCATATTCGGATATCCGATATTCGATTTTCGAAAATTCGATATTTAAAAATTCGATACCGGAAATTCTAAAAGTCGATATTCGATGTTTGGTATTTGATATTGGATATTCGGTAAACGGATATCGGATATTGGATAGCCGATATTCGATATTGCATATTCAGATATCCGATATTCGATTTTCAAAAATTCGGTATTTAAAAACTCGATACCGGAAATTCGAAAAGTCGATATTCGATATTCGGTAAACGGATATCGGATATTGGATAGCCGATATTCGATATTGCATATTCGGATATCCGATATTCGATTTTCGAAAATTCGATATTTAAAAATTCGATACCGGAAATTCTAAAAGTCGATATTCGATATTTGGTAAACGGATATCGGATATTGGATAGCCGATATTCGATATTGCATATTCGGATATCCGATATTCGATTTTCGAAAATTCGGTATTTAAAATTCGATACCGGAAATTCGAAAAGTCGATATTCGGTAAACGGATATCGGATATTGGATAGCCGATATTCGAAATTGCATATTCGGATATCCGATATTCGATTTTTGGAAAATTCGGTATTTAAAAACTCGATACCGGAAATTCGAAAAGTCGATATTCGGTAAACGGATATCGGATATTGGATAGCCGATATTCGAAATTGCATATTCGGATATCCGATATTCGATTTTCGAAAATTCGATATTTAAAAACTCGATACCGGATATTCGATAGCCGATATTCGATATGACATATTCGGATATCCGATATTCGATTTTCGAAAATTCGGTATTTAAAAACTCGATACCGGAAATTCTAAAAGTCGATATTCGATATTCGGTAAACGGATATCGGATATTGTATAGCCGATATTGCATATTCGGATATCCGATATTCGATTTTCGAAAATTCGTTATTTAAAAACTTGATACCGGAAATTCGAAAATTCGATATTCGGTAACTGGATACCGGATATTGGATAGCCGATATTCGATATGGCATATTCGGATATCCGATATTCGATTTTCGAAAATTCGATATTTAAAAATTCGATACCGGAAATTCTAAAAGTCGATATTCGATGTTTGGTAAACGGATATCGGATATTGGATAGCCGATATTCGATATTGCATATTCGGATATCCGATATTCGATTTTCGAAAATTCGGTATTTAAAATTCGATACCGGAAATTCGAAAAGTCGATATTCGGTAAACGGATATCGGATATTGGATAGCCGATATTCGAAATTGCATATTCGGATATCGTATATTCGATTTTCGAAAGTAGGGTATTTAAAAACTCGATACCGGAAATTCTAAAAGTCGATATTCGATATTCGGTAAACGGATATCGGATATTGGATAGCCGATATTCGATATTGCATATTCGGATATCCGATATTCGATTTTCGAAAATTCGTTATTTAAAAATCCGATACCGGAAATTCTTTTTCGATATCCGATATTCGGTAATCGGATATTGGATAGCAGATATAAGATATTGCTTATTCGGATATCCGATATTCGATTTTCGATAATTCGGTATTTAAAAACTCAATACCGGAAATTCGAAAAGTCGATATTCGATACTAGGTAATCGGATATCTGATATTGGATAGCCGATATTCGATATTGCATATTCGGATATCCGATATTCGATTTTCGAAAATTCGTTATTTAAAAACTCGATACCGGAAATTCGAAAATTCGATATCCGATATTCGGTAATCGGATATTGGATAGCGGATATAAGATATTGCTTATTCGCATATCAGATATTCGATTTTCGAAAATTCGATATTTAAAAACTCGATACCGGAAATTCGAAAAGTCGATTTTCGATATTCGGTAAACGGATATCGGATATTGGATAGCCGATATTCGATATTGCATATTCAGATATCCGATATTCGATTTTCAAAAATTCGGTATTTAAAAACTCGATACCGGAAATTCGAAAAGTCGATATTCGATATTTGGTAAACGGATATCGGATATTGGATAGCCGATATTCGATATTGCATATTCGGATATCCGATATTCGATTTTCAAAAATTCGGTATTTAAAATTCGATACCGGAAATTCGAAAAGTCGATATTCGGTAAACGGATATCGGATATTGGATAGCCGATATTCGAAATTGCATATTCGGATATCCGATATTCGATTTTTGGAAAATTCGGTATTTAAAAACTCGATACCGGAAATTCGAAAAGTCGATATTCGATATTCGGTAAACGGATATTGGATAGCCGATATTCGATATTGCATATTCGGATATCCGATATTCGATTTTCGAAAATTCGATATTTAAAAACTCGATACCGGAAATTCGAAAAGTCGATATTCGATATTCGGTAAACGGATATTGGATAGCCGATATTCGATATTGCATATTCGGATATCCGATATTCGATTTTCAAAAATTCGGTATTTAAAAACTCGATACCGGAAATTCGAAAAGTCGATATTCGATATTCGGTAATTGGCTTCCGGATATTCGATAGCCGATATTCGATATTGCATATTCGGATATCCGATATTCGATTTTCGAAAATTCGATATTTTAAAACTCGATACCGGAAATTCGAAAAGTCGATATCCGATATTCGGTAATCGGATATTGGATAGCAGATATAAGATATTACTTATTCGGATATCCAATATTCGATTTTCGAAAATTCGGTATTTTAAAACTCAAAACCGGAAATTCGAAAAGTCGATATTCGATACTAGGTAATCGGATATCTGATATTGGATAGCCGATATTCGATATTGCATATTCGGATTACCGATATTCGATTTTCGAAAATTGGTTATTTAAAAACTCGATACCGGAAATTCGAAAAGTCGATATCCGATATTCGGTAATCGGATATTGGATAGCAGATATAAGATATTGCTTATTCGGATATCCGATATTCGATTTTCGAAAATTCGATATTTAAAAAGTCGATACCGGAAATTCGAAAAGTCGATATTCGGTAATTGGATACCGGATATTCGATAGCCGATATTCGATATGACATATTCGGATATCCGATATTCGATTTTCGAAAATTCGGTATTTAAAAACTCGATACCGGAATTTCTAAAAGTCGATATTCGATATTCGGTAAACGGATATCGGATATTGTATAGCCGATATTCGATATTGCATATTCGGATATCCGATATTCGATTTTCGAAAATTCGTTATTTAAAAACTCGATACCGGAAATTCGAAAAGTCGATATTCGGTAACTGGATACCGGATATTGGATAGCCGATATTCGATATGGCATATTCGGATATCCGATATTCGATTTTCGAAAATTCGATATTTAAAAATTCGATACAGGAAATTCTAAAAGTCGATATTCGATGTTTGGTAAACGGATATCGGATATTGGATAGCCGATATTTGATATTGCATATTCGGATATCCGATATTCGATTTTCGAAAATTCGGTATTTAAAATTCGATACCGGAAATTCGAAAAGTCGATATCCGATATTCGGTAATCGGATATTGGATAGCAGATATAAGATATTGCTTATTCGGATATCCGATATTCGATTTTCGAAAATTCGATATTTAAAAACTCGATACCGGAAATTCCAAAAGTCGATTTTCGATATTCGGTAAACGGATATCGGATATTGGATAGCCTATATTCGATATTGCATATTCAGATATCCGATATTCGATTTTCAAAAATTCGGTATTTAAAAACTCGATACCGGAAATTCGAAAAGTCGATATTCGATATTCGGTAAACGGATATCGGATATTGGATAGCCGATATTCGATATTGCATATTCAGATATCCGATATTCGATTTTCAAAAATTCGGTATTTAAAAACTCGATACCGGAAATTCGAAAAGTCGATATTCGATATTTGGTAAACGGATATCGGATATTGGATAGCCGATATTCGATATTGCATATTCGGATATCCGATATTCGATTTTCAAAAATTCGGTATTTAAAATTCGATACCGGAAATTCGAAAAGTCGATATTCGGTAAACGGATATCGGATATTGGATAGCCGATATTCGAAATTGCATATTCGGATATCCGATATTCGATTTTTGGAAAATTCGGTATTTAAAAACTCGATACCGGAAATTCGAAAAGTCGATATTCGATATTCGGTAAACGGATATTGGATAGCCGATATTCGATATTGCATATTCGGATATCCGATATTCGATTTTCGAAAATTCGATATTTAAAAACTCGATACCGGAAATTCGAAAAGTCGATATTCGATATTCGGTAAACGGATATTGGATAGCCGATATTCGATATTGCATATTCGGATATCCGATATTCGATTTTCAAAAATTCGGTATTTAAAAACTCGATACCGGAAATTCGAAAAGTCGATATTCGATATTCGGTAATTGGCTTCCGGATATTCGATAGCCGATATTCGATATTGCATATTCGGATATCCGATATTCGATTTTCGAAAATTCGATATTTTAAAACTCGATACCGGAAATTCGAAAAGTCGATATTCGATATTCGGTAATTGGCTTCCGGATATTCGATAGCCGATATTCGATATTGCATATTCGGATATCCGATATTCGATTTTCGAAAATTCGTTATTTAAAAACTCGATACCGGAAATTCGAAAATTCGATATCCGATATTCGGTAATCGGATATTGGATAGCGGATATAAGATATTGCTTATTCGCATATCAGATATTCGATTTTCGAAAATTCGATATTTAAAAACTCGATACCGGAAATTCGAAAAGTCGATTTTCGATATTCGGTAAACGGATATCGGATATTGGATAGCCGATATTCGATATTGCATATTCAGATATCCGATATTCGATTTTCAAAAATTCGGTATTTAAAAACTCGATACCGGAAATTCGAAAAGTCGATATTCGATATTTGGTAAACGGATATCGGATATTGGATAGCCGATATTCGATATTGCATATTCGGATATCCGATATTCGATTTTCAAAAATTCGGTATTTAAAATTCGATACCGGAAATTCGAAAAGTCGATATTCGGTAAACGGATATCGGATATTGGATAGCCGATATTCGAAATTGCATATTCGGATATCCGATATTCGATTTTTGGAAAATTCGGTATTTAAAAACTCGATACCGGAAATTCGAAAAGTCGATATTCGATATTCGGTAAACGGATATTGGATAGCCGATATTCGATATTGCATATTCGGATATCCGATATTCGATTTTTGGAAAATTCGGTATTTAAAAACTCGATACCGGAAATTCTAAAAGTCGATTTTCGATATTCGGTAAACGGATATCGGATATTGTATAGCCGATATTCGATATTGCATATTCGGATATCCGATATTCGATTTTCGAAAATTCGTTATTTAAAAACTTGATACCGGAAATTCGAAAATTCGATATTCGGTAACTGGATACCGGATATTGGATAGCCGATATTCGATATGGCATATTCGGATATCCGATATTCGATTTTCGAAAATTCGATATTTAAAAATTCGATACCGGAAATTCTAAAAGTCGATATTCGATGTTTGGTATTTGATATTGGATATTCGGTAAACGGATATCGGATATTGGATAGCCGATATTCGATATTGCATATTCAGATATCCGATATTCGATTTTCAAAAATTCGGTATTTAAAAACTCGATACCGGAAATTCGAAAAGTCGATATTCGATATTCGGTAAACGGATATCGGATATTGGATAGCCGATATTCGATATTGCATATTCGGATATCCGATATTCGATTTTCGAAAATTCGATATTTAAAAATTCGATACCGGAAATTCTAAAAGTCGATATTCGATATTTGGTAAACGGATATCGGATATTGGATAGCCGATATTCGATATTGCATATTCGGATATCCGATATTCGATTTTCGAAAATTCGGTATTTAAAATTCGATACCGGAAATTCGAAAAGTCGATATTCGGTAAACGGATATCGGATATTGGATAGCCGATATTCGAAATTGCATATTCGGATATCCGATATTCGATTTTTGGAAAATTCGGTATTTAAAAACTCGATACCGGAAATTCGAAAAGTCGATATTCGGTAAACGGATATCGGATATTGGATAGCCGATATTCGAAATTGCATATTCGGATATCCGATATTCGATTTTCGAAAATTCGATATTTAAAAACTCGATACCGGATATTCGATAGCCGATATTCGATATGACATATTCGGATATCCGATATTCGATTTTCGAAAATTCGGTATTTAAAAACTCGATACCGGAAATTCTAAAAGTCGATATTCGATATTCGGTAAACGGATATCGGATATTGTATAGCCGATATTGCATATTCGGATATCCGATATTCGATTTTCGAAAATTCGTTATTTAAAAACTTGATACCGGAAATTCGAAAATTCGATATTCGGTAACTGGATACCGGATATTGGATAGCCGATATTCGATATGGCATATTCGGATATCCGATATTCGATTTTCGAAAATTCGATATTTAAAAATTCGATACCGGAAATTCTAAAAGTCGATATTCGATGTTTGGTAAACGGATATCGGATATTGGATAGCCGATATTCGATATTGCATATTCGGATATCCGATATTCGATTTTCGAAAATTCGGTATTTAAAATTCGATACCGGAAATTCGAAAAGTCGATATTCGGTAAACGGATATCGGATATTGGATAGCCGATATTCGAAATTGCATATTCGGATATCGTATATTCGATTTTCGAAAGTAGGGTATTTAAAAACTCGATACCGGAAATTCTAAAAGTCGATATTCGATATTCGGTAAACGGATATCGGATATTGGATAGCCGATATTCGATATTGCATATTCGGATATCCGATATTCGATTTTCGAAAATTCGTTATTTAAAAATCCGATACCGGAAATTCTTTTTCGATATCCGATATTCGGTAATCGGATATTGGATAGCAGATATAAGATATTGCTTATTCGGATATCCGATATTCGATTTTCGATAATTCGGTATTTAAAAACTCAATACCGGAAATTCGAAAAGTCGATATTCGATACTAGGTAATCGGATATCTGATATTGGATAGCCGATATTCGATATTGCATATTCGGATATCCGATATTCGATTTTCGAAAATTCGTTATTTAAAAACTCGATACCGGAAATTCGAAAATTCGATATCCGATATTCGGTAATCGGATATTGGATAGCGGATATAAGATATTGCTTATTCGCATATCAGATATTCGATTTTCGAAAATTCGATATTTAAAAACTCGATACCGGAAATTCGAAAAGTCGATTTTCGATATTCGGTAAACGGATATCGGATATTGGATAGCCGATATTCGATATTGCATATTCAGATATCCGATATTCGATTTTCAAAAATTCGGTATTTAAAAACTCGATACCGGAAATTCGAAAAGTCGATATTCGATATTTGGTAAACGGATATCGGATATTGGATAGCCGATATTCGATATTGCATATTCGGATATCCGATATTCGATTTTCAAAAATTCGGTATTTAAAATTCGATACCGGAAATTCGAAAAGTCGATATTCGGTAAACGGATATCGGATATTGGATAGCCGATATTCGAAATTGCATATTCGGATATCCGATATTCGATTTTTGGAAAATTCGGTATTTAAAAACTCGATACCGGAAATTCGAAAAGTCGATATTCGATATTCGGTAAACGGATATTGGATAGCCGATATTCGATATTGCATATTCGGATATCCGATATTCGATTTTCGAAAATTCGATATTTAAAAACTCGATACCGGAAATTCGAAAAGTCGATATTCGATATTCGGTAAACGGATATTGGATAGCCGATATTCGATATTGCATATTCGGATATCCGATATTCGATTTTCAAAAATTCGGTATTTAAAAACTCGATACCGGAAATTCGAAAAGTCGATATTCGATATTCGGTAATTGGCTTCCGGATATTCGATAGCCGATATTCGATATTGCATATTCGGATATCCGATATTCGATTTTCGAAAATTCGATATTTTAAAACTCGATACCGGAAATTCGAAAAGTCGATATCCGATATTCGGTAATCGGATATTGGATAGCAGATATAAGATATTACTTATTCGGATATCCAATATTCGATTTTCGAAAATTCGGTATTTTAAAACTCAAAACCGGAAATTCGAAAAGTCGATATTCGATACTAGGTAATCGGATATCTGATATTGGATAGCCGATATTCGATATTGCATATTCGGATATCCGATATTCGATTTTCGAAAATTGGTTATTTAAAAACTCGATACCGGAAATTCGAAAAGTCGATATCCGATATTCGGTAATCGGATATTGGATAGCAGATATAAGATATTGCTTATTCGGATATCCGATATTCGATTTTCGAAAATTCGATATTTAAAAAGTCGATACCGGAAATTCGAAAAGTCGATATTCGGTAATTGGATACCGGATATTCGATAGCCGATATTCGATATGACATATTCGGATATCCGATATTCGATTTTCGAAAATTCGGTATTTAAAAACTCGATACCGGAATTTCTAAAAGTCGATATTCGATATTCGGTAAACGGATATCGGATATTGTATAGCCGATATTCGATATTGCATATTCGGATATCCGATATTCGATTTTCGAAAATTCGT
Organism: Agrotis clavis; assembly: GCA_954870645.1. Classification (NCBI taxonomy): domain Eukaryota; kingdom Metazoa; phylum Arthropoda; class Insecta; order Lepidoptera; family Noctuidae; genus Agrotis; species Agrotis clavis. The sequence goes on along the minus strand of OX940927.1, from coordinate 27,558,522 downwards.
TATTTAAAAACTCGATACCGGAAATTCGAAAAGTCGATATTCGGTAACTGGATACCGGATATTGGATAGCCGATATTCGATATGGCATATTCGGATATCCGATATTCGATTTTCGAAAATTCGATATTTAAAAATTCGATACAGGAAATTCTAAAAGTCGATATTCGATGTTTGGTAAACGGATATCGGATATTGGATAGCCGATATTTGATATTGCATATTCGGATATCCGATATTCGATTTTCGAAAATTCGGTATTTAAAATTCGATACCGGAAATTCGAAAAGTCGATATCCGATATTCGGTAATCGGATATTGGATAGCAGATATAAGATATTGCTTATTCGGATATCCGATATTCGATTTTCGAAAATTCGATATTTAAAAACTCGATACCGGAAATTCCAAAAGTCGATTTTCGATATTCGGTAAACGGATATCGGATATTGGATAGCCTATATTCGATATTGCATATTCAGATATCCGATATTCGATTTTCAAAAATTCGGTATTTAAAAACTCGATACCGGAAATTCGAAAAGTCGATATTCGATATTCGGTAAACGGATATCGGATATTGGATAGCCGATATTCGATATTGCATATTCAGATATCCGATATTCGATTTTCAAAAATTCGGTATTTAAAAACTCGATACCGGAAATTCGAAAAGTCGATATTCGATATTTGGTAAACGGATATCGGATATTGGATAGCCGATATTCGATATTGCATATTCGGATATCCGATATTCGATTTTCAAAAATTCGGTATTTAAAATTCGATACCGGAAATTCGAAAAGTCGATATTCGGTAAACGGATATCGGATATTGGATAGCCGATATTCGAAATTGCATATTCGGATATCCGATATTCGATTTTTGGAAAATTCGGTATTTAAAAACTCGATACCGGAAATTCGAAAAGTCGATATTCGATATTCGGTAAACGGATATTGGATAGCCGATATTCGATATTGCATATTCGGATATCCGATATTCGATTTTCGAAAATTCGATATTTAAAAACTCGATACCGGAAATTCGAAAAGTCGATATTCGATATTCGGTAAACGGATATTGGATAGCCGATATTCGATATTGCATATTCGGATATCCGATATTCGATTTTCAAAAATTCGGTATTTAAAAACTCGATACCGGAAATTCGAAAAGTCGATATTCGATATTCGGTAATTGGCTTCCGGATATTCGATAGCCGATATTCGATATTGCATATTCGGATATCCGATATTCGATTTTCGAAAATTCGATATTTTAAAACTCGATACCGGAAATTCGAAAAGTCGATATTCGATATTCGGTAATTGGCTTCCGGATATTCGATAGCCGATATTCGATATTGCATATTCGGATATCCGATATTCGATTTTCGAAAGTTCGTTATTTAAAAACTCGATACCGGAAATTCGAAAATTCGATATCCGATATTCGGTAATCGGATATTGGATAGCGGATATAAGATATTGCTTATTCGCATATCAGATATTCGATTTTCGAAAATTCGATATTTAAAAACTCGATACCGGAAATTCGAAAAGTCGATTTTCGATATTCGGTAAACGGATATCGGATATTGGATAGCCGATATTCGATATTGCATATTCAGATATCCGATATTCGATTTTCAAAAATTCGGTATTTAAAAACTCGATACCGGAAATTCGAAAAGTCGATATTCGATATTTGGTAAACGGATATCGGATATTGGATAGCCGATATTCGATATTGCATATTCGGATATCCGATATTCGATTTTCAAAAATTCGGTATTTAAAATTCGATACCGGAAATTCGAAAAGTCGATATTCGGTAAACGGATATCGGATATTGGATAGCCGATATTCGAAATTGCATATTCGGATATCCGATATTCGATTTTTGGAAAATTCGGTATTTAAAAACTCGATACCGGAAATTCGAAAAGTCGATATTCGATATTCGGTAAACGGATATTGGATAGCCGATATTCGATATTGCATATTCGGATATCCGATATTCGATTTTCGAAAATTCGATATTTAAAAACTCGATACCGGAAATTCGAAAAGTCGATATTCGATATTCGGTAAACGGATATTGGATAGCCGATATTCGATATTGCATATTCGGATATCCGATATTCGATTTTCAAAAATTCGGTATTTAAAAACTCGATACCGGAAATTCGAAAAGTCGATATTCGATATTCGGTAATTGGCTTCCGGATATTCGATAGCCGATATTCGATATTGCATATTCGGATATCCGATATTCGATTTTCGAAAATTCGATATTTTAAAACTCGATACCGGAAATTCGAAAAGTCGATATCCGATATTCGGTAATCGGATATTGGATAGCAGATATAAGATATTACTTATTCGGATATCCAATATTCGATTTTCGAAAATTCGGTATTTTAAAACTCAATACCGGAAATTCGAAAAGTCGATATTCGATACTAGGTAATCGGATATCTGATATTGGATAGCCGATATTCGATATTGCATATTCGGATATCCGATATTCGATTTTCGAAAATTGGTTATTTAAAAACTCGATACCGGAAATTCGAAAAGTCGATATCCGATATTCGGTAATCGGATATTGGATAGCAGATATAAGATATTGCTTATTCGGATATCCGATATTCGATTTTCGAAAATTCGATATTTAAAAAGTCGATACCGGAAATTCGAAAAGTCGATATTCGGTAATTGGATACCGGATATTCGATAGCCGATATTCGATATGACATATTCGGATATCCGATATTCGATTTTCGAAAATTCGGTATTTAAAAACTCGATACCGGAATTTCTAAAAGTCGATATTCGATATTCGGTAAACGGATATCGGATATTGTATAGCCGATATTCGATATTGCATATTCGGATATCCGATATTCGATTTTCGAAAATTCGTTATTTAAAAACTCGATACCGGAAATTCGAAAAGTCGATATTCGGTAACTGGATACCGGATATTGGATAGCCGATATTCGATATGGCATATTCGGATATCCGATATTCGATTTTCGAAAATTCGATATTTAAAAATTCGATACAGGAAATTCTAAAAGTCGATATTCGATGTTTGGTAAACGGATATCGGATATTGGATAGCCGATATTTGATATTGCATATTCGGATATCCGATATTCGATTTTCGAAAATTCGGTATTTAAAATTCGATACCGGAAATTCGAAAAGTCGATATCCGATATTCGGTAATCGGATATTGGATAGCAGATATAAGATATTGCTTATTCGGATATCCGATATTCGATTTTCGAAAATTCGATATTTAAAAACTCGATACCGGAAATTCCAAAAGTCGATTTTCGATATTCGGTAAACGGATATCGGATATTGGATAGCCTATATTCGATATTGCATATTCAGATATCCGATATTCGATTTTCAAAAATTCGGTATTTAAAAACTCGATACCGGAAATTCGAAAAGTCGATATTCGATATTCGGTAAACGGATATCGGATATTGGATAGCCGATATTCGATATGGCATATTCGGATATCCGATATTCGAATTTCGAAAATTCGGTATTTAAAATTCGATACCGGAAATTCGAAAAGTCGATATTCGGTAAACGGATATCGGATATTGGATAGCCGATATTCGAAATTGCATATTCGGATATCCGATATTCGATTTTCGAAAATTCGATATTTAAAAACTCGATACCGGAAATTCGAAAAGTCGATTTTCGATATTCGGTAAACGGATATCGGATATTGGATAGCCGATATTCGATATTGCATATTCAGATATCCGATATTCGATTTTCAAAAATTCGGTATTTAAAAACTCGATACCGGAAATTCGAAAAGTCGATATTCGATATTCGGTAAACGGATATCGGATATTGGATAGCCGATATTCGATATGGCATATTCGGATATCCGATATTCGAATTTCGAAAATTCGGTATTTAAAATTCGATACCGGAAATTCGAAAAGTCGATATTCGGTAAACGGATATCGGATATTGGATAGCCGATATTCGAAATTGCATATTCGGATATCCGATATTCGATTTTCGAAAATTCGATATTTAAAAACTCGATACCGGAAATTCGAAAAGTCGATTTTCGATATTCGGTAAACGGATATCGGATATTGGATAGCCGATATTCGATATTGCATATTCAGATATCCGATATTCGATTTTCAAAAATTCGGTATTTAAAAACTCGATACCGGAAATTCGAAAAGTCGATATTCGATATTCGGTAAACGGATATTGGATAGCCGATATTCGATATTGCATATTCGGATATCCGATATTCGATTTTCAAAAATTCGGTATTTAAAAACTCGATACCGGAAATTCGAAAAGTCGATATTCGATATTCGGTAAACGGATATCGGATATTGGATAGCCTATATTCGATATTGCATATTCAGATATCCGATATTCGATTTTCAAAAATTCGGTATTTAAAAACTCGATACCGGAAATTCGAAAAGTCGATATTCGATATTCGGTAAACGGATATCGGATATTGGATAGCCGATATTCGATATGGCATATTCGGATATCCGATATTCGAATTTCGAAAATTCGGTATTTAAAATTCGATACCGGAAATTCGAAAAGTCGATATTCGGTAAACGGATATCGGATATTGGATAGCCGATATTCGAAATTGCATATTCGGATATCCGATATTCGATTTTTGGAAAATTCGGTATTTAAAAACTCGATACCGGAAATTCGAAAAGTCGATATTCGATATTCGGTAAACGTATATTGGATAGCCGATATTCGATATTGCATATTCGGATATCCGATATTCGATTTTCGAAAATTCGATATTTAAAAACTCGATACCGGAAATTCGAAAAGTCGATATTCGATATTCGGTAAACGGATATTGGATAGCCGATATTCGATATTGCATATTCGGATATCCGATATTCGATTTTCAAAAATTCGGTATTTAAAAACTCGATACCGGAAATTCGAAAAGTCGATATTCGATATTCGGTAATTGGCTTCCGGATATTCGATAGCCGATATTCGATATTGCATATTCGGATATCCGATATTCGATTTTCGAAAATTCGTTATTTTAAAACTCGATACCGGAAATTCGAAAAGTCGATATTCGATACTAGGTAATCGGATATCTGATATTGGATAGCCGATATTCGATATTGCATATTCGGATATCCGATATTCGATTTTCGAAAATTGGTTATTTAAAAACTCGATACCGGAAATTCGAAAAGTCGATATCCGATATTCGGTAATCGGATATTTTTTTTTTTTTTTTTTTTTTTTACGTGGCAAAATCATCAAATGAGTCCTCCAGCCCCGGGCAGGGCGGGAGGGACTGTCAGACTTCTACTGACTAAAATCCACGGTGTCCTTCAGTAGCCTGTTATGTTCCGGGGTCACGGTAAGGAAATAATCCCGCGACCCCGGCAGGCTTTGGCCCTCTGAGAGGGGGGCCCCGTCATTTTGATGACGCTCTTTGAGGCGCGCGTGGGACACAACGCGCCGTCGACCCGGGCATGGTCCATGGTCGGGCAGCGAGTTGCCCTTTACTCGCTGCCCGCATGCCCGCGCCTACGGTGGCCGGAGATCGTCCTGCGACGTCCGTCGCCGCGGGCGTGCACCACCGCGGGTGGGGCGGAGGGAGGACACTGTCCTCTCTCGCGCGCGGCCCGCCTCCTCCTTCGCGAGCATTACTGCCTCGCAGAAGGAGCTGACCGCTTCCCACTCGGTCTCGCCCCGCAGCATGGCCGCAACCAATGCCGGGCGCGAGAGGTCTCCGCCTATCGCAGCCGTGAGGACACGTCGGTGCTCCGCCCAAGCTGGGCAGTCCTGCACCGTATGCTCCACCGTGTCCTCCGGGCGATCTTCGCAGTGGTGACACCCAGGCGTTTCCTCCTTCCGCATTAGACACAGGTACCTCCCGAAGCATCCGTGCCCGGTGAGGACCTGCGTCAGGCGGAAAGTAAGGACGCCATGACTTCTCTCCAGCCACTCCTCAAAGAGGGGTCTTACCGCCGCAATTGCGGCGTGCCCGGCCGTCGGTCGCGACAGTCGTCCTCTCCATACTGCCCTGAGATCGCGCCGGACCTCTTCCCGCCGCGCCTCAACTTGTCGGGGCAGCGGGAATTCTCCCCGACGCTGCGCCTCCACGCGCCACTCATAGACGCGCTGGAGGGCAGTCGCCTCCAGATCCCAGGGCAGTAATCCAGCAAGAAGGTTGGCCGATTCGCCGGCAATCGTGCGGTATCCCCGGATCATCCGGATAGCCATGACCCTCTGGCATGCGACCAACTTTAGTGGTCGCGTCCGGATGCTCAGGGCCCACACAGGGGCCCCGTAGAGGGCCATGGACCGCACGACGCCGGCGTACAGCCTACGGCAGGAGACGTTTGGCCCGCTGAGATTGGGCAGGAGTCGCCTGAAGGCGGCTGCTGCCCGGTTCAGCTTTGGGGCCAAACACAGGAAATGCTCCCTGAAGTTCCACCGGCTGTCGAGGACGAGTCCCAGGTACTTCATCGTCCTCAAGACGCCGATGCGAACTCCTCCCACCGTTATGCTGTAACCCGACTGTGGCGCGTTGACGCGGCCATGAAAACACATGGCCGCCGTCTTGTGCAGCGCCACGTCGAGTCCCAACCGCCGGATCCTATGGACGACTGTCGCGACCGCTTCCGTCGCCAAGTCGGCCGCCGCCTGGTGCGACTCTCCCTGTGCCAGGACGAGCGTGTCGTCAGCGTAACATATTACGCTGACGCCGTCAGGGAGGTCGCTGCGCAGCACCCAGTCGTATCCGATGTTCCACAGGGGCGGTCCCAGGACCGAACCCTGTGGAACACCGCACGACATCTCTCGCCGGTTCCACTCTCCCCGGTGACCGGGGTAGATGACGGCTCTGTCCGTCAGGTAGTCCTCGACTATGCGACGGAGGTAGGTCGGCACCCGGTGATACCGGAGTGCCTCCCTGATGCAACTCCAGGGCAGGGTGTTGAAGGCGTTGGTGATGTCCAAAGACACCGCCAAGACGACCCTGCCCCGGGCCACTGCATCCCCCGTCGTGAGGGCTCTCACGCGCATGATGGCGTCCACCGTCGGTAATCGGATATTGGATAGCAGATATAAGATATTGCTTATTCGGATATCCGATATTCGATTTTCGAAAATTTGATATTTAAAAACTCGATACCGGAAATTCGAAAAGTCGATTTTCGATATTCGGTAAACGGATATCGGATATTGGATAGCCGATATTCGATATTGCATATTCGGATATCCGATATTCGATTTTCGAAAATTCGATATTTAAAAACTCGATACCGGAAATTCGAAAAGTCGATATTCGATATTCGGTAAACGGATATTGGATAGCCGATATTCGATATTGCATATTCGGATATCCGATATTCGATTTTCAAAAATTCGGTATTTAAAAACTCGATACCGGAAATTCGAAAAGTCGATATTCGATATTCGGTAATTGGCTTCCGGATATTCGATAGCCGATATTCGATATTGCATATTCGGATATCCGATATTCGATTTTCGAAAATTCGATATTTTAAAACTCGATACCGGAAATTCGAAAAGTCGATATCCGATATTCGGTAATCGGATATTGGATAGCAGATATAAGATATTGCTTATTCGGATATCCAATATTCGATTTTCGAAAATTCGGTATTTTAAAACTCAATACCGGAAATTCGAAAAGTCGATATTCGATACTAGGTAATCGGATATCTGATATTGGATAGCCGATATTCGATATTGCATATTCGGATATCCGATATTCGATTTTCGAAAATTGGTTATTTAAAAACTCGATACCGGAAATTCGAAAAGTCGATATCCGATATTCGGTAATCGGATATTGGATAGCAGATATAAGATATTGCTTATTCGGATATCCGATATTCGATTTTCGAAAATTCGATATTTAAAAACTCGATACCGGAAATTCGAAAAGTCGATATTCGGTAATTGGATACCGGATATTCGATAGCCGATATTCGATATGACATATTCGGATATCCGATATTCGATTTTCGAAAATTCGGTATTTAAAAACTCGATACCGGAATTTCTAAAAGTCGATATTCGATATTCGGTAAACGGATATCGGATATTGTATAGCCGATATTCGATATTGCATGTTCGGATATCCGATATTCGATTTTCGAAAATTCGTTATTTAAAAACTTGATACCGGAAATTCGAAAATTCGATATTCGGTTACTGGATACCGGATATTGGATAGCCGATATTCGATATGGCATATTCGGATATCCGATATTCGATTTTCGAAAATTCGATATTTAAAAATTCGATACCGGAAATTCTAAAAGTCGATATTCGATGTTTGGTAAACGGATATCGGATATTGGATAGCCGATATTCGATATTGCATATTCGGATATCCGATATTCGATTTTCGAAAATTCGGTATTTAAAATTCGATACCGGAAATTCGAAAAGTCGATATCCTATATTCGGTAATCGGATATTGGATAGCAGATATAAGATATTGCTTATTCGGATATCCGATATTCGATTTTCGAAAATTCGATATTTAAAAACTCGATACCGGAAATTCCAAAAGTCGATTTTCGATATTCGGTAAACGGATATCGGATAGCCGATATTCGATATTGCATATTCGGATATCCGATATTCGATTTTCAAAAATTCGGTATTTAAAAACTCGATACCGGAAATTCGAAAAGTCGATATTCGATATTCGGTAATTGGCTTCCGGATATTCGATAGCCGATATTCGATATTGCATATTCGGATATCCGATATTCGATTTTCGAAAATTCGTTATTTTAAAACTCGATACCGGAAATTCGAAAAGTCGATATTCGATACTAGGTAATCGGATATCTGATATTGGATAGCCGATATTCGATATTGCATATTCGGATATCCGATATTCGATTTTCGAAAATTCGTTATTTAAAAACTCGATACCGGAAATTCTTCTTCGATATCCGATATTCGGTAATCGGATATTGGATAGCAGATATAAGATATTGCTTATTCGGACATCCGATATTCGATTTTCGAAAATTCGATATTTAAAAACTCGATACCGGAAATTCCAAAAGTCGATTTTCGATATTCGGTAAACGGATATCGGATATTGGATAGCCGATATTCGATATGGCATATTCGGATATCCGATATTCGAATTTCGAAAATTCGGTATTTAAAATTCGATACCGGAAATTCGAAAAGTCGATATTCGGTAAACGGATATCGGATATTTGATAGCCGATATTCGAAATTGCATATTCGGATATCCGATATTCGATTTTTGGAAAATTCGGTATTTAAAAACTCGATACCGGAAATTCGAAAAGTCGATATTCGATATTCGGTAAACGGATATTGGATAGCCGATATTCGATATTGCATATTCGGATATCCGATATTCGATTTTCGAAAATTCGATATTTAAAAACTCGATACCGGAAATTCGAAAAGTCGATATTCGATATTCGGTAAACGGATATTGGATAGCCGATATTCGATATTGCATATTCGGATATCCGATATTCGATTTTCAAAAATTCGGTATTTAAAAACTCGATACCGGAAATTCGAAAAGTCGATATTCGATATTCGGTAATTGGCTTCCGGATATTCGATAGCCGATATTCGATATTGCACATTCGGATATCCGATATTCGATTTTCGAAAATTCGTTATTTTAAAACTCGATACCGGAAATTCGAAAAGTCGATATCCGATATTCGGTAATCGGATATTGGATAGCAGATATAAGATATTGCTTATTCGGATATCCGATATTCGATTTTCGAAAATTCGGTATTTTAAAAGTCAATACCGGAAATTCGAAAAGTCGATATTCGATACTAGGTAATCGGATATCTGATATTGGATAGCCGATATTCGATATTGCATATTCGGATATCCGATATTCGATTTTCGAAAATTGGTTATTTAAAAACTCGATACCGGAAATTCGAAAAGTCGATATCCGATATTCGGTAATCGGATATTGGATAGCAGATATAAGATATTGCTTATTCGGATATCCGATATTCGATTTTCGAAAATTTGATATTTAAAAACTCGATACCGGAAATTCGAAAAGTCGATTTTCGATATTCGGTAAACGGATATCGGATATTGGATAGCCGATATTCGATATTGCATATTCAGATATCCGATATTCGATTTTCAAAAATTCGGTATTTAAAAACTCGATACCGGAAATTCGAAAAGTCGATATTCGGTAATTGGATACCGGATATTCGATAGCCGATATTCGATATGACATATTCGGATATCCGATATTCGATTTTCGAAAATTCGGTATTTAAAAACTCGATACCGGAAATTCTAAAAGTCGATTTTCGATATTCGGTAAACGGATATCGGATATTGTATAGCCGATATTCGATATTGCATATTCGGATATCCGATATTCGATTTTCGAAAATTCGTTATTTAAAAACTTGATACCGGAAATTCGAAAATTCGATATTCGGTAACTGGATACCGGATATTGGATAGCCGATATTCGATATGGCATATTCGGATATCCGATATTCGATTTTCGACAATTCGATATTTAAAAATTCGATACCGGAAATTCTAAAAGTCGATATTCGATGTTTGGTAAACGGATATCGGATATTGGATAGCCGATATTCGATATTGCATATTCGGAAATCCGATATTCGATTTTCGAAAATTCGGTATTTAAAATTCGATACCGGAAATTCGAAAAGTCGATATTCGATACTAGGTAATCGGATATCTGATATTGGATAGCCGATATTCGATATTGCATATTCGGATATCCGATATTCGATTTTCGAAAATTCGATATTTAAAAACTCGATACCGGAAATTCGAAAAGTCGATATTCGATATTCGGTAAACGGATATCAGATATTGGATGGCCGATATTCGATATGGCATATTCGGATATCCGATATTCGATTTTCGAAAATTCGATATTTAAAAACTCGATACCGGAAATTCTAAAAGTCGATATTCGATTTTCGGTAAACGGATATCGGATATTGGATAGCCGATATTCGAAATTGCATATTCGGATATCCGATATTCGATTTTCGAAAATTCGTTATTAAAAAACTCGATACCGGAAATTCGAAAATTCGATATTCGGTAATTGGATACCGGATATTCGATAGCCGATATTCGATATGGCATATTCGGATATCCGATATTCGATTTTCGAAAATTCGTTATTAAAAAACTCGATACCGGAAATTCGAAAAGTCGATATTCGGTAATTGGATACCGGATATTCGATAGCCGATATTCGATATGGCAATATTCGGATATCCGATATTCGATTTTCAAAAATTCGATATTTAAAAACTCGATACCGGAAATTCTAAAAGTCGATATTCGATATTTGGTAAACGGATATCGGATATTGGATAGCCGATATTCGATATTGCATATTCGGGTATCCGATATTCGATTTTCGAAAATTCGGTATTTAAAAACTCGATACCGGAAATTCGAAAAGTCGATATTCGATATTCGGTAAACGGATATCGGATATTGGATAGCCGATATTCGAAATTGCATATTCGGATATCGTATATTCGATTTTCGAAAATTGGGTATTTAAAAACTCGATACCGGAAATTCGAAAAGTCGATATTCGATATTCGGTAAACGGATATCGGACATTGGATAGCCGATATTTGATATTGCATATTCGGATATCCGATTTTAGATTTTCGAAAATTCGATATTTAAAAATTCGATACCGGAAATTCGAAAAGTCGATATTTGATATTCGGTAAACGGATATCGGATATTGGATAGCCGATATTCGAAATTGCATATTCGGATATCGTATATTCGATTTTCGAAAATAGGGTATTTAAAAACTCGATACCGGAAATTCTAAAAGTCGATATTCGATATTCGGTAAACGGATATTGGATAGCCGATATTCGATATTGCATATTCGGATATCCGATATTCGATTTTCGAAAATTCGATATTTAAAAATTCGATACCGGAAATTCTAAAAGTCGATATTCGATGTTTGGTAAACGGATATCGGATATTGGATAGCCGATATTCGATATTGCATATTCGGATATCCGATATTCGATTTTCGAAAATTCGGTATTTAAAATTCGATACCGGAAATTCGAAAAGTCGATATCCGATATTCGGTAATCGGATATTGGATAGCAGATATAAGATATTGCTTATTCGGATATCCGATATTCGATTTTCGAAAATTCGATATTTAAAAACTCGATACCGGAAATTCGAAAAGTCGATATTCGATATTCGGTTAACGGATATCGGATATTGGATAGCCGATATTCGATATGGCATATTCGGATATCCGATATTCGATTTTCGAAAATTCGATATTTAAAAATTCGATACCGGAAATTCTAAAAGTCGATATTCGATATTTGGTAAACGGATATCGGATATTGGATAGCCGATATTCGATATTGCATATTCGGATATCCGATATTCGATTTTCGAAAATTCGGTATTTAAAATTCGATACCGGAAATTTTAAAAGTCGATATTCGGTAAACGGATATCGGATATTGGATAGCCGATATTCGAAATTGCATATTCGGATATCCGATATTCGATTTTTGGAAAATTCGGTATTTAAAAACTCGATACCGGAAATTCGAAAAGTCGATATTCGGTAAACGGATATTGGATAGCCGATATTCGATATTGCATATTCGGATATCCGATATTCGATTTTCGAAAATTCGATATTTAAAAACTCGATACCGGAAATTCGAAAAGTCGATATTCGATATTCGGTAAACGGATATTGGATAGCCGATATTCGATATTGCATATTCGGATATCCGATATTCGATTTTCAAAAATTCGGTATTTAAAAACTCGATACCGGAAATTCGAAAAGTCGATATTCGATATTCGGTAATTGGCTTCCGGATATTCGATAGCCGATATTCGATATTGCATATTCGGATATCCGATATTCGATTTTCGAAAATTCGTTATTTTAAAACTCGATACCGGAAATTCGAAAAGTCGATATCCGATATTCGGTAATCGGATATTGGATAGCAGATATAAGATATTGCTTATTCGGATATCCGATATTCGATTTTCGAAAATTCGGTATTTTAAAAGTCAATACCGGAAATTCGAAAAGTCGATATTCGATACTAGGTAATCGGATATCTGATATTGGATAGCCGATATTTGATATTGCATATTCGGATATCCGATATTCGATTTTCGAAAATTGGTTATTTAAAAACTCGATACCGGAAATTCGAAAAGTCGATATCCGATATTCGGTAATCGGATATTGGATAGCAGATATAAGATATTGCTTATTCGGATATCCGATATTCGATTTTAAAAAATTCGATATTTAAAAACTCGATACCGGAAATTCGAAAAGTCGATTTTCGATATTCGGTAAACGGATATCGGATATTGGATAGCAGATATAAGATATTGCTTATTCGGATATCCGATATTCGATTTTCGAAAATTCGGTATTTAAAAATTCGATACCGGAAATTCGAAAAGTCGATATTCGGTTAAAGGATATTGGATAGCCGATATTCGATATTGCATATTCGGATATCCGATATTCGATTTTCAAAAATTCGGTATTTAAAAACTCGATACCGGAAATTCGAAAAGTCGATATTCGATATTCGGTAATTGGCTTCCGGATATTCGATAGCCGATATTCGATATGGCATATTCGGATATCCGATATTCGATTTTCGAAAATTCGATATTTAAAAACTCGATACCGGAAATTCGAAAATTCGATATTCGGTAATTGGATACCGGATATTCGATAGCCGATATTCGATATGGCATATTCGGATATCCGATATTCGATTTTCAAAAATTCGATATTTAAAAACACGATACCGGAAATTCTAAAAGTCGATATTCGATATTTGGTAAACGGATATCGGATATTGGATAGCCGATATTTGATATTGCATATTCGGATATCCGATTTCTTATTTTCGAAAATTCGATATTTAAAAACTCGATACCGGAAATTCGAAAAGTCGATATTCGATATTCGGTAAACGGATATCAGATATTGGATGGCCGATATTCGATATGGCATATTCGGATATCCGATATTCGATTTTCGAAAATTCGATATTTAAAAACTCGATACCGGAAATTCTAAAAGTCGATATTCGATTTTCGGTAAACGGATATCGGATATTGGATAGCCGATATTCGAAATTGCATATTCGGATATCCGATATTCGATTTTCGAAAATTCGTTATTAAAAAACTCGATACCGGAAATTCGAAAATTCGATATTCGGTAATTGGATACCGGATATTCGATAGCCGATATTCGATATGGTATATTCGGATATCCGATATTCGATTTTCGAAAATTCGTTATTAAAAAACTCGATACCGGAAATTCGAAAAGTCGATATTCGGTAATTGGATACCGGATATTCGATAGCCGATATTCGATATGGCAATATTCGGATATCCGATATTCGATTTTCAAAAATTCGATATTTAAAAACTCGATACCGGAAATTCTAAAAGTCGATATTCGATATTTGGTAAACGGATATCGGATATTGGATAGCCGATATTCGATATTGCATATTCGGGTATCCGATATTCGATTTTCGAAAATTCGGTATTTAAAAACTCGATACCGGAAATTCGAAAAGTCGATATTCGATATTCGGTAAACGGATATCGGATATTGGATAGCCGATATTCGAAATTGCATATTCGGATATCGTATATTCGATTTTCGAAAATTGGGTATTTAAAAACTCGATACCGGAAATTCGAAAAGTCGATATTCGATATTCGGTAAACGGATATCGGACATTGGATAGCCGATATTTGATATTGCATATTCGGATATCCGATTTTAGATTTTCGAAAATTCGATATTTAAAAATTCGATACCGGAAATTCGAAAAGTCGATTTTCGATATTCGGTAAACGGATATCGGATATTGGATAGCAGATATAAGATATTGCTTATTCGGATATCCGATATTCGATTTTCGAAAATTCTGTATTTAAAAATTCGATACCGGAAATTCGAAAAGTCGATATTCGGTTAAAGGATATTGGATAGCCGATATTCGATATTGCATATTCGGATATCCGATATTCGATTTTCAAAAATTCGGTATTTAAAAACTCGATACCGGAAATTCGAAAAGTCGATATTCGATATTCGGTAATTGGCTTCCGGATATTCGATAGCCGATATTCGATATGGCATATTCGGATATCCGATATTCGATTTTCGAAAATTCGATATTTAAAAACTCGATACCGGAAATTCGAAAATTCGATATTCGGTAATTGGATACCGGATATTCGATAGCCGATATTCGATATGGCATATTCGGATATCCGATATTCGATTTTCAAAAATTCGATATTTAAAAACACGATACCGGAAATTCTAAAAGGCGATATTCGATATTTGGTAAACGGATATCGGATATTGGATAGCCGATATTTGATATTGCATATTCAGATATCCGATTTCTTATTTTCGAAAATTCGATATTTAAAAACTCGATACCGGAAATTCGAAAAGTCGATATTCGATATTCGGTAAACGGATATCAGATATTGGATGGCCGATATTCGATATGGCATATTCGGATATCCGATATTCGATTTTCGAAAATTCGATATTTAAAAACTCGATACCGGAAATTCTAAAAGTCGATATTCGATTTTCGGTAAACGGATATCGGATATTGGATAGCCGATATTCGAAATTGCATATTCGGATATCCGATATTCGATTTTCGAAAATTCGTTATTAAAAAACTCGATACCGGAAATTCGAAAATTCGATATTCGGTAATTGGATACCGGATATTCGATAGCCGATATTCGATATGGCATATTCGGATATCCGATATTCGATTTTCGAAAATTCGTTATTAAAAAACTCGATACCGGAAATTCGAAAAGTCGATATTCGGTAATTGGATACCGGATATTCGATAGCCGATATTCGATATGGCAATATTCGGATATCCGATATTCGATTTTCAAAAATTCGATATTTAAAAACTCGATACCGGAAATTCTAAAAGTCGATATTCGATATTTGGTAAACGGATATCGGATATTGGATAGCCGATATTCGATATTGCATATTCGGGTATCCGATATTCGATTTTCGAAAATTCGGTATTTAAAAACTCGATACCGGAAATTCGAAAAGTCGATATTCGATATTCGGTAAACGGATATCGGATATTGGATAGCCGATATTCGAAATTGCATATTCGGATATCGTATATTCGATTTTCGAAAATTGGGTATTTAAAAACTCGATACCGGAAATTCGAAAAGTCGATATTCGATATTCGGTAAACGGATATCGGACATTGGATAGCCGATATTTGATATTGCATATTCGGATATCCGATTTTAGATTTTCGAAAATTCGATATTTAAAAATTCGATACCGGAAATTCGAAAAGTCGATATTTGATATTCGGTAAACGGATATCGGATATTGGATAGCCGATATTCGAAATTGCATATTCGGATATCGTATATTCGATTTTCGAAAATAGGGTATTTAAAAACTCGATACCGGAAATTCTAAAAGTCGATATTCGATATTCGGTAAACGGATATTGGATAGCCGATATTCGATATTGCATATTCGGATATCCGATATTCGATTTTCGAAAATTCGGTATTTAAAAATCCGATACCGGAAATTCGTAAAGTCGATATTCGATATTCGGTAAACGGATATCGGATATGTATAGCCGATATTCGATATTGCATATTCGGATATCCGATATTCGATTTTCGAAAATTCGTTATTTAAAAACTTGATACCGGAAATTCGAAAATTCGATATTCGGTAACTGGATACCGGATATTGGATAGCCGATATTCGATATGGCATATTCGGATATCCGATATTCGATTTTCGAAAATTCGATATTTAAAAATTCGATACCGGAAATTCTAAAAGTCGATATTCGATGTTTGGTAAACGGATATCGGATATTGGATAGCCGATATTCGATATTGCATATTCGGATATCCGATATTCGATTTTCGAAAATTCGATATTTAAAAATTCGATACCGGAAATTCTAAAAGTCGATATTCGATATTTGGTAAACGGATATCGGATATTGGATAGCCGATATTCGATATTGCATATTCGGATATCCGATATTCGATTTTCGAAAATTCGGTATTTAAAATTCGATACCGGAAATTCGAAAAGTCGATATTCGGTAAACGGATATCGGATATTGGATAGCCGATATTCGAAATTGCATATTCGGATATCCGATATTCGATTTTTGGAAAATTCGGTATTTAAAAACTCGATACCGGAAATTCGAAAAGTCGATATTCGATATTCGGTAAACGGATATTGGATAGCCGATATTCAATATTGCATATTCGGATATCCGATATTCGATTTTCGAAAATTCGATATTTAAAAACTCGATACCGGAAATTCGAAAAGTCGATATTCGATATTCGGTAAACGGATATTGGATAGCCGATATTCGATATTGCATATTCGGATATCCGATATTCGATTTTCAAAAATTCGGTATTTAAAAACTCGATACCGGAAATTCGAAAAGTCGATATTCGATATTCGGTAATTGGCTTCCGGATATTCGATAGCCGATATTCGATATTGCATATTCGGATATCCGATATTCGATTTTCGAAAATTCGATATTTAAAAACTCGATACCGGAAATTCGAAAAGTCGATATTCGATATTCGGTAAACGGATATCGGATATTGGATAGCCGATATTCGAAATTGCATATTCGGATATCGTATATTCGATTTTCGAAAATTGGGTATTTAAAAACTCGATACCGGAAATTCGAAAAGTCGATATTCGATATTCGGTAAACGGATATCGGACATTGGATAGCCGATATTTGATATTGCATATTCGGATATCCGATTTTAGATTTTCGAAAATTCGATATTTAAAAATTCGATACCGGAAATTCGAAAAGTCGATATTTGATATTCGGTAAACGGATATCGGATATTGGATAGCCGATATTCGAAATTGCATATTCGGATATCGTATATTCGATTTTCGAAAATAGGGTATTTAAAAACTCGATACCGGAAATTCTAAAAGTCGATATTCGATATTCGGTAAACGGATATTGGATAGCCGATATTCGATATTGCATATTCGGATATCCGATATTCGATTTTCGAAAATTCGGTATTTAAAAATCCGATACCGGAAATTCGTAAAGTCGATATTCGACATTCGGTAAACGGATATCGGATATGTATAGCCGATATTCGATATTGCATATTCGGATATCCGATATTCGATTTTCGAAAATTCGTTATTTAAAAACTTGATACCGGAAATTCGAAAATTCGATATTCGGTAACTGGATACCGGATATTGGATAGCCGATATTCGATATGGCATATTCGGATATCCGATATTCGATTTTCGAAAATTCGATATTTAAAAATTCGATACCGGAAATTCTAAAAGTCGATATTCGATGTTTGGTAAACGGATATCGGATATTGGATAGCCGATATTCGATATTGCATATTCGGATATCCGATATTCGATTTTCGAAAATTCGATATTTAAAAATTCGATACCGGAAATTCTAAAAGTCGATATTCGATATTTGGTAAACGGATATCGGATATTGGATAGCCGATATTCGATATTGCATATTCGGATATCCGATATTCGATTTTCGAAAATTCGGTATTTAAAATTCGATACCGGAAATTCGAAAAGTCGATATTCGGTAAACGGATATCGGATATTGGATAGCCGATATTCGAAATTGCATATTCGGATATCCGATATTCGATTTTTGGAAAATTCGGTATTTAAAAACTCGATACCGGAAATTCGAAAAGTCGATATTCGATATTCGGTAAACGGATATTGGATAGCCGATATTCAATATTGCATATTCGGATATCCGATATTCGATTTTCGAAAATTCGATATTTAAAAACTCGATACCGGAAATTCGAAAAGTCGATATTCGATATTCGGTAAACGGATATTGGATAGCCGATATTCAATATTGCATATTCGGATATCCGATATTCGATTTTCGAAAATTCGGTATTTAAAAACTCGATACCGGAAATTCGAAAAGTCGATATTCGATATTCGGTAATTGGCTTCCGGATATTCGATAGCCGATATTCGATATTGCATATTCGGATATCCGATATTCGATTTTCGAAAATTCGTTATTTTAAAACTCGATACCGGAAATTCGAAAAGTCGATATCCGATATTCGGTAATCGGATATTGGATAGCAGATATAAGATATTGCTTATTCGGATATCCGATATTCGATTTTCGAAAATTCGGTATTTTAAAAGTCAATACCGGAAATTCGAAAAGTCGATATTCGATACTAGGTAATCGGATATCTGATATTGGATAGCCGATATTCGATATTGCATATTCGGATATCCGATATTCGATTTTCGAAAATTGGTTATTTAAAAACTCGATACCGGAAATTCGAAAAGTCGATATCCGATATTCGGTAATCGGATATTGGATAGCAGATATAAGATATTGCTTATTCGGATATCCGATATTCGATTTTCGAAAATTCGATACTTAAAACTCGATACGGGAAATTCGAAAAGTCGATTATCGATATTCGGTAAACGGATATCGGATATTGGATAGCCGATATTCGATATTGCATATTCAGATATCCGATATTCGATTTTCAAAAATTCGGTATTTAAAAACTCGATACCGGAAATTCGAAAAGTCGATATTCGGTAATTGGATACAAGATATTCGATAGCCGATATTCGATATGACATATTCGGATATCCGATATTCGATTTTCGAAAATTCGGTATTTAAAAACTCGATACCGGAAATTCTAAAAGTCGTTTTTCGATATTCGGTAAACGGATATCGGATATTGGATAGCCGATATTCGAAATTGCATATTCGGATATCCGATATTCGATTTTCAAAAATTCGTTATTTAAAAACTCGATACCGGAAATTCGAAAATTCGATATTCGGTAATTGGATACCGGATATTCGATAGCCGATATTCGATATGGCATATTCGGATATCCGATATTCGATTTTCAAAAAGTCGATATTTAAAAACACGATACCGGAAATTCTAAAAGTCGATATTCGATATTTGGTAAACGGATATCGGATATTGGATAGCCGATATTTGATATTGCATATTCGGATATCCGATTTCCGATTTTCGAAAATTCGATATTTAAAAACTCGATACCGGAAATTCGAAAAGTCGATATTTGGTAATTGGATACCGGATATTCGATAGCCGATATTCGATATGGCAATATTCGGATATCCGATATTCGATTTTCAAAAATTCGATATTTAAAAACTCGATACCGGAAATTCTAAAAGTCGATATTCGATATTTGGTAAACGGATATCGGATATTGGATAGCCGATATTCGATATTGCATATTCGGGTATCCGATATTCGATTTTCGAAAATTCGGTATTTAAAAACTCGATACCGGAAATTCGAAAAGTCGATATTCGATATTCGGTAAACGGATATCGGATATTGGATAGCCGATATTCGATATGGCATATTCGGATATCCGATATTCGATTTTCGAAAATTCGATATTTAAAATTCGATACCGGAAATTCGAAAAGTCGATATTCGGTAAACGGATATCGGATATTGGATAGCCGATATTCGAAATTGCATATTCGGATATCCGATATTCGATTTTTGGAAAATTCGGTATTTAAAAACTCGATACCGGAAATTCGAAAAGTCGATATTCGATATTCGGTAAACGGATATTGGATAGCCGATATTCGATATTGCATATTCGGATATCCGATATTCGATTTTCGAAAATTCGATATTTAAAAACTCGATACCGGAAATTCGAAAAGTCGATATTCGATATTCGGTAAACAAATATTGGATAGCCGATATTCGATATTGCATATTCGGATATCCGATATTCGATTTTCAAAAATTCGGTATTTAAAAACTCGATACCGGAAATTCGAAAAGTCGATATTCGATATTCGGTAATTGGCTTCCGGATATTCGATAGCCGATATTCGATATTGCATATTCGGATATCCGATATTCGATTTTCGAAAATTCGTTATTTTAAAACTCGATACCGGAAATTCGAAAAGTCGATATCCGATATTCGGTAATCGGATATTGGATAGCAGATATAAGATATTGCTTATTCGGATATCCGATATTCGATTTTCGAAAATTCGGTATTTTAAAAGTCAACACCGGAAATTCGAAAAGTCGATATTCGATACTAGGTAATCGGATATCTGATATTGGATAGCCGATATTCGATATTGCATATTCGGATATCCGATGTTCGATTTTCGAAAATTGGTTATTTAAAAACTCGATACCGGAAATTCGAAAAGTCGATATCCGATATTCGGTAATCGGATATTGGATAGCAGATATAAGATATTGCTTATTCGGATATCCGATATTCGATTTTCGAAAATTCGATATTTAAAAACTCGATACCGGAAATTCGAAAAGTCGATTTTCGATATTCGGTAAACGGATATCGGATATTGGATAGCCGATATTCGATATTGCATATTCAGATATCCGATATTCGATTTTCAAAAATTCGGTATTTAAAAACTCGATACCGGAAATTCGAAAAGTCGATATTCGATAATTGGATACCGGATATTCGATAGCCGATATTCGATATAATATATTCGGATATCCGATATTCGATTTTCGAAAATTCGGTATTTAAAAACTCGATACCGGAAATTCTAAAAGTCGATTTTCGATATTCGGTAAACGGATATCGGATATTGTATAGCCGATATTCGATATTGCATATTCGGATATCCGATATTCGATTTTCGAAAATTCGTTATTTAAAAACTTGATACCGGAAATTCGAAAATTCGATATTCGGTAACTGGATACCGGATATTGGATAGCCGATATTCGATATGGCATATTCGGATATCCGATATTCGATTTTCGAAAATTCGATATTTAAAAATTCGATACCGGAAATTCTAAAAGTCGATATTCGATGTTTGGTATTTGATATTGGATATTCGGTAAACGGATATCGGATATTGGATAGCCGATATTCAATATTGCATATTCAGATATCCGATATTCGATTTTCAAAAATTCGGTATTTAAAAACTCGATACCGGAAATTCGAAAAGTCGATATTCGATATTCGGTAAACGGATATCGGATATTGGATAGCCGATATTCGATATTGCATATTCGGATATCCGATATTCGATTTTCGAAAATTCGATATTTAAAAATTCGATACCGGAAATTCTAAAAGTCGATATTCGATATTTGGAAAACGGATATCGGATATTGGATAGCCGATATTCGATATTGCATATTCGGATATCCGATATTCGATTTTCGAAAATTCGGTATTTAAAATTCGATACCGGAAATTCGAAAAGTCGATATTCGGTAAACGGATATCGGATATTGGATAGCCGATATTCGAAATTGCATATTCGGATATCCGATATTCGATTTTTGGAAAATTCGGTATTTAAAAACTCGATACCGGAAATTCGAAAAGTCGATATTCGATATTCGGTAAACGGATATTGGATAGCCGATATTCGATATTGCATATTCGGATATCCGATATTCGATTTTCGAAAATTCGATATTTAAAAACTCGATACCGGAAATTCGAAAAGTCGATATTCGATATTCGGTAAACGGATATTGGATAGCCGATATTCGATATTGCATATTCGGATATCCGATATTCGATTTTCAAAAATTCGGTATTTAAAAACTCGATACCGGAAATTCGAAAAGTCGATATTCGATATTCGGTAATTGGCTTCCGGATATTCGATAGCCGATATTCGATATTGCATATTCGGATATCCGATATTCGATTTTCGAAAATTCGATATTTTAAAACTCGATACCGGAAATTCGAAAAGTCGATATCCGATATTCGGTAATCGGATATTGGATAGCAGATATAAGATATTGCTTATTCGGATATCCGATATTCGATTTTCGAAAATTCGGTATTTTAAAACTCAATACCGGAAATTCGAAAAGTCGATATTCGATACTAGGTAATCGGATATCTGATATTGGATAGCCGATATTTGATATTGCATATTCGGATATCCGATATTCGATTTTCGAAAATTGGTTATTTAAAAACTCGATACCGGAAATTCGAAAAGTCGATATCCGATATTCGGTAATCGGATATTGGATAGCAGATATAAGATATTGCTTATTCGGATATCCGATATTCGATTTTCGAAAATTCGATATTTAAAAACTCGATACCGGAAATTCGAAAAGTCGATATTCGGTAATTGGATACCGGATATTCGATAGCCGATATTCGATATGACATATTCGGATATCCGATATTCGATTTTCGAAAATTCGGTATTTAAAAACTCGATACCGGAAATTCTAAAAGTCGATATTCGATATTCGGTAAACGGATATCGGATATTGTATAGCCGATATTCGATATTGCATATTCGGATATCCGATATTCGATTTTCGAAAATTCGTTATTTAAAAACTTGATACCGGAAATTCGAAAATTCGATATTCGGTAACTGGATACCGGATATTGGATAGCCGATATTCGATATGGCATATTCGGATATCCGATATTCGATTTTCGAAAATTCGATATTTAAAAACTCGATACCGGAAATTCGAAAAGTCGATTTTCGATATTCGGTAAACGGATATCGGATATTGGATAGCTGATATAAGATATTGCTTGTTCGGATATCCGATATTCGATTTTCGAAAATTCGGTATTTAAATTTCGATACCGGAAATTCGAAAAGTCGATATTCGGTTAAAGGATATTGGATAGCCGATATTCGATATTGCATATTCGGATATCCGATATTCGATTTTCAAAAATTCGGTATTTAAAAACTCGATACCGGAAATTCGAAAAGTCGATATTCGATATTCGGTAATTGGCTTCCGGATATTCGATAGCCGATATTCGATATGGCATATTCGGATATCCGATATTCGATTTTCGAAAATTCGATATTTAAAAACTCGATACCGGAAATTCGAAAAGTCGATATTCGGTAATTGGATACCGGATATTCGATAGCCGATATTCGATATGGCATATTCGGATATCCGATATTCGATTTTCAAAAATTCGATATTTAAAAACTCGATACCGAAAATTCTAAAAGTCGATATTCGATTTTCGGTAAACGGATATCGGATATTGGATAGCCGATATTCGAAATTGCATATTCGGATATCCGATATTCGATTTTCGAAAATTCGATATTTAAAAACTCGATACCGGAAATTCGAAAAGTCGATATTCGATATTCGGTAAACGTATATCAGATATTGGATGGCCGATATTCGATATGGCATATTCGGATATCCGATATTCGATTTTCGAAAATTCGATATTTAAAAACTCGATACCGGAAATTCTAAAAGTCGATATTCGATTTTCGGTAAACGGATATCGGATATTGGATAGCTGATATAAGATATTGCTTGTTCGGATATCCGATATTCGATTTTCGAAAATTCGGTATTTAAATTTCGATACCGGAAATTCGAAAAGTCGATATTCGGTAATCGGATATTGGATAGCAGATATAAGATATTGCTTATTCGGATATCCGATATTCGATTTTCGAAAATTCGGTATTTTAAAACTCAATACCGGAAATTCGAAAAGTCGATATTCGATACTAGGTAATCGGATATCTGATATTGGATAGCCGATATTTGATATTGCATATTCGGATATCCGATATTCGATTTTCGAAAATTGGTTATTTAAAAACTCGATACCGGAAATTCGAAAAGTCGATATCCGATATTCGGTAATCGGATATTGGATAGCAGATATAAGATATTGCTTATTCGGATATCCGATATTCGATTTTCGAAAATTCGATATTTAAAAACTCGATACCGGAAATTCGAAAAGTCGATATTCGGTAATTGGATACCGGATATTCGATAGCCGATATTCGATATGACATATTCGGATATCCGATATTCGATTTTCGAAAATTCGGTATTTAAAAACTCGATACCGGAAATTCTAAAAGTCGATATTCGATATTCGGTAAACGGATATCGGATATTGTATAGCCGATATTCGATATTGCATATTCGGATATCCGATATTCGATTTTCGAAAATTCGTTATTTAAAAACTTGATACCGGAAATTCGAAAATTCGATATTCGGTAACTGGATACCGGATATTGGATAGCCGATATTCGATATGGCATATTCGGATATCCGATATTCGATTTTCGAAAATTCGATATTTAAAAACTCGATACCGGAAATTCGAAAAGTCGATTTTCGATATTCGGTAAACGGATATCGGATATTGGATAGCTGATATAAGATATTGCTTGTTCGGATATCCGATATTCGATTTTCGAAAATTCGGTATTTAAATTTCGATACCGGAAATTCGAAAAGTCGATATTCGGTTAAAGGATATTGGATAGCCGATATTCGATATTGCATATTCGGATATCCGATATTCGATTTTCAAAAATTCGGTATTTAAAAACTCGATACCGGAAATTCGAAAAGTCGATATTCGATATTCGGTAATTGGCTTCCGGATATTCGATAGCCGATATTCGATATGGCATATTCGGATATCCGATATTCGATTTTCGAAAATTCGATATTTAAAAACTCGATACCGGAAATTCGAAAAGTCGATATTCGGTAATTGGATACCGGATATTCGATAGCCGATATTCGATATGGCATATTCGGATATCCGATATTCGATTTTCAAAAATTCGATATTTAAAAACTCGATACCGAAAATTCTAAAAGTCGATATTCGATTTTCGGTAAACGGATATCGGATATTGGATAGCCGATATTCGAAATTGCATATTCGGATATCCGATATTCGATTTTCGAAAATTCGATATTTAAAAACTCGATACCGGAAATTCGAAAAGTCGATATTCGATATTCGGTAAACGTATATCAGATATTGGATGGCCGATATTCGATATGGCATATTCGGATATCCGATATTCGATTTTCGAAAATTCGATATTTAAAAACTCGATACCGGAAATTCTAAAAGTCGATATTCGATTTTCGGTAAACGGATATCGGATATTGGATAGCCGATATTCGAAATTGCATATTCGGATATCCGATATTCGATTTTCGAAAATTCGATATTTAAAAACTCGATACCGGAAATTCGAAAATTCGATATTCGGTAATTGGATACCGGATATTCGATAGCCGATATTCGATATGGCATATTCGGATCGCCGATATTCGATTTTCGAAAATTCTTTATTAAAAAACTCGATACCGGAAATTCGAAAAGTCGATATTCGGTAATTGGATACCGGATATTCGATAGCCGATATTCGATATGGCAATATTCGGATATCCGATATTCGATTTTCAAAAATTCGATATTTAAAAACTCGATACCGGAAATTCTAAAAGTCGATATTCGATATTTGGTAAACGGATATCGGATATTGGATAGCCGATATTCGATATTGCATATTCGGGTATCCGATATTCGATTTTCGAAAATTCGGTATTTAAAAACTCGATACCGGAAATTCGAAAAGTCGATATTCGATATTCGGTAAACGGATATCGGATATTGGATAGCCGATATTCGAAATTGCATATTCGGATATCGTATATTCGATTTTCGAAAATTGGGTATTTAAAAACTCGATACCGGAAATTCGAAAAGTCGATATTCGATATTCGGTAAACGGATATCGGACATTGGATAGCCGATATTTGATATTGCATATTCGGATATCCGATATTCGATTTTCGAAAATTCGATATTTAAAAATTCGATACCGGAAATTCTAAAAGTCGATATTCGATTTTCGGTAAACGGATATCGGATATTGGATAGCCGATATTCGAAATTGCATATTCGGATATCCGATATTCGATTTTCGAAAATTCGATATTTAAAAACTCGATACCGGAAATTCGAAAAGTCGATATTCGATATTCGGTAAACGTATATCAGATATTGGATGGCCGATATTCGATATGGCATATTCGGATATCCGATATTCGATTTTCGAAAATTCGATATTTAAAAACTCGATACCGGAAATTCTAAAAGTCGATATTCGATTTTCGGTAAACGGATATCGGATATTGGATAGCCGATATTCGAAATTGCATATTCGGATATCCGATATTCGATTTTCGAAAATTCGATATTTAAAAACTCGATACCGGAAATTCGAAAATTCGATATTCGGTAATTGGATACCGGATATTCGATAGCCGATATTCGATATGGCATATTCGGATATCCGATATTCGATTTTCGAAAATTCTTTATTAAAAAACTCGATACCGGAAATTCGAAAAGTCGATATTCGGTAATTGGATACCGGATATTCGATAGCCGATATTCGATATGGCAATATTCGGATATCCGATATTCGATTTTCAAAAATTCGATATTTAAAAACTCGATACCGGAAATTCTAAAAGTCGATATTCGATATTTGGTAAACGGATATCGGATATTGGATAGCCGATATTCGATATTGCATATTCGGGTATCCGATATTCGATTTTCGAAAATTCGGTATTTAAAAACTCGATACCGGAAATTCGAAAAGTCGATATTCGATATTCGGTAAACGGATATCGGATATTGGATAGCCGATATTCGAAATTGCATATTCGGATATCGTATATTCGATTTTCGAAAATTGGGTATTTAAAAACTCGATACCGGAAATTCGAAAAGTCGATATTCGATATTCGGTAAACGGATATCGGACATTGGATAGCCGATATTTGATATTGCATATTCGGATATCCGATATTCGATTTTCGAAAATTCGATATTTAAAAATTCGATACCGGAAATTCTAAAAGTCGATATTCGATATTTGGTAAACGGATATCGGATATTGGATAGCCGATATTCGATATTGCATATTCGGATATCCGATATTCGATTTTCGAAAATTCGGTATTTAAAATTCGATACCGGAAATTCGAAAAGTCGATATTCGGTAAACGGATATCGGATATTGGATAGCCGATATTCGAAATTGCATATTCGGATATCCGATATTCGATTTTTGGAAAATTCGGTATTTAAAAACTCGATACCGGAAATTTGAAAAGTCGATATTCGATATTCGGTAAACGGATATTGGATAGCCGATATTCGATATTGCATATTCGGATATCCGATATTCGATTTTCGAAAATTCGATATTTAAAAACTCGATACCGGAAATTCGAAAAGTCGATATTCGATATTCGGTAAACGGATATTGGATAGCCGATATTCGATATTGCATATTCGGATATCCGATATTCGATTTTCAAAAATTCGGTATTTAAAAACTCGATACCGGAAATTCGAAAAGTCGATATTCGATATTCGGTTATTGGCTTCCGGATATTCGATAGCCGATATTCGATATTGCATATTCGGATATCCGATATTCGATTTTCGAAAATTCGTTATTTTAAAACTCGATACCGGGAATTCGAAAAGTCGATATCCGATATACGGTAATCGGATATTGGATAGCAGATATAAGATATTGCTTATTCGGATATCCGATATTCGATTTTCGAAAATTCGGTATTTAAAAACTCGATACCGGAAATTCGAAAAGTCGATATTTGATACTAGGTAATCGGATATCTGATATTGGATAGCCGATATTCGTTATTGCATATTCGGATATCCGATATTCGATTTTCGAAAATTGGTTATTTAAAAACTCGATACCGGAAATTCGAAAAGTCGATATCCGATATTCGGTAATCGGATATTGGATAGCAGATATAAGATATTGCTTATTCGGATATCCGATATTCGATTTTCGAAAATTCGATACTTAAAAACTCGATACCGGAAATTCGAAAAGTCGATTTTCGATATTCGGTAAACGGATATCGGATATTGGATAGCCGATATTCGATATTGCATATTCAGATATCCGATATTCGATTTTCAAAAATTCGGTATTTAAAAACTCGATACCGGAAATTCGAAAAGTCGATATTCGGTAATTGGATACAAGATATTCGATAGCCGATATTCGATATGACATATTCGGATATCCGATATTCGATTTTCGAAAATTCGGTATTTAAAAACTCGATACCGGAAATTCTAAAAGTCGATTTTCGATATTCGGTAAACGGATATCGGATATTGGATAGCCGATATTCGAAATTGCATATTCGGATATCCGATATTCGATTTTCGAAAATTCGTTATTTAAAAACTCGATACCGGAAATTCGAAAATTCGATATTCGGTAATTGGATACCGGATATTCGATAGCCGATATTCGATATGGCATATTCGGATATCCGATATTCGATTTTCAAAAAGTCGATATTTAAAAACACGATACCGGAAATTCTAAAAGTCGATATTCGATTTTTGGTAAACGGATATCGGATATTGGATAGCCGATATTTGATATTGCATATTCGGATATCCGATTTCCGATTTTCGAAAATTCGATATTTAAAAACTCGATACCGGAAATTCGAAAAGTCGATATTTGGTAATTGGATACCGGATATTCGATAGCCGATATTCGATATGGCAATATTGGGATATCCGATATTCGATTTTCAAAAATTCGATATTTAAAAACTCGATACCGGAAATTCTAAAAGTCGATATTCGATATTTGGTAAACGGATATCGGATATTGGATAGCCGATATTCGATATTGCATATTCGGGTATCCGATATTCGATTTTCGAAAATTCGGTATTTAAAAACTCGATACCGGAAATTCGAAAAGTCGATATTCGATATTCGGTAAACGGATATCGGATATTGGATAGCCGATATTCGAAATTGCATATTCGGATATCGTATATTCGATTTTCGAAAATTGGGTATTTAAAAACTCGATACCGGAAATTCGAAAAGTCGATATTCGATATTCGGTAAACGGATATCGGACATTGGATAGCCGATATTTGATATTGCATATTCGGATATCCGATATTCGATTTTCGAAAATTCGATATTTAAAAATTCGATACCGGAAATTCTAAAAGTCGATATTCGATATTTGGTAAACGGATATCGGATATTGGATAGCCGATATTCGATATTGCATATTCGGATATCCGATATTCGATTTTCGAAAATTCGGTATTTAAAATTCGATACCGGAAATTCGAAAAGTCGATATTCGGTAAACGGATATCGGATATTGGATAGCCGATATTCGAAATTGCATATTCGGATATCCGATATTCGATTTTTGGAAAATTCGGTATTTAAAAACTCGATACCGGAAATTTGAAAAGTCGATATTCGATATTCGGTAAACGGATATTGGATAGCCGATATTCGATATTGCATATTCGGATATCCGATATTCGATTTTCGAAAATTCGATATTTAAAAACTCGATACCGGAAATTCGAAAAGTCGATATTCGATATTCGGTAAACGGATATTGGATAGCCGATATTCGATATTGCATATTCGGATATCCGATATTCGATTTTCAAAAATTCGGTATTTAAAAACTCGATACCGGAAATTCGAAAAGTCGATATTCGATATTCGGTTATTGGCTTCCGGATATTCGATAGCCGATATTCGATATTGCATATTCGGATATCCGATATTCGATTTTCGAAAATTCGTTATTTTAAAACTCGATACCGGGAATTCGAAAAGTCGATATCCGATATACGGTAATCGGATATTGGATAGCAGATATAAGATATTGCTTATTCGGATATCCGATATTCGATTTTCGAAAATTCGGTATTTAAAAACTCGATACCGGAAATTCGAAAAGTCGATATTCGATACTAGGTAATCGGATATCTGATATTGGATAGCCGATATTCGTTATTGCATATTCGGATATCCGATATTCGATTTTCGAAAATTGGTTATTTAAAAACTCGATACCGGAAATTCGAAAAGTCGATATCCGATATTCGGTAATCGGATATTGGATAGCAGATATAAGATATTGCTTATTCGGATATCCGATATTCGATTTTCGAAAATTCGATATTTAAAAACTCGATACCGGAAATTTGAAAAGTCGATATTCGATATTCGGTAAACGGATATTGGATAGCCGATATTCGATATTGCATATTCGGATATCCGATATTCGATTTTCAAAAAGTCGATATTTAAAAACACGATACCGGAAATTCTAAAAGTCGATATTCGATTTTTGGTAAACGGATATCGGATATTGGATAGCCGATATTTGATATTGCATATTCGGATATCCGATTTCCGATTTTCGAAAATTCGATATTTAAAAACTCGATACCGGAAATTCGAAAAGTCGATATTTGGTAATTGGATACCGGATATTCGATAGCCGATATTCGATATGGCAATATTGGGATATCCGATATTCGATTTTCAAAAATTCGATATTTAAAAACTCGATACCGGAAATTCTAAAAGTCGATATTCGATATTTGGTAAACGGATATCGGATATTGGATAGCCGATATTCGATATTGCATATTCGGGTATCCGATATTCGATTTTCGAAAATTCGGTATTTAAAAACTCGATACCGGAAATTCGAAAAGTCGATATTCGATATTCGGTAAACGGATATCGGATATTGGATAGCCGATATTCGAAATTGCATATTCGGATATCGTATATTCGATTTTCGAAAATTGGGTATTTAAAAACTCGATACCGGAAATTCGAAAAGTCGATATTCGATATTCGGTAAACGGATATCGGACATTGGATAGCCGATATTTGATATTGCATATTCGGATATCCGATTTTAGATTTTCGAAAATTCGATATTTAAAAATTCGATACCGGAAATTCGAAAAGTCGATATTTGATAATCGGTAAACGGATATCGGATATTGGATAGCCGATATTCGAAATTGCATATTCGGATATCGTATATTCGATTTTCGAAAATTGGGTATTTAAAAACTCGATACCGGAAATTCGAAAAGTCGATATTCGATATTCGGTAAACGGATATCGGACATTGGATAGCCGATATTTGATATTGCATATTCGGATATCCGATATTCGATTTTCGAAAATTCGATATTTAAAAATTCGATACCGGAAATTCTAAAAGTCGATATTCGATATTTGGTAAACGGATATCGGATATTGGATAGCCGATATTCGATATTGCATATTCGGATATCCGATATTCGATTTTCGAAAATTCGGTATTTAAAATTCGATACCGGAAATTCGAAAAGTCGATATTCGGTAAACGGATATCGGATATTGGATAGCCGATATTCGAAATTGCATATTCGGATATCCGATATTCGATTTTTGGAAAATTCGGTATTTAAAAACTCGATACCGGAAATTTGAAAAGTCGATATTCGATATTCGGTAAACGGATATTGGATAGCCGATATTCGATATTGCATATTCGGATATCCGATATTCGATTTTCGAAAATTCGATATTTAAAAACTCGATACCGGAAATTCGAAAAGTCGATATTCGATATTCGGTAAACGGATATTGGATAGCCGATATTCGATATTGCATATTCGGATATCCGATATTCGATTTTCAAAAATTCGGTATTTAAAAACTCGATACCGGAAATTCGAAAAGTCGATATTCGATATTCGGTTATTGGCTTCCGGATATTCGATAGCCGATATTCGATATTGCATATTCGGATATCCGATATTCGATTTTCGAAAATTCGTTATTTTAAAACTCGATACCGGGAATTCGAAAAGTCGATATCCGATATACGGTAATCGGATATTGGATAGCAGATATAAGATATTGCTTATTCGGATATCCGATATTCGATTTTCGAAAATTCGGTATTTAAAAACTCGATACCGGAAATTCGAAAAGTCGATATCCGATATTCGGTAATCGGATATTGGATAGCAGATATAAGATATTGCTTATTCGGATATCCGATATTCGATTTTCGAAAATTCGATATTTAAAAACTCGATACCGGAAATTTGAAAAGTCGATATTCGTTATTCGGTTATTGGCTTCCGGATATTCGATAGCCGATATTCGATATTGCATATTCGGATATCCGATATTCGATTTTCGAAAATTCGTTATTTTAAAACTCGATACCGGGAATTCGAAAAGTCGATATCCGATATACGGTAATCGGATATTGGATAGCAGATATAAGATATTGCTTATTCGGATATCCGATATTCGATTTTCGAAAATTCGGTATTTAAAAACTCGATACCGGAAATTCGAAAAGTCGATATTCGATATTCGGTAAACGGATATTGGATAGCCGATATTCGATATTGCATATTCGGATATCCGATATTCGATTTTCGAAAATTCGGTATTTAAAAACTCGATACCGGAAATTCTAAAAGTCGATATTCGATATTCGGTAAACGGATATCGGATATTGTATAGCCGATATTGCATATTCGGATATCCGATATTCGATTTTCGAAAATTCGTTATTTAAAAACTTGATACCGGAAATTCGAAAATTCGATATTCGGTAACTGGATACCGGATATTGGATAGCCGATATTCGATATGGCATATTCGGATATCCGATATTCGATTTTCGAAAATTCGATATTTAAAAATTCGATACCGGAAATTCTAAAAGTCGATATTCGATGTTTGGTAAACGGATATCGGATATTGGATAGCCGATATTCGATATTGCATATTCGGATATCCGATATTCGATTTTCGAAAATTCGGTATTTAAAATTCGATACCGGAAATTCGAAAAGTCGATATTCGGTAAACGGATATCGGATATTGGATAGCCGATATTCGAAATTGCATATTCGGATATCGTATATTCGATTTTCGAAAATAGGGTATTTAAAAACTCGATACCGGAAATTCTAAAAGTCGATATTCGATATTCGGTAAACGGATATCGGATATTGGATAGCCGATATTCGATATTGCATATTCGGATATCCGATATTCGATTTTCGAAAATTCGTTATTTAAAAATCCGATACCGGAAATTCTTTTTCGATATCCGATATTCGGTAATCGGATATTGGATAGCAGATATAAGATATTGCTTATTCGGATATCCGATATTCGATTTTCGATAATTCGGTATTTAAAAACTCAATACCGGAAATTCGAAAAGTCGATATTCGATACTAGGTAATCGGATATCTGATATTGGATAGCCGATATTCGATATTGCATATTCGGATATCCGATATTCGATTTTCGAAAATTCGTTATTTTAAAACTCGATACCGGGAATTCGAAAAGTCGATATCCGATATACGGTAATCGGATATTGGATAGCAGATATAAGATATTGCTTATTCGGATATCCGATATTCGATTTTCGAAAATTCGGTATTTAAAAACTCGATACCGGAAATTCGAAAAGTCGATATTCGATACTAGGTAATCGGATATCTGATATTGGATAGCCGATATTCGTTATTGCATATTCGGATATCCGATATTCGATTTTCGAAAATTGGTTATTTAAAAACTCGATACCGGAAATTCGAAAAGTCGATATCCGATATTCGGTAATCGGATATTGGATAGCAGATATAAGATATTGCTTATTCGGATATCCGATATTCGATTTTCGAAAATTCGATACTTAAAAACTCGATACCGGAAATTCGAAAAGTCGATTTTCGATATTCGGTAAACGGATATCGGATATTGGATAGCCGATATTCGATATTGCATATTCAGATATCCGATATTCGATTTTCAAAAATTCGGTATTTAAAAACTCGATACCGGAAATTCGAAAAGTCGATATTCGGTAATTGGATACAAGATATTCGATAGCCGATATTCGATATGACATATTCGGATATCCGATATTCGATTTTCGAAAATTCGGTATTTAAAAACTCGATACCGGAAATTCTAAAAGTCGATATTCGATATTTGGTAAACGGATATCGGATATTGGATAGCCGATATTCGAAATTGCATATTCGGATATCCGATATTCGATTTTCGAAAATTCGTTATTTAAAAACTCGATACCGGAAATTCGAAAATTCGATATTCGGTAATTGGATACCGGATATTCGATAGCCGATATTCGATATGGCATATTCGGATATCCGATATTCGATTTTCAAAAAGTCGATATTTAAAAACACGATACCGGAAATTCTAAAAGTCGATATTCGATATTTGGTAAACGGATATCGGATATTGGATAGCCGATATTTGATATTGCATATTCGGATATCCGATTTCCGATTTTCGAAAATTCGATATTTAAAAACTCGATACCGGAAATTCGAAAAGTCGATATTTGGTAATTGGATACCGGATATTCGATAGCCGATATTCGATATGGCAATATTGGGATATCCGATATTCGATTTTCAAAAATTCGATATTTAAAAACTCGATACCGGAAATTCTAAAAGTCGATATTCGATATTTGGTAAACGGATATCGGATATTGGATAGCCGATATTCGATATTGCATATTCGGGTATCCGATATTCGATTTTCGAAAATTCGGTATTTAAAAACTCGATACCGGAAATTCGAAAAGTCGATATTCGATATTCGGTAAACGGATATCGGATATTGGATAGCCGATATTCGAAATTGCATATTCGGATATCGTATATTCGATTTTCGAAAATTGGGTATTTAAAAACTCGATACCGGAAATTCGAAAAGTCGATATTCGATATTCGGTAAACGGATATCGGACATTGGATAGCCGATATTTGATATTGCATATTCGGATATCCGATTTTAGATTTTCGAAAATTCGATATTTAAAAATTCGATACCGGAAATTCGAAAAGTCGATATTTGATATTCGGTAAACGGATATCGGATATTGGATAGCCGATATTCGAAATTGCATATTCGGATATCGTATATTCGATTTTCGAAAATTGGGTATTTAAAAACTCGATACCGGAAATTCGAAAAGTCGATATTCGATATTCGGTAAACGGATATCGGACATTGGATAGCCGATATTTGATATTGCATATTCGGATATCCGATATTCGATTTTCGAAAATTCGATATTTAAAAATTCGATACCGGAAATTCTAAAAGTCGATATTCGATATTTGGTAAACGGATATCGGATATTGGATAGCCGATATTCGAAATTGCATATTCGGATATCCGATATTCGATTTTCGAAAATTCGTTATTTAAAAACTCGATACCGGAAATTCGAAAATTCGATATTCGGTAATTGGATACCGGATATTCGATAGCCGATATTCGATATGGCATATTCGGATATCCGATATTCGATTTTCAAAAAGTCGATATTTAAAAACACGATACCGGAAATTCTAAAAGTCGATATTCGATATTTGGTAAACGGATATCGGATATTGGATAGCCGATATTTGATATTGCATATTCGGATATCCGATTTCCGATTTTCGAAAATTCGATATTTAAAAACTCGATACCGGAAATTCGAAAAGTCGATATTTGGTAATTGGATACCGGATATTCGATAGCCGATATTCGATATGGCAATATTGGGATATCCGATATTCGATTTTCAAAAATTCGATATTTAAAAACTCGATACCGGAAATTCTAAAAGTCGATATTCGATATTTGGTAAACGGATATCGGATATTGGATAGCCGATATTCGATATTGCATATTCGGGTATCCGATATTCGATTTTCGAAAATTCGGTATTTAAAAACTCGATACCGGAAATTCGAAAAGTCGATATTCGATATTCGGTAAACGGATATCGGATATTGGATAGCCGATATTCGAAATTGCATATTCGGATATCGTATATTCGATTTTCGAAAATTGGGTATTTAAAAACTCGATACCGGAAATTCGAAAAGTCGATATTCGATATTCGGTAAACGGATATCGGACATTGGATAGCCGATATTTGATATTGCATATTCGGATATCCGATTTTAGATTTTCGAAAATTCGATATTTAAAAATTCGATACCGGAAATTCGAAAAGTCGATATTTGATATTCGGTAAACGGATATCGGATATTGGATAGCCGATATTCGAAATTGCATATTCGGATATCGTATATTCGATTTTCGAAAATTGGGTATTTAAAAACTCGATACCGGAAATTCGAAAAGTCGATATTCGATATTCGGTAAACGGATATCGGACATTGGATAGCCGATATTTGATATTGCATATTCGGATATCCGATATTCGATTTTCGAAAATTCGGTATTTAAAATTCGATACCGGAAATTCGAAAAGTCGATATTCGGTAAACGGATATCGGATATTGGATAGCCGATATTCGAAATTGCATATTCGGATATCCGATATTCGATTTTTGGAAAATTCGGTATTTAAAAACTCGATACCGGAAATTTGAAAAGTCGATATTCGATATTCGGTAAACGGATATTGGATAGCCGATATTCGATATTGCATATTCGGATATCCGATATTCGATTTTCGAAAATTCGATATTTAAAAACTCGATACCGGAAATTCGAAAAGTCGATATTCGATATTCGGTAAACGGATATTGGATAGCCGATATTCGATATTGCATATTCGGATATCCGATATTCGATTTTCAAAAATTCGGTATTTAAAAACTCGATACCGGAAATTCGAAAAGTCGATATTCGATATTCGGTTATTGGCTTCCGGATATTCGATAGCCGATATTCGATATTGCATATTCGGATATCCGATATTCGATTTTCGAAAATTCGTTATTTTAAAACTCGATACCGGGAATTCGAAAAGTCGATATCCGATATACGGTAATCGGATATTGGATAGCAGATATAAGATATTGCTTATTCGGATATCCGATATTCGATTTTCGAAAATTCGGTATTTAAAAACTCGATACCGGAAATTCGAAAAGTCGATATTCGATACTAGGTAATCGGATATCTGATATTGGATAGCCGATATTCGTTATTGCATATTCGGATATCCGATATTCGATTTTCGAAAATTGGTTATTTAAAAACTCGATACCGGAAATTCGAAAAGTCGATATCCGATATTCGGTAATCGGATATTGGATAGCAGATATAAGATATTGCTTATTCGGATATCCGATATTCGATTTTCGAAAATTCGATACTTAAAAACTCGATACCGGAAATTCGAAAAGTCGATTTTCGATATTCGGTAAACGGATATCGGATATTGGATAGCCGATATTCGATATTGCATATTCAGATATCCGATATTCGATTTTCAAAAATTCGGTATTTAAAAACTCGATACCGGAAATTCGAAAAGTCGATATTCGGTAATTGGATACAAGATATTCGATAGCCGATATTCGATATGACATATTCGGATATCCGATATTCGATTTTCGAAAATTCGGTATTTAAAAACTCGATACCGGAAATTCTAAAAGTCGATTTTCGATATTCGGTAAACGGATATCGGATATTGGATAGCCGATATTCGAAATTGCATATTCGGATATCCGATATTCGATTTTCGAAAATTCGTTATTTAAAAACTCGATACCGGAAATTCGAAAATTCGATATTCGGTAATTGGATACCGGATATTCGATAGCCGATATTCGATATGGCATATTCGGATATCCGATATTCGATTTTCAAAAAGTCGATATTTAAAAACACGATACCGGAAATTCTAAAAGTCGATATTCGATATTTGGTAAACGGATATCGGATATTGGATAGCCGATATTTGATATTGCATATTCGGATATCCGATTTCCGATTTTTGAAAATTCGATATTTAAAAACTCGATACCGGAAATTCGAAAAGTCGATATTTGGTAATTGGATACCGGATATTCGATAGCCGATATTCGATATGGCAATATTGGGATATCCGATATTCGATTTTCAAAAATTCGATATTTAAAAACTCGATACCGGAAATTCTAAAAGTCGATATTCGATATTTGGTAAACGGATATCGGATATTGGATAGCCGATATTCGATATTGCATATTCGGGTATCCGATATTCGATTTTCGAAAATTCGGTATTTAAAAACTCGATACCGGAAATTCGAAAAGTCGATATTCGA
This sequence comes from Agrotis clavis, assembly GCA_954870645.1. Taxonomy (NCBI): domain Eukaryota; kingdom Metazoa; phylum Arthropoda; class Insecta; order Lepidoptera; family Noctuidae; genus Agrotis; species Agrotis clavis. The sequence goes on along the minus strand of OX940927.1, from coordinate 27,519,356 downwards.
TATTCGGTAAACGGATATCGGATATTGGATAGCCGATATTCGAAATTGCATATTCGGATATCGTATATTCGATTTTCGAAAATTGGGTATTTAAAAACTCGATACCGGAAATTCGAAAAGTCGATATTCGATATTCGGTAAACGGATATCGGACATTGGATAGCCGATATTTGATATTGCATATTCGGATATCCGATTTTAGATTTTCGAAAATTCGATATTTAAAAATTCGATACCGGAAATTCGAAAAGTCGATATTTGATATTCGGTAAACGGATATCGGATATTGGATAGCCGATATTCGAAATTGCATATTCGGATATCGTATATTCGATTTTCGAAAATTGGGTATTTAAAAACTCGATACCGGAAATTCGAAAAGTCGATATTCGATATTCGGTAAACGGATATTGGATAGCCGATATTCGATATTGCATATTCGGATATTCGATATTCGATTTTCGAAAATTCGGTATTTAAAAATCCGATACCGGAAATTCGTAAAGTCGATATTCGATATTCGGTAAACGGATATCGGATATTGTATAGCCGATATTCGATATTGCATATTCGGATATCCGATATTCGATTTTCGAAAATTCGTTATTTAAAAACTTGATACCGGAAATTCGAAAATTCGATATTCGGTAACTGGATACCGGATATTGGATAGCCGATATTCGATATGGCATATTCGGATATCCGATATTCGATTTTCGAAAATTCGATATTTAAAAATTCGATACCGGAAATTCTAAAAGTCGATATTCGATGTTTGGTAAACGGATATCGGATATTGGATAGCCGATATTCGATATTGCATATTCGGATATCCGATATTCGATTTTCGAAAATTCGGTATTTAAAATTCGATACCGGAAATTCGAAAAGTCGATATCCGATATTCGGTAATCGGATATTGGATAGCAGATATAAGATATTGCTTATTCGGATATCCGATATTCGATTTTCGAAAATTCGATATTTAAAAACTCGATACCGGAAATTCGAAAAGTCGATATTCGATATTCGGTAAACGGATATCGGATATTGGATAGCCGATATTCGATATGGCATATTCGGATATCCGATATTCGATTTTCGAAAATTCGATATTTAAAAATTCGATACCGGAAATTCTAAAAGTCGATATTCGACATTTGGTAAACGGATATCGGATATTGGATAGCCGATATTCGATATGGCATATTCGGATATCCGATATTCGATTTTCGAAAATTCGATATTTAAAAACTCGATACCGGAAATTCGAAAAGTCGATATTCGATATTCGGTAATCGGATATTGGATAGCGGATATAAGATATTGCTTATTCGGATATCAGATATTCGATTTTCGAAAATTCGATATTTAAAAACTCGATACCGGAAATTCGAAAAGTCGATTTTCGATATTCGGTAAACGGATATCGGATATTGGATAGCCGATATTCGATATTGCATATTCAGATATCCGATATTCGATTTTCAAAAATTCGGTATTTAAAAACTCGATACCGGAAATTCGAAAAGTCGATATTCGATATTTGGTAAACGGATATCGGATATTGGATAGCCGATATTCGATATTGCATATTCGGATATCCGATATTCGATTTTCAAAAATTCGGTATTTAAAATTCGATACCGGAAATTCGAAAAGTCGATATTCGGTAAACGGATATCGGATATTGGATAGCCGATATTCGAAATTGCATATTCGGATATCCGATATTCGATTTTTGGAAAATTCGGTATTTAAAAACTCGATACCGGAAATTCGAAAAGTCGATATTCGATATTCGGTAAACGGATATTGGATAGCCGATATTCGATATTGCATATTCGGATATCCGATATTCGATTTTCGAAAATTCGATATTTAAAAACTCGATACCGGAAATTCGAAAAGTCGATATTCGATATTCGGTAAACGGATATTGGATAGCCGATATTCGATATTGCATATTCGGATATCCGATATTCGATTTTCAAAAATTCGGTATTTAAAAACTCGATACCGGAAATTCGAAAAGTCGATATTCGATATTCGGTAATTGGCTTCCGGATATTCGATAGCCGATATTCGATATTGCATATTCGGATATCCGATATTCGATTTTCGAAAATTCGTTATTTTAAAACTCGATACCGGAAATTCGAAAAGTCGATATCCGATATTCGGTAATCGGATATTGGATAGCAGATATAAGATATTGCTTATTCGGATATCCAATATTCGATTTTCGAAAATTCGGTATTTTAAAACTCAATACCGGAAATTCGAAAAGTCGATATTCGATACTAGGTAATCGGATATCTGATATTGGATAGCCGATATTCGATATTGCATATTCGGATATCCGATATTCGATTTTCGAAAATTGGTTATTTAAAAACTCGATACCGGAAATTCGAAAAGTCGATATCCGATATTCGGTAATCGGATATTGGATAGCAGATATAAGATATTGCTTATTCGGATATCCGATATTCGATTTTCGAAAATTCGATATTTAAAAAGTCGATGCCGGAAATTCGAAAAGTCGATATTCGGTAATTGGATACCGGATATTCGATAGCCGATATTCGATATGACATATTCGGATATCCGATATTCGATTTTCGAAAATTCGGTATTTAAAAACTCGATACCGGAATTTCTAAAAGTCGATATTCGATATTCGGTAAACGGATATCGGATATTGTATAGCCGATATTCGATATTGCATATTCGGATATCCGATATTCGATTTTCGAAAATTCGTTATTTAAAAACTCGATACCGGAAATTCGAAAAGTCGATATTCGGTAACTGGATACCGGATATTGGATAGCCGATATTCGATATGGCATATTCGGATATCCGATATTCGATTTTCGAAAATTCGATATTTAAAAATTCGATACAGGAAATTCTAAAAGTCGATATTCGATGTTTGGTAAACGGATATCGGATATTGGATAGCCGATATTCGATATTGCATATTCGGATATCCGATATTCGATTTTCGAAAATTCGGTATTTAAAATTCGATACCGGAAATTCGAAAAGTCGATATCCGATATTCGGTAATCGGATATTGGATAGCAGATATAAGATATTGCTTATTCGGATATCCGATATTCGATTTTCGAAAATTCGATATTTAAAAACTCGATACCGGAAATTCCAAAAGTCGATTTTCGATATTCGGTAAACGGATATCGGATATTGGATAGCCTATATTCGATATTGCATATTCGGATATCCGATATTCGAATTTCGAAAATTCGGTATTTAAAATTCGATACCGGAAATTCGAAAAGTCGATATTCGGTAAACGGATATCGGATATTGGATAGCCGATATTCGAAATTGCATATTCGGATATCCGATATTCGATTTTTGGAAAATTCGGTATTTAAAAACTCGATACCGGAAATTCGAAAAGTCGATATTCGATATTCGGTAAACGTATATTGGATAGCCGATATTCGATATTGCATATTCGGATATCCGATATTCGATTTTCGAAAATTCGATATTTAAAAACTCGATACCGGAAATTCGAAAAGTCGATATTCGATATTCGGTAAACGGATATTGGATAGCCGATATTCGATATTGCATATTCGGATATCCGATATTCGATTTTCAAAAATTCGGTATTTAAAAACTCGATACCGGAAATTCGAAAAGTCGATATTCGATATTCGGTAATTGGCTTCCGGATATTCGATAGCCGATATTCGATATTGCATATTCGGATATCCGATATTCGATTTTCGAAAATTCGTTATTTTAAAACTCGATACCGGAAATTCGAAAAGTCGATATTCGATACTAGGTAATCGGATATCTGATATTGGATAGCCGATATTCGATATTGCATATTCGGATATCCGATATTCGATTTTCGAAAATTGGTTATTTAAAAACTCGATACCGGAAATTCGAAAAGTCGATATCCGATATTCGGTAATCGGATATTGGATAGCAGATATAAGATATTGCTTATTCGGATATCCGATATTCGATTTTCGAAAATTTGATATTTAAAAACTCGATACCGGAAATTCGAAAAGTCGATTTTCGATATTCGGTAAACGGATATCGGATATTGGATAGCCGATATTCGATATTGCATATTCGGATATCCGATATTCGATTTTCGAAAATTCGATATTTTAAAACTCGATACCGGAAATTCGAAAAGTCGATATCCGATATTCGGTAATCGGATATTGGATAGCAGATATAAGATATTGCTTATTCGGATATCCAATATTCGATTTTCGAAAATTCGGTATTTTAAAACTCAATACCGGAAATTCGAAAAGTCGATATTCGATACTAGGTAATCGGATATCTGATATTGGATAGCCGATATTCGATATTGCATATTCGGATATCCGATATTCGATTTTCGAAAATTGGTTATTTAAAAACTCGATACCGGAAATTCGAAAAGTCGATATCCGATATTCGGTAATCGGATATTGGATAGCAGATATAAGATATTGCTTATTCGGATATCCGATATTCGATTTTCGAAAATTCGATATTTAAAAACTCGATACCGGAAATTCGAAAAGTCGATATTCGGTAATTGGATACCGGATATTCGATAGCCGATATTCGATATGACATATTCGGATATCCGATATTCGATTTTCGAAAATTCGGCGGTATTTAAAAACTCGATACCGGAATTTCTAAAAGTCGATATTCGATATTCGGTAAACGGATATCGGATATTGTATAGCCGATATTCGATATTGCATATTCGGATATCCGATATTCGATTTTCGAAAATTCGTTATTTAAAAACTTGATACCGGAAATTCGAAAATTCGATATTCGGTAACTGGATACCGGATATTGGATAGCCGATATTCGATATGGCATATTCGGATATCCGATATTCGATTTTCGAAAATTCGATATTTAAAAATTCGATACCGGAAATTCTAAAAGTCGATATTCGATGTTTGGTAAACGGATATCGGATATTGGATAGCCGATATTCGATATTGCATATTCGGATATCCGATATTCGATTTTCGAAAATTCGGTATTTAAAATTCGATACCGGAAATTCGAAAAGTCGATATCCGATATTCGGTAATCGGATATTGGATAGCAGATATAAGATATTGCTTATCCGGATATCCGATATTCGATTTTCGAAAATTTGATATTTAAAAACTCGATACCGGAAATTCGAAAAGTCGATTTTCGATATTCGGTAAACGGATATCGGATATTGGATAGCCGATATTCGATATTGCATATTCAGATATCCGATATTCGATTTTCAAAATTTCGGTATTTAAAAACTCGATACCGGAAATTCGAAAAGTCGATATTCGGTAATTGGATACCGGATATTCGATAGCCGATATTCGATATGACATATTCGGATATCCGATATTCGATTTTCGAAAATTCGGTATTTAAAAACTCGATACCGGAAATTCTAAAAGTCGATTTTCGATATTCGGTAAACGGATATCGGATATTGTATAGCCGATATTCGATATTGCATATTCGGATATCCGATATTCGATTTTCGAAAATTCGTTATTTAAAAACTTGATACCGGAAATTCGAAAATTCGATATTCGGTAACTGGATACCGGATATTGGATAGCCGATATTCGAGATGGCATATTCGGATATCCGATATTCGATTTTCGAAAATTCGATATTTAAAAATTCGATACCGGAAATTCTAAAAGTCGATATTCGATGTTTGGTAAACGGATATCGGATATTGGATAGCCGATATTCGATATTGCATATTCGGAAATCCGATATTCGATTTTCGAAAATTCGGTATTTAAAATTCGATACCGGAAATTCGAAAAGTCGATATTCGGTAAACGGATATCGGATATTGGATAGCCGATATTCGAAATTGCATATTCGGATATCGTATATTCGATTTTCGAAAATAGGGTATTTAAAAACTCGATACCGGAAATTCTAAAAGTCGATATTCGATATTCGGTAAACGGATATCGGATATTGGATAGCCGATATTCGATATTGCATATTCGGATATCCGATATTCGATTTTCGAAAATTCGTTATTTAAAAACTCGATACCGGAAATTCTTCTTCGATATCCGATATTCGGTAATCGGATATTGGATAGCAGATATAAGATATTGCTTATTCGGACATCCGATATTCGATTTTCGAAAATTCGATATTTAAAAACTCGATACCGGAAATTCCAAAAGTCGATTTTCGATATTCGGTAAACGGATATCGGATATTGGATAGCCGATATTCGATATGGCATATTCGGATATCCGATATTCGAATTTCGAAAATTCGGTATTTAAAATTCGATACCGGAAATTCGAAAAGTCGATATTCGGTAAACGGATATCGGATATTTGATAGCCGATATTCGAAATTGCATATTCGGATATCCGATATTCGATTTTTGGAAAATTCGGTATTTAAAAACTCGATACCGGAAATTCGAAAAGTCGATATTCGATATTCGGTAAACGGATATCGGATATTGGATAGCCGATATTCGATATTGCATATTCGGATATCCGATATTCGATTTTCGAAAATTCGATATTTAAAAATTCGATACCGGAAATTCTAAAAGTCGATATTCGATATTTGGTAAACGGATATCGGATATTGGATAGCCGATATTCGATATTGCATATTCGGATATCCGATATTCGATTTTCGAAAATTCGGTATTTAAAATTCGATACCGGAAATTCGAAAAGTCGATATTCGGTAAACGGATATCGGATATTGGATAGCCGATATTCGAAATTGCATATTCGGATATCCGATATTCGATTTTTGGAAAATTCGGTATTTAAAAACTCGATACCGGAAATTCGAAAAGTCGATATTCGGTAAACGGATATCGGATATTGGATAGCCGATATTCGAAATTGCATATTCGGATATCCGATATTCGATTTTCGAAAATTCGATATTTAAAAACTCGATACCGGATATTCGATAGCCGATATTCGATATGACATATTCGGATATCCGATATTCGATTTTCGAAAATTCGGTATTTAAAAACTCGATACCGGAAATTCTAAAAGTCGATATTCGATATTCGGTAAACGGATATCGGATATTGTATAGCCGATATTGCATATTCGGATATCCGATATTCGATTTTCGAAAATTCGTTATTTAAAAACTTGATACCGGAAATTCGAAAATTCGATATTCGGTAACTGGATACCGGATATTGGATAGCCGATATTCGATATGGCATATTCGGATATCCGATATTCGATTTTCGAAAATTCGATATTTAAAAATTCGATACCGGAAATTCTAAAAGTCGATATTCGATGTTTGGTAAACGGATATCGGATATTGGATAGCCGATATTCGATATTGCATATTCGGATATCCGATATTCGATTTTCGAAAATTCGGTATTTAAAATTCGATACCGGAAATTCGAAAAGTCGATATCCGATATTCGGTAATCGGATATTGGATAGCAGATATAAGATATTGCTTATTCGGATATCCGATATTCGATTTTCGAAAATTCGATATTTAAAAACTCGATACCGGAAATTCGAAAAGTCGATATTCGATATTCGGTAAACGGATATCGGATATTGGATAGCCGATATTCGATATGGCATATTCGGATATCCGATATTCGATTTTCGAAAATTCGATATTTAAAAATTCGATACCGGAAATTCTAAAAGTCGATATTCGACATTTGGTAAACGGATATCGGATATTGGATAGCCGATATTCGATATGGCATATTCGGATATCCGATATTCGATTTTCGAAAATTCGATATTTAAAAACTCGATACCGGAAATTCGAAAAGTCGATATTCGATATTCGGTAATTGGCTTCCGGATATTCGATAGCCGATATTCGATATTGCATATTCGGATATCCGATATTCGATTTTCGAAAATTCGTTATTTTAAAACTCGATACCGGAAATTCGAAAAGTCGATATCCGATATTCGGTAATCGGATATTGGATAGCAGATATAAGATATTGCTTATTCGGATATCCGATATTCGATTTTCGAAAATTCGGTATTTTAAAAGTCAATACCGGAAATTCGAAAAGTCGATATTCGATACTAGGTAATCGGATATCTGATATTGGATAGCCGATATTCGATATTGCATATTCGGATATCCGATATTCGATTTTCGAAAATTGGTTATTTAAAAACTCGATACCGGAAATTCGAAAAGTCGATATCCGATATTCGGTAATCGGATATTGGATAGCAGATATAAGATATTGCTTATTCGGATATCCGATATTCGATTTTCGAAAATTCGATATTTAAAAACTCGATACCGGAAATTCGAAAAGTCGATTTTCGATATTCGGTAAACGGATATCGGATATTGGATAGCCGATATTCGATATTGCATATTCAGATATCCGATATTCGATTTTCGAAAATTCGATATTTAAAAATTCGATACCGGAAATTCTAAAAGTCGATATTCGATGTTTGGTATTTGATATTGGATATTCGGTAAACGGATATCGGATATTGGATAGCCGATATTCGATATTGCATATTCGGATATCCGATATTCGATTTTCGAAAATTCGATATTTAAAAATTCGATACCGGAAATTCTAAAAGTCGATATTCGACATTTGGTAAACGGATATCGGATATTGGATAGCCGATATTCGATATGGCATATTCGGATATCCGATATTCGATTTTCGAAAATTCGATATTTAAAAACTCGATACCGGAAATTCGAAAAGTCGATATTCGATATTCGGTAAACGGATATTGGATAGCCGATATTCGATATTGCATATTCGGATATCCGATATTCGATTTTCAAAAATTCGGTATTTAAAAACTCGATACCGGAAATTCGAAAAGTCGATATTCGATATTCGGTAATTGGCTTCCGGATATTCGATAGCCGATATTCGATATTGCATATTCGGATATCCGATATTCGATTTTCGAAAATTCGTTATTTTAAAACTCGATACCGGAAATTCGAAAAGTCGATATCCGATATTCGGTAATCGGATATTGGATAGCAGATATAAGATATTGCTTATTCGGATATCCGATATTCGATTTTCGAAAATTCGGTATTTTAAAAGTCAATACCGGAAATTCGAAAAGTCGATATTCGATACTAGGTAATCGGATATCTGATATTGGATAGCCGATATTCGATATTGCATATTCGGATATCCGATATTCGATTTTCGAAAATTGGTTATTTAAAAACTCGATACCGGAAATTCGAAAAGTCGATATCCGATATTCGGTAATCGGATATTGGATAGCAGATATAAGATATTGCTTATTCGGATATCCGATATTCGATTTTCGAAAATTCGATATTTAAAAACTCGATACCGGAAATTCGAAAAGTCGATTTTCGATATTCGGTAAACGGATATCGGATATTGGATAGCCGATATTCGATATTGCATATTCAGATATCCGATATTCGATTTTCAAAAATTCGGTATTTAAAAACTCGATACCGGAAATTCGAAAAGTCGATATTCGATAATTGGATACCGGATATTCGATAGCCGATATTCGATATGACATATTCGGATATCCGATATTCGATTTTCGAAAATTCGGTATTTAAAAACTCGATACCGGAAATTCTAAAAGTCGATTTTCGATATTCGGTAAACGGATATCGGATATTGTATAGCCGATATTCGATATTGCATATTCGGATATCCGATATTCGATTTTCGAAAATTCGTTATTTAAAAACTTGATACCGGAAATTCGAAAATTCGATATTCGGTAACTGGATACCGGATATTGGATAGCCGATATTCGATATGGCATATTCGGATATCCGATATTCGATTTTCGAAAATTCGATATTTAAAAATTCGATACCGGAAATTCTAAAAGTCGATATTCGATGTTTGGTATTTGATATTGGATATTCGGTAAACGGATATCGGATATTGGATAGCCGATATTCGATATTGCATATTCAGATATCCGATATTCGATTTTCAAAAATTCGGTATTTAAAAACTCGATACCGGAAATTCGAAAAGTCGATATTCGATATTCGGTAAACGGATATCGGATATTGGATAGCCGATATTCGATATTGCATATTCGGATATCCGATATTCGATTTTCGAAAATTCGATATTTAAAAATTCGATACCGGAAATTCTAAAAGTCGATATTCGATATTTGGTAAACGGATATCGGATATTGGATAGCCGATATTCGATATTGCATATTCGGATATCCGATATTCGATTTTCGAAAATTCGGTATTTAAAATTCGATACCGGAAATTCGAAAAGTCGATATTCGGTAAACGGATATCGGATATTGGATAGCCGATATTCGAAATTGCATATTCGGATATCCGATATTCGATTTTTGGAAAATTCGGTATTTAAAAACTCGATACCGGAAATTCGAAAAGTCGATATTCGGTAAACGGATATCGGATATTGGATAGCCGATATTCGAAATTGCATATTCGGATATCCGATATTCGATTTTCGAAAATTCGATATTTAAAAACTCGATACCGGATATTCGATAGCCGATATTCGATATGACATATTCGGATATCCGATATTCGATTTTCGAAAATTCGGTATTTAAAAACTCGATACCGGAAATTCTAAAAGTCGATATTCGATATTCGGTAAACGGATATCGGATATTGTATAGCCGATATTGCATATTCGGATATCCGATATTCGATTTTCGAAAATTCGTTATTTAAAAACTTGATACCGGAAATTCGAAAATTCGATATTCGGTAACTGGATACCGGATATTGGATAGCCGATATTCGATATGGCATATTCGGATATCCGATATTCGATTTTCGAAAATTCGATATTTAAAAATTCGATACCGGAAATTCTAAAAGTCGATATTCGATGTTTGGTAAACGGATATCGGATATTGGATAGCCGATATTCGATATTGCATATTCGGATATCCGATATTCGATTTTCGAAAATTCGGTATTTAAAATTCGATACCGGAAATTCGAAAAGTCGATATTCGGTAAACGGATATCGGATATTGGATAGCCGATATTCGAAATTGCATATTCGGATATCGTATATTCGATTTTCGAAAATAGGGTATTTAAAAACTCGATACCGGAAATTCTAAAAGTCGATATTCGATATTCGGTAAACGGATATCGGATATTGGATAGCCGATATTCGATATTGCATATTCGGATATCCGATATTCGATTTTCGAAAATTCGTTATTTAAAAATCCGATACCGGAAATTCTTTTTCGATATCCGATATTCGGTAATCGGATATTGGATAGCAGATATAAGATATTGCTTATTCGGATATCCGATATTCGATTTTCGATAATTCGGTATTTAAAAACTCAATACCGGAAATTCGAAAAGTCGATATTCGATACTAGGTAATCGGATATCTGATATTGGATAGCCGATATTCGATATTGCATATTCGGATATCCGATATTCGATTTTCGAAAATTCGTTATTTAAAAACTCGATACCGGAAATTCGAAAATTCGATATCCGATATTCGGTAATCGGATATTGGATAGCGGATATAAGATATTGCTTATTCGGATATCAGATATTCGATTTTCGAAAATTCGATATTTAAAAACTCGATACCGGAAATTCGAAAAGTCGATTTTCGATATTCGGTAAACGGATATCGGATATTGGATAGCCGATATTCGATATTGCATATTCAGATATCCGATATTCGATTTTCAAAAATTCGGTATTTAAAAACTCGATACCGGAAATTCGAAAAGTCGATATTCGATATTTGGTAAACGGATATCGGATATTGGATAGCCGATATTCGATATTGCATATTCGGATATCCGATATTCGATTTTCAAAAATTCGGTATTTAAAATTCGATACCGGAAATTCGAAAAGTCGATATTCGGTAAACGGATATCGGATATTGGATAGCCGATATTCGAAATTGCATATTCGGATATCCGATATTCGATTTTTGGAAAATTCGGTATTTAAAAACTCGATACCGGAAATTCGAAAAGTCGATATTCGATATTCGGTAAACGGATATTGGATAGCCGATATTCGATATTGCATATTCGGATATCCGATATTCGATTTTCGAAAATTCGATATTTAAAAACTCGATACCGGAAATTCGAAAAGTCGATATTCGATATTCGGTAAACGGATATTGGATAGCCGATATTCGATATTGCATATTCGGATATCCGATATTCGATTTTCAAAAATTCGGTATTTAAAAACTCGATACCGGAAATTCGAAAAGTCGATATTCGATATTCGGTAATTGGCTTCCGGATATTCGATAGCCGATATTCGATATTGCATATTCGGATATCCGATATTCGATTTTCGAAAATTCGTTATTTTAAAACTCGATACCGGAAATTCGAAAAGTCGATATCCGATATTCGGTAATCGGATATTGGATAGCAGATATAAGATATTGCTTATTCGGATATCCAATATTCGATTTTCGAAAATTCGGTATTTTAAAACTCAATACCGGAAATTCGAAAAGTCGATATTCGATACTAGGTAATCGGATATCTGATATTGGATAGCCGATATTCGATATTGCATATTCGGATATCCGATATTCGATTTTCGAAAATTGGTTATTTAAAAACTCGATACCGGAAATTCGAAAAGTCGATATCCGATATTCGGTAATCGGATATTGGATAGCAGATATAAGATATTGCTTATTCGGATATCCGATATTCGATTTTCGAAAATTCGATATTTAAAAAGTCGATGCCGGAAATTCGAAAAGTCGATATTCGGTAATTGGATACCGGATATTCGATAGCCGATATTCGATATTGCATATTCGGATATCCGATATTCGATTTTCGAAAATTCGGTATTTAAAATTCGATACCGGAAATTCGAAAAGTCGATATCCGATATTCGGTAATCGGATATTGGATAGCAGATATAAGATATTGCTTATTCGGATATCCGATATTCGATTTTCGAAAATTCGATATTTAAAAACTCGATACCGGAAATTCGAAAAGTCGATATTCGATATTCGGTAAACGGATATCGGATATTGGATAGCCGATATTCGATATGGCATATTCGGATATCCGATATTCGATTTTCGAAAATTCGATATTTAAAAATTCGATACCGGAAATTCTAAAAGTCGATATTCGACATTTGGTAAACGGATATCGGATATTGGATAGCCGATATTCGATATGGCATATTCGGATATCCGATATTCGATTTTCGAAAATTCGATATTTAAAAACTCGATACCGGAAATTCGAAAAGTCGATATTCGATATTCGGTAAACGGATATTGGATAGCCGATATTCGATATTGCATATTCGGATATCCGATATTCGATTTTCAAAAATTCGGTATTTAAAAACTCGATACCGGAAATTCGAAAAGTCGATATTCGATATTCGGTAATTGGCTTCCGGATATTCGATAGCCGATATTCGATATTGCATATTCGGATATCCGATATTCGATTTTCGAAAATTCGTTATTTTAAAACTCGATACCGGAAATTCGAAAAGTCGATATCCGATATTCGGTAATCGGATATTGGATAGCAGATATAAGATATTGCTTATTCGGATATCCGATATTCGATTTTCGAAAATTCGGTATTTTAAAAGTCAATACCGGAAATTCGAAAAGTCGATATTCGATACTAGGTAATCGGATATCTGATATTGGATAGCCGATATTCGATATTGCATATTCGGATATCCGATATTCGATTTTCGAAAATTGGTTATTTAAAAACTCGATACCGGAAATTCGAAAAGTCGATATCCGATATTCGGTAATCGGATATTGGATAGCAGATATAAGATATTGCTTATTCGGATATCCGATATTCGATTTTCGAAAATTCGATATTTAAAAACTCGATACCGGAAATTCGAAAAGTCGATTTTCGATATTCGGTAAACGGATATCGGATATTGGATAGCCGATATTCGATATTGCATATTCAGATATCCGATATTCGATTTTCAAAAATTCGGTATTTAAAAACTCGATACCGGAAATTCGAAAAGTCGATATTCGATAATTGGATACCGGATATTCGATAGCCGATATTCGATATGACATATTCGGATATCCGATATTCGATTTTCGAAAATTCGGTATTTAAAAACTCGATACCGGAAATTCTAAAAGTCGATTTTCGATATTCGGTAAACGGATATCGGATATTGTATAGCCGATATTCGATATTGCATATTCGGATATCCGATATTCGATTTTCGAAAATTCGTTATTTAAAAACTTGATACCGGAAATTCGAAAATTCGATATTCGGTAACTGGATACCGGATATTGGATAGCCGATATTCGATATGGCATATTCGGATATCCGATATTCGATTTTCGAAAATTCGATATTTAAAAATTCGATACCGGAAATTCTAAAAGTCGATATTCGATGTTTGGTATTTGATATTGGATATTCGGTAAACGGATATCGGATATTGGATAGCCGATATTCGATATTGCATATTCAGATATCCGATATTCGATTTTCAAAAATTCGGTATTTAAAAACTCGATACCGGAAATTCGAAAAGTCGATATTCGATATTCGGTAAACGGATATCGGATATTGGATAGCCGATATTCGATATTGCATATTCGGATATCCGATATTCGATTTTCGAAAATTCGATATTTAAAAATTCGATACCGGAAATTCTAAAAGTCGATATTCGATATTTGGTAAACGGATATCGGATATTGGATAGCCGATATTCGATATTGCATATTCGGATATCCGATATTCGATTTTCGAAAATTCGGTATTTAAAATTCGATACCGGAAATTCGAAAAGTCGATATTCGGTAAACGGATATCGGATATTGGATAGCCGATATTCGAAATTGCATATTCGGATATCCGATATTCGATTTTTGGAAAATTCGGTATTTAAAAACTCGATACCGGAAATTCGAAAAGTCGATATTCGGTAAACGGATATCGGATATTGGATAGCCGATATTCGAAATTGCATATTCGGATATCCGATATTCGATTTTCGAAAATTCGATATTTAAAAACTCGATACCGGATATTCGATAGCCGATATTCGATATGACATATTCGGATATCCGATATTCGATTTTCGAAAATTCGGTATTTAAAAACTCGATACCGGAAATTCTAAAAGTCGATATTCGATATTCGGTAAACGGATATCGGATATTGTATAGCCGATATTGCATATTCGGATATCCGATATTCGATTTTCGAAAATTCGTTATTTAAAAACTTGATACCGGAAATTCGAAAATTCGATATTCGGTAACTGGATACCGGATATTGGATAGCCGATATTCGATATGGCATATTCGGATATCCGATATTCGATTTTCGAAAATTCGATATTTAAAAATTCGATACCGGAAATTCTAAAAGTCGATATTCGATGTTTGGTAAACGGATATCGGATATTGGATAGCCGATATTCGATATTGCATATTCGGATATCCGATATTCGATTTTCGAAAATTCGGTATTTAAAATTCGATACCGGAAATTCGAAAAGTCGATATTCGGTAAACGGATATCGGATATTGGATAGCCGATATTCGAAATTGCATATTCGGATATCGTATATTCGATTTTCGAAAATAGGGTATTTAAAAACTCGATACCGGAAATTCTAAAAGTCGATATTCGATATTCGGTAAACGGATATCGGATATTGGATAGCCGATATTCGATATTGCATATTCGGATATCC
Source organism: Agrotis clavis (assembly GCA_954870645.1). NCBI lineage: Eukaryota > Metazoa > Arthropoda > Insecta > Lepidoptera > Noctuidae > Agrotis > Agrotis clavis. The sequence continues at coordinate 27,503,561 of OX940927.1, read as the reverse complement.
GATATTCGATTTTCGAAAATTCGTTATTTAAAAATCCGATACCGGAAATTCTTTTTCGATATCCGATATTCGGTAATCAGATATTGGATAGCAGATATAAGATATTGCTTATTCGGATATCCGATATTCGATTTTCGATAATTCGGTATTTAAAAACTCAATACCGGAAATTCGAAAAGTCGATATTCGATACTAGGTAATCGGATATCTGATATTGGATAGCCGATATTCGATATTGCATATTCGGATATCCGATATTCGATTTTCGAAAATTCGTTATTTAAAAACTCGATACCGGAAATTCGAAAATTCGATATCCGATATTCGGTAATCGGATATTGGATAGCGGATATAAGATATTGCTTATTCGGATATCAGATATTCGATTTTCGAAAATTCGATATTTAAAAACTCGATACCGGAAATTCGAAAAGTCGATTTTCGATATTCGGTAAACGGATATCGGATATTGGATAGCCGATATTCGATATTGCATATTCAGATATCCGATATTCGATTTTCAAAAATTCGGTATTTAAAAACTCGATACCGGAAATTCGAAAAGTCGATATTCGATATTTGGTAAACGGATATCGGATATTGGATAGCCGATATTCGATATTGCATATTCGGATATCCGATATTCGATTTTCAAAAATTCGGTATTTAAAATTCGATACCGGAAATTCGAAAAGTCGATATTCGGTAAACGGATATCGGATATTGGATAGCCGATATTCGAAATTGCATATTCGGATATCCGATATTCGATTTTTGGAAAATTCGGTATTTAAAAACTCGATACCGGAAATTCGAAAAGTCGATATTCGATATTCGGTAAACGGATATTGGATAGCCGATATTCGATATTGCATATTCGGATATCCGATATTCGATTTTCGAAAATTCGATATTTAAAAACTCGATACCGGAAATTCGAAAAGTCGATATTCGATATTCGGTAAACGGATATTGGATAGCCGATATTCGATATTGCATATTCGGATATCCGATATTCGATTTTCAAAAATTCGGTATTTAAAAACTCGATACCGGAAATTCGAAAAGTCGATATTCGATATTCGGTAATTGGCTTCCGGATATTCGATAGCCGATATTCGATATTGCATATTCGGATATCCGATATTCGATTTTCGAAAATTCGTTATTTTAAAACTCGATACCGGAAATTCGAAAAGTCGATATCCGATATTCGGTAATCGGATATTGGATAGCAGATATAAGATATTGCTTATTCGGATATCCAATATTCGATTTTCGAAAATTCGGTATTTTAAAACTCAATACCGGAAATTCGAAAAGTCGATATTCGATACTAGGTAATCGGATATCTGATATTGGATAGCCGATATTCGATATTGCATATTCGGATATCCGATATTCGATTTTCGAAAATTGGTTATTTAAAAACTCGATACCGGAAATTCGAAAAGTCGATATCCGATATTCGGTAATCGGATATTGGATAGCAGATATAAGATATTGCTTATTCGGATATCCGATATTCGATTTTCGAAAATTCGATATTTAAAAAGTCGATGCCGGAAATTCGAAAAGTCGATATTCGGTAATTGGATACCGGATATTCGATAGCCGATATTCGATATGACATATTCGGATATCCGATATTCGATTTTCGAAAATTCGGTATTTAAAAACTCGATACCGGAATTTCTAAAAGTCGATATTCGATATTCGGTAAACGGATATCGGATATTGTATAGCCGATATTCGATATTGCATATTCGGATATCCGATATTCGATTTTCGAAAATTCGTTATTTAAAAACTCGATACCGGAAATTCGAAAAGTCGATATTCGGTAACTGGATACCGGATATTGGATAGCCGATATTCGATATGGCATATTCGGATATCCGATATTCGATTTTCGAAAATTCGATATTTAAAAATTCGATACAGGAAATTCTAAAAGTCGATATTCGATGTTTGGTAAACGGATATCGGATATTGGATAGCCGATATTCGATATTGCATATTCGGATATCCGATATTCGATTTTCGAAAATTCGGTATTTAAAATTCGATACCGGAAATTCGAAAAGTCGATATCCGATATTCGGTAATCGGATATTGGATAGCAGATATAAGATATTGCTTATTCGGATATCCGATATTCGATTTTCGAAAATTCGATATTTAAAAACTCGATACCGGAAATTCCAAAAGTCGATTTTCGATATTCGGTAAACGGATATCGGATATTGGATAGCCTATATTCGATATTGCATATTCGGATATCCGATATTCGAATTTCGAAAATTCGGTATTTAAAATTCGATACCGGAAATTCGAAAAGTCGATATTCGGTAAACGGATATCGGATATTGGATAGCCGATATTCGAAATTGCATATTCGGATATCCGATATTCGATTTTTGGAAAATTCGGTATTTAAAAACTCGATACCGGAAATTCGAAAAGTCGATATTCGATATTCGGTAAACGTATATTGGATAGCCGATATTCGATATTGCATATTCGGATATCCGATATTCGATTTTCGAAAATTCGATATTTAAAAACTCGATACCGGAAATTCGAAAAGTCGATATTCGATATTCGGTAAACGGATATTGGATAGCCGATATTCGATATTGCATATTCGGATATCCGATATTCGATTTTCAAAAATTCGGTATTTAAAAACTCGATACCGGAAATTCGAAAAGTCGATATTCGATATTCGGTAATTGGCTTCCGGATATTCGATAGCCGATATTCGATATTGCATATTCGGATATCCGATATTCGATTTTCGAAAATTCGTTATTTTAAAACTCGATACCGGAAATTCGAAAAGTCGATATTCGATACTAGGTAATCGGATATCTGATATTGGATAGCCGATATTCGATATTGCATATTCGGATATCCGATATTCGATTTTCGAAAATTGGTTATTTAAAAACTCGATACCGGAAATTCGAAAAGTCGATATCCGATATTCGGTAATCGGATATTGGATAGCAGATATAAGATATTGCTTATTCGGATATCCGATATTCGATTTTCGAAAATTTGATATTTAAAAACTCGATACCGGAAATTCGAAAAGTCGATTTTCGATATTCGGTAAACGGATATCGGATATTGGATAGCCGATATTCGATATTGCATATTCGGATATCCGATATTCGATTTTCGAAAATTCGATATTTTAAAACTCGATACCGGAAATTCGAAAAGTCGATATCCGATATTCGGTAATCGGATATTGGATAGCAGATATAAGATATTGCTTATTCGGATATCCAATATTCGATTTTCGAAAATTCGGTATTTTAAAACTCAATACCGGAAATTCGAAAAGTCGATATTCGATACTAGGTAATCGGATATCTGATATTGGATAGCCGATATTCGATATTGCATATTCGGATATCCGATATTCGATTTTCGAAAATTGGTTATTTAAAAACTCGATACCGGAAATTCGAAAAGTCGATATCCGATATTCGGTAATCGGATATTGGATAGCAGATATAAGATATTGCTTATTCGGATATCCGATATTCGATTTTCGAAAATTCGATATTTAAAAACTCGATACCGGAAATTCGAAAAGTCGATATTCGGTAATTGGATACCGGATATTCGATAGCCGATATTCGATATGACATATTCGGATATCCGATATTCGATTTTCGAAAATTCGGTATTTAAAAACTCGATACCGGAATTTCTAAAAGTCGATATTCGATATTCGGTAAACGGATATCGGATATTGTATAGCCGATATTCGATATTGCATATTCGGATATCCGATATTCGATTTTCGAAAATTCGTTATTTAAAAACTTGATACCGGAAATTCGAAAATTCGATATTCGGTAACTGGATACCGGATATTGGATAGCCGATATTCGATATGGCATATTCGGATATCCGATATTCGATTTTCGAAAATTCGATATTTAAAAATTCGATACCGGAAATTCTAAAAGTCGATATTCGATGTTTGGTAAACGGATATCGGATATTGGATAGCCGATATTCGATATTGCATATTCGGATATCCGATATTCGATTTTCGAAAATTCGGTATTTAAAATTCGATACCGGAAATTCGAAAAGTCGATATCCGATATTCGGTAATCGGATATTGGATAGCAGATATAAGATATTGCTTATCCGGATATCCGATATTCGATTTTCGAAAATTTGATATTTAAAAACTCGATACCGGAAATTCGAAAAGTCGATTTTCGATATTCGGTAAACGGATATCGGATATTGGATAGCCGATATTCGATATTGCATATTCAGATATCCGATATTCGATTTTCAAAATTTCGGTATTTAAAAACTCGATACCGGAAATTCGAAAAGTCGATATTCGGTAATTGGATACCGGATATTCGATAGCCGATATTCGATATGACATATTCGGATATCCGATATTCGATTTTCGAAAATTCGGTATTTAAAAACTCGATACCGGAAATTCTAAAAGTCGATTTTCGATATTCGGTAAACGGATATCGGATATTGTATAGCCGATATTCGATATTGCATATTCGGATATCCGATATTCGATTTTCGAAAATTCGTTATTTAAAAACTTGATACCGGAAATTCGAAAATTCGATATTCGGTAACTGGATACCGGATATTGGATAGCCGATATTCGAGATGGCATATTCGGATATCCGATATTCGATTTTCGAAAATTCGATATTTAAAAATTCGATACCGGAAATTCTAAAAGTCGATATTCGATGTTTGGTAAACGGATATCGGATATTGGATAGCCGATATTCGATATTGCATATTCGGAAATCCGATATTCGATTTTCGAAAATTCGGTATTTAAAATTCGATACCGGAAATTCGAAAAGTCGATATTCGGTAAACGGATATCGGATATTGGATAGCCGATATTCGAAATTGCATATTCGGATATCGTATATTCGATTTTCGAAAATAGGGTATTTAAAAACTCGATACCGGAAATTCTAAAAGTCGATATTCGATATTCGGTAAACGGATATCGGATATTGGATAGCCGATATTCGATATTGCATATTCGGATATCCGATATTCGATTTTCGAAAATTCGTTATTTAAAAACTCGATACCGGAAATTCTTCTTCGATATCCGATATTCGGTAATCGGATATTGGATAGCAGATATAAGATATTGCTTATTCGGACATCCGATATTCGATTTTCGAAAATTCGATATTTAAAAACTCGATACCGGAAATTCCAAAAGTCGATTTTCGATATTCGGTAAACGGATATCGGATATTGGATAGCCGATATTCGATATGGCATATTCGGATATCCGATATTCGAATTTCGAAAATTCGGTATTTAAAATTCGATACCGGAAATTCGAAAAGTCGATATTCGGTAAACGGATATCGGATATTTGATAGCCGATATTCGAAATTGCATATTCGGATATCCGATATTCGATTTTTGGAAAATTCGGTATTTAAAAACTCGATACCGGAAATTCGAAAAGTCGATATTCGATATTCGGTAAACGGATATCGGATATTGGATAGCCGATATTCGATATTGCATATTCGGATATCCGATATTCGATTTTCGAAAATTCGATATTTAAAAATTCGATACCGGAAATTCTAAAAGTCGATATTCGATATTTGGTAAACGGATATCGGATATTGGATAGCCGATATTCGATATTGCATATTCGGATATCCGATATTCGATTTTCGAAAATTCGGTATTTAAAATTCGATACCGGAAATTCGAAAAGTCGATATTCGGTAAACGGATATCGGATATTGGATAGCCGATATTCGAAATTGCATATTCGGATATCCGATATTCGATTTTTGGAAAATTCGGTATTTAAAAACTCGATACCGGAAATTCGAAAAGTCGATATTCGGTAAACGGATATCGGATATTGGATAGCCGATATTCGAAATTGCATATTCGGATATCCGATATTCGATTTTCGAAAATTCGATATTTAAAAACTCGATACCGGATATTCGATAGCCGATATTCGATATGACATATTCGGATATCCGATATTCGATTTTCGAAAATTCGGTATTTAAAAACTCGATACCGGAAATTCTAAAAGTCGATATTCGATATTCGGTAAACGGATATCGGATATTGTATAGCCGATATTGCATATTCGGATATCCGATATTCGATTTTCGAAAATTCGTTATTTAAAAACTTGATACCGGAAATTCGAAAATTCGATATTCGGTAACTGGATACCGGATATTGGATAGCCGATATTCGATATGGCATATTCGGATATCCGATATTCGATTTTCGAAAATTCGATATTTAAAAATTCGATACCGGAAATTCTAAAAGTCGATATTCGATGTTTGGTAAACGGATATCGGATATTGGATAGCCGATATTCGATATTGCATATTCGGATATCCGATATTCGATTTTCGAAAATTCGGTATTTAAAATTCGATACCGGAAATTCGAAAAGTCGATATTCGGTAAACGGATATCGGATATTGGATAGCCGATATTCGAAATTGCATATTCGGATATCGTATATTCGATTTTCGAAAATAGGGTATTTAAAAACTCGATACCGGAAATTCTAAAAGTCGATATTCGATATTCGGTAAACGGATATCGGATATTGGATAGCCGATATTCGATATTGCATATTCGGATATCCGATATTCGATTTTCGAAAATTCGTTATTTAAAAATCCGATACCGGAAATTCTTTTTCGATATCCGATATTCGGTAATCGGATATTGGATAGCAGATATAAGATATTGCTTATTCGGATATCCGATATTCGATTTTCGATAATTCGGTATTTAAAAACTCAATACCGGAAATTCGAAAAGTCGATATTCGATACTAGGTAATCGGATATCTGATATTGGATAGCCGATATTCGATATTGCATATTCGGATATCCGATATTCGATTTTCGAAAATTCGTTATTTAAAAACTCGATACCGGAAATTCGAAAATTCGATATCCGATATTCGGTAATCGGATATTGGATAGCGGATATAAGATATTGCTTATTCGGATATCAGATATTCGATTTTCGAAAATTCGATATTTAAAAACTCGATACCGGAAATTCGAAAAGTCGATTTTCGATATTCGGTAAACGGATATCGGATATTGGATAGCCGATATTCGATATTGCATATTCAGATATCCGATATTCGATTTTCAAAAATTCGGTATTTAAAAACTCGATACCGGAAATTCGAAAAGTCGATATTCGATATTTGGTAAACGGATATCGGATATTGGATAGCCGATATTCGATATTGCATATTCGGATATCCGATATTCGATTTTCAAAAATTCGGTATTTAAAATTCGATACCGGAAATTCGAAAAGTCGATATTCGGTAAACGGATATCGGATATTGGATAGCCGATATTCGAAATTGCATATTCGGATATCCGATATTCGATTTTTGGAAAATTCGGTATTTAAAAACTCGATACCGGAAATTCGAAAAGTCGATATTCGATATTCGGTAAACGGATATTGGATAGCCGATATTCGATATTGCATATTCGGATATCCGATATTCGATTTTCGAAAATTCGATATTTAAAAACTCGATACCGGAAATTCGAAAAGTCGATATTCGATATTCGGTAAACGGATATTGGATAGCCGATATTCGATATTGCATATTCGGATATCCGATATTCGATTTTCAAAAATTCGGTATTTAAAAACTCGATACCGGAAATTCGAAAAGTCGATATTCGATATTCGGTAATTGGCTTCCGGATATTCGATAGCCGATATTCGATATTGCATATTCGGATATCCGATATTCGATTTTCGAAAATTCGATATTTTAAAACTCGATACCGGAAATTCGAAAAGTCGATATCCGATATTCGGTAATCGGATATTGGATAGCAGATATAAGATATTGCTTATTCGGATATCCAATATTCGATTTTCGAAAATTCGGTATTTTAAAACTCAATACCGGAAATTCGAAAAGTCGATATTCGATACTAGGTAATCGGATATCTGATATTGGATAGCCGATATTCGATATTGCATATTCGGATATCCGATATTCGATTTTCGAAAATTGGTTATTTAAAAACTCGATACCGGAAATTCGAAAAGTCGATATCCGATATTCGGTAATCGGATATTGGATAGCAGATATAAGATATTGCTTATTCGGATATCCGATATTCGATTTTCGAAAATTCGATATTTAAAAAGTCGATACCGGAAATTCGAAAAGTCGATATTCGGTAATTGGATACCGGATATTCGATAGCCGATATTCGATATGACATATTCGGATATCCGATATTCGATTTTCGAAAATTCGGTATTTAAAAACTCGATACCGGAATTTCTAAAAGTCGATATTCGATATTCGGTAAACGGATATCGGATATTGTTTAGCCGATATTCGATATTGCATATTCGGATATCCGATATTCGATTTTCGAAAATTCGTTATTTAAAAACTCGATACCGGAAATTCGAAAAGTCGATATTCGGTAACTGGATACCGGATATTGGATAGCCGATATTCGATATTGCATATTCAGATATCCGATATTCGATTTTCAAAAATTCGGTATTTAAAAACTCGATACCGGAAATTCGAAAAGTCGATATTCGGTATTTGGATACCGGATATTCGATAGCCGATATTCGATATGACATATTCGTATATCCGATATTCGATTTTCGAAAATTCGGTAATTAAAAACTCGATACCGGAAATTCGAAAAGTCGATATTCGGTATTCGGTAAACGGATATCAAATATTGTATAGCCGATATTTGATATTGCATATTCGGATATCCGATATTCGATTTTCGAAAATTCGGTATTTAAAATTCGATACCGGAAATTCCAAAAGTCGATTTTCGATATTCGGTAAACGGATATCGGATATTGGATAGCCTATATTCGATATTGCATATTCAGATATCCGATATTCGATTTTCAAAAATTCGGTATTTAAAAACTCGATACCGGAAATTCGAAAAGTCGATATTCGATATTCGGTAAACGGATATCGGATATTGGATAGCCGATATTCGATATGGCATATTCGGATATCCGATATTCGAATTTCGAAAATTCGGTATTTAAAATTCGATACCGGAAATTCGAAAAGTCGATATTCGGTAAACGGATATCGGATATTGGATAGCCGATATTCGAAATTGCATATTCGGATATCCGATATTCGATTTTTGGAAAATTCGGTATTTAAAAACTCGATACCGGAAATTCGAAAAGTCGATATTCGATATTCGGTAAACGTATATTGGATAGCCGATATTCGATATTGCATATTCGGATATCCGATATTCGATTTTCGAAAATTCGATATTTAAAAACTCGATACCGGAAATTCGAAAAGTCGATATTCGATATTCGGTAAACGGATATTGGATAGCCGATATTCGATATTGCATATTCGGATATCCGATATTCGATTTTCAAAAATTCGGTATTTAAAAACTCGATACCGGAAATTCGAAAAGTCGATATTCGATATTCGGTAATTGGCTTCCGGATATTCGATAGCCGATATTCGATATTGCATATTCGGATATCCGATATTCGATTTTCGAAAATTCGTTATTTTAAAACTCGATACCGGAAATTCGAAAAGTCGATATTCGATACTAGGTAATCGGATATCTGATATTGGATAGCCGATATTCGATATTGCATATTCGGATATCCGATATTCGATTTTCGAAAATTGGTTATTTAAAAACTCGATACCGGAAATTCGAAAAGTCGATATCCGATATTCGGTAATCGGATATTGGATAGCAGATATAAGATATTGCTTATTCGGATATCCGATATTCGATTTTCGAAAATTTGATATTTAAAAACTCGATACCGGAAATTCGAAAAGTCGATTTTCGATATTCGGTAAACGGATATCGGATATTGGATAGCCGATATTCGATATTGCATATTCGGATATCCGATATTCGATTTTCGAAAATTCGATATTTTAAAACTCGATACCGGAAATTCGAAAAGTCGATATCCGATATTCGGTAATCGGATATTGGATAGCAGATATAAGATATTGCTTATTCGGATATCCAATATTCGATTTTCGAAAATTCGGTATTTTAAAACTCAATACCGGAAATTCGAAAAGTCGATATTCGATACTAGGTAATCGGATATCTGATATTGGATAGCCGATATTCGATATTGCATATTCGGATATCCGATATTCGATTTTCGAAAATTGGTTATTTAAAAACTCGATACCGGAAATTCGAAAAGTCGATATCCGATATTCGGTAATCGGATATTGGATAGCAGATATAAGATATTGCTTATTCGGATATCCGATATTCGATTTTCGAAAATTCGATATTTAAAAACTCGATACCGGAAATTCGAAAAGTCGATATTCGGTAATTGGATACCGGATATTCGATAGCCGATATTCGATATGACATATTCGGATATCCGATATTCGATTTTCGAAAATTCGGTATTTAAAAACTCGATACCGGAATTTCTAAAAGTCGATATTCGATATTCGGTAAACGGATATCGGATATTGTATAGCCGATATTCGATATTGCATATTCGGATATCCGATATTCGATTTTCGAAAATTCGTTATTTAAAAACTTGATACCGGAAATTCGAAAATTCGATATTCGGTAACTGGATACCGGATATTGGATAGCCGATATTCGATATGGCATATTCGGATATCCGATATTCGATTTTCGAAAATTCGATATTTAAAAATTCGATACCGGAAATTCTAAAAGTCGATATTCGATGTTTGGTAAACGGATATCGGATATTGGATAGCCGATATTCGATATTGCATATTCGGATATCCGATATTCGATTTTCGAAAATTCGGTATTTAAAATTCGATACCGGAAATTCGAAAAGTCGATATCCTATATTCGGTAATCGGATATTGGATAGCAGATATAAGATATTGCTTATTCGGATATCCGATATTCGATTTTCGAAAATTCGATATTTAAAAACTCGATACCGGAAATTCCAAAAGTCGATTTTCGATATTCGGTAAACGGATATCGGATATTGGATAGCCTATATTCGATATTGCATATTCAGATATCCGATATTCGATTTTCAAAAATTCGGTATTTAAAAACTCGATACCGGAAATTCGAAAAGTCGATATTCGATATTCGTTAAACGGATATCGGATATTGGATAGCCGATATTCGATATGGCATATTCGGATATCCGATATTCGAATTTCGAAAATTCGGTATTTAAAATTCGATACCGGAAATTCGAAAAGTCGATATTCGGTAAACGGATATCGGATATTGGATAGCCGATATTCGAAATTGCATATTCGGATATCGTATATTCGATTTTCGAAAATAGGGTATTTAAAAATTCGATACCGGAAATTCTAAAAGTCGATATTCGATGTTTGGTAAACGGATATCGGATATTGGATAGCCGATATTCGATATTGCATATTCGGAAATCCGATATTCGATTTTCGAAAATTCGGTATTTAAAATTCGATACCGGAAATTCGAAAAGTCGATATTCGGTAAACGGATATCGGATATTGGATAGCCGATATTCGAAATTGCATATTCGGATATCGTATATTCGATTTTCGAAAATAGGGTATTTAAAAACTCGATACCGGAAATTCTAAAAGTCGATATTCGATATTCGGTAAACGGATATCGGATATTGGATAGCCGATATTCGATATTGCATATTCGGATATCCGATATTCGATTTTCGAAAATTCGTTATTTAAAAACTCGATACCGGAAATTCTTCTTCGATATCCGATATTCGGTAATCGGATATTGGATAGCAGATATAAGATATTGCTTATTCGGACATCCGATATTCGATTTTCGAAAATTCGATATTTAAAAACTCGATACCGGAAATTCCAAAAGTCGATTTTCGATATTCGGTAAACGGATATCGGATATTGGATAGCCGATATTCGATATGGCATATTCGGATATCCGATATTCGAATTTCGAAAATTCGGTATTTAAAATTCGATACCGGAAATTCGAAAAGTCGATATTCGGTAAACGGATATCGGATATTTGATAGCCGATATTCGAAATTGCATATTCGGATATCCGATATTCGATTTTTGGAAAATTCGGTATTTAAAAACTCGATACCGGAAATTCGAAAAGTCGATATTCGATATTCGGTAAACGGATATTGGATAGCCGATATTCGATATTGCATATTCGGATATCCGATATTCGATTTTCGAAAATTCGATATTTAAAAACTCGATACCGGAAATTCGAAAAGTCGATATTCGATATTCGGTAAACGGATATTGGATAGCCGATATTCGATATTGCATATTCGGATATCCGATATTCGATTTTCAAAAATTCGGTATTTAAAAACTCGATACCGGAAATTCGAAAAGTCGATATTCGATATTCGGTAATTGGCTTCCGGATATTCGATAGCCGATATTCGATATTGCATATTCGGATATCCGATATTCGATTTTCGAAAATTCGTTATTTTAAAACTCGATACCGGAAATTCGAAAAGTCGATATCCGATATTCGGTAATCGGATATTGGATAGCAGATATAAGATATTGCTTATTCGGATATCCGATATTCGATTTTCGAAAATTCGGTATTTTAAAAGTCAATACCGGAAATTCGAAAAGTCGATATTCGATACTAGGTAATCGGATATCTGATATTGGATAGCCGATATTCGATATTGCATATTCGGATATCCGATATTCGATTTTCGAAAATTGGTTATTTAAAAACTCGATACCGGAAATTCGAAAAGTCGATATCCGATATTCGGTAATCGGATATTGGATAGCAGATATAAGATATTGCTTATTCGGATATCCGATATTCGATTTTCGAAAATTTGATATTTAAAAACTCGATACCGGAAATTCGAAAAGTCGATTTTCGATATTCGGTAAACGGATATCGGATATTGGATAGCCGATATTCGATATTGCATATTCAGATATCCGATATTCGATTTTCAAAAATTCGGTATTTAAAAACTCGATACCGGAAATTCGAAAAGTCGATATTCGGTAATTGGATACCGGATATTCGATAGCCGATATTCGATATGACATATTCGGATATCCGATATTCGATTTTCGAAAATTCGGTATTTAAAAACTCGATACCGGAAATTCTAAAAGTCGATTTTCGATATTCGGTAAACGGATATCGGATATTGTATAGCCGATATTCGATATTGCATATTCGGATATCCGATATTCGATTTTCGAAAATTCGTTATTTAAAAACTTGATACCGGAAATTCGAAAATTCGATATTCGGTAACTGGATACCGGATATTGGATAGCCGATATTCGATATGGCATATTCGGATATCCGATATTCGATTTTCGACAATTCGATATTTAAAAATTCGATACCGGAAATTCTAAAAGTCGATATTCGATGTTTGGTAAACGGATATCGGATATTGGATAGCCGATATTCGATATTGCATATTCGGAAATCCGATATTCGATTTTCGAAAATTCGGTATTTAAAATTCGATACCGGAAATTCGAAAAGTCGATATTCGATACTAGGTAATCGGATATCTGATATTGGATAGCCGATATTCGATATTGCATATTCGGATATCCGATATTCGATTTTCGAAAATTCGTTATTTAAAAACTCGATACCGGAAATTCGAAAAGTCGATATCCGATATTCGGTAATCGGATATTGGATAGCAGATATAAGATATTGCTTATTCGGATATCCGATATTCGATTTTCGAAAATTCGATATTTAAAAACTCGATACCGGAAATTCGAAAAGTCGATTTTCGATATTCGGTAAACGGATATCGGATATTGGATAGCCGATATTCGATATTGCATTTTCAGATATCCGATATTCGATTTTCAAAAATTCGGTATTTAAAAAACTCGATACCGGAAATTCGAAAAGTCGATATTCGGTATTTGGATACCGGATATTCGATAGCCGATATTCGATATGACATATTCGTATATCCGATATTCGATTTTCGAAAATTCGGTAATTAAAAACTCGATACCGGAAATTCGAAAAGTCGATATTCGGTATTCGGTAAACGGATATCAAATATTGTATAGCCGATATTTGATATTGCATATTCGGATATCCGAATTTCGATTTTCGAAAATTCGATATTTAAAAACTCGATACCGGAAATTCGAAAAGTCGATTTTCGATATTCGGTAAACGGATATCGGATATTGGATAGCCGATATTCGATATGGCATATTCGGATATCCGATATTCGATTTTCGAAAATTCGATATTTAAAAATTCGATACCGGAAATTCTAAAAGTCGATATTCGATGTTTGGTAAACGGATTTCGGATATTGGATAGCCGATATTCGATATTGCATATTCGGATATCCGATATTCGATTTTCGAAAATTCGGTATTTAAAATTCGATACCGGAAATTCGAAAAGTCGATATTCGGTAAACGGATATCGGATATTGGATAGCCGATATTCGAAATTGCATATTCGGATATCGTATATTCGATTTTCGAAAATAGGGTATTTAAATAAAGTAAGATCTGAAAGAACCTAAGAGGCCTCGCAATGCTGATGTCACCGACGATCACGTTTAGGTCAAGGGCCACCACTGCTCACGCGGGGATACATATACGTAAGCTCAACAGTCATAATATCAACAGTTACAACATCAACAACGTAAGACCAACGATTCAAAATCTCAACAATTCAGAATGTCAACAGTTATGGAAGTCAACAGTTCAATAGATCAACGATTTAAAATGTCAATACTTCCACAGTTATGAAACTCAACAGCTTACTGTTTACTGTGTTTTGGCCAACTTGGAAAGCATTAGCTAAATACTAACTAATGTTATTGTTACATGTTTTACTACAAACAGACAATCCATTTTTCTCTAAATGTGTGGTGAGAAAAATAAGTGGTGTCCAATATACAATATATTATCATAATGGTTGGTTATTATTTTATTTAGCTAATACTTTCCAAGTTGAGATTTTAAACTTTGGCCTGGTGAGCTGTTGACTTCCTTAACTGTTGACATTCTGAATTGTTGAGATTTTGAATCGTTGGTCTTACGGTGTTGATGTTTTAACTGTTGATATTATGGCTGTTGAGCTTACGTATGTATCCCGCTCACGCGAGGCCCCATGTTGCTAAATAACTTGGTAACGTTTTTTTTTTGTTAAGTACTGGGAACTGAAAGAGTCCAACAGGCCTAGCAAAGCTGTTGACTTGTCGCTGTCACTTCACAATCACATTTGGTATAGATGACTTGGAGGAACCAAGTAATCTTACAGGAAGGGGACCTCGCACATCAAGCGTCTTGCCTCCTTGATTCGGTCGCGCTACGCCACTGGCGCGAAACTAGAAATAAGAATCACTCATACGAGATACGGTCGAGGCGTTTCTCAGTTTTTTATTAATAAATATTTAATAAATATTCGGTAATTGGCTTCCGGATATTCGATAGCCGATATTCGATATTGCATATTCGGATATCCGATATTCGATTTTCGAAAATTCGTTATTTTAAAACTCGATACCGGAAATTCGAAAAGTCGATATCCGATATTCGGTAATCGGATATTGGATAGCAGATATAAGATATTGCTTATTCGGATATCCGATATTCGATTTCGAAAATTCGGTATTTTATAAGTCAATACCGGAAATTCGAAAAGTCGATATTCGATACTAGGTAATCGGATATCTGATATTGGATAGCCGATATTCGATATTGCATATTCGGATATCCGATATTCGATTTTCGAAAATTGGTTATTTAAAAACTCGATACCGGAAATTCGAAAAGTCGATATCCGATATTCGGTAATCGGATATTGGATAGCAGATATAAGATATTGCTTATTCGGATATCCGATATTCGATTTTCGAAAATTTGATATTTAAAAACTCGATACCGGAAATTCGAAAAGTCGATTTTCGATATTCGGTAAACGGATATCGGATATTGGATAGCCGATATTCGATATTGCACATTCAGATATCCGATATTCGATCTTCAAAAATTCGGTATTTAAAAACTCGATACCGGAAATTCGAAAAGTCGATATTCGGTAATTGGATACCGGATATTCGATAGCCGATATTCGATATGACATATTCGGATATCCGATATTCGATTTTCGAAAATTCGGTATTTAAAAACTCGATACCGGAAATTCTAAAAGTCGATTTTCGATATTCGGTAAACGGATATCGGATATTGTATAGCCGATATTCGATATTGCATATTCGGATATCCGATATTCGATTTTCGAAAATTCGTTATTTAAAAACTTGATACCGGAAATTCGAAAATTCGATATTCGGTAACTGGATACCGGATATTGGATAGCCGATATTCGATATGGCATATTCGGATATCCGATATTCGATTTTCGAAAATTCGATATTTAAAAATTCGATACCGGAAATTCTAAAAGTCGATATTCGATGTTTGGTAAACGGATATCGGATATTGGATAGCCGATATTCGATATTGCATATTCGGAAATCCGATATTCGATTTTCGAAAATTCGGTATTTAAAATTCGATACCGGAAATTCGAAAAGTCGATATTCGGTAAACGGATATCGGATATTGGATAGCCGATATTCGAAATTGCATATTCGGATATCGTATATTCGATTTTCGAAAATAGGGTATTTAAAAACTCGATACCGGAAATTCTAAAAGTCGATATTCGTTATTCGGTAAACGGATATCGGATATTGGATAGCCGATATTCGATATTGCATATTCGGATATCCGATATTCGATTTTCGAAAATTCGTTATTTAAAAACTCGATACCGGAAATTCTTCTTTGATATCCGATATTCGGTAATCGGATATTGGATAGCAGATATAAGATATTGCTTATTCGGATATCCGATATTCGATTTTCGAAAATTCGATATTTAAAAACTCGATACCGGAAATTCGAAAAGTCGATTTTCGATATTCGGTAAACGGATATCGGATATTGGATAGCCGATATTCGATATTGCATATTCAGATATCCGATATTCGATTTTCAAAAATTCGGTATTTAAAAACTCGATACCGGAAATTCGAAAAGTCGATATTCGGTATTTGGATACCGGATATTCGATAGCCGATATTCGATATGACATATTCGTATATCCGATATTCGATTTTCGAAAATTCGGTAATTAAAAACTCGATACCGGAAATTCGAAAAGTCGATATTCGGTATTCGGTAAACGGATATCAAATATTGTATAGCCGATATTTGATATTGCATATTCGGATATCCGAATTTCGATTTTCGAAAATTCGATATTTAAAAACTCGATACCGGAAATTCGAAAAGTCGATTTTCGATATTCGGTAAACGGATATCGGATATTGGATAGCCGATATTCGATATGGCATATTCGGATATCCGATATTCGATTTTCGAAAATTCGATATTTAAAAATTCGATACCGGAAATTCTAAAAGTCGATATTCGATGTTTGGTAAACGGATATCGGATATTGGATAGCCGATATTCGATATTGCATATTCGGATATCCGATATTCGATTTTCGAAAATTCGGTATTTAAAATTCGATACCGGAAATTCGAAAAGTCGATATTCGGTAAACGGATATCGGATATTGGATAGCCGATATTCGAAATTGCATATTCGGATATCGTATATTCGATTTTCGAAAATAGGGTATTTAAAAACTCGATACCGGAAATTCGAAAAGTCGATATTCGATATTCGGTAAACGGATATCAGATATTGGATAGCCGATATTCGATATTGCATATTCGGATATCCGATATTCGATTTTTGGAAAATTCGGTATTTAACCTCTCAGGTACCGCGCTCGCGTATCGTAAACTCCGTCCCGTCCTTGACATTTACGAGCGCTTACGTCATCGCGCGCGTCAAGTGGCGGCCGCTTACATTAGCCGTTATCGCTCTAGTTAGAATGACTCAAATTACAAACTGTAAACAGTTTCGTATTCGTTGATAAAGAGTCTTTGTATTACAACATAAACAATTCTTGTATGACTACTTTGGTATTATAAATATCCCATAGATAGGAGAGATCTCGCCGTAACTAGACCCGTTGACGTATCTTATTTATTTTTGATAAAACTACTGAATCAATTTACACGAAACTTTAGAACTAATATAACGAATATATAAGTAATCTAATAAGAAAATTCCAACATATAATGTTATAAGATTCCAACTCAAAATTCAACTTACGTGGAGCTATTATTTGTCAATATTGCGCGACTGTCAACACTGGCCGACGCTCACAATAATTGTAATCACTCGAGATACAATGACTCTTATCTCAAACGGTAAAAAGTTTCGTGTTCCTTAGTAACGAGACTTTGTATTTCAATATAAACACCTCTTGTATAAGTACTTCGGAATTAAAATATCCTGTAGATAAAAGTTCTCGCCGTAACCACAGCCGTAACTAGACCTGTTGACGTACCTTATTTATTTTTGATAAAACTACTGAATCAATTTACACGAAACTTTAGAACTAATATAACGAATACATAAGTATTCTAATAAAAAAATTCTCACATACACTATTCCTATAAGATTCCAACTCTAAAATTCATTTATTTAGGAGGAGCTGTAATTTTTCCATGCGCAGTTTAATGCACGACTTTGTAAACGATCATCCGTGTTATTATGAACAGGTATCACTATAAAATGTTTTTTAGGATACTACATAAACCTTCTTCAACTGATTACTAACCTTGAATCGAAAAAATAAACAACGGAAATTCCATGGTAATAGAAATACATTGTTGACAACCGAATTGGCCTATAGGAGGGACAAAAACCTATTTCTACTCGATAATTTACGTTTTCCAATTAAAATTTTAGTTGAAATCTAACATAAACACGATACTTTATCAATTTCAGTACACTTATAGTCCTATCATGGAAAAAATAAGACATAAACAACATATCAAGTGGTTGACAACTTGACATTTTGACATCGACAAAGATGCGATGCTTTTTTTTTTTTATAATGACACCCAGTTGATTTCAGTAAGAATTTGGTACCATAATAATAGAATAAAATGTAGCTCTATGGATGATTTTTTTCAAGCGATTCTGAGCCATAGTGTATTATATAAATAAGGTTGAAGTTGGCTTGTACGCGCGATACCACATACGGTATTACGGGGCTCAACGGCAACTGACGTTTTCGAACCACTTACGGTATATCGGGACCTAAGAGGTTAAAAACTCGATACCGGAAATTCGAAAAGTCGATATTCGATATTCGGTAAACGGATATTGGATAGCCGATATTCGATATTGCATATTCGGATATCCGATATTCGATTTTCGAAAATTCGATATTTAAAAACTCGATACCGGAAATTCGAAAAGTCGATATTCGATATTCGGTAAACGGATATTGGATAGCCGATATTCGATATTGCATATTCGGATATACGATATTCGATTTTCGAAAATTCGATATTTAAAAACTCGATACCGGAAATTCGAAAAGTCGATATTCGATATTCGGTAAACGGATATTGGATAGCCGATATTCGATATTGCATATTCGGATATCCGATATTCGATTTTCAAAAATTCGGGATTTAAAAACTCGATACCGGAAATTCGAAAAGTCGATATTCGATATTCGGTAAACGGATATTGGATAGCCGATATTCGATATTGCATATTCGGATATCCGATATTCGATTTTTGGAAAATTCGGTATTTAACCTCTCAGGTACCGCGCTCGCGTATCGTAAACTCCGTCCCGTCCTTGACATTTACGAGCGCTTACGTCATCGCGCGCGTCAAGTGGCGGCCGCTTACATTAGCCGTTATCGCTCTAGTTAGAATGACTCAAATTACAAACTGTAAACAGTTTCGTATTCGTTGATAAAGAGTCTTTGTATTACAACATAAACAATTCTTGTATGACTACTTTGGTATTATAAATATCCCATAGATAGGAGAGATCTCGCCGTAACTAGACCCGTTGACGTATCTTATTTATTTTTGATAAAACTACTGAATCAATTTACACGAAACTTTAGAACTAATATAACGAATATATAAGTAATCTAATAAGAAAATTCCAACATATAATGTTATAAGATTCCAACTCAAAATTCAACTTACGTGGAGCTATTATTTGTCAATATTGCGCGACTGTCAACACTGGCCGACGCTCACAATAATTGTAATCACTCGAGATACAATGACTCTTATCTCAAACGGTAAAAAGTTTCGTGTTCCTTAGTAACGAGACTTTGTATTTCAATATAAACACCTCTTGTATAAGTACTTCGGAATTAAAATATCCTGTAGATAAAAGTTCTCGCCGTAACCACAGCCGTAACTAGACCTGTTGACGTACCTTATTTATTTTTGATAAAACTACTGAATCAATTTACACGAAACTTTAGAACTAATATAACGAATACATAAGTATTCTAATAAAAAAATTCTCACATACACTATTCCTATAAGATTCCAACTCTAAAATTCATTTATTTAGGAGGAGCTGTAATTTTTCCATGCGCAGTTTAATGCACGACTTTGTAAACGATCATCCGTGTTATTATGAACAGGTATCACTATAAAATGTTTTTTAGGATACTACATAAACCTTCTTCAACTGATTACTAACCTTGAATCGAAAAAATAAACAACGGAAATTCCATGGTAATAGAAATACATTGTTGACAACCGAATTGGCCTATAGGAGGGACAAAAACCTATTTCTACTCGATAATTTACGTTTTCCAATTAAAATTTTAGTTGAAATCTAACATAAACACGATACTTTATCAATTTCAGTACACTTATAGTCCTATCATGGAAAAAATAAGACATAAACAACATATCAAGTGGTTGACAACTTGACATTTTGACATCGACAAAGATGCGATGCTTTTTTTTTTTTTATAATGACACCCAGTTGATTTCAGTAAGAATTTGGTACCATAATAATAGAATAAAATGTAGCTCTATGGATGATTTTTTTCAAGCGATTCTGAGCCATAGTGTATTATATAAATAAGGTTGAAGTTGGCTTGTACGCGCGATACCACATACGGTATTACGGGGCTCAACGGCAACTGACGTTTTCGAACCACTTACGGTATATCGGGACCTAAGAGGTTAAAAACTCGATACCGGAAATTCGAAAAGTCGATATTCGATATTCGGTAAACGGATATTGGATAGCCGATATTCGATATTGCATATTCGGATATCCGATATTCGATTTTCGAAAATTCGATATTTAAAAACTCGATACCGGAAATTCGAAAAGTCGATATTCGATATTCGGTAAACGGATATTGGATAGCCGATATTCGATATTGCATATTCGGATATACGATATTCGATTTTCGAAAATTCGATATTTAAAAACTCGATACCGGAAATTCGAAAAGTCGATATTCGATATTCGGTAAACGGATATTGGATAGCCGATATTCGATATTGCATATTCGGATATCCGATATTCGATTTTCAAAAATTCGGGATTTAAAAACTCGATACCGGAAATTCGAAAAGTCGATATTCGATATTCGGTAAACGGATATTGGATAGCCGATATTCGATATTGCATATTCGGATATCCGATATTCGATTTTCGAAAATTCGTTATTTAAAACTCGATACCGGAAATTCGAAAATTCGATATTCGGTAATTGGATACCGGATATTCGATAGCCGATATTCGATATGGCATATTCGGATATCCGATATTCGATTTTCAAAAATTCGATATTTAAAAACACGATACCGGAAATTCTAAAAGTCGATATTCGATATTTGGTAAACGGATATCGGACATTGGATAGCCGATATTTGATATTGCATATTCGGATATCCGATTTTCTATTTTCGAAAATTCGATATTTAAAAACTCGATACCGGAAATTCGAAAAGTCGATATTCGATATTCGGTAAACGGATATCGGATATTGGATAGCCGATATTCGAAATTGCATATTCGGATATCGTATATTCGATTTTCGAAAATTGGGTAATTAAAAACTCGATACCCGAAATTCGAAAAGTCGATATTCGGTAATCGGATATCGAAGATTGGATAGCCGATATTTGATATTGCTTATTCGGATTTCCGATATTCTATTTTCGAAAATTCGGTTTTTAAAAATTCGATACCGGAGATTCGAAAACTCGATATTTGATATTCGGTAAACGGATATCGGATATTGGATAGCCGATATTCGATATTGCATATTCGGATATCGTATATTCGATTTTCGAAAATTCGGTTTTTAAAAACTCGATACCGGGAATTCGAAAAGTCGATATTCGGTAATTGGATACCGGATATTCGATAGCCGATATTCGATATGGCATATTCGGATATCCGATATTCGATTTTCAAAAAATCGATATTTAAAAACTCGATACCGGAAATTCTTAAAGTCGATATTCGATATTTGGTAAACGGATATCGGATATTGGATAGCCGATATTCGATATTGCATATTCAGATATCCGATATTCGATTTTCGAAAATTCGTTATTTAAAAACTCGATACCGGAAATTCGAAAAGTCGATATTCGGTAACTGGTACCGGATATTCGATAGCCGATATTCGATATGGCATATTCGGATATCCAATATTCGATTTTCAAAAATTCGATATTTAAAAACTCGATACCGGAAATTCTAAAAGTCGATATCGGATATTGGATAGCCGATATTCGATATTGCATATTCGGGTATCCGATATTCGATTTTCGAAAATTCGGTATTTAAAAACTCGATACCGGAAATTCGAAAAGTCGATATTCGGTAAACGGATATCGGATATTGGATAGTCGATATTCGATATTGCATATTCGGATATACGATATTCGATTTTCGAAAATTCGGTATTTAAAAACTCGATACCGGAAATTCGAAAAGTCGATATTCGATATTCGGTAAACGGATATTGGATAGCCGATATTCGATATTGCATATTCGGATATACGATATTCGATTTTCGAAAATTCGATATTTAAAAACTCGATACCGGAAATTCGAAAAGTCGATATTCGATATTCGGTAAACGGATATTGGATAGCCGATATTCGATATTGCATATTCGGATATCCGATATTCGATTTTCAAAAATTCGGGATTTAAAAACTCGATACCGGAAATTCGAAAAGTCGATATTCGATATTCGGTAAACGGATATTGGATAGCCGATATTCGATATTGCATATTCGGATATCCGATATTCGATTTTCGAAAATTCGTTATTTAAAACTCGATACCGGAAATTCGAAAATTCGATATTCGGTAATTGGATACCGGATATTCGATAGCCGATATTCGATATGGCATATTCGGATATCCGATATTCGATTTTCAAAAATTCGATATTTAAAAACACGATACCGGAAATTCTAAAAGTCGATATTCGATATTTGGTAAACGGATATCGGACATTGGATAGCCGATATTTGATATTGCATATTCGGATATCCGATTTTCTATTTTCGAAAATTCGATATTTAAAAACTCGATACCGGAAATTCGAAAAGTCGATATTCGATATTCGGTAAACGGATATCGGATATTGGATAGCCGATATTCGAAATTGCATATTCGGATATCGTATATTCGATTTTCGAAAATTGGGTAATTAAAAACTCGATACCCGAAATTCGAAAAGTCGATATTCGGTAATCGGATATCGAAGATTGGATAGCCGATATTTGATATTGCTTATTCGGATTTCCGATATTCTATTTTCGAAAATTCGGTTTTTAAAAATTCGATACCGGAGATTCGAAAACTCGATATTTGATATTCGGTAAACGGATATCGGATATTGGATAGCCGATATTCGATATTGCATATTCGGATATCGTATATTCGATTTTCGAAAATTCGGTTTTTAAAAACTCGATACCGGGAATTCGAAAAGTCGATATTCGGTAATTGGATACCGGATATTCGATAGCCGATATTCGATATGGCATATTCGGATATCCGATATTCGATTTTCAAAAAATCGATATTTAAAAACTCGATACCGGAAATTCTTAAAGTCGATATTCGATATTTGGTAAACGGATATCGGATATTGGATAGCCGATATTCGATATTGCATATTCAGATATCCGATATTCGATTTTCGAAAATTCGTTATTTAAAAACTCGATACCGGAAATTCGAAAAGTCGATATTCGGTAACTGGTACCGGATATTCGATAGCCGATATTCGATATGGCATATTCGGATATCCAATATTCGATTTTCAAAAATTCGATATTTAAAAACTCGATACCGGAAATTCTAAAAGTCGATATCGGATATTGGATAGCCGATATTCGATATTGCATATTCGGGTATCCGATATTCGATTTTCGAAAATTCGGTATTTAAAAACTCGATACCGGAAATTCGAAAAGTCGATATTCGGTAAACGGATATCGGATATTGGATAGTCGATATTCGATATTGCATATTCGGATATACGATATTCGATTTTCGAAAATTCGGTATTTAAAAACTCGATACCGGAAATTCGAAAAGTCGATATTCGATATTTGGTAAACGGATATCGGATATTGGATAGCCGATATTCGATATTCGGTAAACGGATATCAGACATTGGATAATAGATATTCGATATTCGGTAAACGGATATCGGCTATTGTATAGCCGATATTCGATATTGCATATTCGGATATCCGATATTCGATTTTCAAAAATTCGTTATTTAAAAACTCGATACCGGAAATTCTAAAAGTCGATATCGGATATTGGATAGCCGATATTCGATATTGCATATTCGGGTATCCGATATTCGATATTGGAAAATTCGGTATTTAAAAACTCGATACCCGAAATTCGAAAAGTCGATATTCGATATTCGGTAAACGGATATCAGACATTGGATAATAGATATTCGATATTGCATATTCGGATATCCGATATTCGATTTTCGAAAATTCGATATTAAAAACCTCGATACCCGAAATTCGAAAAGTTGATATTCGACATTCGGTAAACGGATATTGGATAGCCGATATTCGATATTGCATATTCGGATATCCGATATTCGATTTTCAAAAATTCGGTATTTAAAAACTCGATACCGGAAATTCGAAAAGTCGATATTCGATATTTGGTAAACGGATATCGGATATTGGATAGCCGATATTCGATATTCGGTAAACGGAAGTAGTTGAGAATTGGGGGTTCTGCATCACTTGCTCGCTGCGCTCGACAAGTGATGCAGAAACCCCAATTCTATTCACGGTATACGATACAACTTACAACGCAGATTGATGTATTATTGTCATGCAGTGGGAATCCGATCCGTTGGAACGTGGTGCAACGAGCTGTTGCGCATCTGTTTTCTTGTCAAATTATTATGAGATGCACAAACAATCGTAACGCTTGCATACACTTATCTTTTTGTTCACATGTCTTCTTTAATAACACCGTATGAAATCCTTTTCTTTTACTAGAAAACAAAATGACATAATAATGTAAATACTAACGATAAACAATAAAATAAGACTTGGAACTTTATTTGATTAAAATTAAATTATAATATAAATAGAAAAAACCTTAAAATCGATCATTAAATATCTGCACGTGATCTAAGCATCTGGTACACCACTGTCAGCATTTATTTCAACATTACACTTTGTGTCAACCAAAATCGGTTTAAAGAGTTTATTCTCATAAAAAGAACACAAACAGTTCACTTAAACTATGAGATACACAATAAAATCATGCAGTAATAAAATGTTTGCACTTACTTAAATGTTTGTACATATTAAGATTGGAGACTTATTTAAAGCCGTTCAGGACACGAGAGTGTTTAAATGTATGAGGTAATAAATAGATCGACAAGCCACTGTGTAAAATGTCACAATTATTCAACTTTCAGTTTCTCAAATCGGTACTACCTAGTTTCCCTTTACTTATAACGTCGTTTGTATTAAATTTTTTTAGTCTCCCTCGATGGTGACCTGAGATGTGTTAAATGGTTACTTGTCTTTAAAATAAAATACATAATACAAAATATAAATATTTTATTTGTGGAATATTAATAGATGGTTGTGGAATATTATTATTATTATTATAAAAAAAAAGAAAAGTCAAAAACAAAAACCCAGACCGAATCAAATATTATTTATTTGATCCGTGCGGGAATCGAACCCGCGACACATGGCGTGTACTTACCTTGTGATGTGAAGCGTCCTTAACCTATACGCCAAACGTGTCGTCAAGAATATTATGAAATACTGGACCACTATCCTCACATAACACATACGTAATTAATAAGGCATTTCAAGCATCTGGGACTAGATGGCGTTGTGTGATAGTTGTGGAATATTATTATTATTATTATAAAAAAAAGAAAAGTCAAAAACAAAAACCCAGACCGAATCAAATACTATTTATTTGATCCGTGCGGGAATCGAACCCGCGACACATGGCGTGTACTTACCTTGTGATGTGAAGCGTCCTTAACCTATACGCCAAACGTGTCGTCAAGAATATTATGAAATACTGGACCACTATCCTCACATAACACATACGTAATTAATAAGGCATTTCAAGCATCTGGGACTAGATGGCGTTGTGTGATAGTTGTGGAATATTATTATTATTATTATAAAAAAAAGAAAAGTCAAAAACAAAAACCCAGACCGAATCAAATATTATTTATTTGATCCGTGCGGGAATCGAACCCGCGACATGTGGCGTGTACTTACCTTGTGATGTGAAGCGTCCATAACCTATGCGCCAAACGTGTCGTCAAGAATATTATGAAATACTGGACCACTATCCTCACATAACACATACGTAATTAATAAGGTATTTCAAGCATCATTTCAAGTAACATTTTTATTTTGAAACTAGCGGCTCGGCCCGGCTTCGCACTTGGGGAAAGTTAAAGAATAAAAAAAAATCTTCCATAAAACCTGGTCCTGATGGCTACAAACACAACAAAAAAAGAATTATCCGAATCGGTCCAGCCGTTTTCAAGTTTTGCGCTTAGCAACACATTTAGCGATCCATTTTTATAATATAGAAGATAATTACTGAACAATTGAGTGCTTGAGTATTTTAAGTGAAATACAGTCACTTAATTATATATTTTTATGTTTTCTAATAAAATAAATTGGAGTTCAATTTATATTACTCATACTCTATGTTAATAAGAAAGATCCAATAAGGTTGATCTCTACAATTTCATAATGGGAGAGAGCCATTTGTACGCAAGTACATACGATTACCTTATAAAAATTTCGTCTCAGTTTTCAACGACAGTGAGGCGCCGTCTAATATATCATCCTAAAATGGTAACTTAGGGCAATGTTACAATTGAGTATGAATGATGATTAAGAAATAAGTAATTATAAATCTTATGCACAATACGCATAGGGATTAAAACAGTATGTCAATATGCATACTTAATTTTAAATAACCTATTACTAATAACCAAACCTTATGTATGCATACAGTTTTACAATTGATGGTTATCAAATCTGTGTCATCTGGAGATAATCTCCCACAATATTTTTAGCAGTGCATTCTGCAGTGACCCGTTAAAGTCGTTTCGTTTAAACATTAAAAACTGTAAGTATGTACGTATCATTTTAACTCTATTTGTGTTATCAGTGTGGGTGTGGGTGTGTGTGTGTGTGTGTGTGTGTGTGACTAAACATTTTTATAAACGGGTTTTATAAGTTCAGAAGTCGTTGTTGAGAGCGAGTTTATGAGTTCGATTCCCTTGCATGAAATAACTTGGTACGACAGGAGCCTAATAATTATGATCATGAATGGACTGGATGATAATAGTTGTAACTCAACGTTTAAATGTCCGTAAGTAGACAAAATGTTATAATTTTGTTTTGTTTTCAGGTTTCCCAATCCTTTTGATTCCGATACTGAAGTGATCCCTATATCACAAAAGAGGAAGTCAATTAAGCCTAAACCTTCTAAGACAAAAGGAAAAAATAAGAAACCGCTGCAAGAACAGCCGGATGGCAGCGGGTCTGAATCAGAGGCCGGCCCTTCGACTGTACCTGCATCTGCGTCTACAATATTGACTAACAAGAAACGAAAACGCTGCATCTTCCCTGATTCCGAGGTAAGTTGAGATAAAATTGTGATTTAATCAAGATTTCATTCACATGTCCGACATATATTATATCGATGAAGATTATTAATGCCTTAAGATATTTTTGGAATGGTATAATTATAATACTTAATAGCAGAGAGCTCATGATCATAAGGAATCAACAAATTATAATGATGATATAATATTAATAATAATGAACTATTTTTTTCTTTGTTTTCAGGATGAAGAGCAACGTGAACCAATTCGAGCAGCAAAGCTGAAGAGCTACCTAACGCGTCGAGTTGGTTCTGGTTATACTATGCAAAGCAACCCCACAAAGTGCGGAAAATATTATGTTGAGGTCCGCATATCGAATGGTCAGGAGTTAGAAGCCATAACAACCAACGACCGTTGGAAAAATTCGCTGGTTTGTTTCAAAACAGCGGTAGATGACGTAAGCCCAACTTGGAAGGCGGTTACTCAGTTGGTTGCAACAGTTAAAGAGGATTACTCCTCTATCCAACCAATTTTGTACCCCAAAACCCCTTTTTAAACCTTTTTTTTTAAGAATATTTTTGTGAACTTTTATGTCATATAACTGTAGACTTAAGTAATATTTTAGTATTAACCTTGGTTTAATCCTTTTTAATATTAGACATAGTATAGGTACGTATTATCCGATATTATATCCTTTTTCTATTTGAGTAGGTATCTACTAACCATGTTACTTTTTTAGTATTGTTTTCTTACAGATCTACTTAGTAGACAAAACCAAAAACCTATATAAAAAGCTAAAATTCAAAATAATACAATAATTTATAAAATAATAATAATAATATTATTCTTATAAATAAAACTTTACAATGAAAATAGAAGGATTTTTTTGTATTGTTCTCTTACAGATCTACGTAGTAGACAAAACAAAAATCCTATAAATAAAACCTAAAATTGAAAACAATACAATAATTCATAAAATAATAATCATAAAATTATTATTATTCCTATAAATAGAACTTTACTTTGAAAATAAAAGGTTTAGAAAAAAAAACAAAAATCTAAATAAAACCTAAAAAAACCTAAAACAGAAAACCATACAATATTTCATATATTAATAATATTAATATCATAAATAAAATTATCAATAATAATAATTATTAATATCATAAATAAAATTATCAATAATAATAATTATTAATATCATAAATAAAATTATCAATAATAATAATTATTAATATCATAATTAAAATTATCAATAATAATAATTATTAATAATATTACTATCATAAATAAAATTTTACTACGAAAATAGAAACAAATCAAGTCTAAAATTATTGAAAATGGTTTTCTGTCAAACTTGTAACATTAACATTCATAATTATTCTTCTCACAAAAAAACCAACATTCATAAATCTAATAACCTCATAAAAACTCAATTTGATAATGTCCTTATAATAGCTAGTGCTTTTAAAAACAAAATAGTCAGTTACAAAATAAATCCTCAACGTTTTACTATTACACCTGAAAAGTTTTTAACTGAAGCTTCAGACACATGTTGCTATCTAATTAGAGAATTATTAAAACAACACGTTTCTTTGAAAGTAAATTTTGAACTTTTTGTTTCTTACACTTTACCTAAAAATGATGAAATTAGTCTTAAATCTTTTAACACAAGATATGTGATTATACTTCAAAGCACAGATATATTATCCATTTACAATGCATTTGCAGAAAATATCATAACTAAATGTTCCGAGTTCGAACTGAACGAGTCAGGCTGGACAATCGAATCGATAAGTCATTTAGAAATTAATTTAGTCAAATACAATCCTTTGAGAGCGGGTTCTTATTTAGAATTACCTAAACGAATTCAAAATACGAAATCATGTCTAAACATTGTCAATAAAGATAATCATTGTTTTCTTTGGAGCATTGTAGCATATTTGTACCCAGCAAAGAATAACCCCAATAGAGTCACATCATACCCTCACTATTCAAAAGTGTTAAACATTACAAACATTACATTTCCACCCAGTTTAGATGATATAAAATTATTTGAAGACTTAAATCCAAACATAAGTGTTAATGTTTATGGTTTGGAACAGAATTATGATGTAACAGGGCCGTTATATAAGACTTTAAAAAGAAAACTTTATCATGTAAATTTACTTTATTTCAATAATAAAGGTAAAAGTCATTTTTGCTTAATTAAATGTTTTAGTAAGCTTGTACACATGCAACTTACAAAACACAAGTCTAAGATATATTTATGTGACGAATGTTTTGTGTATTTTGATTCACCAGAAAAACAATGTAATCATAGCTGTGCAAGAGTGCAGACTATACTTCCTGAAGATAACTCAAAACTTTGTTTTTCAAATTTGAACAGGACTCAAAGAGTTCCAATTGTTATTTACGGTGATTTTGAAAGTCTATTACATGAATATTCAGACAAAAATAAATCCACATGTGTAGAAAATATACAAATCCATACGGCGAGTTGTTATGGATATTACATTTTGTGCCAGTCTAAACCTGAATTAAATGAGTTTAGATCATATAGGGGGCCAGACTGCTCGAAAAAGTTCGTTGAATCTATTAGTCAGGATGTAATAAGACTACATAGACTAATATCAGAGATAAAACCCATGATAATTAGCAAAGATCAACAAATGTCTTTAAACAATGCTAAACAATGTCACTTATGTAAAAAAACTTTTTCTGATACTGACCTTATTGTTGCTGATCATGATCATTTCACAGGAATGTATAGAGGACCAGCACATGATACATGTAATTTAAATGCAAAATCTTGCCCATTTATACCGATCATATTTCATAATCTTTCTGGATATGATTGTCATTTGTTTATAAAAGAACTTTCAGCTCTCGGTGGTCGTATAAATCTTATTCCCAAAAACAAAGAAAAATATATTTCTTTCACAAAATTCGTCCCGATTGACAAAAAAAATGTAGCTCAGTTAAAGTTTATCGACTCTTTTCATTTTTTAAGTTCAAGTCTAGATAATTTAATAAAAACGATGAAAACAGAAGATTTTCAAAACTTGCGAAAGTTTTTTAATGATGATTATTTATTTAATTTAGTATGCAAGAAGGGTGTATACTGTTATGATTTCATTGATTCATGGGATCGTTATAATGATACGAAATTGCCAGATTCATCAAAATTTTATAATAAACTCACATCTCAATCTATTTCGGACGAAGATTATAATCATGCATTAAAAGTCTGGAATGCCTTTGATATTTCTAATTTAGGGGAGTACACAGACTTATATTTGAAATGCGATGTCCTACTTTTATGTGATGTTTTTGAAAAGTTTAGATCAATGAGTTTAAAGTATTATAATCTTGATCCTTGTTATTATGTATCATCTCCCTCGCTGAGTTGGGATGCAATGTTATTATATACTAAAATTAATTTAGACTTAATTTCAGATATTGATATGTACCAAATGTTAGAACAAGGTATAAAGGGGGGCCTTGCTCAGTGTTCTTTAAGATATGCGAAGGCAAATAATAAATATCTTCCAAATTATAACAAAAAGGAACCTGACAGCTATTTAATTTATCTTGATTGTGTAAATTTATATGGCCATGCTATGATGCAGCCACTTCCTACACGAAACTTTAAGTTTTTGAACGAAGATGAAATAAATAATTTTAATGTAATGCATATTTTAAATGACAGTGATACAGGATTTATTTTGGAAGTTGACTTATGTTATCCTTACAAAATTCACGATTCTCATTCAGATTTACCATTTGCCGCTGAAAAATTTGCTCCACCAGGTAGTAAAAACGTTAAACTAATTGCTAACTTGTACGATAAACATAAATATATCATACATTATGTTCATCTAAAAGAATGTATACAAAATGGGCTTATTTTGTTAAAGGTATATAGAATACTAGCGTTTGAACAAACTTCATTTTTGGCTCCATATATCTTGTTGAATACTACTCTTAGACAAAGAGCGGCTTCCGATTTTGAAAGAGACTTTTTCAAAAAACAAAACAACTCTATTTTTGGAAAAACTATTGAAAACAAAAGAAAACAAGTTGATGTAAAACTGGTTAATGTGTGGAAAGATATTCATAATAAAACCAACAAAATTTGTGGAGCTGAAAAATATGTAAGTGCTCCAAATTTCAAAAGTTTATCTGTATTTTCTGATACTTTAGTAGCAATCCAGTTACAACAAACGAAAATTGTTCTTGATAGACCAATTTATATTGGTTTCACAATATTGGAATTGGCTAAAAGTCATTTGTATTGTTTTCATTACTCGGTGATGAAACGTTTATATGAAAATAATATTCAACTTTGTTATACTGACACAGACAGCCTTTTATATTTACTATATACAGAAGATTTCTATGAGGACATGAAACAGAATATAAAATACTTTGATACGAGCAACTTCGAAAATGGAAATAAATTTAATATGCCTAAAGCAAATTGTAAAATACCAGGTTTTTTTAAGGATGAAATGGGTGGTGATATAATATCCGAGTTTATCGGTTTAAGAGCGAAATTGTATTGTATAGACTCTGTAACTTCTTCAATCATCAAAGCAAAGGGTGTAAAAAAATCAGCAGTTAAAAAACTCGATATTAAAAAATATAAACGAGCTTTACGGTACAATGAATGCCTAAGAGATGACATGTGTATTATAAAGTCGAAAAATCATAAGATTTTTACTCAGAAGATTAATAAGCTGGTTCTTAGTAGCAATGATGATAAAAGACAAATAATGGAAGATGGTTGTAAAACTTTGCCATGGGGGCACCATAAAACAGTATTTTAATGAAGTGCTGTATAAGATAACAATACATTAATTTAAGGTGTCTATTTAAGCAAACATAAATTTTAAATGTATTGAAAATTTATAATATAAAATAAATGATTGGTAAACAAATAAATGTGTTTAAATGTGATATCCTATACCTACTTCCTGTTTAAATTAAACTAAGTAGTAAAACAATGAAACTCCAGAATACTTTATAGTCATAACATTTAATTAATTTTCACAGAAATGTAATTTTTTTAATTGTTTTACATCATAATGATTTTATAGAACATTTACAGTCGACTATTCATGTTTAAAAAATAAAAACAGTCAAATCTCGAAACATTAATAAAACAATAATAATCGTAATAAAATATAATAATTATAATTAACTCAAGTTTACATTTTCTGACAGTACAAACTATAACTATTTATTTTTAACTAGGTATACAAAAATTACCTAAACCTGTTCAGAGTCACTCAATTTTATCCCAATTTTTTAATAAGTATCTCTGCTGTTATCATTTAAATGGCAATCTTGTAATAATTGTACAAACGTCAGCAAATCAAGCTATTCCAAACTGTCAAATTTTCCCAATTGAATATGAACCTTATTCTTTTGTAATAAAGTTAAAAACCCAACAAAGAAATTACACAGATTGGAGTAGCTTGATGTGCTGGTGTTTGTACTATTATTACAAGATTATGAATTTTTATTTAATATGAGAAATAAGTAATTATGTAATCTTACATCAGTTATTTGATTTATTCATTTTGCCTTACTTACATGGAAACTTTTAATTATACATTTCTTTTACTTTTACAATAATACTTTCAAATAATAATTAAATTAACATTTTACGATAATAACAATAATATAACATTACACATTAGATTTGCTTATCTTTTCTACTATTTTACTAACTAAATGTTCAGTTTTGTCCATGATATCATCGTAATCACTTGTCACTATATATTGTACATTCACACTCGCATTATCAGTTTCAGTGTCTATTTCTTCCATATTGCAACCATCCAAATCATAGACCATAAGTTTTATTAGGTGACGAGCGCGCCCTTGCTCCTTACGCACGATAAAAGATGAGTTTTTAAATGATTTACTTTTTTTCTTCTTCAATCTTGGCTCCTCTTTTTTTTTCTGGCGACTCTCCTCATGTGCTATAGCTGCTACTTCAATATCCCAGCTCTCCCTATCTTGAGCATAGTAAAAAGGATTGGTAACTGGGTCCATGTCATCTATCTCATTCTGAAAGAATACCAAGAATATTATAAATAAACAGTATAAAACTATGAATTTAATGTTTGATTGAAG
Organism: Agrotis clavis; assembly: GCA_954870645.1. Lineage (NCBI taxonomy): Eukaryota > Metazoa > Arthropoda > Insecta > Lepidoptera > Noctuidae > Agrotis > Agrotis clavis. Next base: position 27,469,232 of record OX940927.1, on the reverse strand, counting down.
ATAATCTTAATAGTGACATACCTCTGAATTTCGTAGGTTCATGATATCTAAAGCGGGGCTGTAGGATGGTGAGTGCGACATGTTTCTGTAAAAAAAAAAAGATGCATTAAGTACATAATTATTATTATTGTAATTATTTTAAATGAAGAAATTAAAAATAAAAATACTAACCTTGAAAATATAAAATCGTAAACAAAATGACGAGCTGCCTAAGCAAACAACACCTGCAAAGTGATCGCTTATTTTATAATACATACAAAAATTATTTGATGCACGATGATGTGTAACAAGAATCACATTACCTAGCTCACATTTATACATTCCTATCTTGTAAGATGAGAATAGAACCGTTCATGTAGTAACAAGTTTAAAGATAGCCCAAAATAAAGTATATATATATCTATGTTAGGTGATAATAAAATTAATTGGCAAGATGAAGTTGATCAAACAACCCATATCACTACACGTTAAAAATATTAATCTTGTTGAGTCTCCTCAACAGATTAGACATAGCGCTTTGTTGCCTAATACAATTCGTTGTATAATTTGCGGTCCTTCAAATTGTGGTAAAACAAACGTTGTGATCAGTTTATTATTGCATGAAAATGGGCTCAAATTTCAAAACCTTTATCTTTACTCGAAGACTAATTTTCAGCCAAAATATTGTTTTTTACGAGAAGTATTAAGAAGAGTGCCTCAGATAAAATTCAATGAGTTCAATGACGATAAAGATGTCATATCTCCGAGTGAAGCTTTACCAAATTCTGTATTTATATTTGATGATGTCGTATGTGAAAATCAAATAAACATCCGTAATTATTTCTGTATGGGTAGACATAAACAAATAGATTGCTTTTACTTATCACAAACTTACTCAAAAATCCCGAAACAGCTGTTACGCGATAATGCTAACTTTCTTATAATATTTAAACAAGATGATGTGAACTTAAAGCACATCTATAAAGAACATGTCAACTCTGATCTATCATGGTATCAGTTCAAAGATATATGTAAAACTGTTTGGAGTAATTCTTATAACTTCCTTCTTATTAACAAAGAGTCATCATTAAATAATGGAAGGTACAGACAGAATTTTGATATTTTTTTAAAATTTGAATGAAACCAGTATACATTTAAATGAATTCTGTACAAAAACATTGCTAGTGTTATTCCGATCTTAGTTGAATACAGTTGTGGTTGCATAAGATGGAGAAAAATATTAAAATGGAATTAATGAAGTCTGCTGACTCCATAAAAAGAAAAATTAAACAAATGAAAACTCTGGAACATACAATGAACTTGTCACTAGATAAAATGCTAAAACCAGTGACAGATCCTCTTAAAACTCTAGTTAATTCAAATAGTTCTATAGAAAATATAAAAAATAAAGGAAATAAAACTCTGAATACTTCTGAAGAAATTGAATCGGATGAAAATAATACTAGTTCATCAACTAAGTGCAATGATAATTACGAACCAAAATTTAACTCTGCACAATTTTCGGGTCAAAATTCTAATAGAGAATTTACAGATAATTTAGAAATTTCATTACAAGGTGACGACATCCATGATATTTATGATGGTGTTAATATACCATTCGGATTAAGAAGTAAAGACAAAAATTTACTTTTGGGTAATTCTGTTGTATCATTTTCTAAAATCGATAGTTTAGATAGTGATAATGTAATTTTGGTAAAAATCGATGATAAAGCTTATAATTTGACCCCAGGCCTGAAAGAACTTTTGCTACGAAGAAAACCTGATTTAAAGTTAATATCGAGCCAAGATAAACTTGTTTATAAAGATATGTTGCATTATACAAGTGCGCATAAAAGAGATTTTAACCCTAAAGGTCAAATAAGAGGCGATAAAGGGATAAAATATCGTGAGATAATCAAACCGCTATTTTCCGAAACTTTTAATGATACAAGTGAGATCAAACTAGGAGGTAACTTACCAAAACTAAAAAAATATAAAAACAACACTGATTTAGTATATTGGGATGATCCCAATGAATTGGTTGAGAGATTAAAGTTATTAGTGGCTTCGAGAGATGCTGGCAATACAAATCATGATAATGAAATTTTATCTATAATTGAAGAATTAAAAGAAGCTGACATAATTAAATGATAAATAGTAGCAGTGACAAGATTTTGATTCAGTATTACAGATTTATTCATCATAAGCATTGACAAAGCTCGTAACTGAATCAGCTTAAAACACAACATTAATTTGTAATTTTATGTAACACATGCGATCCGAAGAAATTTAAATAGTAAGAGTTACAAAAATATCAGCATGAGCAAAGCAGATGTGGTAAATGAAATTCATAAAAACGCAAGAGTCAATTTTCTTCGAAGGCGTGTTATTATGAGAGACATAGATGATCTATGGCAAGCCGATTTAATTGATATGCAATCTGTGGCCTCAGAAAATAAGAATTTTAGATTTATTCTTGTCATTATCGATACATTTTCAAAATACGGTTGGGGCTTTCCTCTTAAAACCAAATCCAAGGATCACGTGTGTGACACTTTTAAGATGTTGCTGGACAAAGGTCGTGTACCTAAGAATCTACAAACTGATAATGGAACAGAATTTTATAATAATAAATTTAAAAAACTCATGAAATGCTTTCACATTAACCATTATTCAACCTTCTCAACAAAAAAAGCTTCAATAGTTGAACGATTCATCAGAACATTGAAGTCTAAGTTGTATAAAGAATTTAGTTTAAAAGGTAACTACAATTGGACAAACGACACTCTTAACGATGTCATTTATAAATACAACCATACTCATCATCGAACAATTGATGAAATTCCTGCAAATGTAGATAATATTAATAAAAAACGAATATTACAAAAATATGTTATGTTAGAAAAAAAAGTTGATTTAAAAAGTAAGTTTAAGGTGGGTGATTATGTACGTATCAGTAAATACAAAGGAACATTTGAAAAGGGATATACTCCCAACTGGTCGACAGAAATATTTAAAATTCGAAAAATACAGAATACATCTCCTTTAACCTACTTAATTGAAGATGCAATCAGAAGTCAGCCTATTTTAGGAGCATTTTATGTACAAGAGCTTCAAAAGACAAAATATCCCAATGTATATCTAGTTGAAAAAGTTCTTAGGCGGAAAGGAAATAAGGTTTTAGTAAAATGGTTAGGATTGTCTTCTGCTGAAAATAGCTGGATTGATAAGTCGAATATATTATAATAAAGAAAAAAAATGTTAACATTTCATAGTTCATAAATTAATGAAAGTCGTATTATATTTATTAAGTGTTCAATCTATGATTGATTAGTCTTACGATGTGTATTGGAGAGAGCAGTCTTCTCAATTGGCTTATAAATCATTTACCATTTGAATTACATTTACCTGGATATAATTATTGTGGTCCTGGTACAAATCTGATTAAAAGACTTATGCGCGGAGAGAAAGGTGTGAATAAATTAGACGAATATTGTAAAGAACACGATATTGCCTACCACAAGTCGAAAAGCTTAAGGGATCGTCATAAGGCAGATTTAGTTTTATTAAAAATGGCTAAAAAGCGAGCAGTTGCCTCTGATGCAAGTGTAGGGGAAAAGTTCGCAGCACATTTAGTAAGCAAAGCTATGTTGACGAAAGTTAAAACTGGAGCGGGCTTACAAAATCGTAACTCTGATAAAAAAAAATCAAAAAAAATTACTTCTGGCCATGGTTTTAAAAATAAATTAAAAAATGTTATTACTAAAACGAAAAGACACATACGGAAATTGAAACCAAAAGGCAAGAAAATGGCAATAGAATTAGCTATGGCCGCTGCAAGAGAATTTGTTAATGATGCAACTATAAAACTTCCTCGCGTTATTCCTATACCAAAAACTGGTGGAGTGTTACCTTTGATTCCTATTTTTGCGGGACTATCGGCAGCAGGAGCTTTAGCAGGAGGTGCTGCTGGAATAGCTAAAACCATAAATGATTTCAAAATGGCAAAAAAGCGTTTTGGCGAATTGAAGCGACACAATGAAAAAATGGAAGCTCTTTGCATCGGAAAGGGATTACATCTTAAGCCTCATAAAAGTGGACTTGGAATTTTTGTATCGAAAGAAAAAAACTAAAATATCGGCTACCCAAACGAGCCTTAACTAACGTCGACATTCTGAAGTATGGTAATAATATTCCATATTTTCGAGGTGTATTTATGAGAGATGAGCTCCCTAAAAAACCTTTCAAAAAAGAATGCGGAGTTATAAATTTAGATAATTCTAGAAATCCCGGTTCTCATTGGGTAGCCTATGTGAAATACAATGATTATGTTGAATATTTTGACAGTTACGGAAATCTTAAACCCCCAAAAGAATTTATTAAATACCTAGGTTCTAAAGTTCAGTATAATTATGATAATATACAACACGATCATCCTTTTAATTGCGGGCATCTTTGTTTAAAGTTTTTAAATCATTTTTGGTCTGGTCAAGAAATAAAATAAACAGTATCATTCAGAAGTGATCAGTATGCAAGCATGTCTTTAACGGTTACCATCTCTGGAAATAAATCAGAACTGGATTCATATTTTCAACCACCTCTAAGTTTATCTGATCAATACGAGTGCGGTTTGCTATATTTTTCAGTATTAAACTCAATACCAGGAGGGCATAATAATAACAATTTTTTGCCCGTGATCAGAATCGAATGTGATCTAGTTCATGGTTCATACTCCAATGGATTACCAACTCACATTATTCATGAATTCATATCTAATACTGCTGCAGGCCATCAATACATTGAAATACCACAAAACGTTATTTACTTTCCAGTGAACAAAAATATAGTACCATCTATATCTGTTAAGATTGTCGACCAATTTGGTTTTAGCATTAACTTCAAAGAAGCACATATTCAACTACGTCTTCATTTAAGAAAAATAAGATGATACTATATTATAAAAACACTCCTATGAAAATAAAACATCTTATTCCTTCAACGATCTCGAAGGTGCATAGACGTAAGAAAAAAGTTAAGAATACGATTGAAACAAATAAAGGGAAAAAAGTTAAGAATTTGACTGAAGTAAATAAAGAGAAAAAAGTTAAGAAATTGACTGAAGAAAATAAAGGTTTTCTTAGAGCCCTAGGTTTTAAAGTATGAATATACTACAGATTACCGAATTACCGCACTTCGATAGTTCGATCGAAAGTTATGAAATCCATTCATATAATCCCTACAACAATAGCTTTAGAGAAAACGATGAAATCAGAATCCCCATACATCAGCAAGACATATACATCCTACCATCAGCCAGTTCAATTTACATCGAAGGTCAAGCAAAGCTGTTCGGTAAAGATGGGAATCCGATCAAGAAAACTATTACTTTCACTAATAACCCTGTTATGTATTTGTTTCAAGACATCAGATACGAAATGAATGGTATTGAAATAGATCGTATTAAAAATTCTGGAATAACATCAACAATAAAATCATACGTGTCAATGAATGAAGGAGAAAATAAAGTTGCTGCCTTATGGGGTTGGAACATGGATGGGTTTAAAAGTGATGGTCATTTTAGTGCCATCATACCTCTAAATAAAATTTTAGGGTTTGCAGAGGATTACAATAAAATTGTAATAAATTGTAAACATGAACTTATACTAAATAGAAGTAACTCTAACTTAAACAGCATCATATTAACTGATGATGTTGTTAATTTTCAAATAGATTTACAAAGAATACAATGGCGCGTACCACATATAAAAGTGTCAGACCGGGAACGACTGACACTTCTAAAACAGTTAGAAAGAGATAAACCTATTCAGATGGCGTTTAGAAATTGGGATTTATACGAGTATCCATTACTTCCTAAAACTACTAAGCATTCTTGGTCAGTTAAGACTGCATCTCAATTAGAGAAACCACGATATGTAATTTTTTGCTTACAAACTAATAGAAAGAATAATAAAACCAAAGACAGTTCGTTGTTTGATCATTGTGGAGTAACAAACATAACACTATTTTTGAATTCACAGTATTATCCGTACGAACCTTTAGGCTTAAAGTTTACCGAGAACAAATATAGTATATTATACGAGATGTATGTGAAATTTCGTCAGTCGTATTACAACTGCCCTGCGGACCCGTTACTTGATATAACCGATTTCAAGGAAAAGGCTCCTCTCTTTATCATAGACTGTTCAAGACAAAACGATAGTTTGAAAACAGGTCCTGTAGATGTGCGTGTGGAGATTGAATGTTCAGCACCAATACCAGATAACACTACTGGATATTGTTTAATTATTAACGATCGACTTGTGGAATATAAACCTTTGAGTAACATAGTGCGCAGGTTATCATGACTGCCATTGTAGATGTTCAAGGTTTTAAAACAGAAACAAATGAGTTTATCGTCAAGGAAATTGCTGTATTATGTAATAAAAAACTTCAGGTGTTTTTAATTAAGCCTCCATTCTCATTTTGCGATTTAACGAAACCAGAAAAAAGACAAGTCAGTTGGATTGAACGTAATAGAAAGATATACTGGAATGAAGGATTTGTGCCTTACTCAAATTATCAGAATATAATTGTAGATATATTAAGAGATAAAAGCGTTTACACCAAAGGTTTAGAAAAAGTGTTATGGTTAAAAAATATTTCGAATAATAATAATATAAATAATTTAGAAGATGAAGGTTGTCCTAATTTATTAAGCTTGTACAATAAATATGAACATTATCATGGTGTGTATAGTTGTATTTATCATGATACAATATGTGCTTTAAAAAATGTAATGTGTTTAAATAAATGGTGTATGGATAATAAATATTTGAAATAATAATTTTCTTGTTTAATGTTTTTCAAAATTGGTTAATATGTATGTATCACTTTCCTATCCCTACCAATCCCATCAATGTAAATCGTTATAAGTTGCTGGTAACAGATATGAGTATCATTACACTTTTATAATTATCTGTATCAAGAACTATAATGTGTAAACAGAACATGTTGCAAAATACATACAATCCTCGATATGATATGTATAATGAGTATAAAATGCGCGAATTTTCATTTCGTTGTTACTGGGCAACAGCTAATTCAAGGAAAAGATTGGTGATGGAAATGGCTGACGCTGGATTTTTTTATTGTGGAAATGGTGTAAATGATAAAGCAGCATGTTTCTCATGTGGGGGTATTATAGAAGATTGGGAGATTTACGACGATCCTTGGATGCAACATGCTGTACAGTTTCCTCAATGTTTTTATTTGAACGCTGTGAAAGGAAAATATTATATTACTAAGTGCCTGAAATAGTTACTCTATTGAATTCAGAATGAGTCTAACTGTGCTTACATAATACTAAAGGGCTATTACCACAGTATTGTGAAGGTTCGATCATAAACAAGTAAAATGCTTACAGTCATTTAATGTGACATCATAAAATACAATATTCAATCTGCATTGCAAATTGTATCGTAGACCGTAAATAGAATTGGGGTTTCTGCATCACTCATAATAATTTGACAAGAAAACAGATGCGCAACAGCTCGTTGCACCACGTTCCGACGGATCGGATTCCCACTGCATGACAATAATACATCAATCTGCGTTGTAAGTTGTATCGTATACCGTGAATAGAATTGGGGTTTCTGCATCACTTGTCGAGCGCAGCGAGCAAGTGATGCAGAACCCCCAATTCTCAACTACTAACGGATATCAGACATTGGATAATAGATATTCGATATTGCATATTCGGATATCCGATATTCGATTTTCGAAAATTCGTTATTTAAAAACTCGATACCGGAAATTCGAAAAGTCGATATTCGGTAAACGGATATCTGATATTGGATAGCCGATATTCGATATTGCATATTCGGATATCCGATATTCGATTTTCGAAAATTCGATATTTAAAAACTCGATACCGGAAATTCGAAAAGTCGATATTCGATATTCGGTAAACGGATATTGGATAGCCGATATTCGATATTGCATATTCGGATATCCGATATTCGATTTTCAAAAATTCGGGATTTAAAAACTCGATACCGGAAATTCGAAAAGTCGATATTCGATATTCGGTAAACGGATATTGGATAGCCGATATTCGATATTGCATATTCGGATATCCGATATTCGATTTTCGAAAATTCGTTATTTAAAACTCGATACCGGAAATTCGAAAATTCGATATTCGGTAATTGGATACCGGATATTCGATAGCCGATATTCGATATGGCATATTCGGATATCCGATATTCGATTTTCAAAAATTCGATATTTAAAAACACTATACCGGAAATTCTAAAAGTCGATATTCGATATTTGGTAAACGGATATCGGACATTGGATAGCCGATATTTGATATTGCATATTCGGATATCCGATTTTCTATTTTCGAAAATTCGATATTTAAAAACTCGATACCGGAAATTCGAAAAGTCGATATTCGATATTCGGTAAACGGATATCGGATATTGGATAGCCGATATTCGAAATTGCATATTCGGATATCGTATATTCGATTTTCGAAAATTGGGTAATTAAAAACTCGATACCCGAAATTCGAAAAGTCGATATTCGGTAATCGGATATCGAAGATTGGATAGCCGATATTTGATATTGCTTATTCGGATTTCCGATATTCTATTTTCGAAAATTCGGTTTTTAAAAATTCGATACCGGAGATTCGAAAACTCGATATTTGATATTCGGTAAACGGATATCGGATATTGGATAGCCGATATTCGATATTGCATATTCGGATATCGTATATTCGATTTTCGAAAATTCGGTTTTTAAAAACTCGATACCGGGAATTCGAAAAGTCGATATTCGGTAATTGGATACCGGATATTCGATAGCCGATATTCGATATGGCATATTCGGATATCCGATATTCGATTTTCAAAAAATCGATATTTAAAAACTCGATACCGGAAATTCTTAAAGTCGATATTCGATATTTGGTAAACGGATATCGGATATTGGATAGCCGATATTCGATATTGCATATTCAGATATCCGATATTCGATTTTCGAAAATTCGTTATTTAAAAACTCGATACCGGAAATTCGAAAAGTCGATATTCGGTAAACGGATATCTGATATTGGATAGCCGATATTCGATATTGCATATTCGGATATCCAATATTCGATTTTCGAAAATTCGTTATTTTAAAACTCGATACCGGAAATTCGAAAAGTCGATATCCGATATTCGGTAATCGGATATTGGATAGCAGATATAAGATATTGCTTATTCGGATATCCGATATTCGATTTTCGAAAATTCTTAATTTAAAAACTCAATACCGGAAATTCGAAAAGTCGATATTCGATACTAGGTAATCGGATATCTGATATTGGATAGCCGATATTCGATATTGCATATTCGGATATTCGATATTCGATTTTCGAAAATTCGTTATTTAAAAACTCGATACCGGAAATTCGAAAAGTCGATATCCGATATTCGGTAATCGGATATTGGATAGCAGATATAAGATATTGCTTATTCGGATATCCGATATTCGATTTTCGAAAATTCGATATTTAAAAACTCGATACCGGAAATTCGAAAAGTCGATTTTCGATATTCGGTAAACGGATATCGGATATTGGATAGCCGATATTCGATATTGCATATTCAGATATCCGATATTCGATTTTCAAAAATTCGGTATTTAAAAACTTGATACCGGAAATTCGAAAAGTCGATATTCGGTAATTGGATACCGGATATTCGATAGCCGATATTCGATATGACATATTCGGATATCCGATATTCGATTTTCGAAAATTCGGTATTTAAAAACTCGATACCGGAAATTCTAAAAGTCGATATTCGATATTCGGTAAACGGATATCGGATATTGTATAGCCGATATTCACTATTGCATATTCGGATATCCGATATTCGATTTTCGAAAATTCGTTATTTAAAAACTTGATACCGGAAATTCGAAAATTCGATATTCGGTAACTGGTACCGGATATTCGATAGCCGATATTCGATATGGCATATTCGGATATCCAATATTCGATTTTCAAAAATTCGATATTTAAAAACTCGATACCGGAAATTCTAAAAGTCGATATCGGATATTGGATAGCCGATATTCGATATTGCATATTCGGGTATCCGATATTCGATTTTCGAAAATTCGGTATTTAAAAACTCGATACCGGAAATTCGAAAAGTCGATATTCGGTAAACGGATATCGGATATTGGATAGTCAATATTCGATATTGCATATTCGGATATACGATATTCGATTTTCGAAAATTCGGTATTTAAAAACTCGATACCGGAAATTCTAAAAGTCGATATTCGATATTCGGTAAACGGATATCGGCTATTGTATAGCCGATATTCGATATTGCATATTCGGATATCCGATATTCGATTTTCAAAAATTCGTTATTTAAAAACTCGATACCGGAAATTCTAAAAGTCGATATCGGATATTGGATAGCCGATATTCGATATTGCATATTCGGGTATCCGATATTCGATATTGGAAAATTCGGTATTTAAAAACTCGATACCCGAAATTCGAAAAGTCGATATTCGATATTCGGTAAACGGATATCAGACATTGGATAATAGATATTCGATATTGCATATTCGGATATCCGATATTCGATTTTCGAAAATTCGATATTAAAAACCTCGATACCCGAAATTCGAAAAGTTGATATTCGACATTCGGTAAACGGATATTGGATAGCCGATATTCGATATTGCATATTCGGATATCCGATATTCGATTTTCAAAAATTCGGTATTTAAAAACTCGATACCGGAAATTCGAAAAGTCGATATTCGATATTTGGTAAACGGATATCGGATATTGGATAGCCGATATTCGATATTCGGTAAACGGATATCAGACATTGGATAATAGATATTCGATATTGCATATTCGGATATCCGATATTCGATTTTCGAAAATTCGTTATTTAAAAACTCGATACCGGAAATTCGAAAAGTCGATATTCGGTAAACGGATATCTGATATTGGATAGCCGATATTCGATATTGCATATTCGGATATCCGATATTCGATTTTCGAAAATTCGTTATTTAAAAACTCGATACCGGAAATTCGAAAAGTCGATATTCGATATTCGGTAATCGGATATTGGATAGCCGTTATTCGATATTGCATATTCGGGTATCCGATATTCGATATTGGAAAATTCGGTATTTAAAAACTCGATACCCGAAATTCGAAAAGTCGATATTCGATATTCGGTAAACGGATATCAGACATTGGATAATAGATATTCGATATTGCATATTCGGATATCCGATATTCGATTTTCGAAAATTCGATATTAAAAACCTCGATACCCGAAATTCGAAAAGTTGATATTCGACATTCGGTAAACGGATATTGGATAGCCGATATTCGATATTGCATATTCGGATATCCGATATTCGATTTTCAAAAATTCGGTATTTAAAAACTCGATACCGGAAATTCGAAAAGTCGTTATTCGATATTTGGTAAACGGATATCGGATATTGGATAGCCGATATTCGATATTGCATATTCAGATATCCGATATTCGATTTTCGAAAATTCGTTATTTAAAAACTCGATACCGGAAATTCGAAAAGTCGATATTCGGTAAACGGATATCTGATATTGGATAGCCGATATTCGATATTGCATATTCGGATATCCGATATTCGATTTTCGAAAATTCGTTATTTAAAAACTCGATACCGGAAATTCGAAAAGTCGATATCCGATATTCGGTAATCGGATATTAATAATAATAATAACTGGCAACACTGTACGTCAAACATATACTTGAAAATTTCACTATTCCTTTTTAATAAAAAATATATGTTTAAACCTTTAATAAATAGAGCAAATCAACTTACAATAGTAAACTAACAACAAATATAGTAAATCCAATACAAGACAAGCTAAAACATGTGTTTTATAGAAAAAAACTATTTATGACAGCGGCTGACACAAATGTCATGTGAAAAATGATCAAAATTATGAAAATTATGGATGAATACGAAATATTATGTTTGAGTTAATATGTTGACACGAGCCAGAGCAGCACGCGCACGCCTTCCATCCCCGGAGTCGCCGCTCAGCTCCGCCTCGCCGCCACCGGTCATCGGGTCTCCCACATCACCGGCGGCTCCGAAGAGCTTGGGACCTAGGGGCCAACCGGCCCCGAGCCGGGTTCCCGCTACCGGTGGTTGTGTGCAGCGCATGAGATGGACTCAGTCCATAAATGAAAATGTCATGCGCGCATACTACGGGTCTACAGAGGGGGGAACTAACCTCACTGCGTACCGTGTTAGGATGCTGTCTCTGTTCCAGGTACTTGAACCAACTCTAAACGTCTCGGCTCAACGACTTTCGGATCAGGTGCGGGTCATCCAACGTAATCACATGTTGGACGATACCGCGCTTGATAGGCTGCGCTCAGAGGTACTGAGCAACCGTACCATCTTATCTCCACCACCAGCAACGACACCCGTATTTATCAACAGGGTTCCGTCGCAGTTAAATATTGCTCCTGTTGTGGAGGAGGATGATACGGTTGCCACGGTAAGTAGCCAGTGCAACGAACGATTGAGGAGCGCACTGGAGGATGCGCTTCGTGAGTACCGCTCAACTCCCATTACACTTAGACCCCGATTGCCACGGTTACCCATGCACAAAAAAAATAGGGCGCTGGTGGGTGCCTTGAACTCGCTGCTTAAGAATCTTTTCGAAAGCAGCGAGGATCTTGCCGATACACATTCAATCCTGTTTTGTGGGGCTGTTGCGGCATGTCGATTAGCTAATGTCAAGTTTCCGAACAGTGACGGAGCTAATCGACCAAAACCAGCTGTACCAGCCTGGCAATGCAGGATTGAGCGTCGTATCGGCGAGGCCAGGGTACTCATTGGCAAACTATATTGCTTCAGGGAGGGAAATACACGACCACGTGTGATGCGCTTTGTGAGGCGGGCATTCTCGGGGACTGGTATTGGTCCTCAGGAATACATGTCCCGTGTCACAGAGCGCATCGACTTCCTGAAGCAAAAAGTTTGTGCATGGGCAAGCCGTATTCGGCGGTATAAGCGACGAGTTGATCGGTACTCACAGACTCGCATGTTCCGGAGCGATGAGAGGTGGGTATATAGAGGTTGGGAGCGACCTGAACAAAGCGTGGCTGACCTGTGCCGTCCGGATGACGGCGCCACGAGTACATTCTGGCGCGGCATCTGGTCGGTACCAGTCAGTCATACTGAGGCTGACTGGATGCGTGATGTCGAGCAAGTATGTGAAACAATTCCGGAAATGGAAAAAGTGAGAATAACGCCACTGGATGTAGCCAAAGCAGTCCGTCCGTTACCGAATTGGAAATCTCCGGGACCGGACGGACTGCATAATTTTTGGCTTAAGTGGCTAACTAGTTCACATACTTGCCTGGCATCTCAATTCCAGTCATCCTTAGAGTCTGGGTCGCTACCCCAGTTTCTAACAACTGGTATTACCCACCTGCTCCACAAATCAGGTAGTACCACGGAACCCAAGAACTATAGACCGATCACTTGTTTGTCGACGGTCTATAAACTTCTTACATCCATTTTGAGAGTGAAAATTAACACACATATTGAAAGTAACTCCATTATGTCTGCCTCTCAAAATGGATGTAGGAATGGGTCCCGTGGTACTAAGGAGCTGCTCCTCATTGACATGGCCATTAGCCAACAGGTTCGTCGATCTCGCAGGGATCTGTCCACATGCTGGATAGATTATAAGAAGGCCTACGACTCGGTGCCACATGCATGGCTCATGAGGGTGCTGGAGTTGTACAAGATAGATGCAACTCTACGCGCCTTCCTTGAGTCATGTATGGGCCAATGGAGAACGGTCCTTTGCTATCCCGGATGTCGACAGGTCAAGGCGAATGATGAACCTGTATGGATCAAGCGGGGAATATTCCAGGGCGACAGTTTGAGTCCGCTTTGGTTCTGCTTAGCCCTGAATCCTCTAAGCACACTGCTGGAGGACTCAGGTCTAGGCTTTCGGTTGAGGAGAGGTGGTCAGGTCATATCTCACCTTCTATACATGGATGATCTGAAACTCTTTGCCCCCAACAAATTGCAACTGATGAAGCTACTAAAGGTAACTGAAACGTTTAGTAGTGCCATCAGGATGGAATTTGGTGTGGACAAATGTGCAGTCATGCATGTAAAGCGAGGAGAGATTATGGAATCTGAAGGGATCCAGCTTTCAGACTCCATACACCTTAGATCACTCTCCTCATCCGAAACCTTCAAGTATTTGGGTATGTCGGAAGCGTTAGGCATTGCTGTACCGGACGTGAAACAATCGTTGAGGGAGCGCTTCTTTGGACGCCTGAAAAGGGTTTTAAATAGCCTTCTTTCAGGCGGAAACAAGGTGCGCGCCTTCAACGGTTGGGTCATGCCGGTGTTAATGTACTCTTTCGGCATACTCAAATGGACTCAAACTGAACTCGACGCCTTGGATAGGCGGGTCCGTACACTGTTGACCGCAAACCGGATGCATCACCCACGTTCATCGGTAATGAGGCTGTACATCCCGCGGAAGTGCGGGGGTCGAGGCTTTTTAAATGCTAAGACCCTCCACAACCGCGAGGTATGCAGCCTCAGAGAATATTTTTTGAAAATGGAAGTGGGTATGCACCGAGATGTGGTCACAGTAGACAAGGGACTCACCCCGCTGTCCATGGCCAAAGAGAACTGGCACAAACCTGTAGTACTCAGTGCCGAAGACCGCAAGGAGGTATGGCAAGGCAAGGAGCTACACGGACGCTTCTACCGGGCCCTTCATGGGCCCGATGTAGATTTTCTAGCGTCTGTGTCCTGGCTACGTTTCGGTGACCTCTTTGGGGAAACCGAAGGTTTTGTCTGTGCGATTATGGACGAAGTTATCTTGACGAACAACTACCGGAGACATATTATAAGGGATGGGACGATTGACGTGTGTCGGGCATGCCATCGTCCAGGTGAATCCATTAGACATATTGTCTCTGGTTGTTCTCGTCTTGCTAACGGCGAGTACTTGCACAGGCACAACCTAGTAGCCAGAATCATCCACCAGCAACTTGCGTTGAAATACAAACTTGTGGAATCTGAGGTACCGTATTACAGGTATGTGCCCGACCCAGTTCTCGAGAAAGACCATGTCACGTTGTACTGGGATCTGCCTATCATTACTGACAGGACTATTGTGGCCAATAAGCCTGACATAGTAGTGATAGACAGATCAGCGCGCCGCGCAATGATAATCGATGTTACCATCCCGCATGACGAGAACCTCGTGAAGGCAGAGAAAGATAAACAAATCAAATATCTTGATCTGGCACGCGAGGTTGTCGACATGTGGAATGTGAGCTCACGCGCACGCGTCACGCGTAGATACGGTCGCGCGCACCGTACGTAAGCGAATATGGCTTCCAATCGTGTGAAATGTTCAAAGTGTAATATCGTAATTAACGAAGTCTTAGCGTTTGTAAATAATAAACTAGATGTGATGGATGAAGAAAGTATCACTCGGGTTTGTGTTTCTGCTTTCAATGAAGATGATATAGTGGTAGCTAAGAATCTGCTTTTTGAATCCATACCAGCAACAAAAAAGCAGAAGAAGACCAGGAAGAGAAATGGAAAAACGCTCAGAAATATAGATGATATTATCAATACTCTGAAGGAAACAGATCCTGACGAAATTCCAATTTTCGCCGCTTGCGAGCTTCAAAAGTTACCTCCAATTCTATTCGATCATGTGGATGTTACGAAGATATTGAAGGATTTGTTAGTTTTACAGCAAGATATCAGCCGTATGAAGGAACATTTTGTTACTACTGAACAGTTGGATGCTTTTAAACGTGAGATACAATTGTTGAAGCATACTTCCCCAAACAACACGTATGAATCCAATATAAACACCCGACGTGGAGCGTGTCGAAAGGAAAGTTTTGAAGCTGAAAATGATCCCCTGGGACCTCACCTAGGCGATGTAAGAGTGAGTAATCAGAGCCACACATTATCTTCCCCAGAAACATTACATTGCGAAATTGAAAAGAATAAAATTCCTGCTGTGGGTATTCCTGATTCAACACCAACAAATACGCAACGGTTGCTAGTTATTCAAACTGGTCCTGGTAACCCAACAACGAGTGAAACTCAACGTTACTCTAAACACGATAGGTGTCATAATCCTGTTCACTCGATAGACGTTGCTTCCGAGCTTGCGCGTTCGACAAGCGATACGATGAATCACCCAATTCAGCTGTTAGTGCGCCCGACAACCGGTGACTCGAGACACACAGTTAGCGCGCTTGGTAAACCTGCAGCGATGAACAATAACAAGACTATGGCGGACGTTGTTATGGATGGTAAATCGTTTAGCGAAAATCCCAATGATGAATGGACTACAGTTCAAAGACGAAGACATAAAAACCGCTTTGCGGGTAACAGGGGGAAAGCTGTGACTGAAATAAATATGAACTTCAAGGCTGCCGATATAAAGGTACCGATTTATATTTATAATGTGGCGAAGGATGTATCCGTGTGTGACATCACTAATTATGTCACAAGTAAGACGAACCTAAATGTCAATGTCGAAAAGATGACGATGAGATTAGAAAGAGAATACAACTCCTTTAAAATTTTTGTACCTAAAGAAAAGTTAAATTTATTTATGGATGCCGAGTTCTGGCCCGTTGGAATTGCCTACCGACGTTTTGTTGAATTTCGAAACAAAACCGGTTTACGAGTTAATCGAGATAAAGCTAACAACTCAACATGACGACAACTAAAATAGTTACATTTAACTGTAAAAATGTAATCAGGTCAGTGGACTGTATACGGAAACTTTGTCGAGAGGTAGATCTGATAGCGTTGCAGGAGACATGGCTGCTGCCACACGACCTGTCTTTTTTGGGTACCATAGACGACAACTTTGCCTACACTGGCACTTCGGCAGTGGATACCTCGAGCGGAGTGCTGCGGGGGCGACCATACGGAGGTGTTGCCCTCCTCTGGCGAAAAAGTGCTTTCCCTGCTGTGACAGTGATCAGCTGTCGTAATGTGCGCCTTGCAGCTGTTAAGGTAACGCTCAGTGATCGATCTTTCGTGGTGTTCTCAGTGTACATGCCTACTGATTGCAGTGAGAATCTCTTGGAATTCACAGAGTGCCTAAGCGAGATTAACGCGGTGATTGAAAATAATAGTGTCGAGTCAGTTTTCATTCTTGGTGACTTTAACGCACACCCGGGTGAACGTTTTGCAAACGAGTTATTTTCGTTCTGTGCGGAACAGTTATGGTCGTGCGTTGACATGAATATACTACCATCGGACACTTATACATTTGTAAGCGATGCACACGGCTGTCTGCGCTGGCTCGATCACTGCGTAGTGACGGTGGCCGCGCTGCCCGCCATACTTAATGTGTCGGTATTGTATGACTCATTCTGGTCGGACCACTTACCTGTTATGTTAGAATGTAAGTTTAATAATATTAAAATGCAAACTACGACTAAGGTGGTGAATCCGTACGCGCATGTAAACAAAGTTATCTGGGGTGAACGTGATGCTGAACAAATAGCTAAATATCATGATTATTGTAATTTAGAATTAAAATTAATTGATTTTCCAAGCGAATTTAGCCAATGCGCAGACAGGATGTGTAATGATTCCCGTCACTTAGTTTTGCTGGATGAGATGTATAATAACTTAGAAAAAATACTTGTAAACGCTGCTGAATACAGCTATTGTCATAAAAATATAACAAAGCGTAGACATGTAACTGGCTGGAATAAGTATGTCCGAAACGCTCACGAGAGGGCGCGACTTTGTTATAAGAATTGGTTAATGGTTGGTAAGCCTAGGTCTGGTCCGGTTTTTACTGATATGGCCGAATCCAGAAAAAAATTCAAATGTAGTTTAAAGTGGTGTCAAGTAAATCAAAACCAGATCAAAATGGATATAATAGCAAAACATCACTCAAACAAAGATTTCGGAAAATTCTGGAAATCTACAAATAAATTAAATCATAAGCCGAGCCTTCCCGTGAGCGTCGAGGGCGTACATGACCATGGTAGTATTGCAGATCTGTTTCGGCAGCATTTTAGAGTACAGTCACCCCTAAACAATGAGTCGCAGTTGCCTGCGCCCGATGCTGGGACCGCCTGCACCGAGCGAAACGTCATTTTTACTACGAATCAGGTTGCTGCCACAATTAAGAACATGGTTAGAGGTAAATCGCCCGGGCATGACGGTCTCAGCATCGAGCACTTGCAGTATGCTGGGACTCATTTGCCAAGAGTGCTATGTATGTTTTTAAATTTATGTTTAGGTCATTCTTATTTACCTGAAAAATTAATGCGTACAATTGTTGTGCCAATTATAAAAAATAAAACGGGTGACTCGTCAGTGCTAACAAATTATAGGCCTATTTCTTTGGCGACGACAATAGCTAAGGTACTGGACAGTCTGCTTTTATGTCAGCTTGATACACATCTTAAAATAAATGATGCTCAATTCGGGTTTAGGCCCGGTTTATCGACAGAGAGTGCTATCCTTAGCCTGAAGCAGACTGTGCAGTACTATACAGCGAGAAAGACGCCAGTATTCGCTTGTTACCTTGATTTGTCAAAAGCATTTGACCTGGTATCTTATAAAGTACTATGGGGTAAACTACATGAGACGGACGTGCCCCGGGAAGTTATAAACTTGTTCAAGTTTTGGTACGCCAATCAAGAGAACCGTGTTAGATGGGCTAACTGTTTTTCAGCTGAGTACAGGCTTGAGTGCGGGGTGAGGCAGGGGGGGTTGTCCTCACCCGCAATGTTTAATCTATATATGAATAATCTGGTCGAAGAGCTTAGCAGAACTGGAATCGGCTGTCATATTGATGGTGTATGTATTAATAACATAAGTTATGCAGACGATATGGTTCTGCTGAGCCCTTCGATCAGAGGATTAAGAAAACTGATTAAATTGTGTGAGTCGTACGCTGGGACCCATGGGCTCAAATATAATGTACTTAAGAGCGAATACATGATATTCAAAGCAGGCAATAAAACCCATAGCACATATCCACCTGTTATGTTATGCGGCAGACCTCTTAAAAAAGTTGCAAATTTTAAATATCTGGGTCATTGGGTCTCAGACGATTTAAAAGATAATCTCGATCTTGAGCGAGAGCGCAGGTCACTGGCTGTTCGATGTGGGATGTTGGCCCACAGGTTTGCACGTTGTACGGCTCAGGTCAAGGTGACGCTTTTTAAAGCCTACTGCCAGTCCTTTTACACGTGCAGCCTGTGGGTGAACTTTACGCAGAAGGCATATAGTGACCTGCGCGTACAATATAATAACACGTTCCGGGTGTTGATGGGGCTGCCGCGTTTTTGCAGCGCGTCTGGTATGTTTGCCGACGCGAACGTTGCTAGTTTCTCGGCTATCATGCGCATGAGATGCGCATCTCTGCTACGCCGGATTCGCGCCAGCCCCAACAACATTCTTCGAGCGTTAGCTGATAGGTGGGACTCGCCGATCCTGGGGAGATGGATACGACTGCATGCAGTCAAGTAGACATCCCCCAGGGTTGGTGCGCCTCACGCTAAAAATGTATTACTAACATTATTTTTTTAAGATTTGAATTGTTACTAACAAATATGGATGATTCCGAAATAAAATATTTATTATTATTATTATTGTGCCGATCGTCGTGACTGCCAATGGCCTGATGGCAAAGAGCCTCGACGAACACCTTTCGAGGCTCTCCTTAGGGAGTTGGATCAAGGGCCAGATTCAGAAGGCAGTACTTCTTGATACGGCTCGTATTGTGAGGAGGTTCCTGTCTCTGGAACCCTAACCACCGGTGGCTTGGACCCTGCTCCCACACCGGCGGACTACTATTTTTATATTTTTAAATGTTTTTTTATTGTTTTGTATTTTTTTAAAGAAATATTTAAAAATGTAATAGTATGTATGAAAAATGAATAAACGGAATAATAATAATAAAATTTTATTATCAGACCAAGATAGTCCATATTGGATAGCAGATATAAGATATTGCTTATTCGGATATCCGATATTCGATTTTCGAAAATTCGGTATTTAAAAACTCAATACCGGAAATTCGAAAAGTCGATATTCGATACTAGGTAATCGGATATCTGATATTGGATAGCCGATATTCGATATTGCATATTCGGATATCCGATATTCGATTTTCGAAAATTCGTTATTTAAAAACTCGATACCGGAAATTCGAAAAGTCGATATTCGATATTCGGTAATCGGATATTGGATAGCAGATATAAGATATTGCTTATTCGGATATCCGATATTCGATTTTCGAAAATTCGATATTTAAAAACTCGATACCGGAAATTCGAAAAGTCGATATTCGATATTCGGTAAACGGATATCGGATATTGGATAGCCGATATTCGAAATTGCATATTCGGATATCGTATATTCGAATTTCGAAAATTGGGTATTTAAAAACTCGATACCGGAAATTCGAAAAGTCGATTTTCGATATTCGGTAAACGGATATCGGATATTGGATAGCCGATATTCGATATGGCATATTCGGATATCCGATATTCGATTTTCGAAAATTCGATATTTAAAAATTCGATACCGGAAATTCTAAAAGTCGATATTCGATGTTTGGTAAACGGATATCGGATATTGGATAGCCGATATTCGATATTGCATATTCGGATATCCGATATTCGATTTTCGAAAATTCGGTATTTAAAATTCGATACCGGAAATTCGAAAAGTCGATATTCGGTAAACGGATATCGGATATTGGATAGCCGATATTCGAAATTTCATATTCGGATATCGTATATTCGATTTTCGAAAATAGGGTATTTAAAAACTCGATACCGGAAATTCTAAAAGTCGATATTCGATATTCGGTAAACGGATATCGGATATTGGATAGCCGATATTCGATATTGCATATTCGGATATCCGATATTCGATTTTCGAAAATTCGTTATTTAAAAACTCGATACCGGAAATTCTTCTTCGATATCCGATATTCGGTAATCGGATATTGGATAGCAGATATAAGATATTGCTTATTCGGATATCCGATATTCGATTTTCGAAAATTCGTTATTTAAAAACTTGATACCGGTAATTCGAAAATTCGATATTCGGTAACTGGATACCGGATATTCGATAGCCGATATTCGATATGGCATATTCGGATATCCAATATTCGATTTTCAAAAATTCGATATTTAAAAACTCGATACCGGAAATTCTAAAAGTCGATATCGGATATTGGCACGCAGAGACTGAATAATTTATTATTATTCAGTCTCTGCGTGCGCGCACTAGTGAGCGGTCGCGGTTAACGAGAATGTCGGTGAATACGCTTAAGTGTACGAATTGTAATATAGTTATTTCGGAAGTCTTAGCGTTTATAAGAGATCGGCATCATGTAGTCGATAATGAAAGCTTGATAAGAATATGTGAAACTGCTTTTTCTGAAGAGGAAATAGATGAAGCGAAGAAATTGTTGTTTATTTCTACAAAAACAACCAAGAAACTAGTGTCAAGGCGCAAAAATAAGAAACAAAAGGACGTGGAAGACATGATTACTGTCTTTAAAACGATAGATCCGGAACATATACCAGTGTTTGTGGCGTACAACCTACACAAGCTGCCCCCAGTCTGTTTTGATCACGTCGATGTCACGAAACTATTAAAGGACATATTAGTTTTACGACAAGAAGTTGCTGACATCAAGCAAAATTACGTAACAAATACTCAGTTAGAGGAAGTAAAAATTAATATGAATACAGTAAAATCCATTCCGTTAATTAATTCAAACGTGAATATGAAGAGAGGTGGGTACATGTTAGACAGTGGTCCGTTTGGCCTACCTCACATAGCACACCGATCGGCAAACGACGATCACACGCCAAGTATGACAAGGATGAGTCATGGCAGTGCTAGCGAACCGTCGCCGCCGCCAGCACCAATGTATCGTTCTCTTGTTCCTACACAAACAGGTGGTGAGACTGCGATTAAACCCGTTTCACCTGTACTGGTTAACTCGACCATGTTGGACAACAATGGCTTAGTGGCTGGTGATAACGTACATAAACAACAAACAATGGCGGAAATTGTAAGCAGGGGCGAATGGAAAGAAAGCAAACAAGATGATCAGTGGATTATGGTGCAAAAAGCGAAGACGAGAAATCGTTTTTTGGGTATGACCGGTAAAGCTGTTTCAAACTTATCAGGAAAATTTAAGGCCGCCGAGAGAAAAATACCTCTTTTTATCTCTAATGTGAATAAAGAGACAACTGAAGAAGACATTTGTGATTATATAAAACAAAAAACGAATGAAGTTGTGAAATTAGAGAAAATTAATATGAAGTCAGAAAGGTCATACAACGCATTCAAATTGTTTGTAACCAAACACAAAATAAATACGTTTTTGGATGACAACCTGTGGCCGGAGGGAATTACTTTCAGACGATTTTATTTTAAGAAAGTAAAAGACACGACTTTTGTAAATGATGATCCTAATCCTACACATAGTACATAATGGATAGCAACAAAATGAAAGTAACATTAACTACGTTTAACTGTAAAAACGTTAAGCGATCAGCTGACTGTATCCGCAGATTGTGCAGTGTCGCGGATGTTATCGCTTTACAGGAAACTTGGCTACTGCCTCATGATGTTCCATACCTTGGTAGCCTAGACGATGATTTCTCATACACAGGAAAGTCCGCCGTTGACATGTCTGCTGGAATACTGTCAGGAAGACCGTATGGTGGAGTTGCGCTTCTATGGAGAAAGTCTATGTTTTCAACGGTATCAGTGTTGCAGTGTAACAGTGATCGGCTGGTTGCTATTAAGATAGTACATGCGGAACGCCCATTATTAATTTTCTCAGTGTACATGCCTACCAACTCAGCTGATAATCTTTTAGAATTTACGCAGTGCCTTAGCGAAATTATTGCAATAAGTGAGAATAGTGGTGTGGAATCAGTGTTCATATTAGGAGACTTCAATGCGCATCCAGGTGAGCACTTTGCTAATGAACTTTTGACTTTATGTCGGGAGCAATCATGGTCTTGTGTTGATATGGAGCTGCTGCCGAAGGATACTTATACATTTGAGAGTACCGCTAACAGTGCCCTGCGCTGGCTAGACCACTGCGTGGTAAGCAGTGCGGCGCGACACTTGGTCGTGAATGCGTCTGTTTTATATGGGGTTTATATGTCTGATCACATTCCTTTGTTAATTGAATGCAATTTAAATTTAATAACACCTAAATTGTTAACTAAAACCTATACTTGTAACAGGGTACTATGGGGTGAAAGAAATATAGCTCAAATTAATGAATATTCCATCTTTTGTAAATTCTAAATTAAGATTGCTAGATTTTCCAGATGTTTTTTGTGAGTGTGCGCATAATAGGTGTAACAATGCTAATCACTTCGCAGTATTAGATACAATGTATCACAGTTTAGTGAATATTTTAAAGGAAGGCGCTGATCGCACTTACTTGGGTAAACAAATGAGTCACAACCGTAAAAAATATATTACTGGTTGGAATAGGTACGTTCGTGACGCTCACAGGCAGGCTCGCCAGTGTTATCAAACATGGTTGTTGTCTGGTAAACCTGTTTTTGGTTATGTTTACAATAAAATGTGTGAATCTAGGAAATTATTTAAAAGTAAACTAAAATATTGTCAAGATAACCAAGACAGGATAAAAATGGACATATTAGCTAAACTTCACTCTGAAAAGAAATTCGGTTCATTTTGGAAGTCGACGAATAAATTGAGTCCAAGGTTGTGTCCCCCTGTGAGCGTGGCGGGCGTTCATGAACCAGCAGACATAGCAAATGCTTTCCGTCATCATTTTAGAGTTGCGGCATCACCTTCTAGCAATGAGCAGGTGACCAATGCTGGGGCCTCTGGCAGGAGTATCTCGGTTATTTTCACGGCACAAGAAGTGAAGGCCGTTATAAAGAAAATGGTGAGGGGTAAATCCCCGGGCCATGATGGTCTCAGCATTGAGCACCTGAAGCATGCAGGAGGACACTTGCCACGGGTGCTGGCTCTGTTTTTTAATATGTGTATAAGTCACGGCTACTTACCGAATGACCTTATGTATACTACAGTAGTGCCTATTGTGAAAAACAAAACGGGAGATGCCTCTGACATTTCCAATTACAGGCCCATTTCCCTGGCCACTGTGATAGCCAAGATCTTGGACAGTCTGCTTGATAAACAATTAGCTAATCACATCGAGCTGCACGACGCCCAGTTCGGATTCAGACCAGGGCTATCCACTGAGAGTGCTATTTTGTGCCTCAAGCAGACTGTTCAATACTACACACATAGGAAAACACCTATTTTTGCCTGTTTTCTGGATCTGTCAAAGGCATTTGATCTCGTATGTTATGATGTCTTGTGGCACAAACTACAATCTGATACTACTGTACCACCTGAGATTGTATCCATATTTAAATACTGGTACAGTAGTCAGTGTAATAGCGTGAAGTGGGGTGACTCGCACTCGGACGTGTACAGGCTGGAGTGCGGGGTGAGGCAGGGGGGGCTGAGCTCCCCTCGGCTCTTCAACCTGTACATGAACAAGCTGCTCGTTGAGCTCAGCAGCACCAATATTGGATGTCACATAGACGGCGTATGTATCAACAATATTAGTTACGCTGATGATATGGTGCTGCTGAGTCCATCGATTGGTGCCCTGCGGCGGCTTATCTCTGTTTGTGAAACATATGCGGCAAAACATGGACTCAAATATAATGTCAATAAAAGCGAGTTAATGGTTTTTAAGGCAAGAAATGTGACATACTCGGACATTCCGAGTGTCACATTATGTGGATTGTCCTTACAAAGGGTTAGCAAATTTAAATATTTGGGACACTGGATCACTGAAGACCTAAAAGATAATTGTGATATAGAGAGGGAACGTAGGTCGCTGGCAGTCCGCTGTAACATGTTGGCCCGTAGGTTTGCACGTTGTACGAATTCAGTTAAAGTGACACTGTTTAAAGCTTACTGTCAGTCCTTCTACACGTGTAGCCTATGGGTCAACTATACTCAGCGTGCTTTCAGCGACCTACGGGTCCAATATAACAATGCGTTGAGGGTACTGATGGGGCTGCCGTGGCGCTGTAGTGCGTCCGGCATGTTTGCGGACGCAAATATAAATGATTTTGCTGCCATCATCCGGAGAAGATGTGCCTCCCTAATGACACGAGTCCGCGGCAGTACCAACACTATTCTCAGCGTATTCGCTGATCGGTGGGATTCTCCCATGTTGCAGAGATGGATGCGGCTCCACACCGAATTGTAATTATATAATATGTTTAATGTTATTATGTACCTACTAACACTATATATTAAGTATTATTGTTACTAACACTATGGACACTGTCTGAAATAAATTTATTTGATTTGATTTGATTTGATTGGATAGCCGATATTCGATATTGCATATTCGGGTATCCGATATTCGATTTTCGGAAATTCGGTATTTAAAAACTCGATACCGGAAATTCGAAAAGTCGATATTCGGTAAACGGATATCGGATATTGGATAGTCGATATTCGATATTGCATATTCGGATATACGATATTCGATTTTCGAAAATTCGGTATTTAAAAACTCGATACCGGAAATTCTAAAAGTCGATATTCGATATTCAGTAAACGGATATCGGATATTGTATAGCCGATATTCGATATTGCATATTCGGATATCCGATATTCGATTTTCGAAAATTCGTTATTTAAAAACTCGATATTGGAAATTCGAAAATTCGATATTCGGTAACTGGATACCGAATATTCGATAGCCGATATTCGATATGGCATATTCGGATATCCAATATTCGATTTTCAAAAATTCGATATTTAAAAACTCGATACCGGAAATTCTAAAAGTCGATATCGGATATTGGATAGCCGATATTCGATATTGCATATTCGGGTATCCGATATTCGATTTTCGAAAATTCGGTATTTAAAATTCGATACCGGAAATTCGAAAAGTCGATATTCGGTAAACGGATATCGGATATTGGATAGCCGATATTCGAAATTTCATATTCGGATATCGTATATTCGATTTTCGAAAATAGGGTATTTAAAAACTCGATACCGGAAATTCTAAAAGTCGATATTCGATATTCGATTAACGGATATCGGATATTGGATAGCCGATATTCGATATTGCATATTCGGATATCCGATATTCGATTTTCGAAAATTCGTTATTTAAAAACTCGATACCGGAAATTCTTCTTCGATATCCGATATTCGGTAATCGGATATTGGATAGCAGATATAAGATATTGCTTATTCGGATATCCGATATTCGATTTTCGAAAATTCGGTATTTAAAAACTCGATACCGGAAATTCTAAAAGTCTATATTCGATATTCGGTAAACGGATATCGGATATTGTAAAGCCGATATTCGATATTGCATATTCGGATATCCGATATTCGATTTTCGAAAATTCGTTATTTAAAAACTTGATACCGGAAATTCGAAAATTCGATATTCGGTAACTGGATACCGGATATTCGATAGCCGATATTCGATATGGCATATTCGGATATCCAATATTCGATTTTCAAAAATTCGATATTTAAAAACTCGATACCGGAAATTCTAAAAGTCGATATCGGATATTGGATAGCCGATATTCGATATTGCATATTCGGGTATCCGATATTCGATTTTCGAAAATTCGGTATTTAAAAACTCGATACCGGAAATTCGAAAAGTCGATATTCGGTAAACGGATATCGGATATTTGATAGTCGATATTCGATATTGCATATTCGGATATACGATATTCGATTTTCGAAAATTCGGTATTTAAAAACTCGATACCGGAAATTCTAAAAGTCGATATTCGATATTCGGTAAACGGATATCGGATATTGGATAGCCGATATTCGATATTGCATATTCGGGTATCCGATATTCGATTTTGGAAAATTCGGTATTTAAAAACTCGATACTGGAAATTCTAAAAGTCGATATTCGATATTCGGTAAACGGATATCGGATATTGGATAGCCGATATTCGATATTGCATATTCGGATATCCGATATTCGATTTTCGAAAATTCGGTATTTAAAAACTCGATACCCGAAATTCGAAAAGTCGATATTCGATATTCGGTAAACGGATATCGGATATTGTATAGCCGATATTTGATATTGCATATTCGGATATCCGATATCCGATATTCGATTTTCGAAAATTCGATATTTCAAAACTCGATACCGGAAATTCGAAAAGTCGATATTCGATATTCGGTAAACGGATATCGGATATTGGATAGCCAATATTCGAAATTGCATATTCGGATATCGTATATTCGATTTTCGAAAATTGGGTAATTAAAAACTCGATACCCGAAATTCGAAAAGTCGATATTCGGTAATCGGATATCGAAGATTGGATAGCCGATATTCGATATTGCTTATTCGGATTTCCGATATTCTATTTTCGAAAATTCGGTATTTAAAAATTCGATACCGGAAATTCGAAAACTCGATATTCGATATTCGGTAAACGGATATCGGATATTGGATAGCCGATATTCGATATTGCATATTCGGATATCGTATATTCGATTTTCGAAAATTCGGTTTTTAAAAACTCGATACCGGGAATTCGAAAAGTCGATATTCGATATTCGGTAAACGGATATCGGATATTCGATATTGCATATTCGGATATCCGATATTCGATTTTCGAAAATTCGTTATTTAAAAACTTGATACCGGAAATTCGAAAATTCGATATTCGGTAACTGGTACCGGATATTCGATAGCCGATATTCGATATGGCATATTCGGATATCCAATATTCGATTTTCAAAAATTCGATATTTAAAAACTCGATACCGGAAATTCTAAAAGTCGATATCGGATATTGGATAGCCGATATTCGATATTGCATATTCGGGTATCCGATATTCGATTTTCGAAAATTCGGTATTTAAAAACTCGATACCGGAAATTCGAAAAGTCGATATTCGGTAAACGGATATCGGATATTGGATAGTCGATATTCGATATTGCATATTCGGATATACGATATTCGATTTTCGAAAATTCGGTATTTAAAAACTCGATACCGGAAATTCTAAAAATCGATATTCGATATTCGGTAAACGGATATCGGCTATTGTATAGCCGATATTCGATATTGCATATTCGGATATCCGATATTCGATTTTCAAAAATTCGTTATTTAAAAACTCGATACCGGAAATTCTAAAAGTCGATATCGGATATTGGATAGCCGATATTCGATATTGCATATTCGGGTATCCGATATTCGATATTGGAAAATTCGGTATTTAAAAACTCGATACCCGAAATTCGAAAAGTCGATATTCGATATTCGGTAAACGGATATCAGACATTGGATAATAGATATTCGATATTGCATATTCGGATATCCGATATTCGATTTTCGAAAATTCGATATTAAAAACCTCGATACCCGAAATTCGAAAAGTTGATATTCGACATTCGGTAAACGGATATTGGATAGCCGATATTCGATATTGCATATTCGGGTATCCGATATTCGATTTTCAAAAATTCGGTATTTAAAAACTCGATACCGGAAATTCGAAAAGTCGATATTCGATATTTGGTAAACGGATATCGGATATTGGATAGCCGATATTCGATATTGCATATTCAGATATCCGATATTCGATTTTCGAAAATTCGTTATTTAAAAACTCGATACCGGAAATTCGAAAAGTCGATATTCGGTAAACGGATATCTGGGTGTCGAGTCTGCTAATTATTAGTCAGAATGGCGCCACAATGGCGTTTCAATTGTAGTGCTTATTTGAACCAGGAGTAAAAAATGGTTCGAATAAGCACTACAATTGAAACGCCATTGTGGCGCCATTCTGACTAATAATTAGCAGACTCGACACCCTGATATTGGATAGCCGATATTCGATATTGCATATTCGGATATCCGATATTCGATTTTCGAAAATTCGTTATTTAAAAACTCGATACCGGAAATTCGAAAAGTCGATATTCGATATTCGGTAATCGGATATTGGATAGCAGAAATAAGATATTGCTTATTCGGATATCCGATATTCGATTTTCGAAAATTCGATATTTAAAAACTCGATACCGGAAATTCGAAAAGTCGATATTCGATATTCGGTAAACGGATATCGGATATTGGATAGCCGATATTCGAAATTGCATATTCGGATATCGTATATTCGATTTTCGAAAATTGGGTATTTAAAAACTCGATACCGGAAATTCGAAAAGTCGATTTTCGATATTCGGTAAACGGATATCGGATATTGGATAGCCGATATTCGATATGGCATATTCGAATATCGGATATCCGAATATGCCATATCGAATATCGGCTATCCAATATCCGATATCCGTTTACCGAATATCGAAAATCGACTTTTCGAATTTCCGGTATCGAGTTTTTAAATACCCAATTTTCGAAAATCGAATATACGATATCCGAATATGCAATTTCGAATATCGGCTATCCAATATCCGATATCCGTTTACCGAATATCGAATATCGACTTTTCGAATTTCCGGTATCGAGTTTTTAAATATCGAATTTTCGAAAATCGAATATCGGATATCCGAATAAGCAATATCTTATTTCTGCTATCCAATATCCGATTACCGAATATCGAATATCGACTTTTCGAATTTCCGGTATCGAGTTTTTAAATAACGAATTTTCGAAAATCGAATATCGGATATCCGAATATGCAATATCGAATATCGGCTATCCAATATCAGGGTGTCGAGTCTGCTAATTATTAGTCAGAATGGCGCCACAATGGCGTTTCAATTGTAGTGCTTATTCGAACCATTTTTTACTCCTGGTTCAAATAAGCACTACAATTGAAACGCCATTGTGGCGCCATTCTGACTAATAATTAGCAGACTCGACACCCAGATATCCGTTTACCGAATATCGACTTTTCGAATTTCCGGTATCGAGTTTTTAAATAACGAATTTTCGAAAATCGAATATCGGATATCTGAATATGCAATATCGAATATCGGCTATCCAATATCCGATATCCGTTTACCAAATATCGAATATCGACTTTTCGAATTTCCGGTATCGAGTTTTTAAATACCGAATTTTTGAAAATCGAATATCGGATACCCGAATATGCAATATCGAATATCGGCTATCCAATATCCGTTTACCGAATGTCGAATATCAACTTTTCGAATTTCGGGTATCGAGGTTTTTAATATCGAATTTTCGAAAATCGAATATCGGATATCCGAATATGCAATATCGAATATCTATTATCCAATGTCTGATATCCGTTTACCGAATATCGAATATCGACTTTTCGAATTTCGGGTATCGAGTTTTTAAATACCGAATTTTCCAATATCGAATATCGGATACCCGAATATGCAATATCGAATATCGGCTATCCAATATCCGATATCGACTTTTAGAATTTCCGGTATCGAGTTTTTAAATAACGAATTTTTGAAAATCGAATATCGGATATCCGAATATGCAATATCGAATATCGGCTATACAATAGCCGATATCCGTTTACCGAATATCGAATATCGACTTTTAGAATTTCCGGTATCGAGTTTTTAAATACCGAATTTTCGAAAATCGAATATCGTATATCCGAATATGCAATATCGAATATCGACTATCCAATATCCGATATCCGTTTACCGAATATCGACTTTTCGAATTTCCGGTATCGAGTTTTTAAATACCGAATTTTCGAAAATCGAATATCGGATACCCGAATATGCAATATCGAATATCGGCTATCCAATATCCGATATCGACTTTTAGAATTTCCGGTATCGAGTTTTTAAATATCGAATTTTTGAAAATCGAATATTGGATATCCGAATATGCCATATCGAATATCGGCTATCGAATATCCGGTACCAGTTACCGAATATCGAATTTTCGAATTTCCGGTATCAAGTTTTTAAATAACGAATTTTCGAAAATCGAATATCGGATATCCGAATATGCAATATCGAATATCCGATATCCGTTTACCGAATATCGAATATCGACTTTTCGAATTCCCGGTATCGAGTTTTTAAAAACCGAATTTTCGAAAATCGAATATACGATATCCGAATATGCAATATCGAATATCGGCTATCCAATATCCGATATCCGTTTACCGAATATCGAATATCGAGTTTTCGAATTTCCGGTATCGAATTTTTAAATACCGAATTTTCGAAAATAGAATATCGGAAATCCGAATAAGCAATATCGAATATCGGCTATCCAATCTTCGATATCCGATTACCGAATATCGACTTTTCGAATTTCGGGTATCGAGTTTTTAATTACCCAATTTTCGAAAATCGAATATACGATATCCGAATATGCAATTTCGAATATTGGCTATCCAATATCCGATATCCGTTTACCGAATATCGAATATCGACTTTTCGAATTTCCGGTATCGAGTTTTGAAATATCGAATTTTCGAAAATCGAATATCGGATATCGGATATCCGAATATGCAATATCAAATATCGGCTATACAATATCCGATATCCGTTTACCGAATATCGAATATCGACTTTTCGAATTTCGGGTATCGAGTTTTTAAATACCGAATTTTCGAAAATCGAATATCGGATATCCGAATATGCAATATCGAATATCGGCTATCCAATATCCGATATCCGTTTACCGAATATCGAATATCGACTTTTAGAATTTCCAGTATCGAGTTTTTAAATACCGAATTTTCCAAAATCGAATATCGGATACCCGAATATGCAATATCGAATATCGGCTATCCAATATCCGATATCCGTTTACCGAATATCGAATATCGACTTTTAGAATTTCCGGTATCGAGTTTTTAAATACCGAATTTTCGAAAATCGAATATCGTATATCCGAATATGCAATATCGAATATCGACTATCAAATATCCGATATCCGTTTACCGAATATCGACTTTTCGAATTTCCGGTATCGAGTTTTTAAATACCGAATTTTCGAAAATCGAATATCGGATACCCGAATATGCAATATCGAATATCGGCTATCCAATATCCGATATCGACTTTTAGAATTTCCGGTATCGAGTTTTTAAATATCGAATTTTTGAAAATCGAATATTGGATATCCGAATATGCCATATCGAATATCGGCTATCGAATATCCGGTATCCAGTTACCGAATATCGAATTTTCGAATTTCCGGTATCAAGTTTTTAAATAACGAATTTTCGAAAATCGAATATCGGATATCCGAATATGCAATATCGAATATCGGCTTTACAATATCCGATATCCGTTTACCGAATATCGAATATAGACTTTTAGAATTTCCGGTATCGAGTTTTTAAATACCGAATTTTCGAAAATCGAATATCGGATATCCGAATAAGCAATATCTTATATCTGCTATCCAATATCCGATTACCGAATATCGGATATCGAAGAAGAATTTCCGGTATCGAGTTTTTAAATAACGAATTTTCGAAAATCGAATATCGGATATCCGAATATGCAATATCGAATATCGGCTATCCAATATCCGATATCCGTTAATCGAATATCGAATATCGACTTTTAGAATTTCCGGTATCGAGTTTTTAAATACCCTATTTTCGAAAATCGAATATACGATATCCGAATATGAAATTTCGAATATCGGCTATCCAATATCCGATATCCGTTTACCGAATATCGACTTTTCGAATTTCCGGTATCGAATTTTAAATACCGAATTTTCGAAAATCGAATATCGGATACCCGAATATGCAATATCGAATATCGGCTATCCAATATCCGATATCGACTTTTAGAATTTCCGGTATCGAGTTTTTAAATATCGAATTTTTGAAAATCGAATATTGGATATCCGAATATGCCATATCGAATATCGGCTATCGAATATTCGGTATCCAGTTACCGAATATCGAATTTTCGAATTTCCAATATCGAGTTTTTAAATAACGAATTTTCGAAAATCGAATATCGGATATCCGAATATGCAATATCGAATATCGGCTATACAATATCCGATATCCGTTTACTGAATATCGAATATCGACTTTTAGAATTTCCGGTATCGAGTTTTTAAATACCGAATTTTCGAAAATCGAATATCGTATATCCGAATATGCAATATCGAATATCGACTATCCAATATCCGATATCCGTTTACCGAATATCGACTTTTCGAATTTCCGGTATCGAGTTTTTAAATACCGAATTTCCGAAAATCGAATATCGGATACCCGAATATGCAATATCGAATATCGGCTATCCAATCAAATCAAATCAAATCAAATAAATTTATTTCAGACAGTGTCCATAGTGTTAGTAACAATAATACTTAATATATAGTGTTAGTAGGTACATAATAACATTAAACATATTATATAATTACAATTCGGTGTGGAGCCGCATCCATCTCTGCAACATGGGAGAATCCCACCGATCAGCGAATACGCTGAGAATAGTGTTGGTACTGCCGCGGACTCGTGTCATTAGGGAGGCACATCTTCTCCGGATGATGGCAGCAAAATCATTTATATTTGCGTCCGCAAACATGCCGGACGCACTACAGCGCCACGGCAGCCCCATCAGTACCCTCAACGCATTGTTATATTGGACCCGTAGGTCGCTGAAAGCACGCTGAGTATAGTTGACCCATAGGCTACACGTGTAGAAGGACTGACAGTAAGCTTTAAACAGTGTCACTTTAACTGAATTCGTACAACGTGCAAACCTACGGGCCAACATGTTACAGCGGACTGCCAGCGACCTACGTTCCCTCTCTATATCACAATTATCTTTTAGGTCTTCAGTGATCCAGTGTCCCAAATATTTAAATTTGCTAACCCTTTGTAAGGACAATCCACATAATGTGACACTCGGAATGTCCGAGTATGTCACATTTCTTGCCTTAAAAACCATTAACTCGCTTTTATTGACATTATATTTGAGTCCATGTTTTGCCGCATATGTTTCACAAACAGAGATAAGCCGCCGCAGGGCACCAATCGATGGACTCAGCAGCACCATATCATCAGCGTAACTAATATTGTTGATACATACGCCGTCTATGTGACATCCAATATTGGTGCTGCTGAGCTCAACGAGCAGCTTGTTCATGTACAGGTTGAAGAGCCGAGGGGAGCTCAGCCCCCCCTGCCTCACCCCGCACTCCAGCCTGTACACGTCCGAGTGCGAGTCACCCCACTTCACGCTATTACACTGACTACTGTACCAGTATTTAAATATGGATACAATCTCAGGTGGTACAGTAGTATCAGATTGTAGTTTGTGCCACAAGACATCATAACATACGAGATCAAATGCCTTTGACAGATCCAGAAAACAGGCAAAAATAGGTGTTTTCCTATGTGTGTAGTATTGAACAGTCTGCTTGAGGCACAAAATAGCACTCTCAGTGGATAGCCCTGGTCTGAATCCGAACTGGGCGTCGTGCAGCTCGATGTGATTAGCTAATTGTTTATCAAGCAGATATTCGATATGGCATATTCGGATATCCGATATTCGATTTTCGAAAATTCGATATTTAAAAATTCGATACCGGAAATTCTAAAAGTCGATATTCGATGTTTGGTAAACGGATATCGGATATTGGATAGCCGATATTCGATATTGCATATTCGGATATCCGATATTCGATTTTCGAAAATTCGGTATTTAAAATTCGATACCGGAAATTCGAAAAGTCGATATTCGGTAAACGGATATCGGATATTGGATAGCCGATATTCGAAATTTCATATTCGGATATCGTATATTCGATTTTCGAAAATAGGGTATTTAAAAACTCGATACCGGAAATTCTAAAAGTCGATATTCGATATTCGGTAAACAGATATCGGATATTGGATAGCCGATATTCGATATTGCATATTCGGATATCCGATATTCGATTTTCGAAAATTCGTTATTTAAAAACTCGATATTGGAAATTCGAAAATTCGATATTCGGTAACTGGATACCGAATATTCGATAGCCGATATTCGATATGGCATATTCGGATATCCAATATTCGATTTTCAAAAATTCGATATTTAAAAACTCGATACCGGAAATTCTAAAAGTCGATATCGGATATTGGATAGCCGATATTCGATATTGCATATTCGGGTATCCGATATTCGATTTTGGAAAATTCGGTATTTAAAAACTCGATACTGGAAATTCTAAAAGTCGATATTCGATATTCGGTAAACGGATATCGGATATTGGATAGCCGATATTCGATATTGCATATTCGGATATACGATATTCGATTTTCGAAAATTCGGTATTTAAAAACTCGATACCGGAAATTCGAAAAGTCGATATTCGGTAAACGGATATCGGATATTGGATAGCCGATATTCGATATTGCATATTCGGATATCCGATATTCGATTTTCGAAAATTCGGTATTTAAAGACTCGATACCCGAAATTCGAAAAGTCGATATTCGATATTCGGTAAACGGATATCGGATATTGTATAGCCGATATTTGATATTGCATATTCGGATATCCGATATCCGATATTCGATTTTCGAAAATTCGATATTTCAAAACTCGATACCGGAAATTCGAAAAGTCGATATTCGATATTCGGTAAACGGATATCGGATATTGGATAGCCAATATTCGAAATTGCATATTCGGATATCGTATATTCGATTTTCGAAAATTGGGTAATTAAAAACTCGATACCCGAAATTCGAAAAGTCGATATTCGGTAATCGGATATCGAAGATTGGATAGCCGATATTCGATATTGCTTATTCGGATTTCCGATATTCTATTTTCGAAAATTCGGTATTTAAAAATTCGATACCGGAAATTCGAAAACTCGATATTCGATATTCGGTAAACGGATATCGGATATTGGATAGCCGATATTCGATATTGCATATTCGGATATCGTATATTCGATTTTCGAAAATTCGGTTTTTAAAAACTCGATACCGGGAATTCGAAAAGTCGATATTCGATATTCGGTAAACGGATATCGGATATTCGATATTGCATATTCGGATATCCGATATTCGATTTTCGAAAATTCGTTATTTAAAAACTTGATACCGGAAATTCGAAAATTCGATATTCGGTAACTGGTACCGGATATTCGATAGCCGATATTCGATATGGCATATTCGGATATCCAATATTCGATTTTCAAAAATTCGATATTTAAAAACTCGATACCGGAAATTCGAAAAGTCGATATTCGGTAAACGGATATCGGATATTGGATAGCCGATATTCGATATTGCATATTCGGATATCCGATATTCGATTTTCGAAAATTCGGTATTTAAAATTCGATACCGGAAATTCGAAAAGTCGATATTCGGTAAACGGATATCGGATATTGGATAGCCGATATTCGAAATTTCATATTCGGATATCGTATATTCGATTTTCGAAAATAGGGTATTTAAAAACTCGATACCGGAAATTCTAAAAGTCGATATTCGATATTCGATTAACGGATATCGGATATTGGATAGCCGATATTCGATATTGCATATTCGGATATCCGATATTCGATTTTCGAAAATTCGTTATTTAAAAACTCGATACCGGAAATTCTTCTTCGATATCCGATATTCGGTAATCGGATATTGGATAGCAGATATAAGATATTGCTTATTCGGATATCCGATATTCGATTTTCGAAAATTCGGTATTTAAAAACTCGATACCGGAAATTCTAAAAGTCTATATTCGATATTCGGTAAACGGATATCGGATATTGTAAAGCCGATATTCGATATTGCATATTCGGATATCCGATATTCGATTTTCGAAAATTCGTTATTTAAAAACTTGATACCGGAAATTCGAAAATTCGATATTCGGTAACTGGATACCGGATATTCGATAGCCGATATTCGATATGGCATATTCGGATATCCAATATTCGATTTTCAAAAATTCGATATTTAAAAACTCGATACCGGAAATTCTAAAAGTCGATATCGGATATTGGATAGCCGATATTCGATATTGCATATTCGGGTATCCGATATTCGATTTTCGAAAATTCGGTATTTAAAAACTCGATACCGGAAATTCGAAAAGTCGATATTCGGTAAACGGATATCGGATATTTGATAGTCGATATTCGATATTGCATATTCGGATATACGATATTCGATTTTCGAAAATTCGGTATTTAAAAACTCGATACCGGAAATTCTAAAAGTCGATATTCGATATTCGGTAAACGGATATCGGATATTGGATAGCCGATATTCGATATTGCATATTCGGGTATCCGATATTCGATTTTGGAAAATTCGGTATTTAAAAACTCGATACTGGAAATTCTAAAAGTCGATATTCGATATTCGGTAAACGGATATCGGATATTGGATAGCCGATATTCGATATTGCATATTCGGATATCCGATATTCGATTTTCGAAAATTCGGTATTTAAAAACTCGATACCCGAAATTCGAAAAGTCGATATTCGATATTCGGTAAACGGATATCGGATATTGTATAGCCGATATTTGATATTGCATATTCGGATATCCGATATCCGATATTCGATTTTCGAAAATTCGATATTTCAAAACTCGATACCGGAAATTCGAAAAGTCGATATTCGATATTCGGTAAACGGATATCGGATATTGGATAGCCGATATTCGAAATTGCATATTCGGATATCGTATATTCGATTTTCGAAAATTGGGTAATTAAAAACTCGATACCCGAAATTCGAAAAGTCGATATTCGGTAATCGGATATCGAAGATTGGATAGCCGATATTCGATATTGCTTATTCGGATTTCCGATATTCTATTTTCGAAAATTCGGTATTTAAAAATTCGATACCGGAAATTCGAAAACTCGATATTCGATATTCGGTAAACGGATATCGGATATTGGATAGCCGATATTCGATATTGGAAATTCGAAAAGTCGATATTCGGTAAACGGATATCGGATATTGGATAGCCGATATTCGATATTGCATATTCGGATATACGATATTCGATTTTCGAAAATTCGGTACTTAAAAACTCGATACCGGAAATTCGAAAAGTCGATATTCGGTAAACGGATATCTGGGTGTCGAGTCTGCTAATTATTAGTCAGAATGGCGCCACAATGGCGTTTCAATTGTAGTGCTTATTTGAACCAGGAGTAAAAAATGGTTCGAATAAGCACTACAATTGAAACGCCATTGTGGCGCCATTCTGACTAATAATTAGCAGACTCGACACCCTGATATTGGATAGCCGATATTCGATATTGCATATTCGGATATCCGATATTTAATTTTCGAAAATTCGGTATTTAAAAACTCGATACCGGAAATTCGAAAAGTCGATATTCGGTAAACGGATATCGGATATTGGATAGCCGATATTCGATATTGCATATTCGGATATCCGATATTCGATTTTCGAAAATTCGTTATTTAAAAACTCGATACCGGAAATTCGAAAAGTCGATATCCGATATTCGGTAATCGGATATTTTTTTTTTTTTTACGTGGCAAAATCATCAAATGAGTCCTCCAGCCCCGGGCAGGGCGGGAGGGACTGTCAGACTTCTACTGACTAAAATCCACGGTGTCCTTCAGT
Organism: Agrotis clavis; assembly: GCA_954870645.1. Lineage (NCBI taxonomy): Eukaryota > Metazoa > Arthropoda > Insecta > Lepidoptera > Noctuidae > Agrotis > Agrotis clavis. The sequence continues at coordinate 27,430,518 of OX940927.1, read as the reverse complement.
AGCCTGTTATGTTCCGGGGTCACGGTAAGGAAATAATCCCGCGACCCCGGCAGGCTTTGGCCCTCTGAGAGGGGGGCCCCGTCATTTTGATGACGCTCTTTGAGGCGCGCGTGGGACACAACGCGCCGTCGACCCGGGCATGGTCCATGGTCGGGCAGCGAGTTGCCCTTTACTCGCTGCCCGCATGCCCGCGCCTACGGTGGCCGGAGATCGTCCTGCGACGTCCGTCGCCGTGGGCGTGCACCACCGCGGGTGGGGCGGAGGGAGGACACTGTCCTCTCTCGCGCGCGGCCCGCCTCCTCCTTCGCGAGCATTACTGCCTCGCAGAAGGAGCTGACCGCTTCCCACTCCGTCTCGCCCCGCAGCATGGCCGCAACCAATGCCGGGCGCGAGAGGTCTCCGCCTATCGCAGCCGTGAGGACACGTCGGTGCTCCGCCCAAGCTGGGCAGTCCTGCACCGTATGCTCCACCGTGTCCTCCGGGCGATCTTCGCAGTGGTGACACCCAGGCGTTTCCTCCTTCCGCATTAGACACAGGTACCTCCCGAAGCATCCGTGCCCGGTGAGGACCTGCGTCAGGCGGAAAGTAAGGACGCCATGACTTCTCTCCAGCCACTCCTCAAAGAGGGGTCTTACCGCCGCAATTGCGGCGTGCCCGGCCGTCGGTCGCGACAGTCGTCCCCTCCATACTGCCCTGAGATCGCGCCGGACCTCTTCCCGCCGCGCCTCAACTTGTCGGGGCAGCGGGAATTCTCCCCGACGCTGCGCCTCCACGCGCCACTCATAGACGCGCTGGAGGGCAGTCGCCTCCAGATCCCAGGGCAGTAATCCGGCAAGAAGGTTGGCCGATTCGCCGGCAATCGTGCGGTATCCCCGGATCATCCGGATAGCCATGACCCTCTGGCATGCGACCAACTTTAGTGGTCGCGTCCGGATGCTCAGGGCCCACACAGGGGCCCCGTAGAGGGCCATGGACCGCACGACGCCGGCGTACAGCCTACGGCAGGAGACGTTTGGCCCGCTGAGATTGGGCAGGAGTCGCCTGAAGGCGGCTGCTGCCCGGTTCAGCTTTGGGGCCAAACACAGGAAATGCTCCCTGAAGTTCCACCGGCTGTCGAGGACGAGTCCCAGGTACTTCATCGTCCTCAAGACGCCGATGCGAACTCCTCCCACCGTTATGCTGTAACCCGACTGTGGCGCGTTGACGCGGCCATGAAAACACATGGCCGCCGTCTTGTGCAGCGCCACGTCGAGTCCCAACCGCCGGATCCTATGGACGACTGTCGCGACCGCTTCCGTCGCCAAGTCGGCCGCCGCCTGGTGCGACTCTCCCTGTGCCAGGACGAGCGTGTCGTCAGCGTAACATATTACGTTGACGCCGTCAGGGAGGTCGCTGCGCAGCACCCAGTCGTATTCGATGTTCCACAGGGGCGGTCCCAGGACCGAACCCTGTGGAACACCGCACGACATCTCTCGCCGGTTCCACTCTCCCCGGTGACCGGGGTAGATGACGGCTCTGTCCGTCAGGTAGTCCTCGACTATGCGACGGAGGTAGGTCGGCACCCGGTGATACCGGAGTGCCTCCCTGATGCAACTCCAGGGCAGGGTGTTGAAGGCGTTGGTGATGTCCAAAGACACCGCCAAGACGACCCTGCCCCGGGCCACTGCATCCCCCGTCGTGAGGGCTCTCACGCGCATGATGGCGTCCACCGTCGAGCGCCCCCTGCGGAAGCCAAACTGGCTCTCCGACAGGTCCGGGCCCACCCGATTCAGGTGCCCGACGAGGCGGTCTGCAATTACTCTCTCGAAGAGCTTGCCCACCTCGTCGAGCAGCACGATGGGCCGGAATGCGGACGGAGAGTCCGCAGGGCGCCCGGACTTCTGGATCAGGACCAGTTTCCCCGTCTTCCAGCGAAGCGGGAACCGGCCCCTCTCCAAGCACGCGCTTAAGAGCCCCCCTAGTCGAGGCCCGAGAGTCCCGAAGGCCAGGACCCAGGCTTTTCCTGGCAGGCCGTCGGGTCCTGGGGCGGTATTTTTGGCTTTGAGCCGTTGTACCGCCACTCTCAGGTCTACCTCGGTCACCTCTGGAGCGTCGTAGACGTCGTCGTCGCTGTGGTCCGCGTTTGCGTCAGCTTCCTCCGCAGATTCCGTCGGAGACGGAGCCATGGGCGGGGGAGCATACTCCTCCCCTCGCGAAGGGAACAGGGCGCTCACCACGTCCTCCACGAACTGAGGCCGGAGACTCTGCGTCAACGGGGGAGCCCAGGGGCGGAGCTTTTCTCGCACCCACTTGTAGGGGCGGCCCCATGGGTCCCCGTCCAGAGTCCCCAGCATCTCCTCGCGGGCCAATTCCTTGGCCCGCCAGATCGCGTCGCGGAGGGCGGTCTTCGCTGCCCTGTAGCCCTCGTACAGCTCCGCCTCTGCAGCCGCCGCATCCGGAGGTCGGGTGCGGCGCCTGCGGAATCTGGTGTACCTGTAGTTCTTCAACAAGGTGTTGTCACCCTTTTTGAAGAAAAGAACAACCACACTCCTGTGCCATGCTTCTGGCGTAGAACCTTCGAGTATGACGGAATTAAATAACTTCTGGAGGACTAGAAGTACCGGTTTTCCACCCGCTCTCAGAAGTTCTGTTGTGATTCCGTCCTCACCCGGCGCCTTGTTATTCTTGAGCTGTTTGCGAAGACTTTTGAGCCCTGGTTCCGCTCGATTGCCTCTTTGATCCGTGCCGCACTGAAGGAGCGCGGGTAAGTAATACATGATATAACTACAAAATCTCTAAAATTTACAAGAGATAACAACTGAATATATAATTTTATTTGATACTAGCTGACCCGGCGAACTTCGTACCGCCTAACAGTCGATTCTTTTAGTTTTTTTTCTTAATAATTTAATCTGCTATTTAAGAAACGGCCAAGGGCGAGTTGGACTCGACCATAAAGGGTTCGGTGTAGCAGCAAGTAACATAATATAAAAGTTCTAGTAGTTGGTTGTAACTTGAAAAGGTAAATCGCGGTTTACGAATTATGACATATTTAAAAAAAAACTAATTACTTGATCTCGTTCAACAGTTTTCGCAGGAAGTTCGCATGGTAGTGTACATCATAATTGTATATTTTTTTCAGTATTGTTATTCTCTTATTTTGGAAGTTACAGGAGGGAGGACACATTTTACCACTTTGGAAGTGTCTGACGCGCAAACTCTTCAGTTTAGAAAAAAAAGATGTTTGTAAATTCCATAACATTTTTAAAGACCTATCCCTACGTACCCCACACCACACGTATGGAATTGGAGTTTTTTTTTTGAGTTTCAGTTCTAAGTATGGGGAACCCCCAAAATTTTAATTTTTGTGTGAAAATCCTAAGGCTGCTTTTCCACCAGACATGCGCTATGCTACGTTGCTGCGGATGCGTTTGATATCCACCAATCATATTCACATTTACATATTATGAAAAGATGCGTGCTATGGCTGCGTGCTGTGGCTGCGTGCTATCGCTGCGTGCTATGGATACATGCTATTGGTCGTTTTCCGTACAATCGATACATCGCATAGCTCGAGCTGCGTAGCTACCTTGTGACAGCCCATCTTCATAGCGCAGCTACCTTGTGGCAGCGCATCTTTATAGCGCGGCTACCTTGTGACAGCGCATCTTTGTAGCGCAGCTACGCATCTTTGTAGCGCAGCTGCGCATCTTCGTAGCGCAGCTACGCATCTTCGTATCGCATTATGCATCTTCATAGCGCAGCTACCTCGTGGCGGCGCATTTTCGTAGCGCCAGGGCCCCCGTAACGACTACTGGCACCTGTGTGCAAAAAAGGATTTTGGCGCCTGTGTGCAAAAAAGGATTTGGCGCCCCTTAAAGCATTTTGAATCATCTTTTTTTTATGGGTGTAGGTCAGTGGTGAATTTTAAAATTCAGCGCCCTCGGGCTATAAAGCTTGCCGCCTCGGAACTTAAACACAAAATAAACCATAAAGTGCTACTCAAAGTTCACACCCAGAGTGCCATACCATCTTAGAGAAGACAAACTTAAAATTTTAAATTGTGTAGACCTCATAAGAAGCATTTGTAATTGAAAAATGAGCTATTTAAAGAGAGTTCAAGAAAAGCAAATGTCAACCTTATCTGAAGCGCGAGCGAAGCGAGCGCGAAATTTTTTAGGTTTTTGGAATAGGACTTGGTAATTCTTCATAGAATAGCGAACGCAGTCAGCTCTAAAAGTAAAACGTTTCCGGACTTCAAGTTTTATTCTAAAAGTGAGATCAAATATTTGAAGTCTATAGTAGGTACTTAAACCTAATCCTATAAGTTCTCAACTCCTATTTCAAAATTATTTTTGATATACTTTTTTTGGGCCCTTGGCTTTGGCGCCCTTAGAGGATGGCGCCCGTGTGCATTGCACACTTTGCACATAATTATGGTAGCGGGGGCCCTGCGTAGCGCAGCTACATTGTGACAGCGCATCTTACTCGCACAGCTACATAGCGTAGCATCAATGAAAACAGTCACACAGTTTCGTAACTCAGCTTTTACATCCTCGCAGCACAGCTACATAGCACATCTCTGGTGGAAAGGCACCCTAATGCGGTTCACATAATACATCTACTTACCAAGTTTCAACTTGATAGCTCTTATACTTTCGACAGACAGACAGACAAACATGACGAATCTATGAGGTTTCCGTTTTTTGCCATTTAGCCAAACCCTAGAGGAACCTTATAAAGAAACACTGTTTTAGGCTATCACGGTTATTTTCAGAATTTAAAATGTCACTTACGGGATATCTTCCGTGATTATTTATGATTTTGAGTTCCCGATATTTCGACGCTGTTGCAAGCGCCATGATCGCGGGATGACTCAATCTGAAATAGAAATAGTCATCCCGCGATCATGGCGCTTGCAACAGCGTGACATTTAAAATTCTTATAAAGAAAGTTGATAATAAATACAAAATTAATAAAAAACTTAAAATTCTTTTAAAAGTCACTAAAAATCACACTGAAAATTACAATTTCAGATTTCTTATTTTACTTATCCAAAATTAAGTTTTATTTTTATTGTAGAACTTTATGGTTTTTTTTTATCGTGGTAAAGTTATCAAATGAGTCCTCCCACCCAGGGCAGGGCGGGAGGGACTGTCAGACTCGTACTGACTAAATTCCACGGCTTCCTTCAATAGCCCTTTACGTTCCAGAGTCACGGTAATGAGATAAGTCCCGCGACCCCAGCAGGCTTTGGCCCTCTAGAGGGAAGCCCCGTCATCATGCTGACGCTTTTTGAGTCGCGTGTGGAAAACAACGCGCCGTCGACCCGGGCATGGTTCATGGCCAGACAGCGAGTCGCCCATTACTCGCCGCCCGCATGCCCGCGCCTGCGGTGGCCGGAGATCGTCCCGCGATGACCGTCGCCGTGGGCGTCTACCACTACCGCGTGGGTGAGGGATGGACGCTGTCCTCTTACTCGCGCGTCCCGCCTCCGCCTTGGCGAGCATGACTGCTTCGCGGAAGGAGGCGCCCGCTTCCCACTCCGTCTCGCCACGCAACATGGCCGCGACCAATGCCGGGCGCGAGAGGTCGTCACCTATCTCCTGCGTGAGGACACGGCGGTGCTCTGCCCAAGCGGGGCAGTCCTGCACCGTATATGCTCCACCTGTCGTGTATGCACGTGTCCTCCGGGCGATCCTTGCAGTGGCGACACCCAGACGTTTCCTCCTTCCTCATCAGACACAGGTACCTCCCGAAACATTTGTGTCCGAGAACTTTATGGTTAACGAAATTTCTTGTTTGATTTCTTGGCGAGTAAGCAAACAGTAAAAACCTGACCTGACAAACGTCGTTCTATCAGAAGTTATTGGTCTGTGGTAGTCTTACAATTACATGCTTATATTTTCTGGTCAAGTCTGGTGATCCTACAGTCCTTTCCGCTTCACCCAAGGCGAGAGAAATCATTTGATAATTCAAACATCACAAAAAAAAAAACAAAAAATTAGTAGTTTAAGAAAAATCCGTTTTTATTTCAATTTCATTCAGCATCTAACAAAAAAAAAGCAATCACAAAAAAAAAACAAATAAAAATACCATATTAAGATTCGAACCTGTACCCTAAATATATCGATCCAATCGTATAACCTCTAGACCATCGATGTTGCTGTCAGTGCTCTTCAAATAGACGTTCGCGTTATGATACCTAAGTTGGAACGAAAAACAGATGACGAATAACATACATTATGCGTTTCATAACAGAAAGTTTAAAAAAAAAGAAAATTTAAGTCCTTATTAACCTGGTCCTGATGGTTACAAACACAACAAAAAAAGAATCATCCGAATCGGTCCAGCCGTTTTCAAGTTTTGCTCTTAGCAACACATTTAGCGATCCATTTTTAACCGACGAAAAAAAAAGGAGGAGGTTCTCAATTCGACATGTATATACAGTGTGTCCGGGCACGGGTTAGCGATATTTGAAGGGGATATTCTAGGCTCTTTTTCATCGACAAAAATGCTTTTAAAAAAATTCTTACTCCAAAACTTCGCGAATTGCAGCCATTTTAATTTTTTGATCTGTCGAACTGGGGTATGTACAATAAAATTCAAATATCTTTAAATCCAAGAGACCTACATTCATGCAAATGACTTTATTGCAAAGTTAAACGTTGAGGCTTATCAAAAACTTACTAAAGTTTTCTAAATAATATGTAAAAATAACCAAAAAACATGGGCAAACACGAAATTGTACACAAAAATTACTGAATAATTTCACATTTTTAACTCTAGCTCGATAAGTACCCCTGAATTTTGCTAGGGTTTTTGCATTAAATTAAAAGTGTTTGAGATAGGCTATAAAACGATATCAAAATTATCACTCTACGTTAAGTATCTTAGGAGTTATTCTCACTTGAACATCACCCTTCCTTAGCGCACGTACCCCAATATTACAGGTGTCGCATTCTTTGGGCGAGCTAAATCGTTCCAACGAATATTTCAGCTGGTATTATTGACCACCATAATCCATAAACTGAAATGGTAATTTTTTTTTATTTTATGAAACCACTTCCTGGAATTATTGCTGCGGGGCGAGACGGAAGGGTGATGTTCAAGTGAGAATAACTCCTAAGATACTTAACGTAGAGTGATAATTTTGATATCATTTTATAGCCTATCTCAAACACTTTTAATTTAATGCAAAATTCAGGGGTATTTATCGAGCTAGAGTTAAAAATGTGAAATTATTCAGTAATTTTTGTGTACAATTTCGTGTTTGCCCATGTTTTTTGGTTATTTTTACATATTATTTAGAAAACTTTCGTAAGTTTTTGATAAGCCTCAACGTTTAACTTTGCAATAAAGTCATTTGCATGAATGTAGGTTGTAACAAGTATAAAAGTAGTTATCGATTATTTTAGACGGGTAGCGCCATCTAGTATCAAAATCGAGAACTGATAGTGAATTTTACAGGTTGGTGAGGTTACAGTTCATCAACAGATGGCGTTAGAGAGTAACATATTTATTTACGATACTTTAAATTCTAAATAAAATAATAATAAGTACATAGATAAAATTCAGATAATTAATTGTGATAGATTTCAGTTGAATTAAATTTAATTATATAACGCATGGTCTAAAAGGCAAAAGCCTAGAAGCGGGTTTGAACGATTACATGACGTTGAACCTTGGCTTCCTCTTTTTTCTTAGAATCTGCACACGTTATAGACGCTGACTGATAAAACAAGAATATTTAAATAAAATATTAATGACGCGGTATAGGAGTGGTACATCGGCCAAAATGAAAGTTTATTAATATAAGGAACCGCTTAAGCGTATGTATTTATAATTATTTCCTGTTTTGTTGCAATTACATGGCATCACCCACCATGATGATTGTATTGAAATGCTCACGGATGCTTTCTGATATTGTTCTCAGGGTTCCATCCATTATTTTAAATTAATTAAAGAAAAATAATAAAAGTCTTCTCTGCGCTTGGCACATATGGAATAAACTAGGACAAGCTCTGGTTCCAAGCCACGTATTACATTCTGCAAGACACACAGGCTGTGAATGCTGTCTGCGTGGCACGTCCACGGTTCGACCTGGATAGATGGTAGTATGTTCTACCCAAAGTAAGTGTTGTGATTATGACCATAACCTTGTAAGGAATCGTGCTGTGATCCTGTACCCATGTGTGCATCAAATTAAATAGCTGAGAAGACATCAAGCACTTTCTTTTATTTATCCAACCTCATGCGAACAGAACCCCTTAGTCTCATGGCAATCTACGCTGGCAGCTGGTGGTAAGAGACAAAAGGACCTTACAATTGTACGCCCAACGTGTCGCATGAGGTCAGATTGGAATCTTCACTTCAAGATTAAGAGCTTGATCTAACTTAATTTAATTTCACTTAATGTTTAGTAATTAGATGATAAATTATACGCAGTTTGGCAGTTAAAATATACTGACATTTAATTAGCTAACCATAGCTTAGGTACATAGACAAACTATAATTTTGTTATAATATCAACACCTCCGCTTAACAAAATTAAACAATAATCTAAACCGAGCTAATTAAATTACTTAGAGACAGGCAAAATACCAAGCTTCTCTGTAAAATATTTATGCTTAGCAGATCCTAAGCTTTTTGTTAAAATATCTGCTGGCATTTCAGCTGTTTCCAGATAATCAATTTTAACAAGCTTATTTGCTACAGCCTCTCTAATGAAATGATACCTTATGTCAATGTGTTTTGATCTCCTATGAAATACTGGATTCAAAACTAGTTTCTGTGCACTTTGGCAATCATTAAACAAAATAATAGGTTCTGAAATACCTAATATTTCAAACAATAAACGTTTCAGATATATAGCTTCTTTACTAGCTTCTGACAAAGCTATATATTCTGCCTCAGTTGAAGATAATGCTACATTTCTTTGTTTTCTACATTCAAAAGAAATAACAGTATTGGACATTTTGAAACAAAACCCAGAAAAAGATTTTCTATCATTTATATCTGAACCCCAGTCTGCATCTACATAACCCTCTATATAGGGCTTATCTTTGCAAAATACAAGACCATAATTTTTAGTACCCTTTAAATATCTTAAAATCCTTTTCAGATGTTTCCAGTGAGTTTCATCATATGAGTTATTAAATTGACTTAGATAATTAACACTAAATGCAATATCTGGTCTAGTTAAAACTGCCAAGTACATCAAACTACCTATTAATTGTCTATATGGATAATTATTATCACAACAACCATTCTGAGACTTTTCTAATCTTAAATTAATCTCCATAGGCGTTTCTGCAGACTTACAATGCGACATGTTAAATGTTTTTAACAAACTTTCTACATATTGCTCTTGATCAACTGTTATTACATTATTACACATGTTAACTCTAAGACCTAAACATTTTTTTATCTGACCTAAGTCTTTAATCTGAAACTTACAACTTAACTCAACAATTAATTTATTTGTTGCCGTGCTACTGTTTGAAAATACAAAAAAATCATCAACAAATAAAGCTATAATGAGTTTAACATTTCCTTCATATTTTGTAAACAAACAAGGTTCATACTTAGATTTATGATAACCTAAATTGATCAGATGATCATTAACTCTCTGATACCAAGCACGAGACGATTGCTTAAGTCCATAGATGGCACGTTTAAGTTTCAATACTTTGTTATCATCAGTACTAGCTTTATAAGTTACAGGTTTTTGCATATACACAGTTTCATCTAAAAAACCATTTAAAAAAGCTGTCGTAACATCAAGATGACGTATATCAAAACTGTATTGAACTGCTAAAGAAAATAGTAACCTCAATGATGAGTATCTAAGTACAGGAGAAAAAGTTTCATGAAAATCTACACCAGCTTTCTGCGAAAAACCTTTTGCTACTAGCCTCGCCCGGTATCTCACATTATTCTCACTATCGTACTTCTTTTTAAATACCCACTTACACTGCACTATAGTCGAATCTTGAGGTCGATCCACTAGCTCCCATGCATCATTCTTCCTAAATGATTCCAATTCATCGTCCATGCTTGCTCTCCAAAATTTACTCTCTGGTCCATGTAGAGCATCCTCAAGTGTTACATCCTTATCACTGTCATCTTCGAGCTCGAAGAAGCTTCTGGAACATATGTAGTGTCTTTATCTTCATATTCAACATCAGTTTCTATATCTGAATATGTATGTTCTTTATCTTCCAGTTTGTTTTCCTCAGCTTTGCATTCAACAGGAATATTCACTGTGTTTTCAGTTGGAGTTTCCATTATAATGATATCTCTGCTTGTCATCACTGAGTTATTCTCTGGATCATAAACCCTATAACCCTTGACATTATCAGCATAGCCAACTAACACAAGTTCCTTAGCCTTCCTATCCCACTTTAAGCGTTTCTCTTTTGGAATGTGCATCATTACTTTACTTCCAAAGATTCGGATATGACTCAAATCAGGCTTTTTACCTGTCCAGACTTCGTATGGAGTCTTATCATTTAGTCCAGTAACCACTGATCTGTTTCTTAAATAAACTGCGGTATTGACAGCCTCTGCCCAGAACTTTTTGTCTAAACCTGCGTCAAAGATCAAACATCTAGCTTTTTCTACTAATGATCTGTTCATCCTTTCACTCAAGCCATTTTGTTGAGGTGTGTAAACATTAGTTTTCTGATGTATTATTCCTTGATGCTTTAAATATCTCTCAAAGTCTTGACTGCAGAACTCACCGCCATTGTCTGTCCTTAAAACTTTAATTTTTCTGTCTTTCTGTTTTTCAACCATGGACTGGAATTCTTTGAAAAACTTAAAAACCTCATTCTTAGTTCTCATGAAATAAATGAAAGCCATTCTGCTGTAGTCATCCACAAACAAAACATAATATCTAGATCCTCCAATAGACACATTTTCCATGGGACCACACACGTCTGAGTGAATCACTTCCAAAACATCATTAGTTTTAGTAACACTCTGCTGGAAAGGTTGCCTAGCCTGCTTACCCTCGCAGCAAATAGTGCACTTGGATTGATCAATGTTTGCTGTATCTTGGTATGACACACCTTCTGCTGCTCCATTCCTCATTTTATTTAAACTAGCACTGTTAATGTGCCCCAAACGTCGATGCCAGGTTACACTAGACGTTATAGCTGTTGCTGCCATTTCTAGTTTCTTAGTGTATAATCTGTACACACCTTCCACTAATTCTGCTTTTCCGACAAGCTCCTTCTGTCGATTATAAATGTAGCAAACGTTTTCTTTAAAAACTACACTGTTGCCATTTTTGATCAACTGACTCACGGAAAGCAAGTTGGTTGTTAATTGTGGTATGCACAATACATCTGAAACTTTGATGTCATATTCTACACCATTCACAACTGTAACGATGTTAACATCACCAGAACACAGCACTGGAACACACGTTTGGTTTGCCACAATTATTTCTTTGGTTTCGTGCTCGTATGATGGATTCTCGACGTATTCTTGTTTCGCTGTCATGTGTTTGCTGGCCCCGCTGTCAATATACCAATTGTTGCTACTGAAATTTCCAGTCATAAAAATAGCACTAAAAGCATTTGATTGCTTTCTATTGCTTATTTCATTGTTAGGGCATTGATTTTTATAATGACCGGTTTGTTTACATCTGTAACATTTAATTATTTTGACAGCTTTCAAATCTTTCGACGTTTCACTAGGTTGTCTTTGTTCCTTTTTCGTGTTGCCGTAATTCGACCTCTGCGGTACTTTCGATCTCGCAACAAAAGCATTGCCATTCTCGGAACCGGAAACCGTACCAACATCACAACACATATCCATCAACTTCATTTTTATGACATCTGAACTGATATCGATGCCCGAATGTTCTATGGCCATTAGCATTGGTCCATACTTTTCAGGTAATCCTGCTAACATTAATGCTCCAATCCACTCATCAGTAATGCTGAAACCCGTGCCTTGAAGTCGTTGGCCTGTTTCTACAATCTGAGTTACATACTGGGTCATAGAGTCACAATTTTCCAGCCGAATGTTGATGAGCTTGCGTAAGAGCCCTATCTTACGCGTGTAGCCGGCATCATCGAACATATTCTTCAGCTTGCACCACAAGTCGTATGTTGTTGCAGCGTTCTTTATATGTACATAAAGAGATGGGTCGATCGTCAAAACTAATTTCGCCTTCGCTTTAGCGTCTTCACTGGTTTGCGCTTTTGTAGGCGTATCTGGTAATTTTTCTGTAATGGCGGTCGCCATGCCTTCAAGCACCAACACATTTTGCACCGCAAAACACCAATCCTCGTAGTTTTCTCGCCCTTTTAATTTAGGAATGTTAGCGATATAGTTCGTAGACATTTTTAACGGAAACCAAACAGTACTACGTCTTTGAGTATATTTAACAAAAATTTTCAGCTGGGCGCATGACCTGATAAATTATACGCAGTTTGGCAGTTAAAATATACTGACATTTAATTAGCTAACCATAGCTTAGGTACATAGACAAACTATAATTTTGTTATAATATCAACATTAGAGTCATTTAACTTAGTACATTTTCTGAATTTAAGTTTTCAAAATTAGTTGATAGCACACGTTAACATTATTAGTAAAAGGCAAATCTTTCCACATTATTGATGTAGCAAAGCTTAAATGTATAGACTCCTCTTGATTTATATAAAGTCATACAACTTAGAAACATCAACACTTTGTGTTAAAAAGTAAGGCTATGCCACATGTCATGTTAACATTGTAAACTTGTGCAACTACTTGAATGGATTGACTCTAATTTAATTTAATTCACCTTGATTAATGTAAAATTACTATTTACATTCACATAACTTTAAAATTGGATTCAAAATACTTATCAAAGACTGATTAAATATTTTAAATTCAATATGGATAAGACAATCTGGATTGACTATCTTCGTAAAGAAGAATTATTACATGAGCTTAAATATTTTAATATATCCACAGATGTAAAGGCGATCAGGGATGTGCTTCGCAGGCAGTATCGCAGTCTGTGTGGCTTGTTTCGGAGAGGCAGCATTAAACCAGAAGATTATGCTGCGCCAGCAAGTACAGAGGAGGTACGCTTATGCTTGGAACCTGTAGAAGAGCTGTGCCTATTATATAGGGATTTAACAGAGGGAGATAGCTCCACTGTTAAGCGAATATTAGCTCGTTCGCAATATTACTTGATGAGAATTTCACGTGTGAAAGATAAATCACCGGAATTAATTGAACTTAGAAATAAATTGGTAACGTTGATAACATCTTTAGAGGATGGCTCTGAAGAAGAGGATATGCAGTCTATTCATGATCCCTCCTCTGAAAATGAATCACCAGAAAAAACACAATTAGTGGTTGTTAAAGATAGACCAATTAATCTGTGTTCTTTAAATTTAAAGTATGACGGTTGTTAGGGCCACAACGAATCACATATGTCACATATCGCGCGATCACGAGTGCGCCAATCGGAGCGCAGCGATGTGACGTGATATTTAAGGACCAATCAAATATATTGTTCCCACACACCCTCTTCCTCGAACGCTGTACATAATTTTTGAAAATACACGCATTACGCTTTTCGACTTTTACCACGAACGTTGTTTTTATTTAAATCCATCACGAAACCCTCATAGTAGCAGAGCACAGCAGCAACCATACAAAACCATATGTAGCTATATCACGCCGCTACATATTTTGGACCTTCAGAGCCATATCCTCATTAATTCGGAGCCACATCCTCGAGAATTTTGGAGCATCGAAGCTAATTCATCGAGATTCATCGAGAGAGCGACCTGTGGACTTGCTGCACCGCCGCTGCCACAAGGTGAAACAACGAGTCATCACAAGCGACGAGTCAAGGGCAGATATACGCGAGAGGCTTCAACAATTGGAGCACAAGAAAGAAGACCTGGTCCCCAGAGGAACAATTTACGGTGCGTTCATCAAGTTCCAGTCTTCAAGACCTGCCAAGCTTACAAGTCTAATACCGTTTGTGATCTAATTCCAGTTGGTTGGTGAGGGTTGCCCACTGCGCAGAGCGTCACCGCGACTCCATACGCTTCATACGCGGTTACCTCCACACGTGAGTACTCCACTTTTTACAGGCCACTATAATGTCGTTAAGAGCTATGGATGGTGATAATAGTAAATCCCGCGATAAATCTCCCTACAGGGACATGAACGAAAAAACTGAGCAAATTGTTCGCGATCTTATTAGAAAACGCGCTATCGTTAAGGGTAGATTGACTAAATTTAATACCTATTTGAATAATATAGACGTTACAAATATGACTAGTCAATCAAAAGTCGGTTTAAAGCTACGCGTGCAGGGCGCAGGTATTCTTTTCTCTGAGTTTAATGAGATTCAATCTAAAATAGAGGAAATCGTTCCCGACAGTGATATAGACGAGCAGCTAGATCAGCGTCAGCTGTTTGAAGATACGTACTATAGCACTCTTGCTCAGGCTGAATCTATACTTAGCGATATAGAAGGGATTACTAACGGTTCAAATACGTGTCAGCACGCTAAAAATCATTTATCCGTAAAATTACCCACTATTACATTGCCTACCTTCGACGGCTTATATGAACACTGGCTTGAATATAGGGATACTTATTTGTCGTTAGTGCATTTGTAATTCTACAGAAATCAGTGATATCCAAAAATTCCATTATTAAAAATCGTCACTAAAAGGAAGCGCCGAGTTAGTCATAAACGCACTTGAAATTTCGTCGAGTAACTACCCGGTTGCGTGGGAATTACTACTCAATAGGTACGATAATTCTAGGTTATTAGTGCACAGTCATGTTAAAGCATTATTCTCAATTCAAGTACTACCTAAAGAATCACCTTCACTAATTAGAAAACTTATTGATGTAGTGATTAACAATTTACGCGCGTTAAAAATCCTCGGTGAACCAACGCAATTTTGGGATACGCTCATCATTTACATTGTTGTTTCCAAGTTAGATAGGATAACCGAAAGAGAATGGGAAGAGCATAAAGGTTCTTTATTGTCCGATTCTAAAACTAATTTGAAGGTAGACCAATTATTAAAGTTCCTTAAACACCGAGCTGATTTATTGGAAACGTTGGCACTTTCACATAGTAAAGACCGGCAAAGCAATTCCGATGTTGTTAAAAAACCTAATGCATCTGCTAAAACTCAAGTAACACATTGCAACACTTCTTCCAATAAAACAACGGCCCGTCCCTCGCATAGATTGTGTGTCGTATGCAACGGTAAACATCCACTTTACACATGTACTAAATTCACAAATATGGATATGAAAACTCCGTGTATCCGTTTATATGTATTTATTTATAAACGGTTTACATTGTTTATCAATAGTAATTAATGTAATAATTTTGGTAATTGAGAAAACCAAGCGTGCGCAAAGCGCGGTAAGGACGAACGACGACTTGTCAACTTGACAGTAGTGACGTTTACATTTTAGCTGCGTTCCGTATGATTATAACAGTTTCCTTCCCCACCAGGAAAATAAATTCACAAATAGGTAATTAAACTAAAGGTCACCAAGCGTTCTTAACTACTGTCCCCAAACGCAAGTTTTAATTAAAACTTATCATAAACAATTATAGTATCAACATACAATAATAACTTATAATACTTTCTTAAACAAGTTAATAGAACCTAATCACAAAACTTATGTTCTATTGGCTGCTATTGTTAATAGCTTGAATGCTTAGCAAGAAAAGTACATGATAACAAAAAATAATTTAAGACAACAGTAAAATTCACAAGTTAAGACGAACAACAGGTTTAATCACTCTTTTACTTCTACGTAAAGCAGGTTCAACTGGAACATCATTAGGCACTGAAGGTGCCGGTACAGTAACATCACTAGTGGTTGGTATTACCTTGTCTGAAGGTAATGATCCAGGTTCTGGAATATCTATAGGTACATCAATGTTTTGTTCTGTGTTAGTATCATGTTTATTGGAAGCAGAATCAGAGTTAGGTGCTTGAGCTTCAGCCCGATCAAAGTCATCAGTAAATTTTTCATTTAAGATAGGAACGTCATCCCCAATCTGACGGAGCTGGTCGATATGTCGACGCCACGTGATACCATTATCTAACTTAATTAAATAATGCAAATTTCCAAGAACCTTCTCAACTACTCCTAACTTCCATTTCCCTTCTCCTGTATAATTGCGAGCAACCACTCTTGAATCTGGCATCAGTTTCCGCACGCGTACCACCTTCAACTCCTTCCGAGGCAATACAGCAGACTTGTTTGGACAACACAGCGATAAACGTGAGGTTGGTTGGTAAGTAAAAACCATTTCTGCTGGAGATTTACCAGTGGCGGGGTGCGGAGTTATACGATATTGAAATAATATTTCATTTACTTTAGACTGTGTAGGTGTTTTTATAGAATTTAAACATCTAAGTTTCTGTTTCAACGTTTGTACATAGCGTTCTACCTGACCGTTAGTGGCAGGGTTATATGGAGCAGATCTTTTGTGTGTGATTCCATGCATTTTTAGGTATTCAAAGAACTTTGGATTAACAAATTGCGTTCCGTTATCGCTTGTGAGAATTCTTGGATAACCAAACGTAGTGAAAACTTTGTCCAAAACTTCAATAGTAGAATCAGTATCTATTCTGTTTAAGACATGCGCTTCTGGCCACTTTGAAAAGGCATCAATTATTAAAAGAAAATAAACATTTTGAAATTTACCAGCAAAATCAATGTGAACTCTTTCAAATGGTTTAGTAGGACTCTCCCAAGTGTGCTTCGAAGCTACTTCTGGAGGCAAGTTCAGGTGTAGAGAGCACTCACGACAGTTTTTTGCAATATCTTTAATGTTTTTGTCCATCCCTGGCCACCAGCAATAGCTTCGCGCAAGACCGAGCATTCTATTAACACCGAAATGACTAGAATGTAAATCTCTCAGAATAACATCTCTGAGTTTAGTGGGCACCACCACACGAGTTCCTCGCATCAAACAACCTTCTAGTAGAGAGAACTCAGTTTGTTCAATACCAAACCTATCAGCAAGAGACACTTTCTTTCCAGTTGACACGCCCAACAGTAGTGGCGCCAATGATTCATCGACTGTAGTTTCAGCAGCAATATCGTTTACTGTAATAGGCAGTACCGAAATCATTCCAATTTGAAAACTGTCGCAGTCCTCCTGCTCGCTAGTTTCCACAGCAACAGGTAATCGTGAAAACGCATCTGCATTAGCATTGTCCTTGGATTTCTTGTATTTAATATCATATTGAAAACCCTGGAGGAAAACAGCATAGCGTTGCATACGTGCAGCAGAAAGAAGAGGCAAAGCCTTCGTAGGCGAAAAGATTTGGACGAGAGGCTTGTGGTCAGTATGCAAGGTAAATTTTCTACCATAAAGGTATTGAAAGAAACGTTTTACTCCAAAAACAATAGCATAAGCTTCTTTGTCAATCTGTGCCCACTTACGCTGTGAGGAATTTAAGGTCTGTGAAGCAAAATGTATTGGCCGTTCAGTTCCATCAGGCATGATGTGTGACAAGACAGCGCCCACGCCAGTAGGCGACGCATCCGTAGCTAGTATAAGAGGCAAATCAGGTGAGTAATGTGCGAGCACAGTATCAGATAGCATTTGATTTTTGATTGTTCGTAAAGCTTTATCACACTCAGCTGACCAATTCCATGATATCTCTTTTCGCAAAAGCATATATAGGGGTTCCAACGTGCTACTCAGGTTTGGTAGGAACCTACCATAATAATTTACTAAGCCAAGTAAAGCCTGCAACTCGGAAACATTTTTGGGATTTAAAGCCTCCACAACAGCTTTTACTTTACTATCAACCTTGTGTACTCCCTCGCGACTAATTTTGTATCCACAGTATTCAATTTCATTTTGCAAAAATTCAGACTTATCCAGATTAACCTTAAGGCCGAATTCAGCGAGTCTAGCAAACACCTTTTCTAGTCTGTCCAAATGCTCAGCATCGTTTGCAGCTGTAACCCTAATGTCATCAATGAAACAGTGAACCCCCGGGATGTCTCTTAAGATACTTTCAATCTTTCTTTGCCACTTAGCCGGCGCACAGTTAAGTCCAAACATCAAACGAGTACATTTGTACAGACCTTTGTGAGTATTGAGAGTTAATAGTTGCTGGTCCTCATCCCTAACCTTCCAATTTAGATATGCA
The DNA here is from genome assembly GCA_954870645.1 of Agrotis clavis. Taxonomy (NCBI): domain Eukaryota; kingdom Metazoa; phylum Arthropoda; class Insecta; order Lepidoptera; family Noctuidae; genus Agrotis; species Agrotis clavis. Next base: position 27,412,357 of record OX940927.1, on the reverse strand, counting down.
TTACGTATATCAATTTTAGAGAATTTATCCCCACCAGCTAAACCATTGAATAGTTCTTCAGAAGTAGGTAAGGGATGCTCATCAACTAGAAGATTTTGGTTCAGTGTAATTTTGTAATCCCCACAAATTCTTATTTTACCATTAGGTTTTATTACAGGTACAATGGGAGTAGCATATTCGCTGTAGTCTACTTTAACTAGGACTCCATCCCGAACTAAATTTTCAATTTGTTGTTCAACCCTATCTTTTAGTGCAAAAGGAATTGGTCTAGCACGAAAGAACACTGGTTTTGCATCTGGCTTCATGTGTAAAGCAGCTGGTTCCCCTTTAATCTCACCAACATTTTTGTTATCAAACAAGTCGCTGTATTTCTCAAAAAGCTTTTGCAAAGATAAAGCATGTGGCACCTTACCTGATGACACTTGGTTTACTTGTCTCAAACCATCCCTGAAGCCCTTAAATGCATTGAACATGTATATCCAATCCCGGCCCAAGAGTGGATGCTGATTCCCCGAAATAATGAACAACTTGACCTCTACTGATTCTCTTCCAATCGTAGCTGTGACCTGTGTGACACCTAAAATATTTAGGAACTCATTAGAATAAGTACATAATTTTATTTTAGTTGGTAGAAGTTGGGTTTTGCCAATTTTTTGGTAATCTTTTTCATTCATTATAGACACTGCTGAGCCACTATCAAATTCCATCTGGAACTCAGTGTGATTAATTTTGGCTTTAATCCAAAACTTATTTGAAAAAGAAGTAACTCTACAATTGTTAATACATACAATCTCTTCTTGATTTTGTTCGGTATTAGGACTAAACGCAGAATCCGTTGGGTTTCCTGTATCCACCTGGTTCACTTTCTTCAGTTTAAGGCACATTCGTTTCAAATGTCCTATTTTTTGGCAGAAATTGCATTTCGTATTCATTTGGTTACACTTATTAGCATAGTGATTGCCACCACATCGAAAACAAACAATCTGACTGGAAGAAGTAGGTACTGTATTTTTTAATCCGGTAGATGTCTTTCTCTTGACTGCAATTGCTTGCACCTCTTGAGTGTGAGTTGCCTCAGCCTGGGCACTTTCCATTCCAGTCGCAATGTCAATCGCCTTTTGCAGTGTCAGGTCTCGTACTTCCAGTAGTCTATCCTTAATACGTTGTGATTTGATGCCGCATACAAACTGATTTCTCAAGGCTGAATCGAGAAACGTCCCAAAATTGCAAGTTGTGGCCATTTTTCTTAATGAAGCCAGGTATTCCTTGATCGGTTCACCATCCTTTTGATGTCGGTGATGAAATTTGAAATATTCAGCTATTTCAAGTGGAGTAGGGTCTAGGTGATTCTTCAAGGACGTTACATTATTGTCGTATGTACGTTTCTCTGGTGTAGTAGGTGCAACTAAATCGCACAGTGTGTCATACAAATCAGCTCCAATGTAGTGTAGAAGGTACGAATTCTTCGATGTAGCTTGCGTTATCTTGTAAATAGAGAATGCTCCTTCTAATCTTTGTACCCAACGCTCGAACTTGTTTTTAGGATCGTAACATTCGATGAAATTTGGCGGAATGTTAACCTCTTTGGAAAGGTCGTCTTCGTTACCCATTTTCGCCGTGTAGGTTCGTAGAATCTCGTCGCCACTATGAAAACTCCGTGTATCCGTTTATATGTATTTATTTATAAACGGTTTACATTGTTTATCAATAGTAATTAATGTAATAATTTTGGTAATTGAGAAAACCAAGCGTGCGCAAAGCGCGGTAAGGACGAACGACGACTTGTCAACTTGACAGTAGTGACGTTTACATTTTAGCTGCGTTCCGTATGATTATAACATGGATTTACAAGCGAAACGAAAGATTGTTAATGATCACAATCTATGTGAAAACTGCCTACGTTCCGGACACACTATAGAAAATTGCTTATTCGGTCCCTGTAAACAATGTAATAAGAAGCACAACTCATTATTGCATCCTATAGATTCAAATCCTACTACTAGCTGCGCGGTGACGGCGGCGACTGAGACGAGCGATGCGCGCACGCCCCACTCGCCACCACTCTCGGATTCACTAAACAATCACAGTAACAAGGAAGTCGTCCTAGTTACTAATACGAAAACGCACACTTATACGAAATCCATTAACGTTGTCGCGACGAGCAGTCCGCGAAATAAACAGGTAACAGAATTAAACTAATATTATCGGAGCGAAACATGTATCAAACTGATCAACGTGAGGTGATTTGCTGGCAACACCGAATTCATAGGGATTGCCACAGATAAAGTACTTACAATTCATGGTTATGACGTTTACGTAATGTCTATGTAGTCTGTGCCCTTTTACCGCCTTTTGCTAAGACGCGAGTATTTAATCTAATACCCTTTCAATAGTGAAAAGTAAAAGTTAGTGGTGCTGATGGGAGTTTTCCAGCCTGGCAGCGGCTCATCCTGAAAGTTACAAAGCTAAGTGGTAGCGCTGAAATATGCGCGGTGATTCCCCACCTAATATTGATTCTAAAATTCCTAATTTTATTGATATAAGAGTTTATGGTGATCTCGGACTTGAGTCGGATACATGAGAGCCTTTCGTGTTGCAAGTCGTTCGATGTTGCAATGCGAAACCTCGTGGAATTAAGACTGGGCGAAAGGCCGTGATCAGTCAGTTGGGAGACCTTCGGTACTTCAATACGGAGTCGTCCCAACACAGAGCAATCTGCCGTTGTACGCACATCAGAGTGCTTACAACGGAGATACGTATGTACAACATTGATGGGTACATACAGAAGAGTTAATTAAGAGATAATCTGGGGTGCACCCAGATATGATGGCAAGGGAGTTAATTAGTAGCTTAAGTGCTACGGCTCCGCTTTAATAATTAATATGCTGCGAGAGAGAGTCTCGTAGCAAGTGTGACTAAAATTAATCCTGGCAGTATATGTGTAACGTTGCTGTGCCGGGACCGTGGACTGAGAATTGCTCGGTCTACGGCTGTGACTCTAAATCTAAAACCGAGACACCAGAAATGTTTCTATGTATGTGTATACTAATTGTTTAAAATGGTGGGAATCAATTTAAATTTAACCAACAGATGGCGGACGGAACGTGACACTAAATGATAAGAACAAGCAACCGATGAACGCGAAGCAAACTTCCCTAACTATTGAAGATACTTCTCAGAAAACCAAATCTCAATTAAGAAACTCAGGTATAAAGTCCACATATATATTCTAATTCCATCGCGCGAGAAGTCCCGTCTGTGGAGCCACTCGCCGCGACATGGTGGAGATGCTGGGATCTGAGAAGAATAATCAATACAAAGGATTATTTAAAAGAGATTAAATTGGTTAAATATGGTTGAGTTCCTATGATTAGGTTCTTACTAGTGCTGCCATCTGTGAGAACTCTGTGTAAACTTAGTGTAAAGACTGATGAAAATATGCTAAAATGTTGAATAGGTTTGATACACGTTTCGCTGATATGACTCTGATAATAATTAATGTTAATTTAATCATATAAGGATTAACTATCACAAGTAATTAGTTAAGCGTGTTGAAGTTTATGGTGATAAGTTGGCATGACGGATCGCATAGATGGCGTTACTCGTTGTTGAATTATAATTCGGATTGATATGATTCTTTCTTGTTTGTGAAATAAACTAAGTGATGTTATACGTTTATTCGTTTCATGATTTATCAGAAGGATTTATCATTAGTTTTCACTAATTCATAAGGATACGACGTTACAAGTCTATTTATGTGAAACGGATATTCATTGCAAAACGGAAACGGAAAACTTTCGACAGGTACCTACGTGCTTTCTTGACATTCGCCATTTTGTGCGGTCAGTCTGTTCCTGCGCTTTAATAATTACTGCATTACTGCAAAGAGCTAATGGTTAACATTACCGGTGTCATGATAACAAAATAACGAAACTTATTTATTTGCCCCACGTAAAGAATAAAATAAGTGTGTTTAAGTGAACACTAAGGTCAGTATGGCTCAGACATGTTCGTGTTGATTACGATTTCGAATTTGATTTTAGTGAAATTGATAAATAGGTACTCTGATATACTCAGATCCACACGTAATCAGGTAGGAGAGAAGGGAGATCCTTCTCGTTCGTCGAAATCCCTTTGAATGTTGGCGGTCATGAACCACGCCTGCGCCGGTAAATGGAGCCCGTCTGTGGGGCTACTCGCCGTCGACCGCTTCGACGGGAAAGCTTGAAGGGAAGGCGTCATAAACACGGATTGTGCTAATTGTACTTCTACCCATGAAATTTCACTATATGATCGCCTGTGTAAAGTAAAGGGAAAATTCAATAAAATTTTAAAGAAAATTAAGTAGGTACCTACCTGAACAAAAAAAAAATAATTATAAAAAAAAAAAATTCTTATCCTTTCAATCACTTCTTACAGGACCAGAATTGATCAGTGGAGAAGTAATTACCACCAAAGGGAGTAAATTAAGTTACCTACAGCTACCTATAGAATTAGTGAAGTACAATTAATAACATATGAAGTGAGTAATAGTTTTTAATCTCATACTTTCACGATGGACGAGTACTTATAAATACTGTCTCGTTCATAATAAACGAAAGCTCCTTGACTGACTAGGCTAGAGTGTTAGAGACTAAGCAGAGGTGTTGTCAACACATACAAATAAATAATTCTAGAGAGATTATAAATTCTTGTACTCATTATGTACATGGCGGTGTCAGTTAGTTGAGGGCCCACCGTTTATGACTGGTGATGTCTTTAAATTAATGGGCAGGTACATATTATTTATTCTATGATTGATTATGTACACCTGGTGATTGAGTGTGCTAGAATGAAATTTACTTACCTGTAAAGGGTGACCCAAGATACCTAAGTAAATCTGAAAAGAAATGTTTATTTCCATGATATTAACAAATTTTCCTTAAGGGAAAATTGAATTTGAAGTTCCATTTTCAGAAAGGCAATGAAAAAATTTAAAATACCCTCTATGTTGATGTGTGATATATTGCAATTAAATTATGAGTTTTGCAAACAATTATTAACTATAATGATGAAATTAATACAGAAATATTTCAGAAATTAAAACAAGCGTTATTTTGTTTTATATATTTTAATATGTAGCTGTAACAGTGCAACGTCATCTTACAGGACATCAATATGGAGGAATCCATACTCCTCATTCTTCGCGGCCTGTCTGATAAAATAAAAACTCTGTCCGAATGTGCTCGAAATACAATTATCAAACTCACTAATGAAATCAATGACTTGACCTTACATGAAGGAAGAGTGGTATCTTCTAAACTTCATACATGTCTTCAACGGTTGGAGAGGGAACTGAACAACTATTTTCGACTCGTTAGCGAACCACAGGTAGACGAGATCTCTTCCATTTCTGCAGTACAACTGGAAGCTGAAGAAATTTGCTGCGAACTTAAAGTAAAGTTAGAAGAATATGAAAGGTCAACAACAAATAGCAACAAAAATGAAGAACGCTTCCTAACAGGAAAATTACCAAAATTAGAGCTATCACAATTTGAAGGCAACATTCTTGAATGGCACCAATTTTGGGACCAATTTAATTCCAATATTCATAATCGCAATTTACCAGACGTTGACAAGTTATTATACCTAAAGAATTCTTTGAAGGGAGAAGCCAAAGGAGTGATAGACGGGTTGGATATTACAAATAAAAATTATTCCATAGCCATACAATCTTTAAAGGATAGGTATGGGAAACAAACTCAAGTAATTGATGCACACTATTCCTCACTCTACAGAATAAAACCAGCTAATAAAACCATAGCAGATTGTCGAAGAGTTTTAACTGATATTGAAAAACATTTGAGAGTTTTGGATTCCATGGGTGAGAATATCAACCATAACCATTTGAGGTTTATGGTAATGGAGAAGTTTCCAGAGGATATAATATATGAAATGAAATTGAAAATAAAACAAGAATCGATCGAAGAGATAAGGAAAAATTTAGAAATCATCATCTCAGCACGTGAAGATGCAAATAGATTAACAAATGAGAAAAACCTAAATGAGAAAGAGTATTATACTGTAAAAACACTTCACTCCGCAGGGAAGGATGATCGTACCAAACAGAAGAAAGAAGAAGACCAGAGAAAATACCAGCAGAGCAGCTATGAAAACAAAAGGGAAATGACTCGACACCACCCAACACAAAATAAGAGGAACATTTCCCAGAGGAACAACAGGAACGGTCCAAATGATGCAAGTTATCCTAGGAAAAACCCAAAGAAGGAGGGACCACCTAGAAAGAAGCCTAAATTTCAATGTATCTTCTGTAAAGAGTCACACTACAACGAAGAATGTACTAAATACAAAGAAATTAACGAGAGAAAATCCTTGTTAAAAAATAGATGCTACGGTTGTTTTAGAATAGGACATTCCCTTGTAGAATGTAGAAAGAAAAGGGAATGCTTTCATTGCCATAAAGTAGGTCATAATCGTGCTTTATGTCCTACCAAATTTCCTGATAGACAAAAGGATAAATCGACAACAACAAATGTTCTGCACACCAGAGATAAGGGACTCACAGTTCTCCAAACAGCGGTAGTTACAGCAAATAAAGTAGGAAATTCTTCTAAGAAACTTTCATGCAGAGTTCTTTTAGACTCCGGAAGCCAGAAAACGTACATCACACAGAAATCAGCAAAGGATCTTAATCTAAAATTTGAAGAAGAAAGCACATTAACTGTATTTACATTTGGATCAAATACCCCTCAAGAAATAGACAGTCCCGTAGTCAGAGTACAGTTGAGGACAAGAGCAGGTAAGACAATCACTCTGCTTGCTAACGTGGTACCAGTGATATCACATGGGGTACCATACCCTCATCTGGACCTCAGCCACTGGGAAGATATATCAGAACTAGCTGATGATGGTTCTCTCCAAGACCAAGTGGATATCCTGATCGGAAACGATTATTACTTTTCACTCATCTCAGAACGGAAAATTAAACTAAGAGAGAATTTGTATATGGTACAATCTGACTTCGGATGGATACTAAGCGGGAAAATGGATTCCAGTCCTACTCAAGAACTATCGGTGGTGACATACTTCCAGTCCAATATAGACACGTTATTCAACGATCCTGACCTACCACTGATCGAGACTAATATGAAAGGTCTGTGGGAACTTGAATCCATTGGCATAACTGACTCTCCGAAGGAAGACCGAGAAGATGAGGCAGTAAAAAGATTTAATGAAACTACTAAATATGAGGATAATAGGTACTCGGTATCCTGGCCCTGGATTGAGTACCCCCCTGCTTTGGATTTGAATTTTGGATTAGCTTACGGTCGCCTCGTCAACTTATTGAAACGACTAGATACATCCACATTATTGGCATATGAAGACACATTGAAGAACCAAATGATGAACGGAATAATTGAAGTCGCACCTGACTGGAGAGATCAACCAGTAAAACATCCAATTCATTACCTTCCACACCATGGAGTAAAAGTACCTGACAAACCAATGAGAATTGTCTACGACGCGTCATCTAAAACAAAGGACAATAAAAGTTTAAATCAATGCTTGTATTGTGGACCTATGATGTTAGAAGACTTGACCGGATTACTTGTAAAGTTCAGGTGTCAACCAATAGGTATATGTGCAGACGTCGAGAAGGCGTTCCTACAGATTGCACTTAATAAACCGGATAGAGATGTAACTCGATTTCTGTGGCTGAAAGATACAAAGAAGCCTGCTACAGAAGATAATCTGCTTCATTTAAGATTCACAAGGGTTCCGTTTGGCGTTATATCAAGCCCATTTTTACTCAATGCAACAATTAAATTACACCTACAAAGTTCAGATGATGAACAAGTCAAGAAATTAACTAAGGACATATACGTTGATAACGTCGTAACCGGAACAAAAACAGTAAAGGAAGCACTTCAACTTTATAAGAATTCTAAGAAGATATTCAACCAGCTATCCATGAATCTTAGAGATTGGAGTTCCAATTCCGAAGAATTTATAAAACAAGTACCTGAAACTTGCAAAGAAGACAAGATCAAGGTTCTTGGTCTAAACTGGAAACTGAAGGAAGACACACTTCAACTGAAAGATAAGATCTTTAATGAACCAGTATTCACAAAAAGAGGTGTCTTAAAAATCATAGCGTCAATCTATGATCCATGTGGATTTGCGGTACCGTCACTGTTGTCTAGCAAACTGTTCATACAAAATCTATGGAAGAATAAGGTAAAATGGGATACGCCATTTTCTGAGACATTAAAAACCGATTGGTCAGAGATATGTAACGAATTAGAAGAGGTTCGAGACATATCTTTGCCCAGATGTTACTTCAGGGACGCCACTATAAGTACATGTCAAATTCACTGCTTCACAGACTCTTCTACGAAGGCCTATGCAGCTGTGATCTACATAGTCAACAACAAAGAGATACAGTTTGTCATAGGGAAGTCAAGACTAGTTCCTTTGAAGGATCAAGACAATCTGAAAATACCACGATTGGAATTACTCGGCGTATTAATTGGAACTAGGCTAATTAAATATGTAACACAATTTTTGCAGTATAACATCACAAGTCAAACGTTATGGACTGATAGTCAAATTGTTATTGACTGGTGCAAGTCAGACAAACTTCTCACACCGTTTGTAGCCAGAAGAGTCGAAGAGATTAAAAGGAATAAAAACCTAATAATACGGCACGTCCCATCAGATCTAAATCCAGCGGATGTTGCCACAAGACCATTCAGCTCCAAGGAAGATAAATTAAAATGGCTGACTGGCCCTCAGTTTATATTACAACATCCGGATTCCTGGCCAACAGGAACCAAAAAAGTTTCTTCTCTTTGCGCGGGGGAGGGTCTCCCGAAAGAGATACAAGAATATACAATGGACACAGAAAATACATTTGATGCAAGAAATCAAGACAGTACAAGTAACGAAACTAAGATGAATGTAGACATAAGTGAAGAAAAGGGTGACAAAATTAAGCAACTTAGGAAATTACAAGCCGAACATTTTCCAAGAGAACTAGAAGGTAAAGAAACAAGCTTAAAAATTAATCTTGGACTATTTCTGGACGTAGATGGACTTTTACGTTGCAAAGGACGTTTAAAGAACACGGATTGGTCGTATGACCAACGTTACCCAATACTTATCCCAAAGGATAGCGACTACACTAATAAAATTATCAACCAGACTCACAGCGACAATCATCATGTAGGTGTTAACCATACCCTCGCTATAATTCGTCAAACCTTTTGGATTCCACAAGGGAAACGCCAAGTCCAGAAGATTATAAAGAAATGTCCTAGATGTCAGAAACACGGTGGGGGGCCGTTCAAGCTACCACCAACCCCAGCGTTACCCACTGAAAGAGTAAATTACACTTCACCGTTTACATTTACAGGTCTAGACTACATGGGCCCCGTACTAATCAAACATGGAAATGATACAAGTAAACGTTGGATAGCACTCTTTACTTGCCTAGCAGTTAGGGCAGTACATTTAGAAGTTGTAAAAGACCTCACAGCAGAAGAAGGACTTCACGCTTTGAGAAGAATGATATCGACAAGAGGTGTGCCACAGTTAATTACATCAGATAATGCTACAAATTTTAAGCTTATGTCAGAAATATTAACAAATTCTTATTGTATTAAACACGAAATTCGTTGGAGGTTCATACCCCAACTAGCTCCCTGGTTCGGGGGATTTTATGAACGATTAATAGGAATAGTAAAAAATTGTATGCTAAGAACATTGGAGAAGCACATGCTGACAGATAGTCAATTGTCCACATTAATAAAAGAAATTGAAGCAACTGTCAACACTAGACCGCTAACTTGTGTCGATTCTGAATTAATACATATTTTAAAACCGTCTGATTTCTTAACTATGGGAAAATGCATAACGATGGAAGGTTCCCCCGAAGACTTCTTAGTACAAGGCACTACGACAAAATCCGATCTCATCAAGGCTTGGAAAAGAGGTTTAATTATTCTCAATGAATTTAAAGACATGTTCACAAATCGATATTTGCAAAGTTTGCGTGAACGATACGGACATTCTGTTAAAGAACCTAGAATCACGGCAAAATTAATCCCGAAGGTAGGACAAATTGTACAGATAAAAGGAGATAGTAAAAATCGAGAAGAATGGAAAGTAGGAAAAATTACTTCGTTAGTCAAGGGTTCTGACGGACTTTGCAGAGTTGCGAAGGTCAATGTTGGAAATAAAGAGTTTGTGAGATCCTTAGCTCATTTGTATCCATTGGAAATGGAGGATAATGAACAAATAGAATACGATGCGAACGCATCAGAAAAGGAAAATGAGATACCCCGGAATATAACGGTCCACGAATTGTTACCATTAGAAGTTAAAACCACAGATTCAAAGAATACATCAGATAATTTAGAAAATGGGGAAGAAAATAGTGATTTGATAACTCCAATCGAAAAGGGTGTGTTGGAAGACTTTAATAAAGTATCAGAAAGCACGGACAGAGAGGAAATGTTGAGTCAGAACGGGGATGAATCAGAAAAGATAGTTCAAGTAAACGAGGAGGTTAAACAAAGAAGAGGCGCGGCCACAAGAGCTCTGGAGAAAATCGCAGAGTGGACGCGTAGCTTACTAACCCTGCTTTAAAACTGTTCGGGCGGGAGTGTCGCGACGAGCAGTCCGCGAAATAAACAGGTAACAGAATTAAACTAATATTATCGGAGCGAAACATGTATCAAACTGATCAACGTGAGGTGATTTGCTGGCAACACCGAATTCATAGGGATTGCCACAGATAAAGTACTTACAATTCATGGTTATGACGTTTACGTAATGTCTATGTAGTCTGTGCCCTTTTACCGCCTTTTGCTAAGACGCGAGTATTTAATCTAATACCCTTTCAATAGTGAAAAGTAAAAGTTAGTGGTGCTGATGGGAGTTTTCCAGCCTGGCAGCGGCTCATCCTGAAAGTTACAAAGCTAAGTGGTAGCGCTGAAATATGCGCGGTGATTCCCCACCTAATATTGATTCTAAAATTCCTAATTTTATTGATATAAGAGTTTATGGTGATCTCGGACTTGAGTCGGATACATGAGAGCCTTTCGTGTTGCAAGTCGTTCGATGTTGCAATGCGAAACCTCGTGGAATTAAGACTGGGCGAAAGGCCGTGATCAGTCAGTTGGGAGACCTTCGGTACTTCAATACGGAGTCGTCCCAACACAGAGCAATCTGCCGTTGTACGCACATCAGAGTGCTTACAACGGAGATACGTATGTACAACATTGATGGGTACATACAGAAGAGTTAATTAAGAGATAATCTGGGGTGCACCCAGATATGATGGCAAGGGAGTTAATTAGTAGCTTAAGTGCTACGGCTCCGCTTTAATAATTAATATGCTGCGAGAGAGAGTCTCGTAGCAAGTGTGACTAAAATTAATCCTGGCAGTATATGTGTAACGTTGCTGTGCCGGGACCGTGGACTGAGAATTGCTCGGTCTACGGCTGTGACTCTAAATCTAAAACCGAGACACCAGAAATGTTTCTATGTATGTGTATACTAATTGTTTAAAATGGTGGGAATCAATTTAAATTTAACCAACAGATGGCGGACGGAACGTGACACTAAATGATAAGAACAAGCAACCGATGAACGCGAAGCAAACTTCCCTAACTATTGAAGATACTTCTCAGAAAACCAAATCTCAATTAAGAAACTCAGGTATAAAGTCCACATATATATTCTAATTCCATCGCGCGAGAAGTCCCGTCTGTGGAGCCACTCGCCGCGACAAACGTAGAACCAGTTTTGTTATCTACTGCTTTAGTCGAGATTCCCGATAGTCATAATAATTATCACACAGCGTGCGCGCTTCTTGACAGTGGCAGTCAAAGCTGTTTTATTACGCAATCGTTTTGCAAACGTTTAAATATTCTTTTAATACAGTCCACTCACGAGATACGAGGAATAGGCAATTCGATATCACATGCGTTGCAGTCCTGTGATATTGAAATTAAATCACGCGTTAATGCTTATTCAATGAACATTAAATGTTTTGTTTTAAAAGAAATCATGTCCTCATTGCCTCCTGTACAAGTCCAAGGCACACGTTTCAAGATTCCTGACAATGTACAGTTAGCAAATACGCAATTTTTAGGACAACAAAATATAGACGTTTTAATAGGTGCGGATCGATTTTGGGACTTGCTTATCGATGGCAAGATACGTTTACCAAACGGTCCGTTCCTTCAGAACACGAAGTTAGGTTGGATAATTTCGGGTCCTATAAATAATATTTCACGCGACGTAGGACATATCCAATGTAATTTCACTCAATCTATGGACAAACAGTTACGTCAGTTCTGGGAATTGGAAGAATTACCTAGCATTCGGGATACGCACACAGACGAAGAACGGGCCTGTGAGCACTCTTTCGCCACTACCACTACACGCGATAGTAGTGGTCGATTTTGTGTTCATATCCCGCTCAAAGAATCTGCCGATGCGTTGGGTGAGTCACTTCTCCAGGCTGAACGTCGGTTTCTGTCTTTAGAAAAACGATTATCACTCGCACCTATCAGTTATAAGAAATTATATACTGAGTTTATACACGAGTACATTCATTTAAATCACATGACTCGTGTTCATACTTACGCTAATTCACATTACTTTATGCCGCATCACGGTGTTTTTCGGGAGCACAGCACGACTACTAAGCTTCGCGTTGTGTTCGACGCCAGTGCTGCGACAAGTAATGGGAAATCATTTAATGATATCCAACTAGTAGGCCCTCCAATTCAAGGGGACCTGTTAGGAATATTATTGCGCTTTAGGCAATTTAGGTACACGGCTGTGGCCGACTGTGAAAAAATGTATAGACAGGTGACGGTAAACCCTTCTCAACGTGATTTGCAGTTGATCATATGGCGTGACGATCCTAATAAGCCACTTGAGTATTATAGGTTAAATACAGTTACGTACGGAACCGCATCGGCGCCTTTCCTAAGTGTAAGGTGTTTAAAGCAATTAGCGGCAGAGTGCACTGATCCTAGGGTCAAAAGAGTCATTAATGACGATTTTTACGTTGATGACCTTTTGACCTCATGCGAGGATAAGGTCGAGCTTCTGAATATTTGCAAGAAAACCGTAGATGTATTAAATTCGGGTTGCTTTCCGTTACGTAAGTGGAATTTTAACTTTGAACTCGACGATGAGTCATCATCTGTTCCTTTATCAGATAATCAGATGTTTCATAATTTAAATCTAGGCGAACACAGTCAGTGCAGGACACTCGGTCTAGGTTGGTGCAACGTCACTGATACTTTTAATTTTACCACTCAGATTCAAACCGGTAACACAACGGTCAGTAAACGTGTAATTTTGTCAACGGTTTCTCAAATATTCGACCCGTTGGGATTGTTATGTCCGTCTGTTATTATTGGCAAGGTATTGTTACAAAGTCTATGGTTATTAAAATTGGAATGGGACGATCCGGTTCCCACGGATATTGAACAAAAATGGCATCGATTCGTTAAGAGTTTAGGCTGTCTTCACACAATTACTATACCGCGACATGTTTATCAATGTAATTCTGTACGAACTGAGTTGCATATCTTTACAGACGCCTCACAGACAGCATACGGCGCCTGCGCCTATGTACGAACTATAAACGACAACAATGTGACGGTTAGGTTGCTAATTGCTAAGGGCAAAGTCGCACCCTTAAAACCAATAAGCATACCCAGGTTAGAATTGTGTGGCGCGCTGTTAGGTGCGAGGCTTTACGATAAGATTCGTAATTCACTGACCCGCTCGTTTGATGTCGTCACATTCTGGTCAGACTCGACCATAGTATTAGGTTGGTTACGTATGGCACCTAATTTACTAAAGACTTTCGTTCAAAACAGAGTCGCTGAAATACACGAACTGACGACTGAGTTTCCATGGCGGCATGTGAGTGGCAAGGAGAACCCTGCTGACCTAGTTTCGCGCGGTGTCGAGTGTGATACGTGACTTAGAAAAGTGTAACACCGAATAACACGTCCCCGTAAGTTAACGCATACGAAACACTTAACAAGGAATGCACGCTACCTCGAAAAACTTAACGCCGTAGCCATGCGATCTCGAATAACTGAATCTCTAATTCACCTATTCGAAACACTTAACAAAGAATGCACGCTACCACTAAAAACTGAACACCGTAGCCATGCGATCTCGAATAACTAAACCTCTAAAAGTCATCGTAAACAGTCTTTATTCATAGAACAATCAACTACATAGAGAAAAAAAAATATGTGTCATAATTATGTGTCAATCAACTATATAATTATATATATATTTTTCCTTCGAGGGTACATTGGAAAAAATATTAACTGTATTACCCGTTCTTACAATACTTGTTACGGGAATTTGTGGTCAGTGATGATGGCGCACTTACAATTTCTGTTATCTAAAAAGAATAAAAGACTATTGCTACACGAAGGATATTTGGATTTCGATAGGGACCACTGTTCCAATCACACAAAAGAGGTGGAATCATGGCACCACCGCTGGAACACCCTATTGGGCAGAAAGAAATGGAATGTATATAAGACCATTGAAGAATTAAAGAAGGAACAAAAACATACAGAATTAATAGTTGAAAAATTAAATTCACAGTCTCAAGAAACCAAAAGAGCAAAGAAAAAAGAAAATAGGGAAGAAAAAATTAAAAAACATTTGGAAAAAAAGGAAACAATGGACTTAACCACATTTTTAGATGGTCTTGCATACTTGTGCTACTTTAAACGTTAATTGATTTTTTTAAGTTTTTTTTTAATGTTCGATTGATTTGGTTATTTTACATAATTATGACTTTTTTTTTCTCTATGTAGTTGATTGTTCTATGAATAAAGACTGTTTACGATGACTTTTAGAGGTTTAGTTATTCGAGATCGCATGGCTACGGTGTTCAGTTTTTAGTGGTAGCGTGCATTCTTTGTTAAGTGTTTCGAATAGGTGAATTAGAGATTCAGTTATTCGAGATCGCATGGCTACGGCGTTAAGTTTTTCGAGGTAGCGTGCATTCCTTGTTAAGTGTTTCGTATGCGTAAACTTACGGGGACGTGTTATTCGGTGTTACACTTTTCTAAGTCACGTATCACACTCCGCGGTGTCAACCTGGAAGACTTGTCGTCGTCACATTTATGGTGGACCGGTCCTCCATTCTTGCAGGACATAGACTTAAGTGATCATCTTAATTCATCGTCAAATATAAATAATGTTGCGGATCAATTACCAGAACTTAAGTCAAATAAAATGAATTCATTGATAGTTCAATGCGATGATCACAATACGTATGAGTCATTCTTTCCGTTTAGCCGGTTCTCACAGTTTGGCAAAATGAATCGCGTCGCTGCTTATGTCTTTCGTTTTGTTTACAATGTTAGTATTCGCGACAAATCACGATGGAGAAAAGGTGTAATCACCGCTTCTGAATTAAAACAAGCGAGTTATAAACTCGCTAGGCTGTCGCAAATGGAATCTTTTAAAGGTGAATACGATTTACTTGTAAATAGAAAAAACTTAAAGACAAATAATAAAATCGCAAGTTTAAATCCGTTCATTGATAACGAAAAAATAATTCGGGTAGGAGGTAGAATTAGCGCTTCGCCTACCTTCAACTTCAATAAGAAACATCCAATTATTTTATCTAGTAATCATATGTTTACACTTTTATTATTTCGACATGAACACGTCCAGTCTTTGCATGCCGGTCCGCAAGCGTTGTTGTACCGAGTGCGCGAGAATTGGTGGCCGCTGTCCGGTAGGAACTTAGCTCGGAAGGTGACTCATGACTGTGTTATCTGTAAACGTTTAAGAGGTAAAACTTTGACTCCACTCATGGGTGAGTTACCTAAAGAAAGAATTACTTCTTACTTTCCTTTCTACCGTGTAGGCGTAGACTATGCAGGGCCAGTGTTCATTTTAAGTCGGAAAGGCAGAGGAGCAAAATTAACTAAATCATACATTTGTTTATTCGTTTGTTATGCGACGCGCGCTATTCACTTGGAACTCGTTAGTGATCTCTCTTCTGACGCATACGTACTATCACTAAAGCGTTTCATTGCACGCCGCGGAAAACCGGCAGAAATATTTTCAGACAATGGTCGTAACTTTGTAGGTGTAAAAAACGATTTTGCTCAGTTTTTGTCAAAATGCCATAAAGATATTGCTGATTTTGCAAAAAGTCAGAGTATCAGCTTCACCTTCATACCTCCATACTCTCCGCATTTTGGTGGCTTGTGGGAAGCTGGAGTAAAATCGTGCAAGTATCACTTACGCCGAGTGGTTGGCAACGCTCACCTCACCTTCGAGGAGTTGACTACGGTGTTGACACAGATTGAAGCTGTGTTGAATTCACGGCCACTGTCACCGATGTCTTCGGACGTTCACGACCTTCTGCCCCTCAGCCCTGGACATTTTTTGATCGGACGCCCACTTACCGCACCAGTAATCGACGATGATCTCCGTGATTTTCCTCTTCATCGACTGACGCGCTACCAACGGGTGGAGCAACTTCGGCAGCAGTTCTGGTCTCGCTGGGCTACTGAATACATCTCGGAGCTACAGACTCGAGCAAAATGGAAGGAAAACACAACCGATCTAAAACCAGACACGCTCGTTATCATTAAGGACATGAATCTTCCACCATTAAATTGGAAATTGGGTCGAATCGTTAAGACGATACCTGGTAGGGATGGTGTCGCGAGAGTAGCGGACATCCAGACGTCATCAGGGATCGTGAGACGCCCCTACGCGAAAATTTGCCCCTTAGTGGAAGAAATGAACACGTTGTAAGCTGGTACTTCCAAGGCCGCGGGTATGTTAGGGCCACAACGAATCACATATGTCACATATCGCGCGATCACGAGTGCGCCAATCGGAGCGCAGCGATGTGACGTGATATTTAAGGACCAATCAAATATATTGTTCCCACACACCCTCTTCCTCGAACGCTGTACATAATTTTTGAAAATACACGCATTACGCTTTTCGACTTTTACCACGAACGTTGTTTTTATTTAAATCCATCACGAAACCCTCATAGTAGCAGAGCACAGCAGCAACCATACAAAACCATATGTAGCTATATCACGCCGCTACAACGGTACTACATGTGTAAGGAGTTTCATTGAACGTTTAGAAGAGTTGAGACAGGCTCGAGGTATATCTGCAGATCGTGCATTGATTGCTTTTTCAGATCTTTTAGATAAGTCTGCATTACATTGGTTTAGGGCAAACAAACAAACCTTTACATCATATAAACATTTACTTGCTCGTTTAAGGGAAGATTTTGACATTCCTGATCTTGATTATAGGTTGACTCAGGAAATACGCTCCCGTACGCAGGCGAAGCACGAGACAATAATAATTTATTTGTCAATTATGCAGGGTATGTTTAATAGATTGTCTAAACGTCTCTCTGATGATGAACAATTAGAAATCCTAATGCACAACATAAGACCTGAATATATGAAGGAAATGGCTTTATTAGATATTAATTCCATTAAAGATCTACTTTTGTATGGTAAGAAATTAGAACTTGCTCGAGCTAGGTCAGAACAATTTGTAGAACCTAACCTCTCAAAAGTGAAACTTAGTCAGGATTTTCAGCCTACGAAGAGAACTGATCATAAACCAAGGTCAGATAGGTCTGGAGAACCAGTTGCTGTTGTTGACACTCCTTCCACTTCACAAGCAAAGGGAAAAAAATGTTTTAGGTGTAACAGCACAAATCATTTCACAAGCAAGTGTAAAACTTCAAAAGAGTTGGTCTGTTTTAAATGTGGTGAAAAAGGCTTTAAAAGAATTAACTGCCCAAAGTGTTCAAAAAACTAATTAATGTGAGTCACAAAAATTTACTGATTAATTTAACATCTTTCCCATCACATATTGATGTGGCTCACTTTGAAGCTAAGACACATGATATTCGACCACATTTATTGGTAAAAGTTTTAGATTTGGAAGTTTATGGTTTGCTAGACACTGGAGCAGTTTGCTCAATATTGGGGGATAATTCACATAAATTATTTATGAAATATGGATTTAAATTAGTTAAATTACCAAAAGGTCAAAATGTAAGGGCTGCAGATGGTTCAAGAATTCAATGTTTAGGTTTTATGCAGTTACCCACTAATTATTTAAATAAAATTAAAGTTATAAAATTTTACATAGTTCCCAACATAATTACTCCAATCATTTTAGGTATGGATTTTTGCAAAGCATTTTTGATAACTTTAGACAGCACATTAAATAATAATAAGATTTTTAGTATACCTGACAATTATATTAATTCAGTTAGCTTGGACCAAGGTTTAGAATGTTTTGATTCCTTGACTTCTGAACAACAATTAATTCTACAGAAGGTCATTGAAAAATTTGATAAGATTAGTACTGAAAAAGTAGGTTTAGGTAGGACAAAATTAATTACTCATAAAATAGACACAGGTAATAGCCCACCAATTAAGCAAAGATATTATCCTTTGTCACCTTCCAAACAATTAGCGTTGGAACAGGAACTCGATAGAATGCTGCAACTTGGAGTTGTAGTGCCTTCTAACTCACCTTGGAATTCCCCAGTTGTCATGGTAACCAAACCTAATGGTAAACTAAGGCTTTGTTTAGACTGTCGAAAACTTAATGCCGTTTCTAAGGCTGATGCTTATCCTTTACCATACATCCATCAAATACTTGATAGCCTGAGAGATGCAAGATATTTAACTTCAATTGACCTGAGTGCTGCTTATTGGCAGATTGAATATGATAGTGTGGAGTCTGCTGAGAAAACTGCATTTACAGTCCCCAGACGTGGTCTCTTCCACTATACAACTATGTCGTTTGGTCTTGTAGGAGCATCTGCCACTATGCAACGACTTATGGATAAACTGTTTGGTCCTGAATTTGATAATAAAGTATTTGTTTTTCAGGACGATATCATTTGCATTTCCAGTGAATTTGATACACATGTTAAGTTGTTGGAAAAAGTATGCCAACGTTTAGCAGACGCAAACTTAACAATTAATATGAGTAAATCTCAATTTTGTAGAAAGGAACTTAAATATCTTGGCTACATGGTTGATAAGCAGGGTACCGATCCCTCAAAGGTGGAAGTTATACTCAATTACCCCACACCCACCTCACCCAAAGAAGTTAAAAGATTTGTGGGAATGGCTGGTTGGTACCGTAGATTTATACAGGATTTTTCTAAAATTAGTAGACCACTTAGTAAATTAACTTGTAAGAATATAAACTTTGAATGGACAGAGGAAGCAGAAGAGGCTTTTAATAAATTAAAATCAAATTTAGTCTCAGCTCCAATTCTTAAATGTCCAGATTTTAATTTACCATTTTCAATTCAATGTGATGCCTCAGCATATGCTATTGGTGCCGTGCTGACACAGTCATATGACAATTTTGACCATCCTGTTGCATTCTGTAGTAGATTACTTAATAAGCACGAGGTTAATTACACTACTACAGAACGTGAATTATTAGCAGTCTTGTTTGCTTTAGAGCAATTTAGAATGTATGTTGAGGGTCAAAAATGTAATATAGTCACTGATCATGCATCTCTACAATGGTTTTATAAATTAAAGAATCCCACAGGCAGGTTAGCTCGGTGGAGTATTCGCTTAAGTCAATTTGATTTTAATATCGTTCATAGGAAAGGTAAAGAGATGGTTTTACCGGATGCACTCTCAAGAATTAAAATCGAATCGTTAGACATATCTGACAATATTCAAGATAAATGGTATTTAAAAATGGTAGAAAATTGTGAAAAGTTTCCCCATAAATTTCCAAATTATTCTCTTAAAGATGGTAAACTATTTCGACACTCAAAAAATAAATATAATTTAACATCACAATTCACGTGGAAACAAGTGATTCCCAGTGATGATGTGGGACCTCTATTAAAACAATTTCATGATGATCCCACAGGCGCCCACTTTGGTATATTTAAAACCCATAAAAGATTAGCATTACATTATTTTTGGAAAAATATGTATAAAGATGTCGAAAATTACGTTAATAATTGTCAAACTTGTAAAGAGTACAAGCCGGTAAATTCATCAAGACCTGGTTTAATGGGTAACCCTAAACAGGTTACAAAACCATTTGAAGCGATTTGTTGTGATCTGTTAGGACCCTTTCCTGTGTCCACTAAAAGGAACACGAATCTCTTAGTATGTTCAGATTATTTTAGTAAGTATGTTATGTTGTTTCCTATACGGAACGCAACAGGCAATGCTATTGTTAAAATTCTGGAAGAAAAAGTGTTTCTGGTACATGGGATACCAAAATTTGTTTATGTAGACAACGGTCCGCAATTCATCTCAAAACAATTTAGAGATTTAATGTGCAAATATAATGTGCCTAATATTTACTATAATCCTAGGTATCACCCGCAGGTAAATCAGGCAGAAAGAGCAATTAGAAATGTTCTGTATGCGATTGCCTCATATGTGAAAACAAATCACAGGCAGTGGGACAATCACATACCAGAAATTCAGTGTGCACTGAACACCTCAGTTAACGAGTCAACTAAATTCTCACCTTACTTTCTTGTACATGGAAGAGAGATGTTTGTAGATGGTAAATTACATAAAGACTCTGAAGTGCCACAGCCTGATTCAGATCTATCAACTGTAGACCCTAGAATTCATGGTGATAACTTAAAAGAACTTAAATCAATTTTCCAGGAGGTTAGTAAAAACTTGAAACTTGTGCATGATAAAAATAAAAAGCACTATGACTTAAGAAAGCGACCTTTAGAATTTAAAGTAGGTCAAATTGTCTATAAAAGAACATTTACCTTGTCGGATGCTAGTAAAAACTTTACTTCAAAGCTAGCACCGCGCTTTATAAGATGTGTTATTTCAAAGAAGCACTCACCTGTAGTGTATAGCTTAAAAGACATGCAGGACAAAGATTTAGGTAAATTTCACATTAAAGACATCTTAAAATATGAAGACTCCTAGTTTTATACATTATTGTTGTTGTTAATCCAATATTTGCACGAAATTAACAATAGACGTGCAAATATTTAACTTGAAGAGGGATGGATGCATGTTGGTAGGGTATAAGGTTTTTTTTTCAAAATTAAATAGGTACCAATTTTATTAATAAGGAATGTTTACTGATGTATGAAAGGAAACACAATAATTGTTAATTTAATAGGGACTTCACCACTTAACACTTAATAAAACACTTATCTACATTAATTAAAGATAGTGTTTACTTAAAAAACTTGACAAAGTATAAAAACCTATACTTTATAATTTAATACTTAATAAAACACCCATCTACATCAATTGGAGATAGGGTTTACTTAATAAATTTAAAAACTTAAATAAGTATTTGCCTATACTTTGGCTAAATACTTTGTAGATAACACTTATCTAGGTTTCAAGGATAGTGTTTATTTAACTTAAAACTTAACTTAATTAGGAAATTAATTAGACTAAGGCATGACTAGTCAATAAAAAATTAGTTAATTAGTTGATGTCTGTAAAGAGCAGCTACATGCTATATATAGATAGGCAGACAGACGCTTATTATAGTATTAGTTTAGTAAATAGTTTAAGGCAGCAGCAATCAATGTACGATTATGCCAAATAGGTTTTGTTTCGGGATTGGGCTACTAGCCATTAACATTTAGCAATTTAGTCTGTAAGTCTAAGGCATTTGGTTTGTCTCAGTTTTCAATAGGATGATTTTGAGCTTTCAATACACATGATGAGAAAAAAATTTCTCAGCAAGTAGAAATTTTTTAACTGGGGAAAGATGTATTGTAACAAGTATAAAAGTAGTTATCGATTATTTTAGACGGGTAGCGCCATCTAGTATCAAAATCGAGAACTGATAGTGAATTTTACAGGTTGGTGAGGTTACAGTTCATCAACAGATGGCGTTAGAGAGTAACATATTTATTTACGATACTTTAAATTCTAAATAAAATAATAATAAGTACATAGATAAAATTCAGATAATTAATTGTGATAGATTTCAGTTGAATTAAATTTAATTATATAACGCATGGTCTAAAAGGCAAAAGCCTAGAAGCGGGTTTGAACGATTACATGACGTTGAACCTTGGCTTCCTCTTTTTTCTTAGAATCTGCACACGTTATAGACGCTGACTGATAAAACAAGAATATTTAAATAAAATATTAATGACGCGGTATAGGAGTGGTACATCGGCCAAAATGAAAGTTTATTAATATAAGGAACCGCTTAAGCGTATGTATTTATAATTATTTCCTGTTTTGTTGCAATTACATGGCATCACCCACCATGATGATTGTATTGAAATGCTCACGGATGCTTTCTGATATTGTTCTCAGGGTTCCATCCATTATTTTAAATTAATTAAAGAAAAATAATAAAAGTCTTCTCTGCGCTTGGCACATATGGAATAAACTAGGACAAGCTCTGGTTCCAAGCCACGTATTACATTCTGCAAGACACACAGGCTGTGAATGCTGTCTGCGTGGCACGTCCACGGTTCGACCTGGATAGATGGTAGTATGTTCTACCCAAAGTAAGTGTTGTGATTATGACCATAACCTTGTAAGGAATCGTGCTGTGATCCTGTACCCATGTGTGCATCAAATTAAATAGCTGAGAAGACATCAAGCACTTTCTTTTATTTATCCAACCTCATGCGAACAGAACCCCTTAGTCTCATGGCAATCTACGCTGGCAGCTGGTGGTAAGAGACAAAAGGACCTTACAAGGTCTCTTGAATTTAAAGATATTTGAATTTTATTGTACTACCCCAGTTCGACAGATCAAAAAATTAAAATGGCTGCCATTCGCGAAGTTTTGGAGTAAGAATTTTTTTAAAAGCATTTTTGTCGATGAAAAAGAGCCTAGAATATCCCCTTCAAATATCGCTAACCCGTGCCCGGACACACTGTATATATTTTTTTTTTTTTTATGTATGACCACGCATAACTTTTCCTAACGTGGTCCGATTTCAAAAATTCTTTTTTTGTTGGAAAGAGTATATCTCAAAGTTGGTCCCATTTAAATTTTAAAACTAAAATCGGCCTCTCAGGGTAGAAAGAAAGGAATTAATTGTCAATCTTCCTACAGAATCTTCATTAATGAACCGATTCTGTTGAAATAAAGTTAACAATTGTAGTTCTGAGGACATTATTATATAGCAGAATGTGGAGAACATAACATGATGGCGTCACCATCATCAGATCAACTCCAGATCCCTGTTATTTTGTGAAGTCAGTCCCAAGAGTTCCTTAACACTTAACAACAGCTATATCGTGTTTGGACTCATTTCACTCAGTTTGATGAGAACTTTAGACCTAGCTGAGGTATCATTGCCATCGAGGGTCTGAGGATGGTGACGAATAGCAGGGGCAAGAAGTCCTCAACAGTTAACAGCACCTTTATCGTGTTTGGGCTCATTTCACTAGTCTTGATGAAAACTTTATACCTAGCTGGGGTATAATTGTCATCGAGGGTCTGAGGATGGTGACAGAGGGCAGTAGCAAGAGATCCTTAACAGTTAACAGCAACTATATCGTATTTGGGCTCATTTCACTCATATTGATGAGAACTTTAGACGTAGCTGGGGTATGACAGTCGTTGAGAGTTTTTAGTTACAGAAATTGACACGAGATAGGAAACTCAAAAGTAAAAAATAAGTCCTTTTTAACAAAAAATCAAACCGACGAAACATCGAGCTGAAAAGCAAAAAATAAATTTTGAGGCGGCGCCAAAGAAACAATCAACGAATAGCTACGACGAGCTATTCAACCACGACAAGCTATACAACGAGCTATTCTGCTCTTCAAATAGTTAATTTATATGTTTGTTTGTTTGGCGCCGCCTCAAAATTTATTTTTTGCTTTTCAGTTCGATGTTTCGTCGGTTTGATTTTTTGTTAAAAAGGACTTATTATATTATAGAGATAGATTATATTTGAAAAAACACTTAACATAGGTACTTATCACTTATACATAAGTATTATGTCCTTAGTTATTTAAAATAATTATAATATTAATATCCTAAGTAGTACCTACCTCTTGTCTCTCTTCAACACTCCACTATCAGGTAGGTACAAAACTGATTTGTCATTAACATTAATTAACCTTGTGACCAGTGTTACTCATTCTCATCTCTCGAACAGATAATGCGCATAGTAACTACATTCGACGGCGCGTCAGGGCTCGATATGGTAAGCTGAATATTTTCCACTTTTTCGTAGGTATATATAGTTTCAGTAAAATACAAGGCCACCTTATAGGTACGGATTTTTGTACAAAGACAAAAGCTACATGGAAGAAAATTCCGTCGTCGGAGCGGCGGCGGCGCGCGTCGCGTCGCGCTAGGCCGGCGAGGCGCGCGGGGCGCGTCATTGGCAGTGTTCGTTGGCGTCGTTCAGCGCGCTGCGCCGCCAGCCGAACAAGAAGTAGCCGAGCGTGAGGCCCAGCACCACGGCCAGGCACAGCCACACGTTGTACGTCATGAACACCAGCATCAGCAGGTAGCTCAGCGTCGACTGCAGCGCGTGCAGCGCCGTCTGCACCGCGTGCGCGCCCGAACACAGCATCGCCCTGCACGGAGGAGGAGAACTATACAAGGCCAGAACGCAGCCATAGCAAACTGCTCGCTACTAGGAAATATATACAATTCCGAAGCTATTTAGGAACTGCTTGTAAAATAGTACATCTATCTATACATATAATAAAACTGTAGAAAAATCGTTTTTGTACATCAAAATAAAATCCAATAAAAATAGCTAGGGTGTTGAAGGACAACCAACAGAACCCATTTCCAGCATTTTTAGAATTTTTGTCTGTTTGTCTGTTTGTCGGTTTGTCGGTTTGTCGGTTTGTCTGTTTATTTGTGGCTCCATCACGTAAAATGTACGAAGGCAATGTAGAATGATAACCTTTATACACAACGATCGAGCGTAACTTGAGGACTAATTTAGTTTTTGTTTCATTGGAATCGGTTAAGTCTATCAAAAGATATTTGAATTTAAAGTGTTCCAGACCCAGAAGTAAAATTACGGTCAGGTTACACCGAGACGCGCAGTTCAGTAGCGCGATCTAGCTGATGGAGTGGGATGCAGTGGGATGGAGTGGGATGGAAAGGGATGGAGTGGGATGGAGTGGGATGGAGTGGGATGGAGTGGGATGGAGTGGGATGGAGTGGGATGGAGTGGGATGGAGTGGGATGGAGTGGGATGGAGTGGGATGGAGTGGGATGGAGTGGGATGGAGTGGGATGGAGTGGGATGGAGTGGGATGGAGTGGGATGGAGTGGGATGGAGTGGGATGGAGTGGGATGGAGTGGGATGGAGTGGGATGGAGTGGGATGGAGTGGGATGGAGTGGGATGGAGTGGGATGGAGTGGGATGGAGTGGGATGGAGTGGGATGGAGTGGGATGGAATGGGATGGATTGGGATGGAGTGGGATGGAGTGGGATGGAGTGGGATGGAGTGGGATGGAGTGGGATGGAGTGGGATGGAGTGGGATGGAGTGGGTTGGAGTGGGATGGAGTGGGATGGAGTGGGATGGAATGGGATGGAGTGGGATGCAGTGGGATGGAGTGGGATGGAGAGGGATGGAGTGGGATGGAGTGGGATGGAGTGGGATGGAGTGGGATGGAGTGGGATGTAGTGGGATGGAGTGGGATGGAGTGGGATGGAGTGGGATGGAGTGGGATGGAGTGGGATGGAGTGGGATGTAGTGGGATGGAGTAGGTTGGAGTGGGATGGAGTGGGATGGAATGGGATGGAGTGGGATGGAGTGGGACTGAGTGGGATGGAGTGGGATGGATTAGGATGGAGTGGGACTGAGTGGGATGGAGTGAGATGGAGTGGGATGGAGTGGGATGGATTAGGATGGAGTGGGATGGAGTAGGATGAAATGGGCTGGAGGGGGATGGAGTGGGATTGAGTGGGATGGAGTGGGATGGAGTCGGATGTAGTGGGATGGAGTGGGTTGGAGTGGGATGGAGTGGGTTGTAGTGGGATCGGAGAGGGAGAGAACATCTGTCCCTCTCAGCTCCCGCAGCAGACGCACCGGGCGCCGACGGGCTCAAACCGATCTGCGTCCTCCATGAGTGGTAGCCTGCGGGCGGCAGACTTGGGGAAGTCAGCCGCCCGACCAGATACAGGCCCGAGTTGGCGGCGACGTGTCCTTCGTCGCCACTCGAAGAGAGGTGCGGCCGTTCTGTGTGGCCGCAGCGAGGAGAGGGACCCGGCGATGTAGTCGGGTCAAGGCCTGCCGGGGAGCGGTGATTGCGCAAGTGGCCCCGCACCCACGGCTTAAGGCAGTAGAGGACACCGTGTGGTTTTAGTCAGTCGAGTCTGACATGCCCCTCCGTCTCCCCAGGCGGAGGAAGTCCATGAGGATTTCCACACGTAAAAAAAAAAAAAAAAAGGGTTGTAGTGGGATGGAGTGGGATGGAGTGGGACTGAGTGGGAAGGAGTGGGATGGATTAGGATGGAGTGGGACTGAGTGGGATGGAGTGGGATGCAGTGGGATGGAGTGGGATGGAGTAGGATGAAATGGGCTGGAGTGGGATGGAGTGAATCTGAACGACAGAGGGCGTTTATTATAATCACCTCAAATATTCTTGAAAAATAAATTCTAAATACAGGGATTATATGAAAACGATATGATTTATAAAAAAACGTGGCGAGAATTAAGCGCTTCGCACTAAAAAATACATTGTTAAATTCCGACATCCACGCGAACGAAGTCGCGGGCACAGCTAGTTATGATATAAGTGCGGTAAGTTGAAAATTACAGCTGAGGCGATATTGCTAGCCCGAGCCGAAGGTGAGGGCTTTAAGAAAGCAGAGGCTGTAACAATAGTAGTTTATAACACATTTGCTCGTAAAAGGTCTCTTACTGTACCAATTTCAATATCGTAATGTATCTCATTACGTACTTGTGCGTAATTGTAATGTAAAGCGCACGGTTTATCAAGATGTTCCGTCTAAAACGAACGGTACTTTTTAGCCGGCTTTTGACTATGGGATGTAATATATATTACATCTTGAGCTATATATTACATCCCGCGATTGCTGTTCACACTGTAACATACATATTTTAGAACAGTTCAGCTTCGGTCACCATTGTGTCATCACGTTTTTATCGAAATGATTGAATTCTGAAATGGATAATTATGGAGATTGTTTTTCTTGATTCCTACGATGGTTCATCAGATGACGATGATAAAAATAGGTTACGTTAACAACTCGTCTCATTTGCTATTTCGTCTCTATCCCTATTCCGTCACATTCACTAATACGTCACCTTGTGCATCTGGTCATTTTCATTAACTCGTCTCATGCTCTATTTCGTCTCTTTCCCAACTCGTCCGACGCATATGTACAGACATGCACATCAATATACTTATCTCAATCTGTTTTTCGTAGTTTTTCATCTTTATCACAAACTGGCTTCTGCCCGCGGCTTCGCCGCGGTTTAGCCAATTTACTTTTGATTTATTGTATTGTACTAGTTACTAGTTTTTTTTAGCGTAGTAAAATCATCAAATGAGTCCTCCCATCCCGGGCAGGGTGGGAGGGACTGTCAGACTTGTACTGACTAAAAGCCACGGTGTCCTTCAATAGCCCTTTATGTTCCGGGGTCACGATAATGAGATAAGTCCCGCGACCCCGGCTGGCTTCTGCCCTCTAGAGGGGGGGCCCGTCATCATGCTGAAGCTCGTTGAGGCACGCGTGGAACACTGCGCGCCGTCGACCCGGGCATGGTCCATGGTCGAACAGCGAGTTGCCTTTTACTCGCCGCCCGCATGCCCGCCCGCGCCTACGGTGGCCGGAGATCGTCTGCCAATGTCCGGCGCCGTGAGCGTCTACCACTGCAGCTGGGGTGGAGGGAGGACGCTATCATCTCCCTCACGCGGCCCACCTCCTCTTTTTCTAGCACTACTGCTTCGCAGAAGGAGGCGACCGCTTCCCATTCCGTCTCGCCCCGCAGCATGGCCTCGACCAGTGCCGGGCGCGAGAGGTCGCCGCCTATCGCCGCTGTGAGGACACGGCGGTGCTCTGCCTAAGTGGGGCAGTCCTGCACCGTATGCTCAACCGTGTCCTCTGGGCGATCCTCGCAGTGGTGACACCCAGGCGTTTCTTCCTTCCCCATACGACACAGGAACCTCCCGAAACATCCGTGCCCGGTGAGGACTTGCGTCAGACGGAAGGTGAGGACGCCGTGACGCCTCTCCAGCCACTCCTCAAAGAGGGGTCTTACCGCCGCGAATGCGGCGTGCCCGATCTTTTTATACCTACAGTCTGTTCTTCCCGATATCTTTGACGTTGACTGTACGTCGTCATAAGCGTCGGACGAGTTGGGAAAGAGACGAAATAGAGCACGAGACGAGTTAATAAAAATGACCAGATGCACAAGGTGACGTATTAGTGAATGAGACGTAATAGGGAAAGAGACGAAATAGCTAATGAGACGAGTTGTGAGCGTAACCAAAAAATGGTTACGTTAACAACTCGTCTCATTTGCTATTTCGTCTCTATCCCTATTCCGTCACATTCACTAATACGTCACCTTGTGCATCTGGTCATTTTCATTAACTCGTCTCATGCTCTATTTCGTCTCTTTCCCAACTCGTCCGACGCATATGTACAGACATGCACATCAATATACTTATCTCAATCTGTTTTTCGTAGTTTTTCATCTTTATCACAAACTGGCTTCTGCCCGCGGCTTCGCCGCGGTTTAGCCAATTTACTTTTGATTTATTGTATTGTACTAGTTACTAGTTTTTTTTAGCGTAGTAAAATCATCAAATGAGTCCTCCCATCCCGGGCAGGGTGGGAGGGACTGTCAGACTTGTACTGACTAAAAGCCACGGTGTCCTTCAATAGCCCTTTATGTTCCGGGGTCACGATAATGAGATAAGTCCCGCGACCCCGGCTGGCTTCTGCCCTCTAGAGGGGGGGCCCGTCATCATGCTGAAGCTCGTTGAGGCACGCGTGGAACACTGCGCGCCGTCGACCCGGGCATGGTCCATGGTCGAACAGCGAGTTGCCTTTTACTCGCCGCCCGCATGCCCGCCCGCGCCTACGGTGGCCGGAGATCGTCTGCCAATGTCCGGCGCCGTGAGCGTCTACCACTGCAGCTGGGGTGGAGGGAGGACGCTATCATCTCCCTCACGCGGCCCGCCTCCTCTTTTTCTAGCACTACTGCTTCGCAGAAGGAGGCGACCGCTTCCCATTCCGTCTCGCCCCGCAGCATGGCCTCGACCAGTGCCGGGCGCGAGAGGTCGCCGCCTATCGCCGCTGTGAGGACACGGCGGTGCTCTGCCTAAGTGGGGCAGTCCTGCACCGTATGCTCAACCGTGTCCTCTGGGCGATCCTCGCAGTGGTGACACCCAGGCGTTTCTTCCTTCCCCATACGACACAGGAACCTCCCGAAACATCCGTGCCCGGTGAGGACTTGCGTCAGACGGAAGGTGAGGACGCCGTGACGCCTCTCCAGCCACTCCTCAAAGAGGGGTCTTACCGCCGCGAATGCGGCGTGCCCGATCTTTTTATACCTACAGTCTGTTCTTCCCGATATCTTTGACGTTGACTGTACGTCGTCATAAGCGTCGGACGAGTTGGGAAAGAGACGAAATAGAGCACGAGACGAGTTAATAAAAATGACCAGATGCACAAGGTGACGTATTAGTGAATGAGACGTAATAGGGAAAGAGACGAAATAGCTAATGAGACGAGTTGTGAGCGTAACCAAAAAATATTTATAGTTTGGGATGTAATATTATAGCACAGTGTGAACGTTCACGTACAAAATGTATGACGAGCGATAAAATATTATATCTCAAGATGTAATATATATTATATTACATCCCATAGTCAAAAGCCAGCTTTTAACAATGATAATTATATTATGCGTCATGTTCGTGAACGGGCGCTGTCAGTTGGGACTGGTCATCCCTTAGCTGCCACGGTCTATTTTAATTATTGATAACTTAATTTTTTAAATTTTTTTTTATTTTTTTCTATGGACACTAATAACTTGCCACATCGTTCTCACATAATGTACCATCTGATGATGAATGATGTAACAAAAGATCTGTAATAATTTTGGCGATTGAAAAAGAGTGTCCATGGAGTTTCTTGCTCATTCTTCTCCATAGAGATCTACGCTTTGGAATGTTCACAGTTTTTATGTCTTGTGACTGGGACTGTAGCACCATAACTTTTTAATCTTTAATTACATTTTTATTTGTCTATGACAATTCATAAGTGCCTGTAACTGGCCTACTTGAAAAAGTTTTTTTAAATCTTAGCAAAGAGTTTTATGAATAAAATTAACTTTGGGAGATAAAATATAATAAATAAACATTTAATTCTTTAATTTCATTAATTTTGACAATTAATTAAGTACAACTGTACAATCTGTAACAAAAACACAAAAGTATTAATTTACTTTATTAATAACTAAGTAGCTTCTGCCAGCGACTTCGTACGCAGATCCTGTTGCTTATGCCAGCGACAATGGGGGATTAGGCGCACAATGCCACATTCGCAAAATGACATATTGACGCAAAATGACACATTCGCAAAATGTCATTTCTCAATATGCCACATTAGCAAAATGCCACATTAGCAAAATGACACATTCGCAAAATGTCATTTCTCAAAATGACACATCCTTAAAAGTTAAAGCCACTTAGTGACTTCTGATTCGATGTTTTATAGATAATTTAATTACGTATTTAATCTCATGATTTATTAATTCTCATATATTTTAACATAAAATAAATTAAAAATGTGAACTGAAATACATAATATCGATAATAGTATAACAAATAGTCCAATTGTCATTAAACTAATACTATTTTCTAGATTTAATTTCTGTCTACCTATTCCTGTCTATCTTTCTATTCCATATTACGAGTACCTTCGCTCATTCTTATTTTTTTATTCAAATTCTTGAGTTTAAAAAATTAAGAATGAGCTCATTCTTTAATTTATAGAAAATCTGTCGATTCTTGCATTGATTTGAAATTAAATGCACTTCAAATTTGCAGATACCTCTGATTTTTTTTCTTTCTGAGAGAGTGCAATGTTTAGGTAAACACCTAAAATAAAATAATCATATAATTTTTCATTTAAAAAGTAAATAAAAATCGTGAAAACATTAAAAGTGGTGATATTATATTTTATATACTATAAATATATAAAAAAATCATATCTTGTAAGCGGGTGACAAGCGATTTTTTCCTGGA
This sequence comes from Agrotis clavis, assembly GCA_954870645.1. Taxonomy (NCBI): domain Eukaryota; kingdom Metazoa; phylum Arthropoda; class Insecta; order Lepidoptera; family Noctuidae; genus Agrotis; species Agrotis clavis. The sequence goes on along the minus strand of OX940927.1, from coordinate 27,381,061 downwards.
GGGTACAAATAGGTCCCAAAGCCGACTTTAAAAAAAAATATCCATCTGGCCTGGACCACTCTGTATAGGTAATTAATGTCAGAAGAATCATTAGAATTACTTATGACTCAATCAAAGTATTTTTCCCGATAAGGCATTTTGCGAATATGACATTTTGCGAAAATGGCATTTTGCTAATGTGACGTTTTGCGATGCGGCGTTTTCGGAATATGACAATTTGAGAATGTGGCATTTTGCGAAATTTGAAAATGTCATTTTGCGAATGTGGCATTGTGCGCCTAATCCACAATGGGGTCGTCAAAATCGAAGATCTGAAACGTCTGATGTCGAATTCTTAGAGCCTTGGGACGGTAAAACAACGGGACGCGCATGACGTCCCAGATCTTTCATTTTTGTAAGTCAACAGGAAATGCCCATCAGACTAAACAACTCTTGCTAAGATGTTATTCATATAATGTTATAGTGTAGCTGGGCTCTTGGAATTCCACATCAGTTGTTCCAGATCTCAATTTTCATACATCAACAGAGAGTGCTCATTAGGCTGAACAACTCTTGCTAAGACGTCATTACCTACTATATAATATGTTATAGTGTAGCTGGGCTCTTGGAGTTCCACATCAGGTGTTCCAGATCTTCAGTTTTTATTCGAAAACAGGGAGTGCTCATCAGGCTGAACAACTCTTGCTAAGACGTCATTACTTTATATGTAATAGTGTAGCTGGGCTCTTGGAGTTCCACATCAGGTGTTCCATATCTTCAAATTTATTTTCTCAACAGAAAATGCTCATCACGCGGAACAATTTTTGCTCAGGCGCTATTTTTGTATCTCTTATAGTTTAGCTGATCTATTGCAGTTCTGCATCAGGTGTTCAAGTTTCCGAGATAAATTATAGCCTATATGTTGCCCAGACTTAATAGCTATATAAGGTGCTTTATTATTATCTGCCACGGCTGCAATGGGAGATAGTATTGCGTTTATAGATTACAATAGTAAAGTTAATTAATTGATTATTTGTCATATTTTTTTTCATACAAAAAAAAATACGTATAAATTTGACTTGATTTATTAGTATAAAGCGGCCCGCTCGGAAGTTAGTTTTAGCGGTTCCGGTTTGCGGCTTCCTTTAAAAATGCCTCCCAGACGTCTGTATTCCAATCAAGAATATCTTGAAATGGTGTTGTGCTACCGCGAGTGTAACTCCGTAACTGCGCATGCAGTGAACTTGTACCAGCTGAGGTTTGGTGTGCGAGTGAGCCATCACACAATTTTGGATGCCGTGTACAGGTTCAGAGAACACGGCCGCTTTGACCCGCCTCCCGTTGACGCAGGCAGGCCTCCCTATTCTGCCCATCTTGAAGAGGAAGTGCTGGACTTCTTTCGGCGTCATCCTCTTGCGAGCACCAGGGATGCAGCTCGTGTCTTCGATGTGAGCGACAATTACGTGTAGACTTGTGCAACAGTTTTGTAGATAAGTAGGTGGGGAGTGTGTAAATAAGTGTAAATACTGTGCAATTATTGTAAATAAGATTATTAACTTTTAAACACGCAAAGTTACTGTAATTTATCGTTATCTAAGTAGGTACTTATTGTTTAAAAATAATTTAAAAAAGTTGTGATTCTTTACACTAACTTGTCTGTCCAAAGCCTGTTTTAAGTGTGATGGGAAGTTTATCATCTTATTTACGTCAGTTTTTTGAATGCGGTAGCTGGTAAGTAATTTAAAACACTTGTTTTCCTGCGTATTAGTACGTTTAGAGACAAATCTAGTCAGCTGATTTCAGTTTTCATTCATAGAACAGATAGAAAGAGATAGCAGTTGTTTTCATTGACGAAGCGACACATCGCGCGTATTTTGTGAACCATGTTATGCAGAGTAGAGCCAATGTTAATTTAACTTGTTTACTGTCTCAAATTGAATTGACTGTTCCGGGGTACGAAATTTCTTCACTATTGTAATCTATAAACACAATACTACCCCCCATTAAAGCCCTGGCAGATATTAATAAAGCACCTTATACAACAAAAAAAAAAACAATCAAATCCGTCTAGTAGTTCCGAAGATTAGCGTGTATGGAGTAACTTCTCCCGTTTTCCTAACATTTCCCTTCACTGCTCTGCTCCTATTGATTGTAGCGTGATGAAAAGTATACTATAACCAGCGCAGAAGTATAAAAAATAATTGTACCAAGTTTCGTCAAAATCCGTCGAGTAGTTTTTGTTTCTATAACGGTTATACAGACAGACAGACAGACAGACAGACAGACAGACCGACAGACAGACAGACAATAATTTTATTAATTGCATTTTTGGCATCAGTATCGGTCCCTAATCACCCCCTGATAGTTATTTTGGAAATATATTTCATGTACAGAATTGACCTCTCTACAGATTTATTATAAGTATAGAAGATAGATAGATATAGAATAGATAGAAGATATAGATAGATAGATAGATAGAAGATAGATAGATAGAAGATAGATAGATACTGGCTGTTTTTTGTGCCTTTGCCATAAACAAAAGACGCTAATGCGCGCGCATCGCTAATTTGTGAAAAAGTAAAAATTATTACAAATTGTTCGAAAATACTTAACTGTTTTTTAACAAGTAATTAGAGATTTATTCGTTTAAGAAAGTCCGGGTTTTATGTATTTCCTCACAAAAGTGTCATAAAACGTCGTATGACTTACGTGCGGTTTGATAATGGATATGTAATATAAATGATTTATAACTACAAAATCTCTAAAATTTACAAGAAATAACAACTGAATATAAATAATTTTATTTGATATAACGATCTGTTAATACTCGTATAATAAACGATTGACATAATTTTATAATCACTAATTTCTATAAGCTTATCAATCAATGAATATAAAATCAATTTGTATACCACTATTGATACCACTCAAAAGACATAAAACTTATTTGGTCTAATTTTTTTTTTCTTCCTGGCAAGTAATCTAACACTGATGTACCTAGTAATAGTACCACCTGCCATGAATCTTCGACGGAGCCCCGAGTTTGGCTCGGGGAGAAATATACGCCTATCACGGCGATCTCCCCGATCCGTGCTGCGACGATCCCGCGCCCTCTCTTGACGCGATCGAGGGGTGGGGTACCAGCGGCGGCCGACGAGATGAGGGTCACCGAGCCGTCCAAGTCCGTCATCCAGTCATCTCTGGGCACGACAAAGTACGGCTCTGCGACCACGGCGACGTTGATCAACCACTGCGCCATGCTCTGAAGCAAAAGATCCTGAGCAGCGGCGCAGTGGTTGATGTTCGCCTGGAGGAAGCGCAATGGGGCCATTAATCGGAATCCATTGCAGCCTCCTCCAGGGCCCCGCGCGGGGGTACGGCCACGGCGGCGGCGGCGGCGGCGGGAGCGGCGGCGGCGGCGGGAGTGGCGGTGACGGCGGCAGCAGAGGGCCTACCTCTGCCCCTAGCCTTGGTGGGTGGGGCGCAGGACTTGCCCCCAGCCCGGTGATCGGCCGGCTTGCCAGCCGCCTCACATGCGAAGCAGTGAGGCGGGGCAGAGCACGAGCCGGCCTTGTGACCGGGCTGACCGCAGCGGAAGCACCTATCGCTGCGGTCCACCTCCGAGGTGCAAACACATGCCGCGTGGTTACCCACTTGGCATCGGTAACACCTCAGGGGTCTGGGTTCTAGGACTTTCACCTGCGCAGAGACCCAACTAACCAGGAGCCTTCGGCCCTCCTGGACCTTTTTGGCCGCCGACACGGGGCAGCTAAACGTGATGGTTAGCAGCCCCGCAAAGCCAGGACAGAGGGCGCCCGCCCTTTACCTCATCGGGAGAGCACCCCCCAGTCCTGGCAACAGCGGCCACCACATCCTCCGCCGTCATGGAGTCGTCCAAACCCAATATGCGCACGTCTGCGCGCTTGGTGGGTCTGGACGACCACTGACCGCGCCGGGGAGCTCCAGCATTCGAGCCCTCGTTGCGGTGACCCTCAATCGGAGGCCGCCGGCGATGCCGAGCTCCTCGAGGTTCACCGCCTCCCGTGCCTTCGCGAGCACGTCACAGTACGTCACGCCCCTCTTGACCGCGTCCGGCTGCAGCGTGATCACCACAGCCGCGGTCTTTGGGGCGCGCAATCGCGCCGTGACGTCGCGCTCTTTGCGCCGCCGCCGTTTCTCCATCCGCCTCGAGGACCTGGCCGTGTTGGCAGCCTTCCTCTTCTCCCCGGCCTCTTGCCAATCGGCGCTGGCCGGAGGAGTCTTTGGAGGAGGCTGCTGGGACGGCTGGTTCCCGGCCTGGGCCTTCTTCTTTTTGGCCGCCTGTTTCGGCCCCGCAGGTGTCGAAGGCGGCTTTGATGGACCCGCCTTACTAGACTTGGCCGGGGCCGTCTTTGTCCTCACAGGCGCCGCCGCCACCGGGGCCGCCCGCTCAGGGGCCGTCCTCGCCTGAGGCGGCCTCGTCGTCTGCGGAGGCCTGGACGCGGCCGCAGCCGCGTACGAAGACGCCGCCAACGGGGGCCGCAACACACGGCTCTCCAGAACGGAGAACCGCTGCTGAAAGGCGGCCAGCTCCTGTCGCACCAGATCGAGAACAGAGTTCTCCGCTGGTGTGGGCTGGCCTTTCTCCTTTCGGCCCCGCGCCGGCACGTCCCGCTGGCCGCCTCCCCGAAGCCCCCTGGAGAGCCTCCATGAGCTCCCCTGGCTCGATGCGGCGACTACCGGTGCAAAAATAGGATGAAAGTGGTTATTGCCCCCCCCAGAATACGAAGGGGTAGACCGGACGCGTCCGGTGCGGGATTCTCCAGCTGCGGAGCAGCTGGTACCCGCCTGGGGTAGTGATTCTTTCAACAACTTTTCCATTATGATTTTTTCCACTTTTTTATAGAGGTGAGATCCTCTTTCCCTTACACCCCAATTTCCCCTCCCCTGGTTCACTTCACGGTTACGTCTGAAGATCAGACGCATACCGGAAGTGAAGTCAATCTCTAAGACTGGGCCCCGCGCCGCCTAGAAGCTCGAGCTAACTGCTCGATCCTCCAGGCGGCGCGCTTTTCCCCGGTGTGTCCCTCTTGGTTTGGTTTTTCCCTCTGAGCGCAGGGGCCCAGAGATCATTGAAACCACAAGCCCCACCACGACGACAACGTGGAGACACGACGGTGGGGATGAGACGCACCCTTTGATAATTACAGCCTCTGCTTTCTTAAAGCCCTCACCTACGGCTCGGGATAGCAATATCGCCTCAGCTGTAATTTTCAACTTACCGCACTTATATCATAATGTACTATTATGAAACTGGTACATAATGAGGGGTATTATATATACACGAGTGTGTAATACCTGGTTATGTACAGTTTCATACACTACTTTATCTACTCTCATTGAACACGAACACCTCAAATAAAAGATAAACACTAATAATTATCCACCGAAACACAAACGAGGTGCCAAAATTCCCGTTATCACCGCGCATGCGCCAAAGATGTGGCCAAAGCGCGCGCAGATACAGATAAAAAAAAACCGGAGAAATCAAGGGCAACCCTCAGATTTTATTAGCTTACACATAGTTTTTCGCAAATCTTATGACGTAATTTAAGTACTTGTGTATGGAAATCATCATCTCATGTAGCTGAGCTGAAGATGGAAGGTACAACTCCTCTAGTAAGGACTCGGCATCGACTGATTAAGTAAATGTTTGTGTTCGCATATCTCTGGAACTACAAGTCCGATTTAAGTAATTATTTTTTTGTTGTACTAGGTATCGTTCAACTTAGGGAATACTGCAAGTTTCATCAAAATCCGTTCAGTAGTTTTTGAGATAGGGAATGAATGAAAGAGATGTTAACGATGTTATTACCGGTGCTACGGATTACAAAATTCTAGTGCACATGTAAGAAAATGATGTATTTGACAAGAATTGTCGTTGAATATTTAAACTTAAAAGATTAAAAAAAAACTTTTTCTAAAAAAAATGTGACCGCCTTCAAAAACAACCACAAAAAAAGGGTAAAATAACCTACAAAACTTTTCTTTCGGAAGTCGGTGGCAAAAGAGAATGAAATTAATAAAATAACCCTCCTGGCGCAGTCGGGTAAAAAGTCACCGACTTCCGAAAGAAAAGTTTTGTAGGTTATTTTACCCTTTTTTGTGGTTGAAGAAAAAGTTTTTTTAACAGGTATGTTTTTGGTGGTGAGGTGGGATCAAGCTATTTCTTTGATCTGAGGGATTAAGAATACGACTTTTTGCAGAAATTGCTATCTAAACACGATTATTTGGCACTGTATATTATGGAGCATCTACTTACTACTTACGTCTAAGGTTGTTCATTATGTTACTACCAAGTATACCTAACCTACTACTCTTGTATAGATTGGAAGAAAGGAAAAAAGTTGACTTCCAATCTACACGCGTTCAGGTTACACTCCCTTGCATCCACACTCACACGCGCACGAGTCTCACCTGAACGAGAGTCCCGCGCCGCTACCGAGCTCGCTCTTAGCGATGTTCTGCTGCGAGTCAGAGAGCGCTGGTGCGCGTGTTGCTAGCGTCTCGCGCCAGTACTTGAATCCCTCGTACAGCACCGCCGCCACGAAGATGGCCAGCGCAGAGCCGAACAGCTGCAGCTCGTTGCTCGTGTTCCATCCCTTGAACAGGATCTCCGTGCACACGCACGAATGGAACTGCAACACACAAGTCCCTCTTCGATACACACTGCTTCTTTCCAATAAAAAATAAAATATACAGAATGAATTTTTCAACTATCCGTGAATGGCTGTGTCCGAAACTATTAGGAATCACTACATAGTAAAGCAAAGTCGCTTCCTTCCCGCTGTCTGTCCCTATACTTTTCGAATATTTTTCGAAATTATAAACGTTGTGGTTTTTGCATATAAAAGAACCCCGACCGAACGAAGAGAGGAGTGGTGAAGCTTACAAGACATTTTGATACAAAAATGACTCGAGATGAGCGACTGATGCAGCTCTGTCGGGTCATGTTGGTGGAATGACGGGAGAGGGTTGAGCTATAGTAGTGGCCTCGATACGTTCAAGGAGATGCGGCCTGTAATCGATGAATGGTATTGGAAGAAAGCACGGATCCTTAATGATGTTTAGTCTGATAAACGGGGAACCAGACTCTCAGTGCTATCACTGCTCTAATGCTCGCATGCATTGCATGAGTGAGCATAAGCAGATAGATTTGGTCATATTTGTTGCTCATCTTCAAATTAGACGTGAGACGTTGCGTAGGCACATCTTACAGACGCAGCCCATGTTACTGAACAATGTTTGTTCTAAAATTTTTGGAAATACACAAAAAAATGTTTTTTAATACTGATGGGTCCGATCAATTTCATTTTGTGTGAAAAACCAATTTTTTTTCTGCGAATTTCTAAAAGTCTTGGAACAAACATTGTTCAGTAACATGGGCTGAGTTACCCCACGAGAGGTTAAAACTACGCAACGGATTTTAATGCGGTTTTTTTTTAATAGATAGACCTTAGTTAAAGTGATTCGAGAGGAAGGTTCATAATTATGTAATATAACATGCATATTATCTAATTTCACCCGTGCGAAGCCGGGGCGGGTCGTATCAAATAAAAAAAACTTTTTTTTTTTAAATTTAACCGCCTTCAAAAACAACCACAAAAATAAAAACCGGCCAAGTGCGTGTCGGGCCACGCATAGTGTAGGGTTTCGTAGTTGCCCATCAAAATACTTATGCGAACTAACTAAACTGATTCGCTGAATTTAATTTTAAAAAGAAGAATTTTTAAAATCGGTCTAGGCGTCTGAGAAATCGGGGAAAATACATAAAAAAAAGATTACGACGAATTGAGAACCTCCTCCTTTTTTTGAATTTAGTTAAAAATAGTTGACAATAAAACCCTACCTATCCCCAAAACATACCCACCTATTATAGCTGTAAAAATAAAGTTGACAAACTTACATTTGCAGTTGAAGAACATGTTCTCCGATACATTTTGTTTGGGAAAATATGTTATCCAAGTACGTTTTATAAGTTGGTCGACTATTACTCGTAAACTTGTAAAGCCTACTTAGTCATGATAATTTTCTTTTAAACTTCATTATATATACTACTACTGTGATTTTTTTCACACCCTCAAACATAACCGTTTAGCTGGTAGAGGGGGGGGGACACTCGAGTCGAGCAAAAATTAGCACTTTAAAGCTTAATATTTCACAAACGAATTTTTTTATCAAAAAATTGTTAATGGAAACTATCAATATTTTTTAAAGACCTATTTAATGATACCCCACAGTAAGGGGTACGCGAGAAAAAAAAAACATCCCCACTTTACGTGTACAGGAGGTACCCTAAAAAAAAATATTTTAAGAGATTTTATTTTACCACTTTTTTGGCGCAACAAATCCGTATATTTACACCAAATTACAGCTTTCTAGTACTGGGCGTCTCTGAGCTAAGCTGCGGACAGACGGACGGACGGACGGACGGACATGGCGAAACTATAAGGGTTCCTTGTTGGAACCCTAAAAAGGGTAAAATAACCTACAAAATAACCTACGAAACTTTTCTTTCGGAAGTCGGTGGCTTTGTTTTTTGATTTCGTTGTCTTTTTGCCACCGACTTCCGAAAGAAAAGTTATTTTGTAGGTTATTTTACCCTTTTTTGTGGTTGTTTTTGAAGGCGGTTAAATTTTTTTTTTATGTTTTTTATTTTACTCTTTTTAGTTTGAATATTCAACCCAAATTCTTATCAAATACATAATTTTCTTACATGTGCACTAGAATTTTGTAATCCGTGGCACCGGTATTAACATCGCTCATGTATACATGCTAATAAAATTCCCTATCTCAAAAACTGCTGAACAGATTTTGATGAAACTTGCAGTATTCCCTAAGGTGAACGATCCCTAGTACAACAAAAAAATAATTTTAAAAATCGGTCCACAATTGGCGGAGTAATCGCGTAACAAACACGCAAAAAGTAATGTCATCTAAGTAGCCGAAATCAATAAAAATGCTCACAAAATAAAAAGTACTGAACTAAATTGGATGAAATTTTTATGGGACCACACTGCAAGTATACTGCATCGAACAAAAAAAGAATCACACTAATCGGACTAGAAACCTCGGAGTAATCGATGTACATACATAAAAAAAATAAAAAAAAAAACATACCGACCGAATTGAGAACCTACTCCTTTTTTTGAAGTCGGTTAAAAAAGCTTACAACTTTCTAGAGGTAGTCCTTCTTACCCACTAAAGAATGAAGACAAGGTATTTTAAATTATCAGAAAATTAAAATCAAATTCTGTCAGGCTATGTCAGACAGATTTGGTCAGATCCGGTTAGATTCTGTCAGATTCGGTGTCTATGACTGTTTCATATGAAATATACACTTCTCATCAAAAAAATCGATCATCTCGCTCAGAAGTGACCCGATTCCTGCCAGATCCTGAACGGCGCGTGAACGAACCAGTCTCCCGATAGCGTTTGTAGACTCTATGAACAGATGATAAGCTTAGATGCAATCTTGCAGCCACAACACGCTGACTAAGTCCAGAATCCAGCAATGCCACCACTTGGGCGGCTTCTGCGGGCGAAGTATCCATATGTTTTAGAAAAAAAAGTTTTTTCAGACGTCCCAAAGTCACAGTAAATGAAATAAGAAACAGAAAGTTTAAAGACAAGCGCTAATTTTTAGTTTTTAAACGAGAAACGTACTCCAACCCTAAATACACATTTGTCTCAAAACAGTGATTAATTTCATTTATAGGATAAACAAATGAAATTATTTCGAATTTTGATTTTTTTCTTCTTACTGTAATGACCAAACTGCCAGCTACACAGTAATGTTTTTTTTTTCATGGAATTAATTCTCTTTTGTAAAAAATTAGGACAAAAACAATAAAAACGAAAGTGTTTCGATTTTTTTGATGAGAAGTGTATATATAGGAAAACTAAGTGACCAAATATACATATTATGTATATTTGGTCACTTAGTTTTCCTAAGTCATTCTGACGTGTCATATCTTCATGCTAAAAAATTGTCAGTCTACATTTTAATGCTCGTACTTATTTTTCGATAGTCCTCATAGTTTCCGAAATATTCATCCACGCGCAGTTTCAAAATTCACTCTGAGTGTAAATAGCTGTACTTAAATCATAAAGAGAAATAGCCCATACAGCAACCTAACTTATCACGGATTAAACACCAATAGAATGCTAGAATGGCTGTAAACCAACCTTTATTTGATGGGTTGATGCTCTAATAGAGCTCCTGGCATTGTAATTTGATGGGTTGATGCTCTAATAGAGCTCCTGGCATTGTAATTTGATGGGTTGATGCTCTAATAGAGCTCCTGGCATTGTAATTTGATGGGTTGATGCTCTAATAGAGCTCCTGGCATTGTAATTTGCGGCTGTGTTGTGAAACCAGTAACGAGCCAGTAACAGTCAGTTTACGTTAAGGGGGATGCTCCAACCAGCCCGCGAAATTCGATTTTTTTTACGTTTTTTGCAATTTGCAGGCCAGTGACATGTTGTAACTTTATCAAAATATGAATTGCGGTAATAACAAGTATAATTTTAAATATAAAAATTATCAAAAAATTCGCTCCATCAGCTCTCACATAGAAAAGGTGCATCGTAGTTAAATTTCGGAGATTACCGCATTTCATATTTTGATAAAGTTACAACATGTCACTGGCCTGCAAATTGCAAAAAACGTAAAAAAATTTGAATTTCGCGGGCTACATCGACGCAATCACCTTAATTGAGTATTTTTGTACACTTTAAAATCTACGATATTTTTCAAAGTAGGTACGCCAGCATGAAAAACAGGAAAAAACTTCATTTTAGAATACGGCTGGTTAATTTTGTTAATTCCTAACGAGCCTTGTAATAATTCGTCAGTGTGTGGCATACTGACCACCATGGCGTGGTCGTGGTGCGCGCACGGGTCGTCCACGTCGTGCGCGCCGGGTGGGTGCCGCGCCGCCAGCTCCACCACGCCCGCCACGCCGCCGCTCGCCATGCTCGTCATGCCCGTCATGCCCGCCATGTTTGTTCTGAAACAACGTAGGTACTCCTATTATGAAGGACACACGTGCACATTCCCATCACCCCGGTACGGGTGTACTACACAGTCTACACACCACCGCATAACGCGCTTGACCTCTGCTTGTCCTGTTGTTATCTGACGGTTTGTTACACAAAACTCTATTTCCTGACAAACGTTATGATTAGATACCGGTACTTACGCTTACGTTGAATGTTTATAATCGACCGAACAGGCAGGTTTTCGAAAGAACTACTCAGCATTCATAGATCACATAAAAGTGGTTACTCAAGCAATAGCAAAAGCCAAGAAATATAATATAACACATCTTTATTACCTACATAATTATGTGTAGGTACGTATTTTATGAACTACAAGAAAAGCGTTTGACTCATTTTGACAGGCCTGTTGGTCTAGTGTGCTAGTGGTTAGTGATAGTAACCCTGACTGCTTTGCCGGAGGTCGTGGGTTCGATTCCCACCCAGGACAAATGTTTGTATGATGAGCACGATCATTTGTTCTGTGTCTGAGTGTAATTTACCTAAAATATTTATGTACCTACCTACCTATTGTGAAATATTTATCTAAGTATGTTTATCAGTTGACTAGTAGACTAGTACGTACCCATAACACAAGCTCTGCTTAGCTTGGGACTAGATGGCGTTGTGTGATAGTTGTGGAATATTATTATTATTACTCATTGAACCACAACTCAATAATTGGGAAACACTTCAACAACAAGGTGTCGATGGGATATACATAATCTGATGTTCATCATCTGCCTAGCCTTTTCTCAAATAAGTACCTACTTATCAGCAGATAGGTAGTTCATATTCGCAGGATATGATGCCAATAATAGACTCATTAAGCATACAAAGTCTCAATAGAATAGCTACGTGTATAATACTTTAGATTTTATTGATAGGTATCTAAAAAATACACGGATTTCGTCACTGATACACTGACACCAATGATATTCTAATTACTAAAATATCATTGACTGACACACTGATGATCATCAAAATGTTTGGCTACTTCCTGAAGTGCGCTGAAATTCGGTATGTTATCTATGTTTAGTATACAAATACAACCAACAAAAAAAATCATAAACCTATAACTTTCGCCCCCCATCCCAATGGGGGTGTAAGTTTGTATGATACCTTAAAATGTTAGGGTACTTCCTGTAGAGCTAGAGAGCTGAAATTCGGTATGTAAACAAAGTTCAGTATACAGAAAAACATCCCCCACCCCCCATTCACTAAAATTAGGGGGGGGGTGGATCTTGCCATGTATGTATGTATGTTCGGGTGAAATATTTGGACTCAATTTTGAAGTAGACATCTTCAACCGATTGAGCTGAAATTCTGTATACACGTTTAGTTAGGATTACAATGCACGATAATTGGTTCCTACTTCTAGTATGATAATTATGTCTGTCACCTCTTTTAAAGAAAAGATGCAGATTTTTTCTAACGTACATTATATTTTCATAGATATATTGACAAGGTACCGTCAGGATGTTAATTTCCTTAAACAGTTCTCTTAGAGAATCGCGCCTACGGAGATTATATATGGCTCGAATAGCTCTCTTTTGGAGAATAAAGATAGACTCGATGTCAGCCGCCCTTCCCCACAATAAAATGCCATACGACATTATACTGTGGAAGTAACTAATACTTTTAGTTCGGAACCCTTTGCACGCGAGTTCGACTCGCACTTGGCCAGTTTTATGTACCTAGTGACACTCTCACGTTTAAGACGAATCTAACGACACCTCTCAAGTTAAAATCCATCAAGCCGTTTAGGCTGCAGAGCAACACAAAGAAATATACATACATACATACATAGATACATACAGACATACATACCCTCGAAAAACATAACCCTCCTGGCGCAGTCGGGTAAAAAATATACCGTCGAATTGAGAATCTCCTCCTTTTTTTGAAGTCGGTTAAAAAAACAATCATCATCATCATCATCAGCCTATAAAACATTATAGGCAGTGGAAACAGTCACTGCTGGGACACAGGCCTCCTCTCTGTGAGAGGGATTGGGCCGTAATCCACCACGCAAGTCCAGTGCGGGTTGGCAGATGTCACATGTCTTCGAATGTTTGGTTCTAGGACATGCCGGTTTCCTCACGATGTTTTCCTTCACCGTTTTGAGAGCAGTGGTGATGAAATAAATTACACAAAGTAATGCGCCTGGCGGGGTTCGAACCGACGACCTACAACTCATAAGTCGGGACCGAAAAAACAATCACATGTAAACAAACCAAAACCGTATCAATAAAATATCTTATCACTTTGCTAGATCACAATATGAACGCTAGTCCCTATGACAGTTGTAACGTGAGACCTTGGGTAGTATGATGGTGACTTGGTGAGCATGAAGAACTGATGAGTGTGTGTGTGGCACGTACCGCCTGAGTCACAGTGTAGTGTTATGTCGCTCGCCCGTGTCGCGTCGCGTTCGACTGTGCCGGGCACCGTACAACGCCGCATATATCGTGCATCGCTGTATCTTTGTCAGTCAGGCGTGCAGGTAATCTCTCATTTGATAGGATTGTCGTGCATCGCGGTAATCAGTCCGCCGCCGGTGCGGGTGTCGGCGATTAAGCGTGTAAGTCCTTTGTTTAGGTACAGCTATTTGCTATTCTCATTTTCAATAAAAAATCGATGTGATATCGATGCTCTGTTCGACGCGGCGGCTTTGACATCGGCCAATCGCGAAGCGCAAGCGCTCACCATTCGCGCCACGTCGCCACACGATTGGTAGTGTCGATATCCTTTGCACACCTTTATAAATAACAAACGCGCCGATGCCGCGGTTTGTAATTTATAAAGCTGGTGTGCAAAGGTCTACAGGTTGCGTCTGTATCGCTTCAAAGGTCTACAGGCTGCGTCTATATCGCTACAAAGTTCTACAGGCTGCGTCTGTATCGCTACAAAGGTCTACAGGCTGCGTCTGTATCGCTACAAAGGTCTACAGGCTGCGTCTGTATCGCTACAAAGGTCTATAGGCTGCGTCTGTATCGCTACAAAGGTCTACAGGCTGCGTCTGTATCGCTACAAAGATCTACAGGCTGCGTCTGTATCGCTACAAAGATCTACAGGCTGCGTCTGTATCGCTACAAAGGTCTACAGGCTGCGTCTGTATCGCTATAAAGGTCTACAGGCTGCGTCTATATCGCTACAAAGGTCTACAGGCTGCGTCTGTATCGCTACAAAGGTCTACAGGCTGCGTCTGTATCGCTACAAAGGTCTACAGGCTGCGTCTGTATCGCTACAAAGGTCTACAGGCTGCGTCTGTATCGCTACAAAGGTCTACAGGCTGCGTCTGTATCGCTAAAAAGGTCTACAGGCTGCGTCTGTATCGCTACAAAGGTCTACAGGCTGCGTCTGTATCGCTACAAAGGTCTATAGGCTGCGTCTGTATCGCTACAAAGGTCTACAGGCTGCGTCTGTATCGCTACAAAGATCTACAGGCTGCGTCTGTATCGCTACAAAGATCTACAGGCTGCGTCTGTATCGCTACAAAGGTCTACAGGCTGCGTCTGTATCGCTACAAAGGTCTACAGGCTGCGTCTATATCGCTACAAAGGTCTACAGGCTGCGTCTGTATCGCTACAAAGGTCTACAGGCTGCGTCTGTATCGCTACAAAGGTCTACAGGCTGCGTCTGTATCGCTACAAAGGTCTACAGGCTGCGTCTGTATCGCTACAAAGGTCTACAGGCTGCGTCTGTATCGCTACAAAGGTCTACAGGCTGCGTCTGTATCGCTACAAAGATCTATAGGCTGCGTCTGTATCGCTACAAACGCGCGTCGACGGCGCGTTTTTAAAACGTGGTGTGCATAGGCTCTTAGTAGTTTGTTTTTTTTACCTGTAGTTTTCCATCTGCAGCCATTATTTTTCAACTTCAAAAATACTGCATCGATGATATTTTTTTTGCAGAAGGAACTTATTTTCATATTTTTTTTAAAAAAAAAGAAGTACCTAGGGACATACACACATCAAAAGTGTCTAGGGATCAAGCATTTTTATGCGGATTTCTTGAGATTGAGATGTGGCTTTGTAATAAATTTATGATTTTATAAATTTATATGGATCCTTTTTGGTGCATTTCATAATTTGAATCAGGAACTGTAAATCAAATTCGAGTAAAAGATGAAAATCAGCTGTCAATATTTTCCCTATAAAAACATACAACGCATTGAAGACATTATTAGTGCTACTGTTTCCCTACTACTGATTAAAACCAACGTTATTATGGAGCGGCGACGTCATTTAAGCAGGGAAGAAATGCTCAGAGCCGTGGGAATGATAGAAGCTGGTTCCCGGCAACGTACTGTGGCTTTAGCTCTGAATACAAGTCAGAGTGTTATCAGTTGACTTTGGACACGTTACCGAAGCACTGGTACCGTGGCTGAGCGCCATGGAGGACGGTATCGCTGCACCACACGGAGACAAGACCGATACATTCAAATCTTAACTCGAAGAGCTCCAACAATAACCGCCATGATGTTAGCCGTGAGGCTTCATCACTCTTCAGGGAACTTAATTAGCGACCAAACAGTCAGAAACCGCTTGCATGAAGTGAACCTTCATTCCCGAAGACCGCTACGGGTACCACCTATAGCAATGCACAATCGTAGGATTCGATATCAATGGGCTCTTGAACACAGAAATTGGGCAGAAGAACAATGGCGTTTCGTGTGCTTTTCTGATGAGTCTCGTTTTGGTATGAGACCGGATACAAGACGTATACGACACTGGAGAACCCCTGGACGCCAACAGCGATTAAAATCCTGCCAGGAAGTCCATCCTTATAGTGGTGGAACCATCATGGTATGGGCGGGTATTTGGATCGGCGGAAGAACTGAGTTGATTTGGATCAGAGGCAACCTCAACGCTCAAATTTATGCTGAGACGATTGTATCAGACGTCATCGTTCCTCTACAAGTGCAAATCGGTCCCTTATTTCAGTTAATGCATGATAATGCACGACCGCACACCGCAAGAGTTGTAAGACAGACTCTCGCCGCAGCTAACATCAATGTCCTGCCCTGGCCTGCTCAGTCGCCAGACTTGAACCCGATTGAGCATGCATGGGATATGCTACAGAGAAGAGCTCTGCCGAATATGGAGGGTATCCAGTCGCAAGAAGACCTTTTTTTGTTGTTGCAACGAACATGGGCGGCCATTCCACAGCGTGATTTGGATGAACTCATTTTGAGTATGCCAAACCGATGTTCTTGTGTTGTTAGTGTTCGCGGTAGAAACACGGATTATTAATTGTTTAAGTTACCCAATAAAATTTTAAAGAAAACTGTTATTTCAGTCTTTTTTTCGAACTTTAATGTTAGTGGTTCAAATGTCAAAAATCCCTTTATTAGGAAAATGGCAAATTTCTTTATGAATGCAAAGGTGACTTGGTTTATCGTTACTGTGACAAACGATAACACTTTATTTGATGAATCCTTAAAGATCATTTTATTTAATATCAATCAGGAGAAAAGTTATTGCAAAAATATATGTTGATCCCTAGACACTTTTGATGTGTGTAGTTGCAAAGATTTTGTCCAAATTAATGTTGAATAAAGTGTGTTTTTTGATATCCTATAACTCTAAGATATGACAGGAACCAATGGGCGTTCCTAGGTAGGTACCTAGTTACCTAGGGAGCTATAAATTAACTTTCAATAATTTTAACATTTGTTTTTTTTTAGTAGCGTGGTATTTCTTATAATACTTTTTTTTTTTTTTAGCGTGGTAAAATCATCAAATGAGTCCTCCCACCCCGGGCGGGAGGGACTGTCAGACTTCTACTGACTAAAATCCACGGTGTCCTTCAATAGCCCTTTCTGTTCCGGGGTCACGGTAAGGAAATAATCCCGCGACTCCGGTAGGCTTTGGCCCTCTGAGAGGGGGGCCCCGTCATTATGCTGACGCTCTTTGAGGCGCGCGTGGGACACAACGCGCCGTCGACCCGGGCATGGTCCATGGTCGGGCAGCGAGTTGCCCTTTACTCGCTGCCCGCATGCCCGCGCCTACGGTGGCCGGAGATCGTCTCGTCGCCGTGGGCGTCCACCACTGCGGGTGGGGCGGAGGGAGGACACTGTCCTCTCTCGCACGCGGCCACGGCAGAATACTTAAGTAAATTATTAAGCTTTATCATTAATTTGTAAATATTGGCCTTTATCGCTTGCACAGTTTTAATAGATTACGGGGACGGTCCCAGTGATAACACACGTGGACGCGCAAGGTCATGCGCTCACTAAATAGACAAAGGAATACCCAGGTAGGTATATAATATTTCCGAGAACAGTGAAGCACGCAATACAACAAACAACGGCGACTCTCAGTTAATATTATAGTAGGTACCGAGCCGCGGCGGGCACACCGCAACAGCAGCGGCAAGACCCCTCTTTCAAAACTGGCTGGAGACGGAGAGGCGTCACGGCGTCCTCAACTTCCACCCGACGCAGATCCTCACCCGGGTGTTTCGGGAGGTTTCTGTTTCTGATTGGACGAGAAGAAATGCCTGGGTGTCACGACTACGATGAGGATCGCCCGCAGGAAACGGTGCATGGAACATACGGTGGAGATCTTCCGTTTGGGCAAAGCACCACCGCGCCGTGTCTTCACAGAGGCGATAAGCGGCGGTTACCGTTCGACGAAGCCGTTTTGCAGGCTTAGTTCTGCCTCGAATCAACCATTTATCTGATACCTAAAGTTAAAATATGATAATATTAAGTATAATAATTAGAGTCGTGTGCAAAATATTTACAGATTAGTAGATAGGTAGGTAGGTATCTGAAACTAATCCAATGTGTGCGGTTTTGGTCCATACAAACTTAAAGTAGGTAGCTTGCTCAAATCTGTCAATAAAATTATTCTACATGTGGGGTCGGAAACCAACCCTTACTGAATGCTACGGCGTCCTCACCTTCCGCCTCACTAGGGCTTCCAATTTAAATATTCGCCCCATTTTACTATTCGAATAGTGACTTGGGTTTTATACGAATATTTTTCTAAAATTATAAACGTTGTGGTTTTTGCATATAAAAGAACCCCGACCGAACGAAGAGAGGAGTGGTGAAGCTTACAAGACATTTTGATACAAAAATGACTCGAGATGAGCGACTGATGCAGCTCTGTCGGGTCATGTTGGTGGAATGGCGGGAGAGGGTTGAGCTATAGTAGGTAGTGGCCTCGATACGTTCAAAAAGATGCAGCCTGTACTCGATGAATGGTATTGGAAGAAAGCACGGATCCTTAATGATGTTTAGTCTGATAAACGGGGAACCACACTCTAGTTCGCTTCAAACTCCCGCCCATTCTGTAGCAAGGCACTAAAAGTCGACAGAGAGAGACCGACCGTTTTCCCTGCAGATAGATTTGGTCATATTTGTTGCTCATCTTCAAATTGGACGTGAGACGTTGGGTAGTGCACCTCTTACAGACGCAACGGGCAAATCATACCTACCCTGATCGAAGCCCGCAGGCGTTACTATTCTGGGGCAAAACAGAAGTAATGAACAAGTGCTTGAGGACACCAGAATGGATTTAGCCAGTCGAGTCTAACATGCCAGTCCATGTTTCACGAGCGGAAAAGAACAAGTTTACATTTTGACGCACGGTCACACGAACTGTCAGGCGGAACGTCTCGAACTAGACTGAGCGACTTTTTACTTATTGGTAAAAAGTTTTGGATCACAAATTTCTTCGTGATGTCCCGTCTATTGCTCTTATTATAGTTTAATATCTTTGACTTACACTCTTTTGGTTCATGTGACAATAATTTACGACTAAATAGGTACCAAAATGACGTGTTGAAAACGTGCACGACATCAGCGCCACCTAGCGTTCGCAACTTTAGGGGCTCTGACAAGGGTTGCCAACCCTACTATATAATATAGTAAGTATCCTACTATATTAAGGGATCTAATACTATATTTCTAAGAAATAAATATAGTAGGCGAAACTACTATATTTTGCGTAAAGCGGAACGCAACCTTAACAAAAGCCCTCTCTGTGGGTCTACGGCGAAATGTTCCAAGCTAAAATGAATCTTATTCCAACGCTTTACGAAACGTTTCGTGGTAGGGCCTCTTTCTGTTGTTGTGTGCGTGCCGTGGCGTGGATCGCGCGCGAAAACAATAAAAAACACATAATTTCTTCTTTCAAATCCTGCAACATCAGCATTCACAGAAGGCATTTTTCTGTGATGAAGACGAAGTGGACAGACGAGCGCAACGGGAGTGCAATCAATAAAAAATTTAAATTTAATTATTAAGGCACAGAACAGCAAAAAATATTCTTTTAAATTTTGCGATCCCATGGAATATCCATTCATAATAAATCCAAAATAAAGTACATATTTTAACCAAATACCTACTATTTTTTTTTTCATTTTTTGCCATCTAGGTACTATATTTTTTAAGGTAATAATTTCAAAAATACTATATTTGATGGAAAAAAAGTTGGTAACCCTAGCTCTGACGCCTCTGACCGTTCTAATTGAAATCAGATTCTTTAACAAATCACTTGGTTTTGGATTCCATGGCGATTCATTGGCACTGAACAAAATTAAATAAGCATAGGCAAATTGTATTCTATAAGAAAAATATCAATTAGAGGATTGAAATTAGGGTTATGATGTTATTCACTTTTTCTCTTCACGGCAGCTAACCATCTCCTGCATTGTTCATCTTTCCAAGAACCGCTTGGGAATAAATAAAACTTAAATTTACTATTTCTGCTAGTATTCTTGCAGTTTACAACACAACAACTATTTTTTCAAGCGGAATAATGCGATTATAAAAAAATACGTACAGACGACAGAGCTGAATGTCAGAGCCGTCGTATTCCGACTGTACCCCAACACCTGCCGTTGAAGAAACTACGATATCACGTCAGATATTCATTGAAATCGAATGATGTCAAGGGCATTTTGTTTAAAATTAAATGCTTGTAACTTTGATTAGGTAAAATAAATAGCGGTATTTTATTTTAATCAAAGGCTTGTAATGATTAACGCATTTTTTTGGATATGGATCAATACTATACTATTCATTAAAACATTGTCGCAAGAAATGTATTATTTTAAAACCAAGTTGATTTCCAAAAGAAAGGTTATGGTGAGTTAATCTCAAAAGATAGACATAATATATGCTGCCGCGGACTTTATTTTAAAACGTTTCATGAGGAACAATTCCGTCACACATCATTTTTGCGTAATAAATAAACCGTTTACGCAGCGTACGCAAGGGAAGCTCTCAAGAAGAATTTCCCGATTTGACAACATTTTTCATTGCTGCTCTGCTCCTATTGGTCATAGCGTGATGCTAAATAGGCTATAGCCTTCCTCGATAAATGAACTATCTAACACAAAAAAAAAATTCAATTCGAACCAGAAGTTCCTGAGACTAGCGCGTTTTTAGCAGTTGGCAAAACTGAATGTTCTCTGAGATAATCCCCCATTAGTTCTACTATTCGCCACCTTGGGCGCTGCAATCGAATAGTACTACTCCCACCGCCGTCGTGCACGTTCTCAATACGGCGGGTTTGTCCTCATAACTACTTCAGAAAACTAATAAAAGATCATCAATAAATCATTAATTGTCATTAGAAAATTTCGTAAAATTCCAAACAAAGTTATAAACAGGGTTGTCATCATCATCGTTTCAATATTCGATTTTTGTTTGTATTTTGTTACTGAATACCACCTAAGAAGGAAGCTCAAAGGAGCCCCGCTTCGCGGTGCTCCTATTTCTGCATGCAAGGTCTAAAAGTAACCTAACACGAAGGGGAAGTCGGGGGCTTTCAGACCCCGCCATCCCCTTCAAACCTAACCTGTCCGTGTCGGGGTGCCATAGTCCCGAGCTCGCTTCGCTCGCTCTTGGATTCCAATAGTCCTCCTAATATCAATATAAATCGTGAAGGCAAACCTTTGATTAAAATTTTAATCAAAGAGGCAAACAATCAAAGCCCAGAGAACCCATCGTTGAGGCCGGAAAGCGCGCCAATAATTCGTCTCCGCGTCTTTAAGCATATTTTCACTAAAATTGTAAATAGATATCTATCTTCTTCTATCTTCTATCTATCTATCTTCTATCTATCTATACTTATAATAAATCTGTAGAGAGGTCAATTCTGTACATGAAATATATTTCCAAAATAACTATCAGGGGGTGATTAGGGATCGATACTGATGACAAAAATGCAATTAATAAAATTATTGTCTGTCTGTCTGTCTGTCTGTCTGTCCGTCTGTCTGTCTGTATAACCGTTATAGAAACAAAAACTACTCGACGGATTTTGACGAAACTTGGTACAATTATTTTTCAAACTCCTGCGCTGGTTATAGTATACTTTTCATCACGCTACAATCAATAGGAGCAGAGCAGTGAAGGGAAATGTTAGGAAAACGGGAGAAGTTACTCCATACACGCTAATCTTCGGAACTACTGGACGGATTTGATTGGTTTTTTTTTTTTGTTGTATAGCTATTAAGTCTGGGCAACATATAGGCTATAATTGGACGTAGATAACCAAAAAGGATCCACCCCACAAAATGTTACTTTTGAGATAATCGAGATTGAAGTTTATCCTGTGTTTGCTCATTAAAGGCTTGCTTATGTTTAATGGTTTCTTAAGAAAATATGTGTGTGGCAATGTATATTTTACTCATACAAATAAATTTAAGAGAATTTAGTTTTATTTCTTGAGATATTCAACTAAATGTGTGTTAGGATCCTTTTTGATAAAAGCTATTTTCAATTATGTTAACCTCAATTTCATTTAACAAAAAGGATTCAAAATAGCTAATTGCCACTTAAATCGTTAAAAAATATTCATTTCATTAATAAAACAAGTAGTTTGATATCACCGGGTGCCGACCTACCTCCGCCGCGTGGTCGAGGCCTATTTGATGGACAGGGCCGTCATTTATCCCGGCCACCGGGGAGATTGGAAGCGGCGAGAGATGTCGTGCGGCGTCCCACAGGGATCGGCCACGGTCAGAGTCCCGCATAACGGTGGAAGGGGCTTGCATCGGCGTCGAGTCGACGATATAGCTGGGACTCATCCTCGACAGCCGGTGGAGCTTTAAGGAACATTTCCTTCGTTTGGCCCCAAAGCTGAATCGGGTGGTAACCGCCTTCAAGCGGCTCCTGCCCAATCTCAGCGGGTCAAACGCCTCCTGCCGTAGGCTGTACACCGGTATCGTGAGGTCTATGGTCTACGGGGTCCCTGTGTGGGCCCTGTGCATGCGGAGGCGATCGGCAAAGCTAGTCGCATACCAGAGCGTCATGGCCATACGGAAGATCCAGGGATACCGCACGATCGCCGGCAAATCGGCCAATTTCCTGGCCGGATTGCCGCCTTAGGATCTGAAGGCGAAAGCCCTCCAGTGCGTCTACAAGTGGCGCGTGGAGGCGCAAAGTTGGGGGAATCGCCGCTGCCTCGACAAGTCGAGGCACTGCGAGAAGAGCTCCGGCGCGATCTCAAGGCAGCATGGAGGGTAGTAAGACCCCTTTTGAAGAGTGGCTGGAGAGGCGTCACGGCGTCCTCATCTTCCGCTTGACACAGGTCTTTACCGGGCACGGATGTTTCGGCAGGTTCCTGTGTCGTATAGGAAAGGAAGAAACGCCCGACTGGCCCGCTTGGGCAGAGCACCGGCGTGTCCTCACAGAGGCGATATGCGGTGACCTCTCGCGCCCGGCATTGACCGAGGCCATGATCCGAGACGGAATGGAAAGCGGTCGCCTCCTTCCGCGAAGCAGTCATGCTAGCAAAGGAGGAGGCGGGACGCGTGAGGTATAGGACAGAGTCCACCTCAAGACCAGCTACCGCGGGAGACGCCCACAGCAACTGACAGACGTCGCGAGGCGATTTCCGGCCACTGTAGGAGCGGACATGCGGGCGGTGAGTAATGGGTGACTCGCCGTCCGATCATAGACCATGCCCGGGTCGACCGCACGTCTTGTTCCACGCGTGCCAGCAATCCAACGCGGCCCCCTTAGAAGCCAAAGCCTGCTTGAACGTATAGGGCTATTGAAGGATCACCGTTGATTTTAGGTTTAATGATTTATTTATTACTCATAAAGAACTCGGTTCACTTACAATGAGCTTAAATGACTAATTATAACTACTTATAGCTATTACAATGTTTTAATTTTGTACAGAGATCAAACGGCGTTAAAAGATTTTATCGTATACATGTTTTTTAAGTAATCTTTTAAAGATAGCAATCGATTGACTGTCCTTTATGTTATTTGGTAAATCGTTATATAGTTGTGCACCTTCATACGTAATACTTCTCTTACCGTAATTTGTTCTGTGTCTTTTTAGTTTAATTTTGTTTGTATTTCTTAGGCAATGATAGAAAGTTCTTTTAGTAAATTTTATTTCAGATTGAATTTGGCCAGTTAGTATTTTCCTCACTAGTATGCACATGGTGTAGGTGTAAGTCTGTCGCAGGTTAAATATTTGTGTTTCTGTGTATAATTGACGCGTATCAGTGAAACGGCTGTAATTAAACAATGATTTTATTACTTTATTTTGAGAAATTTGGAGGTCTTTTAAATTAGATTTCGCGGCACATCCCCATATTTCTATAAGATACTCTAAGTGGGACCTTACCAGAGAATTATATATGGTCATACGTACTGCATGAGGAATACAACCCGTGGCTCTTCTTAGAATTCCCGTAAGTGATGCTAATTTTGACTTGACGTAAGAAATGTGGCTTTTCCAGGAGAGTTTATCATCAAGTCGCAAACCTAAATATTTTTCCTGATGAGAACAATGGATTAAGACATTATTAATATGCAATGCAGGATACTGTGGGATTTTCTTATTTTTGGCTGTAAATAACATATAGGAGGTTTTACTGGCATTCACAGTCAGTAGATTACTCTGGCACCATATACTAAATTTATGTAAATCGTTTTGTGCTTCATTGACTATATCAGACAGATTTCGTCCGAAGTAAAAAAGACATGTGTCGTCCGCGTATAAAGTAACATGGCCTGATAAACCTATTTTACTTATGTTATTCACATAAATCAGAAACAATAAAGGACCCAGGACCGAGCCCTGGGGAATACCACATGTAATCTTTTGACTGTCACTTTGATAATTTTCGATCTTTACAATCTGGTGACGATTTGTCAAATATGACTTGAATAACTCTAGTGCTTTACCTGTTACACCCAAGTCCAAGAGTTTATTTATAAGTATATCATGACTAACGGTATCAAAAGCCTTTTTGAAATCAATAAATATACCTAATACAAAGTTTTTATCATCTATATTGTTTTTAATTTTTGTTATAAGGTCAATTGTTGCAGATAAAGTATTAGATTTAGGCCTGAAACCGTACTGATGTTCGTACAAATAGTTAATTTTGTTTAAATGTTCGTTTAGTCTATGATATATCACTCTTTCGAAAACTTTTGATATAACAGGCAAAACAGAAACGGGTCGATAATTCCCAGGATCGGCCCTGCTGCCCGATTTGAAGATAGGAGTAACTCTGGCTAATTTGAGGCTATCGGGGAAAATACCGATACTTAGGCATTGGTTTATGCATTTAGACAGACTTTCAGATATAATGGTAGCTACAGACTTTATAGATTTAGTATTAATTTCATCAATACCTGAACTACAATTCACATCTAGATCATTAATAATTTTTAATATCTCAGAGTAGGAACAGGGCCTCATTTCATTTAAGTAGGTTTCAATTGGATTATTACTGTAGGTAAGTGTGTAAAAAGAATTGTTTACGAATGTTTTTGGGATTTTATCCGCCAAGTCTAGGCCCACTTTTGAGAAAAAATCATTAAAATGCTTACATATTTCTACAGGATCTGTTATCTTCTTCGAATTGATCATTAGTTTGGGAGGAGCACAACTATTTTTATTTTTATTGCTTACTAGTGAATTTATTAGACACCATGTTTTCTTAGGGTTCTGGCAATTTTTGAATTCCTTGAGAAAGTAGCTTTCTTTTGTACGTCTTATCAATATTCCTATTTTGTTTCTTTCTTTATTGAATTCTTTTTTCAGTTCTTCATTCCCCTTGTCCTGTTTAAGCTGTCTCCAAAGTCGATTTCGCTGTCTTATTCCATTTAGTATTGATTTATTTATCCAGTTCTCTCCAGGTAAGTTTAAAACTTTGGTTTTAGTCGTCTTATTGTTTTTAATTTGCTCTAAAATGAACATTTCTAATTTAGAGAATGAGTTTTCCTTATTACAGAATCTGGCATCTAGTATACTTTGGTACAGGCTTGAGTAGTTGATGGCTGTGTACTGTAGTCGTTGTTTTTGACAATGTTTATATTGTGCAATTTCCAAGTATAACTGTTTGTGATCAGATAACGGTGAGTCAATTATTGTTAAGTTAAAAGCGCCTTTACTAATTTTAGAACAAACATGGTCTAAAATTGATTTTGAGGTGTCTGTTTGGCGAGTGCAGTAGTCCTCGTGAATGTTATTGATCACTTCATAGCCTGATTCTTGTATCATAGATATGTAGCTCTGAACGTCATTGCCATTTTTCAACAAATCTATATTAAAATCACCAAAAACTAAGCCTCTTTTGTATCGGTCAAGTTGCTTGGAGTATATGTCTAAGAACTCATTTGTGTTTTTCTTATTCGGTTTATAAATCGCCCCCACATGGAGGCCGAATCTATGTAAATAAATCCATATGTAATTTATTCCATTACAGTATAACTCCTCAGATATGTCATATTTAATGCTTTTGTGTACATATATAGATACTCCTCCGCCCCTCTTATCTTTTCTATAACTGTAAACATGTGAGTAATCTGGTAATGAGAAATAGTTTGCTTCCGAATCCGATCGGATCCATGTCTCTGTTATTATCACTAAGTGAATTAGGTTATTTATTGCCTTAAGAATGCATTTTAACTCATCATATTTACCTTTTGCTCGTATACTCCTTATATTTGTATAAAAAACATTCAAAGATGATGGATACGTAGATATATTTTCATAAGTAGATTTTACACAATATGTGATTTGATATTCTAAATTCTTCCCTAGTGAATCTAGTTTTTTGCTGACTTTTTAATAATCTTTGGGTGGCCATTAACATATTTGATCACAAGGTTCGATTCACCACCAGCCTGTCGTTTTTGTAACTCGTCTTTTAGACCTCTTACGTAGTTTAGTTGGGCGGGTGTTTGGTCGACGTAAATACGAACATCACTGCTCATTTTCGTCCTGTTTTTATATATGTGTTTCACGATATCTGCAGACTCAAAAAACGCTTTTAGTGGTCGGTTTTTTCCGTACTTATACTTTCCCAATCTTATTACTTTGGTAGGTTGTGGGCAATTTTCGTAAATACTTATAAAAGTTCTCATAATTAAGTCATGATCGTGTTGTTTCCTTATAGTTGCATCGGAGTCACTTATTTCCGGAATACCCACAATGTTAAATACCCCTGATGGTATTTGGAGAAATTTTACCTTTAGGTACACTAGCGAGAATCGTAATAAAACCACTGTGCACTGTTCTGCCTTGATAGCTCATATCTCATATATTTAAAAAAAAAACATTTGCCTTATATGCTAATCACGGTAACCAAACGATAGCGACTTCTAAAAAGACTACAACGCCATCTATCGAGCACGTGTGAACTATTTCAAATAACTTAAGTCGTTAACATACCGCCCACCAAGGACGTTACTGACGGAATGTCCTTCTAAATTGAACTTAATTGCACATCACAACGCAAGTTGAACTAATATACATTTTGTACTAGATGAAAAAAAATAACTTACTAAAATCTAAAAGCTATAGTTCCTAGATATACATAATTATAACACTCGATAATTGACAGCTTACAAGAATGTTTCAATGACTTAGAGCTAAACATGCATTATTCTAGGTTTTAAAACAAGATAACTGTAAATCTACATATAAAATTGTAAATAGTTTAAAATAATGTACAATATTTGATTTGTTCTCATTTGATCTAAGGTTTAAAAAAGTGTAAAATGGTTGTATAATTTGTTTCGAACAAGGTAAAATATGTAAACAATAAATACAATTAAATCTTATTCAACTACGGGTAAAATACATATTTTGGATGTTGGCCTTTTGATTGTCGAGGATTTGGTGCGTAACGTGACAACACGGGTGATGTTATCATCCCCAGGATGTTTTTCTATAATCCTACCCATTAACCAACGACTTGGCGGCAGGTCGTCTTCTTTGACTAATACAATGTCTCCAATTTTTGGCTCAGCAACTTGGGAAGACCATTTGTAGCGATTCATCAAAGTAACGAGGTATTCATGAGACCAACGTCTCCAAAACGACTGAAGCATTCGTTGGATGAATTGCCAGCGTGATAAATAATTAGTGTTAGAGTCAGAGTAATTGTTATCTGGTACATTCACTACGGGCTCGCCAATTAAAAAATGTCCAGGTGTTAAGGGTAACGGTTCACCAGGATCATCAACCTTAATTGTGCTCATAGGTCGCGAGTTCAGGCACGCTTCTATTTGACTGAGAAGTGTAGTCAGTTCTTCAAATGTGAGAGTCGCTTCACCGATCACTCTTTTCAAATGGAACTTTGTGGACTTCACTCCTGCCTCCCAAAGTCCGCCAAAGTTGGGACTGTGAGGAGGAATGAAGTGCCACTCCGTACCATTCGCTGCTAGATGTTCGGCTATGGCAGGTTGGTTAGCTGTTAACTGCTGCAGCTCTCTGGAGGCACCTACAAATGTAGTGCCATTGTCACTCCACAGTTTCGCACAATGACCTCGTCTAGATACAAAACGTCTAAACGCCGCTAGGAAGGTTTGAGTGCTCATGTCACTCACGGCTTCTAAATGCAGTGCCCGAGTGACCATGCATACAAACAGGCATATATAGCCTTTGTATGAACGGTGGCCACGACCTTTTGTTGTCCTCACATTAATTGGACCAGCGTAATCAACCCCGCTATGCAAAAATGGTCGAGCTGGGGTGCACCGTACAGCTGGTAGTGAACCCATGAATTGGTTTTTAGTACTGACTCTTTGTTTCGCACATGTCACACACTTGATGACATGATGTTTGACCACATTTCTGACCCCTATAACCCAGTAGGCTGTCCTCAAATAGTTAATCATGAGCTGAGGACCCCCGTGAAGGGTTTTATTGTGTGCGTCAGCTACGATTAGCCGAGTTAGGTGACTGGAGTGAGGCAGAACTACTGGATGTTTCATTTGTTCGCTCAGCTCTGATTTCTCCAGTCTACCTCTAACTCTCATAATGTCCTTTTCGTCGAGGTAGGGGCAGAGTGACTTTAATGGACTATTTGTTGATTGCAAATAGCCTTTGTCCTTCAGTTCGCTATATTCTTTTGTAAATAGTTCTTCCTGTGTTTTCCTGATACAACATTCGAGTGCAGCGTCTAATTCATCCTTTTGTAAATATCCCTTTCTGTATATTTTGTTCTCCTTTAAAAATCTTCGGCAGTATGCAACAATCCTTATCAATCTTTGTAACTGAGAAAACCGATCGAAGAAGGAACAGTTTGGAATGATGGCTACATTTGCCTTTGCTAACTCTTCTAAATCTACACTGGAATCATTATTTGGCCTATTGTAAATTACGTTTTGTAATTTAAGAAACGATGGTCCAGAAAACCATAAATCGTTTTCTAGTAGTGCACTGGGAAGTATTCCTCTAGAGGCGCAATCTGCTGGATTATCTTTGGTGGGGACATGAAACCACTGGGACGCTTTCATCGAGGTCAATATTTCAGACGTCCTATTGGCCACAAACGTCTTCCATTTACTTGGGTGGCTATTTATCCAAGCCAACACCACAGTGGAATCCGTCCAAGCCTTGACCTTGTCTTGGGAGATACTCAAGACTTCAGAAGTTTGAGCCAGTATCTGAGACAGCAAGACTGCTCCACAGAGCTCTAACCGAGGAATACTGATCTGCTTAACTGGTGCAACTCTGGTCTTAGCGAACAGCAACGACACCTGAACCTTGCCATCTGCGTCTACACTCCGCAAGTAAATCGCAGCCGAGTATGCTGTTTTGGAGGCGTCACTAAACCCGTGAAGTTCCAGATGATCATTCGACTTAGTGCCAAGCCAACGAGGAATCCGGACCTTGGTGAGTAGTAACAATTCCTCACGATACGATCTCCATTCATTACTTAAATTAGTGGTGAGCTCCTCATCCCAACCAACACCTGCAAGCCACAATTTCTGGATAAATACTTTCGCTAGGATCACACTAGGTGCTAACCAACCCAATGGATCGAAAAGTCGTGCTATCACAGAAATAATGGATCTTTTAGTCATAGGTGAGGTCGTCGGCGGCGGAAGATTCACCGTGTACTGGAAGGTGTCTGCGTTACGGTTCCAGGTAAGTCCTAGAATTTTAATTGTGCTGACTAATTTTATTTCTACTTCTTTGTCCTTGTGTTCTAGTTCCTTAGGTTTGTTGTACTGTATTGTTTGGTTTGTGTCCTGTATGATTTTTTGCTTACTTGTGTTGTTCTTTTTCATGTTGTCCTTTGTCCTTATTTGATCTGTTTGTCCTTTCAGTATATTATTTTCAATTTCTTGTACTCTATCTACTATTTCTTGTTTGTTGCTATTCCATTTTTGGAGCGTGAATCCACCCTTTCCTAATAACGCTGTCATTTGCCTATATATTTCCAGGCCTTCCTCTACGCTATTACAACCGGTCATCAAGTCGTCCATGTAGAAGCAATTCAGAACTCTGTCAGCAGCAAGATTGTAAATTTTTCCTTCATCGTAGGCTACTTGATGTAAGGTTCTGACTGCTTGGTATGGTGCTGATGCCGTGCCAAAGGTAACAGTCACCAGCTCGTAGTCCTTGATTTCAGTTTCAGGATTGTCTCGCCATAATATGCGCTGAAACATTGCGTCTTCTTCAGAAATCCTGACCTGACGGTACATTTTAACGATGTCTGCTACCAGTGCTATAGGATGAAGTCTCCATCTTAACACTGTGTGTCTCAAGTCAGACTGCAATGTAGGTCCCACCATCAACGTGTCATTGAGTGAGACTCCATTGTTGTTCTTCTCGGACGCGTTGAAAACCACACGTACTTTCGAGGTAATTTTGTCCTCCCTGATTACAGCATGATGAGGCAAGTATACCGCTATATCCTTCTTATTGTCCTTCTTGTCTATCTGCCTCATGTGTCCTAGTTGTAAATATTCTTCTATAACCTGCTTGTACTTTTCCTTTAGATCTGTATCTCTGTCCAGTCTTTTTTCCAATGACTTAAATCTTCTTTCCGCAATAGCACGAGAGTTTCCACCCTTGCAGGAAGGATTTTCATCACGAAAAGGTAGTCTTACCACGTACCTTCCACTGCTATCTCTTACTGTCGTTTTAGTATAAAACTCTTCACACTTCTTTTCTTCAGGTGTTAGTATTTTCTTTGAACTATTTTGCTCTTCTAACTCCCAAAATCTTCTTAATATTTCGTCTTCCTTAACTTGTGCATGCAGTACATTAAATTGAGGTGAGCCTTTAGAAGTGTTCTTACTAACTGTACCGGACAGAACCCACCCTAAGGTAGTGCTCTGAGCAATAAGAGTGCCTGATGGACTCTTGAACATGCCTGCCTTAATGATGCAGCTGTATGCATCAGCGCCTAACAAAACATCTATTTTGTTGGAAGTGTTAAACCCTGGATCTGCGAGCTGCAGATTGTTAACGCTTAACCAATCTAAGGTAGTGTCGATTCTACTCTCAGGTAAGTAAGAGGTTAATTTACTAAGCACGTAAGCGTTAACTTTAAGATTAAAATTTGAATCTACCCGAGACTGTATATTCAAATGTACCATGTACCGTGCCATGGTTGAACTATTACCACCAAGACCTGAAATAGTTCCTTGAATTGGAGTTTTCTTCAGGTTGAGTAGCTGTACTACGGCTTCCGTCACAAAACATGCCTGAGAACCCTGATCTAACAAGGCTCGGACAGTCTGAAATTCACCAGAGCGTGACTCAGCTTTTATTAGCGCTGTGGCTAATAAAACCTGTCTGGGCTTGGGAATGTTACCTGTCGACAAGCACGAAACAATCGGACTAGTATTAGGTGAACTAATACTATCGATGGACGATGATGTCGAAGGTTGTTCATCCTTCTCGGATTCCTGACCTAAATGCAACAGCGAATGATGGCGCTTTTGACAAACCTTACAAGTGGTAGGTTTTCTGCATTCAGAAACAACGTGATTGCCACCTAAACAGTTGAAGCAAATTTGCCGTTTTGCCACAAAATCACGTCTATCTTCAACTGTCTGCTTTGAGAACTTCTTGCAGAAACAAAGCTTGTGACCTTCTGAGCAGAACTCACATTGGATTGATGAACTCGTTGCCAACATTGCCTTTGGCGAATGACCAGATGAACTTTTGTTATTGTTGCTCTGCTGAACTGGTGCCCTTTTTGGCTCTATACATTCTAACGCGCGAAACCGATTTTCCATAAAAGTTTTAAATTGGTTGAAAGTTGGTAAGTCATTGTTGGAGTCATTGTTGCAAATACTAAGCTCCCATTGTTTACGCGTTTCATTATCTAATTTAAAGGTAACAATGTGTATGATAATGACATCCCATGTGCTCACATTAATCCCCAAATTACTCAACGCATTAAGAACATCACATGTGGTATCAAGCAATTCTTTCAAAGCTGTAGCCGATTCCACCTGCATACGTTTTTGACCGAACAACCTCCTTAGAATACAATTTAATAAATACTTTTTATTGTTATAACGCTTCTCTAACTGAGTCCAGCATTGAATATAATTGGCATCAGTTATAGGAGTATGACGTATTAATTGCTCTGCTTCCCCAGAAAGGTGACTCTTTAAGTAATGGAGCCTTTGCACATTATCCAAAGTTTTATTTTTATGTACTAATGATGTAAACAGATCATGGAATGTTGTCCATTCATCATACTTTCCTGAGAATGTTGGAATGGAAATTTTGGGCAATTTAACAAAGGAACTATTTGATTTGTTTAAATTAGTTGAATAATTATCAGTTTGCTGTAGAGGATTCTTAGCCAACAGGATTTTATTCAGAGTTGTTTTCATTAAACTTTTATAAATTACATAAGTATCTTCTGTCGCATCATAGATATCCACCACTTTCTGTCCTATATCTTCTAATTTAAAACGTTCATATAATTTTGTGTTATTTTCTTTAAACAATGCCCAATCCTTTTCCAATAATTCTTGTCTTGTTTCGATATATTCTTGCGTTAATCTATCTTTACTACATTTTTTAAAATTAGTCAATCCCTTTGTAATAACATTCTGTTGATCTTTTAAAACATTCATTAATCCTTCCATTTTGTAATTGATTTATATGTACTTGTAAATAAATAAAATGATTTAATTGATTTTTAATTTGATTAAGTCTTAAAACACAACAAATGTATAAGAGATAAACTCAATGTAAATATGTATAAAATTAATAACAACTTTTTCAAAGGAGATAAAATATGCGAACTGTCTGTTTAGCAAAATGTATAAGCAGTAAACATACAAGTGAAATCAAATGACAGACTTTTCTAAGTTGCACTGTTTCACAAAAAAATAATACAAGTCCAAATCACTTCTTAAAATTTTACAAGTGTTTGGGAAACACACAAAATCTGGTAGAAATCGGGTATAGGTTCCCCGTTCCCCCGTTTTCTATAAATTATTCTAAGTCCTAATTCTAACATGCACACAAATTGGTTACTACTAAATAAAGTTTCTAAGTTTCAAAATGTTTTTAAAATTATACAAGTCCAAATACGTCACTAAAGTTGTAAGTATCTTATGTTGAAACTTCTTCACTTATTGACAAGTTTAAATTCTCGTTTTAATAGAGTTCAAAATCCTTTGACTTGAATGTTTGTACGATTCGTGAACAAAATAAATATATAAAATGTACTCACAAAATTGCACTTCTCACTAACACCGTTTTCAACCTGCAAGTAGCGCCCTCTGTGGCCGCTATACGCACTACGCGTGGAGTCACCTGAGATGTCGCGTGATGTCGGCACCTGCGTCGTCTGCGACGTCGCGTGATGGCTGCACCTGCGTCGTCTGAGACGTCACGTGATGGCTGCACCTGTGTCTCGTCTGTGACGTCACGTGATGGCTGCACCTGTGTCTCGTCTGTGACGTCACGTGATGGTTGCGTCACCTTGCTGTCTTCCAGTGAAGTGTTGATCTGAGAGTGGCGCCCTCTGTGGCCACTCTTTGAACTATTCCGCCAATGCTGACTCAGCTCACCGCTTATGCTGGGTGATGCTGTCGCCGCTGGTGCGGAGGAACGTGTACCTTTCTGTAGCGACCCACTACAAGTACACGGAACGGAGAAGCGGGCCAACGGTAGCTCCACTTGTATATAAAAAACTGTCCAAATGATCCGGGTCATATAGGACCAATGTTAAATACCCCTGATGGTATTTGGAGAAATTTGACCTTTAGGTACACTAGCGAGAATCGTAATAAAACCACTGTGCACTGTTCTGCCTTGATAGCTCATATCTCATATATTTAAAAAAAAAACATTTGCCTTATATGCTAATCACGGTAACCAAACGATAGCGACTTCTAAAAAGACTACAACGCCATCTATCGAGCACGTGTGAAATATTTCAAATAACTTAAGTCGTTAACACACAATAATTAAATTCTGCAGGCGTCGTTGTCGTTCTTGTACCTCAAGGATCAGGTCTTCGTGCGTGGCGAATGGCGGGCCAGTGAGTGTCGCCGCTGCCGCTTGTGATAACGTTATACCACTTACGTTATTTTCATTTTCTTTAAGTGATTGGATTTCCGTCTCCAAGTTTTGCATTTTTTCCTTAATTTCTTGATTTTCCAATTTAATAGTTGATAACTCTTCATGAATGTCATTATAATTCTCAGAGAGATTTTGAGTGACATTTTTCAGTATTTTTATTTCGTTTTTAATTTCAACCAAATCCTGTTTCAGATCACCAATGTCCGTTTTTTGTGATATAGCAAATTCTTTAAAAAACGACCTTATTTCTTGCCGAAACAAGCCCAACTCAGCCGTAATATCAATATCAATGTTTGGCAGCTTTCTTTTCCTTTGGCTAGTATACATTTCATCACGAGTAGGCGTAGATAAATCAGGTTGTGAAACACTCCCGCTACCGCTCATAAGACCGCCACTCTTTGGTGACTGCGCACTCATCCTTAAGACTGACAAGCGCACGCGCAGCGATGATGTTCCAAAGGTGTGAAGAGCACGAAAAATGGTCACTGTGCTCTTTACCCGAGGGGGTGAGGAGGGCACCTTACTACACGATTACCGCGGATTTTGGGTTAACTTAGCGTAACTGCTTTTACTTTGACTACACAAAATTCACTTTTATCACAAAACTATTGAGCATACTTTTGAACTGATGCTGTAAATTATTTTGCGTAATTAAATTATAAATAGAGAAACACGTCCACACCGTTCAATCACTGTACGGAAGTGAATTTTAGTCAGTACGAGTCTGACAGTCCAAAATCATCAAATGAGTCCTCCCGCCCAGGGAGGGACGGGAGGACCTATTGGAAGATTTTAGCATTCTACACGTTTTTTTTTTTATAAAGGCAGTCTTTAGATATTATAATGAAATAAAAAAAATATAATGTACTGTCAAAGATTGACTGGTACAGTCAGCATCGAAAGTTGCTGACCACATTCAGATTTTCAAAATGGCTGTACACCGTATTTTTTCGTATTATTACGGTGAAGGGCGATTTTAAGAGTACGTTCAGATGACAAGCGCTCAACGCGCGATCAACGCGCGTAAAATTTTTGTATAGTGTTTACATGACACGCGCTTGTCAGGCGTCGAACGCGCGTTGCCGCGACCGTCATGGTATTCAGTACAGTTCTTACATTTGTTGAAGATGGACGTTGAAACAGTTTTAACAGTGATTCTATACCGACGGCTGAAACGACGCGACAGAAGACGCAGATATTGGGTCCACCCAATTTTGTCACACAGGCTGACTGAAAGCCAGTACATAATTTTGTATCCTAAGTATTTCATCTATAAATAATTCCGTATTAAAAACTTCGGTTTCCATTTCGAACGACTTTTGGACGGACTGATACTGAAGAACCCTAAAATACGTCTATCCGCGTCGAAAGCGCGCGCTCAACTGAACGGAAATATAGAAAACCAATGATCTCAAGGCGCGCGTTGACGCGCGCTGACAACAGTCGAGCGCTAGCGCAGCGTTCAACGCGCGATGTATTAAAACGCGCGTTAGCATGTGTACAGCCTGAATAAAATGTATGTAGTTGTAAACGCGCGTTATCAAAACGCGCGTTGAGCGCTTGTCATCTGAACGTACTCTAAAAATCTGAATGTGGTCAGCAACTTTTGATGCTGACTGTACGATTTTAATGTTACGATTTGTCTCCCACAGCAGTCACAAAACATTTGGATTAAGTTTTGTTTTATATATTTAATCAAACACGATCCCACTTCTTGGACGCCTCTACCAGCTTCGTCTTCAATCTTCAAAATATAGGTACCTACATAATGACTGCGATGTGTATGGATCCCTTTCGTTGTATTCATCAATACCAACAGAAACACAGAAATGCGTTTAGCGAAAAATATCCACACGTACTGAATCGTTTTTGTGATTTAACCAGTGCATTTTTAGGGTTCCGTAGTCAACAAGGAACCCTTATAGTTTCGCCATGTCCGTCCGTCCGTCCGTCCGTCCGTCCGTCCGTCTGTCCGCAGTTTAGCTCAGAGACGCACAGTACTAGAGAGCTGTAATTTAGTGTAAATATACGGATTTGTTGTGCCGAAAAAGTGGTAAAATAAAATCTCGTAAAATATTTTTTTTTAGGGTACCTCCTGTACACGTAAAGCGGGGATGTTTTTTTTTTTTCTCGCGTACCCCTTAGTGTGGGGTATCATTAAATAGGTCTTTAAAAAATATTGATAGTTTCCATTAACAATTTTTTGATAAAAAAATTCGTTTGTGAAATATTAAGCTTTAAAGTGCTAAATTTTGCTCGACTCGAGTGTCCCCCCCCTCTACCAGCTATACGGTTATGTTTGGGGGTGTGAAAAAATTGACAATAGTAGTATATATAACGAAGTTTAAAAGAAAATTATCATGACTAAGTAGGCTTTACAACTTTACGAGTAATAGTCGACCAACTTATAAAATGTACTTGGATAACATATTTTCCTAAACAAAATGTATCGGAGAACAAGCTCTTCAACTGCAAATGTAAGTTTGTCAACTTTATTTTTACAGCTGTAATAGGTATGTTTTTACGGTATGTTTTTTGGGGATAGGTAGGTTTTTATCGTCAACTATTTTTAACTTACTTCAAAAAAGGGGGAGGTTCTAAATTCGTCGTAATCTTTTTTTTATGTATTTTCCCCGATTTCTCAAAGACTCCTGGACCGATTTTGAAAATTCTTCTCTTTAAAATTAAATTCAGCGAATCAGTTTAGTTAATTCGCATAAGTATTTTGATGGGCAACTACGGAACCCTACACTGTGCGTGGCCCGACACGCACTTGGCCGGTTTTTAAATAAAAATTTAGTTTCACAAAAAAGATTCATGCTTTCTGAATCTTTTTAGTGATTTATCTTTTGCAATGATTTGAAGTAAAATATTATAATCTAAAAGGATCCACATGCTTTGGATTCTTTTTAACATTTTAGTTTCGTGTCCGCATCTTAGATTGGCCGTTTTACAATATGATCCAAGGGGAATGGATCGTTTTTACGAAACTTAAATAGGGGTTCGCCATACATGTGGCTTGGTAACCAGTGTCATTTTAATGCCAAAATATTCATATTTAACTTGGATTGTTTTTGATAATCGAAAATATAGACCTTGATGAGCAGTTTGGTCTACTTAACTCATTTTCGGTCATGTTGTGGGTTGGATCCTTTTTGTTTATCTACGTCCAATTTATCTTGGAAACTTGAACACCTGATGCAGAACTGCAATAGATCAGCTAAACTATAAGAGATACAAAAATAGCGCCATAGCAAAAATTGATCCGCGTGATGAGCATTTTCTTCTGAGAAAATAAATTTGAAGATATAGAACACCTGATGTGGAACTCCAAGAGCCCAGCTCATATACAGTAATGACGTCATAGCAAGAGTTATTCAGCCTGATGAGTACTGCCTGTTGTCGTACAAAAACTGAAGATCTGGAACACCTGATGTGGAACTCCGAGAGCCCAGCTACACTATAACATATATAGAAATGACGTCTTAGCAAGAGTTGTTTAGTCTGATGGGCATTTCCTGTTGACTTACAAAAATGAAAGATCTGGAACGTCTGGAATCGTCATGCGCGTCCCGTTATTTCCCCGTCCCCAGGCTCTAAGAATTCGACATCAGACGTTTCAGATCTTCGATTTTGACGACCCCATTGTCGCTGGCATAAGCAACAGGATCCGCGTACGAAGTCGCTGGCAGAAGCTAGTTATATAATAAAGATCTATTAATCGTAATAGGTGGTAGTGGTGGTAGGGAACTTGGTGACAAATCTAAATTTTGGTGACAGAAAATAATGGTTCCCGTAGGTACCTATTCAAATTAAACGATCTATTATGGGACAAAACCCGAAATCCCGGAGAAACAGCCTGCTCAGTACATTTTGAAGAGGAAGAAGATCATAAAATGTACTAACAACAGGTTTTTTTTTAAATTAACGGCTCAAATTATTACGTAAGTATCTAGCATAAATAGTACTCGAGCGTCAAACATTAAAAAACCGGCCAAGTGCGTGTCGGGCCACGCACAGTGTAGGGTTCCGTAGTTGCCCATCAAAATACTTATGCGAACTAACTAAACAGATTCGCTGAATTTAATTTTAAAAAGAAGAATTTCCAAAGGCGTCTTTGAGAAATCGGGGAAAATACATAAAAAAAAGATTACGACGAATTGACAACCTCCTCCTTTTTTAAGTTAGTTAAAAATAGTTGACAATAAAAACCTACCTATCCCCAAAACCTACCCACCTATTATAGCTGTAAAAATAAAGTTGACAAACTTACATTTGCAGTTGAAGAACTTGTTCTCCGATACATTTTGTTTAGGAAAATATGTTATCCAAGTACGTTTTATAAGTTGGTGGACTATTACTCGTAAACTTGTAAAGCCTACTTAGTCATGATAATTTTCTTTTAAACTTCGTTATATATACTACTATTGTGAATTTTTTCACACCTCCAAACATAACCGTTTAGCTGGTAGAGGGGGGGGACACTCGAGTCGAGCAAAAATTAGCTCTTTAAAGCTTAATATTTCACAGACGAATCTTTTAATCAAAAAATTGTCAATGAAAACTATCAATATTTTTTAAAGACCTATTTAATGATACCCCACACTACAGGGTACGCGAGAAAAAAAAAAAACATCCCCACTTTACGTGTACTGGAGGTACCCTAAAAAAAATATTTTACGACATTTTATTTTACCACTTTTTCGGCGCAACAAATCCGTATATTTACACCAAATTACAGCTTTCTAGTACTGGGCGTCTCTGAGCTAAGCTGCGGACAGACGGACGGACGGACGGACATGGCGAAACTATAAGGGTTCCTTGTTGACTACGGAAAAATAGGTCGGCCATTCTCCAAATAGGTGTTATTTGCCTAATTACCGTGCCGTTTTTTAATTTCACTGATATGACGTTAAACACATTAGAATGTGATGTGAAACACATCAAAGATAGGAATTCAATAGTTATTTTGGCATTTTACTATTACTGGTGGTTTTCTAGATAATGAGATTTTAAAAAAAATTGGGTATGGTAATTAGACAAGTTGAATATTTGATGCTACGGTAATTAGAAAATATTTTGTATCTCCATACTTGTATCTTTATTTTCTTTCAATTACTCAATATTGCTT
Organism: Agrotis clavis; assembly: GCA_954870645.1. Lineage (NCBI taxonomy): Eukaryota > Metazoa > Arthropoda > Insecta > Lepidoptera > Noctuidae > Agrotis > Agrotis clavis. The sequence goes on along the minus strand of OX940927.1, from coordinate 27,342,073 downwards.
AATAATGACAAAGTACTAGTAGAATAAGATGAGAGAGCACTAGTTGGACGCGGAGTTGATGTTATTAAGGTAGGTATGGAAGTGTTGGCATCACATCCGAACTCCTAAAAACTGAGGACCAACCTGTGCTCGGCGAGCTTAAGAGGTTGTTCAACTTTGTCATAGCCAGTGGGATTACCCCGGAGGCGTGGAGCAGGGGCGTGGTGACATTGTTTTTCAAGAAAGGAGACAAAACAAAAATCTCCTCAAAACTACAGACCAATCCCGTTCCTGTGTCACGTCTACAAAAAACAGCTCAAATGTAATTAAAACAACATGGAAAATTATTAATAGCGAAACGGGAAGGTCTTGCAATAGAGATAGTGACTACAGCCTTGATATTAGTGGTAATATTGTAAAATCTGATACTCTTGTTGCTACGGCGTTTGAGAATTTCTTCGCAGATATTCCCGTATCGACTACTAAATCATTGAACTCGTCTCCTGCCGCTGCAGAGTCTTTACTAAAACAAAATGTTCCAGTGTGTGATTCCGATTTTAATTTCCAGCATGTCACTTGTCAAGATATAATTAAAATATTTAAAACATTAAATGTCAAGAAGACCGCAGATCTATGGGGTCATTCAGTGGATGTTGCAAAATCCATTATAAACATTGTAGCTCCTTACTTAGCTGTAATTTTTAATAATAGTATTGACAGCGGTGAGTTTCCTGATTTAATGAAACATAGTAAAATAATACCATTGTTCAAATCAGGTAGTACATCGGACCCTACTAATTACAGACCTATTTCAGTACTGCCTACTTTTAGTAAAATTTTTGAAAAACTTATTTTAGAACAATTGCAACAATTTTTCAATAAACAAAAGTTATTTCATAATAAACAGTTCGGTTTTACAAGGGGTCGTTCAACTACCGATGCTGGTGTTGAACTGTTAAGTCACATTTATAATGCATGGGAGAACAAATGCGATGCCTTGGGCATTTTTTGCGATTTGTCCAAGGCTTTCGATTGCGTTCTTCATGAAACATTGATCAGGAAACTGCACCACTATGGAATCCGGAACGCCTCTCTGGATCTTCTTACTTCATATTTGAGTGATAGGATCCAGAGAGTGGATGTCAACGGGAAAAGGTCTCCCGGATGTGAAGTAAAAATGGGGGTACCTCAGGGCTCAATTCTAGGCCCATTTTTATTTCTTGTTTATATAAATGATTTGCCTTTCCTCGTAAGAGACAATCATGATATAGTGTTGTTTGCAGACGATACATCTCTTTTATTCAAACTGAAACGTCAGTAACTTGTTACGGACGGTGTTCATAGTGCCCTTGCGAAGGTAGTAGATTGGTTTAATAGTAATAATCTTCTGTTAAATGAAAAAAAAAACAAAATGTATAAAGTTTACTTTACCTCATGTTAGACAAGTAGAAACTAGTGTACTAATTAAGGACCAAGAGTTAAAACCAGAAGATACTACAGTCTTCCTAGGCATTACTTTAGATTCCAAACTTCAGTGGGGCCCCCATATAAAAAAATTGTCAAAAAAACTTAGTTCTGCAGCATTTGCGGTTAAGAAAATCCGTGAATTAACTGACTTAGAGACAGCCCGTTTAGTTTACTTCAGTTATTTCCACAGTGTGATGTCGTACGGTATTCTTTTATGGGGCAATGCCGCCGATATTCAAACAATTTTGTTCTGCAAAAAAGGGCAATTCGGTCCATCTACAAATAAAGCCCTAGATATTCTCTTAAAGAAAAGTTTAAAGACATTAATTGACTGTGCCCTCTCAATATATTTATGAAAATCTCTTGTATGCACATAAAAATGTAAATCTTTTTAAAAAGTATAGTGATTTACACGATATAAACACAAGGAATAAAGACAAATTCATAGTTCCAGCTACCCGGCTCAAAAAAGTTGGGGTTACTTTTAGATGCCAGGGTATACGTTTTTATAATAAACTTCCGTCCCATATTCAAACGCTCAGTATAAATAAATTCAAATCTTTTATTAAACGGAAACTGTGCCAGAAAGCCTACTATCATGTCAATCACTATCTAGAGGACAAAAAGGCATGGGATTAAACGGTATCCCTTTTCGTCACCTAAAACTGTTTGTCCGAAAATCATTATCCATAACACGTTTGGTATAAAATTCAGTTACCATAATGATCAAAAGTTCTAAATTTTGTTTTACATAATTATCTTCACTTCTAAAGCTGTTCTGGCATAATATCTAGTATCATAATAATTGAATCTCCTAATTTTGTATGAAATAAAGTCATATGTCCTAATCATTGTATTACATAATGTGTATTATTCCGAATGTTCAATTAGGTATAGTAAAACTGATATTTCATTAAAATTGCTTAGAAACCGAAGATCTTGGGATCCAAGAGCGAGCGAAGCGAGCTCGGGACTTGTGGGCACCCCGACACGGACAGGTTAGGTTCGAAGGGGATGGCGGGGTCTGAAAGACCCCGCCATCCCCTTCGTGTTAGGTTACTTTAAACCTTGCACGCAGAAATAGGAGCCCCGCGAAGCGGGGCTCCGTCTATATTCCTTATTGGGTGGTAATCAGTAACAAAACAAACTTTAGGACTTATGTATTTTATGGCAATCGGTTTTATGTATTTTGAATATTATAGATTGTAATATTTATGACAAACAAATTTAGGACATACAGTATTTAGGAATTTCAATGTTATGGCATTCGAAATTATGTGTATTAAGTTCGGGCAAGTTATCATTCGGACAAATGATGATTAGGACAAAAAAAATTATGTCACATTAGATTATGTATAAAAAAGTTAGGTCACACAATAGAGAACCGGATTAAACTGCTCCAATTTTTTTATCCAATTTTTTTATTTTATTTTGCTCAGTGAATGAAGTCTCTACAGTCTCGGTGATTTATTTGTTGATTCGGTTTAAAGAAATTTTATTCTCATAAGAACTTACAGTCCACTTATAATGAGATACAGAGTATTATGTATGAAAATACAGTACAATTTCCTCCAGAGTATTAGAAGTTACAAGAAACATGTTTTTTAAGCTTATTCTTAAATACATTTATGTTATCGCATTCTTTAATATCGTCCGGTAATTCATTAAACAGCTTTGCTCCTTCAAACAATAAATATGGTCTTTCTACCGTAATTAGTGCGCGCGCTGATCACTTCAAGTGTGTTTTTGTGTCTATTTCTCAGGTTATATGACATTGTTTTTTTCTTTATTTGTATGTTAGTTTGTATTGAGTTAGTGGTTATGTTTTTAATAAGAATGCAGGTGTAGTAAATATATAGCTGTTTTATATTTAATAGTTGAGTTTTTTCGTATAAGGTCTTTGTTGAAGTAAGATAAGGATAATGAAATAGAATTTTAATTATTTTGTTTTGAACTCTTTGAAGTGAATTTAAGTTTGTAATTGCTGCGGATCCCCATATTTCAATTAAATATTCTAAGTGCGATTTGACTAACGAGTTGTAAATCAGAGTGCGCACTTTGTTTGGAATACAGTTTGCCACTTTCCGTAAAGCTGCCAGTAACGATGTAAGTTTATTTCTGAGGTGGTCGATATGTAATTTCCAAGTTAGTTTTTCATCTACCCTTAATCCAAGATACTTTTCATTTGTCGAACGTTTTATTATTTCGTTATTTATTTTAAGTGGCGAGAAGTCTGGAATACGCTTATTTTTAGTGGTAAAAATCATGAATGAGGTTTTCGACGTATTGATTGTAAGAAGGTTGTACTTTAACCACTCGTTTAATAGTTCAAGGTCATGTTGAGCGTCTTTTATAATGTTATGAATTGACTTGTCGAAGTAAAAAAGACAGGTGTCGTCTGCATATAGTGTTAGGTGACCTGTTAACCCTATTTTATTAATATTGTTTATATAAATTAGAAAAAGTAACGGACTGATTATTGAGCCTTGAGGGCAGCCGTATGAAGTATTTTTGACCGAGCTAGTGTAAGTGTCTCCTATTTTAACAACTTGACGTCTGTCCTCCAAATATGACTTAAACATTTTATGTGCTGTACCTGTAACACCTATGTTATCTAGCTTCTGTAGCATTTTTTGATGACTCACGGTGTCGAACGCTTTTTTTAAATCGATGAATATTCCTAAGGCATAGCTTTTCTGATCTATACTGGTTTTAATTTTGGTAATAAGATCTGTTGCAGCCGAAAGAGTGCTTGACTTACTACGAAAACCATACTGTTCATTTATTAAAAAGTTTTTATTTGTCAAATAGTTATTTAGGCGACTATATAACACGCGTTCAAATATTTTGGACATAACCGGTAACACAGACACCGGTCTGTAGTTGCTTGGGTCAGTTCTATTTTCAGATTTGTAAATAGGACTGACCCTAGCCACCTTGAGGGTGTCGGGGAATGTACCATGTAGTAAACAGGCGTTTATACAGTTAGTTAACGGCTCAACGATTATGTTTTTTAAGCATTTTATCGCTTTAGTACTAATACCGTCCAGACCTGTGCTAGTGTTACTATCGAGGTCGTCAATGATGCTATTAATTTCTTCAGTGGTGCACGGTGTTAGTTCGTTTAGTGTTATATCATGTTTGTTGTTATGATCATACATGAGGATGTTGCCTGTGTTTGTGTGATATATGTCTGGTATTTTTTTTGCTAAGTCTTCGCCTATGGATGAGAAGAAAGAATTAAACAAGTCATATACCGAGTTACCTTCTGTCAGAAGTCCAGCGTTTGACATAAGTTTGGGAGGAGCAGGGCTGTCTTTATATTTATTTAATCCTAAGCTATTAATCAGGTCCCACATTTTTTTTGGTTGATTGTTGCACTTTTGAAATAAATTATAGTAATAGTTCTTTTTACTCGTGTTTATTAGCATCTTCACTGTCCGTTGTTCTTTATGGAATTTCTTCAGTAAATCCTCGTTATCTGGGTCTGATTTGGTTCGCTGCCATAAACTACACACATCAAAAGTGTCTAGGGATCAAGCATTTTTATGCGGATTTCTTGAGATTGAGATGTGGCTTTGTAATAAATTTATGATTTTATAAATTTATATGGATCCTTTTTGGTGCATTTCATAATTTGAATCAGGAACTGTAAATCAAATTCGAGTAAAAGATGAAAATCAGCTGTCAATATTTTCCCTATAAAAACATACAACGCATTGAAGACATTATTAGTGCTACTGTTTCCCTACTACTGATTAAAACCAACGTTATTATGGAGCGGCGACGTCATTTAAGCAGGGAAGAAATGCTCAGAGCCGTGGGAATGATAGAAGCTGGTTCCCGGCAACGTACTGTGGCTTTTGCTCTGAATACAAGTCAGAGTGTTATCAGTCGACTTTGGACACGTTACCGAAGCACTGGTACCGTGGCTGAGCGCCATGGAGGACGGTATCGCTGCACCACACGGAGACAAGACCGATACATTCAAATCTTAACTCGAAGAGCTCCAACAATAACCGCCATGATGTTAGCCGTGAGGCTTCATCACTCTTCAGGGAACTTATAATTAGCGACCAAACAGCCAGAAACCGCTTGCATGAAGTGAACCTTCATTCCCGAAGACCGCTACGGGTACCACCTATAGCAATGCACAATCGTAGGATTCGATATCAATGGGCTCTTGAACACAGAAATTGGGCAGAAGAACAATGGCGTTTCGTGTGCTTTTCTGATGAGTCTCGTTTTGGTATGAGACCGGATACAAGACGTATACGACACTGGAGAACCCCTGGACGCCAACAGCGATTAAAATCCTGCCAGGAAGTCCATCCTTATAGTGGTGGAACCATCATGGTATGGGCGGGTATTTGGATCGGCGGAAGAACTGAGTTGATTTGGATCAGAGGCAACCTCAACGCTCAAATTTATGCTGAGACGATTGTATCAGACGTCATCGTTCCTCTACAAGTGCAAATCGGTCCCTTATTTCAGTTAATGCATGATAATGCACGACCGCACACCGCAAGAGTTGTAAGACAGACTCTCGCCGCAGCTAACATCAATGTCCTGCCCTGGCCTGCTCAGTCGCCAGACTTGAACCCGATTGAGCATGCATGGGATATGCTACAGAGAAGAGCTCTGCCGAATATGGAGGGTATCCAGTCGCAAGAAGACCTTTTTTTGTTGTTGCAACGAACATGGGCGGCCATTCCACAGCGTGATTTGGATGAACTCATTTTGAGTATGCCAAACCGATGTTCTTGTGTTGTTAGTGTTCGCGGTAGAAACACGGATTATTAATTGTTTAAGTTACCCAATAAAATTTTAAAGAAAACTGTTATTTCAGTCTTTTTTTCGAACTTTAATGTTAGTGGTTCAAATGTCAAAAATCCCTTTATTAGGAAAATGGCAAATTTCTTTATGAATGCAAAGGTGACTTGGTTTATCGTTACTGTGACAAACGATAACACTTTATTTGATGAATCCTTAAAGAACATTTTAATTAATATCAATCAGGAGAAAAGTTATTGCAAAAATATATGTTGATCCCTAGACACTTTTGATGTGTGTATTTCTTGAATTAATTGCGTTTATAATGTTCTGATTAATCCAGTCTTTTTGGGGGGGGTTTAGAATTTTAATCTTATCTTTTTTGTTTTTTTCTATTTGTTCTGAGATAAACGTCTCCAGTTGGTTGTAGTCGTGGTTGTCATTGATGAATTTTGCTTCTAGTGTGTTGTTGTACAAATTTTCATAATCTAGTGCCTTATTATAAGGCTTGCTTTTGTTATGTTGAGGAGACAGACTTCCTATTTCGAGATATATCTGCTTATGATCAGAGAGACTTGATTCTATTATCGATAGGCTGAGAGAATGGTTGCATAAATTTGTACATACATGGTCCAGTATTGTGTTGGTTGTGGCCGTGTCACGTGTGCTGTATGATTTCTTGATTTTATTTATTATTCTGTACCCCGCTTCTTGGATTCCATGTTGATACTTTGATACATTACTGTTCGCACTGAGTAAATCAATATTGAAATCTCCAAAGATTATTGACCTTTTTCGCCGTTCTAGTTGTGATGAATAAGTTTCCAAAAAGTTGCTCACGTTGGTTTCTCCCGGTTTATAAATCGCTCCTATATTTAATGATAGTTTGTTTATATATATCCATAAATAATGGTTTCCGTTCTCGCATAGATCTTCTGTTATATCATATTTAATACTCTCATGGACATAAATAGATACTCCTCCACCTTTACAGTTCTGTCTATAGTTATAGATATGATTATAGTTAGGTAGTTGGTATAGTTTCGCATCAGACTCTGAGTTAATCCATGTCTCGGTGAAAATCAGTAGGTGGGTAGTCTTTTTTATGGCTTTTAGGATGCATTTTATTTCATCAAATTTCCCCGGTTTGCGAATACTGCGTAAGTTTGCATACAGAAATCTTAGGGAAGACGGGTGCAATGGCATGTCCTCATATTTGTTTACTATTTGATGGCATAGTTTCCTAGAACTATACGTCGGTTTGGAATTTTGTAATGGGGTACTTATTGGTTTTTTTGGTTTGCAGCAACTATTGTAGGTGCCCCTTTCAGATATTTAATAGTGAGGTTTGTTTCGCCGTCCTGTATACGTTTATTTAGCTCCTCCTTCAGAGAATCCAAGTATTGTTTTTGTTTTGGGGTTTGATCAGAGAAAAACTGTATATTTTCAGGGAGTTTGGTTCTATTCTTTAGCAGGTATTTTGCAGTCTCGATATTTTCAAAGTGAACTTTCATAGGTCGGTTCTTGTTCAGCACATATTTTCCTAGTCTCGTGATTTTAATCGGCTTGGGACAGTCTTCGAGAAACATTGTAATTAACTTCACAACTTCCTGATGATCATGGGTAGTTCTTCAGAGACAAAATTTTCGATGTCTGTGGGTATATTTCTGTAACCAACTAACAAAATGGCATGTAATATTTTTTTCTGTACAGTTTAGCTTTAGCTCTACCTGGGACAAATTATATTTTTTTAATAGTGGCTATCTAGATACAAAATAAAAAAAATTGAAGTTTGTTCTCCTGATTCATATAGGGCGTCCGTTTCCCATTTTCCGGAACAAAATGGTCGATGTCGCATTTTCCCTTTGATTCATCAATATAAATTAAAGTTATATCGAAAGGTAATTTATTGACCTCTTACAAAAAAAATATGTATTAGATATAATTACGTTTGTGTGTTTTTAATTAAGTAAATAAGAAGTGTCCGGCGTATAATACTGATTCATGTGGAGTAAGCTTTGCTTGACTGTACTTGGTCGAGGAATAATGATGAGAGTCTGGGATCCCACGTGGGGGGAAACCTGTCGTACAACCAACGACGATATAATACTAGACTACTCATTGCACGATCTAACGAACAAAACTATTCTGCCAACTCGCTGAGGTAATACGTAAGCGAGGGGGGCGGGGTACTGCGTTGTGATTGGCTAACTCAAGGTCTGTTCTGTCTCAACGTATGTTTACGGCTCACAGGATTGGTCGAAATGAGACGGTTATAAGACTTTTTTGCCTAATGTGTTGGCAGACATCGGTCGCCTGTTATTACGAGTCTAGTATTATATCGTCGTTGCGTACAACAGACGTGCTAGAAGGAGGACGTGAGGCTAGTTGGCTTAGAACCTGGTGAAACACAGGTAAATGTCTGATTCATCTGTGTTTGGTTTAAGTACCTTGCTGATTGTAGTATTGAGTTTTATACAATAAAACAATTAATTTTGTTACAATGCCAACTACTTTTATTCAGTACTTTTTAAAAACTGACAACCGCTCCTAGTGTTGCCCACACATCAACATCACTTTATACTACATCTTCCCCTTCAGAATTCAATACATAATCATTCAAATATTTTGGACGCCTAACTGTTCTTGTGGGTCTCTTATTACAATCAATATTCTGGTTACCATCATTATCAGTAACATCAACATTATGATTATTGTTATCTAATATCTTATCAATGTAACCATCATTACTCTCTAGTAAATTATCATTTACATTATCACAATCTTGATTAACATTATCCATATTAACTTTACTCCTTACATAGTTGTCTTCATTATAATTTAAAGAATTGTTTGCATCTAACTCTTTTTCTTTAACAATATTATTAGTATCTACCTTATTTACTAAATCATTTTCTTTATTTAACATAACAAGCTCGTTACAATTACTTAGCCTATTATCTAGATCACTACCAACTCTTACAACTAACTTCTTGTTAACATTTTGTTTTAAATCTGAGCAGTTTCTTGAATTGTTGTGTTTTAAATCTGATTCTCCACTTGTCACTATTTCAGACTTTGATGGCTTTACATGGAATGTATTTCTTCTAAATTGGTTTCCCTGCATATCTTCAATAATCAAAGACCTAGGAGAATTGTGAAAACCAACAACTTTACCTTTCAACCATACATTATTTTTCAAATAAACTATACTTTGGTCAATATAAAATTGTTTATCATATACTTTTGAGTTTTTATCATAATTTTTCTTGTTACTACAGTCCTTTTTCATTTGATATTCGCAGAAATTTTCAACAACTTTTGGTAATAACAGATCGTCATGTATCGGAATTTTAGATCTAAGCATTCTACTAAACAACAACTGGGCAGGTGAGTATGGTGATGCCATCACAGGTGTGTTCCTATATTCTAAAAGTAAATATTCAAAGTCTATCTTACTTTCACAACTCTTTTTTAACATATTTTTGACAATTCCTACAAACCTTTCAATAAAGCCATTTGATTTTGGGTAATAAGGGCTAGAGGTTACTATTTCAAAGCCCCACAACTTAGAGAATTCTTTAAATTCCCATGAATTAAAAGGCATGTTATCAGCTCGAATTATTTTTGGAATCCCATGAATAGCAAATAAATTTTTTAGAATATTTTTTACTGTAAGTGCAGACAGAGAGGTAACTTTAACTAGATCAAACCATTTTGAATAATAATCTGCTACTATTAGATAATTATTGCCATTAAAAGTTAAGAAGTCACATGCTATCTTTTCATAAGGAAGTTTACATGGTTCATCTATTATCATGGGTTCTTTAGCTTTCTTGACACTATATTTTTCACACAAACTACACTGTAAGACTAAATTTAATATATCTTGATTTAGTGATGGCCAATAAAACAAAGAATTTGCTCTGGATTGTGTTTTCTTTACCCCAAAATGAGAACTGTGTATCTCCTGCAGAATTTTCTTTCTAAGAGTAACCGGTACAATAATTTTATGGTTTACATATAAAACATTATTTTCAAAGTAAATCATGTCTCTAAACTTGTAATACGATTTTATACAATCAGGCACTTTGTTAATGTTAATTGGCCACCCATTTTTACAAAATTGTACTAAGTTTTGAAGCGATATATCTTTTTGTGTCTCTTTAATAATTTCATTTAAATAAGTATCTGAAACATTGACAGTATGTACTACTTTGTCAAGAGACTGTTCAAACTCTGTTGTAGCAGTGGCACTTGAAGCTCTACTTATTGCATCAGCTATCAACATCTGAGAACCTTTAATGTACTTTAACTCAACATCATAAATAGCTAATTTTAATCTAATTTTTCTTAGTCTCTGAGAGCTGATATCATGTATTTCTTTATTCATCAAAGCTACTAAAGGCAAGTGGTCAGTTTGTACTATAACATGTCGGCCATAAATATAATAATGAAATTTACGACACGAAAATAGAATAGCGAGAAATTCTTTGTCAATTTGTCCATATTCACATTCACTTTTAGTAAGACTCTTAGTCCCAAAAGCAATTGGATGATTGTTTTGTAAAAGAACACAACCAATAGCACTCTGTGAACTATCAGCTTGTATTACAATTGGTAAAGATGGATCAAAATTTTGAAGTACAGGAGGACTAGTAATAATCTGCTTTATTTGATTAACACATTTAGTGTGAACATTATCATTCCATTGAAAAACTGTGTTTTTCTTTAAAAGTTGACGCAAAGGAGTAGTAATTTCAGATAAATTAGGAATGAAGTCCCTTAAATAATTAACCATTCCTAAAAACCTTTGCAAACTTTGTCTGTCTTTAGGAATGTCATAATTATTTATAGTTTCTATTTTTTTAGTATCTGGTCTCAAACATCCATTGACAATCTCATGTCCCAAATACTGGACAACAGTAGGAAGATATTGGAATTTTTTAATATTAAATTTAATGTTTAGTTCCCTGGCCCTTAACAATACTTTTTTTAAAGCAGTATCATGTTCCTCCTTTGTCTTTCCATACACTAAATAGTCATCAATGTATATAAACAAGTTTTCAATATCGTTAAAGTGTTTCTCACAATTTTCTTGGAAAACTTCAGCAGACACATCAAGACCAAAAGGTAAAACATTGAAAGAATAAGTTCCAAATATTGTAGAAAATGTGCACAACTTTCTACTTGTTTCAGTTAAGCCAATTTGCCAAAATGACTCTTTAAGATCTAAGACTGAGAAATATTTAGCATTACAAATTTTTGCTTTTAAATCATTAATGGTTGGAATTTGATAATACTTTTTTAATATGCATTTATTCAACGCTTTAGGATCTAAACACACTCTGATAGAATTTTCATCTTTTTCTACAATTACAATGCGGTTTACCCATTCTGTTGCCTTGTCCTGTTTTGTAATTACCCCCAATTCACACAATCTGTTCAGTTCAGTTTTCAATTTTTGTTTTAATTTTAATGGCACTCTGTGAGGTGGTTTTGATATGGGCACCGAATCTGGTTTAAGTTGGATTTCATATTCATTTGGGAACTTCCCCGAGCCTGTAAAAACATCAATATATTTTTTAATAATTTTATCCTTTTCATTCAGCAAGTTTTCCTTATCTACCTCATTAATTTGTTTTCTGATAATCAACCCTAACAACTCACATGTATCCTTCCCCAAGGTAGGGTGGAAACCTGATTCTGTTACAATGAATTCAATTTTTTTTTTTTTTTTTTTTTTTTTAATTTTTTTTTTATATATCCTGCTTAACACAGCAATCTGTTTCCCACATTTAGCTGCTAGTTTCGCTGATCAAAGTCTGGGTATGTTATTTAGCAATGAGGAGAGTCCATTAACCTCGCTCACTATATTATGGGGAATCGGTTTTGGAGGGTTGGAACACTGTTCCTCCTCAGTCTTGAGTGTATAACACTGCCTGTGCCTTTAAGGTTTGTCGCTAGGGCATTTACATGCTTTGATAACTTATTCTGGTATTTGAGACTTCTTTTGAATATTTCGTGCTTCACAGTTGTTAGATTCAGATCTTGTAGAATATATTTGTTACTGATGCATTTTGGGATATTGAACATGAGTCTCATGGTTTTGGTCTGGAATCTTTCCAAGATTTCAATGTTGCTGTTCGATGCTGTGCCCCAGAGTTCTATTCCATATGTCCATACCGGTTTCAGTATTGTCTTGTAGATTGCCATTTTGCTTTCATTAGATAGCTGTGATTTTCTCCCAATAAGCCAGTACAAACTTCTCAACTTTGTGTCGAGTTGTTTCCTCTTATTCCAGATGTGGTTTTGCCAAGTTAATCTCCTGTCTAGATGCATTCCTAGGTATTTAGCGGTGTCTGACTGCGGAATTAGGTGGCCATTGAGTGAGACTGGTGGGCAATTGCCTTTCCTGAGCGAAAATGTGACGTGTACGGATTTACTGTTGTTGGCCATTATTCTCCACATACCAAGCCACGATTCAATTTCTGTGAGATGGACTTGAAGTGTTGCAGATGCGTTCGATGCATTAGAATTTGTCGACATTATAGCAGTGTCGTCTGCATATGTGGCTATCACTGTATCACCTTTTTTAGGAATGTCAGCAGTGAAGATCAGATATAGCACTGGTCCTAAGATGCTGCCTTGCGGGACACCTGAGCGGATTTCGAACAGGTTCGAGGTTTCCCCGTTGAGTTTGACTTCAAAACATCGTCTGTCCAAATAACTCTTTAATATGGAGTAGAATGAATGTGGTAGGTGCTTTTTTATTTTAAATAAGAGACCTGTGTGCCAGACTTTATCAAAAGCCTGACTTATGTCTAAGAAGACAGCTGAGCAGTACTCTTTATTTTCCAATGTTTGGCTTATGGTGTTTGACAATCTATGCACTTGCTCTACGGTGCCATGCTTTTGTCTGAAGCCGAATTGGTGGTCGGGAAGAATGACATCAAGATGGGACTGCATTCTGTTGAGTATTATTTTCTCAAAGAGTTTTCCGATTAGAGGCAGTAGACTTATAGGTCTGTAAGATGAGGGCTCTTCTGGAGTTTTGCCTGGTTTCAAAATCATTACAACTTGTGCAATCTTCCACTGACATGGGTAGTAGTTAAGTCTTAGACAGGCATTGAAGAGTGTTACCAAGTACATTGTTCCTTTTTTTGGTAAGTTCATGAGAAGAGTTGAGTCTATTTGGTCGTAACCAGGTGCTTTTTTGGGTGGGAGTAATCTAATTTCTCTATTTATTTCACTGGGGCTGACAGCCTTCAGTGGAAGACATAGCTGATTTGGTGATTCTATGAATTCCATTAATTCTTTATCGTGTTCAGGATTAGTGCAGGGCAAAGGTGAAAAGACACCTTGGAGATGTTCAGCAAAAGCGGTAGACTTCTCATAATCTGATCTGGCCCAGCTACGGTCTTGTTTTCTTACTGGTGGGATATGATCTTTTGGGCGCTTGAGATTCTTAGTTGCGCGCCAGAGTGAGTAGTTGGTATCCTTGTGGGGAGTAAGCTGAGCCAAATAATTTTGGAAGCAGATATTTTCATATTCCTTAATCATTTCCTTTAGCTCAACTGTTGCCCTGTTGAGATTGGTTCTGTCAGAGGGATATCTGGTTCTTTGCCATTGTTTTCTAAATCTGCGTCTTTCCCGGACTTTTTCGATGATGTTTCTTGGGTACTCCTTTAGTTTGATCTTGGGTTTTTTATTTTTAGTTGTTGATTCGTTGGCTGCAAAATGTATAGTGGAATTCATCTTTTCAATGGCATTCTCTATATCATCTTCTGTTTTTAATTTTATATTAAGGTCAATGTTTGAAGAAATAATATCCCTGTATGTTTCCCAATTGGTGTTATTGTTGTATAATCTAGTGGGCAAGTCAGCATGGATTGCTAGTTTAGTCAGATTTAGAATAACTGGGGAGTGATCTGACGATAGGTCGTCGCATTTCTCTATTTTTGAATGGTTCCGGCTAATGTTCTTTGTAATATAAAAATCTAACAGATCAGGTATCTTGTTTTGATCCGTTGGCCAATATGTGGGTTCCCCGTGAGATATGCAGTCAAGATTGAGATCTAGCGTGGTTTTGTAAAGTTGTCTTCCTTTTGGGTTGATCAGTCTTGATCCCCAATGAGTGTGCTTGGAGTTCCAGTCGCCTCCGCAGATAAACGTAGGGCCAAGTACTCCAAAGAATTGTTTAAACTCGTCAGAACTAACCGAGTGTCTTGGTGGACAATATATTGCAGTCAAAGTTGTCTCAGAGCTTTTGTGATGAATTTTAATGGAGGTTGCTTGAATTTTGTCTGTTTTGTAGGGGTTTAGAGCGTAATGCTTGATGTTCTTTTTAACTATTACTGCTGTCCCGCCATGAGATCTACCAGAAGGATGGTCAGTCCGATAGATCGTATAGTTTTGAAATTGTATATGAGATCTCTGGGTTAGTCTCGTCTCGGATATCAGTGCTACATCGATTTTCTCGGTTGTCATAAAGAGTTCAAGCTCCTGACGTCTGTCAGTTAATCCATTGGCGTTCCAGGTCACTATGCGGATGTTTAAGGTCTCTGTGGTACTAGTCCTGTGATTAATTGGATCATTCGATCCATCATGCTGTCCATCATGTTTGTCATGATTGCCTGGAATCTATTGAACATAACGTCCAATATGTTCGTGATGTTTTGTCCTTGATCCATGGTGAGGTCGTGTGGTTGATTGCCTACTTGCGATTTGGAATGTTGGTCGGTAGAGTCTTTGGTTTTGCCTTTCAAAGCTAATGAGTAACTTTTGTATTCCTGTTTTGGTTTGTGGTCCTCTGCGCTTTTTTGTTGGTCGGAGTTCATTGTGCTTGAAGGTCTGGTCCTGTTTATGTCTGGCTTTGGTTTAATATTGAGAATCCTTTCCTTGTATTCTTTGTATTTTATACATCCCCTGTAACTGGCCGGATGTTTTCCTTGGCAGTTTGCGCATAAGGCGTCAGTCTCGGGGGGTTTAGTGCACGCGGCTGTTGAGTGATCATTACCGCATTTAACACATCTAAAGGGGCGAAAACATTGGTTTTTAGAGTGTCCGAATCTTTGGCATCTCTTGCATTGGAGGACCTCTCTTTTTTTATATGGTGCTTCGACACTGATCTTCATGTGGCTGATCTGTTTGATGTTGAATATATCTTTATTATTAGGCCGCTGTTCTAGATCTACAAAGTAGAGTGGGAGTTTTTCCTTTGTTACTCGATGTAGGACATTAACAATTTGTCTTACTTCGTGTCCCTTGGCTTGGAGCTCTGACTTAATTAAAGAGACATCCTCGGATGCATGCAGACCTCTAATGACAACACGGTAGGCCCTCTCACTCTTTAGCTTGTAGGTGTAGTGGTTTATTTCATTTTCAATAAGAGTGTCTCTAACTACTTTGTAGGTTTCAATGTCGATGGGCATCAACTTGATGATGTGCCCTGATCTGAGTGTGGTAAGTGTGTATTTGTCCATGCTTACTGCTTTATTCAGAACATCTCTGAGAGGTGTTATGTTAATTATGCCCGTTACGAAAATTGGCTCTGGTTTAGGGACATATTCCTTGTTTTTGTCGTCAGTTTTAAAATCATCGGTGCTGAGGATATCAAATTTGTTGTGTGTCGGGATAGAGAAGTTGGTATGTTTGGTTACTGAGAGTTTATTTGACATCTCGCGAGGACTCGGTAGTCTTTTTCTTTTACCATAAGGAACATGGTCTTGCTGCCAATTCTGGTTCCCACTTTCAACCGTTTCTTTTTCTGGAGATTTTCTTTGACAAAGTGTAGTATTTGTTTGTATATCGGAGTTTGTTTCTGGTCTTTGCAGTGACTTACTGCTGCTAGTGCAGCCGCCAAGAGATGAGGATCTTGGCCTTGTTTCGAATAGTCCTTTATGAAAGACTTGTTGAGTTAAGTTGGTTTTTTGCGCTTGATTTTGATTCATATTCATATAGTTCCCACGAGTTTGGACGATATTTGTGGTCGCTCACAGGGTGACGCCTTTCCTGTGAGAAGGCTATATACAATGGTGTTCGCCAGGTTCACCAAGGTTGGCGCTTGCGACTGAAACCCTCAGCCATGCATCCTCTCGGCACGTTCTCCACCTTAGGATTAGGGTGAATTTTTTATGAGGCTTTCTACCTCTCGACACGGGCGGTTAAGCCAATGTCCCCGATTCTGTAATTGATTCCACAGAGTAGCGGGTTGAGGAGATCATTTCCTATCTCCTACTAAATTGATCTTTACGAGTTATTTACCGCCGCTCGAGACTCGGCGTTGACCTTTTACAGCTAGTTTGGTCTGCTCTCAGCCAACCCTCCTTCTTTCTCATACGGGCTTGGGACCGTCAATGGCGAAGTTTCAATGAATTCAATAAAGCAAGATTTAGTTTTCACTTTGACTTCTAATAGAACTGAACCATGAACTCGAATATGTGATTTATTATAAGCAAATAACTTTATACGGCACTTTTTCAATTCTAATTTTTTGGATTTTGACAATGACTCTAATACACTATATGGAATTAAATTTACTTCCGAACCTGTGTCCAACTTGAAATTAACAAACATAGTATTTTCTATCAATAACTTTTGCGACCAATCTGTACTTGACACTAACCCACAATAGAACTCCTCCTCCTCATCTGAAGTGTTTGACTTCTCCACCATCTTCACTGCTCGTTTGGATTTTGTTCGGCACACTGTAGCAAAATGGTTGAGATTCTTGCATTTGGAGCATTCCTTCCCCCGTGCTGGACATTTATCTATTCTGGCAACATGCTTGAGACCACACCACTTACACAAGATGATTTTGTCCATCTCACCAGCCTGTACACCTAAACCAGAGCCCTTCTTAGAAATTGCATCAACAGAGCTGTTTCCTTCATCCAACTGTGCATTCTTATCTTGAGCCAACTGTACATTTTTAATTTGTTCCTTATCATACTCTGATATCCTTAACTTTTTAACAACATCAGATAAGGTTATTTCATCTTCGACCAGAAGCGAACTCTGACATTTTTTGTCATTTGTTCCCAGTACTAATTTGTCTCTTAAGGCTTCTTCCTCGCTTTGGAAACAACAATCTCTCAACAACTTTTTCACATCAGAATAAAAACTATCAAACGGTTCACCAGGTTTCTGTTTTCGTTCATAGAACAAAAATCTCGCGTATAACAAATTTCTTTTTGGGTTACAATAATTATGGAATTCTTTTATCACCCTTTCGTAGGTATTCTCATCTTCTTTTAAATTGAAGTTATTGTATATTTTCAACCCTTCTTCTCCAACTAAATTAAGCAATATTGCTAATTTTCTTTTAGCGTCCTTTTCTTCCAAACCGGCGGCCACTATGTATATCTCCAAGGCCTGTTTGAAAACACGCCAGTTTTCCGACAAATTACCTGACAGGTTTAATTTTTCTGGTAAATAGCACTGCATGGTTCTTTTTATTACGACTGCGCCATGTAGTATTGAGTTTTATACAATAAAACAATTAATTTTGTTACAATGCCAACTACTTTTATTCAGTACTTTTTAAAAACTGACAACCGCTCCTAGTGTTGCCCACACATCAACATCACTTTATACTACACTGATTACAATGCCTAATTTATTAATTTTGTTTTGCTGTTTTAAGACTTTAATTTGAGTTTCGTGTGATGCTTTTGGGTAACAGATTCGTGTAGAAAAATGATAATACTGAAGTCTGTATGAATGATGAGTTAGGCATGATTTTAGGCAAAATCATGATTCATCTGTGCCTGATTCATATGTTCAAAAACCCATATGAATCTGGAAATAAATTAGTTTTCCCCTTTTCCAGCCAGAAAGGAGCACTTTTGTTACGTTATTTTACTTTTCCATGTCAGTAGAGTGTGTGTGAGACAATCTTGACATTATTCTTCGGTATTTATTCACAAGTCAAACTCTATCTATTTTATTTTATTTTATATTGCTGTTCACAACAATGCCACTATCAATAGTAGAAAAGATGGAAAAAAATACATCTATGAGAAAAAGAGACTCACAGGATATACGAATTTTTCATCCTTCTAAGATGGAAAATAAGAAGAGATCCAGACAAGTACCTATGCTGCGTGGAAATTAAAAACGAAAGTATTATATTTGAAAAGAAAAAGAGATAAAACAAAAGTAAACAGAGAGAATATTATAACGTGGCATTAAAATAACTATCTTGTACCTATTTTTATAACAAAATTCTCGCTTTTCTGTAAGAATTTATTTCTGTAAATGTTATTTTGAAAAACAAGAACTTTATTGTTGAATTGACCAGATTTTTCCTTGATATGATCACTGATAACATTGTTTTATAAAAAAATATCATTGTTGTTATAATATTACGATTATTTTCTTAATACAAAGCCCATTTTTATTTAAAGTGTTCCATTTTTATTTCTGTTCCTGATTCATCTGTAAAAAATTCTGATTCATCTGGGCACAAAATTTTTAAACGTCGATATCTTAAAAACTACTTTGTAAAAAGGAGTCCCTCAAACAAATAAATGTTATTTGGAACATCTATTTTCATAATGAACATGTGTTACTGAGCTGAAAGTGAAATTAAAATTTGACCATATGAATCAGTCAAAGAATCAAATTTCGAAGAACTACCCTCATAATGTTGTCTCGATTTCCAGTTTTTGTCGTTTAATTCCGGTATACCCACAATCACTA
Organism: Agrotis clavis; assembly: GCA_954870645.1. Lineage (NCBI taxonomy): Eukaryota > Metazoa > Arthropoda > Insecta > Lepidoptera > Noctuidae > Agrotis > Agrotis clavis. Next base: position 27,323,149 of record OX940927.1, on the reverse strand, counting down.
TATTTTTCTCGCGGTCGCATCGATCCTTTAGTTCTAGGATGAGGTTTTCGTGACACTCGACGGGCGATTTTAGTGCCGAACATTTTGAGTGTCGTTCCTTTCTAATCTGTGATATTTCGGTTTCTATATTTTTCATTTTATCCTCAGTTTCAGATGTTTTAGCTTTTAAATTTTCTATTTCTGCATTTGCATGTTCGAGCTGTTGAGAAAACTTTTCGGTACTTAGTTTTATTGTCTTAATTTCATTTCTGATATCTGATATTTGTTCTTTAATTTGGTTTAGGTTCTCGGTTTGTGTTCTGCCGAAATTGTTCAGGAAGTTGATTTATTTCTTTATTCGTTTTTTTATATACACTCTGACATATTATGCGATTATTTTATTTTACTTTAAACACCCTGACATGTATGACTTTTATTCATATACAATTCGACATGTATGTTTTTTTTATCTATACATATTGACATGTATTATTGTGTATTTATTTTTCTTTTTACTTTTTTGTTTTGTTTGCCGTCTGACATGTATGATTATTTTTTTTTTTATATACAAACTGACATTTACAATTATTTTTATATACATTTTGACATGTAATGTTCTTGACATGAATGTTTTAATTCCTTTTAAAGGTTTTGTTTTTTTTTTTTTTCTTGAATATTACTTTTAATTCTGTTTGTTGTGAATGTGAGGATCTTTGTGGGTCACGCTTTCTATTTTTCGTCCGGTTCATTTTTGATTGTCTGACAGTTTGAGTTATTTATGTGGCCTACCCAAATGTCCTTTCTTTGGTACTGTTCGTCGTTACGTTGACTTCCTTGAGTTATGAGGCGAGCTTCACGATAACTGACAAATGCTTGCACTGACTGGACAGGTCCACTCAAATCTGTATGGCTCTTTCTTCAAAAGACCATCTCGGACACAAACCTGCAGGGTCCTCGCATGACTTAACTAACCAATTTAATGTCTGGACTTTAAAAGAGACGATGACCTCTGAGTTTGTTTCGGATGTTTCTTCTCAGAGTAGTCAGGTACGAAACACCGGCCTCATCTAGCTATAAAAAAAAAGTGTTTTGACTTGTAAAAGTGTTTGTGAAAACCTATTTGCAAAATAAATATCATTTATCATTTACAAGCTGTTTTCGAGGGTCGTAACAAATCGGCTTTCCGCTAGATTTGACGTTTTCCAGCCACCGGAGCAGACTGGGTTTCGCAAAGGCTATAGCACCTTAGACCACATACATACAGTGCGGCAGGTTATACAGAAGACAGAGGAGTACAACCGGCCGCTGTGTGCTTTTGTGGACTACAAAAAAGCCTTCGATTCCGTCGAAACCTGGGCTGTTCTGGAATCCTTGCAGCGATGCCAAGTCAATTGGCGGTACATAAAGGTGCTAAGGAACCTATACTATAGCATGGCGTCGATGTTGGTCCAAGTACAAAACCACCATCCAGCTGCTAAGAGGTGTGAGACAGGGAGTTGTAATATCCCCTAACTAAACTGTTAATAAATTACCAACGCGCTGGAGCATTTGTTCAAGAAGCTGGACTGGAACGGACTGGGCATCAATGTCAACGGTGAATACCTAATGCACCTTCGTTTTGCCGACGACATAGTTATTATGGCGAAATCGCTGCAAGACCTGCAAAACATGCTGAACAGTCTCAATGCTGCCTCGAGACGTGTACCCACACGTCTCTCTTGGGATGAACCTGGACAAGACCAAGATCATTCAATGACCATGTCATCCCAGAACCAATTTCCGTCGAAGGTATAACACTCGAAGTTGTCCAAGAATACATCTACCTCGGACAGGTATTACAGCTAAGTAGCGATAAATTCGAGCGGGAAATTGCCAGAAGAGTGCAGCTTGGCATTTGGGAAAATGCGTCATATCCTCACGTCGCCACTGCCACAGTGTCTGAAAAGCCGGGTGTTCAATTAGTGCGTCCTTCCAGTCCTAACCTACGGAGCCGAAACGTGGAACATGTCTGTCAAGCTGGCCCACCGACTTCATGTCACGCAGCGTGCTATGGAAAGGTCTATGCTTGGGGTCTCACTAAGGGATAAAATCCGGAATGAGGTCTTACGGCACAAGACCAAAGTTACAGATATTTCCCAAATCTGTAGCAAGCTGAAGTGGCAGTGAGCTGGTCATGTCTGCCGCAGAACCGACGAAAGGTGGAGTAGGATGGTTCTTGAATGGATACCGCGTGTAGGTAAGCGTAGGGTGGGACGCCCCCCGGCAAGTTGGACCGATGACCTGAAGAAGGTAGCTGGCAGTGGCTGGATGAAAAAAGCAGGAGATCATGCGCTGGGGCGCTCCCTGAGAGAGGCCTATGTCCAGCAGTGGACTGCAATAGGCTGAGATGATGAATGGTGTTGACAGAGTTTCAAGAGGATCTGATATGCTGTTATCAAGCAAGTCTAGATCTATGACTACTTTTTCCTCGATTGTTTCCAAGTTTCCCCTTTCCTTTTGTCTTTTATTACTCTCTACTCTGATTTTTTCTGTATAAGTTTTTCATACAACGGTAATTATTAACACATGGTAACTAGTATACGGTAATTAGAAAACGATAGACTTTCTTCAAAATTTCGAAAACCAACACAGTCTGCAAATACTGGCTTATCATAACATACGTTAGCCAAAGTACTGTTTCATTTACATTATCAACTTTACTAGGGTCTAACTTAAAAAAATCAAGTATTTATATAAGTATAACGGTAATGGGGATGGCAACTCAAAGCTAATCGTAGATGGCGCTGCGATAGTTGGTCTCCACGTCAGATTACTGTCTACCTTGTACAAAAAACAAACAAGATTTATTGTTATAAAAATTGAGTATAAATACAAAACAAATATGGAAAATTATTCGTCAATGCAAGTGCATAATTATACTAAAAGAAGAATTAAGACGCCGCGGTGCATCTACAAGAGGAAAAAAAGTGATTTAATTGAGTGGTAATACATTTGATTTTACCGTAATAAATCCACAATTACTTTTAGTTGAGGTTTAAATTTTTGAGTTTAGGTATGTTTTTCCTGTCCTCTCCTATAACAAGAATATAATGCTGCTTCTGACTCTCTATTTTGATAAAATATCATAATGTTTTAAGTCAGTAATTTTACCCCTTTTTTCAATTTAGATTTGAGAAATATCACAATATATTTAATTTCTTAACACCACAACTATCACAAAACTCGTTCCAGGTGATAATTCTTCCGCCAGACGAACCATTTTCATGATTTATAGAGCGATGCAATACTGGTACTTAACCTCCAATAGAAAAGTATATATTATTTTGAAGAGTGTATTCGATTGTTTAGTTATGGTATAATCATAGAATTTCATTAATAAACTCAACTAACGGCCTGTCCCGGCTTCGCAAGCCAGGATATTTGTTTATTATATAGCTTTTCCTTAGTTATAATTCAATTTTTGTTCTCAAGGCAGTCACAGCAGCTACCCATAATTTCTTGATAGTGTGAATGGACGGAAATTTGTATGTTCTATCATTTTTACAGCTTATTACACAACATCTAGTCATTTTACATCAATAAATCGTTTTTTTGCAGAAAATTCCTTTGATTTGACAGTTCTTTTGGGACCAAACTGTCACTTGTCACTTTGACACTTGCCTTCCCCATTAGAAAAGTTTTGAACCAAGGGCTACGGAAATTAAATACTCAAGTGCTTCGTTGGCGCTACAGTAACGTTTGCGACGTACGACTGATAATGGGTTGCAGCACACCCTGAGGACATTCGACGCATGCGGTACTGATGTGCCAAATACCGTTATTTAGGCATGTGCACCCGAGAACAGATAATGTCACGGCAATTATAACTTTCTATCGGACACGCGGTTATTTAATTATAATTATCTATAGACTGGTTCTATTGAGTCCATATTTTGGTAGGTGATACACGTTGCTTAGTATTGTTTAAAACGTTGAATGGATCAAAGTAAATCTGCAGGTTTGAGAAATTACAAGCAAGTTTTAACATTAAGTTGGAGTGCGGACAGGGTGTCGACTTGTCGAGTCTGCTCACCCAGGCCTCGGTAATTAGAAAATAGAGCTTTTTCGAACAGAGATTCAATTAATTTAGGCTTACTAGTTAAAAACAGAACCCAATATTTTGTTTACAGCTAGATATACGGTCGTAATCTAACGTATAAAAAAAACCACGCTTGAATATGATCATATCAACCGGAGAATGGCCGAGGTACAATTATTCGAGCATTTGCAATAATATTATAATATTCGAATACTTATTTGCTTTTTAGAAAATCGATTATTCGAATATCAAATATTAGCTTCTGCCCGCGGTTTCACCCGCGTCATGTCAGGCATTTGGCCCTCTATTATGGTCCTTTCCCCATCAGTTACCTCGAGGAGCGCGTGGAACACGACGCGCCGTGACTTGGACCTTGTTCTTGGTCAGACGGCGAGCTACTCATTACTCCCCGCCCTCCGTAAGCGGCTGGAATATGCTACGCGATTTGCAACACCCAGGGCGTCTTCAGCGGTGGCTGGGGCGAGAGGAAGAGGATGTTTTTTCCCTCACGCGTTCCGACTGCTACCGAATCCCTGAGGTACCCTCCCGGAACAACCGTGCCCGGGAGGACTTGCGTCGGGTTGAAGGTGAGGACGCCGCCGTAGCGCCTCTCCAACCAGTCAACCACTCTTCAAAGACGGATCTTATCGCCGCAATAAGGAAGTTTCCAATTGTTTTTATTTATTCTTAAAAACTAGTACTAAACTTGCAATGAATCCTATTGATTTTTTTTTCAATAATCTTAATAAATGACGAAGTTATGATACTTTTCCCGTCCGCTTTAAAACTTCTCGGCGCGCGGCCGGTCAACAATCTCATGACGTCACAAGTCTCGTCGATGCAGGATCACCTCAGACGGTTATTACTTTTGGTTCAAACAAGACGGAACAAATATTATCGTTGTGGAATCATTATGGAAACCGTTCAAACTGATGTGGAAGTAGTACCTACATTATAAATATTGTATCGTTCCCAAGTGTACAAATTACAACCTTATCTGCACGCTCGTTGATAAAGATGCCACCGACACTTTCGAAACCCAAAAAAACTTTTTTTTAAAGTAACCGTCTTCAAAAGCAACCACAAAAAAGGATAAAATAACCTTCATAATATCTTCATAAGTCGGTCAGTTTTTTCGAAAAAGTTTTTAATTTTACCCTTTTTAGGTTAAATATACCTACAATGCAAATTCTTGTCAAATACATTTTTTTTACAAGTGTCAATTTTTTGTAATCTTTATGTAATAATAATTCTCGTCTTGCTAATGGCGAGAGTTCTCAATCAATAATATACACTTGGAATGCGTCGATTCTTTTAAACTACTGGGACTAAATATAGATACCAATCTGAACTGGAAATCACATATCCAAACAATTAGTGGAAAACTATCCAGATTTACATACGCGATGCGAACTAAAAAAATCCACCGATCTTAAATCAGCTACCAATGCCTACTACGCTTACGCTCACTCCTGGCTTCGTTATGGTATTACACTATGGGGTAATAGTACCGACGCAGATATACTATTTAAACTGCAAAAAAAATGCGTGAGAATCCTCGCAAATATAGATGGCATGGAAAGTTGCAGACAGACAATATTTTATCAATTACAACATTCTAACTCTCACTTCTCTATATATTCTGGAAATCTGTCTTTTCGTCAAAAAGCACCACTACCTTTTCTCCCTTTCCCAAGACCATCACACCCAACCTCGTAATTTAAGGTACAAAAATAAACTGGCACTACCCACCTCTAGTTTAACCCTGTATCATTCTGGGCCCCATGCCATGAGTATTAAAATATATAACAAACTACCTGAACACATTAAAGAAACCAATAGTTTTAACATATTTAAAAACAAACTTTCCCGATATTTATTAGAAAAATGCTACTATAATCTACAAGAGTTTTTCGAAGATAAAACTACACATAAATTAGTCACAAAATAGTTTTTTTTTTTTAATCTGTTAATTTAGTATCCCACCAAAAACATTAAATGTAAAAAATGCCAAGTCTCTCGATGCAGTCTTTCCATCGTAAAAAGTTTTGAGATCTCACAGAAGCCAAGTCCTATTCAAATTATTTTGTAGTTATAAATCAACATTTAGTAATTATATCAATAGTTTTCTTTATATTATAACTATAGTGACTTGGCAATGAGCACAAGTAAAAACAAATAAAACGGCATATTTGGAGGAGTTGAAAGTTACACACACCGCATGCGTAAACAACCTCTTTTACTTTAGAATATTCTCTTAACATTCATCATTTACTTTCATAAAGCGATGGCCCGTAACGTATTCTTAATTATTGTATTGGAACATGTAGTCGGTAGTGACCATCATGATTCACACATAACAAATAATCTGATCACAGGTCTCGTCAGTAACATTTGCACATAATTCCAGGCAGCAAGTTAATTTGTGCTCATTGCCAAGTCACTATAGTTATAATATAAAGAAAACTATTGATATAATTACTAAATGTTGATTTATAACTACAAAATAATTTGAATAGGACTTGGCTTCTGTGAGATCTCAAAACTTTTTACGATGGAAAGACTGCATCGAGAGACTTGGCATTTTTTACATTTAATGTTTTTGGTGGGATCTCATTTATTTTTTGTAAGTGTATTTCTTTCTTTTTTTTAGGTGTCCTCATAATTTCTTGGACTTCAGCTACTTTTTTGCTTAGGACCCATTCTCTATCTAACAAACTAAATAGAACTAAACTAACTAACAAATAACTAAATAAATATATATCTGCTAACTTACAAACTAAATATAATTAACTAAATAACACGTAAACAACTAGATAATGTAACTATGTCTACGTTATATTAATAAACTATTTTCCTAAATAACTGTTTCAGTAACAATAATAAATCTACACCGAATATCGCTACAATATTTTTTTAGTTTCGAAATGGTTGCTCATAGATAGATGGCGCTATCAAATGAAAATTATTGAATTATTTTAAAGTACTACTTAGACTGCGCTCTGTAACGAAACCATAGCGCGATTCAGACAGGTACAACGCCATCTATCGAGCGTGCATACAATATTTATCGCAATACAATAGAGTTTTAGCTTTATTAATTTAATGAATTATGAACTTTATGTTTTAATTTATATTAATTATGGTCTATGTATTACATTTATATTATTCCTTTCTATTCTATGTATGTATTCATCCAATTGAATACTAACTTAAACAACGAACAAAGTTAACAATGCAGTCAAAATCCATACACAATGTTCTTGCCAAACCGCAAATATAAAATTGTTTTCTATGGTATATTATTTTTTAATGTTTTTATAATTTTTCCTTTATATGTGGCTAATGACCTATCTTGGTGCAAAATTTGAAGTTTCTAAGTCTGCTAGAAGTACCTTAGATTTTTGATGATCGGTCAGTGAGTGAGTGACAAAATGGTGTAACTTTGATCGACCGTAACTCCTAAACTATTCATTCAATTGGCATGTAATTTCGAACTTAAGCTTGTTCTAATGCCTACTATTATTCACCGAAAACCTAAACTCCTAGCTTTGTCCACGTCGAAGTTATAGGGGGGGCGAAACAGCCGCGAATCGCTTCGAGAAAAGATGGTACGGCCGTGCCCTTTTGCTCGAGACTTGGCGGGGCACTGCCGTGCCCCCAGATCTGCACTCCACTCCTATAAGTACTTACCAAACTTATAAATAAGCTATAGTCTCTATTAATATCTTTATAATTCCTGGTACATAGGTACCTATTGATTGTAATAATTAAGTACCTACCTATGAAAACTAACAAAATGTTTTATGATTGTTATTTTGTATATTTAATACTTGTATTATATAAGTTGCTGTGCCCTTGCAGGGTTCATGACAGGTTCTGGCAAAATTATTTAACATCTTGTAACACCACATGAATGCAATAAATATTTGAGTTTGAGTTTGAGTTTGAGTACTTGCACAGGCACAACCTAGTAGCCAGAATCATCATCCACAAGCAACTTGCGTTGAAATACAAACTTGTGGAATCTGAGGTACCTACCGTATTACAGGTATGTGCCCGACCAATGATATTTTAGTAAACAGATATGTTATGAGCGCGCAAAACGTGAAGACCAGAAAATGTCCTACGTCGGACAATTGCTTTTAGTCTGTGTCTCGCACGACTACGAGTAACACGTTGCGCGCTGCTACATAATTGTCATCAAAAATGCCATCGTGTGTATTTATGAAGTGTACCAATCATGATAAAAAAATAAATAAAACACACGGGATCTCATACCACACGTAAATAAGCAATATACTTCGATTTATTAATATATTTCAATTATTTTCGTAATATTCTGATGTCGTAAGTAACATATCTGTATATTAGAATATCTATCATTGTGCCCGACCCAATGATATTCTAATATACAGATATGTTATACGCTTACAAAACAACAGCAAAAACTGTTCCGCGCCGAGCGCGGACTTTTTTATTCAAACATTACATTTCACTACAAGTTAGGGATGAGCGTTGAATCAACGAACTAGTTGAATCAACCGTTGATCTCCTGTCAACGTATTAACGTTAACTGAATATGAATCAACTAGTTGAATTCGTCAACGACGTTTATGAGTCGAACGAACGAACGAGTCGTTGAATTAACGAGATTCAACTCGTTGAATTAACGAGAACGAACGAACGAACGAGTTCAACGAACAAACGTCGTTGACGAATTCAACTAGTTGATTCATATTCAGTTTCAGAACGCAGACGTTATCTTCAACGTTGAGTTTTATGGTTCGATATTTTTAAAGTCATAGATTGCGAGCGATTGAATGAGTTGATTTTCGAAATATTTATTTTAAGAATAGTACCTACATAAACATTGGTGGAGTTTGTTTAATTATCCCAATGTATTATTTGAAAAGTACTATTTTTGAGACGCACGAGGTATAGCGAACAGCCCTCTGTGATAGACAGATCAGCGCGCCGCGCAATGATAATCGATGTTTGATTTCACCGCAGTGCATGCGTTTTGCAAATTCCGCTTCTAGGTAGTGCATTGTTGAGATTCGATACAAAGTGCAAGACGACGGACAATTACTCTAATGTCGAGTTGGAGGCGATGGTTCGCCTGTATGCCGTCAGTGGAGACAGTTCCCCCTCACAATGGTCGAAAAGTTTGGTCACCATTGGATCGGGGGGCCGATTCTACTAATTTGCAAAATTACATAGCCTATCGCTATTACGCAACGGTACCATTCCTATCGCCAAACAATGGTAACCTAAAATGTTATTCTGCTATTTGTTACGTTAGACCGGGAACGAAATCGATGCGTAATCGTAGCGGGAATTTACGACTGTGCTAGGAACGTTATCCTGTGATACCAGCAAGACGAATAGTATGTTTTAATGATACCACAGTATAAAATATGAAAGCTACTAAATAGAAACAGGTGCTATTTATGTGTTTTAAAATATAATAAATGATTCAAATGTTATGACAAAACGCTTTACTGAAACAACGATGGAAAATATCGATGGTTAAATAATAAATTCTTTGGAGAACGTTCCATTTTAATTCTCTTGCAAGCCGAAAATGTGAAACGAAACGTCTTGGTAATGTCAAGCAAGTTCATCAAAATGACTGATTTACTGTGAGTATTTGTTTCATTTTATACTATTACATAATTATTTATAAAGTCTAAAATGGCACCATGACCCGATATTTTTTTATCATAGGAAATGTTGTGCGATAAGTCCTGAAAATTAACACTTTTACGACCCACTTGAGGGTTACGGTCACACGACCCAAATCACACTTGATTTGACTTAGAATATAAAATAATAATCATTATGTGACAACTTTCAGATTGGTGCTTTCTAATTTCTGGCATATCTAATGGAAGGGCGAAAGACAACTTCATTTCGACAACTTGAACTTCTGCTTCTATAAAAATCTTGCTGTGGGGCAAATGCGGTCTAAAGAAGGACGAGCCACCTTAGCGCTTTTATGGAACAGTATGCTGTAATTTTAAATGCTGAAGGTGTTACAAGGACACCTAAAGATTGGTCTAAGGTATGTTTTCAAGTCAATATTATAAAATGTAATCATTAGATATAAAAAGTAAGTTGACATGAAAAAAAATTAAAACATTTAACAAAAATTTATATCTCTTTTAGTTTTGGAATGACTACAAATGTCGAATGCACGCTAAGGTCACTGATATCAATAGAGGTTTCATCGCTACAGGGGTGGGACCGAGTAGGGAACCAATTTTAGCTCCCCTAGAGGAAAGTGTGACTGCTGGCTGCTCTTTTAGGTAGAGATGTTGGCCGACTTACTGAAGTCCGTCAAGATTCAGAGATTTAGGTAAATTGATGTGCTGGTGTCTGTACTTATTGACCATAAACTTCCTTTAATTTTTAATTATTTAATTAATTATTTATGAATTGTTTCAGAGATCTTCGTTTAACTCAAGAGAATGCTGGTGCCCTGTAAATATATCCCCAGATGTCAGCAGTAGGACGGCAACACTGGAGACACCAGCAGAATTTTATCCATCCAGAGTTTTATCCGTGTGTGGTTGTTTGTGAGGTTCGTGTAAACGCACTCACGACACAGGAGAAATTCATAGTGTAGGGGAACCTGAGGCAGCGACAAAAAAAATATCAACAATAATTATAATTAGTATACCTATGACCAAAGGTATGAAACCACTGCACACAGTAATTGCAGTGTGCAGTGGTTTTATTTTTATTGCCAGTTTTGTGAATGAAGTACTTATTTAAAGTAGTCAAGTTCTATTAGTGTATTTAGACATAAAAGAAGACATGTAAGTAAGACATATTTTTTGATTTAATCATGCAGAGAAATTCATTAAAATATAAAAGATAAAAAAAAAAACTTTTATATTGTAATGAAAATATTGTTGCAAAGTTATTTTTCACAAAAGGGTACCTATTTTTTTCTGTTATGTTTAGTGATTTAGTTTATTGTTTAAGGTGTATTTCTTTGTTTTGTAAATATTTAGATTTAATTAAGTATATTGTAGTGTAGTAGTGTGATAAAATTTACCATGTTCACTAATAGGTTTAATGACACATTGAATTTAAAAAATAATATTTTTAAGATTATTAGTTTTATTTTATAATATTCATAACCAAGCTCAACAATATTGTTTAACTAAAACCCTTCCTTTCTTTTTCTTATATAACTCTATATCTCTATAAACTAAAATCACTTATATAAATCCTCCAACATGACAAAACTAAAAACAATAATTTGTGAGATATACAATGTACAGACTTTTTCACTTTACCCAAATCCCCCAATCTACCCGCACTGGTGGACGCCCACGGCGACGGACGTCGCAAGACGATCTCCGGCCACAGTAGGCGCGGGCATGCGGGCGGCGAGTAAAGGGCAACTCGCTGTCCGACCATGGACCATGCCTGGGTCGACGGCGCATTGTGTTCCACGCGTCAGCATGATGACGGGGCCCCCTCTAGAGGGCCAAAGCCTACCGGGGTCGCGGGACTTATCTCATTACCGTGACCCCGGAACATAAAGGGCTATTGAAGGACACCGTGGATTTTAGTCAATACAAGTCTGACAGTCCCTTCCGCCCTGCCCGGGGCGGGAGGACTCATTTGATGATTTTACCACGTAAAAAAATCCCCAATCTAATTTTTTCTTAACGAATATAAACCTTCAACTTGTGACAAAATTGAAACTCTGTAAAAAAATATTAGATATTATTCCGGTATCTACAACGAAATCTATGTAGAACATCATTATTATTAGGTAAAAAATTAAAAAAGTTCTAGATCGGTCCTGCAAAAGTTTCAGTCTACCAACTTATTATCAACCGCTAATTTGGACAGATGAACCGTCCTACTTCAGTTCCGGTGCGATCGTAACAAGTGTCAAAATATTAGTGGAATACGAGAACATGTCACGCTTGCCTTCGACTGTGCTACGACTGTGCTAGCAGAATACGATCTAGCAGTTCTCTCGATCGATCGTTGCGCTCGACTGAACTGTAACTTATTTTGGGTCGTTATGCATTAGTAGAATGAGAAAACGTTAAAAAGTCGCAGTTCAGCCGCGGTTACGCTGCGATTGTGACAGAAATGAGTTAGTAGAATCGGCCCCCGGGTCGCCGAGACCCTGTGGTGTGACAAGTGTAACAGAATCATTAGTGCTTTCGACACTTTAAAAACGAATGTGTTAGTTTTACGTAAGCTGAAGGAAAACCAGCTAAGTTGTGCTCGATTGTGCCAAGAGTGTGAATGTGGCAACTTTGAACAATAGGTACCTCCGGGTAACATAAGTAGGTAGGTAATTTATTTATTACTTTTTAACTAATCGATTTTATTTATGTAAATAACAATGATATTATAAGTAAAAAGGTGTAGATACGTTCTACGCGCTCAAAAACACACGCGCTCAAATCAGGCTGATTCACACATCTTGACCTCTGTGCGACGTTGCCGGCGACAACAGACGCACGCACGTCACGAAGTACAAAGTAATAATTATGACCCAAAACCGCCGAAAATGCCGTCGTGTGTTATGAGATATTGTACAAATTATACAAGCAAAACTTCTAAAAGTCAAGGAATCATTTATATCATTCGTAAATATACTATTTATCTTAATATTTTCACAAATCAAACATTACGTTTCAAAAATATGGCGTCAAAAAAGAAAGAGTGCAACAGAGATAGATGTCATTACACAACGTCGCGTCGCGTAAAATTACATTTGTCTCTTTTTCACTTGCGATGCCATCCTACTTTAGTGCCTAATCGAGATGTAGTGTCAAAGAGATTTAAAAGAACCTATAGAGCGGGCATTGGGAAAATTGTCATACAAAATGGGGATGGCAACTCAAAGCTAATCGTAGATGGCGCTGCGATAGTTGGTCCCTACGTCAGATTACTGTCTACCTTGTACAAAAAACAAACAAGATTGTTATAAAAATTGAGTATAAATACAAAACAAATATGGAAAATTATTCGTCAATGCAAGTGCATATACTAAAAGAAGAATTAAGACGTCGCGGTGCATCTACAACAGGAAAAAAAGTGATTTAATTGAGTGGTAATACATTTGATTTTACCGTTATAAATCCACAATTACTTGTAGTTGAGGTTTCAATTTTTGAGTTTAGGTATGTTTTACCTGTTCTCTCCTATAACAAGAATACAATGCTGCTTCTGACTTTCTATTTTGATGAAAATATATCATAATGTTTTAATTCAGTTTTACCCCTTTATTCTAGATTCGAGAAATATCACAATAGGTATTGTTGTAATAATGAAAGTTCTATTCATTAATAACGTTTTTTATTTTATAAGCTATCGGTATACATCGTAATCAAATCACACAGTTACACAGTTACAAGCCATTGTCTATGATGGCGTCATCCATAGAGTAGGAGTACCACCTGACGCCATCTTACAATACGTTCCATTCTACTACATCTTCCTTCTCAAAACAAGTTATTATTAATTCTAAAATAGATGACTAATTGACTACTTATAAAATTTTAGGAATGTGCTTTACTTACAATATAGGTAGGTAATTTAACTGGCAAACAAAAGAACTACGAGTATACGTATATATTTATGTTGTGTAGGCACACTACAATTTTATTGCTCCGAGTCATAATCATTAAACTTCAGTGGTCGCCTTATAGGGCGCCCAGCTCTAGTATGATATGGGCAAAGCGGTTGCCTTAAACTAGAAGATATGTCAGATGTGATATTTTCATTAGTAGTGACTACAGGCGAAGTATGAGTAGCTACCGGTGAAGTACAAACTTCAGGCTGAATTAATGTGGTAGTAAAAGGCCCATCAGAACTTTTATTAAATTGTTCACAACTATCACGAATATGAATTTCATTTCTGACATATCTCCTTCCATTTTCACCTTCAATAACATATGATCTTGGATTTTCACTTATTTTAATTATTCTACCAGGATACCATTGTTTGTCCCCTATTTTACCACTTTGATATCTTATTATTTGGCCTGGCTTAAAACTAATCACTTTTCTAACATTTTTATCATAATATAGTTTACTTTTTTCTTTTAAGTATTCCAACTTCTTTTTATCACTGAAGCATGTCACTTTAGGTATCAATGATTTAAAACAACAAGGTATATTAGTTCTTAAGTTACGACTCATTAAATTTGATGCTGGGGAAGAAATAAGTCCTCTAGGAGTAGCTCTTTGATTAAGAAGTGCAAGGTATGGGTCCTCTCCAGAATCCATTGCTTTTTTAAAAATTGTTTTTGTTATTTTAACAGCACTTTCTGCCAACCCATTCGATTTTGGATAGTGCGGACTCGACATAACGTGAACAAAGCACCAATTCCTTGCAAAATTCTTAAACAAATCTGAATCAAAGCACAATGCTCCATCTGTATAAAGTATTAAAGGAATCCCATGCCTTGAAAATATCGATTTTAATTTTTGAATTACAGTTTCACTTCTTAAATTACCCAGGTTAGCTACCTCAATATAATTCGACAAAGCATCTACAGCCACTATATAATACTTTTGATTCAACTCAAAGATATCACAACCTACTTCTTGCCAGGGCAGTTTAGGCACTTTTTTGTATTGTAGACAAATTTTTTGTTTATTATTTTGATATTTCATGCACGTTGTGCAAGATTTTACAAAATTTTTAATTTCTTGAGCAATCCCTGGCCAAAACATAGTTAATTCTGCTCTAGAATTTGTTCTTGAGATACCTGGGTGTCCAGTATGTAACTTTTTTAGCATTTCAAATCGCAGTGATTTAGGAATTAAAATCCTATTTCCTCTAAATAACAAATCTTTTATTAAAACAATTTCATCTCTATAATCAAAATAAGGTTTTAGGCATTCATCAACATTTTTATAATGTTTAGGCCAGCCATTTAATGTAAAATCTTTTAATTTAACCATAACAGGGTCTTTATCTGTGTGCTGCTTAATTTTATTCCAATCTTGGGTAGTAACAGGTAAATTTTTAATCAACATAGAAATGTACCTCTCTAAATCGTTATCAAAATCTGTATCTTTATCACAGCCTAAAATTGAAAAGTCTCTAGATAAAGTGTCTGCTATATATAGATATTTACCAGGTGTATGTACAATATTTAAAGTATATGGCTGAAGTTTCAAAATCATTCGTTGTAATCTGATTGGTACATTATGTAGAGGCTTATTAATTACTCCTAAGATTGGTTTGTGATCTGTTTCAACCCGTACTGAATCTCTACCTATAATATATTGTCTAAACTTTTCTACACCGAAACAAATTGCCAAAAGTTCTTTCTCGATCTGTGAATACCTTTTTTGGGTTTCTGTTAAAGCTCGAGATGCAAAAGCTACAGGACGCCCATTTTGAATTAATACTGCACCTAAGCCGATTGAACTGGCATCTACACTGAGCGTTAACTCCTTATTTTGATCATAAAATGCTAAAACTGGAGCATTTATTATACTAGATTTTAGTTTTTCAAAACATTTTGTATGATGGTCATTCCAAATAAATTCGTTTTGATCTTTCAATAAATCTCTTAACGGTGCACTCAAATCTGAAAAATTTTGTATAAATTTAGACAGATAATTAACCATACCAAGTAATCTTTGCAATGATTTTTTGTCAGTAGGCTGTTTCAATTCACTAATTGCTTTAATCTTTTCATAGTCCACGCTTACCCCATTCTCCCCAAATTTGTGCCCCAAAAATGTAACATTGTTAAGAAAAAATAAACATTTTTTAGGGTTAAACTTTATGTTATTTTTTGAAGCTTGTTCTAGAACTTGTAATAGAGTCAATTTCAATTCCTCCCTTGTATTACCCCACAAAATAATGTCGTCTTGAAATGTAGCTACATTTTTTAAGCAAGCAAATGTTTCGTAAATTATTCTATGAAAAATTTCTGCAGCGGGACTAATTCCGAATGGTAATCTAATAAAACAATACCTGCCCCACACTGTTTGGAAAGTACATAGCCTAGAACTTTCTCGATCTAATGGTAGATTCCAAAATCCAGACTGAGCATCTAGTTTACAAAACCATTTAGCACCACATAATTTAGCAGATATCTCTTCTACAGTGGGAAACGGAAAATGCGCTCGCTTTAATGCCTTATTTAATGGTCTTGGGTCAAGACATATTCTTAATGAATCATCTTTTTTAACTACAACCACCATTTGACTTACCCAATCTGTTGGCTCCGTAACCGGTTCAATAATTCCATTCTGAACCATGGAATCTAATTCTTTTTTAACTCTTGGTTGCAATGCATAGGGCAACCTACGGGCTGGGGATACAACAGGTTTGACATTAGCATCAATTTCCAACTTTATTGTCTGCGGAATACATCCTACTTGTCCATCAAATAAGTGGTTATATTGCATAGGAATAAATTTTATTTCTTGAATCCTTTTAACTAACCCTAATTGTTCAGAGGCATACAATCCTAATATATTTGAGCAAAGTTGATCCACAATGAAAAATTCTAATACATGCAAAGTATTATTAAACAGGCAGTTTATAAATAATTTTCCTACTACAGGTACTTTTTCATTAGTAAATGAGGTTATGTGAATATTTGTTTTCTTAATGTTGGTTGTCAGCCCTAAACCTTTATACTGCATAAAACTTAAAACGTTACATTGAGCGCCAGTATCGACTTTAAATTCTACTTTTTGACCATTAATCACTAGAGATGCAATATACCACTCATTGTTATTAGTGTTCAATGAACATATTGTTAAATCATGTACCTGAAATTCTTCATCACTATTTATTCCTTCCGTTGCTTCATTTACCAGTAAATTCACATTTCTTCTTGCATTTGCCTTACACTGTCTTGCAAAATGATTCTTTTTCTTACATAATGCACATAATTTGCCAAATGCTGGGCAACGGCCATAAATGTGATCAAAACCACAATAGTTACATTTTTGTTGAGTACCTTTTAAATTCTTCTTCTTTATTTCATCAACTTCCGGGGATTCCTCTTTTATTTTAGGCATTTCGTTATTGTTTTGTATTATGCCAATCTGGGAATCAACTATAGCATATGTCCTGCATAAATCCAACGCCTTTGTCAAAGTGAGATCTGATATTGTTAACAATTGTCTTCTTACAGTAACATTATTAATTCCACAGATAAACAGATCTCGTATCAGCTCATCATTTAAAACACCTAGTTCACAAGTTTTACTGAGGTTTTTAAGAGCTGTAAGGTAATTTTCAAAGGATTCACTTTCCATCTGTTTTCGAGTAAATAAAACATATCTCTCGTACGTAATATTCCTTTTCGGTACAAAATAACTATCAAATTTTTTCAAAATGTCTTCAAACGAACCTTTTCTTTCTGCTTCTGTAAAACTCTCAAACACTTCTTGACAAATCTCGCCGCCTTGGTGCAGAAGGATGCCAATTTTTTGTTTTTCTTCTGCCTTGGGATTGTAAGCGTCTATAAAATATATGAGCTGCCTTTTAAATTTAATCCAGTTCATATTCATGTCTCCCTCCATATTTGAGGAGCGTTTTCACAAAGCAATACATCAGTCAAAATCTCAAAATTGTTTTTTTTGTCGTTTCGTACTCAATCTCTGTAGGGCTACACGATGGTCTTTACGAATTTTCTGTAAACGATACATAAATCATTGTAAAAGCACAACGAAGTGCATTAGTTTTTTGAAAGTGATACATCTACATCGATCGATTTTTTTCAAAACGTTAAATCAAATGGTTTTATTGTCGTTGTCTCATTCTTACAAAACTAAATAATTATTGCATCATCTTTTACATTCACATTAGTTGGATTGTCTACGTTATAGAGAGTGCACGCACTTTTTCCTTGATTTTATAATAAACTGTATGCAATAATGGATAATGATATGAAAGGTTGATGTTAAGAAGAAAAACGTCAAATCTTTTTTACGATTCGACTGTGCTCAGTTGCCTAAAACCAATATGGTTTCTTCAAAAAAGAAAGCAGATGTTGAAAATTTACTAAAATTCTGTGATATATCTGATGATCCTGATGCTCAGGCAGGCTTTAGGCAGATGTTCTCCAGGGTTCAGCTCTCGAAGATGACAATGTACGACGAAACTGATGAAGACCCCGTAATATAATCCATTAATATCATAAGGAGAAGTCCCCTTATCCATGCAGCTAATTCCAACTAAATGTACGGGGTTTTTATCAAAACGTGACATCAACAGTTGATGTATCAAACTTGAAAAAACTCGATGTTTTTGATGTCATTTTGTTGGCATGTTTATGTGTTCCTTTTTTCATTGTATAAGTAAAAAGTATCTCATTAAACTAATTAATAAATTAATAAGCAATTTCATTTAATATACTTTATAGAAACCCTTGTAATCAAATAAATGTGATTCCTGAAAAAAAGATCATATTATGATGTATCGTTTTGAAAAAACGCTCCTCATTTAGGCATTTAATTACAGTATGATTTCCAGGGCCGTCCATTGTTCTTAACTTATAATACAAAATACTATTTGCAGAGTTCTTATTCGAAAGGATTTTTTTTTACCGCTGTCACCATGTTGTAATAATGAAAGTTCTATTCATTAATAACGTTTTTTATTTTATAAGCTATCGGTATACATCGTAATCAAATCACACAGTTACACAGTTACAAGCCATTGTCTATGATGGCGTCATCCATAGAGTAGGAGTACCACCTGACGCCATCTTACAATACGTTCCATTCTACTACAGGTATATTTAATTTCTTAACACCACAACTATCACAAAACTCGTTCCAGGTCATAATTCTTCCGCCAGACGAAACTTTTCATGATTTATAGAGCGATGCAATACTGGTACTTAACCTGCAATAGAAAAGTAGATATTATTTTGAAAAGTGTATTTGATTGTTTAGTTATGGTATAATCATAGAATTTCATTAATAAACTCAAGTAACGGCCTGTCTCGGCTTCAATTTCAAGGCTGGATATTTGTTTATTATATAGCTTTTTCCTTAGTTATAATTAAATTTTTGTTCTCAAGCAGCTACCCATTATTTCTTGATAGTGTGAATTGACGGAAATTTGTATGTTCCATCATTTTTACAGCTTATTACACAACATCTAGTCATTTTACATCAATAAATCGTTTTTTTTTTTTCAGAAAATTCCTTTGATTATACAGTTCTTTTGGGACCAAACTGTCACTTGTCACTTTGACACTTGCCTTCCCCATTGTTGATGCCGTGCGTCAGTAGCACTATCTAAGCGTTGCATAGCAACGCGACTACTAGACTGAAGGACTTTTTACCTATTGGTAAAAAGTTTTGGATCAGAAATTTCTTCGTGATGTCCCGTCTATTGCTCGTATATAGTTTAATGTCTTTGTGTAGTGTGCTATTGCAATTGGTAAATAAGTTGATTCCAAAAGTATCACCACTTACCTACATTTAACTAGCAAATCTTTAGAAAACATTTTTATACTACCTACGTAGATTGGGGTAGGTATTATTACCGGTCTTAAGCCCGAGGAAAACTTCAAATGAGCCAATTTAATCCACAAATAAAAATAAAACCACTACGAAAAGTTTAGGGTGAACGATAGCAATAAAGCAAAACTTAAATTTTATTAACATCTGATAGCAGGTCAGTGAACTTTTCATGGCGTCTAGTATTGCTGTCATTATTAAGATTCCGTATTATACTGATGCTTCAAATGAGTTATTATCAAACGGAATGACAAGAATGTGGGTGATTTTCGAAATAAAATTAGGCAAAATTATTGCTACCGTGCGAGGTCATTTTTCTCGGTCGCAGCACGCTCCTCGCGTCATTCAATTCACGCACACGCTGCTTATCGCAGTGTGCGTACGTGCGTAAACTGCATAGCTGGGTGATTCTCTTTCATTTGTACTGAATTAAGGGTTTAATTCTGAAACACTGTAAAATTTCAACAACAAAAAAAAGCAGCGCTTATTAGTTATTGCCCGGTACCGTACTTTCAATTGATTATTTATGACTTTTGTGACAACCACCTGAAGTTTGACGAAAATGCAAAAAAACACCCTGTATATGCTCTCGCGGACTTTATTTTAGAAAATTTCATGAGGAATAATTCCGTAGTACATAATCGTATAACTCTTACCGTTTAAGCAGCGCACGCAACGGAAGCTCTAAAAAAGGAATACATTTCGCTACCCCCACCGAATAATATCGTAATCGATAAATTCAAATTTTACAGGAAAAATAAAACAGTGTTTTTTTATGATTATTGTAAAAAATATCCAACCTAAAAGAATGATTTATATATCAAATGAAAGTTAATTTTTTATAGAATCATTCTAAATAAACATATTAAGTTTTTATTTTATTAGGACCGAGTTATTAAAGAAAATATATTTTACTGGATACGTTAGAAAAACATTATTTCGCAACAAGACATAACGATATTATTCGCGTAAAAACAAAAAGACAGCGTGCACAATAATAGTATACTACAATGTTATTCGTTAAACAATGACATCCAAACATAAACGGTAATTGACTGTTACTGGGATTTTCGCCTATAAAATATACATTTTAATTTTTATTATTGTTTGAATACTATTTTATTTTTAAATTGCCTGTTAAGTAATACCCATTATTAGAAATATAACTTTCAATAAAACTATGGGTTCCTGATAAAATAACACTCATCATCATCATCGTCAGCCGGAAGACGTCCACTGTTGAACATAGGCCTCTCCTTAGACCGCCCCGCCAAACGACAATTCGCTACTTGCATCCATCGGTTGCCCGCAACCCTCACGATATCGTCGGTCCACCTTGTGGGAGGCCTACGCTGCGTCTTCCGGTCCGTGGTCGCCACTCGAGAACTTTTTTTCCCCATCAGTCGTCAGTTCAACGAGCGATGTGGCCTGCCCATTGTGTCACTTCAACTTGTAAATTGTATTAGCTACGTGGGTGACTCTGGTTCTTCGCCGAATATCCATGTTCCGGATTTTTATCCCGCAAAGAAACTCCGAGTGTCTAAAAGGCCAGCAGTGAAAGACCACGTTTCGGAGCCCTACGTAATCACTGGCAACACACGCTTGTCTTGAGACAGTGTGGGATTCTGACGAGAAGATATCACGTAGCTTCCCAAACGCTGCCCATCCGAGTTGGATTCTTTGGGTGACCTCATTACAGTATAACTGTATGTATAACTGAACAATCTGTCCAAGGTAAGTATAATGGTCTACAACTTCGAGAGTATCATTCCCAACAACAACCGATACGGGTGCCACATGGACGTTCGAAATGATTTTCGTCTTGCCCATGTTCATTTTAAGGCCGAACCGTTGGAAAACGATACTGAGGTCGCTGAGCATAGCATCGAGGTGCCCCAACGATTCTGCCATGATTACTGTAATCATCGGTAAAACGAAGGTGACTGATATATTCGCCATTGATGTTGATGCCGAGTCAGTTCCATTCCAAGAGCTTGAAAACGACCTACAACGCGGTCGTGAACAGTTTCGGAGAAGTAACGTCTCCCTGTCTCACGATTTACTGCAATTGCTCTCTTCTTGAAGTCGGATGGACATGGTGGCGTTTCTATACAAACACTTCAACACTTCGATATACCTATAGTCGATATGTCGTCGTTGGAGGAACTGCAATACTGCTCAGGTTTCAAATCATCATCATCAACCTATAATGTTCCCACTGCTGGGACACAGGCCTCCTCTCTGTGAGAGGTTTCAAATGAATCGAAGGATTTTTCATAGTCCACAAACATTATGGCCGATTATACTCCTCTGTCTTCTCTATAATCTGGCGGAGCGTGTGTATGTGGTCTATAGTACTAAAATCTTTTCGGAAACCGGCTTGTTCGGGAGGCTGGAAGTCATCAAACTTGCGTTCGAGACGGTTCATAATGACTTTTGAGAACAGCTTGTATACATGGCTCAGAAGTGAGATTGGCCTGTAGTTCTTCAACAAAGCGTTGTCAGCCTTTTTGAAAACAACCTATGTACCTTCAAATATGACGGAATTAAATAACTTCTAGAGGACTAAAAGTACCGGTTTTCCACCCGCTCTCAGAAGTTCAGTTGTGATTCCGTCCTCACCCGGCGGCGCCTTGTTATTCTAGAGCTGATTAAGAGCCATTCTAATCTCATACAGGCTGATGTCCGGGATAGCCTCAGTGCAGTGTCGAGTCAGTTTAGCTTTTGCGTCTCGAGCTGTACCGACACTGGGTGTTGATGTGTATAAATGTCCGTTAAACCTCTCAAGCTCTCTCAGAATCTCCGGTTTCGTCGAAATGATGCTGCCGTCATTAATCTTCAGCTTCATCATTAAAATTTGGCTTTGCCCAATAGACGAATTCTTTGCGAAGGCTTTTGAGCCCTGTTTCCGCTCGATTGCCTCTTTGATCCGTGCCGCACTAAAGGCATGCAGGCCACGTCGCATTGATTTAGAGATTCGTCTATTGAATTTGCCATATTCCGACATATCAGCTGAAGATTGCAGCCTCATCTCGGTCCGGTCTTGCATCAACTTGATGGTTCCGTTCGAGAGCTTTTGAGGTTTATTGCGGCGCGGGGTGTTAAACAACTTGGACCCCACAGCTTGGAAAGTTTCCACCAACCCATTGTTAATATCGTCCACAGTTTCGCATTCGGTGAGGCACTGGAAGCGATTGTGCAGTTCGAGTTCACCCGAAGACTTGTCAGTCTTCGGGTTTCTGGATGTGGGCAGGACCAGGTCGGAGCGTGGACTTCACCAGACGAGACCTTTCAAGTTTCACATTAATATTCAATGTGCATCTGACCATTCGGTGATCGCTAGCGGTTTTTACCTTGGGGATCACAGAGACATCACTGAATGTTCGCTTTTTGGTTTTCATGATGAAGTCGATCTCATTTCTGATAGTACCATCGGGCTCATCCACATCTACCTTCTGGATGGCCGCTTCTGGAAGTAGGAGTTCATTAAATGAAGTTCTTCCTTTTCCATGAAGTCGACCAGTCGCTGGCCCCTATGGTTTCGCTGCCCATACCCAAATGGCCCCACTCTCAACTCATCGTCATTCCGTGCGCCCTTCACGTTGAAGTCCCCATAACAACGGTGAAGTATGTTTCGGAGGTATGTATGGCCTCGGATATCTCCTGATACAATGCCCTTACTTCATCATCAAAATGTGTCGAGGTCGGCGCATATAACTGTATGACCTTTAACGAATACCGGTTGATTATTATAAGTATAAGGTGTTTGTTACCCTACTCGACAAACTGTCGACTTTCATAACGTTGTTGATGAGGGACCTGCGGACGAGAAATCCAACACCAACCTGGGATTAACGGTCTCCTTCCCGGTAGAAGAGCATGTTGCCGGAATCTAGAACTATCGTATCCTGACCCTCTCTTCGGATTTCATTGCATTTTACTCAATTCTTCCTCCAGCTCGATAATCTTCTCATCGGTCGTCAGTGTGCGGATTTTGTGTGTTACCAGGGCCAATGTCCGTTGGGGGGTGGTATGCCACATACTCGATATTATTCTATCTCTTTGTTTATCATTAGGAAAAAAGAAAGCGATGCGTAATGCATAATAGATAATACAGCAATCGTAGATTGAGTGTAGACATCACCTCGGTAAACTATAGCAAAAGTAATTGCTATTTAAAAAAAAATACATTATTAAATAGTAACCCATTACCGTACCTTTGAAATAAAATCTTGACAGGAATAGTATTGTTAAAAAATATTACTATAGAACGAGTTTGCTGTTCATACTCGAATAATATCGTTATCGTAACATATTGAAATTCTTATTAGCAGTGCTATCGGTAATCACCAGAAGCTATGTTATTCACGTAAATAAGTACAATAAATCTGTAACGGAATATTAGGGCTATGGTTATTAAAAAAATACTAATTTGTAAAGTACTCGTAGGAAAAGTGTGAAAAAAATTGACAAGGTGTAAGAGAGTACCTACATGATGAATATGCAATAAAACGCAAAGTATCGTTATATCACATTACGATATTATTCGGTGGGGGTAGCGATTTTCTCGATTTCGAAACATTTCTCATTGCTGCTCCGCTCCTTTTAGTGATAGCGTCATGTTATATAGCCTATAGCCTTCCTCGATAAATGGACTATCCAACACAAAAACAATTCTTTAATTCCATCAAACAAACAAACAATTAAACAAACTCTTCTGCTTTTTACCCGACTGCGCCAGGTGGGTTATGTATTTCGAGTGTATGTATGTATGTATGTTTCTGTGTGTTGCTCTGCAGCCTAAACGGCTTGATGGATTTTAACTTGAGAGGTGTCGTTAGATTCGTCTTAAACGTGAGAGTGTCACTGGGTACATAAAACTGGCCAAGTGCGAGTCGAACTCGTGTGCAAAGGGTTCCGAACTAAAAATATTTTTTAAAATCTCTCACATTCTATCAAGTGGGGTATCAAATTAAAGGATTTTAAAAATGGTTTACCAAAATATATATAACTTATATGTTTCAATTTAATTTGGACTGATAAATGCTAACATAAACTAAAAATAGTAAAATAAAATAAATACCTATTTAAAAAAAACAAAAAACCCGACTGCATAAAAAAACTAAAAAGAAAGAAACTAGCCCAGTAGTTTAGAATTCACTCATTCACACTCACAGTCGGGGCCCCTTGGGAAGATTTGATAGGTATAATTTGAATGGGCCCCGACTGTGAGTGTGAATGAGTGAATTCTAAACTACTGGGCTTGTTTCTTTCTTTTTAATTTTTTTACGCAGTCGGGTTTTTTGTTTTTTTTTTTTAAATATTTATTATATAGGTAAGTACTAGCTTCTGCCAGCGACTTCGTACGCGGATCCTGTTGCTTATGCCAGCGACAATAGGGTCGTCAAAATCGAAGATCTGAAACGTCTAATGTCGAATTCTTAGAGCCTGGGGACGGGAAAACAACGGGAAGCGCATGACGATTCCAGACGTTCCAGATCTTTCATTTTTGTAAGTCAACAGGAAATGCCCATCAGAATAAACAACTCTTGCTAAGATGCTATTCATATATAGGTATGTTATAGTGTAGCTGGGCTCTTGGAATTCCACATCAGGTGTTCCAGATCTTCAGTTTTTATACGACAACAGGGAGTGCTCATCAGGCTGAACAACTCTTGCTAAGACGTCATTACATTTTATGTAATAGTGTAGCTAGGCTCTTGGAGTTCCACATCAGGTATTCCGTATCTTCAAATTTATTTTCTTATCAGAAAATGCTCAACACGCGGAACAATTTTTGCTATGGCGCTATTTTTGTATCTCTTATAGTTTAGCTGATCTATTGCAGTTCTGCATCAGGTGTTCAAGTTTCCAAGATAAATTATAGCCTATATGTTGCCCAGACTTAATAGCTATACAACAAAAAAAAAAACCAATCAAATCCGTCCAGTAGTTCCGAAGATTAGCGTGTATGGAGTAACTTCTCCCGTTTTCCTAACATTTCCCTTCACTGCTCTGCTCCTATTGATTGTAGCGTGATGAAAAGTATACTATAACCAGCGCAGGAGTATGAAAAATAATTGTACCAAGTTTCGTCAAAATCCGTCGAGTAGTTTTTGTTTCTATAACGGTTATACAGACAGACAGACAGACAGACAGACAATAATTTTATAAATTGCATTTTTGGCATCAGTATCGATCCCTAATCACCCCCTGATAGTTATTTTGGAAATATATTTCATGTACAGAATTGACCTCTCCAGATTTATTATAAGTACAAGCTGTTTCCCGTGGTTTTACCTCGCTGCTCAGCTCTTTTTGGTCGTTGCGTGATTTTATATAGCCTATAGCCTCCTTCAATAAATGGACTATCCAACACAAAAAGAATTTCTCAATTCGAACCAGTAGTTCCTGAGATTAGCGCGGTCAACCACGAGTGTGATACGTGACTTAGAAAAGTGTAACACCGAATAACACGTCCCCGTAAGTTAACGCATACGAAACACTTAACAAGGAATGCACGCTACCTCGAAAAACTTAACGCCGTAGCCATGCGATCTCGAATAACTGAATCTCTAATTCACCTATTCGAAACACTTAACAAAGAATGCACGCTACCACTAAAAACTGAACACCGTAGCCATGCGATCTCGAATAACTAAACCTCTAAAAGTCATCGTAAACAGTCTTTATTCATAGAACAATCAACTACATAGAGAAAAAAAAATATGTGTCATAATTATGTGTCAATCAACTATATAATTATATATATATTTTTCCTTCGAGGGTACATTGGAAAAAATATTAACTGTATTACCCGTTCTTACAATACTTGTTACGGGAATTTGTGGTCAGTGATGATGGCGCACTTACAATTTCTGTTATCTAAAAAGAATAAAAGACTATTGCTACACGAAGGATATTTGGATTTCGATAGGGACCACTGTTCCAATCACACAAAAGAGGTGGAATCATGGCACCACCGCTGGAACACCCTATTGGGCAGAAAGAAATGGAATGTATATAAGACCATTGAAGAATTAAAGAAGGAACAAAAACATACAGAATTAATAGTTGAAAAATTAAATTCACAGTCTCAAGAAACCAAAAGAGCAAAGAAAAAAGAAAATAGGGAAGAAAAAATTAAAAAACATTTGGAAAAAAAGGAAACAATGGACTTAACCACATTTTTAGATGGTCTTGCATACTTGTGCTACTTTAAACGTTAATTGATTTTTTTAAGTTTTTTTTTAATGTTCGATTGATTTGGTTATTTTACATAATTATGACTTTTTTTTTCTCTATGTAGTTGATTGTTCTATGAATAAAGACTGTTTACGATGACTTTTAGAGGTTTAGTTATTCGAGATCGCATGGCTACGGTGTTCAGTTTTTAGTGGTAGCGTGCATTCTTTGTTAAGTGTTTCGAATAGGTGAATTAGAGATTCAGTTATTCGAGATCGCATGGCTACGGCGTTAAGTTTTTCGAGGTAGCGTGCATTCCTTGTTAAGTGTTTCGTATGCGTAAACTTACGGGGACGTGTTATTCGGTGTTACACTTTTCTAAGTCACGTATCACACTCGTCAACCACACAAACTTTATAATATTCGTATAGAAAATAATTATCATAGTTAAAGTAATAGATATGTATTGTTGCAATGAATTCTGTTAATCTTCTATTCCAAAATGGAGAATCACGAATTATTGGAAGAAATTAAATGACTCAAGTGCGTGAACTACCGTAGAAATAGTTCTAGGGCTACTTAGGAACGTATTTTCACGGATTTTGGTCGGATGCAGTGCGTAACCACTATAAGACCCTGGCCACGGATTCAATTGAAGCGACTTACGTCAAATGGAACGCATTTCTCGACTCTTGTTTCAAGCCATCGATCGGTTCATTTAACGCTCCCAAACTTGCAAACATATTTTTTTCCGCAGTCATTGCCGCTGAAACGATTAGCCCTTGACCAACAGGTTATAGAGTTATATTAACAAAGGTTATAGAATAGACATAATTACAGATTGCTGCGTCAATTCACGTTGTAGCAACAAGGAGACAAGTTTTATTATATTACTAGCTTCTGCCAGCGACTTCGTACGCGGATCCTGTTGCTTATGCCAGCGGCAACGGGGTCGTCAAAATCGAAGGTCTGAAACGTCTGATGTCGAATTCTTAGAGCCTGGGACGGGAAACCAACGGGATGCGTATGACGATTCCAGACGTTCCAGTTTTCTTACAAAAGTAAGTCAACAGGAAATGCCAATCAGACTTAACAACTCTTGCTAAGACGCGATTCCTATAATTATATGTAATAGTGTAGCTGGGCTCTTGGAGTTCAACATCAGGTGTTCCAGATCTTCAATTTTTATACGACAACAGGGAGTACTCATCAGGCTGAACAACTCTTGCTAAGACTTCATTACTGTATAATATGATAGTGTAGCTGGGCTCTTGGAGTTCCACATCAGGTGTTCCATATCTTCAAATTTATTCTCTCAGCAGAAAATGCTCATCACGTGGAACAATTTTTGCTATGGCGCTATTTTTGTATCTCTTATAGTTTAGCTGATCTATTGCAGTTCTGCATCAGGTGTTCAAGTTTCCAAGACAAATTATAGCCTATATGTTGCCCAGATTTAATAGCTATATAACAAAAAAAAAACAATCAAATCCTCTCAGTAGTTCCGAAGATTAGCGTGCATGGAGTAACTTCTCCCGTTTTCTTAACATTTCCCTTCACTGCTCTGCTCCTATTGATTGTAGCGTGATGAAAAGTATCCTATAACCAGCCCAGGAGTATGAAAAATAATTGTACCAAGTTTCGTCAAAATCCGTCGAGTAGTTTTTGTTTCTATAACGGTTATACAGACAGACAGACAGACAGACAGACAATAATTTAACTGATTGCATTTTTGGCATCAGTATCGATCCCTAATCACCCCCTGATAGTTATTTTGGAAATATATTTCATGTACAGAATCGACCTCTCTACAGATTTATTATAAGTATAGATAGATAGATAGATATAGATAGAAGATAGATAACATTACTAAGTATAGATTTGGAAGCCCTACGCCCAAAGACTATTCTCTATAGGCCTACGCCTGACACAAGTCTTTGGATTGCCCTTAGGACGCGGTGGAGCATAGGGTGCAGGTCTGCCCCGCTTGGGCAGAGCACCGCCCCCTGTACTGACGGCGACCTCTCGCGCCTACATTGGTCGAAGCCGTACTGCGGGACGCGACGGAATGGAAAACAATCAGCTCCTTCTGAGAAGAAGTCATTCTAGCGAAGGACTGTCATCAGACCATGACCCTGGGACGTAAAGGGCTATAAAAGATTAACCGTGGATTTTAGTTAATACAAGTCTAACAGTCCCATCCGCCCAGGGTTTAGTGTTGAAGGATCAATCAGAGCGGCGAACAATGATTGTCGACTAGTAACCATATCGCACGACAAGAACCTCGTGGAAACTGAAATAGTTATTTGTTATGCAAGGCTGCAATAGTTATTTGTTATGCAAGGCTGCAAAGTTGATTTTTGGCGCGAGTACTTGAATTGAAAACTGAGCGAGCGAAGGATTCTAAGATTGAACCGCGAGAGAAACGAGCGGTTCAAATATAGAATCCTGAGCGATGCGAAGTTTTCAAAGGTACGAGACGCAGAAAAACTTTGCTGCCGAGTGCAACACACAACTTTTCACCTCACACAGCGAGGAAATTCAGTGGGGGCGGCTCGCCTGCCAGTGTAGAAAACAATTGAATACAAGACGTGTTCGAATTTTGAACAACACTTTGTGCTCTAGAGCACAAAATGGAATTTTGCGCTCAGATTTTGAATGAGAAATAGAATCTTTCCGAGCGTGAGGTGAAAAATATGTATAAAGCAAATCTGAGCAAATCAAGTAGGTATTTTGGTTTGGCTCGCGAGATCGTCGATAATGTAGGATGTGGATTCAGCGATGAACGCGCCGACGATAGTCGTGTCAGTCCATGGCTTAGTTGCCAAGAACCTCGAACATCTCAGGAACCTCACGTTAGGCAGCTGGATCAAGGACCTGATTCAGAAGTTCTCCTGGACGTGGGGCGCATTCTTAAGACGATCCTTTTTTTGGAGCCCTGACCTTGGCTACCTGACGGTAGATTAGACCCTGTTACCGATACCGGTGGGCCACTATTGTTTATATTTTTAAATGTTTTTTTTTTTGTTTTGTTTTCGCAATAATATTTAAAATACATGTAACGAAGAAGTGAAAAGAATGAACAAAAGGAATTAAATTTAGAAAAAACTAGTATTAACTTTATTAAGTATTTATTGACATTAAATGCATTTTGGTTTCGATTTATATAATACAATAGTATTATTCTATACACGTTAATAAAGTGATTAAAATCCCGTCCCATGCTAGTCAGGCAGCCGCGCGGGTGCAGGCTTCGTACATCCGAATGCCACCTTCGTTCCACGTTACTAGCAGTACTCATACATTTATCTAAGCGTCTTACATAAATAATGATATTATTGTAAGCTCTTAGATTTGATAGCCAAAGACATTTTTTAAAATAATTAACAACTGTTTTAATACAATAAGTTCAACAAAGCGAACACTTGGAAACGTGTTAAATGGTAAAGGCTCTCATTATAGGAACCTACATGTTTTTAACTTACAATATTAGGTAGCTCACTAAGCACAAAACTTCTACTAGCGCATAAATGCATCTGGGGTTATATTCATGGCATGCCACGCTATTAATGTAGGTACCTACAACGTCGGAGAGACGACCGGATGAGGCATACCATGTATTCTGTGCTTGAAGTAATAATTAGCCAAGCACCTCAAGTGTGAATGGAATGGAGTAAACATTTTTTTTACCATCAATCAAAAAATGTTGTTAGGTAAGGGTTTTTTTACTAACTCACCAAAAAGAATTTGAAAACATTCGAGCCGACATGTCAGCTATTTGAGAAACCTGTAATGTATGTTTACCTACTTATTTTTTATTTTTGTATGAATTTATTAATGTATTATTATTAATATTGAGTTCATTTTTTGAGGTATGATCCGATAGCCCACTCACCTAGTTTATCTCAGGCAGTTAATTTGTAAGTACACTGTGCACTGAATATATTTTTGTAAGTACAATGTGGTTAGTATTGTCTGTTATTATATATTGTTATTATCTGTTATTGTATATTCTACTGTTGTCTCAGCTATTTTTCATGTGGGTTTTTCTGTCCAAAAAATGTACAAATTTCGTAGCTGTAAAACGTATTATTACAATACGTATTTGTTTTCGAGCGTATGGCACTCTTGGGCTGCAGCTGAAAATCAGCGTCAGGTGGCAAACTGTGTGTTGCCGCCTGACATTATGCTGAGCTGAGGCCCTTTGGCATTAATTTTTATTAAGTTTGTATTGTTATAGTTTTATGTTTTAGCACAAGTGCCAATAAACGCAATTTTCTTTCTTCTTTTTTCTTTCTAACCGCTTCAAAACTGTAAGCTTGTTTCTTGACACTTACAAATGATGGAAAAACCTCTTTTCATCCCATCTATTCGAAAAGGACGACTTGGTTCGCCTATAAGTGCACCCAAAAGTGATGTTTTCTATAGGAAACTTTTAGCGGGCAGTAATGAGTTTTTTATCCTCTTTGTAAGTAAGTACTATAATCTACTATTGCGGCGCACTTATGTACATAAGTGCGCCGCAATAGTAGATTGTATGACAAGGGAGCAAAGTAATATTTTTACAGCGAGGGCGCTATTTTGAATCCTGAGCAAAGTGAGGGATTCTACAGTAGAATCCTGAGCGTAGCGGGGGATTCTTTAGTAGAATCCTGAACGTAGCGAGGGTTTCAAAGTACGACGCCCGAGCCAAAAATATATTTTGCACCCGAGTGATACACTCTACTTTTCATCACCCACTATGAGAAAATATAAAGTGCCTCATATTTATTGTAGTATTATTATTTAATAAAACTAACAACTAAATAAAAAATAAGTTAAAAATAACTAAAACCCGACTACGACAAAAACGTGCACTGAAAAGTATAAAACAAGAACAATATTAATTTGACCGAAATTGTGCTAGCCGTGGTCGTGTGCCACCTGCGGTTGTTTCACACAATCTTCGTTAGGTAGGTGGCACACGACCACGTCTAGCACAATTTCGGTCAAATTAATATTGTTCTTGTTTTATACTTTTCAGTGCACGTTTTTGTCGTAGACGGGTTTTAGTTATTTTTAACTTATTTTTTATTTACACTATTTTGGGGTTAGGTATATTATTAATTATTATTTGATAAGTATATAATAATAAAAGCAGAGTAGCTAGTAAATTTCAAATGTACTCACATTTGAAACCCATGTTGACACTGTTAGGAACAGGCAAAGTAGCTTTTAATGAATATATAAAAGCTATATAATGTATATATATTTCAAATGTGCACATCAAGCCCTTTAATTTGATACCCATGTCGATACTGTGCGTTTTTTTTTTTCGGTCACGACTTTACATCACCTAGAGGGCGCCATATTGGATTTGGTGACACGTCACCTACCCTATAACCAGCGGACAACTGAGACGCTTCTAACGACACCTCATTTGTCATGTAATGATAAGTAGTTTAGAAGATATGAGGGAACAGACAAACATACATACATACATACATACATACATACATACCGGTCAAAATCATAACCCTCCTTTTGGCTTTGCCGTAGTCGGGTAAAAATAACAAATAAATAACAAAAAAAAAGAAAGAAAATCGAACAAAGACCATTGTTATGACAATTGTTTCTAACAATCCGTGAAATTGACGAAAACGGGGGCTGTAGTTCGTGCGTTTTGAAATTGATTTTTTTTATTCAGCCAGTGACGACGTGACTATGGGCCGTCGTACTAGCCAGTCTTTATTCAAACAATATTTGCGTTCGATTTCTTTGGCGCTGAACACTAAGATGTTCCAAATTCAAAAAGTGCGCGGCAAAGTTATTTTCACCTCACCCGCTCGGAAAGATTCTATTTCTCATTCAAAATCTGAGCGCAAAACTCCATTTTGTGCTCTAGAGCACAAAGTGTTGTTTAAAATTCGAACACGTCTTGTATTCAATTGTTTTCTACTTTTCTACACTGGCAGGCGAGCCGCCCCCACTACATTTCCTCGCTGTGTGAGGTGAAAAGTTGTGTGTTGCACTCGGCAGCAAAGTTTTTCTGCGTCTCGTACCATTGAAAACTTCGCATCGCTCAGGATTCTATATTTGAACCGCTCGTTTCTCTCGCGGTTCAATCTTAGAATCCTTCGCTCGCTCAGTTTTCAATTCAAGTACTCGCGCCAAAAATCAACTTTGCAGCCTTGCATAACAAATAACTATTTCACCTCACCCGCTCGGAAAGATTCTATTTCTCATTCAAAATCTGAGCGCAAAACTCCATTTTGTGCTCTAGAGCACAAAGTGTTGTTTAAAATTCGAACACATCTTGTATTCAATTGTTTTCTACACTGCCAGGCGAGCCGCCCCCTGTATAGGTCAATGCCCCCACTACATTTCCTCGCTGTGTGAGGTGAAAAGTTGTGTGTTGCACTCGGCAGCAAAGTTTTTCTGCGTCTCGTACCTTTGAAAACTTCGCATCGCTCAGGATTCTATATTTGAACCGCTCGTTTCTCTCGCGGTTCAATCTTAGAATCCTTCGCTCGCTCAGTTTTCAATTCAAGTACTCGCGCCAAAAATAAACTTTGCAGCCTTGCATAACAAATAACTATTTCACCTCACGCGCTCGGAAAGATTCTATTTCTCATTCAAAATCTGAGCACAAAACTCCATTTTGTGCTCTAGAGCACAAAGTGGAGTGTCTTTGTTCGATTTTCTTTCTTTTTTTTTGTTATTTTTTAGTTGTTTGTTTTATTAAATAATAATACTACAATAAATATGAGGCACTTTATATTTTCTCATAGTGGGTGATGAAAAGTAGAGTGCATCACTCGGGTGCAAAATATATTTTTGGCTCGGGCGTCGTACTTTGAATCCCGCGCTACGTTCAGGATTCTACTAAAGAAACCCTCGCTACGCTCAGGATTCTACTGAAGAAACCCTCACTTTGATCTGGATTCAAAATAGCGCCCTCGCCGTAAAAATATTACTTTGCGCCCTTGTCATACAATCTACTAATTTATTCCCATGGAGAGAAAAGAGAATAACAGTGAATTTTGTCTCTTCTATTGTTTTTCTCTATATTTTTAGTCTCTTTAATTTTTCAGTGAAAGGGGGAAACAATCTGCGAAACTCCGCCTCAGATTCGGATGGCAAGTTATTTTTTCTACGTTTGATGGTTGGCAATAATTATGCTCACAGCAGCGGTTAGTAGTTAACCTAACCTAACAGCATTTTTAAGTGGCGGCACAAAAAACACTTTTGCCGCCCAGTCTGCTTGGTGACCCAAAGCGAAATGAGAGCGTATTGAGTCTATAGGAGGGGAAACTCAAAGGCCCAGAGATTATTACTCGCCATCCAGTTTTCTCTCCGTCATACATTTGACGGGGCATTGCTTTTACCTCTGATTATAACACAACGTGATTTTGTGTATAATCAAAAGTCGGATAGGTACCTAGAGTTATTTATGTACTTACACTGATATCATACTGCGAAAGAATAAAGTGGAAATGCCCTAAATCTCGCCATTACTTTTAAAGAGCAGGCTTTTCTCGAGGCTGCTTTTGACGAAAACTAAAACTGCATCATTGGATTTAAAAACAAAAGATAATCCTGGACAGGAATTGAACCCGCTGATTTAAAAAAAAAATCACACATTGTTATTAATTACACTATTCGATAGTGTTGCTAATAAAGATCAAATTCTGGGAGTAATCACATAAATATGTTCTTCGATATTTCTCTAGTTTCGGATATAGCCAATGATATTCTAATATACAGATATGTTATACACTTACAAAACAACATAAAAAACTGTTCCGCGCCGAGCGGCGGCACACATACACACTTTTTTATTCACACATTACATTTCATTACAAGTAAAAAACTTTTTCAAAAAAAATGTGACCGCCTTCAAAAACAACCACAAAAAAGGGTAAAATAACCTACAAAACTTTTCTTTCGGAAGTCGGTGACTTTTTTTATTAATTTCATTGTCTCTTTTGCCACCGACTTCCAAAAGAAAAGTTTTGTAGGTTATTTTACCCTTTTTTGAGGTTGTTTTTGAAGGCGGTCACATTATTTTTTTGATTTTTTTTTTTATTTTAGTTAAAATATTCAACCACAATTCTTGTCATCATCATTTTCTTACATGTGCACTAGAATTTTGTAATCCGTAGAACCGGTAATAACATCGTTATATATCTCTTTCATTCACTCCCTATCTCAAAAACTACTAAACCGATTTTGATGAAACTTGAAGTATTCCCTAAGTTGAACGATACCTAGTACAACAACAAAAGAATTACTTAATCGGACTTGTAGTTCCGGAGAGATACAAACATAATTTACTTAATCAGAGGACCGTTGTACCTTCCATCATCAGCTCAGCTACATGAGATGATGATTTACATACGCAAGTACTTAAATTACTTCATAAGATTTGCGAAAAACTATGTGTGAGCCAATAAAATTTGAGGGTTGCCCTCAATTTTTCCAGGATCCAAGCATCAGATACTGACATGGTGACAATGGGACCACTCCTGAAGTATCTCCTTTCGAACGAAAAAATAATTTTGAAAATCGGTCCACAATTGGCGGAGTAATCGCGTAACAAACAAAAAAAAAAAACATTGTCGAATTGATCTCTTTCTTTTTGAAGTCGGTTAAAAATACAGTCGAATTGATAACCTTTTCCTTTTTTTGAAGTCTGTTAAAAAAGGATAGCTTGATAAAACGCACTAAGTAAAAAAGTGACAGCTACATAAACAAACAGCGCCACGCGTCATCAATCCCCCCGCACGTCGGCATCATAGACTAGCAAATTGTCCCACGTAGGACATTTTCTGGTCTTCACCTTTTGCGCGCTCTTAACATATCTGTTTACTAAAATATCATTGGATATAGCCATCTACGCTCAGTTGTAAAATTCAGCCTAAGAACTATAAAAATGAGCAGCAGAAGACCTCCTTTTTAAAGACGGTTAAAAATATATTGTTTCGCGTCTCACTGCAATAAAGGATACATTTAACAACATCTGAACTTCAATTTAAAATCAAGTGCTGCCATCTAGTATTACACAAAACAAAACTAGAAATTGACAAACTCAATAGGTACTCTTCCATTGAGAATGATGAAGCGATATTCACAGTTTTGAAAATTGTTTGTCATTGTGGGCACTCTTTTTATACATTTTTATAGTGGTTCAAAGAAGACTATTCAAAGGTTTAAAATATGTAAAATGTATTTACATATTTTAAACCTTTGAATAGTCTTCGTTAAACTGTGTCAATCCTGCCAAACCTTAGGGTTGCGATGGCAACTCATCGCATTCGCTATTTCGTCTGTATACCTATTAGACGTAATAAAAAAAAAGAAAAAAAAAAGTTAAAAAAGAAAGAAAAATATAGATAAGGTGACGACTTTCACTAATAGTTCACCTTGTTCATCTGGTCATTTTTATTAACTCGTCTCATGCTCTATTTCATCTCTTTCCCAATTCGTCCATCGTACATGTACAGACGCCAGCATATCAACCTACCCTAAGCTGTCAATTTCGTTAATAGATTTTAAACCAGCCCCGCGGCTTCCACCGCGGCGTGGTGGAAGTTTGAACTTATCTCACGGGAACGTACTAAAGTAATAAAAAGTATCCCATGTCCTAATGCAGATCATGATCTACCGAGCTTCATGCTTTTGCATGCGGCTTCACCCGCGTAGTGGGCGAATGTAATCCCAAGGGGACGTATTGCCCGGATAAAGCTATCCTATGACCTAGTCTCAGGTCGGTCATGGTCTACCCAAATGCCGTGTCCATAAAGCGTCAAATCCGTATAGCCGTAAGTGTAAGCCTGAAAGCGGGAGCGTTTGAAAACAAATTGACTTTTGCATTTATTATTTATTACTTAGAATTGTTTTTGCCCCCGACTTTACTGGCATAAAATTTCTTATTTCCCAATCCACCGCGACGCATCGCAAGGGGTATCGATATTTTACAGTCTGATCGTCCCGATATTTTTGACGTTGACTGAACGTTGTCATACTGCGTCGGACGAGTTGGGAAAGAGACAAATAGAGCATGAGACGAGTTAATAAAAATGACCAGATGAACAAGGTGACGTATTAGTGAAAGTGACGTAATAGGGATAGAGTCGAAATAGCTAATGAGACGAGTTGTCATCGCAACCGACCTTAGTATGACGTAATCTGGAAGTATTTGCAATAACAAACACGCGAACCAGTTTAAACATTTGGCATTGCATGCATTCGTTGCGTTTTTGAACTGTCTGCATATCTGACAGCTTATGCATTATAGCATTATTTGTCTCCGGATAATATAGATCCAAAATCTTTTTGGACGTCGTGCCTTCTGCGAGCTCCCATGCCTTCAACGAAACAGGGTGAGTTTTCAACTGGGCGTGGATATATCCGAATGAAAAAAAAGGAATATCAAAAAAAAATTAAAGGAGTCTTCAGGCCGATTTTGACGAAAAGTAAAATTGCATCATTCGATTTAATTTTGAACTTAAGGAACCAGCAGATTTTTATGAAATTGCAATTTTTCTATGATACTTTACTTCTACTGAGCCATAATTTCGATTTCTCGTTCGAAATTATATTTAATAATTCTTTTCAATGTTACACTGTATTTGAAGTCTCAACAATCCAAATTAAAAAAAGGCATTTTTTCAAAGAAACGGTTAACTGAAATAATTATGTTTCGAATAGTCATTGCCTTGAAGATCAGTTTTTTTAAATTATACGTTTACGTTAAGTTTGCCGTACCTATATGATTACTTCCCAGAATTTGATCCTTATTTGCAACACTATCATTTATCAAATGGTGTAATTGTACAATCCTGTTGAAACTTACAATCCTGTTGTAAGTAGATGTATTATGTAAACCCCATTAGGATTTTCACACAAAAAAATTAAAAAAGAAAATGGGTGTTCTCCGTTCTTCTCTAGTCTTATACTCTTTTTTTTTTTTTTAGCGTGGTAAAATCATCAAATGAGTCCTCCGGCCCCGGGCAGGGCGGGAGGGACTGTCAGACTTTTACTGACTAAAATCCACGGTGTCCTTCATAGCCTGTTTCGTTCCGGGGTTACGGTGAGGAAATAATCCCGCGACCCCGGCAGGCTTTGGCCCTCTGAGAGGGGGGCCCCGTCATTATGCTGACGCTCTTTGAGGCGCGCGTGGGACACAACGCGCCGTCGACCCGGGCATGGTCCTTGGTCGGGCAGCGAGTTGCCCTTTACTCGCTGCCCGCATGCCCGCGCCTACGGTGGCCGGAGATCGTCTGCTGACGTCCGACGCCGCGGGCACCTACCACTGCGGTTGGGGCGGAGGGAGGACGCTCTCCTCTCTCGCTCGCGGCCCGCCTCCTCCTTCACGAGCATTACTGCCTCGCAGAAGGAGCTGACCGCTTCCCACTCCGTCTCGCCCCGCAGCATGGCCGCAACCAATGCCGGGCGCGAGAGGTCTCCGCCTATCGCCGCCGTGAGGACACGTCGGTGCACCGCCCAAGCTGGGCAGTCTTGCACCGTATGCTCTACTGTGTCCTCCGGGCGATCTTCGCAGTGGTGGCACCCGGGCGTTTCCTCCTTCCCCATCAGGCACAGGTACCTCCCGAAACTTCCGTGTCCGGTGAGGACCTGCGTCATCCGATAGGTCAGGACGCCGTGACGTCTCTCCAGCCACTCCTCAAAGAGGGGTCTTACCGCCGCAGTTGCGGCGTGCCCTAGTCTTATATTCTTACTTAGAATTGAAACTCAAAAAAAATAATTTCACCAAACCCATACGTGTGGGGTATCTATGGATAGGTCTTTAAAAATGATATTGAGGTTAAAAATATATATTTTTTTCTAAACTGAACAGTTTGCGCGAGAGACACTTCCAAAGTGGTACAAAGTGTATCTAAAAAAAAATAAGATGTACATAACCATGCAAACTTCCAGCGAAAATTGGTTTGAACGAGATAAAGTATTTGTTTTTTTTTAATACGTCATAACTCGTAAACCGCAATTATTTAACTTTCAAAGTTACAACCAACTACAAGAACTTTTATATTATGTTACTTGCTGCTACGGAACCCTTTAGGGGCGGGTCCGACTCGCACTTGGCCGGTTTTTTTTTATATTCCTCTTAGTTCCGGATATAGCCATCCACGACCAGTTGAAAAATTAACCCTGTATGTATTTTTGCAGCCTGCAATTGTGCCAACTGCGGGCTCCCACGCGCTCTACTATATGTTTGCCGCCTGCACTCGTGCCTACTGCGAGCTCTCACGCCGTTAACGATATGTTTGCCTCAGCACTCGTGCCAACTACGAACTCTCACGCGCTCAACTATATGTTTGCCGCCTGCGCTCGTGCCAACTACGAACTCTCACGCGCTCAACTATATGTTTGCCGCCTGCACTCATGCCTGCTGCAAGCTCTCACGCGGTCAACTATATGTTTGTCTCAGCACTCGTGCCAACAACGAACTCTCACGCGCTCAACTATATGTTTGCCGCCTGCACTAGTGCCAACTGCAAGCTCTCACGCGTTACAACTATATCTTTGCCGCTCACACGTGCGTACTACTAGCTCAAATGTATGAAAGATTACTGAGCGTTTACACTTGTTTAGGGGGCAGTTTGTGGCGTCCGGCGCGATAACACCGCATCGCAAATGTCCAAGAACAAGCTTTCTACTCTGCATCTCTACTGTATGATACTAATTATTTATCCAACAAAATAACATTCAATGAAAACATTACACTGGCGCCCAACGTTGTTTCATCGATGACACAAACTAGCATGTTATAATATCATGTATTTTGACATTTAAAACATTAAAAGTGGACGATCTTAGAAGAAGGAAGCTTCGTTTCTTATAATATACATTAATTTCTAATCTTAATTTTATGGTTCGTGCCAGTATCAAACTCAACACGAAATTGTACTAAACATATACATCAGGTAGATATTTGTTCGTCAGTTTATACATAAATCAATATACAATAGTAAGCCACATTCGCAAGCGCGCGACACGTCACGCTCCGCGTGCACACAGAGCTTGATGTCACGGTCGGCATCCACACATAACTTAACATCACACTCCGAGTCTGCACAAAGCTTGACGTCACGCTCCGAGATCTCAGTCCGAGTCCACACAGAGCTTGATGTAGCGCTCCGAGTCCACACAGAGCTTGACGTCACGCTCGGCGTCTACACGGAGCTTAACGTCACACTCCGATACCACACGGAGCTTAACGTCACACTCAGAGACCACACAGAGCTTGACGTAAAGCTCCGAGACCACGCAGAGCTTGACGTAACGCTCCGAGACCACACAGAGCTTAACGTCATACTCCGAGTCCACACAGAGTTTGACGTCACGCTCCGCGTCCACACAGAGCGTGACGTCACGCTGCGTGTCACACTGACACACCTCACCTGCATAATTACATTACCTAAGTTTCGATTGCGATGCGTACCATACTTCTAAGTGCCAACGGTTTCATTGCCAACAGTTGTCACATCGTGACGAGCCATAAGCACAACTTCTAAAATACTTCAAAATATGTATAAATAAATAATAAGTAATTAATACAAGAGATAAAAATATTAAATTAATCACAAGAATCGAATTCTTGCAGCCATGTGTCTATATGTATAAATGAATATTAATTACTAGTTAATTATATCTATGTATAAATAACGTGAACTACATAAGAGTAAGGATAGAACGTGCTCGAACGAAGTGCGTGCGTGCGGAGGGCTCGCGCTAGTGGGTCGGGCCGCGGGCGCTACACGAAGTCCTCGGCACTAGCGCGGGCCCGCACTCACACGTAGTGGAGGGTGCGCGCTAGTGGGTCGGGCCGCGGGCGCTACACGAAGTCCTCGGCACTAGCGCGGGCCCGCACTCACACGTAGTGGAGGGTGCGCGCTAGTGGGTCGGGCCGCGGGCGCTACACGAAGTCCTCGGCACTAGCGCGGGCCCGCACTCACACGTAGTGGAGGGTGCGCGCTAGTGGGTCGGGCCGCGGGCGCTACACGAAGTCCTCGGCACTAGCGCGGGCCCGCACTCACACGTAGTGGAGGGTGCGCGCTAGTGGGTCGGGCCGCGGGCGCTACACGAAGTCCTCGGCACTAGCGCGGGCCCGCACTCACACGTAGTGGTGCTCGGCCAGTATGGGCTCGTCGTCGTCCAGGCCGGCCGCGGCCCAGTCCCGCGCGCGCGGCGCCAGGCCACACAGGCGCAGGCCGAAGAAGTCGGCGCAGTTGTGCAGCGGGCCGCGCGTGAAGGGGGAGCGGCCTCCGCGGGCCACGAAGTGCCGGTAGCGGCTGCGGTTCAGCTGCTCGTTGGTCGTCATGCCCAGGCACACCACCAGGTACAGCTGGCAGCCCGTCAGCACCGTCACCCAGAACAGGTGGAAGCTGGCGTTGAGCATGACCCAGGCCAGCCAGGGGTTGCAGCGGCACCAGTACCAGACCACGCCGGGCGCGGTGTCGTCGGCCACCGGGCACACCGCCGCGAAGTACTGCGCGCCGCCCCACAGCATCCACGCGCACATCACCAGCAGGCTCGCCAGGAACCCGATGAAGTAGCGGTGGTTCTTAGCGCCTGCAACAGACGTATCGCTCGCTCAGCGGACGCAGTCACGAGGTCACAGTCGCGCGCCGGCCTGCCACACTCACCGATGCAGTTGCCCACCCAGGGGCAGTGGTGGTCGAACTTGGCGACGCAGCGGTTGCACACGGAGCAGTGCTTGGAGCGCAGCGGGCGCCGCACCAGGCACGCGGAGCAGAAGCGAGCGGGCTCGAAGCCGCCGCGCGACGACTCCGACAGCTCGATGATGGTCTGCAACAGGAGCGTGCGGGGTGAGGGCGGGGCGGGGCGGGGCGGCGCGGGCGGGGCGGGGGGCAAGTACTCACGCGCAGCTTGTCCTGGCGAGACGCGCTGATGACGCCGGGGTCCGAGCGCCACGAGCGCAGGAAGGTGTACCACAGCGCGCCCGAGCAGAGCACGAACATCAGCGAGGCGCCGGCGCCCACTACGCCCGCCACGAACACCGCCCACGTGATGTAGAACCACACCTGCACAGAGCACACGCTCACCGTATTAGTACATTACTGCCGCGGCCTATAATGGCTACTTTGCTAATCGCGCTGATGATGGCCGACAGCGCAGCGTAGCGCAGCTCCAGGCCGACACAGCGCGGTCAGCGTGCAGCACTTGATGGACGAGCTGAGATAAAGGCCGAGGGCGTAGGCCGAGGCCTTTACAGCAAGGACAGCAAGGGCTGCAATGATGGCCCAGCTGGAAGGCCTAGAGCGTAGCTAGGCTAGCTCGAGGCCATCATAGCGTGACCAGCGAAGAAGACATAGTGGGCCAAGGCTTGTATAGTGCTTTACTCAAAAATGCAAGTACCTAACCTACATAAAACCAGCAAGTGATTTAAATAAAATATATATTAATTAACTAGAAAATTAATTAAAATAACAATTATGAAAAATACAGTTACTAAAATTCAACACCGACTTTCCCGGTTTCATATTAGGTACTTTATAATAATTTGTTTGCGATAATTTTAATGCGATGTTTGACTGCTTGCTATATTTTCTTCATTTATTACTTCATTTACTTATAGCAAAAAAGTCACTAAATAAAAATAAAAAATTCGCTGAACCGCGCTTTTGTTCCTTTTTTGTATTTTTTTATAAATATGGAATACAATCTTTTTGTGCCTACCTCTTTATATACAAACAGCTGTGTTTTAAATAAAGTCTTTTACTAAAAAATACATGTAATGTGGTCATTATTTTGACAATCTTGTTTGAGCAAAGTAGACTTTGCCGGTCTGTTTCAAGTAGCGGCCAGCAATGTTTTTGCTGGCCGCTCTACCAGGCCGGCAAAACATTGCCGGACGCTATTTTGACGTTTCAACGTTTTAAAAAAACAAATGCAAAAAGATTTTATTTAAAACACAGCTGTTTGTATATAAAGAGGTAGGCACAAAAAGATTGTATTCCATATTTCAAAAAAAAATACAAAGAAGGAACAAAAGCGCGGTTCAGCGAATTTTTTATTTTTATTTAGTGACTTTTTGCTTTAAGTAAATGAAGTAATAAATGAAGAAAATATAGCAGTCAAACATCGCATTAAAACAACGACGATATAATACTAGACTACGCATTGCACGATCTAACGAACAAAACTATTCTGCCAACTCGCTGAGGTACTACGTAAGCGAGGGGGGCAGGGTACTGCGTTGTGATTGGCTAACTCAAGGTCTGTTCTGTCTCAACGTATGTTTACGGCTCACAGGATTGGTCGAAATGAGACGGATATAAGACTTTTTTGCCTAATGTGTTGGCAGACATCGGTCGCCTGTTATTAGGAGTCTAGTATTATATCGTCGTTGCATTAAAATTATCGCAAACTATTAGTAAGTAATATGAAACCGGGAAAGTCGGTGTTGAATGTTAGTTACTGTATTTTTCATAATTGTTATTTAAATTAAATTTCTAGTTAATTAATATATATTTTATTTAAATCACTTTACAAAGATACTAAATTAAAATTAAAACTAAAATACCTATTATCAATTTAAACTATAGAAATATAAAAATACTAAATTAAAATAAAACTAAACTAAACTAAATTATAGAGCATCGAAAAATTAAATCACTTACTTGTTTTATGTAGGTTAGGTACTTGCATTTTTGAGTAAAGCACTATACAAGCCTTGGCCCACTATGTCTACTTCGCTGGTCACGCTATGATTGCCTCGAGCTATAGCCTAGCTACACTCTAGGCCTTCCAGCTGGGCCATCATTGCAGCCCTTGCTGTCCTCGCTGTAAAGGCCTCGGCCTACGGCCTCGGCCTTTATCTCAGCTCGTCCATCCAGTGCTGCATGCTGACCGCGCTGTGTCGGCCTGGAGCTGCGCTACGCTGCGCTGTCGGCCATCATCAGTGCGACCAGCAAAGTAGCCATTATAGGCCGCGGCAGTAATGTACTATTACTGTTTTCAGTGAGAAAATAGTAGATTGTATGATTTGTATGACAAGGGAGCAAAGTAATATTTTTACGGCGAGGGCTCTTTTGAATCCAGGACAAAGTGAGGGATTCTATAGTAGAATCCTGAGCGTAGCGAGGGATTCTTTAGTAGAATCCTGAACGTAGCGAGGGATTCAAAGTACGACGCCCGAGCCAAAAATATATTTCGCAGTCCCAGTAGTTTAGAATTCACTCGTTCACACTCACAGTCGGGGCCCATTCAAATTATAC
This sequence comes from Agrotis clavis, assembly GCA_954870645.1. Classification (NCBI taxonomy): domain Eukaryota; kingdom Metazoa; phylum Arthropoda; class Insecta; order Lepidoptera; family Noctuidae; genus Agrotis; species Agrotis clavis. Next base: position 27,279,163 of record OX940927.1, on the reverse strand, counting down.
CAATCAAATCTTCCCAAGGGGCCCCGACTGTGAGTGTGAATGAGTGAATTCTAAACTACTGGGCTTGTTTCTTTCTTTTTAGTTTTTTTACGCAGTCGGGTTTTATGTTTTTTTAAATATTTATTTTATTTTACTTTTTTTAGTTTTTGTTAGCATTTATCAGTCCAAATTAAATTGATACATATAAGTTATATATATTTTGGTAAACCATTTTTAAAATCCTTTAATTTGATACCCCACTTGATAGAATGTGAGAGATTTAAAAAAATATATTTTTAGTCCGGAACCGTTTGCACGCGAGTTCGACTCGCACTTGGCCAGTTTTATGTACCCAGTGACACTCTCACGTTTAAGACGAATCTAACGACACCTCTCAAGTTAAAATCCATCAAGCCGTTTAGGCTGCAGAGCAACACAACGAAACATACATACATACACTCGAAAAACATAACCCTCCTGGCGCAGTCGGGTAAAAAGACAGAAAATCGAACAAAGACAATTTATTGTTATGACAATTGTTTCTAATAATCCGTGAAATTGACGAAAACGCGGGCTGTAGTTCGCGCGTTTTTAAATTGATTTTTTTTATTCAGCCAGCGACGATGTGACTATGGGCCGTCGTACCAGCCAGTCTTTATTCAAACAATATTTGCGTTCGATTTCTTTGGCGCTGAACACTAAGATGTTCCAAATTCAAAAAGTGCGCGGCAATAGTAGATTGTATGACAAGGGAGCAAAATGATATTTTTACGACGAGGGCGCTTTTTTGAACGTAGCGAGGGATTCAAAGTACGTCGCCCGAGCCAAAAATATATTTTGCGCCCGAGTGATACACTCTACTTTTCATCACCCACTATGAGAAAATAAAAAGCGCCTCATATTTTATTGTAATATTATTATTAAATAAAACATAATATAGTAACAACTAAATTAAAATTATCTCATAATAAAACAACTAAAAACTTATATTTACATTTGAGACATTTTCGCAATTATGAAAATTATATACAAGATTCCATTGAGAACGAGACAAAAACATGTGAACGCATCGTGAAAAACATTAAATTACAACCTACAGTTAATGCATCCATGCCACTGTCCGAAAAAAAAAGTACTTATATAAATAATTATATTGTCCCTTGTCATACAATCTACAATTTTTATTCAGCCAGCGACCCGGCGTGACTATGGGCCGTCATTCCAGCCAGTCTTTATTCAAACACTATTTGCGTTCGATTTCTTTGGTGCCGAGCACTAAGATGTTCCAAATTCAAAAAGTGCGCGGCAAAGTTCTTTGCGGCGCACTTATAAAGAGGATTAAAAACTCATTCCTGCCCGCTAAAAGTTCCCTATAGAAAACACTAGTTTTGGGCGCACTTAAAGGCGAACCAAGTCGTCCTTTTCGAATAGGTGGGATGAAAAGTTATTTGCGGCGCACTTATGAACTTATAAAGAGGATTAAAAACTCATTACTGCCCGCTAAAAGTTTCCTATAGAAAACACCACTTTTGGGTGCACTTAAAGGCGAACAAAGTCGTCCTTTTCGAATAGATGGGATGAAATAGTAGATTGCGGCGCACTTATGTACTTAAAAAGAGGATTAAAAACTCATTACTGCCCGTTAAAAGTTTCCTATAGAAAACACCACTTTTGGGTGCACTTAAAGGCGAAACATCATCCTCGGAACGCGCCCGACCCCATTAGTCGTGTCGTTGAAACCTTTTATCGGAAAAATAGTTCTCGGTTATCACAACGCATAATTTCGCGAGAATCACTTACCCAGTGTAACACAATTACCTAATAACTATTTACTGTGCCTGTATAAGGTGTAATTCGATCATTTAATTAAAGAACAAAAGTGCCGTTTCATACTGCCGAATCCCGCGAGTGCACGTAAACTTCGCGGTTGTGTGTATCGGTATTGACTATGTGCGAAGTGGGTGGTGGGGAACGGCAAATCGATCGTAGCGCACGACGTGGCAGAAATGTGAATTAATTCTGGGCTGTCATATGTGTCAAGTTGCTTTATTTTCATAACTTTCTTTATAATTTAATACGAAAACTTTAACTTTAACTTTTCCCGTTCGTTCTAAGCTCTTCCACTTCTCTCACATGCTGTGCTAATACTAATTTTTTCCCTTTTTGCTCAGTTTGAGGTTGGAAATGTATTTTATGCTTAACCGATTCAAATCCCGTGCGTATTATAATATCCATATTTTCCACGAGGAAGAAAATCGCTAGGTATAATATACACACTCACTTTTTACACTATTTTTTCAATTTCGTTGAAAAACTAGTCGAAATTTAATATCACAAAGATATCTTATCATCTAGTTGACATGATTTGACAGATGACAAGTCCTGAATAGTTGCGGCCACTAGGGGCGCTGTCATCGCGCACACAACGAATAGCGGCGAGAATCCTGCGAGCGCGCAGCGTAACCGGTCTCTGTACTACCAACCTAATAACAAAATAGTAAGCGTTCCAGCGACAGACACAGTTCGACTACTTTGCATTGTGCCTTCACGCATCTGGTGGCGCCACCCCGGCTGTACATAGAACAATTTCTGCAATTTTTACCTATAAAGATAACAGCGGTCGCCTGCCTCAAATCCGCTTCTATCAACTCGCTGCACCATCTACAGCGTGTTTGGTTCGCACAGGTACTCTGCATGATCAAGCTGTATTATTGTTAAACCTAAACGAAACATGGCAGGCGTACACCGCACCTCTCCGAAAACTGGTAAAACACAGAATTCAAATCTTAGTCTAAGCCAGAGCCAGACCCAATCAGAACCGGACATCAACACTGCAATAAGTCTAAGTGATTATGTCAACACCAACCCGAACAAACGCCCCCGCCAGGACTACTCGCCGCAAGGTGTTACTGCCGCAAGCACGCAAGATTCCCAATTTAAATTGGAGCAGTGGAAAGAAGAGCAAAATAGCACCATAACTAAACTGCTTAGCGACCAGACGGCGGTAATCTCAAAACTTTCGTCAGACATTGGAGAAATAAAAACTCAAAATTCTGAAATCCAACTATCTAATGTGGAACTACGTAAATCGAATGAAGAGATTGTGAAATCGATGAATTTTTTCAATAAACAGTTTGAAGACCTTAAAAAAGAGGTTGCGGACCTAAAAAAAGAGCGACAAGAGCAAAGACAGTATATAGAACATTTGGAAAATAAAATACTTGATCTACAATATAAACAAAGGTCATCTGGTATCGAAATACGAAACATTCCATTATCAAGCAATGAATCGAGTTCCAGTCTCTTGAAAACGGTATGCAGTATTGGCGAAACTGTTGGAATACATATATCGGAAGCGGAAGTGCGAGATATTTATCGCTTACCCGGGAAGCCATCTACCCCTGCTAACACACGTCCGATCATTGCGGAATTCTCCTCTGTCCAAAAAAAAGATGCGGTTGTATCAGCTGTTCGGTCGTTTAACAGAAACAAAAATAAAGATGAGAAAATAAATACTGCGCTTATCGGTATCACAGGAGCAAGTCAACCAGTGTACGTTGCGGAACAACTTCCTCCCAACACTAAGAAGCTATTTTACATGGCACGAGATTTTGCCAAAAATAATGGATACAAATTTTGCTGGATATCCAACGGCAACATTTTCATGCGTAAATTGGAAGGTGATAAACACATGATAATTCGCACAGAGAGATGCCTCAATGATATTAAAACCCATACTACCTGACTATTACTCCTTATTGTTATAATAATTGCTTGGTCTGTTCTGAAATATAAGATTGCCATTTTAATTCACTCACACATACTCTCCTTCACACACATCATATTCTCTCCCGATCATACGAAAAACACCACACATTACAACAACAACCACTCATACTCATTCAATCAACAGATATTGTCATCTTTCACACATAAAGTATACATAGCTACATACGGCCTCTCCGCTTTTTCACTCCTTTCTCCTTTCACAGAACACACTCTTGCGCCACGTTTTGACAACAACGTAACGTTCAAATGGCTTCCATAAATAACATAAACAAGGAACTAGACCTACTTAGCGTAGGCAACTCATACACCTGTACTCCTGAGGACTGTCCGTTATACATTAACAACTCAGATAACAATATAAAAATCTTACACCTAAATATACGTAGCATAAATAAAAACTTTAATCAGTTACAGGTACTGTTGCACCGCACTAAAACTTTCTTTGATATCGTCGTCCTAACGGAATGCTGGCTCAGTAAGGTTACTAATGTACCTGTGCTACAGGGTTTTCAATCTTTTTCTACTAGAGTCAATTCCAACCAAAACGATGGGATCGTTATTTATATTAAACTGGGTCTTCACGCCACTTTCTCTGAACCCAATTTCATAGGTGGGAACTGCCTTGTCTGTCAACTAGACAACAAACAATTTACAGTTGTGGTAATATATCGCTCTCCTTCATTTTCTTCGAAGGAAAGTTTCGATACATTTTTAGATATCTTAAACAGCGTCTACTCGAAGGTCTCACCTTGTCGAAACATTGCCCTAGTTGGGGACCTAAACATTGATATAAAACAGTGTAGTAGAAACGACCGGACTCTGAACTATCTGTTGCTTAATTCATCACACGGACTTCTCCCCTCTCACCTGATTCCGACTAGGCTTGATAACTGTTTAGATCATGCTTTCGTAAAAACGAACTTACCCGTCACCACGCTAGTTCTAGACTGTGACATTACGGATCACAAGCCAGTCCTACTCACTATAACTAATGCGAATCCCAAGCGTCAAAATAGTTTCTTGTCTACCACTATAAACTATGATGCAGTCAAATTACAAATTGAAAACACGGACTTTTCAGCCATATATAATATAGCTGATCCGAATACATCTTTGGACACTTTTATTTCAATGTTGTCATCTGCTATTACCCTACACACTAAAACTATCCAAATTCCGAGGAAACTTAGAACTCTCAAGCCCTGGATAACACCTGGTCTTCTAAAGTGCATCAAACACCGCGACAAGTTACACATTAGTACAAAAAAGAACCCGGATAATGTTATAATCAAAACCACCTTCACGCGCTATCGTAACTTTTGTAACTCTCTGCTACGGAAATTAAAAATTGCCCACGAAAAAAATGAACTAAATAAAACTAAAAACAACCCTAAAGCTCTCTGGAACACTGTAAAAAACATTACCAACACAAATAAAATCAAAACAATACCTATTGAACTTCTTAAAATTGGCGACAGCCCCCAATCGTCTATAAATGCGGTCTGCAAATTCTTCAGTAATGTAGGTAAATCCCTAGCGGCCAATATTTTGCCTGATAACCACACACCCCCACAAGTGTCTAGTAGACAGAAAATTAATCTCACTGGCCATACCACCTCCCCCTCTCCCGTTGACTCTCTGGTGTTACTTGATGTCGACGAGTCAGAGATCGAATCGCTTATTCTGCAACTGCGCAAGGACTCCGCAATAGGCTGGGATGGTATACCCCCCACGGTACTTAAACAATGCCGAAAGACACTGGCGCAGCCATTGGCATATATCTTCAACAGCTGTCTCCAAAAAGGAATTTTCCCGATTGCACTTAAAAAAGCGATCCTTCATCCAATCCATAAGGGGGGGAGCAGAAGCTGTGTCAACAACTACAGACCTATCTCGGTTCTGAGTGCACTATCCAAAATACTCGAAAGGGTCCTTAGTAGTCGCCTAAATAAATTCCTGGATAAACATCATATCATATCGGATAACCAGTATGGTTTTCGTACTGGAATTTCAACGGAAGACGCAGTTCTTGATCTGACACAGTTAATCGCCAAGAACCTTGACAACAAAATCAAAAACCTGGGCATCTTTCTTGATCTCTCTAAGGCATTCGACACATTTTCTGTTCCCCTACTTGTGTCTAAAATGGATCTACTTGGTATAAGAGGTATCGCTCTTCAGATCTTTAAGGACTACCTAAATGGGCGTACCCTAAGAACCAAAGTAGGAATGCACCTTAGTGACGAAGAAACCATATCTTACGGTGTACCCCAAGGAAGCATTCTTGGTCCCATTCTGTTTCAGATATATGTTAATGACCTGTGTCATATGTCTCTCCCAAATGCCAGAATTTTTGCCTATGCAGATGATACGGTGATCTTAGTAAGCGGATCAACTTGGGACAGTGTTAAAAGCAATGCCGAATCTGCTCTACGTAAGGTAATAAGATGGCTTAAATTAAACTTGCTTACCCTAAATTCTGACAAAACCTCATATATTCCGTTCCACATTCGCAAAAACAATGCTCCAGACCACACATACTCTATAACTGCACACACTTGCTCCTCCTTTACATCTACATGCCACTGTCCATCACTCACAAGAACTGAGAATATCAAGTATCTCGGGGTTCAGATAGATGCAGGTTTACGGTGGGATAAACAAAGTAACGCCCTCACCACCCGAACGTTAAGACTCGTACATATCTTTAAATCTCTTAGGGAGTCGGCGGACCCAGATACTCTAAAAATGGTCTTCTATGCGCTTTGCCAATCAGTGATTGGATATTGCATTACTGTCTGGGGTGGTGCATTTAAGACCAGTCTTCTGAGAGTGGAACGAGCACAAAGGGCCATCCTGAAGGTTATGTTACGGAAACCCTTTCGTTACCCAAGCAAACAGCTCTATACAGATTTTAGGGTTTTGACTGTCCGACAGCTGTTTGTGCTTCGGACCATTCTCAGAAGACACGCAAGTGTCTCACTACCAGATCCGAATAAACGAACTTTCATTGTACCAGGCATACAACACAAAACTTCCTTTGCTAGAAACCACTATTACACATTAAGCACACACATCTACAGAAAAACTAATAAACAGCTCAATATTGTTTATTTAAACAAACATAATGTAAAATCTAAGGTTACCGAATGGCTTCTTCAACAAGATTATTCTCAAACGGAGTCATTACTCTCATATACTACCTGACAATATCTAATGTTAAAGCTTACACACAAATCATTCCACATAAACACGTACACGTACACACACATACACACACAAACACATACACGCATGCCCACTTCCTATTTTTTCTTTTTTATCTTATTATAGCACCTTTATTTATAATTGTTAAGTAAAGTATACCTGTCTCGCTACTAAATTACACACAGCAATAATCAATCCGAAACTTAAACTGTACCTATCTTGTATGAATTCAAAATTGTATAACTGTTCCGTTGAAAACTGCCTCTTAAGATACAGGTGACCCTAGTTTAAGAGGCAGGGCTCATATATTCTGTATACAGATATCTACCGTGTTTGCGCACTTATGTATGTATTGTATTAAGTTTACCTACTTACTTAACTGCTAAGCCCAAATCTGTAAACTCTGAATTAAATAAAAATTATTATTATTATTAAACAAGTCGTCCTTTTCGAATAGATGGGATGAAAAGTAACTTTTAGACGTAGAAAAACTTTGCTGCCGAGTGCAACAAAGAACTTTTCCCCTCACACAGCGAGGAAATGTAGTGGGGCCGGCCAGTGTAGAACGTAATTGAATACAAGACGCGTTCGAATTTTGAAATTGAGACAGAGAGAGCATCCCGATAGTGTGGAGGGCACGACTTGTGGCGAGAATTCACGGCAAGAATTCTTGCCGTCAATTCACGGCACTAATGTGGAGCCGCCATTAGGTATTCATGTCTTTAGTACTTAAACCTAAGTTCTTAACTTTTATTTCAACATTATTTTTGATTTGTTTTTTCATTTTTTTTTTTGGGCCTTGGCTTTGGCCCTCCTAAAGGATGGCGACCGTGTGCATTGCACCCTTTGCACATATGGTAGCGGGGGTCCTGCTTATTAACAACAGCAAGTGTAATAATACAGGGTTGATTTTTTTTTTCCAGAATCAGCGGATTCGATTCCTTGCCCGGATTATGGATTTTTCAATAATCCAATGATGCAGTTTTAGTTTTCGTCAAAATCGGCCTCGAAACTACTTTCAACGTTTTTTGATATTTCTTGTAGTTTCGGATATAGCCGTCCACGCTCAGTTGAAAAATTCACCCTGTACACGGTACGAGGGCTGCACTAAAAGTATCGGGAATGGAATATTTTCACTGTTCTAATAATTATAACGTTTGTCTCGCTTTAGTAGCGAATGAAGCGAGACAACATAGCGGACAAGCCTTTTAAACTCCCAAGACATTGGTTGCTAGTATGTACTTAATAACAGCCGCATTAAAGTGGCTATAACTTTTTTCTCACGGCGATTTGAAATGAACCGCCGCAGTAACTATTGTAGTAAAAAAACTTTTTCTAAAATAATGTGACCGCCTTGTGAATGTGCAAAAGAAACTCTATCGAATGGTATAATAATACAGGGGGGTGTTTTTTTTTTGCAATAAACAGCGGGTTCGATTCCTGGCCAGGATTATTGATTTTTCTAAAATCCAATGATTCAGTTTTAGTTTTCGATAAAATCGGCCTCGAGACTGCTTTCAACGTTTTTTGATATTCCTCATAGTTTCGGAGATAGCCATCCACTCCCAGTTGACAAATTCAGCCTGTGTACAGGACGGACCACGGCTATGCCACATGGAGGGAATAAGGAACATTTTACTGAAAGAACAATTTAAGCTCAAAATGAGTCCCATCCCATACTGTTGAATACAAAGTCGCATTATTATATTGGGTGTCGCTCGAGGGTAGCTCTATTCTACTAATAGGCAGTTTTTTCTGTATCTACGTTATGTTTGCCCAACCTATGGCTATGGCACGAACCGAAAACTGAATAATGGAAACATTTATTTTCTACATTTTTAACATAGCCATGCTTATGGCAATAGAAATGTTCCCACATGCTGTAATGTTGTCTCTGCTTTCGTGGACAAAACACGAGCTGCGAGGCTCACCTTGGTCGCGAGGTACACACTGAGCGGGAAGATGTTTTTGAGGTCGTCGTCGAACAGCAGGTTGCTGAGGAAGTGCAGCGCGCCGTAGAAGCACACCAGGATGAAAGCCTTCACCAGGTACAGTGCGTCCATCTCCAGCACCAGCCCCGTGAGGTAGAACGCCACGAACGGCATCACCACCACACACCACCATCTGAATTTCTGTCACATAAAACCAACGTTTCATAACAATAGTGTGTCAAATCTTTAATCGAATAATAGATAGGTAGATAAATAAAGAAAAACATGAGTTTTTCTCTTTAATCAATTTGAGTGGAGTTCGCAGGGGGTCAACACATCAACATGAAAACCTGGGATTTCCGTTACAGTTAATGACATTTTTTAATATTCAAAATGGAATGTTTAACTAAGTTAATTTATTGAACCATTAAAAAAAAAAACTTAATTAACGGTTTTTGGAGATCTTTACTTGAATTTACTAAAAAAACTATTAAAGAATATAAGACTTTTCCAAAAAAAAACGACTAAAAATCTACAACTTATAACACCAAATGCGCAAAACCTCTCGTGGGGTAACTCAGCCCATGTTACTGTACAATTTTTACCCGACTGCGCCAGAAGGAGGGTTAAGCTTTTTGAGTGTATGTATGTATGTGGGTATATTTCTTTGGCACGCTCTGCAGCCTAAACGGCTTGATGGATTTTAACTTGAGAGGTGTCGTTAGATTCGTCTTTAAACGTGAGAGTGTCACTGGGTACATAAAACTGGCCAAGTGCGAGTCGTACTCGCGTGCAACTTCCGAACTACCGGGTGTCACCACTGCGAGGGTCCATATTGGCTCACGTAAAGTTGTTTACCCGAAATTGTTTTTCCTAACGATTTTTAGTCCGAATGATCACTCTTCCTAAAATTTTTCATCCTAAAGTTTTCATTCATAGTTTTTGTAGTGCTACCGGCGATGTTCATAACACTCATGTTTCCGAAAATTGTTATCAATAATATCGTTATTGTAAATATATTTAAACTCCTACTGTTTTTTATCGTAACGTTTTTATCCTTAAACATTATTACGATAAGATTTTTAGTTAGTCATTTTACTGGATTTAGTCAAACTAAATCCAGTAAAATGTCAGAAAAGTCGACGGAGCACCGCTTCGGTGCTCCTACTTCTGGGTGGTTTAAAAAAAAAATAACCACGAAGGGGATGGCTTCGGCTTGGCCGGCCAGTAAGCCGAAGCTGCGGTGGTGAGCGTTGAAATCATCTGCGACGATAAGCTCGCGTGGGGCCACGCAAAACCCCGCAGCGCCGGAGCCATGACAGAAACAATGCTTGTTGCATGTTGCATGCTTGCTTGAATGCTGCGTCTTTTGCTGCATGTTACATGCTGCGTGTTTTGCTGCATGTAACATGCTGCGTGCTTGCTGCTTGTTGCAGGCTACATGCTTGCTTGCATGCTGCATGCTTGCTTGCATGCTGCATGCCGCTGTGCCGCATGCTTGCTTGCATGCTGCATGCTTACTTGCATGTTTTTGTGGTGCTTGTTTGCATATTGCATGTCTGTTTGTATGCTGTATGCAAGTGTATCACAATACAAACCTTTTTACAAACACAAGAACAACACAATATTCAATAACAAGTCACAAAAGAGTATCAAGAATCACACAAAATGCGCAAAAAGATTCGAACACACGTGCTAGCCAGAACACCCCTCATAGTGCAACTATGTAATTAACAGCAAATGTCATTAATGAAAATACAATATCCGTCAGAGTTATATTATCGAATATGACATTTGCACAATTATTTTGTATTGTCTACCTACATTTCGATGGCGCCTGCAAAAAATGTATCAGCAATAATTAGTGTGCACAAACTAGACGTTTGGTGAAATGAAAATATGGCAACTAAAACAGTGGTACACTGAATGTTTGGAAACATAATACTCGTACTTCGAACAACCGTCGTTTCGAGTAAGTGTAACATCGGTAAAAAGTTTTTCGGCCAAATGAAGTGTTGGAGTAACGAAAAAAAAACGAATAGGTTTTATATGTACACTTCTCATCAAAAAAATCGAAACACTTTCGTTTTTATTGTTTTTGTCCTAATTTTTTACAAAAGAGAATTAATTCCATGAAAAAAAAACATTACTGTGTAGCTGGCAGTTTGGTCATTACAGTAAGAAGAAAAAAATCAAAATTCGAAATAATTTCATTTGTTTATCCTATAAATGAAATAAATCACTGTTTTGAGACAAATGTGTATTTAGGGTTGGAGTACGTTTCTCGTTTAAAAACTAAAAATTAGCGCTTGTCTTTAAACTTTCTGTTTCTTATTTCATTTACTGTGACTTTGGGACGTCTGAAAAAACTTTTTTTTCTAAAACATATGGATACTTCGCCCGCAGAAGCCGCCCAAGTGGTGGCATTGCTGGATTCTGGACTTAGTCAGCGTGTTGTGGCTGCAAGATTGCATCTAAGCTTATCATCTGTTCATAGAGTCTACAAACGCTATCGGGAGACTGGTTCGTTCACGCGCCGTTCAGGATCTGGCAGGAATCGGGTCACTTCTGAGCGAGATGATCGATTTATTGTAACAACTTCTTTACGAAATCGACGCCTTAACGCTTTTCAACTGCAGCAGCAGCTTCGCGTTGTACGAAGAGTAGCTGTAAGTGACTCTACAATAAGAAGAAGGTTGAAGGAACGCGGATTGGCACCGCATAAGCCAGCGAATGGGCCGAAATTAACTGCAGACCATCGAAGAGCGCGCCTTAACTTTGCACGCGAGCACCTAACTTGGTCATACCTTCAGTGGAGCAAAGTACTGTTTTCTGATGAGTGTAAAATTATGCTGTATGGTAACGACGGAAGGAACAAGGTCTACAGAAGAGATGGAGAACGCTTTGCACAATGCTGCATTGAAGAAAAGGTCAGCTATGGTGGCGGTTCGTGGACGGTTTGGGGAGGAATCAGCGCCGACGGTAAGACAGAACTTGCCTTTGTGTCTGGGCCACGGCTGCCTGCACTAAACTCTCATCGGTACATCGAACAGTGTCTTGAACCTCATGTGATGCCCTATGCACATTTTATTGGCAACGACTTCATATTCATGCACGACAATGCTAGAGCTCACACCGCGGGCGTCGTACGAGATTATCTTACCGAAGTCGGTATCTCCATTATGGTATGGCCAGCAAGAAGCCCGGACATGAATCCCATTGAACATCTATGGGATGAATTAAAGAGACGAATTCGAGCAAGAGATCCAGCCCCAGAAACACTTAGCCAGCTGCAAAATGCAATCCAAGAGGAATGGGATAATATACCACAACATGTGATCGTGACTCTCATCCGATCGATGAAGAACCGTATGGAAGCAGTAATAAGAGCTCGCGGAGGGAATACAAGTTATTAAATAAACGTTTCTTACATTTTTTTTTCATTTACGCGTGTTGTTTTACCCATTTCCTTCATATTCCATACAGGGTAAAAATTACTCATTATACAAAATACGAAACCTATGAAGACTTAATTTGAATTTAGAACATTAACATTAGGATTTAAAAACCTCATACTACTCACTATTAAATGACATTTTACATTTATTCCTAAATATACACATTTTTCTGATAATCCTTATCAAATCATAAACTGCGAGGTGTTTCGATTTTTTTGATGAGAAGTGTATATGTATACAAATTGTTTAATTTAATTCAATTTATTTGTGAACATAGGTATATTGTTTGAACGAAAAAATTATAACTATTTTTATGATGTAATTTGATTTAGTATCTATTAAGGATCATTTCATTGTATGGGATGGAAAATGTCTTAGCAACAGAAGTGGGTCAAATCTAATGAAATACTGACTACTACTGATAAACTTTATGCTGTTAGAAGAAACTTTACTGTTCTTTTGACCCACTTCTGTTGCCCAGACATTTTCCTTCCCATACAATGAAATTATCCTTAATAACATCATAAAAAATATTAGTAATTTTGTCATTCATACAATTGGTATGAAAAAATATTTTGCATTTGACCTACTTCCGCCGTCCCGCTTTTTTTTCTTCCGATACAATGATATGATCCTTACATGAAACAGAGTCGAACGGCATTAAAAAAAACGCCAAAATTGTCAACATCAAAAAAGAGCTAAAGGTTCCTAAGAAAGTGTTCCTGTATCTCTTATGGATTCGGATTTCTCCCTTTTGGCAAATTTAAAAGAAATACCCTATAGATATCTATATTAATAATTTCGTGCAGGGCTACGGTAGACTCGATCGAAAGCTTGCCTGATTAATAAAACATTAAAAAATAAAGATTTCGAGTCGACAACATATATCCGCAAAATTCGGATTGTCGAGTATTTTGTACATTTCTAATGATTTTCTGACCAGACAGATCGCAGCCGCCATTTTTGACATCGGGTAACATGTTGAGAAGCTTTTTTAATTTTCTTTGTTTTTGGCAACCGAGTCGATAGCACTGTTAGCATGCCAGTGTCATGTGGTGTATTAAGTACTAAACCTCCTCGACACGTTGCGATATTATTTAGAAAAAAAACTATGAACTGTAAGGCCAGGTTCTCACGGCGATTATTTTCCCGTATACCGTATAAACGATTTTAACGAATAGAGGAGTGACAACAGAATATATGTGAAAACTTAAAAATTGTTTACACGGCGTTCGTACGGGAAAATCCCGTGTTCGAGAAATATATTTTACCGTATACCGTGCGAAGTTGTCACCGGAACGCCGCGTCTCGAAACGATTTTATCGAATACGACTCGCAGTGGCGCTTATGTTCATGTTGTGTCGTTCACACGACTCGCCCATTCGAGAATCGTACGCACTCGCATGCGTGGCCCGAAAAAATCGAATCGAATGGTTGCCGTGTGAACGACTGCATCGTATACGGTAAAACCGTATACGTGAAAAAATCGAATCGAATGGTCACCGTGTGAACCTGGCCTAACTTATGTCAGTGTCAAACAAACGTGTAGCCGTAAACAATGATGACAGTGGCAACCACGAATGCCTTTCTGATCGAGAACGATATTACCTCCGGCTTCTTCACGTCAAAGGGCCGACTTGCTTCAGAGAGGAAAGGACCTATGAAAATATTATTTACTGGCTTCCAGTCCCGGCTTCGCACGGGTGGACATGATATAATATTTATAGCCTATGTTACTCGCTGCGGCGCGCAGTATGGAGGGAGCGACTGTCGCAACCGAGCTCCGGGCATGCCGCAATCGCGGTGGTAAGACCCCTCTTTGATGAGTGGCTGGATAGGCGTCACGGCGTCCTGACCTTCCGCTTGACGCAGGTCTTCACCGGACACGGATTTTTCGGGAGGTACCCGTGTCTGATGACGAAGGAGGCAAGGTCTGGGTGTCACCGATGCGAGGATCGGCCGGAAGACACGGTGGAGCATACGGTGCAGGACTGCCCCGCGCGCAACAGAGCACCGCCGTGTCCTCACGACGGCAATAGGCGGAGACCTCTTGCGCCCTATCTCTGTCCGACCATGGACCAACGAATTATTCCCGTTGGATCCCACTTTTGAATCCCACTTGAATATTTTTCGACGGCGCGTTGTATTCCACGCGCGCCTCAAAGAGTGCAGTCAGCATTATGATGGGGCCCCTCTGTAGAGGGCCAAAGCCTGCCAGGGTCGCGGGACCAACGAATTACTGTGATCCCTGAATGTAAAGGGCTATTGAAGGACACCGTGGATTTTAGTCAGTACGAGTCTGACAGCCCTGGGTGGGAGGACTTATTTGATGATGTTACACACTAAAAAAAACATACAAAAATACAAATCTTTCCTCTTCATAATAGATATTAGGAGTCTGAAAAGTGTTGGTATGGTGGTACATGCATGAACTGTGTTGGTACGGCGAATCCCCGCTGCCTCGACAAGTTTAGTGCGGCGGGAAGAGCTCCGAAGCGATCTCAGGGCGGTATGAAGGGAGCGACTGTCGCAAACGATCTCCGGCCAATAGGCGCGAACAATGGGCGAAAAACTGCAGTTTTTATTTAGGTACTATATTTATTAAACACAATGAATGAAGCTATACGAATCTATGCCTTGCATACCTTTAATACCCATTCCTTGAGAACCGATGACTACAGAAATATCTACCTACATTTTGTACCAGATCTGTAGTTATGAGTCATGTTTCACCCGAGCGAAGCCGGGTTTTCATCTAGTATATGTATATTGCCGTGGTCCGACTTAGGTAATGCACACAAAGAAATTATAAAAAACAAACCTCATCTTCCAACCCGGCTGGTCACCGTGGAGGATTATGACCAAAACCCTCTGAAGAATAAATTCAAACATTCCTCAAAAATACATAAAGTGACACAAGCAAAAGAATTAATAAATTCTACAAACAAAATAAATGAAGAGCTATACATAATAACTTTCAACGTTAGAACTTTATCTACTCACGAACGCTTAATAGAACTTAGTGAAACAATTAAAGGAATTAAATACGACATAATTGGTCTATGTGAAATCAGGCGGACGGGCACTTTAATAGAGGAACACACAAATTTTATACTATGTCACACAGGCCACACACCTGGTAAATATGGAGTCGGATTCATAATAAACAAAGTTCGGAAACAATGGCTCGAAAGCTTTATGGGAATTAGTGACAGAGTAGCTTTATTAAACTTAAACATTCAAGGACTAGCCATGTCACTTATACAAGTTTACGCACCGACTGAAGCAGCTTGCGAAGAGGATATTAACACCTTCTATTCAGACGCCAACAAGGCCATCGAGCTAGGTTATGATAAATATATATTAATGGGTGATTTGAATGCCAAAATAGGACAACCAAGAAGAAATGAATGCTTAATAATGAAACCACACGGTTATGGCGAAAGAAACCAGAGAGGACAAAGGCTGATCGACTTTGCCGTGGAACACAAACTTGCAATTTTAAACACCTTCTTTCATAAAAAGCCCAGCCAAAGATGGACCTGGCGCTCACCGAACGGTAAACACAAAAATGAAATAGATTTTATATTGTCAAATCAACCCAACCTCTTCCAAAACATAGATGTTTTAAACCTCAACTTTCCTTCGGATCATAGACCGATCAGAGCAACCCTGACCATAACAAAACAAAAGAAGAAACGCACAGGATATAAAAACAATAGATACTCATCACTGAAAACTGATCAGGAAATAATAAATTACAAACAAAACATCTCATTTCACTTAAATAATATGAATAATTGGCAAGGGAAAACATCAGTACAGTCTTATTATAACACACTAACAAAGACTATTTTCCAGAGCTTACAAGACGCTCGAACACCTAACGATAAATCCAAAGGTAGCCACAAAGTTTTGAAAGAACGCACACTGGCACTTATCAAGAGAGACAGGAGCTACATCATACTAAGAACAAAACGCGGGCCTCAAAAAATGAATTAAAAGCGCTTTACAAACTAATAAGTAAATACATAAAACATGACTATAAAACTTACAGATCGAAGACTATTGAGAAACATTTGAAAAACGCGGGAAGCTCAAAAAGAGCCCTCAAAGAATTAAAAACCAACAAATTCTGGATAGATAGTCTAAATTGTGAAGGCATAATCGTAAACAATCGTAAAGAAATTATAGAGGTAGCAACAAATTTCTACAAAGATCTGTACAGTGCACAGGCGGAAAAGGTCCAAAATAATAGTAACTTTGCCAAAACAAACAAGAGCGGAAACATAACACCAATATCTGAAGCCGAAGTCATACAAGGTATAAAACGGTTAAAGTTAGATAAAAGTCCAGGACCAGATGGCATCACTAATGAAGCCATTAAGATCGCCTACCCGCTACTAACGTCACCTTTAACGCATCTATTTAACCTTATATTAGAAACCGCCGAAATACCATCGCAGTGGAAGGAATCAGAAATAATCCTAATTTTTAAAAAAGGCGACCCGAAAGATATCAAGAACTACAGGCCTATAAGCTTACTCTCGTGTGTCTACAAACTATTTTCCTCCATAATAAACAACAGAATAAGTGTTACACTAGAAGCAAAACAACCGATAGAACAAGCAGGTTTTCGAAGGAGCTTTTCGACTATTGATCATATACATACGCTAGAAATAGTAATGGAAAAATACCAGGAAAAACAAAGAGCGCTCTACATAGCGTACGTCGATTATCAAAAGGCTTTCGACACCGTGTCACACTCAAGTATATGGACTGCTTTGCAGGCTCAGGAAGTTGAACAAGAGTATATCGATATAATCAAAAATATTTACAAGGGTGGCATATCCAAAATAAAACTAGAATCTACTGGGCCTACATTTCCCATTAATCGAGGAGTGAAACAAGGAGACCCGCTATCCCCGAAATTATTTATATCTATCCTAGAGTCAGTAATAACAAGATTACATTGGGAAAAATCAGGACTAAATATAAACGGCAAATACTTAAGCCACCTGCGCTTCGCAGACGATTTGGTACTCCTATCAGAATCTAGTACACAACTGCAGACCATGTTAGACTCACTAAATACAGCTAGTAAACAAATAGGACTAGAAATGAATCTTTCTAAAACAATGGTCATGACAAACAGCAGAAACAGAAGAATAACAGTAGACAATGAAACCTTGAAATATACAGAAAGTTACATTTACCTTGGAAAACAAATTGGATTTGACAGAAAACATAACGAACTAGAAGTTGAACGTAGAGCACAAAATACCTGGAACAAGTACTGGTCCTTTAGTGAAATATTCAAAAGTAATATGCCAATAAATATAAAAACCAAAGTTATGACATCATGCCTTCTACCATGCCTAACCTACGCATGCCAAACTTGGAAATACACATCCAAAATAAAAAACAAAATTACTACCTGCCAACGTGGAATGGAACGAAGCATGCTTAATATAAAAAAGATGCAAAAAATTCGAGTTCGCCACTCAAAAATCAGGGAAATTACTAATGCTAAAGATGCTTTAAACTACGCTAAAAAACTGAAATGGAAGTGGGCAGGACACGTAGCGAGGCTAGAGGACGATAGGTGGACTAGCAGGGTAACCAAGTGGAAGGGCCCATACGGTAAGCGCCCCAGAGGCAGACCATATACGAGATGGACAGACGAAATAACAAAAATAACCGGCCACTGCTGGACGCAAATAGCTCAAGATAGAGACAAATGGAATTCTTTAGAGGAGGCCTTCACCTTCACCTGAGGAGGGGTTCTTGCACAAGATTTAAATTTTGTTAGAAAACTCAAAGATTGTAAATACGTTATCTATACATATAATAAAACTGTAGAAAAATCGTTTTTGTACATCAAAATAAAATCCAAAAAAAATAGCTAGGGTGTTAAAGGACAACCAACAGAACCCATTTCCAGCATTTTTAGAATTTTTGTCTGTTTGTCTGTTTGTCTGTTTGTCGGTTTGTCGGTTTGTCTGTTTATTTGTGGCTCCATCACGTAAAATGTACGAAGGCAATGTAGATAACCTTTATACACAACGATCGAGCGTAACTTGAGGACCAATTTAGTTTTTGTTTCATTGCAATCGGTTAAGTCTATCAAAAGATATTTGAATTTAAGGTGATTGCTTCGATGTAGCCCGCGAAATTCAAATTTTTTTACGTTTTTTGCAATTTGCAGGCCAGTGACATGTTGTAACTTTATAAATATTTGTGTTGCGCAAATAACAAGTATAATTTTAAATATAAAAAATATCAAAAAACTCGCTCCATCAGCTCTCACATAGAAAAGGTGCATCGTAGTTAGATTTCGGAGATTTTAACATGATGCACCTTTTCTATGTGAGAGCTGATGGAGCGAGTTTTTTGATATTTTTTATATTTAAAATTATACTTGTTATTTGCGCAACACAAATATTTATAAAGTTACAACATGTCACTGGCCTGCAAATTGCAAAAAACGTAAAAAAATTTGAATTTCGCGGGCTGGTTAGAGCATCCCCCTTAAAGTGTTCCAGACCCAGAAGTAAAATTACGGTCAGTTTACACCGAGACGCGCAGTTCAGTAGCGCGATCTAGCTTGGAATAGAAAAACTACATACCTATTCAAATATGGTGTGGACTGGAGTGGAGTGGTTTAGAGTGGAGTAGAGTAGAGTAGAGTGGAGTGTAATGGAATAGAATGGGATGGTTTGGGATGGAATGGAAAGAAAGAAAAGGTTTTTATTAGACTCACACTAGAATGGGAATGAGTGGGATGGAGTAGGATGGAGTGGGATGGAGTGGGATAGAATCGGATGGAGTGGGATGGATTAGAATGGAGTGCGATGTAGTGAGATGGAGTGGGATGGAGTGGGATGGAGTAGGATGGAGTGGGATGGAATCGGATGGAGTGGGATGTAGTGGGATGGAGTGGGATGGAGTAGGATGAAATGGGCTGGAGGGGGATGTAGTGGGATGGAGTGGGTTGGAGTGGGATGGAGTGGGTTGGAGTGGGATGGAGTGGGATGGAGTGGGATGGAGTGGGATGGAGTGGGATGGAGTGGGATGGAGTGGGATGGAGTAGGATGGAGTGGTATGGAGTGGGATGGAGTGGGATGGAGTAGGATGGAGTGGGATGGAGTGGGAGGGAGTGGGATGGAGTGGGATGGAGTGGGATGTAGTGGGATGGAGTGGGATGGAGTGGGATGGAGTGGGATGGAGTGGGATGGAGTAGGATGAAATGGGCTGGAGGGGGATGGAGTGGGATGGAGTGGGATTGAGTGGGATGGAGTGGGATGGAGTGGGATGTAGTGGGATGGAGTGGGATGGAGTGGGATGGAGTGGGATGGAGTGTGATGGAGTGGGATGTAGTGGGATGGAGTGGGATGGAGTGGGATGGAGTAGGATGAAATGGGCTGGAGGGGGATGGAGTGGGATGGAGTGGGATTGAGTGGGATGGAGTGGGATGTAGTGGGATGGAGTGGGTTGGAGTGGGTTGGAGTGGGATGGAGTAGGATGGAGTGGGTTGGAGTGGGATGGAGTGGGATGCAGTGGGATAGAGTGGGATGGAGAGGGATGGAGTGGGATGGAGTGGGATGGAGTGGGATGGAGTGGGATGGAGTGGGATGTAGTGGGATGGAGTGGGATGGAGTGGGATGGAGTGGGATGTAGTGGGATGGAGTGGGATGGAGTGGGATGGAGTAGGATGGAGTGGGATGGAGTGGGATGGATTAGGATAGAGTGGGATGTAGTGGGATGGAGTGGGATGGAGTGGGTTGGAGTGGGATGGAGTGGGATGGAGTGGGATGCAGTGGGATAGAGTGGGATGGAGAGGGATGGAGTGGGATGGAGTGGGATGGAGTGGGATGGAGTGGGATGGAGTGGGATGTAGTGGAATGGAGAGGGATGGAGTGGGATGGAGTGGGATGTAGTGGGATGGAGTGGGATGGAGTGGGATGGAGTGGGATGGAGTAGGATGAAATGGGCTGGAGGGGGATGGAGTGGGATGGAGTGGGATTGAGTGGGATGGAGTGGGATGGAGTGGGATGTAGTGGGATGGAGTGGGTTGGAGTGGGTTGGAGTGGGATGGAGTGGATTGGAGTGGGTTGTAGTGGGATGGAGTGGGATGTAGTGGGATGGAGTGGGTTGGAGTGGGTTGGAGTGGGATGGAGTGGATTGGAGTGGGTTGTAGTGGGATGGAGTGGGACTGAGTGGGATGGAGTGGGATGGATTAGGATGGAGTGGGACTGAGTGGGATGCAGTGGGATGGAGTGGGATGGAGAGGGATGGATTAGGATGGAGTGGGATGTAGTGGGATGGAGTAGGATGAAATGGGCTGGAGTGGGATGGAGTGGGATTGAGTGGGATGGAGTGGGACTGAGTGGGATGGAATGGGATGGAGTCGGATGGAGTGGGATGGAGTGGGATGGAGTGGGATGGAGTGGGATGGAGTGGGATGGAGTGGGATGGAGTGGGATGGAGTGGGATGGAGTGGGATGGAGTGGGATGGTGTGGGATGGAATGAGATAGAATGGGTGCTCTAATCCAGTAGCAATTCTTCTGAATCTGAACGACAGGGCGTTTATTATAATCACCTCAAATATTCTTGAAAAATAAATTCTAAATACAGGGATTATATTATGAAAACGATATGATTTATAAAAAACGTGGCGAGAATTAAGCGCTTCGCACTAAAAAATACATTGTTAAATTCCGACATCCACGCGAACGAAGTCGCGGGCACAGCTAGTTTATACTTAATTTTAAAACTCTGTTTCAAACTTGCAAGAAATAAAAGGCTTTTTATTTTATTTTATTTATTTATTTTATTTATTGCCGTGGGGCGCCGGCTTAGAATTGCGCTCCCCCAAATCATCCCGTGGGTGTCGTAAGAGGCGACTAAGGGACAAACCGGAGGTCGGGCAGCAGCGTCCTCCGTGTACTGCACATCCTCACTGCGATCGCCAACCCGCCTGCCAAGCGTGGCGATTAAGGCAAATTACCCCCTAATGAAAACCACAGAAACCAGGCCCCCAGTCCCCGGCAGATCCGCTATCCCTGGCGCGGGTAGCGGTCAAGGTAACGGCGGAGCAGGGGGTGCTAAGAATCTCCGGAAGAGATCCGGCTACCCACCCCCACGACGACTGGCCCTGGTAACACACAACATACGCACATTGAGGACTGACGAAAAGATCTGCGAGCTGGAAGAGGAGCTGAGCAAGTTACACTGGGACATTATGGGGTTATGCGAAGTCCGTAGAGAGGGGGAGGACACGGTAACCCTGAAGTCTGGTAACTTGCTATACTACCGGGAGGGCGACCAACAGTCCCAAGGTGGTGTCGGGTTTCTCGTTCACAAGTCCCTCGTAAACAATATAATAACCATCGACAGTGTGTCGAGCAGGGTGGTATACCTAATACTCAGAATATCCAAAAGATATTCGCTGAAGGTCATTCAGGTATACGCACCGACCTCGTCACACTCCGATGATGAAGTGGAGACTATGTATGAGGACGTAAGTAGGGCCATACATAGCTCCAAAACCCACTTCACTGTTGTTATGGGGGACTTTAACGCAAAGTTGGGCAAGAAAAGCGGTGATGAGTTGAGAGTGGGGCAATTTGGATATGGGCAACGGAACCCTAGGGGACAGAGGCTGGCCGACTTTCTGGAGAAAGAGGAACTCTTCATGATGAACTCTTTCTTCCAGAAGCCGCCTCACAGGAAATGGACCTGGCTGAGTCCCGATGGTTTCACGAGAAACGAGATAGACTTCTTCATGACCGACAAGAAACGGATATTCAGTGATGTCTCTGTGATCAACAGGGTAAAAACCGGTAGCGATCACCGAATCGTAAGAGGCTCGCTGAATATCAATGTTAAACTTGAAAGGTCCAGCCTGATGAAGTCTACGCTCCGACCTACTCGGCCCCATATTCAAAACCCCGAAAGCTTTCAACTCGAGCTCTCTAATCGCTTTGCTTGCCTTGAGAACTTAGTGTCAGTGGACGAGATCAACGACGGGCTAGTGGAAACTGTCCGCACGGTAGGGTCTAAGTTTTTTAGACCCTGCCGTAAAGATAGACCTCAGAAATTGACCGAGCAAACCTTAAACCTCATGGCTGAACGACGTTTGCTACAGTTGCAGTCTTCCGATGACGCGAAGTCATATAGGCAGCTCAATAGACGTATATCTAAGTCCTTGCGACACGATCTGCGTCTCTTTAATACGAATCGTGTTAAAGAGACCATACAGCGAAACCAAGGCTCTAAAGTGTTCGCAAAGGACAAGTCTATTGGGCAGAGCCAGATGACAAAGCTGAAACGGGAGGATGGCAGCATAGCGTCGACCAAAGCAGAGGTTTTAGGCGAGATCGAGAGGTTCTATGGACAGTTATACACTTCGGTCGCAAAGCCCGTTGACAGCTTGGTAGGAGATCCAAGAGCCAAGCTGTCCCGACATTATACCGAAGATATCCCGGACATCAGTCTGTACGAGATTAGGATGGCCCTGAAGCAGCTTAAGAACAACAAGGCGCCGGGCGAGGACGGAATCACTTCAGAGCTTCTGAGAGCGGGTGGAACACCGGTACTTAAAGTCCTCCAGAAACTCTTTAATTCCGTCCTCTCCGAGGGCAAAACGCCTGAAACATGGAGTAGAGGTGATGTGGTGCTGTTCTTCAAAAAAGGTGATAACAGCCTATTGAAGAACTACAGACCTATCACGCTTTTAAGTCATGTTTACAAGCTGTTTTCAAGGGTTATCACGAACCGTCTCGAACACAGACTTGATGACTTCCAGCCTCCCGAACAAGCCGGTTTCCGAAGAGGCTATAGTACCATAGACCACATCCATACGCTGCGGCAAGTTATACAGAAGACCGAAGAGTATAACTTGCCATTATGCTTAGCGTTTGTGAACTATGAGAAAGCCTTCGATTCGGTGGAAACATGGGCGGTACTTGAGTCACTCCAGCGATGCCATATTGACTATCGGTACATCGAGGTGTTGAAGTGCTTGTATAATAACGCCACCATGTCGGTCCGAGTACAGGAGCAGAGCACGAAGGCGATTCCATTGAGAAGAGGCGTAAGACAGGGGGACGTTATCTCCCCGAAACTGTTTACTGCCGCAATGGAAAACGCCTTCAAGCTCTTGGAATGGCAAGGACTTGGCATCAACATCAACGGCGAATACATCACTCACCTTCGGTTTGCCGACGACATCGTAGTCATGGCAAAGTCGATGGAGGAACTCAGCATGATGCTCGATGGCCTCGACCGAGTTTCACAACGGGTGGGCTTGAAAATGAACATGGACAAGACGAAAATTATGTCAAATGCCAATGTTGTGCCCACCCCAGTCTCTGTTGGAAACTCGGTACTCGAAGTTGTTGACTCATATATCTACTTAGGACAAGTAGTCCAGTTAGGTAGGTCCAACTTCGAGAAAGAGGTCAACCGCCGAATCCAACTCGGTTGGGCAGCGTTCGGGAAACTACGCAATGTCTTTTCGTCCGACATACCTCAGTGCCTCAAGACGAAAGTCTTCAACCAATGTGTGTTACCAGTGATGAGTTACGGCACCGAAACGTGGTCTTTCACTATCGGCCTCATCTCAAAGCTCAAAGTCGCTCAACGAGCTATGGAGAGGGCTATGCTAGGTGTTTCTCTACGTGATCGAATCCTTCCTTCCGAAATGAGGAGATCCGTAGACGAACTAAAGTCACCGATATAGCCCACCGGATTAGCAAGCTGAAGTGGCAATGGGCAGGCCATATTGCTCGCAGAGCAGATGGCCGATGGGGTCGAAAAGTACTTGAGTGGAGACCACGGACTAGCAAGCGCAGCGTAGGACGTCCACCAGCAAGGTGGACAGACGACCTTATAAAGGTCGCCGGTAGACGCTGGATGCAGGTCGCTTCCAACCGGTATCTGTGGAGATCAAAAGGGGAGGCCTATGTTCAGCAGTGGACGTCCTATGGCTGAGATGATGATGATGATGATGACCCTATAGACGGTACATACACCAAAATATTTTTTTACAATTTTTGACTGTCTGTTTGTATCGGCTAATCTCTGAAATGATTGCCGATTTTGACGGGACTTTTATTGACATGTAGCTGATGTAATAAGGAGTAACTTAGGCTACTTTATTTTAGAAAAAATCTTTGTTTAAAAAAAATACATTGTTGAGTTCCGAAATCGAGGCGAACGAAGACGCGGGCACAGCTAGTACTAAATAACATTAATAAAATGTAGTACAACTCTTAAAGATAACAATTTTCACATGACTTAGTAAAATGTGCCAAGTCTGATGACAAACAAATATATGAGGTAAACAGAAAGGCCCAAAAAATTAACATACCAAGCTATTGCCATGACAACCTATAATAGTTATTTATGCAACTGTTGTATAATCAGGGGTATTAAAACACGAATGTGGGTTTATCATATGAGTTTTTTAATACCTAATTATAACAGTTGCATACAAGACTTTATCTACAATCATGATGTGAATCCTCTATAAAAGATTCTCATACCATAGGGTGTTGTACAGTGTTGTAAGAACTATGTAAATTCAAGAAAAGTCTAATTGCGAAGCATGTAAAATAAACAAACCTTAATAAGTAAAAAAATTATTTTTCTTTTTTCAAAATTTTAGCGATCTGGTGGTGAAAATGTCATTGCATGAGAATGTTCTTTTTTGGAAATTCATAATATCACGCGTTTTGATGATATAATGATCATAATATCATTGAGTGTTTTAATGTTGGCAATAAGCTAATTGTTATAGGTTCTTTTATAGAGGATTAATAGCATGATAGTAGATAAAAAACTTTAAAAGATACTACTTTATCTGATAATACACACTGATTCCACAGTATTGGAAAATATCTATTGGAAGCAATTTATAAACCAAAACCAATATCCTATCTACACTAATTATGCATGTACAGGGTGTTTCTTTAAAATGGGACAAAAGGGAGAAATCCGAATCCATAAGAGATACGGGAAAACTTTCTTAGAAACCTTTAGCTCTTTTTGATGTTGACAATTTTGGCGTTTTTATTTTTTTGGTCAAGTGTGAGTTGTCCACAGAAATGAGTAAAATTGGCCATTTTTTTTTAGTGCCGTTCGTCTCTGTTTCATGTAAGGATCATTTCATTGTATCACAAGAAAATAATCGGGACGATTGAATACCACCTGCATTGGGACATTGCTGCTTTGCACAAATCAATGCAGGAGGTAGCATTCCTTTGGTAAAGATTTAAAAAATCTAAAAACCCAACGTTTTAAATGTCCTAAAAATAGGAAAATAACCCTAAGGGGCTGAGAGAGAGGGGCCACTCAAAACGTGGGGGCGTATATTATTTAAGCGATTATTTATGGCATATATTTACATGACGTGTATAGATCGTGGGTGTAACTTGCAAAGATACGCCCCCACGTTTTGAGTGGCCCCTCTCTCAGCCCCGTAGGGTTACTGATACTGATACTGCTAGCCTACATCATCCCCCTGCTGGGCAAAGGCCTCTCCCCATGACTTCCAATTTTCACGATCCAGGGCCAAAGTGGACCACGGGTCATCGGTTTTGTCGAGCTCGTCCCGCCATCTTCTACGAGGTCTGCCGCGACGCCTTCTGGCTGTGTCAGGGCTCCACAAAGTGGTTATTTTGGCCCATTTTTATCTTTGTTGTTGAAATTTATTCACTTACAATCTTTTCATATTTTCATGTCATCGGGTTTGAAACTACCCTGAAAATTTCAGCCTGCTAGCTTATCGGGAAGTGCCTCAAAATTGAGTTGCAAAAATCCAACCGGAACAACAAACAAACAAATAAGGAAAGTGAGTGGGAAAATAGATACAGTAGCTTACCTTATCATATGTTAATCTCCTAAATAGGTTCCTTTTATTTGCAGCAATTGAGTGTTCTTTTATTTTATCAGCTACTTTGGAGCCCACCCAAAGTGAGTCAGCATTGGCCTGCAGCATGGCTAGTGGAGTCACTCCTCGTAGGTTGGGCACATCTAAGCTAGCATCACCCTGTACATATTTCATTAGTGTATTAAGATCAAGTATTTACTTCAACATCACACAAACTTCGCTTCAACAAGTACTAGGAGTATCAAATTTTGCAAGAGGGTTTTTCCAGAAATTTTTTTTTGGTCGCGGTCCTTGTCACATTACCGTGACCCCGGAACGTAAAGGGCTATTGAAGGACACCGTGGATTGTATAGTTGATGCCAGTTAAGATGGCAATAGCAGTCATTGACCTTTACCTAATAAGTCCTTGTATAATGACATAAGCTCAGAATTAACATTTTTATAAAATACTGAATTAGTAAGTATATTGTAAGGATATAAGTATCTAAGTATTCATAAGATATCAAAATGGTTAAAACATTTCACCTAAGATTTAATATTATTTTTATATTTAAGACTCACAAGTAAACGCCATTATATCACAGAAAAATGCTAATTCTGATCTTATGTCATTATACGAGGACTTATTCAGTAAAGGTCAATGACCGCTATTGCCATCTTAACTGGCACCAACTATAGTCAGTACGAGTCTGACAGTACCTCCCGCCCTGCCCTGGGTGGGAGGACTCATTTGATGATTTCACCACGATAAAAAAATGGGGTTCTTTTAAAACGTAAATGCACACCAAAACAGTATTTTGCGAAATTCGACCCTTATGGAATTGTTTCTGGGTTGACAGTTTGGTTTGTTTAAGACGTAAATGCACACCAAGACAGTTTCTTGTGACCCCTAAAAGGTTGTTTTTGGGGTTGATAGTTTGTATTAAACTTAAAATTTTACATAAGAGTACTTTTAGGACGTAGGTCAAAAGACGCAATTTTACGAAATTCTACCTCTGAGGGGTTGTCTTTGGTGTTGAGTTTGTGTGAAACTTTGTTACTACAAGTGCTAGGAGTCTCAAATTTTGCGTAGGGTTTCTTTTTAAGACGTAGGTGATACTTAAGACGGGATTTTGCGAAATTCGAACCCTAAGGGGTTGTTTATGGGATTGATAGTTTGTATGAAACTTAGTTACTACAAGTGCTAGGAGTATCAAATTTAGCTAAGGGGGTTCTTTTAAGACGTAATCGTACTCCAGGACAATATTTTTAGAAATTTGACCCCCAAGGAATTGTTTTTGGGGTGATATTTTGCATGAATCTTTGTTGCTACATATTGAAGGTGTTTCAAATTTTGCATGCTGGTTCTTTTAGGACATAGGTGTCTTAGTAAGACGAGATTTAACGAAATTCAAACCCTAAGGGGTTGCCTTTGGTGTTGATAGTTAGAGGTCTCAAACTTTGCAGGGGGTTCTATTTGGGACATAGATTCCCACTAAGAGGGGATGTTGCGAAATTCAACCCCTAAGTAGAAGTTTTGGGGTTGTTAGTTAGGAATCCCAAATAATGCATTGGGGTTATTTTTAGGGTGTAGGTGCCACCCAAGACAGGATATTGAGGAGTGATAGAATTTTTGTTGAATATTGATTTAGATTTTCCAAAAGTATCCCATAAAGAGTAGGCTAGGAGTAGAAATCACGCCGACGAAGTTGCGGGCTGAGTGCTAGTTTTTAAATAAAAAGTTATTTACATTTTTACAATTTATAGAATCTGTCTAATCTATCTCTGACGTTTTTATTATAATTATTATTTATATGTAATAGGTACTGTTTTCCACACAAGATTATCTATTAGAAATCCCGGGAAGATCTATATTAATATCAACATTTTTCGATGCAAGTACTAAAATAACTCTACCTAATTCCGACCTCTGTATATCACACAATATGGGTAACATCATACCATTAAAAAGTATGTATTTATTTTAATAGAGAGAAACAAAATAGAGATAAATAAATATTTGACTATGAATATCCCTTATTCAATATAATAATTTGATTTAATAATTCAACTCTTAATTACCAATTTATTGAAATTCAAAACAAAATAAAACTATGCACTCGCCAAACTTAGTCATGACTGAGAACCAGAACACTGCTGGAGGTGGTAGGGATCATGTTGGTCACTGTTAGCAGACACAACTTATTACAAATAGGTCACAAAATGAAACATGCACTATAAGCAAAGTCATTGTGTCTAACTTTGTTAAAAAGAGTTTTATTTAAAAATCAAACTTCTGTGGCAATCAACTAAAGTTATTGTTTAATATAAGTGGAATACTACTGTAGTTCTTTGGGGTCTGGGTGTTTAAATATGAATTTTTACAAATGAGAAAAAATTGAAGGAGAGAGACATGCGATATGGGACTCACATAGAGGATGAGGGTGGTAATGGCAGTGGTGTTCCGAGCGAGGATGGCCCAGTGCAGGGCCGTGTTGCCGTGCGAGCGGTCGGCTGGGCGCGTCGAGGCGCCCAGCGTGAGCAGCAGGCGCGCCGGGTCCACGGCCGACACCTTCCAGCACGCCCACATGAGCGGCGTCATGCCGGCCGCGTCCGCCTCGTCGGGCGCCACTCCGCGCGCCACAAGGTACGCCACTACCGCCGTGTGGCCGAACTGCGCCGCCAGGTGCAGGCAGGCACAGCCCTCCGCGTCACGCAGGGACGCATCGGCACCCGCGCGCACCAGCAGCACCGTCGCCTCCAAGTGGCCCTGTCGCGTAGCCCAGTGCAGTGGAGTGGACTGAAGCTCGCCACCCACCGCGTCCACCGCCGCGCCCTTCGACAGCAGGTACTGGATAATCTCTCGGCGATTATTGATTGCCGCCCAGTGGAGCAGAGTGACGGTCTCATGGTCGGGCTGGTTCACGTCCCATCCCGCCTCTACGAGCTCCTTGACGCGAGCAAACGCACCGTACTGTGTTGCTTTCACGATGTCGAAGCCGCTGTAGTCCCTCTCCAGGGGAGCCGGCGGGGGCTCGCGCGGCGGCGGCCCGTCGCCATCGGGCTGCGCCTTCCCACATTGACCGCTGGCGGCGGCGCCGCATGTACTGTCGTACATAATCCTAACACGGACCAGGGGTTAAGGGCATTATAGGTACGAACGACGAGAATTGACTAGTTCGCTGAACTTTGGTGCACAGCCGGATTACACGCAAAAATTAACACTAATAGGGACGCGATTTTGACCAAAATTATATGAAATTATCAAATAGAACTTCTCAAACCAAACACATACATTGACATATTGACTGATTGACTTGACATTTCTCATTTATTTGTGTCTCACTCTCATTCATTCTTTTTTTTTTTTTGTGGAATTTTATGACCTGGTAACTAAGGTCAAGTCTTTTTATTTTCACTTTCCTTTTTTTTGTCTTCACTTTATTTTAAATTGAGTTCACTGTATTTTTTATGTACTTGTATATAGGTTTATAACTATTTTGGTCTTTTAATAACTGTTCAAGGGGCGGCGGTGGGCGGGAAGAATCACTTATTGTATTCACATCACTTAATTCACTAGCCAACACTAATCTGTCAAGCAAGAAGTTTTGACATTCAAAGATGAGATGTTCAACGGTTCCTTCTCTTGATTCGCAAAACGGACATAAACTACTTCGAATAATATTCATTCTTGCAAGGTGTGACGGTGCAGTGTTATGACCAAAGCGCAGTCTATTCATCGTGGTGATAAAATCTCTGCTGGCCTCTTTTAGTTGATCATACCACGGTCTATTAGGTAGGTTTTCTTGAATGGTCCCATACCACTTTCCTTTCGTCTCTTGGTCTTTCTTCCATATTTCATACCACAACTCATTAATTTTCCTATTAACATTTTCTAAATAATCAGTCATAGGGACCTTAACTGTAATTTTTACATCTATAGAATTCTGACCCTCATATGCGGTTTTATCAGCTATTTCGTTTCCTGTAATACCCCTGTGAGAGGGAACCCACAAGAAGGCAATTTGTATATGTTCAAGATGATATTGGTAGATTATTTGTTTAATAAAATAAAGAATATAATTAGTTTTAAATGCCACTTTAAGGTTAGATAAGGCTGTTATTATGCTTAGCGAATCAGAAACAATTAAAAAGTATTTACAGTTACAAATCAAACGTATTCTTAATAATGCTTGATAAACCGCATATGCCTCCGCTGTAAATATTGAACAAGTTTTATGTAGAACAAAGCTTTGAGAGAATTTTTTTTGTGGATCATACAATGCCGCATGGACATAACCACTCCCCTTGCTACCATCAGTGTACAAAGTATAGTAACTTTTGTTTTGTTCTAAGAACTGTAACATATCTAAATTGTTTGTGATTGTGTTTTGAAAAACTTTTACAGGGTGTGAAATACATTGGTATGTAAAGGAATAACATGGCCATGGACATTGTTTTCTAATATTGGAACAACTATTGTCTATTTCAAGTAAGATGTTGGACAACTTTGGAAAAATACCATTTAGCAGATCTTCTTTTGTTTGCGTCTCAGGATTTTCATGTACAAAAGGTAATATTTTATTTATTATCTGCCTGTTGTTAGAGGATATTAATTTGAGTGAATATCTCTGTGCAAGTAATAATCTTCTCAAATTTAAGGGCATGATTTTAGTCTCCACTTCCATGGCCCTAATGGGAGTGGAGCACATTGCACCAGTAATTACTCTCAAAGCCCTATTCTGCATGACATCTAATTTATTTACATGTGAGCTGTACATATAACCTAGTGAACTGTAATCAAAATGGCTTCGAACAATAGCTTTATATAGTAATGATAATGTTTTAGGGTCTGCTCCCCATGATACACCAGCTAGACATTTCATTAAATTTAAACCTTTTAAAGCATTTTTGGAAATGTGTCTAATATGTGTCTCAAAAGTCAATTTTTGGTCTATTATTATCCCCAGAAATTTCTTAGAACTGACTTTGGGTATAATTTCATTGTTGTAAATTATGTTAGATGTGGAGCTATCATTACCAAAGATCATTACATTGCTTTTAGATGGATTGATTTTTAAATGTAATACATCATTATAATAGTGATATAACTGACTTAAAGCTATATTTACATTGTCAATTGCCATCCCTAAATTATAGTTACTGCTGTATATAACAATATCATCGGCAAATTGAAGAATATTTACATCTTTATTATTCACAAATTTACAAATTTCACTTGTGAAAATATTGTACAGCAAAGGGGACAGTGTAGCTCCCTGCATTGTGCCTCTTGAAGCAGATTTTGGTCCAAACAGTTTATTATTATGTCTTATATACAGTGTCCTATTATTCAAAAAGTTAAAAATCCATTTACATAACTGTCCAGGTATACCTAGCCTGGACATAATTTTGACTAATATTGCAGGATCTACACTGTCAAAGGCACCTTGAACATCTAGAAAAGTACAAACTGTATGTAATTTTTTATTCTTTGCATGTTTCAGGTCAGAAATCAGAGAAATAAAACTATCTGCACAACTGCGGCCACGACGAAAGCCATATTGGACATGTGGAATGATACCATTGGATTCAACATACCAATCAAGACGAAATTTAATCATGTTTTCAAAAATTTTCCCAAGACATGAAGATAATGAAATTGGTCTGTAAGAAGTAGGAAGTTCTGGGGGTTTCTCTGGTTTTAGTATTGGAATCACACATTGTGTTTTCCATGATTGAGGGATAGTTTTAGTATGCCAAAGCAGATTAAGAATGTTAAGAAATATCTGTTGGGCAGATTCATCTAAGTTTTTAATGATAATGTATGGATAGTCATCTAAACCAGGTGTCGTATTTCGTCTACTTTGCAAAGCCATTGTAAATTCGCGCCATGAAAAAGGATCTAATAAAAATTTTGAATTCAAATTATCATTGTTAATATCAAAAAGGTTATTTATATTACTAGAATCAGTTAAATTGGTATTATCAGATAATTTATCTAAAAATGGAAAAATAAAATCATCTTTATATGATTTGTTACCAGGTCTAATACCTTTGAACATCTTTAAATAATTCCAGATCTTACTTATTGGAGTAGTTCTATTGAAACTGTTACATAAGTTGTTCCATCCAACTTTCTTTTGCTCAGAGATAGTTCTTTTTTTCTTGGCGTCTATTCTTTTGTAATTTAAATAGTTTTCCATACTAGGCTCCCTTCTATATAATTTCAATGCATCATATGAAGCAACAACACTTTTTTCACATATGTCATTCCACCAAGGAGCTGGGGGTCTACTTTTAAACTTGTTTATTTTACATAATTTTGGAATTGTTATTTCTTTTAGCAAATCTAAACGAGAACAGAAATCGTTATATGTAAGAACAGGATCATATAGTTTAAGAGTTAAATCATTAAATATTACTTTTGATATTGTTTTATATGTCTGCCAATCTGCTTTTTTATATAAAAACTTATTGACCGGAGGATTTATGTAATATTTATCTACAAGTAATGAAATTTCTGTAATGGTTGGGTAGTGATAACTTCCCATGGTATCATCATGCACAGTCCACTCACACAATGATGCAAGGTTAGAACTGATGAAGCTAACATCAATAGCAGAAGGATTTTGTCCTGGTCTATTAATGGTTGTAAAACTGCCATCATTTAAAATACATAAATCTAAGTCATCAATTATATTAAACAAATCGTGACCTCGGCTTTTAGTTGAAAGACATCCAAAAGCAATATGATGTGCATTGAAATCTCCACTAATAATTATAGGCTTAGGAAGACCTTGAATTATGTCGTGTAATCTATGAATTCGTACGTGTGCAGTTGTTGGCGGGCAATATACACAGAGCACAGTTAAACTGCCGCGTACCGTACTTATGGATAAAGCTACTGTTTGAATATTTTCATAGAATTGCGTGTTTATTATATTATATTTAAGATATGGTCTAATCAATATTGCTACACCATTATGAGCATTATTCGAATTTTTGTTATAAATATTGTATCCAGGTATTCTAAAATTGTTATCTTTAAACCATGTTTCATTGAGCAGACAAATATCAATATTTTGTTCTTTTAAAAATTTTATTAATAGGGGTTTTTTACTATTTGCACTTTGAATATTAAACTGAGCAATTCGTAGTTTATGTTGTGTGAAATTTGGGTCCATTATTTAAGGTTTTTAACTAATGTATCTGTAATTGTTTTAATGGTAGTAGGGGTTTTATCCCCTTTATTTCCCAACTCCACCAATGTCTGTACTAGGGCCATAAGTACACCATTGTTGGCAATTATTTGAGTTTTAAGGTCACTGACATTACTTACACTATTATTTACAACATCATTTACATTATTATTTACAACATTATTTACACCATTATTTACAGTTTTACTATTTATAGGCTTAATTACAGGATTATGTACAAGTTGCCTTTTTGGCGGCGATAGCGGAGGGAATTCAGTTGTATTAGTTATGTTTTTAGTTTGGGTAGCACTTGCATAAGTTATTTTATTTTTCTTTTCAATAATTTTATTCATTTTAATAGGGCATAATTTTGAAATTGCAAGATGGGGCCCACTGCAGTTTATACAACAGACCTCAGTTGGTTTATCGCATTCCTTATATAAGTGCTCACCTCCACAAATTGAACATCTTTGTTTACTATTACAAATTCTTGCAGAGTGATTAAATTTAAAACATCTAAAACATTGTTGTAAAGGGGACACATATTCAAAAACTCTATAGGAAAATAAATCATATTGAACATTGTCTGGAAGAATATTGGAAAGGAAAGTAATGCTCACTGTTTGTAGTGGGACACGCTCTTGGCCAACTTTTTTTGTAAATCTTCTTATTGCGATGATTTCATAAATAGATGATAGCTTTGTATATAGATCTTTATTGGATATATTAGGAGGAACAAATCTTATAATGCCAGTTTTTTCTATTTGTGCAGCTGGTATGAAGGCCTTCATGTTGTGTTTATTTAGAAAAGATGTATTCATTATGAAATTATTAGCTGTATTATATTGCTTGAATATAATGGCTATTTTATTGGCATTCACGCGTTGGATTGCCGTCACACCTTTAATTTCGTTCGTGAATATATGGTTTAAATATATTGGGCTCTTGTTGCCTATCTTGTCCTTTCCGTTAGATTCAATAAAAACTTTAAAGTCTGTGTTATTCGAGTGTTCGGGATATAGTCTTTTATAATTTGGCTTAATGAAAGGCGAAAAAGAGTCAATACGCTCACCACCGCCGCCATCGCCACCGTCAGAGTCTCTCGCTCCTTGTAGTGTCTCCTCAGCCCGAGGACGCTTTAGGGGGCCGGGCGGGTTATCCCCGCCCCCCTCGTTACCCACCATTTCGTCGAATTACTTTATATAATTTAGTCGTTTTTTCCACTTTTATTCTAAAAAAAAACCTAACAATTTATTAAAAATTAATTTTCAAAAAAATTTCTGAACCGCGCTTTTTTCAAGTTCCCGCCAGAATCCTCTCATTCATTCACAAGTCTCATTTCTGTTTTTTTTTTAATGGCTTCTTGGCCTTTGTGCCTTTACACATTGTTAAAATGTAAATATAATCGGTTCACTCACATCCCTATTTTATGTGTCACAACACTAATTGCGTGTTACGTATGTAATCTGTGGTTTATATTCTTATTCCTAAAATGTCTGCCTCTTTTGTTCGAAGTATAAATAGTAATGTTTTAATTAAATAAAAGATCTTATCGTGTCTCAATCAAGTGGTTTATTTTCAAAACAATCGACTGCGTTGCACTCTGCGATCAGGTTATGTGCGCCAGCAAGATCGAAAATGGCATCCAAAATGCATTCAACAATGGGGATGGCAACTCAAAGCTAATCGTAGATGGCGCTGCGATAGTTGGTCCCCACGTCTACCTTGTACAAAAAAACAAACAAGATTATTTGTTATAAAAATTGAGTATAAATACAAAACAAATATGGAAAATTATTCGTCCATGCAAGTACTATATACTAAAAGAAGAATTAAGACGCCGCGGCGCATCTACAAGAGAAAAAAAGTGATTTAATTGAGTGGTTATACATTTGATTTTACCGTAATAAATCCACAATTACTTGTAGTTGAGGTTTCAATTTTTGAGTTTAGGTATGTTTTACCTGTCCTCTCCTTTATCAAGAATATAATGCTGCTTTTGACTATCTATTTTGATAAAATATCATAATGTTTTAAGTCAGTAATTTTAACCTTTTTTTCTATTTAGATTCGAGAAATATCACAATATATTTAATTTCTTAACACCACAACTATTACAAAACTCGTTCCAGGTGATAATTCTTCGATTTTCGAGCGATGCAATACTGGTACATAACCTCCAAAAGAAAAGTAGATATTATTTTGAAAAGTGTATTCCATCATTTTTACAGCTTATTACACAACATCTAGTCATTTTACATCAATAAATGTTTTTTTTTTCTGAAAATTCCTTTGATTTTACAGTTCTTTGGGGACCAAACTGTCATTTTCACTTTGACACTTGCCTTCCCCATTGAACCACTCCAAAAAGGAAACTACGACACGTGGAAAGTGCAAGCTCAAGCCGTACTAATGGGGAAGGCAAGTGTCAAAGTGACAAGTGACAGTTTGGTCCCAAAAGAACTGTCAAATCAAAGGAATTTTCTGAAAAATTTTGATTTATTGATGTAAAATGACTAGATGTTGTGTAATAAGCTGTAAAAATGATGGAACATACAAATTTCCGACAATTCACACTATCAAGAAATAATGGGTAGCTGCTGTGACTGCCTTGAGAACAAAAATTGAATTATAACTAAGGAAAAGCTATTTATTAAACAAATATCCAGCCTTGCGAAGCCGAGACAGGCCGTTAGTTGAGTTTATTAATGAAATTCTATGATTATACCATAACTAAACAATCGAATACATTTTTCAAAATAATATCTACTTTTCTATTGGAGGTTAAGTACCAGTATTGCATCGCTCCATAATCATGAAATGGTTCGTCTGGCGGAAGAATTATCACCTGGAACGAGTTTTGTGATAGTTGTGGTGTTCAGAAATTAAATATATTGTGATATTTCTCGAATCTAAATAGAAAAAAGGGGTAAAATGACTGACTTAAAACATTATGATATTTTATCAAAATAGAAAGTCAGAAGCAGCATTATATTCTTGTTAAAGGAGAGGACAGGTAAAACATACCTAAACTCAAAAATTGAAACCTCAACTACAAGTAATTGTGGATTTATTACGGTGAAATCAAATGTATTACCACTCAATCAAATCACTTTTTTTCCTCTTGTAGATGCACCGCGGCGTCTTAATTCTTCTTTTAGTATATGCACTTGCATTGACGAATAATTTTCCATATTTGTTTTGTATTTATACTCAATTTTTATAACAATAAATCTTGTTTGTTTTTTATACAAGGTAGATAGTAATCTGACGTAGGGACCAACTATCGCAGCGCCATCTACGATTAGCTTTGAGTTGCCATCCCCATTAAAATCGGATTATGGGATTGCATAGAAACAAGCGCCGAGACGTCCAAAGACAAAAATCGAGACTTGTTAGCAAGATCGGAACTACTTTTGCTGATCGCCCCATCTGAACTAAAACAAGTAAAAACATGTAAAACAGCAAAAGAGGTATGGGAAACTTTAAAAACTGCATATGAAAGCAAAGGCCCTGCTCGAAAAGCAACACTATTGAAAAAATTATTACTAACAAAAATGACAAACAAAACTGATGTTCGAGAACACATTACAGAGTTTATGGACCTGGTAGACAAATTAAAAGATATGGAAATAGACATAAATAAAGATCTATTAAGCATAATGCTACTATATTCATTACCAGAATCCTATGAAAACTTCAGAATTGCGATTGAGTCCAGTCGAGATTCACTACCATCACCCGATGACCAGAAAACAAAAATTATTGAAGAAAGCGAAGCTCGAAATAATTATAGAGAATCAAATGATGAAGCATTCTACTCAAAACAAAAAGGTAATAAGTTTAAAAATAAAAATCATAATAAAAACCAAAACAAATGCAAAATAAAATGTGCAAATTGTCAAAAATCAGGTCATAAAACAGAGAATTGTTGGTACAATAAGAAAAAAGAACAAAATACAAACAAAAATGAGACAAATAATTATGTGAAAGAAATTTGTTTATCATCAAACATTCCAAATAAAAGTTTTCAAGAAAAGAAATGGATACTCGATAGTGGATGCACTTCGCATATGTGCAATGACCAAAATCTATTTGAAGAAATTATTCCTGCAAAAGCAAATGACGTGTTAAAATTAGCATCTGACAAAACTGAAAAAATAGAAGGCAAAGGAAAAGTTTCTATAATATGTGGAAAAATGAAAATAAACTTATTTAACACATTATATGTACCAAATCTGAGCATAAATCTAATTTCTGTTGTAAAATCCACTGATAATGGATACAAGGTTTACTTTAATAAAAACTATGCCACAATGAAAGATAAAAATGGAAAAACAATACTAACAGCTACAAAAGAAAATGATTTATACTATGTCAATACAAAGGAAAATAAAACAAATAAATGTGAAAATGAAAAATCAAACTTAATTAATACAAATGGAATTGACAACTGGCATCAAAAGCTTGGACATATAAATGAAACAGATTTAAAAATGGCTATGAAAAATGAGGCTGTAAGAGGATTAAACTTCAACAAAAATGAAAATATGAAGGAATGTGAAATATGTGTGAAAGGAAAATTTACACGTTTATTTTAAAATATCGTGCTGGATTTTCGTGATATTTTAAAATAAATAACAGACTTGTCGTAAAACGTGGTTTAACTTTTTATTGTTGACAGTTCAGTGACCATAGATTTACTTCATAGACTACATGACATTCATTTTGACATAAGCGTTCCATTTTACCCGTGAGATTTTTATGTTATTATTTCATGATTTTATTAAAAGCAACTCTATATAAAGAAGCCAGACCAAGGATTGCAAAATCCATCAAAAAAATAAAATTGGTCATTAGTGATTTTTTCTGATAAAGAACCTATGTAAATACTGAAGCGACACACATACGTTATGGGGAAATCAGGAACTAATATTTTATGGTGCTCCAACACGATCCTCACCCTTATAATAGGGTGTAAATTTTTACACCACCCCTCAACATAATATTTTCCTGTTTTCCCTGTTTAAAACATAAATATTAAGCTATTTAATCCTAACTAAATTGTTAGTAATGCATTTTATATTGGCACATTCAAATACTTAACTTGCCCCTTTATTTTTAACGGAATGAAACTCTAAAAATGCATGACCAACATTACATAGATTATGTGCATAGCCTATATTCTTAAAAAATTAACTTAACAAACTTCTCAAAAACAGTTTTTCCCAATGGCTTAGTTAATAAATCAGCTAAATTATCTTGTGTTTTAATATACTTTACTGAAATACACTTATCCTTTATTTTGTCCATAATGAAGTGATACCTAATATCCAAGTGCTTTAATCTTTTATTATTTTCATTTTTATAAACAAGTTTTATTGCTGACTGATTGTCTTCATACAAGATCACTTCATTACCGACAATATCAAAGTCACATAACAAGTTTTTCAGCCAACATGCTTCTGAAATAGCCATACTTAATGCAATATATTCAGACTCAGTGGAGGATAATGACACACTAAGTTGTTTTTTACAACACCATACTACAGTACAATCAAATAATTTAAACAAATAACCAGTGGTAGATTTTCTATCTTGTGTGTCACCGGCCCAATCTGCATCAACAAAGCCTTGCAATTCTGTGGATGTGCTATTATATACCAAAGAGTAATTTAATGTACCTTTTATATACCTTAGAATACGTTTCAATGCCTTGTACAACATAATACTAGCACAGTGTTGGTACCTACTGAGGAAACAAACTGATACACATAGATCTGGTCTTGTACCACAAACTGCATACATTAAACTGCCTATGAGTTGTCTACACTTTTTCTCTATTTCTGGACTTTCAGATTTTTCCCTTTTTAGTATTTCAAACTTAAAGTTTTGGTCCATTGGAGTAGAAACTGGTTTGCAATCTGACATATTATAATGCTCTAAAACTTTAGTAAGATATGTTTTCTGACTTATTACCGTTGTACCTTTCTTTTGATCAATATCGATACCCAAATAACATTTGGCTAAACCTAAGTCCTTCATATTAAAGTTACTGCTTAGCTCGCTTTTAAAATCTTCCAAAACCTTGTTTTCAGTGCAAAACATAAGAATATCATCAACAAATAGCAAAACGTATAGCATACATTCATTTACCTTTCTGAAATATAAGCAATGATCATTTTTAGATTTACTGAAATTTTCTTTACTCATGAAGTCATCAAACTTGTTATTCCAATATTTAGGAGACTTTTTCAAACCATACAATGATTTATTTAACTTGCATGTTTCACCGCTTGGTAACTTGATGTATACAGTCTCATCAATGTCACCATGTAGAAAGGCGCCTACAACATCCATCTGATGAACTGGAAGTTGAAGTTTATTTGCAACTGCTATAAAAACTCTAAAAGTAGGCAATTTAGCTACAGGAGAATATACTTCTAAATCACAATCAGACTGTTCAAAGCCTCTTGCTACCAACCTAGCTTTATATACTTTATTAGTACCTACTTGTTTAACTTTAAAAACCCATTTACTAGAAATTACTTTATTCCCCTCTGGTACGCTATTTACTTCTGTCCATGTGTTATTTTCTATCAGGGTATCTAGCTCAGTCTTCATAGCAATCTTCCACTCTTCTTTTTCTTCAGAGTCAAGCGCTTCCTCTAGAGTAGCTGGCTCTGTACCGATGGACAGAAGGTTTGTATCGTAGTCATCTAGCCTTGATGGTTTCTTTATTGCTCTGCCTCTCCGTGAGTGTGTTAGTACTTGAGGTGTTTCTTCTGCCTCTTCTTCTGACTCGGATGTTTCTTCTGAATTTAGAATTTCCTCTGTTTGTACTTCTGTATTTTCATCAAGATCTGATAACTGTGTTACATCTTCTTCACCTTCCTCATTAAAACTGTGATATTCTTCTCTTATTTCATCCTCTTTATTATTTATTTCTTCTTTTAATAATAGTGGGGTTATAATATTATGATCTTGAAAAGTATTGCCTAACTTTTGACTACTAGAATTGCCTTTCAGAAATGTTACCTCTCTTTTAATCAAAACATCATTTTTATGGGGAAAATAAATTCTAAAACCTTTTGTTGTTTCACTATAACCTACAAAGTATCCTATTTCAGCTTTGCTATCCCATTTCTTGCGATAATGATCTGGAATGTGTACACCTACTTTTGAACCAAACACATTTAAATTGTTTATATCATATAATCCCTTTTTATACCAGAGCTCATATGGAGTTACATTTTTAATCCTACTTTTACCAGTTCTGTTTATAACGTATACAGCTGTATTGACAGCTTCAGCCCAAAGAGACTTATCTAAATTACTTGATAATAATATTGTTCTGGCTGCTTCGGTTATTGTACGCATTTCACGTTCTATGCAACCGTTTTGCTGGGGTGTGTACGGAGCACTATTTTGATGTACAATACCTAAATGATCTAGGAGAGACTTCACCTCTTTGTTCATAAATTCAGAACCACAATCTGATCTTATTACTTCAATTTTATATTCTAAATTTTTAGTAACAAAATTTAAAAAGGTTTTAATTTTATCAACTGTTTCAAACTTATTTTTCAGAAAATAAACCGTTCTATACTTTGAAAAGTCATCCTTTATGAGTAGATAATACCTGGATCCACCTAATGAGACAGTCTCCATAGGTCCGCATAAATCCATATGTAAACATTGACCGGGCTTATCTGCCCTATTTAAACTTATAGGAAACGGTTTCTTATGTAGCTTACCCAAAAGACATGGCTCACATGTTATTTCCTCTTGTTTACCAGCACTGAAATCTATATCACATTTATTTAACATGTTTTTTACCTGTTCAATATCCTGGTGGCACATTCTAGCATGCCATTCAGATAAGCTGTCACTTGATTTACCAACACAAGCATTTTGAACTTTATGAGACCTAAACTTCATTAGAAATAAGTTATTTTTCCTATATGCTAGTGCACAAACACTGTTATTGTTATTTTTCCTGAAATAACACATTTTACTAGTAATTGTCAAAACATAACCTCTATCTGTAGTCGAACTTGCTGAAAATAGATTCATCTTGATGCTAGGAACATGTAGAACGTTATTTAATGTTGTATTTATCCATTGTTTACCTGTAAATGCTTCTAAAGAAATAACTCCAATACCAATGGCTTGTATGATT
This sequence comes from Agrotis clavis, assembly GCA_954870645.1. Lineage (NCBI taxonomy): Eukaryota > Metazoa > Arthropoda > Insecta > Lepidoptera > Noctuidae > Agrotis > Agrotis clavis. The sequence goes on along the minus strand of OX940927.1, from coordinate 27,237,538 downwards.
TTGCCGTCTCCAATTACTATGGACCTAGGACATTCTAGTTTTTTGTAGTCTAAAAACATATTAAAATCATGACACATGTGCTCTGAAGCTCCACTATCCATTACCCAACAATTATCACTTTCTAATTGACTGTAAAACAATGATGATAGCTCGAACACAGAGAATGCATTGCTTTGATTTCTTTTGTTTACATTTTGACTTTTCTCATTTTTATTTTTAAACCAACAATCTGAACTTTTATGATTATTTTTCTTACAAATATTACACTTAGTATCATTAATTATTGTACCTTTACTTTTTGTTTTGCAGTCCTTTTTCAGATGTCCTACTTTGCCACACCGATAGCATTTTCTTGTAGACTTGTGAATGAACGCAGACGACTCATCTTCTTTGTTTTTGGTTGAAGCACGTTGCTCCTCTATCAGTAATCTCGCCGCTAGCTCGTCCATGGTCCTTTTTTCTGCTGGCACCGATTCCCACGCAGACACAAAGTGCTGGAATTGTGATGGGAGAGATGAAGTTATCTTTGTGATGGCCATAGTTTGACTCACTTCGGCGTTGAGGTTCTTCAATTTACTCAGGAGAGACTCGAACCGTCCTAGAAACTCTGATACGGTTTCCCTTTCTTCAAATTTCATTGAAAAGAACTTCTGCTGAAGTATATGCACAGACAGCTCGCCGCGCTGTTCAAATATTGTATGTAGCTTATCCCAAATCTGTTTTGACGTTTTGCAGCTTACTATTTGTGGTATAACCTTTTCAGATATGCTTGTTACCAACATACCTTGAGCTTTCGCATCTTTCTGCATCCATTTGGTCTGATCTTCGTTGGCCTGGAGTGTGCCTTCAACGACGTCTAAGAGATCCATAGCTCTTAGGAGGACTCGTATTTTGAAACACCACGCTGTCCAGTTTTCAACACCTTGAAGCTGCTGATAGCTTTGTCCAGTAGCCATATTTCCGACGGAATCCATCGCCGTATTATTGTTGCTTTACCGCAATCACACGTCTCACGTGCGTTATTGATATATTGGCCTTCACCGACCAAACCGCCGACCGCCACCGGAGCCCTGAGCTGGCCGACGTATTTATTGCCGCTTGACCGCAGCCTTCTTGATAAAAAACTAATCCAGCACGATTATTAGGCCGTAAGCATGGCTGGGCCAATAACCTTTTAAAATATCGTGCTGGATTTTCGTGATATTTTAAAATAAATAACAGACTTGTCGTAAAACGTGGTTTAACTTTTTATTGTTGACAGTTCAGTGACCATAGATTTACTTCATAGACTACATGACATTCATTTTGACATAAGCGTTCCATTTTACCCGTGAGATTTTTATGTTATTATTTCATGATTTTATTAAAAGCAACTCTATATAAAGAAGCCAGACCAAGGATTGCAAAATCCATCAAAAAAATAAAATTGGTCATTAGTGATTTTTTCTGATAAAGAACCTATGTAAATACTGAAGCGACACACATACGTTATGGGGAAATCAGGAACTAATATTTTATGGTGCTCCAACACGATCCTCACCCTTATAATAGGGTGTAAATTTTTACAGTTTACCATTTCCTGAAAGACAAAAAGAAACAATGGCTACAGAAAAATTACAAACTGTACATTCCGATATATGCGGACCTATGCCTGTAGCGTCTACAGCCGGAAACAGATTCTTCATAACATTTATAGATGAATACAGCCGATACTGCAGAGTATATTTCCTGAAACATAAAAATGAAGCATTAGAAAAATTTAAAGAATACAAAAATGAAATGGAAAGATTTACAGGAAATAAAATAAAATTCTTGCAATCAGATAATGGCAAAGAATATTGCAACAGAGAATTTGATAATTACCTAAAACAAAATGGTATAATGAGAAGACTAACAGCAGCATACACGCCACAGCAAAATGGCATTGCTGAAAGAAAAAACAGAACACTAGTTGAGAAAGCCCGTTGCATGTTAATTGAAGGGAACATTCCTGAAAAATTTTGGGCAGAAGCTATATTTAGTGCAAATTATATAACAAACAGAATTCCTACAAGAAATACAGATAATAAAACGCCATATGAAAAATGGGTTGGATATGCTCCATCTGTAAGACATTTCCAAATATTTGGATCAAAAGTATTTGTACTAAACAAAATGTACAAAAGAAAATTTGCGCCAAGAGCACAAGTAGGCATATTCATGGGATATTCTGAAATAACAAAAGGTTATAGAATTTGGCTGCCTCATAAAAATGAAATCACTGTTAGTAGAGATGTAAAATTCTTAAGTAATATGTATTTCAGAGAAAAAGAACAACAACTACCTCCTGAGAAAATTCTCATACAAGAAAATGAAGAAAATGATAATAATAATACTTACCATGAAGAGCATGAAGACACTTACCAGTCTGATGAAGAACAGGAACAGAATGAAACTCCATCCAGAAGAGAACAATCTGAAAATGAAGAAGATGAATATTTATCACCTGAAGAAAGTGAAGAATCACCTGAAAATGAAGAATTACCTGAAAAGGACGAAATAAATAAAAGAACTAGAAAACCACCCACCTGGATGAGAGACTATGATATGACAGGATATTGCTGTGAAAGTGAAGATGAAAATGAAAATGATGATGAGTCATGGGAAGAAGCAATTAAAGAAGAAATAAAAGCTCACCTTAAAAACTCAACATGGAAAATAGTTCATAAAGAAAAGGGAGAAAATAGTATTACAAGTAAAATGGTATTAAAAAGGAAAATAGGAATAAATGGTGAGGAGAAAAGAAAGGCAAGACTAGTTGCCAGAGGATTTTCCCAAAGACCTGAAATCGACTACAAAGAAACATTCGCACCTGTATCAAAAATGAGCTCTATCAGAACACTACTTGCTACAGCTATAGAAAAAGATATGAAAATAAATCAGTTGGATGTGACTACAGCATACTTAAATGGGACTCTAGAAGAGAAAATATATATGGAAATTCCCAAAGAGCTAGACATATATCTATGCAAAATAATGACAGAGGATGATGATGAAATCAGCTTATTGGCAAGAAATATGTTAATAGACTTAAGAAAGCATGGAAATAGTGCTGTCTGTCTTTTACAAAAGGCTATATATGGTCTAAAACAAGCCGGAAGACAATGGTTTAAAAAGCTGGATCTGAAATTAAAAGAATTAAAGTTCACTCCATCCATTGCTGATCCTTGTGTATATTACAGCAGTGATAGGGGGAGAAACTGCCCTCATTAGTGTATATGTTGATGATATCCTGCTGATGTCAAAAAGTCTGAAAAATATAAAATATATTAAAGGTAAATTAATGAAAGAATTCAACATGAAAGATATTGGAGAATTAAAAAGCTGTTTGGGTATAGAATTTAACTGCAAGAAAGATTATATAACAATATGCCAAAGCAAATATATAAGTGAAATATTAAAGAAATATAATATGCAAGAATCAAAACCAGTTAGTACTCCAATGGAAGTTAATTTAAAACTAAAAAGGGAAGAAACAAAAGACATAAACTTACCTTATCAAAATTTAATTGGAGCATTGCTATACTTATCTGTCTCTACAAGACCAGATATAAGTCACGACGTCAGCTACCTCAGCCAATTTAATAATGGTTATAACAAAGAACATTGGACAGCTGCAAAAAGAATTCTACGTTACCTGAAGGGCACCATAGACCTAAAACTGTGTTATAAGAAATGTAATAAACCTCTGATAGGCTACGCTGATGCTGACTGGGCAACATGTACCATTGACAGAAAATCATATACTGGTCAATGTTTCATAATGAGCGGAGCTACTATTAGCTGGGAATCACGCAAGCAAAAGACAGTTGCATTATCAACCGCTGAAGCGGAATACATGTCTTTGACAGAATGTGCAAAGGAAGCTATACACTTAAAACAGTTGCTTGCTGATATAAAATTGAAACAAGATTTGATCCCCATCTACAATGACAACCAAGCAACACAGAAGCTCTGCATCAATCCTATTGTGAGTGCAAAGTCTAAGCATATAGATATCAAGCAGCATTTCATCCGGGAAGCCATTCAAGAAGGCCACATCGAAGTGAAGTATATGTCCACAGAGAAAATGCCTGCTGACATCCTCACAAAGGCATTACCATCCAGTAAGTTTATACAATGTCGTGAAAGACTTGGCTTATTTAAAGAGAATTAGATTAAATCTGAAATATTGGTTTGTCTTTATATAAAGTTAAGAATAGGTATGCTCGTGAGGGGGAGTGTTAAAATGTAAATATAATCGGTTCACTCACATCCCTATTTTATGTGTCACAACACTAATTGCGTGTTACGTATGTAATCTGTGGTTTATATTCTTATTCCTAAAATGTCTGTCTGCCTCTTTTGTTCGAAGTATAAATAGTAATGTTTTAATTAAATAAAAGATCTTATCGTGTCTCAATCAAGTGGTTTATTTTCAAAACAATCGACTGCGTTGCACTCTGCGATCACACATGAATGGACTATGCGATTTTAGACGGTCGAATCTGACTGCAGAATGAGTTATTTTAATGATCATAGGGGTCAATCTTCAATTTTGAGACTTCCGTTGAGGATAATGACGCCCGATACTTTTACTGCTAGTGCAACCATCCACTGATAAAAAAACACACACATCCATACAGACCATCCAGTCCATTAACCATCCAGTATTGTAATAAGGTTGAAAATCCAAGAAGAAAGGAAAGAAAGTCAGAAGGCTAATTCACGTAATTTTATGACGCGCCGATGAAGTAGTAGCGCAGTTGCAGTTAAGTTCACGTTCGAGTGATAAACGGTATGTAATCTTTGAACTGCGCGTAAGCTGCGCGTGAACTGCACGTCAACTGTACGACAACCAAACCAGGAGAGAAAAATTATATTGCCCACTGAATAATCGAATGGAATCGATTACATTTAAATGAATATTACAATAAAACTGCACGTTGATCGAATTGAAACTTGTATGTACTGTCATTTTGAAACGTCAAACGAATAGTAGAATATCGATCATGTTGCGATCCAAAGATCCAAAACACGCACGCGTGACGCGAACTTGACGCGAGCGTGTCTGACAGCGACAGAGAATACGAAAAGCGTTGTTTTGATCGAAACTTAACTGCAACTGCACTGCAACAGCACTTCTTTATTAGTTACGTGAATCGCCCTACAGATTGTGGTAGCTTGGTGTGCTGGCGTCTGTACCTAATAATTTTAAAGTGACAAACTTTAAAATGTATGTAGGTATTTTTTTTGTTTCAAAATTATGTTTCTAAAAAAAACTACGATTAAGTATTACAGCTTGGCCAGAACGGATTGAAACGGAACTAAAATTTTTATTTCTGACAGCGTTTTAAAATCTTTGATATTTGATGTAAACAAAGACCGCAGGTTTCTTAGATTTATTATTGTGCCAAAAAACTAACGTAATAAGTGAAAAAAATAAAATAAAATCATTCAAAGTGCTGGTAGCGCGAAGACAGTGGCGACTTCCGGTTTTCTACATTTTTATGTCAAGCTGTACTTCAGCTTGACATAAAAATGTAGAACAAACTTGCGGTCTTTGTTTACATCAAATATCAAAGATTTTAAAACGCTGTCAGAAATAAAAATTTTAGTTCCGTTTCAATCCGTTCTGGCCAAGCTGTACTTTGATTTTATTCAGAATTTGCAAGTTTTTTTTTTTTTTGTTAAATATTTCATTACTAAATTAGCAGAATTGGGGCCCTGTGCGGCTGTTTAGCCACGAGCTCCTCCTATATTAGGTCATATTAAATTTGACAATCGATAATGTTACAAAAAAAAACCCCAATGTCAGGCAACTAATTGCTGTGTTACCCAGTACTAAGTTGTGGAGATCAGACATTTAGACCCGGCGTCCACCAAAGCGAAGAGGGGAGGAGATGTGCTGAAAAGCTGACAGGTAATTTCTACCAAAGCGGAGAGGAGATGCGTAGCGGAGAGGAGCTATGATATGTGCGAGATCGAAATCAGTCTAGTGCTGCCTATTCCAGGGCGCCCGACTGTACACATGGTTTTATTCCACTCTCCGCTCTGCAGCGCCACTCGTCCTCGCTCGCGGCATAAAATTCTATAGAAAAATGAGACATCTTCTCCTCTCCGCTTGATCGATTTCCACCGAAGCTAAGCAGAGAGAAACGAACCCATTTCATGATATGAGTGATGCTATAGGTACTTAACATCCAATAGAAAAGTAGATATTATTTTGAAATGTGTATTCGATCGTATAATTTTATTATGGTACTAGCTGTGCCCGCGACTTCGTTCGTGTGGATGTCGGAATTTAACAATGTTTTGTGCGAAGCGCTTAATTCTCGCCAGGTTTTTTATAAATCATATCGTTTTCATATAAACCTTATATTTAGAATTTATTTAGATTTTTCAAGAATATTTGACGTGTTTGTTATAAACGCCCTCTGTCGTTCAAAGGCATTACTATTCAATTGCTACTGGATTAGAGCACCCATTCTATCTCATTCCATTCCATCCCACTCCATCCGACTCCATACCACTCCATCCCACTCCATACCACTCCATCCCACTCCATCCCACTCGATCCCATTCCATCCCACTCCATCCCATTCCATCCCACTCCATACCATTCCATCCCACTCCATCCGACTCCATACCACTCCATCCCACTACATCCCTTTCCATCCCACTACATCCCACTCCATCCCACTACATCCCACTCCATCCATTATGCTGTGATCCTTTGTGTAGTGAGAAAATAAAGAAATTTATTATTATCCCACTCCATCCCATTCCATCCCACTCCATCCTATTCCATCCCACTCCATCCGACTCCATACCACTCCATCCCACTCCATCCCACTACATCCCTTTCCATCCCACTCCATCCCACCCCATCCCACTCCATCCCGCTCCATCCCACTCTATCCCACTCCATCCCACTCCATCCCATTCCATCTCACTCCATCCCATTCCATCCCACTCCACCCCACTCCATCCCACTCCATCCTACTCCATCCCTCTCCATCCTCCTCCATCCCACTCCATCCTACTCCATCCCACTCCATCCCACTCCATCCTACTCCATCCTACTCCATCCTACTCCATCCCACTCCATCCCACTCCATCCGCTTCTATCCCATTCCATCCCTTTCTAGTGTGAGTCAAATAAAAACCTTTTCTTTCTTTCCATTCCATCCCATTCTATTCCATTCCACTGTATTCTACTCTACTCTACTCTACTCCACTCCACTCCAAACCACTTTACTCCAGTCCACACCATATTTGAATAGGTATGTTGTTTTTCTATTCCAAGCTAGATCGCGCTACTGAACTGCGAGCTGCGTGTCTCGGTGTAAACTGACCGTAATTTTACTTCTGGAACACTTTAAATTCAAATATCTTTTGATAGACTGAACCGATTTCAATGAAACAAAAACTAAATGTTACTTCAAGTTACGGTCAGTCGTTATGTATTAAAGTTATCTACATAGCTTTCGTACATTTTACGTGATGCCCGAACAAATAAACATACAAACAGACATACAGACAGACACACAAAAATTCTAAAAATGATAGAAATGAGTTCTATTGGTTGTCCTCAAACACGCTGGCTATATTTTTGGAGTTTTTTTTAATGTACAAAAATTATTTTTCTACAGTTTTAATGTATATAGAAAAGATATAGAAGAAGATATAGATAATCATTGATAGGATTTCATTAATAGATTCAACTAACGGCTTGACCCGGCTTCGCAAGGGTAGATATTTGTATAGATAGATAGCTATTCCTTAGTGATAATACAATTTTTGTTCTCACAGCAGTCACAGCAGCTACCCATTATTTCTTGATAGTGTGAATTGTCGGAAATTTGTATGTTCCATCATTGGTAATTTTGTTTTACGGAATTCTGTTTATAAAAACATACCACCTTGAAATTTATGCTAGCCTAGTACTAGCTCGGGCACGCCGCAATCGCAGCGCAGAGGACAGCGTCCTCCCTCCACCCCAGCCGCAGTAGTAGACGCCCACGGCGTCGGACGACAGCAGCAGACGATCTCCGCCCACCGTAGGCGCGGGCATGCGGTCGGCGAGTAATGGGCGACTCGCTGTCCGATCATGGACCATGCCCGGGTCAACGGCGCGTTGTGTTCCACGCATGCCTCAAAGAGCGTCAGCATGATGATGGGGCCCTCGGTCTAGAGGGCCAAAGCCTGCCGGGGTCGCGGGACTTATCTCATTACCGTGACCCCGGAACATAAAGGGCTGATTAGGGCTGTTGAAGGACACCGTGGATTTTATCAGTACCGTGGTTTTTGTCAGTACGAGTCTGACAGTCCCTCGAACATAGATCAAAATCAAACAAATTACTCTCATAAAGCTTTCAATTTATTAGTTAAACAAATATCACTTTTATTTACAACCAAAGCGATCACAAATTATAATTAAAAACTAATCGTAATCACCTAGAACTACTTAACAGATCGAAATATTTACAATAGAATTAACAATTCTTCAACTCGTGTAACGGTCGCATCGGGTCGCGGAGCGAGGCGCGGGCGGACTCAGAGTGCGACCGCGCGGAGCGAGGCGCGGGCGGACTCAGAGTGCAACCGGGCGGAGCGAGGAGCGGGCGGACCCAGGGCACGACCGCGCGGAACGACGCGCTGGCGGACTTAGAGTGCGACCGGGCGGGGCGAGAAGCGGGCAGACCCAGGGCCCGACCACGCGGTGTGAGGCGCTGGCTCAGGACACGGGCGCGTGCGCTCATGCCGTGGCCAGCGGCTGCGTCACCACGGGCGAGCGCCGCCGCGGCGACGCGTCCTCCTCGCCCGCGCCGCCCGCCCCGCCCGCCCCGCCCCCGGCTGCCGGCTCCGTCAACCGCAGCGCCACCTCGAGGTCGCGCAGCACCTGTAAACGAGACACTTATTAGTTATTGCTGAGGAGTTTGATCCGTCATTTCTTCCCAGCCCATAATACTAGGAAGTGTCGAAGGGTCCTAAGGGGAAAAAAAAATTGACATGAAATAAGTTCAAATTAAGTTAACTTTTCGCCAATCGCAAACATATTGTTACGTTAATTGTATTGGCTACTGAAGGATCACCGTGGATTTTAGTCAGTACGAGTCTGACAGTCCCTCCCGAACCATCCCGGGCCGGAAGACTGGACACAGGTCAGGTAAAATCATCATTTGATGATTTTACCACGATAAAAAAAAACTTCGATCATATTACGAGGCCATTCTACAAGCTTCTTGTAGGTTCCACAGCATTCTCGACTGTTCTACTGAAGATTGCACTGAAGATGCTTCGAGTTTGTTCTAGATTGTTTCAGAAAGTATGACATTGTGTAGAAATCCATAGATGTTTTCAGAGCTTTCGACCATCTTCTAGAAACATCTAGTGAGATCGGTCGGGGTGTAAATACGGCGCTGATGGAAGCCGGCAGTCAGGGCCCCAATTCTGCTAATTTAGTACTCAATTGAATATAAATTGGATCTCGCTAGCAGTTTTAACTACATTTGGTATTCTGCTACTAATTTAAGACCAATGGTTTTCCAGTGACATTCCATTGAACTGCTATCAGAATATTTGGTAGTCTGCTCTTCAATCGTGTTACAATTGTAAATCGATTGTGGACTTTATCGGTATTCTACTCTCTAATGGCAACACATATAACTGTTCAACTGAGAGTCAATTACACTTACACTACGATTCCATTACGACTCTATTGAGCTTACATACAAGTTTTTGCAGAATACCAAATTTGTTCTAATCGTAATGGAGTCGTGATTGACTCTCAATTGAATATCAATAGAGGCCCTGGGCCTCAAGTCTGCTAATTTTATTTAACTCACATGCTATTGATATTCAATAGCATGTGAGTTAATAAAAATAGGGCCCTGTTGCACAAAAACACTGGCAACAGGATTACAAGCTTAGGCACACCGTAGATGCTCGTACGTACGGATAATGAATCCCAGCGATTACTCCCCATGTCCCGTTGTCCCTAAACCTATTGTCCTCCAAACAATGGGCAACTCAAATGTGTGTACCTGCCCCTGAGAGCATGAATGCATCCGTACCTATCTCCGAGCCCAAACCTTCCTGTGACTCCTCTTCCTCGGAAAACTATTTTCATGTCGTCGGAAAGGGAAAAAAGAGACATAGGGGAAACAGTCAATAAGGCCAAAAACGGCCCGCGACAAATCGTCCCGTAAAGGCAGTACGACGATTTCATCTGCCGGCTACGCATGACCGGTCATCAATCTATTACCATCGCAGAGCGGTGCGCATTCGAATACGGACGTGTTGTCACAGTTGTACGCGGCTTTAGTTACTGCCTGATATTTCGCAATGAGTTCGCAACAACTTATCACAAACGAGTCGTTGGCATTCACATATAATGTTATCGGTACTATGGATGAGGTGAGCTTAATGCAGATTTGCAAAACGAGCTTTAAAGAAGATGAGGTTAGCAGCGGAGGCAAAATGTTACTGTTCCAGACGACTGGAAAGCTTAATGAAATGCCATCTCGGAGGAGGGATTGAACAGAAAAGAGCGTCCAAGACATCATCACCTTTTTAAAGGTGTCCGACTCTGACAACCGACGTGCCGACTTTCCTAGCGAAGGAGCTACATGAGTAATTACTGCCCGTCACTTTCTATTACGTAGATGTCACTAGTGACATCTACGTAATAGATAGTTCATGGATGGTATCTTCAGCAGCCTAGGCTGCTGCCGTAGATGTCACTAGTGACATCTACGTAATAGATAGTTCATAGATAGATAGTATAGATAGTTCATGGATGGTATCTTCAGCAGCCTAGGCTGCTGAAGATACCATCCATGAACTACGTGCCCAGATGATGTTGCTGCACAATGCTGTTTCGGTATGTATGTCAAATGGCAGAGCCAACAGAAACACACGTCGTGGTGCAAATACAATACAAAATGCATCAGTCACCAATTTTCCATCGGCGAAATTAGATTCATCGTCTATTGCAAATGTCGAGGGCGATGCACCGAGCCCCGCCGCCCTCTGACCCCAGCCATCAAAAGGGGTAAAGCAGAACCGTCGCTGTGAAACCCTTCCGAGCGATCCGGTACAGTCCTGTTCAGCGAAACAAGAGTATCAGGAGGATGGCTTCATCAAAGTTCGGAAGAAGAAGAAGTCTACTTGTCACAATGAATGCGGGATTGGACTGATAGGACCAAATATGCTGTCACTGTGTGTGTACGGCTGCATCATTCTACGAAGGTTGAGGAGATCGTGGAGTACGTGAAGGTGAAGATTTATTGGTCACTAGCTGTGCCCGCGACTTCGTTCGCGTGGATGTCGGAATTTAAAATTGTATTTTTTAGTGCGAAGCGCTTAATTCTCGCCACTTTTTTTTATAAATCAAATTGTTTTCATATAATCCCTGTATTTAGAATTTATTTTTCAAGAATATTTGAGGTGATTATAATAAACGCCCTCTGTCGTTCAGATTCAGAAGAATTGCTACTGGATTAGAGCACCCATTCTATCTCATTCCATCCCACTCCATCCCCCTCCATCCCACTCCATCCTACTCCATCCCACTCCATCCGACTCCATCCCATTCCATCCCACTCAGCCCCACTTCATCCCACTCAATCGCACTCCATCCCACTCCAGCCCATTTCATCCTACTCCATCCCACTACATCCCACTCCATCCTAATCCATCCCACTCCATCCCACTGCATCCCACTCCATCCTAATCCATCCCACTCAGTCCCACTCAATCCCACTACAACCAACTCCAACCCACTCCATCCCACTCCAACCCACTCCATCCCACTACATCCCACTCAATCCCACTCCATCCCCCTCCAGCCCATTTCATCCTACTCCATCCCACTCCATCCTAATCCATCCCACTGCATCCCACTCCATCTCACTCCATCCCACTCAGTCCCACTCCATCCTAATCCATCCCACTCCATCCCACTCAGTCCCACTCCATCCCACTCCATCCCACTCCATCCCACTACATCCCACTGCATCCCACTCCATCACACTCCATCACACTCCATCCCACTCCATCCCACTACATCCCACTCCATCCCACTCCATCCCACTCCATCCCACTGCATCCCACTCCATCCCACTGCATCCCACTGCATCCCACTCCCTCCCACTCCATCCCACTCCAACCCACTCCATCCCAGTCCAACCCACTCCATCCCACTACATCCCACTCTATCCTAATCCATCCCAATCCATCCGATTCCATCCCACTCCATCCTACTCCATCCCACTCCATCCCACTCCATCTCACTACATCGCACTCCATTCTAATCCATCCCACTCCATCCGATTCTATCCCACTCCATCCCACTCCCTCCCACTCCATCCTACTCCATCCCACTCCATCCCACTCATTCCCATTCTAGTGTGAGTCTAATAAAAACCTTTTCTTTCTTTCCATTCCATCCCAAACCATCCCATTCTATTCCATTACACTCTACTCTACTCTACTCTACTCTACTCTACTCCACTCCACTCCAAACCACTCCACTCCAGTCCACACCATATTTGAATAGGTATGTAGTTTTTCTATTCCAAGCTAGATCGCGCTACTGAACTGCGCGTCTCGGTGTAAACTGACCGTAATTTTACTTCTGGGTCTGGAACACTTTAAATTCAAATATCTTTTGATAGACTTAACCGATTGCAATGAAACAAAAACTAAATTAGTCCTCAAGTTACGCTCGATCGTTGTGTATAAAGGTTATCTACATTGCCTTCGTACATTTTACGTGATGGAGCCACAAATAAACAGACAAACCGACAAACAGACAAACAGACAAAAATTCTAAAAATGCTGGAAATGGGTTCTGTTGGTTGTCCTTCAACACCCTAGCTATTTTTTTTGGATTTTATTTTGATGTACAAAAACGATTTTTCTACAGTTTTATTATATGTATAGATTAAGGGTCGTGCAGTTGGACCCGCGTCACAACACCAACTTCAAGTCGTTTGTGGTGCGGGTTCCAACACAGCATCTCGACATTTATCTTAAGGAAGAGTTTTGGCAGAAGGGTGTAGTCTTCCTAACGGCATTTTCGCGGCAGGTTACGAGACACCGCGCTGTGTCACACGACACCGTCACTTTGTGTGTTTATATGTAAGTTATTGTTAAATCATATGTATGTATGACTATATTGTCGATTTTATTTTTTGAATTGTATTTTATATGGGCCACCGATGCGTGAAATAAATGGAATAATATTAAAAATAATAGTCTCTGCTTATATTCCCCCTGTTACCCGAGCAGAAGATCATGTCCCTCTCACTAAGAGACTTCACCGTCCTCTTCGATTTGAGTCATTCCTTTATCATAGCGAGCGACCTCTATGACAAACATAGCACTACCACCTCTCCCAGAGGGCAAGCAGTGTTTAATAAACTAGGCTACTCCCTCAACTTTGAGCCCAACGACGATATAATACTAGACTACGCATGCACGATCTAAGGAACAAAAATTATTCTGCCAACTCGTTGAGGTACTACGTAAGCGAGGGGGACGGGGTACTGCGTTGTGATTGGCTAACTCAAGGTCTGTTCTGTCGGAAGGAGGAAACGCCTGGGTGTCACCACTGCGAAGATCGCCCGGAGTACACGGTGGAGCATACGGTGCAGGACCGCCCAGCTTGGGCGGAGCACCGACGTGTCCTCACGGCTGCGATAGGCGGAGACCTCTCGCGCCCGGCATTGGTTGCGGCCATGCTGCGGGGCGAGACGGAGTGGGAGGCGGTCGCCTCCTTCTGCGAAGCAGTAATGCTCGCGAAGGAGGAGGCGGGCCGCGCGCGAGAGAGGACAGTGTCCTCCCTCCGCCCCACCCGCGGTGGTGCACGCCCACGGCGACGGACGTCGCAAGACGATCTCCGGCCACCGTAGGCGCGGGCATGCGGGCAGCGAGTAAAGGGCAACTCGCTGCCCGACCATGGACCATGCCCGGGTCGGATCATTCTCACTAGTTCCACCATCAATTAGTTCCATGGAACTAGTGAGACTTTTTTTTCTCAGTAGTTCCATGGACTTTGATAATGGAACAAATGATACTAATCTTAATTGAACTCGTCTCACTAGTTCCACCGTAGTTGTTCCAAGGAACTAGTGAGATTTTTTTTTTCTCAGTAGTTCCATGGACTTTGATAATGGAACAAATGATACTAATCTTAATCGAACTCGTCTCACTAGTTCCACCGTAGTTGTTCCATGGAACTAGTGAGATTTTTTTTTCTCAGTAGTTCCATGGTTCTTCTTAGTGGAACAAGTGAAACTAAAATTAATTAACAAGAATTAATTAAAAGAAAAAAAAGCATCAAATAGAAATACATAATGAATAAAACGCACAAAAAATATATTAAATCATCACTAGTTTAATGTAAAATAACAACTTCTTCTTTCTAAAAACTTAATAAGTTTAATTTTTAGAAACAAATTAAGTCAACGACATCATTTCAATCACTGAATAATTCAATCAAATTCATTTTCTGAACATACATACGCATCTTATCGTAGTTTATCCAAAAAATGTAACCGACTTCAAAACAACCACAAAAAAGTTCAAAATAACCTACAAAAAAACTTTTCTTTCGAAAGTCGGTGACTTTCTTTTTTATTTCATTGACTTTTTGTCACCGACTTTCGAAAGAAAAGTTTTTTTGTAGGTTATTTTGAACTTTTTTGTGGTTGTTTTGAAGTCGGTTACATTTTTTTTTGAAAAAGTTTTTTATTTTATCCTTTTCAGTTTCACTATTCAACCCAAATTATTGTCAAATACATAATTTTCTTACATGTGCACTAAAATTTTGTAATCCGTAGCACCGGTAATAACAACGCCCATGTATAAAAACTAAATACTACTGCACCAAACTTAATGAAAATTTTGTGGGATCAAATGGCAGATATACTGTATCGAACAAAAAAAGAATCACTGAAATCGGATCAGAAACATCGGAGTAATCGGTGTAGACAAAGTTGAAAACTTTTTAGGTTTTTGTAGATTTATGTTGATTTTTCAAAAAGTGCTGGTCCGATTTCGATAAAATTTTAATGGGACCATTCCAGAAGTATATCCTATCCAACAAAAAAAGAATTTTTCAAATCGGTTGTTAAACGACGGAGTTATGCCCGAACAAACATAAAAAAAAAAAAAAAATACAAACATCCGAATTGAGAACCTCCTCCTTTTGGAAGTCGGTTAAAAATGAGCAATACTAATATCACCTGAAATTAGTTCCTTTTGTGTTTCTTTGATAAAAACATCGTTTTCTTCACTAACTTTTCTTCTTTTTTTGGCAGGCTGATTTGAAATCACAAACTACGAACGCAAACAACTCCGTGGTTTTTGAGTACAAACTGAGAGTAATTATTAAAAAACCTGTTTAATTCTACAATAAGAATGTGAGGGTAGTTTTATAATATTTATGATTAAGATAGTGTGAGACCCGGTTGTTTAATACTTATGATTTTAATAATATTTGTTGATTTTTTTAAAAAGCAGAAGTAATGAGAATGTTGTTAATTAATTTTAGTTTCACTTGTTCCACTAAGAAGAACCATGGAACTACTGAGAAAAAAAATCTCACTAGTTCCATGGAACAACTACGGTGGAACTAGTGAGACGAGTTCGATTAAGATTAGTATCATTTGTTCCATTATCAAAGTCCATGGAACTACTGAGAAAAAAAAAATCTCACTAGTTCCATGGAACAACTACGGTGGAACTAGTGAGACCAGTTCAATTAAGATTAGTATCATTTGTTCCATTATCAAAGTCCATGGAACTACTGAGAAAAAAAAGTCTCACTAGTTCCATGGAACTAATTGATGGTGGAACTAGTGAGAATGATCCCCCGGGTCGACGGCGCGTTGTGTCCCACGCGCGCCTCAAAGAGCGTCATAATAATGACGGGGCCCCCCTCTCAGAGGGCCAAAGCCTGCCGGGGTCGCGGGATTATTTCCTTACCGTGACCCCGGAACATAACAGGCTACTGAAGGACACCGTGGATTTTAGTCAGTAGAAGTCTGACAGTCCCTCCCGCCCTGCCCGGGGCTGGAGGACTCATTTGATGATTTTGCCACGTAAAAAAAAAAAAAAAAAGATCTGTTCTGTCTCAACGTACGTTTACGGCTCACAGGATTGGTCGAAATTCGACGATTATAAGACTTTTTTGCCTAATGTGTTGGCAGACATCGGTCGCCTGTTATTAGGAGTCTAGTATTATATCGTCGTTGTTTGAGCCCATCGCTTCTATGGAGCACACTCTAGAGCGCTTCTCAAGAATGTCAATCTCAAGTCACATTGAGAGGCTACATGGGCTCAATTCCGATCACAATCCAGTGCTCGTGCACTAGATCCCTCGCTCGTATCCGTCTGACCCTAGTCGACCTGTAGACAATCGTCACCTCCTCTTGCGTGAAGTGGGTTCGATTCCCGCACGGAGCAAATATTCGTATGATCTAATCAATTATTTGTTTCGGAATTCTGTATGGGAATCGATCCCGCGACATGGGGAACCTGTGTCGTCACATAAAAACTTAAATATCTATTATCGCTTAAATCTAGACACGCGGGAGAGTGGCCAGCCAAAGCAAGGCGCGCTCACAGTGTGTAATATTGCACTAACCATTTGGAGGCACTTTTTAGCCCCTCATAACTCAAAAACTATTTAACCTAGACTTGTCTTTGGCACATATATTGAGACTGGCGAGATAGATATGTGTTCCAAATTTTATAAACATATCTCAAACGGTTATTTAGTTATTAACGACCAAAATCGTCATTTTTATGACTGACCTATTATAGATCAAAACTATATCCCAGTTCCAGATGACCTAGAAAGTTCAAATTTGGCATGCAGATAGGTAATTACGTGTATACAAAGGAAAAAATCAGGAACTGGTAATTTTTTATCATTTTACTACAATTTTCACTTAACTTATAATTAGTGCCTGTAAATCTCTACATGTGGATTTTAAGATCTTTGTACGTGAATATTTATCGAGTTGAATACCACCCTTAATTTTTTTAATGCAAATCTTCCCGTTTTTGTACTTAAAAATAAGAATTATAGTCGATTTTCGTATTTATTACGCGTTACCAACCGTATTCAACAACCAGTAGCACCATCTATTATCATATTCAGGAACTCCTGCACCATGCACGAAATCAATGAAGGATTGATTTATTCAACAGAACACTAGATGGCGTTGCTCAATTAGTGCCGAAACTCTATTTGTGAAATGTAGATTTTTATGATCTTTACGTGAATTTAAACGAGTTAAATACCACCCTAATTTTTTTAATTCAAATATTCTCGATTTTGTACTTATAATTACGAATATAGTTGATTTTCGTATTTATTATGCGTAACTAACCGTATTCTACAAACACTAGCGCCACCTTTTATCATTTTCAGAAACTCACTGCACCATGCACTTAATCAATGACGGATTGATTTATTCAAGAAACACTAGATGGCATTGCTTCATTAGTGCCTAAACTCTATTTGTGAAATGTGGATTTTATGATTTTTACGTGAATAGATAACATGTTAAACACCACCCTAATTTTTTTAAATCCATGTACTCGTATTCGCGTCTTTGTACTTATTATTAAGAATGGTTGATCTTCGTATTTATTACACGTAACCCACTAGATGGCGTTGTGCAATTACGTCACGATCCTGAATCGCGGTGTTGAGATGGGCAGGCGATTAGTCTATGGTTTTGTGAACATGAATTTTTTTAATAAATTTAATATGAACAGGCAAATGAATGAACAAATATAAATATTGGTATTAAATCCTTGTCCGTAAAAATCGAACTTCCCTTCTTGCCGGCAACGAACGGTGTCCCGTGTCTAACATCCCCTACAGTTATTAACTGAGATTTATTATTATTTATTGTTTCAATATTTAGCGATCAACAGTGTAAGATCATTATTTATGTACAAAAAGTAATGATATCCCATCAAAAACATAAATGTGAAATGAGAGCCAAAGCCAGGCATAATAGTTTGGTATTATGCCTTGGTTGTTGAATTCAACAAAAAAAGAAGTGAAATCTAATTGGGTGCCAAGTTCAATGGTCAGTTCTGAAATTTATTTAAAACAACATAAAATAGATTTCTTTTTATAACTAAGGATCATACATTGTAGCCTAATTTCTTGCTTGGCTAGTTCTCATATACGAATTGTTCGATGGTTAGTCCTACCAGCAAGCCAAATTTTCTGAAAAATAAAATAAAACTGAGAAGTTACAGGTTTAGAAATTATGAAGCTTATAATATAATTCGTATTTTATGAGAAATAGCCAAGTCAGAAATTAGGCTACAATGTATGATCCTTAGTTATAAAAAGAAATCTATTTTATGTTGTTTTAAATAAATTTCAGAACTGACCATTGAACTTGGCACCCAATTAGATTTCACTTCTTTTTTTGTTGAATTCAACAACCTAGGCATAATACCAAACTATTATGCTTGGCTTTGGCTCTCATTTCACATTTATGTTTTTGATGGGATCTTTCTTTCTCTCGAAGTCATGATTAAAGTCTGATATGCAACTCTTGAATAAAATGGATTTATACCATGAATCATTAGTGTCGCTTGAGTCCTCCAGCCCCGGGCAGGGCGGGAGGGACTGTCAGACTTCTACTGACTAAAATCCACGGTGTCCTTCAGTAGCCTGTTATGTTCCGGGGTCACGGTAAGGAAATAATCCCGCGACCCCAATAATCCCGCGACCCTATTAGTGTCGCTTAGGATTCAAATACTTGAATCACTTGCTACGCTCGTGATTCAATCATTATAAATCACTCCCTTTGGTCGTGATCCAGTCATTAAAATCCATCGCTCGCTCCATATAACATACATTCCCGTTCGTTTAAACCAACTCTTTTTGAATATGCGATTTATTGCAAATAGAACAAGAAAATTGCTTATTCATTCGTAAAGAAAAAGAGTTCATAAAATAATGTTATGAACAACACATGAACTAGTTACAAAAACATTTTGGCTGTAGAAGTATCATGAGTGCAGTGTTGTGAGTGAGCGTCACCTCAGTCTCCTTGTGGTCCAGCAGCGCGAACCGGCGGTCGAGCGCGGTGAGGTGCGCGAAGGTGAGGTGCAGGTGCGCGTGCAGGCGCAGCAGCGCCAGCTGGCGGAAGTGCGCGGCGTACATGTGCGCCACCACGTGGAACAGCAGCCGCACCACGCGCCGCACCACGCCCTCGAACTGCGGCGGGAACTCGTTCGCTGTAACATATTTTTTTAAATACCTCTTTATCACGACTACGTAATCTATTTCTATACATCTATACATATAAATAAAATTGGAGTGTCTGTTAGACAATACACTGACGTTGACACAGCAAGATTAGTCTATTTTAGTTATTTTCACAGCGTAATGTCCTATGGTATTCTACTGTGGGGCAAAGCCGCTGATATTCAAAATATATTTGTACTCCAGAAACGAGCTGTTCGTGCCATCTACCAACTTGGTGCGCGAGATTCTCTGAAAGATTTCTTCAAAGAGATTGGAATTCTCACAGTGGCTTCGCAGTACATATTTGCCAACATCTTATATATCAGGCAAAACATTCACCTATACAGTAAAAATAGTGATATCCATAATTTTAATACCAGGAATAAGCACAAACTTCGTGTTCCTTTTCATCGGCTTCATAAGGTGCATAATTCATTCGTTGGGGTTGGTATAACTTTTTATAATAAGTTACCGTCCTCTTTCCTAGATTTGCCATTTAACGTGTTTAAAGCAAAAGTAAAAGCTAACCTATGTTCTAAGGCTTACTATTCTGTGAGTGATTATTTAGATGATAAGCATAGTTGGTTGCTGTGTTGAACAGAAGACATTGTTCATGTTCTTTCAACAAATTATTCTGTATTATTATCGTATTTGACTTTAGTTTTAATTAGTGATTTTTTTTGTGTGTGTTTATTCTCTTCTTTTTTAACGACAGTCGTAGGGTATCATCTAATACTTATGTCGGAGCTGATGAAGATTGTTAACTAACCTTGCATTGTATAGAGTCAATCTTTCTAGTATTATATAGTTTCACAGGAATCATTTTGTGAGTACAATGTACTTTATAACTTTCAATGAGTAGATACCCACGTCTTTTAATGACTTGAATGACCCTGGCGGTTGAGATTATGTCATGCTCACTCTAATGTCTCGCTGGCGGTGGCGCGTGTGTCGGATCATTTAGTTCCCTTCAAAATGGTTGAGCTGAGTGATGCTGATGCATGTGTCATGTTCGTGAACGGGCGCTGTCAGTCGTGACTGGTCATCTCTTAGCTGCCACGGTCTATTTTAATTATTAATAACTTTATTTTGAATTGTCTTTTTACTTTACTATGGACACTATTATCTTGCCACATCGTTCTCACAAAAATGTACCATCTGATGATGAATGATGTAACAAAATTTTTGTAATAATTTTGGCGATTGAAAAAGAGTGTCCATGGAGTTTCTTGCTCATTCTTCTCCATAGAGATCTACACCTTGGAATGAGCACCTACGGTACTTTCACAGTTTTTATGTCTTGTGTCTGGGACCGTAGCACCATAACTATTTTTATACTTGTTTTATTTTATGTCTTTTGACAATTCATAAGTGCCTGTAATTGGCCTAGTTGAAATAAACGATTTGATTTTGATTTTGATTTTTGATTTTGTAATATTGAAATAACCGTTTTTACTACATGCATACGAATATATAATTATGTATATACGGTACATACACCATAATATTTTTTTTGTCTGTCTCTTTGTTTGGAATGGCTAATCTCTGAAATGGCTGAGCCGATTTTGACGGGACTTCTACTGGCAGGTAGCTGATGTAATTAGGAGTAACTTAGACTACTTTTATTTTAGAAAAAACCTTTTTTTTTAATACATTGTTGAGTTCCAACATCCACGCGAACGAAGTCGCGGGCACGGCTAGTATTCAATAATAATCGGCTAGTAGTATACAGGGTGTCCCAAAACTCAACGTCACGCCGAAAAGGGGTGATAGGATTGATCATAACCATCACGAGAAAAATCTGAAAAAAATTCTATCCTATGCAGTTTGAAAATTATGGACATTTTAAGAAAATCCTAGAAATTTGATCAAACTGTACCATTTTTCGGTTATTGTGGTTTTCCTTTTTTAATTTTTTGTTCATTTGAACTTTGGAAACGTAATCCTAAATAACATTTCTAGAATCCCAATAAAAAATAATGACACAATTGCCTCAAGTTTCCGAGAATTGAGACTATTTGTTTAACTACGAATTTAAAATTTTCAACATCCGTCGACTTTGACAGGCCCTCCTTTAAAAAAAATGTACTAGAGTGCCTTGGCAAGTGGCATTAAAACTTGGCGCATTTAATCAGGATTCTAATATGGTACAATACTTGTTAGTTCCATACAATAAAAAAGAGTAAGAAAATTAAAATCTCAAGTAAGCCGATTTTTGCTATCTCAGTTAAAATGTTTTTGATTTGCACAAGCTTTAGATAGGTTCTTAATTTTAAGGCAAAATGATGAGAAAGATGGATAGTGGGTATGTTTGCCATGAGTGAGCGAGATAGATAATGAAGCCACTTTAACCAAAGTGAAAAAAGTTAGTAAAATTAGTAAAATAATGAAAAATCTTGATCTCGTTTAATTTAGGTTTGTTGGAATAAAAGTCAGATAGAGAAATAACATTTTTTATTACAATAAATTCAAATTGTTTACCATCGGTTTCAATACAAGCCCTACATCTTCTTAAAAAAGATCTACTTATTAGTCGAGCATATCTTTGAGAGTTGATCTCCTCAGCTGCTTGAGAAATGCATTCACGCAGGTCGGCTACGTTTTCAATGGGCTTAGAGATAGATCATTTTGCCTTTAAGAACCTACCTAGAGCTTGTGCGAATCAAAACATTTTAACTGAGATAGCAAAAATCGGCTTACTTGAGGTTTTAATTTTTTTACTCTTTTTTATTGTATGGAACTAACAAGTATTGTACCATATTAGATCCTGATTAAATGCGCCAACTTTTAATGCCACTTGCCAAGGCACTCTAGTACATTTTTTTTAAAGGAGGGCCTGTCAAAGTCGACGGATGTTGAAAATTTTAAATTCGTAGTTAAACAAATAGTCTCAATTCTCGGAAACTTGAGGCAATTGTGTCATTATTTTTTATTGGGATTCTAGAAATGTTATTTAGGATTACGTTTCCAAAGTTCAAATGAACAAAATTAAAAAAGGAAAACCACAATAACCGAAAAATGGTACAGTTTGATCAAATTTCTAGGATTTTCTTAAAATGCCCATAATTTTCAAACTGCATGGGATAGAATTTTTTTCAGATTTTTCTCGTGATGGTTATGATCAATCCTACCACCCCGTTTCGGCTTGACGTTGAGTTTTGGGACACCCAGCGAAAGGTCACTCACTCATAGGACACGAAATCTCGGAAACTACAAGTGATAGGCGTTTAAATTTAAATAATAATAATTTTGCATAGGGGTTTTTTTAGGACTCGGTGCTCGCTAAGACGGGATTTTGCGAAAATCCACCCCTAAGGGGTTGTTTTTGGGGTTGATAGTTTGTATGAAACTTTGTTAATACAAGTACTAACAGTTGCAAATTTTGCATACGGGTTCTTTTTAAGACGTACGCAAGACGGGGTTTTGCGAAATTCGATCCCAAAGGGGCTGTTTTTAACCGACTTCAAAAAAAAAAGTAGGTTCTCAGTTCGACCTGTATGTATGTATGTATGTTTGTCCGCGATTATCTCGCGTTTGGCTGAACGGATTTTGATGCAGTTTTCAGGAAAGTGTTCTCTACATTCTGGAGAAGGTTTTAGTATATAACACTAATAGATATCCCGTGACGTTGCCCGCGTGGATCCGTTTTGCTTACTTGGATCGTAGATTTTCAGGGAAGATTGCATGTTTGTCCGCGATTATCTCGCGTTTGGCTGAACCGATTTTAATGCAGTTTTCAGGAAAGTGTTTTTTACATTCTGGAGAAGGTTTTAGTATATATAACACTAATAGATATCCCGTGACGTTGCCCGCGTGGATCCGTTTTGCTTACTTGGATCGTAGATTTTCAGGGACGATTGCATGTTTGTCCGCGATTATCTCGCGTTTAGCTGAACCGATTGTGATGCAGTTTTCAGGAAAGTGTTTTTTACATTCTGGAGAAGGTTTTAGTATATAACACTAATAGATATCCCGTGACGTTGCCCGCGTGGATCCGTTTTGCTTACTTGGATCGTAGATTTTCAGGGACGATTGCATGTTTGTCCGCGATTATCTCGCGTTTAGCTGAACCGATTTTGATGCAGTTTTCAGGAAAGTGTTTGTTACATTCTGGAGAAGGTTTTAGTATATAACACTAATAGATATCCCGTGACGTTGCCCGCGTGGATCCGTTTTGCTTACTTGGATCGTAGATTTTCAGGGACGATTGCATTTTTGTCCGCGATTATCTCGCGTTTGGCTGAACCGATTTTGATGCAGTTTTCAGGAAAGTGTTTGTTACATTCTGGGGAAGGTTTGAGTATATAACAATAATGGATATCTCGTGAAGTTGCTCGCATAGATCCGTTTTTGTTGCTTAATAGGATTGTAGATTTTCAAAAAAGCCGATTTTATGAAGATTTTTGTTGAATATCGCAACTAAAAAGGGAAAAATAAAAAACTTTTAAAAAAAAGGGAACCGACTTCAAAACCAAACACAAAAAAACGATAAAATAACTTTTCTTTCGGAAGTCGGTGGCCATAACTCAATGAAATAAAAAAAAAACAAAGCCACCGACTTCCGAAAGAAAAGTTATTTTATCGTTTTTTTGTGTTTGGTTTTGAAGTCGGTTCCCTTTTTTTTAAAAAGTTTTTGGAGTTGATAATTTATATGAAACTTTGTTACTACAAATAATAGGAGTATCAAATTGTGCATGGGGTATTTTAGGACTTACGGCATTTTGCGAATTTAGAACCCTGAGGGGGTTGTTTTTGGTGTTGATAAATAGAGGTCTCAAATTATGCAAGGGGTCCTTTGAGGACGTAGGTGCTCATTAAGATGGAATTTTGCGAAATTCGACTCCTAAGGGGTTGATAGTTCTCACGGCGGCGATAGGCGACGACCTCTCGCGCCCGGCACTGGTCGAGGCCATGCTGCGGGGCGAGACGGAATGGGAAGCCTTCTGCGAAGCAGTAATGCTAGCAAAGGAGGAGGCGGAACGCGTGAGGGAGAGGACAGCGTCCACCTCACGACCTAGCCGCCGCGGGAGACACCCACGGCCACAGACGTCGCAAGACGATCTCCGGCCACCGTCGGCGCGGACATGCGGGCGGTGAGTAATGGACAACTCGCTGTCCGTCATGGACCATGCGGCGCGCTGTGTTCCACGCGCGCCTCAAAGAGTGTCAGTATTATGACGGGGCCCCTCTATAGAGGGGTAAAGCCTGTCGGGTTCGCGGGACTAACGAATTACCGTGACCCCGAAACGTAAAGGGCTATTGAAGGACACCGTGGATTTTAGTCAGTACGAGTCTGACAGTCCCTCCCGCCCTGCCCTGGGTGGGAGGATTCATTTCAAGATTTTACCACGCTAAAAAAATATAATATACAGAAT
Organism: Agrotis clavis; assembly: GCA_954870645.1. Lineage (NCBI taxonomy): Eukaryota > Metazoa > Arthropoda > Insecta > Lepidoptera > Noctuidae > Agrotis > Agrotis clavis. Next base: position 27,212,845 of record OX940927.1, on the reverse strand, counting down.
GAATTTTTCAACTGGGCGTGGATGGCTATATCCGAAACTACACTTCTCATCAAAAAAATCGAAACACCTCGCAGTTTATGATTTGATAAGGATTATCGGAAAAATGTGTATATTTAGGAATAAATGTAAAATGTCATTTAATAGTGAGTAGTATGAGGTTTTTAAAAGGGGAGGGTTTGTATATATGCTTTTGCGGTTGCACAACGACACGCTTTGCTTTTGCTTTGCTTGGTAGCGTAGATGCAAACCTACCTTGCCACTTCCTTCTGAGGAGGCAAGGAGGCGAGGTCTTGAGGGAGAGTGCAACAGTCACGTTGATCCTCAAGGCAAGTCTGGTGAGTTTACCTTCTCGTGGTTGCCGCCCCGTTATTGGTCTAATTCCGTAAGAAATAGACGTAACAAAAACCACCGGACGATATTCTTTAAATTTATTTTATTTATTTATATATACTCCCTTATAAACTATCCCCCCCCTCAACCAAAAACCCTCCATCCCATCCCTATATCCCGTCGATCCCAGAGGAAGGGCAACCTCGATTCCAAAAAAGCCCACCCCCACCACCATGAAAAAGCAGGAGGATAAAATACCTACCCAGGTGGGTCCCGGCCAAGCCGGGGAATCCCACACCGCTACGGCGGTCAGCCCCCATCGTAATCTGGGGGGGGCAACCAACTGCTCCAACATTGTTTCGCCGCGCGACTTCGCGCGGCTGGCAGCTAATTTAGCGCCCTTAGCACAGGCAGCGACTTACGCGCCAACAAACACCACACAGGCTGCGACCGACGCGCCAACTCCCACTACACAGAGTATGCCCCCCACGAGCCTCTGGCAGCAGAGCATCGTGAGGAACAGCATCACAAACCCTGACGACAACCAAGACCGGACTAAACCAGAGAGGACGGGGACCGATGCCGGTGGCTCCACAACTTTCCCGACTAGCGGAGTACGCCCGCTGAGTAAGCGCGAAAAGCCTAGACGGGAAAGAAAGGCAGTACGCGACCAGCCGCGAATTTGCGAAGGGGCAACCCAGCGCGAAAAGCGGCCGGACGCGGAACCCGGCGACCAGCCGCGTGCTTGCGAAGGGGCAACCCAGCGCGAAAAGCGGCAGAACGTGGGACCCCGTGCGCGGGGGCAAGTGCGCGAAGGGGTAACCCAACGCGAAATGCCTCCGCGCACGCCAGGCTCCACCGGGGCCACCAGCCGTCCCCATGACACAGACCAACCGCACGACCAACTCCGACCTAGACAGCACAGGGGCAGGCGGGCTGGAGCCTCACACAGGGCGTCCTTGGTGAACAACACCCAACCAAGCACCTCTGAACCGCAGGCTGGACCGAGTGGTACAGCACCGGCGAAGAGGGAGCGCCCTGACGACTCGGCCTCACCGAGTACGCTACAGGGGTACGCCAAGCGTGTGAGGGTCCATTCTGCGCAAGGGGAGCGGAGAACCTACGCACGGGCCACAAAGGATATTCCTGCGCGGCACGCCGTAGCTATCTGCTTCCCGCCCCCATCCAGAGACCTGACAAAGGAAGAGGCAGACCTTATAAAGACTGACCTTGAGAACCTCCTAATGGACACGGACCCCGCCACGCCACTGCCTTCCTTCCGCGGATACCCTAGGGTGGCGGAAGGCACTGTGCAGGTGTGGTGTGAGGACGAAACCGCCCTTAACTGGCTGACACTGAACGTTCCAAGGATCCGACTACCGAACACAGACCAACTACTCACGGTGCTGAGACAGTCCGACGTGCCCACCCGTGTCCGAGCCTCGCTCTTCGTCCCACGTTTCACTGGCGACGTGGAGCGACTCCACAGTATTCTGATCCGTCAGAATGCTTGGTACGACATCGCGAGGTGGTCATTGTACAGGGCTACCAGGGTCTGTGGGGACAACCCCGGGACCTACCTGACCCTAGGTTTACCACCGGAGGAAGCTGAGCGGGTCCTGGCCCGGGAGCGACGAATATCGTACCTACTCGGATCGATATACGTACGCTTCTGGCCCACGCCCCGACCAGCGGACACCGACTGTACTGACGGTACCCACACCACGACGACCCAGACCATACCAACATCGACACAGACGAGTGACATGGACATGACTCAACTGGAGGAAGTCATGGCCCGAGCAGCAGTAGCGGACGACAGCAACGCCATACCGCCCGCATCACCATGCTGGAGCGAAGCCTTGTTAGTCTCGTCGCCTGGTGACCAACACGAAGGCCAACATGGTGCGGAGGAAGCGGAGAACCTATCCAATGCATCCTCCTCCGACTAACTCCACACCACCGCCATCACTGCCGATCCACATCATCCAGACCAACCTCCAACATAGCCAGACTGCCACGGCTAGCTTACGCAGGGCCCTGGAGGTAAAACCCAGAACTATCGCACTGATCCAAGAGCCGTGGATCAGAAACAACAAAATCTGCGGCCTCAGTAACATCGGAGGTAAGATAATTGTTGACACACACAGAGCAGACAAACCAAGAACATGCGCTTACATACCCAAAGAAATCCCTACCGCGCCCCTCACTCAATTCTGTTCCAGAGATCTGACAGCCGTCAGGTTGCAGACAGGAAACGACGTCCCTGATGTCGTACTGGCCTCAGTATACATGCCAGGCGAGGACACAGACTGCCCGCCGAAGGAAATGGCTGACCTAGTGCGACACTGCGAGGACGCCAAACTAGACCTGATCATATGCACCGACTCAAATGCGCACCACCCACTCTGGGGCAGCGACGCACCGAACGCCAGAGGAGAGGTACTATCCACCTATTTATTCTCTACTAACCTTAACATCGTAAACCGGGGCTCTGAACCCACTTGGGTCACAGTCCGAGGACAAACGATCATAGACCTAACGATTGCTACAGAAAACGCGACTAACTACATCACTAACTGGCACGTATCAGACGAGCCTTCCTGCTCTGACCACAGAAGAATCCGCTTCACATTGACCACCAACACAAGGAAACCCACACCGAGGCGAAACCCGCGGCGCACTGATGTGCCCGGATATAAACGCCTCCTAGCCTCCTTGCTGGCTAGACACCTATCACAAGTAACCATAAGAGACCCAACCCAACTAGAATACACAGTAACAAAACTATCGGAATATCTAACAGAAGCTTACCATGCATGCTGTAAACTAAGAGCGCCAAAAACCAGTCATGAGAGGAATCCCTGGTGGAACGCTGAACTTGGTAAACTCAGAGATGCATTACGTAAGCAATTCAACAGAGCCAAAAACACTAGACTCCCAAACGACTGGGAACTATACAAAGAGACCCAGTACACATATAAAAAGCAAATCCGAATAGCCAGAAAGACAGCCTGGCGCAAATTCTGTGAATCTATTGAGACCAATAACGAAGCCGCAAGGGTAAGGAAAATCCTCTCAACCGACCAGGACCGAACCCTTGGAACGCTGAAAAAACCCGACAATACATATACACTCACGGACCTAGAAACCAGTAAGGTCCTTCTGGAGACTCACTTCCCCGACTGTAAACTCCTAGAGGACAGGACATGGGAGGCAGAGCCAGACTGGACCCCAACGGATACGGACTGGTCCAGAGCCCACAGCATAATAACGGAAGACCGGATAAGGTGGGCCATTAACACCTTTCAGCCCTATAAGTCCCCAGGACTAGATGGCATCTTTCCGGCCCTACTACAGTGGGGGGTTGCACACCTACTACCATGCCTGATGGAGATCTATCAGGCCTGCATAGCACTTAGATATATACCCCAAGCATGGCGGGAAGTAAAAGTCATCTTCATACCCAAACCTGGCAAAACGGACTACACCCAACCCAAGGCTTATCGACCTATAAGCCTCACATCTTTCCTACTGAAGACCCTCGAGAGACTCTGTGATAGGTATATCCGAGACGGACCTCTTCGGGAAAAACCGCTTCACAAACAACAGCATGCATACTCCACGGGCAGATCAACGGAATCCGCGCTACATAGCGTAGTATCCAAGATTGAATGTGCAGTGGACCACAAATGCTCAGCACTGGCCGCCTTTATTGACATTGAGGGCGCCTTCGACAAAACCACGTTCAACAGCATCAACATGGCCTTAGACAGGCACAACATAGACCCGACCCTGAGCGGATGGATCAGCAACATGCTCAAGCAAAGAGCCGTACAAGTTACAATAAATGACACTACAAGGGCCATCGTGGCGAAAGGCTGCCCACAAGGGGGAGTCCTCTCACCGCTACTATGGAACCTGGTTGTAGATGACCTCATTAAAACACTAAATGATAACGGCTACTTCACTGTAGGGTATGCCGATGATATAACCATAATAATAAATGGCACTCACGAAAATACCCTGTGCAACCTCATGCGCCAAGCATTGAAAATAGTGGAGGACTGGTGCAACAAACACCAGCTATCAGTAAATCCCTCAAAAACCGAGCTGATTCTCTTCACGAAAAAGAGGAAGCTGACGACTCTACAGCTTCCACGTTTCTTCGGAACCACCCTAAGCCTATCAACTGAAACCAAATACCTGGGCATCTTTTTGGATAAACAGCTGAATTGGGCAAAACACATCAACTACATTACTACAAAAGCCAGCATATCCCTGTGGCAGTGCAAGCGAATGCTTGGCAGGAATTGGGGGATCAGTCCCAAGACCACTCACTGGCTATATACCACTGTCATACGACCAACAGTCACGTACGGCTCATTGGTCTGGTGGCCCAGAACAAACCTGAGCACAACCCAAAAAGACCTCGAAAAGCTGCAGCGATTTGCCTGTATGGCAATTACCAGCTGTATGAGAACTGCACCCACCGCTGCCCTACAGGCAATGCTTGGACTGCCACCTCTACACCTCATCGTGCAGAAGGAGGCGGCCCTAGCCGCCTTTAGGCTTCATGCCTTGGGAAACCTAAACAAAGACTCAAGAATTAAACACACACGAATCAAGAATGATGCTATCGAACAACAGCCAATGATGGCATCACCCTGCGACAAAGCCCCAAGACAATACCACTTTGCAAAACACTACAGTATCACACTTGCAGAAGAGCAATGTGACTACTCAGGCCCGAAAGAGCTGAGAATATACACAGATGGATCAAAGAATGACTCCGGAACCGGGGCTGGAGTTTTCTCACACGACCTTAACATAAATATATCCAGCCCGCTGGGAATGTACAACACCGTCTATCAGGCGGAATGCATGGGCATTATACAAGCAGCATATGCGATAGAGGCCAGAGGAGTTACGGACACCCATATACGTATACTCTCTGACAGCGCCTCAGTCCTTCAATCGTTGGAGAAACAATATACCACTTCAAGCTTAATACTAGAATGTCACAATGCACTAGAACGTCTAACGGTATCTAGACGCAACAAAGTGACACTACAATGGATCAAAGGACACAGCGGATCACTGGGCAACGACGCGGCTGATGAACTAGCTAGGAGAGCATCCAGCGCATCAGTTTGCGGACCCGAACCCATTATACCCATCCCCTTCAACCAAATACGTAGATGGCTGCAGGAGCGCATCCTCACACAAGCAGAGAGATTGTGGACCTCGACACCAGGCTGCAGGCAATCCAGGGAAGCTCTGCCATCCTTAGATGGCAGGCTAACCAGGCGTCTTTTACGCCTGGACAGGACCGGCATGCGTCTGCTGACAGGGACCACAACGGGACACTGCTCCCTAAACAAACATTTCCACACAATAGGCATAACGGACAGTCCCCTGTGCAGGGCTTGCATGGAGACTGAGGAAACCGTTGCACATGTGCTCTTCGAGTGCACAGGAGTCACCCAGATCAGGACAGCGACCCTCGGGACACCCAGGACCTACACAGATGTTCTCCACAGACCAAAGAACCTAATCAACTTCTGGAGGGAGGTGGGCTGGTTGGAATAAGCCACCAAAGGCCACTATGGCCCACGCACAATGGTCCACATGAAGGACTAAGTGCGGAAACCATAACCCCTAACATAGAACATAGAACATAGAGGTTTTTAAATCCTAATGTTAATGTTCTAAATTCAAATTAAGTCTTCATAGGTTTCGTATTTTGTATAATGAGTAATTTTTACCCTGTATGGAATATGAAGGAAATGGGTAAAACAACACGCGTAAATGAAAAAAAAATGTAAGAAACGTTTATTTAATAACTTGTATTCCCTCCGCGAGCTCTTATTACTGCTTCCATACGGTTCTTCATCGATCGGATGAGAGTCACGATCACATGTTGTGGTATATTATCCCATTCCTCTTGGATTGCATTTTGCAGCTGGCTAAGTGTTTCTGGGGCTGGATCTCTTGCTCGAATTCGTCTCTTTAATTCATCCCATAGATGTTCAATGGGATTCATGTCCGGGCTTCTTGCTGGCCATACCATAATGGAGATACCGACTTCGGTAAGATAATCTCGTACGACGCCCGCGGTGTGAGCTCTAGCATTGTCGTGCATGAATATGAAGTCGTTGCCAATAAAATGTGCATAGGGCATCACATGAGGTTCAAGACACTGTTCGATGTACCGATGAGAGTTTAGTGCAGGCAGCCGTGGCCCAGACACAAAGGCAAGTTCTGTCTTACCGTCGGCGCTGATTCCTCCCCAAACCGTCCACGAACCGCCACCATAGCTGACCTTTTCTTCAATGCAGCATTGTGCAAAGCGTTCTCCATCTCTTCTGTAGACCTTGTTCCTTCCGTCGTTACCATACAGCATAATTTTACACTCATCAGAAAACAGTACTTTGCTCCACTGAAGGTATGACCAAGTTAGGTGCTCGCGTGCAAAGTTAAGGCGCGCTCTTCGATGGTCTGCAGTTAATTTCGGCCCATTCGCTGGCTTATGCGGTGCCAATCCGCGTTCCTTCAACCTTCTTCTTATTGTAGAGTCACTTACAGCTACTCTTCGTACAACGCGAAGCTGCTGCTGCAGTTGAAAGGCGTTAAGGCGTCGATTTCGTAAAGAAGTTGTTACAATAAATCGATCATCTCGCTCAGAAGTGACCCGATTCCTGCCAGATCCTGAACGGCGCGTGAACGAACCAGTCTCCCGATAGCGTTTGTAGACTCTATGAACAGATGATAAGCTTAGATGCAATCTTGCAGCCACAACACGCTGACTAAGTCCAGAATCCAGCAATGCCACTACTTGGGCGGCTTCTGCGGGCGAAGTATCCATATGTTTTAGAAAAAAAAGTTTTTTCAGACGTCCCAAAGTCACAGTAAATGAAATAAGAAACAGAAAGTTTAAAGACAAGCGCTAATTTTTAGTTTTTAAACGAGAAACGTACTCCAACCCTAAATACACATTTTAGTCCAAGAGCTACTGAACCCTGCGACTAACGGTCTTCCTGTAAGGTTAGAAATTTGTACACGTAATATTTATAGCATGCTAAGAGCAATAGCGACGACCTGGCAGGCGTCAGCCGTGCACATCATTAGACAATTTAATTTTCAAGTGTAAAAAATATTGAAAAAATAAACTTGTTCCTGTAAGCTTAAAAATTTTACAGGTGGTAGTTTATTTATTGTAAATCTCGGAAAAAAAATGACAGGCGATTACAAGGTGCACAAGTATGTGACAGGCGAATTGAAAAGTGCAAAGTTGATGAGGAAAAATAAACTTTCTCCTGTAAGATCAAAATTATCTCGCGTTTGGCTGAACTGATTTTGATGCCGTTTTCAGAAAAGTGTGCGTTACATTCCGATAAAGGTTTTAATATACAGGGTGAATTTTTCAACTGGGCGTGGATGACTATCTCCGAAACAATGAGGAATATCGAAAAACGTTGAAAGGAATCTCGAGGCCGATTTTGACGAAAATAAAACTGCATCGTTGGATTTTAGAAAAATCAATAATCCTGGCCAGGAATCGAACCCGCTGATTTTGGAAAAAAAATCACAGCCTGTATTATTACACCATTCGATAGTGTTGCTAATTAGGATCAAATTCTGGGAAGTGATCATATAAGGCAAACTTAAGGAAATAGCAGATTTTCATGAAATTGCTATATTTCTATGTTACTATGTTCTACTGAGCCATAATTTATTTAAATTGTTTTCAATAATTCAGTGGATTTGATTTCTTAACAATCCCAGTGTATTCAGCAATGCGAAACTATTGAGTTGAACAAAAATAAGCGTTATTTCAAAGAAGAAACGGTTAACTTATGTTCCGAATACAGTTATCGTCTTGAACATTCATCAGTTTCTTTTTTCAATTATACGTTTTCCTAAAGTTTGTCGCATATGATTACTTCCCAGAATTTGATCCTTATTAGCAACACTATCGAATGGTGTAATAATACAGGCTGTGATTTTTTTTCCAAAATCAGCGGGTTCGATTCCTGGCCAGGATTATTGATTTTTCTAAAATCCAACGATGCAGTTTCATTTTCGTCAAAATCGGCCTCGAGATTCCTTTCAACGTTTTTCGATATTCCTCATTGTTTCGGAGATAGCCATCCACGCCCAGTTGTAAAATTCACCCTGTATATTAAAACCTTTCTCGGAATGTAACGCACACTTTTCTGAAATAGGCATCAAAATCAGTTCAGCCAAACGCGAGATAATTTTGATCTTACAGGAGAAAGTTTATTTTTCCTCATCAACTTTGCACTTTTCAATTCGCCTGTCACATACTTGTGCACCTTGTAATCGCCTGTCATTTTTTTTCCAAGATTTACAATAAATAAACTACATCCTGTAAAATTTTTAAGCTTACAGGAACAAGTTTATTTTTTCAATTTTTTTTTCACTTTGAAAATTAAATTGTCTAATGATGTGCACGGCTGACGCCTGCCAGGTCGTCGCTATTGCTCTTAGCATGCTATAAATATTACGTGTACAAATTTCTAACCTTACAGGAAGACCGTTAGTTGCAGGGTTCAGTAGCTCTCCAGCTATTTGTCTCAAAACAGTGATTAATTTCATTTATAGGATAAACAAATGAAATTATTTCGAATTTTGATTTTTTTCTTCTTACTGTAATGACCAAACTGCCAGCTACACAGTAATGTTTTTTTTTCATGGAATTAATTCTCTTTTGTAAAAAATTAGGACAAAAACAATAAAAACGAAAGTGTTTCGATTTTTTTGATGAGAAGTGTATAAGGAATATCGAAAAACGCAGAAAGTAGTCTGGAGGCCGATTTTGTCGAAAAAACAAAAACTGCATCATTGAATTTGAGAAAAATCAATAATCCTGACCAGGAATCCGAACCCGCTGATTTTGGAAAAAAAAATCACATCCTGTATTATTAGACCATTCGATAGTGTTACTAATAAGGATAAAATTCTGGAAGTAATCATATACGGCAAACTCACGGCAACTTAGCGAGAGTCCACACGGCGCGTTGCGTCAGCGTTGCGTCGACGCAGCGCTGCCGTTGCGTTGTTTTACATACAAATAACCAAGGTGTTCACACGGCGCGCTGCGTCGTCGCAACGCACACATGACGGACAGCAGCCCCCGAGACGAAGCGGGAGGGGGTGTACTCATTGCGGCGACGGAGAGGCAGCGCTCAGTTGCTTGTGCGTTGATAGGGAGGATACACGCAAGCTCATTTCATTTTTTACCTACGTACTTTTGTATTCAGTTTTATTTGCAGGGTAAAATGAGTACCATTGAAGAAATTGATATGGATTACTTCATTACATTGATTCAGGAAAGGGCTTGCCGCAACTGTGCGTCACCGCTGCGTCGACCGAACGTTAAGACTGCGTCGTAGTAACGCTGCGACGACGCAGCGCCTGTGTGGCCGGCTATGCGTCAAAATATTTGCGTCGAGCGACGTGAGTTGCGGCGCGGGGGGGGTAGCTCTCTAAATGCCCCGCAAAAGTACAAGGCTAGCATAAGATGGTACCTTTTTTACAACGGGGTCAGCAGAGTTCATGCGAAAAGCGCTTTCGCGCGACGGCGACTTGTTAAGCGGGGGGGGGGGGGGGGGGGGTAACTCTGAATGCCTACTTCCCTTGAATGGTGCCCTTAAAGCTCGATTGGTCCAAAACAAGCCGGTTTGGACCAAATATCGTCGGGGTTCAAATTGTTGCAAATTATATCCAGTATCACCTAGCTTGATGTGTAGCCGTGTGTACCTTCCTTGAAATTGGTGATACTAGACTTTATTTTTACAATTGTTACCGCCGGGGTAACAAATTGTAAAACATGGGCTCCAAACTGACTGGTGTCTTTTTTAGAAAAAATAACAAATAGAGAGTTGGAAATTTTGATTGCGCTTATTAAAAAAATATATATGATTGTCACCAATTAAAATTATAATGATGCCTTCCGGCCAAAAGGGGATAAGCGACATTTTTTGCGAAATCGACTTATATATATGGTTAGAATCGGCTTTTTTTTCTGCGTCTAAGAGCCAGTCCACACGGCGCGTTGCGTCGTCGCAACGCAAATATTTTGACGCATAGCCGGCCACACAGACTCTGCGTCGTCGCAGCGTTACTACGACGCAGTCTTAACGTTCGGTCGACGCAGCGGTGACGCACAGTTGCGGCAAGCCCTTTCCTGAATCAATGTAATGAAGTAATCCATATCAATTTCTTCAATGGTACTCATTTTACCCTGCAAATAAAACTGAATACAAAAGTACGTAGGTAAAAAATGAAATGAGCTTGCGTGTATCCTCCCTATCAACGCACAAGCAACTGAGCGCTGCCTCTCCGTCGCCGCAATGAGTAATACACCCCCTCCCGCTTCGTCTCGGGGGCTGCTGTCCGTCATGTGTGCGTTGCGACGATGCAGCGCGCCGTGTGAACACCTTGGTTATTTGTATGTAAATCAACGCAACGGCAGCGCTGCGTCGACGCAACGCTGACGCAACGCGCCGTGTGGACTCTCGCTAATGGTCTAAGTTTCGTGGATCTAGGACAAACTTTTTGTCGCTTAGGCGGTAAAGGAATTGAGGTTCTGACACTAAGTTTCTCGTAATAAACGACAGTTATTTTTGGTGTATTTTGTAATATGGTGGTTGGATAAAAAAATACTTCAAAATTGTGAGATAAGCAATTTTGGCTTTGAATGTTTTTTTCTTTACTTGAACGTTAAGTAGTTTTGGCTGTAAATACTTTTTTGTAAAAAATACATTAATCAAATTTTACTTGAATCTTTGTTTACCGAAGTTTCGGTTAGGATATTAGGGCAGTTTCTTTGGATAAAATATATGTCATTTATTACATTTAGGCCTCATTTCCGTGACTTTATTTGGCGCTTATTTTTATTTTCCCTAGTCACCAAATCAATCATCGAAGGCGCTTAGGATAAATCAGCCAAATGAATGTCGCCTGTACAATAGTCGCTTACCCTTTTTTTCCCTCCCAAAAAAAAATCTGGTATGGTAGTTAGATAAGAAGATAAATCAAAGGTTTGGCGGTTAGCTTACACAAGAATGACAAACAGCATCGGTTATCTCTCTGTTTCGTTCGAACAAAATGTCATTAGCATTACGCAGCGATCATACAGTCTGTATACGACCACGGCGTAAGCACCACCGTGCTCGTGAGTCATTTTGGCCCAAGGTTTTGTAAGGAAAATAAAACGGGAAGTTTATTTAATAGACTTCATGTTCATCTATGACTGTGTATTATTCTACTTAGTTAATTTATTTATTATTATTATCCTTTTGCTACCTTGTTCCGACAATACCGAATAGTTAAATAAGTAGGACCTACAGTTTAGTTTTTCAGTGCTTTTATTTGTTTGTTGTTTTGCTTGTTTGTTAATTAATATACGGCTCAGAAACATGATCAAGGGTTCGAATCCAAGGTTGGGCCAGCAAGAAGTTATTAGGTTTTGTAATGAATTCTCTGCAACAGCCAAGAGTTAATCCTGTGCCTGATCTGACCCTTCTTTATCATGGTTAAATACTCGAAGGAGTCCTCCCAGGGCGGTACCTACGGGAAGGACTGTCAGACTTGTACTAACTAAAATCAACAGTGATCCTTCAATAGCCCGTTACGCTCCAGGGTCACGGTTACCTGATTAGACTATCCCGCGACCCCGGCAGGCTTTGAGTCTCTAAGGCCTTGGTCGCGGGACTAACGAATACCGTGACCCGGAAACGTAAACAGCTATTGAAGAACACCGTGGATTTTAGTCAGTACAAGTCTGACAGTCCCTCCTGCCCTGCTCGGGGTGGGAGAACTCATTTTATGAATTTACCACGCAAAAAAAGTTAGAAGGGGGCCCCCCCCTTCAAATTCACGGCAGCTCTTTGAGGCGTGCGTGGAACACCAAGCCTTACGCGCCTACAGTGACCGACCGGAAATCACCTCGCGACGTCCGATGGGCATCTCCCGCAGCGGTTAGGTTGTGAGGTGGAAGCAGTTCTCTCCCTCACGGTACCCGATACCTTCTTTGCTAACATGACAGATTCGTAGAAGTAGGCGACCGCTTCCCATTCCGTTTCGCTCCGCAGCATGGCCTCGACCAATGCCGGGCGCTAGAGGTATGTCGCCTCCGTAAGGACACAGCGGTGCTATGCCCAAGCTGGGCAGTCCTGCACCGAATGCTCCTCCGTGTCCTCCGTGCGGTCCCCGCAGTGGTGACACCCAGGCTTTTATTCTTCCCAATCAGACACAGGAAACTCCCGAAACTTCCATTTCCGTTGAGGACCTGTGTCAGGCAGAAGGTGAGGACGCCGTGGTGCCTATCCAGCCACTCCTCAAAGAGGGGTCTTACGTTTTGTCATAACTAAGAGTAGTCCATAAGTATGAATTGCAGCATAGATGTATAACTATCAAGACTAACTTACAATCAATAACTATTGTTTTGTGTTATTCATTAAAATGAAGACAAAGAAAAAGAGAGATTGAGCATAATATCTTTTTTTTCATATCCGCATCTTAGCAAATGTCAGTTTAGAAACTTAAAAAGGTCTAATCCACGTATTTAAGTGTGTATGGTATAATTTTATAAGAATTAAACACAATGTGCTTTCGCGTTGTTTATAAAAGTGCTAATTATATTTCTTATTGATGAGTAACTTATTTCAATTCCCTTGTTCGTCTCTCATTAACCAATAGCCGGTTATATCATATTGGCAGCACTTGATGAACAGAAAAGTCACAGGTATGCTCTTTTTTTCTTCAATAGAAATAATACGAATAGTGCACTTAAATCATTTAGGTTGGAACTCAATCATCGAGTTGTTTTCATTTAATACGTTTTTTCCTGTTAGTGAAATCAGGTCTATTTGAGGGTAAGCGACACTAAATTGTGTTAGGAGTGTGATTTATTGTAATTAACAATGCCATTTCGTAGAGACCTAATCAAAAGCTAAATGGGTAAATTTTGAAACTTTTGGAACTTACAGAAAATTTTATATGATTTTTTTTCACTTTTTTTGAACTTTAAACTACTCTCCTGTAAAGTTTGTAAAGTGGCGGTTACCCCCTTTTGGCCGGAAGGCATCTAGGTACTGATGTACCTAATATGAATGACTAAAGCTATTGAATACAAGTTTTTTATAAAACTAGTCGTATCTTGAATACGTATCGGGTGATACGTAAGTATTTTCAAGATCAGAGGCGTAGCGAGCCTTGGCGGGGGGGGGCGTATAAAATTTGATTGGGAGCCCTTTAGGGTAAAGATTTATAACTCAAGAAAAAAATGCATTTCTCTGTATCTACGCCGGACATATAAACAAAAATTTGGATAAAGGTCATCAAAAAAATTCAAGATGCGACTGATCAGTCCAGAGGTCGGAATCAGGTAGAGTTACTTTATGGGTAAGTAATATATTATGATGTAACTACAAAATCTCTAATATTTACAAGATATAAAAACTGAATATTTAATTTTATTTGATATAAAGATCTGTTTTATTTTTTTTGGGACAAACCCACCACACTATTCCCAAACCACTGCAACTCCTGAAAGCCAGAATCAACAGTGGCAACCACCAGAAAAGCGCCGAGACAATGAAGTCTCGACGTGTCCCGGAGAATGAATTTACCTGTCTTGGATCCTGCACGAAATTAATCAGAAAAGAATAGTGGAGGAGTAGGAAAAATATGTTTCCACTTCCCTCCATGCAAGCAGGAGACAGAACAAAACAAGGCCAATAGGCACAAAGGGACATTACAACTGGGAGAAGCCCAGTTGCCTAGCACCACGGGTAAAAATGACTACTAATATTAATGGGTCCTAAATTGTGAGCTGCTTTAATTGATTCCAATAATAGGTATGGCAAAAACGCTTGAACGCACGGAAGTTTGTTCGAGTTTCGACAAGGTCCGTATAGTAAATGACTCCAGATGTAGTCTGAACAGCATCCAACATAATATTGCGTTCGTTTTGCCAAAGAATACACTCCCAAAGAATATGATGTGCTGATTGTTCATATTCACAGTCAGGTGTAGAACATTGACAAAAAGGCGAGGGAACAAGCTTGAAGGAAAACAATTTACTTTTAAAGTTACCATGTCCGGTGAGAAATTGGGCAACACAGTGATCCACCTCCAGCCACGTCCTAGCCAGCCGCTCACGAACGGATGGAAAGAACTGGTAGAGGTGCCGTCCCTTGATAGAATTATCCCACCTATTTTGCCATTCGGATAAAAGATCCTCCCAGACGTCGCTCTGGGGTTTGAATAATCGAGATATCTTATCACGGTCACGTTGCGGTAGAAAATCAGCGTCAGTGGTCTCCCGTGCGGAAAAGTACATTGCAGCGCGTCGTTGCACTTCAAGATCTACTGGTAGAACACCAGCAAGCACCGGTAAAGCTTCAGTACTGACGGTCCTATACGCTTTACTTAAGAATAACAAAGCCAAGCGCTGACTTTGAAGCAATTTACGTCGTGCCGCACCTATGGTGGCTCTATCGGCCCAAACAGGTGCCCCGTAGCACACACAGCCCAAGTAAGTAGCCCCATAAATAGTTTTTAAGGTTAAAAATGACAAACCCCAAGTAGATTTAGATATTCTCGTTAGGGCATAAAAGTTATTTTTAGCTTTTTCACCAACCGTTTTTATATGTTCTATGAATGTGAAATTCCTCTCTAAGACTAAACCAAGATAGCACACCGATTGTTTTCTCTTAACGGGAACATTATTGAATTTAATACTAGGCCACGATTTAAGGTCACCCTTTAAAATGAGTTGATAGGTTTTTTGTGGTGCAAAGGTCAGGCGGTTTCGATTGCCCCACTGAGATATTAATCGTAGGCAAGTGTCAGCCAAATTCTCGAGTCCAGCACGAGTACTCGACTGAATGAGCAAAAGGCCATCGTCCGCATAACCAGTTAAAGAACAACCACTTGGAAGAGGAATCGCGAGGAAATCATCGAAGCCTAGATTCCATAAATGAGGACCGATAACCGAACCTTGAGGACAGCCCATGGTAAGAGGTTTCGATACGGAATGATGTCCGAGCTTAAGTTTAGCGGATCCATTAGAAAAGTACGAATAAAGAAGATTAAATATATTTTTATAGCAACCACGAGCTTTTATCTTAAGTAGTAGCATTGGCCACCATGCGTTATCAAAAGCCCCGGAAATGTCTAGAAAGATTCCTACTACGTACTTGTGCTCGGAGGTATTAACCATTTTTCTAACAGAAAGTGCCGCGTCAACGGTTGATTTGCCGACAGTAAAACCGAATTGATTTTTATGGAATTTGGGTCCATCCGGTAATAATCGTGGGACGATAAGACGCTCCAAGAGCTTTCCCAAAGATGGTAATAATGTTATGGGCCGGTAAGACTTAGGGTCATCTGGTGGCTTGTCGCCGCTTTTAGGTATTATTCGTATAAAGCCATGTCTCCATATACGAGGAAAAACACCTTCAGCAATACACCGGTTGTAAACAGTTAATATCGCGTCGGCCGCTGTTTTACACGCTTCTTTTATCATACGATTGGATATTTTATCTTCACCTGATGATTTGTTAAGGGGCAGCCTCCTGACAACATTAATGAATTCGTCAGTGGTTGGAAGGTCTGACGCTGGTGATTCAGGCGGGACTGTAGCCCATGCTCTAATCTGTTGGTGGTAGTCAGTATCATTAACAGGTGAATCATCAGGGATAAGAGTATTTAATAAAACTTCCGTTGTTTCTTCAATACCGGTGGTGTGTTTATTATTTACTTTAATATTTTGAACATACGCGAGGTCGACCGATCGATTGGCTTTAAACTCATGGTATAAAGGAGACCACGGACCTTCCTTTTCTAATTTATCCACTACTTTGCGCAACAATTTACCCTTAGACTTTTCAACCGATGCTCTGTAACGGGACCTGGCAACTCTAAATGTATTTAAAGCAGAGGTTAGTGAGTCTCCGGTGACTTGACGTTTTTTAAGCTTATTAAGATGTTTACGCGCTCGACGATAAGTTTTACGCTGTTCGGTTAGGTAGTCACACCACCAATCACATCTACGTACATTGGTCATAGGTCCGCGACCAATAGCAATGTCAGCACAGTAAGTGAAGGTGTCTGACATAATTTCAGCACTTTCTTCAGCTGACAGCCCATCACGAGTGAACTCTTTGGCGTGACACGCAAAAAGTGATCTAAAGAATTCCCAATTAGCACCTTTACTTTTGTACCAAAAGTTACCACTGACATGTGAGGAACCCTGAATAAAAACCGGAACAAATTCGTACACGATCAAGCGATGATCACTACAAGACGCGTCCGGTAGGACACGCCACCTATCCAAGTGTACGTCTGCACTAGAAAGTGTGACGTCAATACAAGACTCGCCCATTTGGCTGCAAAAAGTAGGTGGTGCTTCGGGGGTGTTATGGATAGTTAGGTTCATCTCAGCAATGAAATCTTCAACAGCGCAGCGGCGTTCGTAATCCGTGGACCGAACTTTGCCATACCACAGTGACGATGACGCATTTACATCAGCGCCAACGATGACTTTGCAGCCCGCGAGTGACCGCAAGACGTGACGGAGGTTATGTATGTGAGGAGCAACAGGGTCTGAATATTGAAAGTAGCAGCTCACAACGTAAACTTTAAAAGTAGCGGATGAGACTTCCGCAACTGCACAGTGGGGCGTCATGAGGTTACGCAAAGACGTTACTGTAAAGTTAGAAGAATGCGACACATAGATACCGGCTCGTGCCTTGTTATCCAACTGAACTACTTTGTGGCGTAAGCGCGTGTTTTGGTATTGTTCTTGAACCAGTACAATGTCTAATTTGTAATCGATAATTAATTTGTCCAATTCAGAAGTCGCCACCCTATCATTGTGAAGGTTTAGTTGTCCTATTATTAAACTATCCATTTTATTAATAATTAGTGTTGCGTATTAACTGTTCGAGCCTAACTTTATAGGTGTTACACTGTTGGGACCCGCACCGATGGTCGAACGGTTTTTTAATACGTTTGCACGCCACACATACCGGTGTAAAATTTAAATCATCCTTATGCGGGCATTCTTTTGTTTCATGTGCTTCTGAGCAGTTAGCACAGGTAGGAGATTTATTTACGCAGTATTTTTTCACGTGACCGAACTGCTGGCAATGTAAACAGCGAACTACATCGATATCATCAAAAAATCGGCAAGTCGCGAAGTCAATAAAAAGCTTCTCTTTGGTACTAATTAAATGCTTTCGTATGGCGTTGTCGATTTCAATGCCTACCCACTTCCGACCATTATCTAATGCACGTCTACGTATAATATTTGTCGACTTAATAAATTCTTCCTCACTAATTGCCAATTCGTTTTTGATATTTTGACGGTACAACGCATGCAAAAAAGGTTTGTCTTCCATTGAGGATGGGACGTCTTTAATTAATAAACGTGGCCTGCGGCCTTTCGGTTTTTCAAGCCTTAACCCGGCGGTCTTAATAGCATCAACCGATTGAAGTTTACTTATTTGACTGTCGTTAGCGACACGTAATACAACGCCCGATTTCGCGATTTTTTTCATACCTACTATTTGAAAACCGTCGTCAGTTGGGTTAATCGCTTTTTTAAGCGCTTCTTTAGTGGCTGACGAAGTCGCGAATTCAGCTGACCTTTCGTTCGAGGGGTATGCTATTAAACACGGCAGCGGTGGTCTCGACTCCATCACTGGAGCGACCTTCGGCAGACGAAGTTTCAGAGAATCTGAATAAGAAAGTTTGTTGGTACTGTCTGTCTTAACAACACTGACATTATTATTTAATTTGACTTTATCCAATTCTCGCTCCATATTGGCTAACTTAGTTTCATTGGAAGACGACCGTATGGCTAACAAAGAAACAATGGACGTAATCCGCTGTGTCATGTCCATAATCGCGGATTTATTGGCTAATAAAGATCTGTTTATATAATAAACGGAACCATAAGGGTTCCGTTTTGTCGGATTCGTCATGTCTGTTTGTCTGTCTGTCTGTCTGTCTGTCTGTCCGTCCCATGTCACAGCCCTTTTTGACGAAAGTATAAGAGTTATCCTGTTGAAACTTGGTAAGTAGATGTATTATGTGAACCGCATTAGGATTTTTACACAAAAATAAAACTAAAACCATATTTGGGGGTACCCCCCGTACTTAGAATTGAAACTCAAAACATTTATCTATAATATGTATGTATTTAGAAATATATAAGTATGTTTATCAGTTGTCTAGTACCCATAACACAAGCTCTGCTTAGCTTGGGACTAGATGGCGTTGTGTGATAGTTGTGGAATATTATTATATTATTTTTTTTCGCCTCGACCCATACGTGTGGGGTATCTATGAATAGGTCTTAAAAAATGATATTGAGGTTACTAACATCATTTGTTTCTAAACTGAACGGTTTGCGCGAGAAACACTTCCAAAGTGGTAAAATGTGTGTAACTTCTAAAATAAGAGAATGATAAAACTAAAAAAAATATATGATGTACGTTACCATGTAAACTTCAATTGAAAATTGGTTTGAACGGGATCGAATAATTAGTTTTTTTTAATCGTCATAAATCGTAAACCGTAATTTACCTTTCAAAGTTACAACCAACTACAAGAACTTTTATATTAGTTACTTGCTGCTACGGAACCCTTTATGGGCGAGTCCAACTCGCACTTGGCCGGTTTTTTCTTCCTGGCAAGTAATCTAACTCTGATGTACCTAACCTACTAACAGTACCACCTGCCAAGAATTTTCGACGGAGCCTCGCTTGGCGAGGCTCCTATTTCTGCGTACAGGGTTTAAAGTAACCTAACACGATGGGGATCAACCCTTCGAACCTAACCTGTCCGTGTCGGGGTGTCCCAAGTCTCGAGCTCGCTGCTCTCGCTCTTGGATACTATTTTTTTCTAATGGCAATAGCAATCGTGAAGGCAAACAATCTAAGTCCAAAGGATAAGCTAAAGTCATCGAAGAAAATAGTTTAAACGTTAAATTATATGTTTCAAACGTTAACGTAATGATTTTCGCTTAAATAAACGTTATATCAAATAAAATTATATGAAATGAGTTTTAAAGTAACACAAACATTATGTGCAAAGAAATTATATCAACCGTTGGTACATCTCACGTTGATTATATCATGTGAACGTTATTGAAATGAAAATATATCAAATAACTTTATATGAAATGCGACGCTCCCTTATTTTAGTACTTGCATCGAAATGTTGATATTAATATGAATCTTCCCGGGATTTCTAATTTCTAAACATCAAAGATAGATTAGACAAATATATTCATCATCATCAGCCTATAATGTTCCCACTGCTGGGACACAGGCCTCCTCTCTGTGAGAAGGAGTGGGCCATAATACACCACGCGGGCCCAGTGCGGATTGGCAGATGTCACATGTCTTCGAATTTTTGGTTCTGAGCATGCCGGTTTCCTCACGATGTTTACCTTCACCGTTTTGAGAGCAGTGGTGATGAAATAATTTACACAAAGTAATGCGCCTTGCGGGGTTCGAACCCACGACCTACAACTCGGTAAGTCTGGACCGATACCACTGGGCCACCACTGCTCCCTAATAAATTGTGTAAAAGTAAATAACTATTTTATTTAATAAATCATTAAGTTTTTATAAATTTTTGTTTACGCACGTTGGAGGCCCCTGTAGTCCGGGGTCCCCGTATAATTGATACGGCAGATACGGCGGTAGCTACGCCCCTGTTCCAAGATGTGCACCGTATTTCAAGGAATGCACCGAACTGCAAATATTTCTGTTAAATCATGAATATTATTAGCAGGGCGGGGCGGGCGGTATAATTCTTCCATAATTTGTGACCTTATGAGAAGATGTATCCCTCCTAGCCAGCTGGTCACAAAATTGTAACATTTAATTTAATTTTGATTTAATTTAAATTTAATTTTGATTTAATTTAAATTTGATTTTGATTTGAAATTGATTTAATTTAGATATTTGATCTTAATTTAATGTAATTTTGATTTAATTTAATATTTTTTTATTTAATTTAATAATTTAATTTCGATTTGCACGCAGAGAAATGTATACGAGAACTTCTGGTTACAACCGTGATAGCAAGACTCACTAGTTGACTTTACAAAATTTCTAGTAATAAATACCAAGTCCTTGTTATCTCTACTACTTACTTAGTATCTAATACTAGAAATGTTGTAAAGTCAACTAGTGAGTCTTGCTGTCACGGTTGCAACTAGAAGTTCTCGCACAGGTAGCTAGATTCTCTGCGTGTGAATTTGTAATTTTTTTATTAAAAATGATATTAATTTAATTTTTATTTGATTTTCATTCAATTTTTTATTTTAATTCTGACTTCACTTCGATTTATTTTGCTTTCATTTAATTTGCACTATTTTGTTTAAATTTTATTTGATTTAATTACATTTTGATTTTTAGTTGTTTTATCATTACTTACTAACATACACACATCAAAAGTGTCTAGGGATCAACATATATTTTTGCAATAACTTTTCTCCTGATTGATATTAATTAAAATGTTCTTTAAGGATTCATCAAATAAAGTGTTATCGTTTGTCACAGTAACGATAAACCAAGTCACCTTTGCATTCATAAAGAAATTTGCCATTTTCCTAATAAAGGGATTTTTGACATTTGAACCACTAACATTAAAGTTCGAAAAAAAGACTGAAATAACAGTTTTCTTTAAAATTTTATTGGGTAACTTAAACAATTAATAATCCGTGTTTCTACCGCGAACACTAACAACACAAGAACATCGGTTTGGCATACTCAAAATGAGTTCATCCAAATCACGCTGTGGAATGGCCGCCCATGTTCGTTGCAACAAAAAAAAAAGATCTTCTTGCGACTGGATACCCTCCATATTCGGCAGAGCTCTTCTCTGTAGCATATCCCATGCATGCTCAATCGGGTTCAAGTCTGGCGACTGAGCAGGCCAGGGCAGGACATTGATGTTAGCTGCGGCGAGAGTCTGTCTTACAACTCTTGCGGTGTGCGGTCGTGCATTATCATGCATTAACTGAATTAAGGGACCGATTTGCACTTGTAGAGGAACGATGACGTCTGATACAATCGTCTCAGCATAAATTTGAGCGTTGAGGTTGCCTCTGATCCAAATCAACTCAGTTCTTCCGCCGATCCAAATACCCGCCCATACCATGATGGTTCCACCACTATAAGGATGGACTTCCTGGCAGGATTTTAATCGCTGTTGGCGTCCAGGGGTTCTCCAGTGTCGTATACGTCTTGTATCCGGTCTCATACCAAAACGAGACTCATCAGAAAAGCACACGAAACGCCATTGTTCTTCTGCCCAATTTCTGTGTTCAAGAGCCCATTGATATCGAATCCTACGATTGTGCATTGCTATAGGTGGTACCCGTAGCGGTCTTCGGGAATGAAGGTTCACTTCATGCAAGCGGTTTCTGACTGTTTGGTCGCTAATTAAGTTTCCTGAAGAGTGATGAAGCCTCACGGCTAACATCATGGCGGTTATTGTTGGAGCTCTTCGAGTTAAGATTTGAATGTATCGGTCTTGTCTCCGTGTGGTGCAGCGATACCGTCCTCCATGGCGCTCAGCCACGGTACCAGTGCTTCGGTAACGTGTCCAAAGTCGACTGATAACACTCTGACTTGTATTCAGAGCTAAAGCCACAGTACGTTGCCGGGAACCAGCTTCTATCATTCCCACGGCTCTGAGCATTTCTTCCCTGCTTAAATGACGTCGCCGCTCCATAATAACGTTGGTTTTAATCAGTAGTAGGGAAACAGTAGCACTAATAATGTCTTCAATGCGTTGTATGTTTTTATAGGGAAAATATTGACAGCTGATTTTCATCTTTTACTCGAATTTGATTTACAGTTCCTGATTCAAATTATGAAATGCACCAAAAAGGATCCATATAAATTTATAAAATCATAAATTTATTACAAAGCCACATCTCAATCTCAAGAAATCCGCATAAAAATGCTTGATCCCTAGACACTTTTGATGTGTGTAGTTATAAGATTTTTGTTTACTAACCCACTATGGATGTTACATATCAGAATTAAAGAGCTTTTTTTTTAAATCGAATTGATTCTTCCCAGAATTTGATTCTTATTGGCTAACTATCGAATGATGTAATAATAATACAGTCAGGGTGTTTTTTTTCCCCCCTTTTTACACCCCACATTCTTGTGTTTTATACAGCGGCGTAGCTAGCCCCGTATCAAAACTTGTTTGGGGCCCTTGTAATCTAAGTGTGTAGTTTTGCAGAATAAAGACAATAGCATCCTGACCTGTGTAACTAATGCTGCTACTGATGTCATTAAGAGAATTTAGAAGGGAGCTAGACAATTGAAAATGCTGATCGACTGATACTATCTCATTTATGACAGATACATTATAGCCTTTTTGAAAATTGAGCCATGTTAGGAGTTCGATAATATTGGAGCCCTGTGGCCGCGATAAGTTTTCATTTAAGAGCAAGATTTTGTTTTAATTTTTATTCCATTCGTCGCCCTTAACACTTGGGGGCCCCGTATAATTGATACGGCTGATACGGCGCGGCGGTAGCTACGCCTCTGCGAGATAATCTAAGCAACATTTATAATGTGAATCTGAGTGGTGAGAAATAAAGTTTTATACATTTATTTTAGACTATTTTAGATTTAATTTAAAATCGATAGATTTTTCTAAAATCCAATGACGCAGTTTTAGTTTTCGTCAAAATCGACCTCGAGGTAGTGATGGGTTTTTATCCGGATAAATACTCAAAATGGATAAATACTCAATAAATTTCCATTTTTACTCGAGTTTTTATCCAAAACAGTGGATAAATACTACTTACAGTGTAAGTTACATTGTTCATCGTAAATTTTGTTATTTTACAAGAAAAATGATTGAAATACATGAAAATCTGTTAATATAGGTTTGTAACGTACTTTTTTAATCACTTTAATAATTACAATTACTATACGCGTTGAAAAAAGGAGGAAATATTCACGTTTTTTCATAATTCGTTGTTTTCTTTTTTTCAATTTTTCAATCAAAACTTAAATAAAACATAATTTTCAGTTTCTAATTAATTATGAAGTAGGACTGACGCGGACACGCGACCGCACATTTGTCTGATCAAATCTAACCGAGTCTAACTGAGTGTAACCGTCAGACTGACTCCGATTCTGATGGAGTCTGACTCCGAGTCTGAGTCTGACCGAACCTAATACCGATTATGACTGAATCTTACCGAGTCTTACGGAGTCTTAACGAGCATGACTTCGAGTTCGAACAAGTTTGACCGTGTCTTATAAAGTCTTACCGAGTCTTACGGAGTCTTAGCGAGTATGATTTCGAGTCTGACCGAGTGTGACTGGGTCCGACCGATTCTTACTGAGTCTTAGCGAGTATGATTTCGAGTCTGAACGAGTCTGACTGACTCTGACCGATTCTTACTGAGTCTGAACGAGTCTTACGGAGTCTTAACGAGCATTACTCCGAGTTCGAACAAGTCTGACCGAGTCTTATAGAGTCTTACCGAGTCTTACGGAGTCGTAGCGAGTATGATTTCGAGTCTGACCGAGTGTGACTGAGTCCGACCGATTCTTACTGAGTCTTAGCGAGTATGATTTCGAGTCTGAACGAGTCTGACTGACTCTGACCGATTCTTACTGAGTCTGACCGAGTCTTACGGAGTCTTAACGAGTATGATTCCGAGTCTGATCGAGTTTTACCAAGTCTGACTCCGATCCTGACTAAGTCTGACCGATTCTTACTGAGTCTTACTGAGTCTGACCGAGTCTTACCAACTACGACCGTGTCTTATCGAGTCTTACGGAGTCTTAGTGAGTATGATTCCGAGTCTGACTGAGTCCTACCAAGGCTGACCGAATCTGATTCCGAATCTAACTGAGTCTAACCGATTCTTACCGAATCTTAGAATCTTACCGAGTCTTACTAAGTCTGACCGAGTCTTACCGAGTCTGCTCGAGTATGACTGAGTCTAAACAAGTCTTACTGAGTCTAACCGTATTCGACACCGGGTCTTACTCCGAGATTTGATCTATTTTTTCATATTAAACGGTTTACCTATTAAAAAACATGGGGGGCTTAGGGCTTCGGCCTTGTTGACGTCATCTCAAGGCCTAATTGCCGTGTCTGTGGCAGGACCTATTCAATCCCTGCCCTGCAGGCAGTTATCAGTAGTGACTAGTCACGGTACGTCCTCCCCACTTCGTTAAGAAGAAAGAAAATATATTTATTTTACAGTCAAACATGTCATCGGCGTAGCAGATAACGTCGATACCATGGAGGATTGTACCACGTAGCGCTCGGTCAAGCAGAAACAGTGTGCCAGGTTCCAAATGCGACGGTGCACCGTAGATGGTTTGAATTCGAAACTTCATAATAGCGGAGCGCTTCCTTAATTTAACTCTAGGGCAAAGTCTGGAAGACGTTCGTCATGACGAGAGACACTGCCAAGATGTCTTCACCCCGAGCGATTGCTTCCTCAGCCAAAGCCCTTTTTTTTAACGAGGATAAACTGTCAAATGAGTCGTCCAGACTTGTACTGACTAAAATTCACGGTGTTTCTTCAATAGCCATTTACGTTTCAAGGTCACTGTTACCTGTTTAGACAGTCTCGCAACCCCGCCAGGCGTTTGGCCCACCATGGGGGCCTCGTCAGTCAGTCAAATCACTCACATGCACATTTGGCAGAAGCCAAACAGGATATCTACAGATCCAAGATACGCAAACAAGATAAACTGCATATAAAATGAGGCCGAGTTAAGCTGCAGTGAGAAACAAATTGCTTCTCCTTGACTGGAGAGACTTCTGAAACCTAATAATACAATAATATCATTTTTGGAAAGCCCAAGTAACAGTACTTGTCATTGAATTTGTAAAAATAAACATTTTATTCGCAA
Organism: Agrotis clavis; assembly: GCA_954870645.1. Lineage (NCBI taxonomy): Eukaryota > Metazoa > Arthropoda > Insecta > Lepidoptera > Noctuidae > Agrotis > Agrotis clavis. Next base: position 27,187,550 of record OX940927.1, on the reverse strand, counting down.
AAAATATTTTTTGCGAATAAATATCCATCATTTTGAGTAAATATCCGATAAAAACGAGAAAAAACGAGTATTTATCCGTTTCGGATAAATACTCGAGTATTTATCTTTTGAGTATTTATCCTCCGCCCATCACTACCTCGAGGCTCCTTCAAGTATTTATCTCTAGCTCGTACACAAATCAATTATAGTGCAGCTGGCGGAAACTCACCATATTTAGTAGGAAAGACAGTCTCGTCGTTGACGGTCTTCTGCGTGAAGGTCATGACATAGTCAACGTACTGCGGCGCCGCGACGCGCGACTTCTTGCCGCGCTCGTCGTACCAGGCGTAGGTGCGACCGCCGGGGCCCGTCATGTCGGGGCAGCTGGCGGCCGAGCAGAACTCAGACACCGTGCCGTACAGCAGATTCACGTGGTCGAACAACGCCAACGCTGAAATACCATGACACCACAGCGTTACGCACAGTTTAGCCAACATGCACGATACACAGGCGCACACTCCGTAATGCCTTGGACCACTGATAGGTTAATTCTGTCAATTATAATGTTACTAATCCTACTAATATTCTAAACTAGCTGTTGCCAGCGGCTTCACCCGCTGCAACTCAAAAATTATCCCACGGGAACATAAAATCGGGATAAAAACTATCCTATGTGTTAATCCAGGTTATAAACTATCTGTGTACCAAATTTTAACCAAATCCGTTCAGTGGTTTTTGCGTGAAAGAGTAACAAACATCCATACATCCATACTTACAAACTTTCGCCTTTAAAATAGTAGTAGGATGGCGCTACGTTACGCTAGTCGCCTCGATCGTATTCAAAGCCAGGCTGACTCAGGGCGCCTTTATTTCGAGGATTTATACCACGACCGGTCACACACACTTGAAGTTTCTAGAAAATGGTCGAAAGTTCTGGAAACATCCACGGACTTCTACACAGTCCCATATCTTATGGAACATTCTAGACCCATCTCGAACCATCTAGACTAGGGTAGAAATTTCTAGAAACTTCCAGTAGAATTGTCGAGAACCTTGTGGAAGCTTCGAGAAGCTTAAGATGGTCTCGTAATTCGATCGACAAACATTACGTAAACCTAAATTAAGATACAACGCTTTTAAAATTGCCAAAACGTCACTAAAAAGTACAGTTTTTATTTGCTTTTGACGTCACGCGTCCACTCTCGAATTATGATGCGTTATATTTTTTTTGTACATTTGCATTAATCAACACGCAGCTGGATCTCATAAATTGTTTGAAACTTGCTGGTAGAGGATTCTAAAAGATTCCACCTCCAATAAAATAACACAAAGTTAAAAGAGAAGCTTTAAAGAAGTCTTTGGAACATGGAAGACGTTATTTTTTAGATTTTTTTATATTCTATGAAACTTGATACATTTCTGCAATTTCTCACTTTTCATTCATTTTCTTTATTTTAACGATTTATTGGAAAACAACCTTTTTAGGGTTCCGTAGCCAAATGGCAAAAAAAGGAACCCTTATAGATTCGTCATGTCTGTCTGTCTGTCCGTCCGTATGTCACAGCCACTTTTCTTCGAAAGTATAAGAGCTATCCTGTTGAAACTTGGTAAGTAGATGTATTATGTGCACGGTGCACCGCATTAGGATTTTCCCACAAAAATAAACATTAAACTAATTTTGGGGGTTGTCCCCATACTTACAATTGAAACTCAAAAAACATTTTTTTTACAGAACCTATACGTGTGGGGTATCTATGAATAGGTCTTCAAAAATGATATTGAGGTTACGAATATTATTTTTTTCTAAACTGAACAGTTTCCGCGAGAGAGACTTCCAAAGTGGTAAAATGTTGGTCCCCCCCCCCCCCAGTAACTTCTAAAATAAGAGAATGATAAAACTTAAAAAAATATGTGAAGTACATTATCATGCAAACTTCAATTGAAAATTGGTTTGGATGAGATATACTCGTAGTTGGCAGTTTTTGAGATATAGTAGATTTTTAAAAACCGCAAATACGTAGGTATAACTTTGCCATTCATTCAAACACTATGAAAAACAAAGTTATTTTTATTGTTTGTGTATTATTACTTACTAATCTCAATATAATTATATCCCTAATCTATGCTTGCTACTACGGAACCCTTCATGGGCGAGTCCAACTCGCACTTGGCCGGTTTTTTTTTTTGTATTTCGATCTGAAATCGTGAATATGAATCACATTTAAATATTTTTTAATAAATCGATTAAAATCAGGTGGCCCTTATTTTGTTTTGAATACTAAATCATGAAGCATAAGTGAAGTGTATTAGCACTGACTGTGCGAGGCGAGCCACTCGTTGTAGTCAAGGCCGAGCGGCAGGTCGACCAGCTGGCGCATGTCCAGCTCGGGCAGCTTGCGCTCCAGCAGCGCCTCCTGCAGGTACAGCTTGGGGTCGCCCGCCGGCTCGCCTTCCCGGTCCTTGCGCCGCGCCTTCCTGCAACACCACACGCGCCGCTCAAACAAACACTTCAACTGTGTCGGTTGATACAGACTCCAGCACATCAAGCTACCACAATCTGTCATATTTCTTTAATCTTTTTTCAACCTTATCATAAAAGGTAGTGAAAGATTAATGTTCGAATGGTAAAATTTGACAGATTCGGTGAGGTTGACCTGCTGGCGTCTGTACCTCTCTACCCGTGCGTACAACAATAGTACATTGTTATCCAAGGGGTGAAAGTTACTTATTCAGTACCGAGACGGGGTTTGGCGCCCGTAACGTAGTGAGGGCGCTGATAGTTCGAGGGACTAAATAAGTACTTAATTTACCCGAGGTAAACACTGTGCTTTTCATCTTCTATACGTATACATATAATAAATTTGTAGAAAAGTGGTGTCTGTACAATGGAAATATACAAAAAAAAGTAGCAGGGGTTGTTATTTTATCGATGCCAAACCCGAAACTGTAATTTTTTTTTGTCTGTTTGTTTGTGTGTTTGTGCACGCTAATCTTCGGAACTACTGAACAGATTTGAATGTTTTTTTTATTGTTGTATAGGTATTAAGTCCGGTTAACATATAGACTATATCTTTATATTTGCAACAGACCTGCTAAACTATAAGTGATACAAAAATGATGCCATAGCAAAAATTGTTCCACGTGATGAGCATCTTCTGCTGAGAGAATAAAATTGAAGATCCTGGACACCTGATGTGGAACTTCAAGAGCCCAGCTACACTATAACATAAACAGGAATGACGTCTTAGCAAGAGTTGTTCAGCCTGATGAGCACCTTCTGTTGATGTATAAAAATTGAAGATCTGGAACACCTGATGCGGAACTCCAAGAGCCCAGCTATGTATAATATATACAGGAATGAAGTCTTAGCAAGAGTTGTTTAGTCTGATGGGCATTTCCTGTTGTCTTACAAAAATGAAAGATCTGGAACGTCTGGAATCGTCTCGCGCATCCCGTTGTTTTCCCGTCACCAGGCTCTTAGAATTCGACATCAGACGTTTCAGATCATCGATTTTGACGACCCCGACTGCTGGCATAAGCAACAGGATCCGCGTACGAAGTCGCGGGCAGAAGCTAGTTACGAATACGAGGGAAGTTAAAACAAGAACTTATTAGCTAAAAAAATGTGTGATCGGATTGTCACTTTCCCGCTTATTTTTTTTTACTATTTTTTTGCCTGCGGTCGTTCAGATATACAGCCAGCTTATTTTCAAGTTCGAAACTACCGAAGTTTGCCGTCGTATATGATTACTTCACAGAATTTACTCTTTGTTAGCAACACTATCGAATGGTGTAATAATACAGGGTGCGACCTATTCCTGGCCAGGATTATTGATTTCTCTAAAATCCAAGAAATAAAGCTAATTCTTTTTCAACTTAATAATTTAGTATTGCTGGATACAGTGCAATTGTTGAGACGTCAAATCCAGTGAAAGATTTAAAACAATGAAAGAATATTGGCAGCTCTAGAACATTTTTTTTTGTTGGTTTAATTTTCTTGCATCTGGTATATGAAATTATGAATATACAGACTTTCAACTCCTGATCACTTTTGTTTCAAGGTTTACTTTGCAAGTCTATATGATAACCCATGCATGCTGGCTTTAGTTTAAATGTTTAAGAGGTCATATCTCGGCAATATGAATCTAAAGAAAAAACAAAAAACCCGACTGCGTAAAAAAAACAAAAAAAAAGAAACAAGCCCAGTAGTTTAAAATTCACTCATTCACACTCACGTAAAAAGAACGTAAAGAACGTAAGTCTATTTACGTAGAGTAGATCCCAGTTAATTTTAAGCTAAAATGCAGTTATTACCCGACTGCGCCAGGAGGGTTATGTTTTTCGAGTGTATGTATGTATGTATGTTTCTGTCTTGCTTTGCAGCCTAAACGGCTTGATGGGTTTTAACTTGAGAGGTGTCGTTAGATTTGTCTTAAACGTGAGAGTGTCACTGGGTATATAAAACTGGCCAAGTGCGAGTCAAACTCGTGTGCAAAGGGTTCCGAACTAAAAATATTTTTTTTAATCTCTCACATTCTATCAAGTGGGGTATCAAATTAAAGGATTTTAAAAATGGTTTACCATAATATATATAACTTATATGTATCAATTTAATTTGGACTGATAAATGCTAACAAAAACTAAAAATAGTAAAATAAAATAAATATTTAAAAAAACATAAAACCCGACTGCGTAAAAAAACTAAAAAGAAAGAAACAAGCCCAGTAGTTTAGAATTCACTCATTCACACTCACAGTTGTGAGTTGTGTCACAAATTATACCAATCAAATCTTCCCAAGAGGCCCCGACTGTGAGTGTGAATGAGTGAATTCTAAACTACTGGGCTTGTTTCTTTCTTTTTAGTTTTTTTACGCAGTCGGGTTTTATGTTTTTTTAAATATTTATTTTATTTTACTATTTTTAGTTTTTGTTAGCATTTATCAGTCCAAATTAATATGAATCTAAAGAAAAAACAAAAAACCCGACTGCGTAAAAAAACTAAAAAGAAAGAACCAAGCCCAGTAGTTTAGAATTCACTCATTCACACTCACAGTTGGGACCCATTCAAATTATACCAATCAAATCTTCCCAAGGGGCCCCGACTGTGAGTGTGAATGAGTGAATTCTAAACTACTGGGCTTGTTTCTTTCTTTTTAGTTTTTTTACGCAGTCGGGTTTTATGTTTTTTTAAATATTTATTTTATTTTACTATTTTTAGTTTTTGTTAGCATTTATCAGTCCAAATTAAATTGATACATATAAGTTATATATATTATGGTAAACCATTTTTAAAATCCTTTAATTTGATACCCCACTTGATAGAATGTGAGAGATTAAAAAAAATATTTTTTGTTCGGTACCCTTTGCACACGAGTTTGACTCGCACTTGGCCAGTTTTATATACCCAGTGACACTCTCACGTTTAAGACAAATCTAACGACACCTCTCAAGTTAAAACCCATCAAGCCGTTTAGGCTGCAAAGCAAGACAGAAACATACATACATACATACACTCGAAAAACATAACCCTCCTGGCGCAGTCGGGTAATAACTGCATTTTAGCTTAAAATTAACTGGGATCTACTCTACGTAAATAGACTTACGTTCTTTCGATATGAGGATAGGAATCCAAAAGAACATATTTTATCCTTAGATGTTCTTGAGAACAGATATCGGCCCCGGCTTACGAGTTGTAGGTCGTGAGTTCGAACCCAGGCAGACTGTGTAATTTATTTTGTCACCACTGCTCTCAAAACGGTGAAGGAAAACATCGTGAGGAGACCGTCACGTTCTAGATCCAAAAGTTCTACCAACCCACACTAGGCCGCCATAATAGATTATGGCCCTCTTGCAGAGGCTAGTGTTCCAGTATTGGAAACGTTTATAGTTTATAGTAAAACATTAAAAACAATGAAATTTTATAATTTTGTAAAATTATGGGTCAGTAGAAGTAGGGTTGCCGTCTCTAAAATTTGGAAACCAGGACAAGACGCGTGAAAACCCCGGATTTTAGAGTCCAGAACCCGGACATGAGTCGAAGTGCGCACCGTGGCCACGGCGTTGGGAGGGGTGGGGTGACGGTGAAGAACTGCGTTGGGCCCTACCAGACAACCAGCGCTGTGACAAATGTCGCAGCACATGCTGAGGTAGGAACCCATTTGGCCTCGCACAACACTAAATTGGTTTTATTTTTATTTTTGTTTTGTGTGGTTTTACCTTTTGTTTTTCTATTATTAATTTGTTTGTTTTTATTCGTGTAATTTTTGTTTGTTCTGTCCTGTTTTCCAATAAATCTCTTTTTTCTTTCTTTAGAAGTAAAGTAACAAAGATAATGAGCAATTTCATAAAAATCTGCTATTTCCTTAAGATTTTTTAGTTTTTTCCAAAATCAACGGGTTCGACTCCTGGGCAGGATTATTGATTTTTTTGAAATCCAATGATGCAGTTTTAGTTTTCGTCAAAACCTGCCTCGAGACTCCTTTAAACGTTTTTTGATATTCCTCATAGTTTCGAATATAGCCATCCACGCCCAGTTTAAAAATTCCTGTAAGTATACATATCACGGGATAACGTAATACCGTACCGTAATGTAAACCCTACCTAGCACATGTAATGCGGCAAAAAAAAATATATATATAGTAAAAATATTGGCACATCAATTTTTGACATTATGTTCTGTTATCTGCTTGTTGAGTTATCAGTTTGGTCGCAGTGTCGAACCACCTGCTGATAACTATATCAGTAAGCACTTGAATGTAGCACAACCAGCTGATAGAAAACACAACTGGTTGGTCAGTTACTAATGAGGGACACCTTCAGGGACATTAAGTACTAGTGCTGAAACTAATCGAACATTATCAATAGATAAATAATAACAAAACAAGCAATACAGGGTAATCAGCCCGATGTTGGCTAGGGTCAGCAACGTAGCGCTACTGTGCTAACTGTCGTGTTGGAAGGGTGGGCACTAGCATCTGATACTGACTTGCCGAGGGCTGTGTCGGCGAGCGCGGAGACCCAGAGCATGAGGAGCTCCAGGCAGGAGTCCATATAGAGCCGGAGCCCGGAGCCCTGAGGATGTCGCGGTTACGTAACACGAGCCCGCCGGGCTGAGCTGGCCGGTTCAATGTCGGGGCCCGCAGCCGAGGCCATCGCTCGTGACACCAATACTTAATGCGTCAATCCGTATGCGTTCCGTGCACACCGATTCATTAAAGAATCATTTAAGTACCCAACGCGAAATATCACAATGATTTACCCGTGAGGCCCTCACAATTTTTGAAATCAATTGTTCAATAATAGTTTGAAGGATGACATTCCGATAAAATGAAACCATTTAAAGAATAAGGTTTATTTATCGATGTAAATATCCATAATGACACAGACACATACACACAACGGTAGCGAGATCGCAGTGGCACAGTGGAACGCGGGCGCGACACGTGCACATTGTGGCACACATGAGCTCACCTGAACGGCACGGCCGAGTACAGGTAGGACGGCAGCGAGAACAACACTCCTAGCACTACTGCGTGGCACATCGCGCCGCTGACTGACGGCGCACCGCACGCCGCGCCGCCCGCGCCGCGCCGCTACTACGTCAGCGAGCGCTGCGCTCGCGCAGGCCCCCGCTACCCACACCCGCTCCCCGGCAGAACGAGACAAAATGAAAATGTCTCTGACGCATATGGCCGACAGCACTCAGCGGTTTTAATCGCACGATTTTTTATGGCATAGATAAATTGTATGAAGCAATACTCACTGCGAATAAAAATGGTCCCAATGCAAATCACAGAATCTACCGCACTGCGGTGCGATTTATATTCGCGCAAATAGGTATTTTGTGCAAGTATCATTAATGAAGATGCATGCTATTTTTTTAAACTACTTTTTGTTAAACGAAATAATGTGTTCACAATATGGTGCTGTCACACCTTCACCGTTTTTCTTTTCGTCTTCACAATTTTGTCGCTTAGTAATTAATTTTAGCTAACATCAGTGTTATTGAGACTCTCTCAATAACACTGATGTTGCTTGTCTTGGTAAACTACAACAGACAGGACCAACTAGTTGTAGATCGAACGTTTAACAGACATTCTAAAATAACCGAAAATGGGGTTTGGTTTGAACTTTGGACCCTATCGGTCGCCCGCACAGTTTTGTTTATTTTTTTTTTCAGAATCGCCGTGCACACAACGTATTTATTTTTAAAGAGGACATTTAGACAAACAAAAAAGTTGTTCTTCAAAATTTAATTTTCGAATTACATTTCAGCAAATAACTATGAAACCTGAAGCTTTATGACATTTCATAATTTTTATTTGAGTGAATATACTCAATACTTTTATTGCATTCCACATGATGTGTTTTTAGGTAGTAGAACTTATACATAGATCATAACATGGAACATAATTACCGGGCACAGCAAAATAAGCGAGTTCCAACGAGGCGTGGATGGACCCGAAACTATGAAGATTCAATTATTATCATATCTAAAATTTCTAAAAATACTGATGTATTCTCGCTCGAGGCGTAACGTAAAGTAACGAGTGACGAAAACTAGTTAGTTATCGTCTATAGGTTTCTTTAAATCAATATTCCTGACCAGGAATCGAACCCGTTGATTTTGGAAAAAAAATCACAGCCACTATTACACCATTCGATAGGTAGTATCACTAATAAGCAAACTTATGGGATTGCGCACATTATGACATGTACCTAGACCTACAGGTTTAAGATTCGCGTATGCGCATTAAAAACTGCCGCGGAAATAACGCAGTGCGTTGTCCGCCTAAACAATGAGCTTCTCGTTCATGACGTCACCTCGTATACCTACGCACTGTGGTGGGCAACGGATTGAGGTGAACGGAAAAACAAAGCTTTCATTTTTAGCTCCACAATTTGGAACCGCAACCTCGCGTTTCATCGGAACTTCGGAACTTGTACCTATAAATCGGAGTCTTGTATAAATTCCAATTAGCCACCATAAATTGACTGTATAACGTAATTAAATAATATAATTAGACTGGAGCACAAGCTGTCTGTAATTAGTTTTTATTGACTACATTTTCAGCTTTATCACAAAATCACTTTAACCAAGGGCACGGTTGGCGCAGTGGCCGAGTGATCGCCTGCACTGTTCATTACCCGACTGCGCCAGGAGGGTTATGTTTTTCGAGGGTATGTTTGTATGTATGTATGTTTCTATGGCACGCTCTGCAGCCTAAACGGCTTGATGGATTTTAACATGAGAGGTGTCGTTAGATTCGTCTTAATTAAACGTGTGAGTGTCACTGGGTACATAAAAGTGGCCAAGTGCGAGTCGAACTCGAGTGCAAAGGGTTCCGAACTAAAAATATTTTTTTAAATCTCTCACATTCTATCAAGTGGGGTATCAGATTAAAAGATTTTAAAACCGGCCAAGTGCGTGTCGGGCCACGCACAGTGTAGGGTTCCGTAGTTGCCCATCAAAATACTTATGCGAACTAACTAAACTGATTCGCTGAATTTAATTTTAAAAAGAAGAATTTTCAAAATCGGTCCAGGAGTCTTTGAGAAATCGGGCAAAATACATTTAAAAAAAAGATTACGACGAATTTAGAACTTCCTCCTTTTTTTGAAGTTAGTTAAAAATAGTTGACGATAAAAACCTACCTATCCCCAAAAAACATACCGTAAAACATACCTATTAAAGCTGTAAAAATAAAGTTGACAAACTTACATTTGCAGTTGAATAACATGTTCTCCGATACATTTTGTTTAAGAAAAATATTATCCAAGTACATTTTATAAGTTGGTCGACTATTACTCGTAAATTTGTAAAGCCTACTAAGTCATGACAATTTTCTTTTAAACTTCGTTATATATACTACTATTGTGAATTTTTTCACACCCCCACACATAACCGTTTAGCTGGTAGAGGGGGGGGACACTCGAGTCGAGCAAAATTTAGCACTTTAAAGCTTAATATTTCACAAACCAATTTTTTTATCAAAAAGTTGTTAATGGAAACTGTCAATATTTTTTAAAGACCTATTTAATGATACCCCACACTATGGGGTATGCGAGAAAAAAAAATAACATCCCCACTTTACGTGTACAGGAGATACCCTAAAAAAAAATATTTTACGAGATTTTATTTTACCACTTTTTCGGCACAACAAATCCATATATTTACACCAAATTACAGCTCTCTAGTACTGTGCGTCTCTGAGCTAAACTGCGGACAGACGGACGGACGGACGGACGGACGGACGGACATGGCGAAACTATAAGGGTTCCTTGTTGACTACGGAACCCTAAAAATGGTTTACCAAAATATATATAACTTATAATTATGTTTCAATTTAATTTGGACTGATAAATGCTAGCAAAAACTAAAAATAGTAAAATAAAATAAATACCTATTTAAAAAAACATAAAACCCGACTGCGTAAAAAAACTAAAAAGAAAGAAACAAGCCCAGTAGTTTAGAATTCACTCATTCACACTCACAGTCGGGGCCCCTTGGGAAGATTTGATTGGTATAATTTGAATGGGCCCCGACTGTGAGTGTGAATGAGTGAATTCTAAACTACTGGGCTTGTTTCTTTCTTTTTAGTTTTTTTACGCAGTCGGGTTTTTTGTTTTTTTAAATATTTATTTTATTAATATAATAATCGCACCGGTTTTATATACATTTTAAATTCCACAATGCATCTCCTTATTTATTATATCTATGGTTATTTTATTCAATTCCTAATTGTTGTAATTTTGTGTTTAAGAAGAAAAGACGACGTGTTTCATCAGGTTTGTTATTTTATTGAAGTGTCAGGTAACCTAGTTACATAGAACAAGAAGAATTTTGAATACACTAAAAGAGAACGCTATAAAGCCAGTATTATTACAACACTAATAAATAGTAATCGCGCCTAAACGGTACATTGTAATCTAAGGGGTGAAAGTCACTTATTTAGTCCCGAGACGGGGTTTGGCGCCCGTAACGTAGTGAGGGCGCTAATACGAGGGCTGCACTAAAAGTATTGGGAATGGAATATTTCCACTGTTCCCGTCATATTAAAGGCTTTTTAATTGAAAACTCCTTGGTTTTAAAAATCGAATACCATTTATCTGTATTATATAAAAGCAAAAGGTCACTCACTCATAGGACACGAAATCTCGGAAACTCCCAGTGCTAAGGGTTCAAAATGTTGCACAGAGGTTCTTTTTAGGACGTAGGTGCTACTTAGGAAAAGGGTTTTTCGAAATTCGACCCCTGAGGGGTTGTTTTTGGTGTTGATAGTTTGTATGAAACTTTTGTTACTACAAGTGCTAGGAGTCTAAGCACAGGGGTTGTTTTTAGGACGAAAGAACTACCTAAGACGGGGTTTTCCGAAATTCAACCCCTAAGGGGTTGTTTTAGGTCTTGATAGATCGAGATCTGAAAGTGTGCATTTTTTTTTTTTTTTAGCGTGGTAAAATCATCAAATGAGTCCTCCGGCCCCGGGCAGGGCGGGAGGGACTGTCAGACTTCTACTGACTAAAATCCACGGTGTCCTTCAATAGCCTGTTACGTTCCGGGGTCACGGTAAGGAAATAATCCCGCGACCCCGGTAGGCTTTGGCCCTCTGAGAGGGGGGCCCCGTCATTATGATGACGCTCTTTGAGGCGCGCGTGGGACACAACGCGCCGTCGACCCGGGCATGGTCCATGGTCGGGCAGCGAGTTGCCCTTTACTCGCTGCCCGCATGCCCGCGCCTACGGTGGCCGGAGATCATCTGCTGACGTCCGACGCCGCGGGCGCCTACCACTGCGGTTGGGGCGGAGGGAGGACGCTGTCCTCTCTCGCTCGCGGCCCGCCTCCTCCTTCACGAGCATTACTGCCTTGCAGAAGGAGCAGACCGCTTCCCATTCCGTCTCGCCCCGCAGCATGGCCGCAACCAATGCCGGGCGCGAGAGGTCTCCGCCTATCGCCGCCGTGAGGACACGTCGGTGCACCGCCCAAGCTGGGCAGTCTTGCACCGTATGCTCTACTGTGTCCTCCGGGCGATCTTCGCAGTGGTGGCACCCGGGCGTTTCCTCCTTCCCTATCAGGCACAGGTACCTCCCGAAACTTCCGTGTCCGGTGAGGACCTGCGTCATCCGATAGGTCAGGACGCCGTGACGTCTCTCCAGCCACTCCTCAAAGAGGGGTCTTACCGCCGCAATTGCGGCGTGCCCGCTGAAAGTGTGCATGGGGATTCTTTTATGGACGTAGGTGCTCACTAAGAAAGGATTTTGCGAAATTTCACCCCTAAAGGGTTGTTTTTGGGGTTGATAGTTTGTATGAAACTTTGTTACTACAAGTGCTAGGAGTTTAAAATGTTGCATAAGAGTTCATATTATGATGTAGTGCTACTAACGACAGGAATTTGCGAAATTCGACCCCTAAGGGGTTACTTTTAGTGTTGGTAGTTAGAATGAAACTTCGTTACTACGAGCGCTAGGTGTCTCAAATTTTTCATGGGATTCTTTTAAGGACGTAGGTGCTCACTAGGACGGGATGTTGTTGCGAAATTCGACCCTTAAGGGGTTGTTTTTGGGGTTCATTGTTTGTATGAAACTTCAAAACTACGAGTGCTAGGAGCCTCAAATTTTGCGTGGGGATTCTTTTTAGGATGTAGATGCTCACTAAGACGAGGTATTGCGAAATTCGACCCCTAAGGGGTTGTATATAGTGTTGATAGATAGAGATCTCAAATTTTCATAAGGATTCTATTAAAGACGTAGGTGCTCAATAAGACGGGATTTAGCAAAATTCAACCCCTAAGGGGTTGTTTTTGGGGTTGATGGAGTGAGATCTCAAACTTAGCATGGGGGTTCTTTTTAGGACGTACTTGCGTGCTACCTAAGACGGGATAATGCGAAATTCGAACCCGGGTTGTTTTTGGGATTGATAGCTAAGAGTCACAAATTTTGAATAGGGTTTCTTTTTACGACGTAAGTGCTGCCTAAGCGGGATTTTGCCAAACCCCTAAGGGGTTGTTTCTCGGGTTAGTAGTTTGTATGAAACTTTGTTACAACAAGTACTGGGAGTTTAAAATTCTGCATGCGGGTTCTTTAAAGAGTATGCTATTTACGGCGGCTAATTTTGTGAAATTAGTTAGTGTTGATAGTTTGAATCAAACTTCATTACTACGACTTCTAGGAGTTTCAAATGTTGCAGGAGGGTTCTTTTTAGGACGTAGGTCCTAATCCAGAAAGGATTTTAGAAAAATCAACTCCATAGAGGGTTGTTTTGGTGTTGATAGTTTGTATGAAACTTCGTTACTACAAGTGCTACGAGTCTCAAATTTTGCATGGGGTCTATCTTTAGGACGTAAATGCTTATTAAGATGGTATGCTATATAAAATCGATCCTAAAGGGTTGTAATGGGGTCGATAGAATTTTAGTTGCATATTTATTTAGATTTTCTAAAAGTACCTATTCCATAAAGAGGGTGGCCGGACTAGAAATTCACAGAAGCAATGTACGAAATAAGCGCGGACGAAGTCGCGGGAGAAGTGCTAGTTTATTTAATAAAAGATTCTCGGTCCTATCACAAGGTTTTGTCAAACTTGTTTAGTCGTTGAGAAAATGGAATTGACTCGAGCAAATTCAAGAGCGATGATTTATTACCTATGACTTTTGAAGTGGTTTAACACAAAAACAGTGTGTTGACCGGATGATTTCTGCATTTGGTGATGAAGCCCCATCCAAAACCACATTTTATCGCTGGTTTGCTGAATTTCAACGTGGACGTGTCAAGCTCAGTGATGATCCCCGTCAAGGTCGTCCAAAAACTGCAGTCACCCAAGAAAACGTTGATGCTGTGCGTAAGCTGATTGAGGAAGTTTGACATGTGACATACCGCGAAATTCAGGCAACTTTAAACATTGGCATAAGTCAAATACAAATAATCTTGCATGAAAAATTAGGTGTAAAAAAGTTGTTTTCCCGATTGATACCGCATTCGCTCTGTGAAGAGCAAAAAGCGGCTCGCGTTACTTGGTGCGTCAGAACTCTCGAAAGATTCCACGCAGGATCCTCAAATGCTGTATACAACATCGTATCAGGTGACGAATCCCGGATATACGCGTACGAACCCGAAACAAAAAACCAGTCACGAGTTTGGGTGTTCGAAAATGAGTTAAAGCCAAAAAAAATTGTTCGTTCACGGAGTGTTGCAAAAAAAAATGGTGGCCACGTTTGTCTCCAAAACCGGCCATGTTACGACTATTCCTCTTGAGGGTCAAAGAACGGTTAATGCAGAATGGTATGCTAGCATTTGCTTGCCACAGGTCGTTTCTGAACTCCGTGTGACTCCGTAAAGAGAACTGCAACCGCCGCATCATCCTCCATCACGCAATGCGAGTTCTCACACCGCGCACAGAACAAAAGAGTTTATAGAGCAAGAAAACATAGAATTATTAGACCATCCGCCGTACAGCCCCGACCTAAGCCCTAATGATTTCTATACTTTCTCTAAAATAAAGAATAAATTGCGTGGACAGTGATTTTCAACACCTGAAGAAGCTATAGACGCCTACAAAACGGCCATTTTGGAGACCGCAACTTCCGAATGGAACGGTTGCTTCAATGATTGGTTCCATCGTATGAAAAAATGTGTCAAATTTCGCGGAGAGTACTTCGAAAAGCAATAAATACATTTTTAAATAGTTATGTTGTGTCACTTCCTTGATTCCCGAAATTTTCAGTGCCGCCCTCGTATTACGTACTATAAGTAATTTACCCGAGGTTAAAAGTATGCTTTTCATTACGAATATGAGAAAAAGTAAAAATAAGAACATAAATATTAGCTACAGAAATAATTAGTGTTTAGCTACAGAAATAATGAGTGTTGATCGGATATTGCCGCTTTCCCGCTTATTTTATTTTTTTGTTTATTTACAGCCAGTGTTTAGAATTTAAAAAAAGAATATTATTATTATTTTAGAGAAGTAGGTAGTTGAAACTAAATTATATGTAAGTCATAATGTACAGGTTGAATTTTTCAACTGGGCGCGGATATCCATATCATAGGGGAGCATTTCAAATAGCCTGTCTGCCATCTTTTTTTTTTATTTTTTTTTTGTTTTTCGCAACTATCACACAACGCCATCAAGTCCCAAGCTAAGCAGAGCTTGTGTTATGGGTACTAGACAACTGATAAACATACTTATATATTTCTAAATACATACATATTATAGATAAATTACACCCAGACACAGAACAAATGATCGTGCTCATCACACAAACATTTGTCCTGGGTGGGAATCGAGCCCATCACCTCCGGCATAGCAGCCAGGGTCCCTAACCACTAGACCAACAGGCCTGTCAACTGTCTTGGACGTCCGCCATATTGGATTTAAGTCACATGACTATTTTTTTCGTATTCCTGACAGCAAACCCTTTCATTTGAGACCCATATCATGGGGGTGGATTTTAAACAGCCAGTCCGCCATCTTGGGGAGGCCGCCATATTAGATTTGTAATGACGTTTCTTAGCTAGTCATTTAATGTCATCAGAATTCAGAGCGTGTGCAAAATTTCATCCTGCTAGCTTATCGGGAAGTGCCTCAAATTTGAGTTGCAAAAGTCCAACCGGAACGACAAACAAACAAATAAACAAACAAGAAAAGTGAGTTTATAAAAACGTGGGAAAATCGATAATCCTGGCCAGGAAATCCAGCAATCGAACCAGCTGAGTGAAACATTGAAAAGTGTAAAGTTTTATAATTTCAAACAAATGGCTCAGTAGAAGTAAGGTAACATACAAAAATTTCAATTTCATAAAAATCTGCCGTTTCCTTAAATTTTCCGTATATCATTACTGCGCAGAATTTTATCCTCATTAGCAACACTTTGGAATGGTACAATAATACAGGTTGTGTTTTTTTTTTAATCAGCGGGTTCGGTTCCTGGCCATAAATATTATTTTTTCTAAAATCCAATGATGCAGTTTTAGTTTTCATCAAAATCGGCTTCGTGACTCCTTTCAACGTTTTTTGATATTACTCATAGTTTTGGATATAGCCATCTACGCCCAGTTGAAAAATTCACCCTGTATATTCTTTATACTTTGTTTTGATTGTTTTTTATTTTTATTTTAAATGGCTCTGTAATTTAGTGGCTCTTTAAAAACTTTAGATCATGGTTCAATAGAAATGTCAAAATAAACTAGTTTTTTTTTTTAAATTTGGCTGCTGTCAATCCCTAGAGCTGCAATGCATAAGTTTCAAACCGCTCATCAGGCTTGTAATGAGTATGACCTACTTTCAGAGTATGAGTAATGAAAACTATATTTTTTTTTTGACGAGCAAATATCCTTTCAATGTAGTCAATAACAGATTTCTACTGTATGACAATGGCGGATGACGTCATTTAGTGGGTGCGGAGGGTTTTCGGGGGCGAAGGGGGTGGAAAACTGTTGTATCAATGCCAAAAGCGCGGGGGCGTGGTGACGTGGGGGCGACGGCGCCGAGGCGGGGTTGAAAGGGTGCTAGCAAGTGTTGTGTATGAACTGGTATGAATAGCGACAGCTGCACGTGAACCCTGATAAAGTTAGCAGTTATGGGACCAAGATGACGACGTCTTTTCCAACAACTCAGTAAAAATCATTTTCAGTGCAAAAACTAGGGAGCCATGCCGCGCTTGCGTTATGTAATGGTTCTTACTAAACGTACGGATGGATTTTTGAGCATATTTACCAAATTCGCAAAATAACATTTTGAAATATCGTAAAAAGTCATATTAGCTGAAGAGACACCAACTTTTTTTTTCGAAATTGCTTTTGGCACACTTCAAAACTTTTTGGATATTTTCTGCAAATTAAACAATTTAATCTTTCTTTTTACATTAAATACCACTTTTTGATATGAGTGATAAAGCGATTAGGACCGGTAAAATTATAGCCCTACTTGAAGAAGGTTGTTCGCAAACTTATGTGTCTCAGCGGCTAAATGTGAGTCGTTCAACTGTCCAGAGGAGTTGGCAACGGTATCAAGAGACCGGTTCGGTCAAAAGAAGACCCGGTTCGGGAAGAAAACAATACACAGAACCAAGAGATGACCGCTTTTTGGTGAGTCAGGCGTTGCGGAATCGTAAGGCGTCAAGTGTGGATCTTGCCTGAAGAAGAGCCTTGAAGAAGTAAGAGGAGTAGAAGTTAGCTTGTGGACAATCAGGAGGAGGCTTTTGGCTGCCAATATCAGGAGTTACCGCCCAGCTCGGAGCCCTAAATTACTCCGTGAGCACCGTGTTGCTCGACTTAAGTTCGCTCGGAACTGTGCTTCATGGACTCTGGAGGACTAGAATATAGTATTGTTTTTTGATGAAGCTAGAATCTCTTTGTGTGGAGAGGACCGACGCCGGCGAGTGCTGCGAAGACCACGGGAACGCTATGCGGATGTGTGTTTTGAAGAAATCACTCCTTATGGCGGAGGCTAAGTTATGTTTTGGGCAGCAAATAAGCGACGGAGCGTACGGAGTTAGTTTTTATAGAAAATGGAACATTAAATGCACACCGGTACTTAATGGAAGTCCTAATTCCATATGCACAACCCACATTGACTGCACTTGGGGAAGATTCCATTATTATGGACGACAATGCTCGCCCGCACCGTTCTGGCGACGTGGAAGCGTACATGCAAGAAGTTGGGATCCGTCGTTTAGATTGGCCAGCTCGAAGTCCTGACCTCAATCCAATTGAGCATGTGTGGGATGTTCTAAAGAGACGGGTAAGATCAGTGCAACCTGCTCCACAAAACATCAGGGAGCTAAAAAGAGTCATTGCAGAAGAGTGGGAACCTGGGAACGTATTCCTCAAAACTTTATTAAAAACATCGTGGAAAGCATGCCCAGAAGGATTCAAGCTGTGATTTTGGCAAGAGGAGGTCACACTCGTTATTAGGTTTTTACATTTGCAACTTTATTTACCTAATTAAAAAAAAAGTAAAAAAAAAATCTTGTCTTTATTGCCGACCACTTCTTATTGTTTGGGCGTGTACATCGGTTTTAAAGAATCCATCGTTTTTTTTTTTCTTTTAATTGCCCGAATTCACTTCACGCGCATTAATTTACACTATTATAAGTATACAGACTACGTCAAAGAAATAAAAATTTAATTAACTCAAATCGACATTAGCACGTACCTAATATTTCCCGTTTTTTTTGCAAAGAGTGTACCTACTTAGTTCGAAATTTTTGAGGGAAAATAAATAAAACTTAGAATTATTAAGTGTTGATCAATTATTCTGTCTCTTTCTCTCGGAAATTTTGGGTACGGTTAGCCGATACAAAAATCTTGACAGCACTAAAAGAAAAATGGCGAATGCTGACTATGCTGAGTAGCCTAGGCTGAGACAGCTGTCAAAATGCTTCGCTCTCGTCTGAACTCAGCATGGTTTCAGCCGATAATTTAGTCAGCATAGCTGACTGTTCAGCATTTCTGTCCAGATTTTGTATCGGCTAATCGTACCCTTTGATTTGTCGATTTTTTTAACGATGAGTTCGAATTAACGCGTCTTTTAGTTACGTAACAATATTTTTTTTTTTGTTTGAAATACCAAGAGCATAAAATGTATTGATTGAGTTTGAAACATAAAGTGATTTTGTAGAGAACTCGTGATAACTTTGAATTATAGAGAGGTTCGAATTATCGCAGGGTTGTAATAACGAAAGTTGACTGTATCTATGTCGTACAGGAAAGAGATAGATGGGCCTTCAGTTGTTTTTTTTCTTTCTACAGAGTACAGCAATTTTATTTGACATAGGCTCAGTCCATGCTGTATTTTTTGTGGACTATTTTACGACCCCTTTACAAAATCGTCAAACAGATAAATTGTGATGAATTGTAGCAGAAGATTTATCAATTTAATGAATATTTCACGATTTGTATAAGTACGAATTTATGATTAATTATATGATAATGCTAAAGAGGCATGGCATTTTAGACCCGCGGGCCTACATCGCTAGTTCAGTAAAGACGAGCGCACGAGTGCTGCGGCGGTGGTGGTGGCGCTTACACAATGGTGACCCAGTTCCCACATGCCGCGCGCCGACGACGCTGCTTGTGCTACCAACACTAGGAAATAGCTCGGCGCCCTCGACTCGAAAAAAAGTGTAAGTAGGGACAATTTTAATAACGCCAAACGTTCATCACCAGCTAAAATCTATACTAATATTACAAAGCTGAAGAGTTTGTTTGTTTGTTTGTTTGAACGCGCTAATCTCAGGAACGACTGAATGGAATTGAAAAATTCTTCTTGTTTTGGATAGTCCATTTATCGAGGAAAGCTATATATATAACATCACGCTATCACCAAAAGGAGCGGAGCAGCAATGAGAAATGTTCCAAAATAGGGAAAATGTATTAATATCGAGAGCTTTCGTTGCGTGCGCTGCGTAAACGGTTAAAGATACGCAAAAATTATGTACTACGGAATTATTCCTCATAAAAAGTTCTAAAATAAAGTCCGCGAGAGCATATATCTATCTTTTATGATTAAGTCACTATAACCTTTTTTAAGGAAATAAAATTTGTTTTAAAGTAATGCATTATTTGCGAAGGTATTTTCATTAATATGGTATTAATCCTTATCAAAAAAAAAAATACGTTAATCATCAAGCATTTAATTTTGAACAAAATTGCCCTTGACATCGTTTGATTTCAATGAATATCTTAGGAGGTATTTTATGTAGTTTCAAAATAATGTCACAACAAAATTATTACTGCCTGGGCAATACTGAGCATATCATAATTGCGCGTGAGGGAAAGTGCACCCTCTACCTCTCACCCGAGCCACCGCGACGCCCAGGGCGTCGGAAATAGCGGGTCATATTCCAGCCGCTTACGGACGGGGAGTAATGGGTAGCTTGCCGTCCGACGGCATGTACCTATTTATAAAGAAGCACTGGCAAATCCCCGCTGCATAGACAAGTCGAGGCGCGGCGGGAAGAGCTCCGGCGCCATCTCAGGGGGCGGTATGGATCCTGTATCGAATGGGAAGGGAAGAAACGCCTGGGTGTCACCACTGCGAGGATCGCCCGGAGGACACGGTAGAACATACGGTGCAGGACTGCCCCGCTTGGGCAGAGCACCGCCGTGTCCTCACAACAGTGATAGGCGGCGACCTCTCGCGCTCGGCATTGCTTGACGTGAAATAGAGTGGAAACCTGTCGCCTCCTTCTGCGAAACAGTCATGCCAGCGAAGGAGGAGGAAGTGGGACGCGTGAGGAAGAGGACAGCGTCCACCTCACGACCCACACATAGCCGCCGTGGTAGACGCCCACGGTGACGGACGTCGCAGGACGATCTCTAGCCAACAGGCGTGGGCATTCGGGCGACGAGTAATGGGCGACTCGCTGTCCGATCATGGACCATGCCCGGGTCGACGTCAACGTTGTATTCCACGCGCGCCTCAAAGAGCGTCAGCACAATGACGGGGGCCAAACCCCTTAGAGGGCCAAAGCCAGCCGGGGTCGTAGGACTTATGAGCTACTGTGACCCCGGAACGTAAAGGGCTATTGAAGGACGCCGTGGATTATAGTCAATACAAGTCTGACAGTCCCTCTTGCCCAGCCCTGGGTGAGAAGACTAATTTGACGATTTTGCGACGCTAAAAAAGAAGCATAAAGAAAATGATTTGTATCGGTATCATCCCACAGCGCTTCGCACTAAAAAATACATTGTTAAGTTCCGACTAGGGTATCGAACCGGGAAATCCCGGTCCCGAAAATCCCGGGATTTCCCGGTTCTTGAAGTATATTTTAAAACAAGCGACTGAGAACCAGGAAATTCGGGATTTTCGGGACTCAGAAAAACAGTATGAATAATTTGTTTAAACTTGTTAATTCTTTTATAGAACAAAAGAATCAAATTGGATGTAAGGTATTTATTCACTTCGCCGTTATATACGGAACTAGCACTTCGCCCCGCGACTTCGTCCGCGCTTATTTCGAACTTTGCTTCTGTGAATTTCTTCTCCCGCCAGGGTGGCTTTATGGAATACTTTTAGAAAATCAATATACAACTAAAATTCTATCGATCACAAAACAACCCTTTAGCAGTCGGTTTTCGCAACATCCCATCTTAATAAGCATCTACGTCCTAAAGATATACCCCAGAGAAAATTTGAGACTCGTAGCACTTGTAGTAACGAAGTCTCATACAAACTATGAAGTTAAACACTATCCTTCTTAGGGGGGGAATTTCTCGTCATAATCCCGTCTTAAGTAGCACCTACGTCCTAAAAGAACCCTCCTGTGAAACATTTAAAACTCCTAGTACTTGTAGTAATTAAGTTTCATACAAATTATTAACCCCAGAAACATCCCCTTTGGGGTCCAACTTCACCAACTTCAAAACCCCGTCTTAATTTGCATCTAAATCCTAAAAATAGCTCCCGCGTAAAATTTGAGACTCCCAGAATTTGTCGTAACGAAGTTTCATACAAACTACCAACACCAAAAACTACCCTTTAGGGGTTGGTTTATCCAAAACTCGTCTGAGGAG
This sequence comes from Agrotis clavis, assembly GCA_954870645.1. Taxonomy (NCBI): domain Eukaryota; kingdom Metazoa; phylum Arthropoda; class Insecta; order Lepidoptera; family Noctuidae; genus Agrotis; species Agrotis clavis. Next base: position 27,166,062 of record OX940927.1, on the reverse strand, counting down.
GAACCAACGTCCTAAAAACACATAAGCAAAATTTTTAACTTCTAACTATCAAGAACAAAGTCCCGTCTTAGTGAGCATCTACTCCCTAAAAACCTCTATGCATATTTTGACACTCCCAAAACTCGCAATAACGAAGTTTCATGCAAACTAACAACCCCAAAAATATCCCCTTAGGGATAGAATTTCAGAAAATCCCGTCATAGCTAGTAGGTACATACATCTTAAAAAAAATCCCTACGTAAAATTTAAGATTCCTATCTACCAACCCCAAAAACAACCCCTTAGGTTTCGAATTTCGCACAATCCCATCTAAGTGAGCACCAACGTCCTAAAAGAAATCCCGTGTAAAATTTAAAACCCCTAGCACTTATAGTAACGAAAGTTTCATTCAAACTATCAACACCAAAAACAAACCCTTAGGGGTTAAATCTCGCCGTAGTGCGTAATTACTTCCTAAAAAGAAAACATTACTTATTCAAAATTTGAGACTCCCTAACTTCCAACACTAAAACAACCCCTTAGGGGGAATTGGGCAAAATACCATCTTAAGTAGTATAATATGTACCTACGTCTTAAAAAGTAACCCCAAGCTAAATTTGATACTCCTATTTCTTGTAGTAACAAAGTTTCATACAAACTACCAACTCCTAAAACAACCCCTTAAGGGTCGAATACACATCATAATAAGAACCCTAATGCAATATTTTAAACTCCTAGTACTTGTAACAAAGTTTCATACAAACTATCGACCCCAAAAACAACCCTTTAGAAGTGAAATTTAACAAAGTCCCGTCTTATTGAGCACCTAAGTCATTAAAAGAATCCCCATGCAAAATTTGAAACCTGTATCTATCAACATCAAAAACAACCCCTTGGGGTTCGAATTTCGAATCACCCCTTCATAGTGAGCATCTAAGTCCTAAAAACAACCCCCATGCAAAATTTGAGACTCCTAGCACTCGTAGTAACGAAGTTTCATACAAAATATTAACCCCAAAAACAACCCCTTAGGGGTCGAATTTTGCAAAACTCCGTCTTCGGTAGCGAGTACGTCCCTAAAAAGAATCACCATGCAAAATTTTAGACCTCTATCTATCAACACCTAAAACAACCCCTTAGGGGTTGAATTTCTAAACACCCCGTCTTAGGTAGTGTGTACGTCCTAAAAACAACCCACATGGAAAATTTGAGACTCCTAGCACTTGTAGTAACGAAAGTTTCATACAAACTATCAACACCAAAAACAACCCCTTAGGGGTCGAATTTCGAAAAACCCGTTTCGTATGTAGCACCTACTTCCTAAAAAGAACCCGCATGCAAAATTTAAAACTCCTAGTACTTGCAGTAACAAAGTTTCATACAAACTGTCAACCCCAAAAACAACCCCTTAGGGGCGTAATATCGCAAAATCCGTTCTTAGCGAGTACCTACGTCCTAAAAAGAACCCCTATGCAAAATTTTAAACCCCTAGCACTGGTAGTTTCTGGGATTTCGTGTCCTATGAGTGAGTGACCTTTTGCTTTTATATGTATAGATAACATGTTCAGATACAAGTGTGGTTGACAGAGAAGAAAAGTTGATAATGTAGTACTGGTTATATCTCGAAAGCCTTTGACAGGGTCTCGAGACAAAAAGCTTCCTTGCTTTTGGTATCTCAATTTTTGTAGCTGGATATCAGACTTTCTTAGTGAAAGTTGTCGTTGATGACTGATCCTTTGAGCTTTTGGTTATTGACTCTGGAGTTCAACAGTTATCTGTTTTCTTTGCAACTCTTATTTTGCTGCACATTTCTTACCCACTTTAGCCTGGTATTGTTGGATAGGTAGATAACAGTACTGTTTCAGTGACATACTTGCCCACTGCAAAATCCAGTGGGGATGAAGTTCATTGCTTGAGAGAGACCATGGTAGAGCAAACAGATTTGGTACTTAGTATCCCATAAAAGAGAGAAGTTTCTTGTTCGCTCACACAAGAAACTTCTCTCTTTTAACGACAACATACAGGCGTATATTTCCTTAGTGAAGTAGGAGTAAATCAAAACTACATCAGTAATTTGGACCAACTCCTATTTTTCCTGTTTCTGTAACTGATGACCTTGAGCTTTTGGGCATGGAGCTGACATCCAGTGTCAACTTTGACGTGGGCATCCTAAATAGAGTGAAGCGATACCTTACACCTGGATATGTGCAAGCCCATTTCTGCATTGATTGCGTCGTAGTAGCCCGCGAAATTCAAAGTTTCTTATGTTTTTTCTAACGGAGTATTGCAGCAACCTTACTCAACTTAATCATTGGGATGGCTCAGATAAATACAACTTACTGCACTGGACCCAGTGGAACGCAGAGCTCCTTAGACTAATTGGCAACGTGAAACTGGTGGATGGTTACTCTACAGCTTAGCTCATCTCATCGACGCAAGCTTAATAATAATAATAATAAACCCGCAGGGCAGCTTGTGGCGAGCTGTTGGACAGTTGCGACCCCACGGACCTGATCTCCCGGGAGATATTTTGTTCCTCATCTCTGGCTTGCCTTTATTGGCTGGTCAGAGTGAACACTGACGAGGAACAGATCTCCCACCTCTTTCTTGCCTTTACTGGCTGGCTAGAGTGGAGATTCGCAAGAGCAAACGTGCTCTGAGGAAGGAAGTATTTCAGTAAGTGTTTGTAGGGATCGACCATACTTCCGGGTTCCTGGTCGATTCTGAGAACCGTGGAATACCTCTCCACTCCTCAAGCACCTCAGGATATGTTACCCCCTTGTCGCTACGTCACCTAGTGCTAGCGATATGTTTGGGGGTCCATTTGTTGAGTGTGCAAGTCACCCCCTGCCAACGTATCTATGTATATAAAACATTGATTAGGCAGGGGCCATAGTCTTTCCATAGATATTATACATATAACCAGTCCACCAAACCCACCAAACGCCATAACCCTGTCTTTTGTTTCCATATTCCGCAATAGTCCAACTCCAACCGGGGGTTGACCTTGGATATACTGGCATAGTGCATACAGGGTTAACCGCCGGTTAGAGCCTCATTTCATTTAAATTGCGTAAAGGGCCTCTGCAAGATGGCTTCGGCTCCTAGCATGCCCTCTAAAAGTCCGGGATCCCATGATGCCGAGATCTTAAAAGATATAGAGAATAATAATAATAATAATAATTAGCTTTATTACAGACATAAGTCCATACATTTTTACATTAGATAGTGTTATTAAGGTTAGTAGAACACAAGAAAATAAATGATGTGTTAGTAATTTGTTAGTAAAACATAAAAATAAAACAGAAACAAGTAACAAAAATAAAATAAAAAACACGTTCACAAGCCTATTTCCTATTTTTAAGCAGGTGTACACCTGCCCAGTAAACAGTAAAGGGACTATTTATTTTGCCAGCTAACGTTTTGAGGACAGTGTTGGTGCTAGCACGGACCCTGCTCATCATCGATGCAGTTCTTCTCCTAATGATGGCGAAGAAATCATCAATGGAAGCATCTGCAAACATTGCGGAAGTGCTGCAGTACCTTGGTTTCCTCAACACTGCCCTCAGAGCGTCATTGTACTGGACCCTCAGGGCGTTGTAAGCCCGCCGCGTGAAGTTGATCCACAGACTGCACGTATAAAAAGATTGACAGAAGGCTCTGAACAATAACAGTTTTACATCTGTGGTACATCGTGCAAATCTGCGGGCCAACATATTGCAGCGGACTGCCAAAGCCCTTCTTTCCCTTTCCAGGTCTTCATCATCCTGTAGCAGCTCTGTCAACATGTGACCCAGATATTTTACTTTAGACACCCTCTCTAGAGCCGACCCACCGATCTTGACTATCGGCACGTTCAAGGGAGCCTTGTTCCCTGCTTTGCATAGCATGAGAACACTCTTAAGGACTTCACACACAGCAGCTATAATGTAAAGATGTACATTATAGCACGATACATCTCATTACATCTTTCCATAGAAATCGTCAGGAGACCACACACTGCAGCTATAATGTATATTTTTACATCTTCGAATCTAAGGTACTGAGCGATACGAAAATATACATTTATATTTCGATACACCTATAAATCTCAATACATCTCAATACATTTCCGTATATCTCTCTTCGAAAAGGATGTTATAAAATGTAGGGAAATTACGTACATTACATTACCTGTTGTGTGTGTGATACATTAAGATAACTAAAGCTATACATCCCGGGATGTAATGTACATTAATATACATTATAGCTGCTGTGTGTGAAGCCCTTTACCCTCTTTTCGTTTTTTTTATTGGGTTCGCTCGTGGCTAAGATGAGACCTAAATAAAATAGGGCGAAATGAATTCTACAACCTCTTTCCACCGTCCTACTTGCATTAGGTACATCTAATGTCCAGTATTGGACATCTAGATGAACTGCAAGTTTCCATAGTTAGTACAGTTACGAGTGAAAATGGGTCGAAACAGGTTCAGTGTTCAAAAATACTGATTTTACTGACCAGAAATCTAAAAAAACTGACTTTTACTGACCATCTGAACTAACTTAAAATAAAAGTTTCATGTGGAATTGAAAAAAAAATTTTTATTGGCCTCCACCATCTAATTATTAAAAAGTTTACAAATAGTTATCGGTTTTAATATTTGTTACTAAGCAAATGACACACATCCAATCATGCAAATAATATTAAAAGTTAGAAACATTAGACATTCTGATTTCAGTTTCTTGAAGAAGTTAGTAATCAAAGCATTTTTTTTTTATCTATAATTTTTTGTACGTTTTTGGCTACTTTTTTACAATTTACTATTTAAAGTCACATACAATGCAGGTTAAAAAGCTGAAGCTGTAACAAATATGCAAAGTTAAACATACAATAATAAAATATGTATTTATTTCGAGAAAAAAAGTAGGATTGGACTTTTTTCCTCGAAATAATGATGCTACAATATTAAGTTGCCACAAGACATCATAATAGAGCATCAGCTGTTAGTTGCCCTCAAACCATCACTGGGCCCGGCTAAGAAAATTAGAAATGACTAGAAATTTGTTTTTTGTTGACACAATCTAAATGTATATTTAAAATGCTAATGTTTGGACGGGAAGACAGGGTTTTCTCTATGACCACCAACTCCAATCATCTCCCCTTTGGTCTCCTGGTGAAAGTAAGGAAGTTTGGTCGCCACACCCACAAGGGTGGCGAAAATGTGAAAAAGTGTTGCAACTGATGAAATGAATGGACTTGAAAGGTGAAACCCGAGCAACGCCGGGTTTGGCTGCTAGTAGGTATACTATAAGATATATATTTCTTAAGCAAAATCTAGAATGAAGAAGGTAGGCGTAAAAAGGAACGACACAGACAGGTAAAATTGTGTCAGTAAATAATTAATAAGGTTCCAAAAAAATATATGGAGCAATATTATGTGTTGATCTCAAAAAACTGAAAAAACTGACCATTTTCTCAAAAAACTGACTTTTACTGACCATGCTAAAAAAAACTGACTTTTACTGATTTTACTGACTAGTTTCGACCCCTGAATAGATTTGCCACCTCTGAATAGAAAAGAGGCTAGAGCAAACCCATGTCCTTGAGGCCGTCGAATAAGTTGGTTGTATGATTTTAATCAGAATAAATACTGTACCATAAAGTTATCTTATTATTTTCATTGTTTTCTAATGCCATGGAAAAAATGCATTTTTGTCCCGAAAGTCCCGAAAATCCCGGGATTTCCCGGTTCCTTGGACGCCTGTCCCGAAAATCCCGGGTCTTCCAACAAGGACCGGTTCTCGATTCCCTAGTTCCGACATCCACACGAACGAAGTCGCGGGCACAGCTAGTAATTTTATAATCCGAACAGCGAGGAGTGGAACTCTCTGCCTGTGTCTGTTTTTCCGAACGCATACAACTCTCTTCAAAGTTAGAGTGAACAGGTTTCTTCTGGGTAAGCTCGCTCCATCGTCGACCTTGCTCGTAAAATAGGTTTGAAAAAGTATTAGATCATACAAATTCTCTACAAAAATTGTCCAGTCACTGTTTCTCTTACAACTCACCATTCGTGAGAAATCGCGATTTTAATAATAGTCAGGAGGCAAATATTTAAAAGTCGTCTCCTTCATGGTTTTCGTCGGACCCTCTTCTGTATACCTAAAACTGGTATGAATGTGTTCCTTACTTCCTTGTGCTCTAAAGAACACGAAATTGAGGGTTCTAAGAAGAAAAAAGGGGAGACACGCATAGCTGTGACGTCATAAAGTTTTACCAAATTTTTCTACCCCATTTAAAAAAAAAAAGATACGGCAACGTACGCCAAGAGTTACGTCCAGATTCATCAACTTTTTGTATATAACTTTGTGACGTGATATCTCAATATTTTTGTATTGAGTGATACAAAAAGAAAAAAACACGTATTCAATGATTTTCGCCAAAGATTAATATGTCAAAATTTGGATAGTGACTAAAAAATCAATTAACTTGAGATAAAGGATCTCGAGTTCTACTGCATCAATTCCGTTGCATATTATTCTCTTATTATTATTTGTTTTATGTCATGTGTGAATTATCTATTATTATTTACAAATTCACATTATTCAAATGTTTGACACAACATTCGGGCCGAATCTTGTCATACTCCTTTCCGCTTTAGTACCTACTTATAGGTAACTAAGAATTTAGTCGCCTTTGGTATTTATTACGTTACTAGGTTTTGCCCGCGACTTCGTCCGCGTGGAATAGTTCCTTTGGGCTAACGTTAAATTTAACCCGGATTTTGAAGCATTCTTCATGGGCGCTCCGCTCCTATTGGCCTTAGCGTGATGATATATAGCCTATAGCCTTTCCTTATAAATTGACTATTTTTATATCTTCGGCCGCGAGACGCGTCGAGCGCGGCAACCGATTTTCAAAAATAATCCTTATAGCATGATTCAGTATTCACGCTAGATGGCTTATTATTAGCGTATTTCATGTATACATAACTTTGGTGTTTCTATACCGATTTGTATGATTCTTTTTTATGGAATAGTTAATAAAATTAAGTTTTTCAATTAGGGTGACTGAGAGTGTTATAAACGTAAGAGTATACAAATATAATCAAAAAGTTTCGAACTGCTAAGCTATCGGGAGTATTCAGGAGTTACACGTGTTATTGTGAGACAACCATAAAAGATAGACATAATATTATGCTGTCGTGGGATATTTTTTGTATAATTTTAAGAACATTTCCGTCATTAATGATTTCTGTGTAGCTTTAACCATTAAGGTTGCACACGCGACGGAAGATTAAAAAACCCACAATTTTAAATGTCCTAAAAATAAGAAAATAACCCTACGGGTCTGAGAGAGGGGCCACTCAAAACGGGGGGCGTATATGATTTAAGGGTATATTTATGGCATATATTTACATGACGTGTATAGATCGTGGGTGTAACTTGCAAAGATACGCCCCCACGTTTTGATTGGCCCCTCTCTCAGCAGTAAGGTTATTTCCTAATTTTTAGGGCATTTAAAAACGTGGGTTTTTAGATTATTTAAACCTATTTTTTTTTTTATCTTTGTTCATCGGGTCTGAAGCTACCCTCAAAATTTCAGCCTGCACGCGTAGCATGGCGATTCTATCTCTATTCTACCAAGAAAAGACAAAGCTCTTTCTATCCCACTTGTTATGCGACAACAAAACGCAAAAAGGTCCACACCATAGACACACAGTATGGACACGAGTCTTTCCTAGCCAAATATCAAATAAAATTAACATTCTTTCTAGAAAGAGAGAAAAACAAGTGTAGAACATTATCTATGTGTTATAGGAGACAGATATTTATTATAATTATGATAAATTATGATTATGGCAATTTTAGGCAGATAATGTTGGGTCCATGCTGCATGTCTATGACTGATGTCACGTAGATTCTTGTTAAATTATTTTTGTGTAATAAAACATTGGAAAGATTAGCTGTCTGCATTATTTCACTGAAAGTTTCTCATTTTATAATTTTTTATGGAACTCGTATTAAAAAAAAGTTTGATGCACTTTCCTAATAAGTTTCATTCAGCCTTTTTTATTCTAAAAGGCTTAAAAACTAAAGCGATTGAGTTGGGAGGACCCTTACTTGTTTTTAAAACAAGTTGATAAACACCAAGAATATTATAAAAATAATCTTGTCTAGGTCTGATTTGATGTGGACAAGTTTCTCTCGTAGAGAAGAAATGTGTCTTCCCCCAAGTGTCAAAAGTAGAGTAAATATTGTCGGCATGCTCGACGTTGTAGACTTCTTTCTATCGTAGAGAAGAAACATTTCTTTTCTACGTGTCAAACATCGCCATGCTTAGGACGATGGAGATCTTTCTTCAATCTGTCAGTTTGTCGATTCTCCCGTCGATATAACTCGTTTCTACGGTGGTCATGCTACGCGTGCTGCTAGCTTATCGGGAAGTGCCTCAAAATTGAGTTGCAAAAATCAAACCGGAATCCCTTCACTGCTCTGCTCCTATTGATTGTAGCGTGATGAAAAGTATACTATAACCAGCTCAGGAGTATGAAAAATAATTGAATTGAGTTTCGTTAAAATCCGTTCAAAGACAGACAATAATTTTACTGATTGCATTTTTGGCATCAGTATCGATCCCTAATCACCCCCTGATAGTTATTTTTGGAAAGGATGGTATTTAAAAGTAAGTACTTCAATTTATTCCCATTTCATTTACCTAATTTTGCCTGTGTTCCACGGTTCCACCAAATATACTGAATGTGCACCAAAATATGTTCATTAAAATATTTCATAACGAGGTGTAATAAAAAAAAATCTACCTAAGCAGGGTCGACGAAGCCCCGCTTCGCGGGGCTTCTATTTCTGTGTACAAGGTTTAAAGGAACCTAACCAAACCGAACTTCGGGGTGTCCCTGAAATCTTGCTAAAAATGTACAGAATTGACCTCTCTACAGATTTATTATAAGTATAGATAGAAAAAGATAGATAGATAGATTAATTGGGATTTAGAATTCATTATTGTTTCAATATTTAGCGCATATCAATAGAGTAAGATTAAGTTTAAAGAAAATTTAATGTGAAATGAGAGCCAAGTTTAATATTACGATATATGCCTTAGTTGTTGACTTCAACGACAAAAGAAGTGAAATCTTAATAGGTGCTAAGTTCAATGGTCAGTCCTGACATTTATATAAAACAACATAAAATGTAATTTCTTCTTATGGCTTAGGATAATCATATTGTAGCATAAGGTCTGACTTGGCTAGTTTTCATATACATACTAATTGTATTAAAGCTTTCGAAAGTTCTAAACCTGTTACTTGTCCGTTCCTATTTTATTATTCCGAAAATTTGTCTAGCTGGTAGAAACTAAACTAACCATCGCCCTAACATGTAATGTATCGCCCTGCCCATGCCGCCAGTGCAACTAGCGAACATTTTAATGTATCGCCCTGCCCATGCCGCCAGTGCAACTAGCGAACATTATAATGTATCGCCCTGCCCATGCCGCCAGTGCAACTAGCGAACATTATAATGTATCGCCCTGCCCATGCCGCCAGTGCAAATAGCGAACATTATAATGTATCGCCCTGCCCATGCCGCCAGTGCAACTAGCGAACATTATAATGTATCGCCCTGCCCATGCCGCCAGTGCAAATAGCGAACATTATAATGTATCGCCCTGCCCATGCCGCCAGTGCAACTAGCGAACATTATAATGTATCGCCCTGCCCATGCCGCCAGTGCAACTAGCGAACATTTTAATGTATCGCCCTGCCCATGCCGCCAGTGCAACTAGCGAACATTATAATGTATCGCCCTGCCCATGCCGCCAGTGCAACTAGCGAACATTATAATGTATCGCCCTGCCCATGCCGCCAGTGCAAATAGCGAACATTATAATGTATCGCCCTGCCCATGCCGCCAGTGCAACTAGCGAACATTATAATGTATCGCCCTGCCCATGCCGCCAGTGCAACTAGCGAACATTATAATGTATCGCCCTGCCCATGCCGCCAGTGCAACTAGCGAACATTATAAAGCAAAACAAACAGTCGATTATTCAGTGGTGACTTACAATGCCCTTGCACACGAAAACCTCTCTTGAGTGGGGTTGAAACACCAACTTACCTGAAAAGATAAAAAAATACAGTTGACTACAACAAAATAATGGAGTACCTTTAATGAATGTTATTTTCAGGGATCCGTACATCTGAATGAAAAAATCGAACCCTTATAACTTTATAAGATACAAATGGGAACTATATATTTTCTGTCACCAAAATTTATATTTGTCACCAAGTTGTATCTATCGCCACCTTTTAAATATATCTATCGCCACGTAATATTTTCGTTCTCACATAAACAAAAAAGTGTTCCCAGCAACGACGATATAATACTAGACTCGTAATAACAGGCGACCGATGTCTGCCAACACATTAGCAGGGTTGGAAAAAAAACAGTTTTTTTTAAATTATATAAAACAAACAGTTCAAAATGTTTTAAACAAGTGTTTTTTTTGTTTTTTTTTTAGTTTAGGGCAATATTTCAAATTAATTCGACTATGTTTCTTTTCTAGGCTACATCTTTATAAACTCGCCATAATAAATTAAATATTTACAAAAAAACGATCAATAGATAACATTTATTTGTATGTTGCGTAATCAAACGCTTCACATTCACCGGTAGGTATGTTCTAATGTTGATTTTATATTGGGCGACACGTAGGGACTTTCCTAGCGGGACAGGCGGCGCGCCTCCTATTCGTTCGTAGAATAGTTCATTGTTCATAAGGTATATCCCAGCGCCACGGTGCGGGGCTTTACCTTATGAACAATGGAATGAGAAACACCGATCTACTTATATGTCTAAAAAATAGGGGAATTACCAAATTTCTTTCGACAGCCGACATTAGGGATCGAAGTTTGCGTTTTTTATTTATGACTAATGTTGTTTATTAATTAAAATTGTTACAATTTTAATTGTTTTGAAATTATTATGATAATGTTTCAAAAATAGGTGCTATCTTGTCCCATACAAATCCTGGTACTTAGATATTTGTTTGATTGAATGAAATACCTACATAACATAAAAATAATGTTGGCGGCATGTTTGAGTTTATATGTTTGTAAATGCACCCACGACACAGTAAAAATTCCTAGTGTGGGGCAACGTTTTATAAAAAAAAAAATATTAAGTCAATTACAATGCCATTGAAAGTTCAAAAATATAACAGCAATAGAGACTCGATTGGTTTTATGTTGAACTATTCAGACTCAAATACTTATTATTTTATATTCAGTTATTGCGACATGAAAAGTAGTTTTAAAACATGTTTTTTTTCGTACTGTTTTATACAATGTTTTAAACTTGTTTTAATCTTTGTTTTTAAACATGTAATAAAAAACACTGTTTAATTTCAAACTGTTTTAAACACTGTTTTAAACATGTGTTTTAAAACAACTTGTTTTAATCATGCCAACCCTGCACATTAGGCAAAAAAGTCTTATAACCGTCTCATTTCGACCAATCCTGTGAGCCGTAAACATAAGTTGAGACAGAACAGACCTTGAGTTAGCCAATCACAACGCAGTACCCCGCCCCCCTCGCTTACGTATTACCTCAGCGAGTTGGCAGAATAGTTTTGTTCGTTAGATCGTGCAATGAGTAGTCTAGTATTATATCGTCGTTGGTTCCCAGGTATGAATTATCAAATTTCTGATAAGAGATGGATTACCCAAAAATAGTAGTGAATTAAATGAATATTAACTTCGTTCGTTTAATAATAGTTTTGTTACTTATATAATAATACCTTTGTGCTCAGAATGGTAGATCTGTCATCAAATAAAATAATCGATTATTTATCGATCCCTGACTGCGACTTCTTTTTATTTTACTTTGTCACCAAAATAAAACAATAAGTAGTTATTTATATAAATCAATTATTAAAATAAAAACGTGGGAATATAATATAGTATTTGTTACCTATTTAATACATCAATTTGCAATTTAAATGAAAATATGTTAAAAGAGGCGAAGTTTTATATTAGGTGGTAATCAGTAACAAAATGTTGAAACGATGATGAAAAATTTTAATGACATAATATTATTATATTTATGTGATTTTATTGGTGATCTCTTTAAATTAATTTACTAAAATATCATTGGACAAACCTATCATAATACATACAAATACATACAATATATGGTATATACTATCTAAAGTACATACTAGACCCTATATCTCCGTGTTTTGGGTGATTTATTGTGGAATCAATTTTATAATACATATTGTTCGGTGACTACATTTTGGTGTCAAATCTTCTATTTTGATCACAAACCCTATTATTTAAGAAACATAAAACTAATTTAACTGGTGATAGCTTAAATCATACCCATTACAATTTGGAGAACATTCACGCTCCATACATTTTTGGGCTATTTCTGAAAGTGCCAACGAAAAAAATTGGTACCTATGGGTAGTACTGTACTAGTCATTTGGAGCAATAGTTACTAACTATTGCTCCAAATGACTACCGACCTAACTTGGCCGAGGGCAATCCTACAACTTTTGTGCCTTACAAAAGTTGTAGGATTGCCCTCGGCCAAGTTATACAAGTTCGAAGATTCGTAATTTTCATACATTTGTTGACTTCAGAAAGTGTCGAGAAACACCAAATAATTATAAGAACTGCCGGAATTAACGATCTCAAGCAATTTAACATAGAATATCATCATGTGTGTTATCCCTGAAGGGTTGTGCAGAGGAGTACACAATTAAAATGAATAATAATCACTTTGTTTTATGAAAAAAATAAAAACATGTTAAAATATACAAATCTAGTGGTGGGGCCAGCATCGGGAACAGAATCGAAGTTGCATGTAGTAGGGGTCTTTTTTTATCATGTTAAAACAATGATATTATAAGTAAAAAAGGTGTAGATACGTCATACGCGCTCAATAGCTTATGCGCTCAAATGAGGCTGATTCACACATCTTGATCTCAGTGCGACGTTGCCAGCGGCACTTCACGTACCACAGACTGAATCAAAAGTAAAAGTGACTCAAAACTACCGAAAATGCCGTCGTGTGTGATGAGATATTGTACAAATTAAACATGGAAGACTTCTAAAAGTCAAGGAATCACATAACATTCGTAAATATACTCTAAAACTTTAATATTTTTACAAATAAAACATTACGTTTTTATAAATATGGCGTCGTAAAAGAAAGAGTGCGAGCACGGGTGCGAGTGAGAGGAGACGCTGACGTGCGGGGGGATTGATGACGCGTGGCGATCTAGCTGTCACTTTTTTTCTTATTGGTTTTATCAAGCTATCCTTTTTACTTGTCGTGAAATGTAATGTGTGTAAATAAAAAGTGTGTATGTGTGCTCGGAACACTTTTTTCCGTTGTTTTTGTACGTGATAACATATCTATGACTTTATAATATCATTGTGTTAAAATCATCAAACGGCGGGAGGGACTGTCAGACTCGTACTGACTAAAATCCACGGTGTGTCGGTGTCCTTCAATAGTAATGCGATTAGTCCCGCGACCCCTTTGCGGCGCTTCATGCTGACACACTTTGAGGCGCGCGTGGAACACAACGCGCCGTCAACCCGGGCATTGTCCATGGTCAGACAGCGAGTCGCCCATTACTCGCCGCCCGCATGCCCGCGCCTGCGGTGGCCGTAGATTGTCTGCCGACGTCCAACGCCGTGGGCGTCTACCACTGCGGCTGGGATGTAGGGAAGACGCTGTCCTCTCCCTCACGCGGCCCGCCTCCTCCTTCGCGAGCATGACTGCTTCGCAGAAGGAAGCGACCGTTTCCCACTCCGTCTCGCCCCGCAGCATGGCCTCGACCAATGCCGGGCGCGAGAGGTCTCTGCCTATAGCCGTCGTGAGGACACGTCGGTGCTCTGCCCAAGCGGGGCAGTCCTGAAGGGAGCGTAACAGCTTGAAGGGAGCTCCGGGAATCCGGTTCCCGATGCTGGCCCCACCAGCAGATTTGTATATTTAAACATACATATTTTTATTTCTTTTTACAAAAAATAAACCTCTGCCCAACCCATTAGGGATTACAGGCATGATGATATTTTATGTTAAATTGCTTGAGGTCGTTAGTTCTAGCAGTACTTATCATTATTTGGTGTTTCTCGCCACTTTTCGAAATTAAAAAATGTATGAAAATTACGAATCTTTGAACTTTATAACTTGGCCGAGAGCAATCCTACAACTTTTGTGCCATAGTAACTATTGCTCCAAATGAATTACAGCAAAGCCTATAGAAGTGTATGGTCTTAAAATAACTTGGTAGTATTGGTGATTGAGGAGGACATTATTGGAAAATAAAAATTATTATATTTTCAAACTGTATCGTGTGACACATAATTATTGTTTACTTGATCATCCCATTTTTCCAAATAATTTATATCTTGTTGTATCCTACTACTTTATTTATACATATATTTTGTAGGTATTCATAAAATTGCTTATGGGAGATTTCATTGGGAAAGTCTGAATTTGTTTTTATTGTGCTACTATAGTTGACTATTGCAAATTGTTGATTTATGATTGTTTTGACGGTAATTCATTTAGAAAATGAAAGTTTGTATAATTAGGTATAATACACCATTTTACACATTTTGATTTTCTATGTACCTATATTATTTTTTAAGTTGATTATTTTGTACTTTTCTTTCCAGAAAATACTTATAAAATTGTTTGTACCTATTTATTTTGTCACTAATGTAATAAGTAAGTACTTGAAATAGTAATATAGGTTCTACATTGGTTTTTGCTAAATTGTAATATTATTATTATTTTATTATTATCATTAAATTACGAAAAAATCATAACCCTCCGTTTGGCTTTGCCATAGTCGAATGTTTATAATTGTTGAATTAAAATAAAGAAGTTTTTTAAAAATAACTAACCTCCTTCTAAAACCACTACAAAAAAGTGAAATCTAACTCATTTTTGCCACCGACTTACCGAAAGATTTTTTAACCGACTTCAAAAAAAAAAAAAAGTAGGTTCTCAGTTCGACCTGTATGTATGTATGTATGTATGTATGTATGTATGTATGTTTGTCCGCGATTATCTCGCGTTTGGCTGAACCGATTTTGATGCAGTTTTCAGGAAAGTGTTCATTACATTCTGGAGAAGGTTTTAGTATATAACACTAATAGATATCCCGTGACGTTGCCCGCGTGGATCCGATTTGCTTACTTGGGTCGTACATTTTAAGGGACGATTGCATGTTTGTCCGCGATTATCTCGCGTTTGGCTGAACGGATTTCGATGCAGTTTTCAGGAAAGTGTTCATTACATTCTAGAAAAAGTTTTAGTATATAACACTAATAGATATCCCGTGACGTTGCCCGCGTGGATTCGTTTTGCCTACATGGATCGTAGATTTTCAGGGACGATTGCATTTTTGTCCGCAATTATCTCGCGTTTGGCTGAACCGATTTTAATGCAGTTTTCAGAAAAGTGTTTGTTACATTCTGGGGAAGGTTTTAGTATATAACAATAATGGATATCTCGTGAAGTTGCTTACATAGATCCGTTTTGCTTAATAGGATTGTAGATTTTCAAAGGCGCCGATTTTATGAAGATTTTTGTTGTTGATTATCTCAACTAAAAAGGGAAAAATAAAAAACTTTTTGAAAAAAAGGGAACCGACTTCAAAACCAAACACAAAAAAACTATAAAATAACTTTTCTTTCGGAAGTCGGTGGCCATATGTCAATGAAATAAAAAAAAAGCAAAGCCACCGACTTCCGAAAGAAAAGTTATTTTATAGTTTTTTTGTGTTTGGTTTTGAAGTCGGTTCCCTTTTTTTCAAAAAGTTTTTTTTAAGTTCAAATATTCAACTTAAAACCCTTGTCAAATACGTAACCCAACCGGTAATAGGCCCGGTATCCACCAAAGCGGAGAGGAGAGGAGATGTGTTTGAATAACCACTCAGATTTCCACATCTCCTCTCCGCTTATTGACAGACGCTTATTACAGACATCTACACATCTCCTCTCCTCTCCGCTTTGGTGGATACCGGGCCATAGCATCCAAGTCCGTCCAAGCACAAAATCGAACTAAAAAAAGTCGAATTGAGAACCTCCTGTTTTTTGAAGTCGGTTTAAAAAACGACCTGTCCCGCATTTGAACCTCCCTCATTTTCAATGTTGTTGTCTCGAAATACCGAAAATCGGATGTAGTCATCCTAATGCGCATCCAAAAACATGTTGTTGCCGTTATTCAGACAGAGATTTTTCGTTCGCAAATAAAAACAAATACATTTATCTCGACGACATCGACACACAACATTCTACCGGCTACGGCGGGCGCGCTTGCTGCCGCGATCTAGCCGCTCGTTTGAGAGGTCAGCGCCGCTGCCGCTGCTAGGTACCAGGCTACCACTCACCGCAAAATTTTCTACTTAGAGGACATCCGGGGGGCTTCATTTGAAGAAGTTTGAAGTCCGGGTTTAAAAATTTAAAGTCCCTCCACCCCTACCGACGCAGTTAAAATCCGAGGCTTTCACGCGTCTTGTCCTGGTTTCCTTTTAGTTATGCCAAGGGTTCCTTACAGTTATAAATAGTAGACACAAAGAGACAAATTGATACTGTGTTTTATTGTAGACTACATGAGGTTTATGTTAGTCAACACGTGACTCACGATCAGCCGATCGGCCGCCACATCCCCTCCCTCGCGCCGCCCTCGATCGCGAAGGTCGCGCCGCCGTCGCCGCCGCTTATCGTTAGCGCACGCGTCGCTTGCGCACAATCAAACGCTTATCACAATTACATGTTGCACGCCTGCTCGCCACACCATCAAAAACTTACATTACACTTCGTTCAATAATAATGAGATTTGTTTATTGGATTAAGAAAAAATATTATTAGCACGAGGCAGCTATACCGCCCTCCGCGGCCAGTGCTAACCCCTGACCTCAACCCTCCGTTTTTGCCTGAGGTGAACCCGAAAGCCTATTTGTAGTTGGGGAGCCCAGGAAGGGATTTTTGCTGTGACTCCAGCGCGTCAGATTATTATAAGGGAGAATCCTTGCACCCTTTAATGTACCTGTACCAAGTATCAACCCTTCATCTGGTGGGGTTTGTTTGGGAGAACCCGTCAGATTAGTAAAAAAAATCGATCCGCAGAAATACTCGAGCGCGTCAGATTAAGAAAAGGTAGATTAATTAGGTTCAGAAGAGTGTATATTTCAATAATCTGACAATTTGAGCGTGGCATTAGGAAATGAGCGAGTACTGAAGTTAAACGTCATTTTGAAATACTCGAGCGCGTTTCATTTTTTTTTTAAATTGAAGGTAACACTGTAAAAATCATACTCACTAATAATCTGACGTTTTCCATGGGGCGATGTCGGTAGAATCGTGGAGAAAAGGTGAACTACCAGTTAGTTCGCAACTATCGGTCGTGATTTAATGTCCGCCATCTTCGATGGCGATTATTGATTGTCAAAATGATCCGCCATTTATTGAATTAATTTGTTACAAAAAATGTGATAAATGAAGAACCGCTCTACTGATTTTGTGCAAACTTCACATAAACCATCTACTAAATAGTCGGAACAAACATTTGGTTTGGATAGGTGAGCCCGTTCTTCATTTATTAAATTACAAGGAAAAGTGGCATTGATTTCGGTTCATGTGAGGATCATTTCATTGTATGGGAAGGGAAATGTCTGGGCAACAGAAGTGGATTAAATCTAATGAAATGCTGACTACTACAAATAAACTTCATGCTGTTAGAAAAAACTTTACTGTACTTTTGACCAACTTCTTCTGTCCAGACATTTTCCTTCCCATACAATGAAATGATCCTCACATAACACGAAATCAAATAACATCATAAAAAATATAAGTAATTATGTCATTTATACAATTTGTATGAAAAAATATTTTGCATTTGACCAACTTCCACCGTCCCGATTTTTTCTTCCGATACAATGAAATGATCCTTACATGAAACAGAGTCGAACGGCATTTAAAAAAAAATTGGCCAATTTCACTAATTTCTGTGGACACTTGACGAAAAAATAAAAAATGCTTAAATAGTCAACATCATAAAAGAGCTAAAGTTTCCTAAGAAAGTTTTCCCGTATCTCTTAAGGATTCGGATTTCCTCCTTTTGGCCAATTTAACCTCTTAGGTCCCGATATACCGTAAGTGGTTCGAAAACGTCAGTTGCCGTTGAGCCCCGTAATACCGTATGTGGTATCGCGCGTACAAGCCAACTTCAACCTTATTTATATAATACACTATGGCTCAGAATAGCTTGAAAAAATTCATCCATAGAGCTACATTTTATTCGATTATTATGGTACCAAATTCTTACTGAAATCAACTGGGTGTCATTATAAAAAAAAAAAAAAGCATCGCATCTTTGTCGATGTCAAAATGTCAAGTTGTCAACCACTTGATATGTTGTTTATGTCTTATTTTTTCCATGATAGGACTATAAGTGTACTGAAATTGATAAAGTATCGTGTTTATGTTAGATTTCAACTAAAATTTTAATTGGAAAACGTAAATTATCGAGTAGAAATAGGTTTTTGTCCCTCCTATAGGCCAATTCGGTTGTCAACAATGTATTTCTAATACCATGGAATTTCCGTTGTTTATTTTTTCGATTCAAGGTTAGTAATCAGTTGAAGAAGGTTTATGTAGTATCCTAAAAAACATTTTATAGTGATACCTGTTCATAATAACACGGATGATCGTTTACAAAGTCGTGCATTGAACTGCGCATGGAAAAATTACAGCTCCTCCTAAATAAATGAATTTTAGAGTTGGAATCTTATAGGAATAGTGTATGTGAGAATTTTTTTATTAGAATACTTATGTATTCGTTATATTAGTTCTAAAGTTTCGTGTAAATTGATTCAGTAGTTTTATCAAAAATAAATAAGGTACGTCAACAGGTCTAGTTACGGCTGTGGTTACGGCGAGAACTTTTATCTACAGGATATTTTAATTCCGAAGTACTTATACAGAGGTGTTTATATTGAAATACAAAGTCTCGTTACTAAGGAACACGAAACTTTTTACCGTTTGAGATAAGAGTCATTGTATCTCGAGTGATTACAATTATTGTGAGCGTCGGCCAGTGTTGACAGTCGCGCAATATTGACAAATAATAGCTCCACGTAAGTTGAATTTTGAGTTGGAATCTTATAACATTATATGTTGGAATTTTCTTATTAGATTACTTATATATTCGTTATATTAGTTCTAAAGTTTCGTGTAAATTGATTCAGTAGTTTTATCAAAAATAAATAAGATACGTCAACGGGTCTAGTTACGGCGAGATCTCTCCTATCTATGGGATATTTATAATACCAAAGTAGTCATACAAGAATTGTTTATGTTGTAATACAAAGACTCTTTATCAACGAATACGAAACTGTTTACAGTTTGTAATTTGAGTCATTCTAACTAGAGCGATAACGGCTAATGTAAGCGGCCGCCACTTGACGCGCGCGATGACGTAAGCGCTCGTAAATGTCAAGGACGGGACGGAGTTTACGATACGCGAGCGCGGTACCTGAGAGGTTAAAAGACACACCCTGTATATAGATAAATAAATTTCAAGACTGACCACTGACCTTGGCACCCATTTAGATTTCACTTATTTTGTCCGTGAAGTCATAAATCATAACTGAACTTGGCTCTCATTTCACATTTATGTTTTTGATGGGATTTTAATGATGTAGATGGGTTTCTATTCGTAATTAATACATTTAATTTTATTTTATACATTTTTTATACGTAAATGCAGTTATCTTGTTTATAAAAGACAATGCCAGTTGCTACTTAGAGCTATGACCCACCAAATAAAAGTTGGCTTCCAACTACACCAAATGTAGCATTCTATTTGTCCTTTATCAGTGATAACTAAAATTATGATTAAATGTCTTTAAAAGTGCAGTTTCTGTTTTATTGGATAAAATATCACATTTAGGTTAGATACCTATGTCGAGCATACGTTAACGTCACGTCCCTATTTTCACAATGCTGGTCTAGCCACAAAGCACACACAATACAATACTAACAATCTTGACGGATTACAGATGTTGGTGGAAGCTGTAAGATAATTCAAACACATTTATAATTTGTAATAAACAAACACAATAGCCACCCAAAAATCAAATGACTTTGTCTATAATGCCAGTTGTGACATTTTGACACAAGGATAAAATACACAAACAATATACGAAATGGACTGAGCACTCATGCCGTAAAAGCGTGCTGAGAGAGATAGCTCCGATGGGACCAGTTGTCTCTTTCTAATAGGGTAGGTCTCGTCCAAAATACCTCAGTGCCTCAAGTCGAAAGTTTTCGACCAATGTGTGTTACCAGTGATGACTTATGGCGCCGAAACGTGGTACTTTACTATGGGCCTCATTAGTAAGCTCAGTAAGTCCAACGAGCTATGGAGAGGGCTATGCTCGGAGTCTCTCTGCGCGATCGGCTCAGAAATGAGGAGATTCGTAGACGAACCAAAGTAACCGACATAGCCCAACGAATTAGCAAGTTGAAATGGCAGTGGGCAGGCCATATAGCTCGCAGAACTGATGGCCGATGGGGCCGTAAGGTTCTCGAATGGAGACCACGCACCGGCAAGCGCAGCGTAGGACGTCCACCCACTAGGTGGGCAGACGATCTTATGAAGGCCACAGGATCACGCTGGATGCAGGCCGCTTACAACCGGTCCTACTACAAGTCCAAAGGAGGCCTATGTTCAGCAGTGGACGTCTTACGGCTGATATGATGATGATGATGATGATGAATAGGGTAGGTAACCAAAATACATGTTATTACGTTTTTAAATATTTCTTAAAAAAAAAAACAATAAAAAAACATTTATAAACATAAAAACAGTAGTCCGCCGGTGTGGGAGCGGGGTCCAAACTACCGGTGGTTAGGGCTACAGAAACAGAAACCTCCTCACATTGCGGGTCGTATTTAGGAACATTGCCTTCAAAATCAGGCCCTTGATCCAACTACCTAGAGAGAGCCTCGAAAGGTATTCGTCGAGGCCCTTTGCCATCAGGCCATTGGCTGTAACGATAAATCGGCACAATGATAGCCGAGCTCACATTCCCACTCCGACAACCGCGCGTGCTAAGTTGAGATATTTCATTTATTTATATTTCTCAGCTTTCAGTTCAGAAGGTTCTCGTCATGCGAGATGGTATCATCGATTATTTATCATTACGCGGCGCACCGATCTGTCTATCACAACAATATCAGGGACATTGGCGACAATAGCCCGAATAAAAATAAAAAAAGAATATTGAAAAATAAACCTGAAAGCAATTTTAAAGCCGAAAAAGTAAATAAGGTTAGCAAGTAAGAGTTATATTTTACTGTTTCTATCCATACTACTTTCTGGGAATAGGAGGAAAGGGACAAACGCCATCCAAGTTGCTCTTCTCTTTCGTCATGCTAATTATAGCAAATCAAAAAAAACCTAAACGGTGGCAATTACGGTTCATTTTTGGGTACTAGGTAACTTGAAGTGCTCAGTCCAGATTTTATGATAGGGCTATGTTTTGATTAGGTATTTCCGCGTCAATGACGTTTCGTTGTACCTAATCATTCATTCTCAAATGTGAAATATTTTTAAGAGTGTATATTCATAATGTGATTTATATTAAAAAAAAAAACATTATTTTCGTTAAACATACTTATTGAAAATAATGTTTTATTAAAACTGAATATTGCATATTTAAATCCGAACAATAACACATTAAAATGTGTCATTTGTCATTTTCTCTGCGCGTAGGTATGCTTAATGCGTAACGCACATGACCGCGATGAAAACAGGAAATGGTTTTTGGGTTTTCGAAATCCTTTTATCACTAACTTTTTAAAAGCATCTTTTGCAGAATAACAATTATGTAATCAGGAGTCTTATTTTCATTTAATATTTTTCATTAGTTTATATTTCCTGTATCTTGAGCTGAAAGGTGGGGCAGGATCTGGCATTGTCATTTCTTTAAGATGCTCAGAATAGCGATATCCCTCCATATAATTGTCAGATTATTATTCAGGAGGACTATGATATATCTACTTGAACCTCCTGCATAAAAATCTGATGTGCTCGAATATCTCGAGATTACGTTTTTTTTACAGATAGAAATATGAATTATTGCTTTGTGCCACATCCAAATTGTCAGACATTTTAATACGACACTTTTTAGGGTTTACATACACTTTGAATATCTGACGCGCTCGAGTAAGTTATTTTTTTTTTGGATTTACAACCGTTTGCACAGACAGCCTCCTCGAGTTAATCGTCAGATTAATATGTAGTGGTTATCAGAAATATAAAGCGCGTTTACACTATAAATATCTGACGCGCTCGAGTACTTCTGTACAACTGTTTTTTTTTTACAGTTTTAAAACTGTTTACACGCCCTCCCCCCCACTAAAATAGAAAACTTGTCAGAAACTTTTTTCTTTTTAGAACATAATCTTTCAAATCCAATAGGTCGCCATGACGCTCGAGTAACTGCAAATTTACCAGTCAATCACTCAGCCACTGCGTTAACTAAAACTTAATACCAAGTAAACAATATACCATGTTTTAAGAAAACAAATAAATAAATCACAATAAATATAATATAATAATTGTATGTAATAGTAATCTGTGGTAATACCCTAAACTGAGGTAATACCTATTAGACTATAGGCCCATGTCCAAAAAAAATGGTAGGTCGCCGTACAAAAATCCCCGGCGTTGCGGAATAATGGATTAGAAGCTGTATTGAAACAGTATGAAACTGATGCCGTACAGAATGAAATGACCAATTTACCCTGGAAATTGTCAAAACAAAAAAAAATTACCAAATTTGTGGTGCACCATTTTTTACGGCACTGCGCCCTTTCTTATTATTTCTCATATATCTATAGATGGTAAAAATACCGTACAAATATATATGACCAAAATGTACTCATTCTACCTGCACTTTTGAATTCTCACCAGCACACAGTTGGACAGCTTACAAGTGACGGCATAGTGCTGAATCTTATTATTTTATGCTCTTATATCGTCCTATATACGTCACCTGGTGGTTCATATGACCCACTATTTTTTGGACATGGGCCTGTAGTCTATAAACAGGGTTTTTCTTTTAAATTGGCCAAAAGGGAGAAATCCGCATCCATAAGAGATACGGAAAAACTTTCTTAAGAACCTTTATCTCTTTTTTAACCGACTTCAAAAAAAGGAGGAGGTTCTCAATTCGTCGGAATCTTTTTTTTTTTTTTTATGTATGTTCCCCGATTTCTCGAAGACGCCTGGACCGATTTGGAAATTTTTTCTTTAGTTTGAAAGGGTATACTTTCCAATTGGTCCCATGATCATCAGGTCAGGATCTGATGATGGGATCCCAAGGAAATCGAGCGCAACCTTCAAATTTTATAGGCACATAGTACCATTTTCATATATTTTCTAAAGCCGTTCAAGTATTTGCATCTGATAATCATCATCTCAGGTGGATGAGCTGATGATGGAAGGTACAACTCCTCTAGTAAGGAGTCGGCATCGACTGATTTAGTAAATTATGTTTGTGTTCGCATATCTCCGGAACTACAAGTCCGATTTAAGTAATTCTTTTTATGTTGTAGGTACTAGGTATCGTTCAACTTAAGGAATACTGCAAGTTTCATCAAAATCGGTTCAGTAGTTTTTGAGATAGGGAAGGAATGAAAGAGATGTTAACGATGTTATTACCGGTGCTACGGATTTCTTACATATGTAAGAAAATGATGTATTTGACAAGAATTTTGGTTAAATATTTAAACTAAAAAGAGTAAAATAAAAACTTTTCCAAAAAAAAAAATGAAACCGCCTTCAAAAACAACCACAAAAAATGGTAAAATAACCTACAAAACTTTTCTTTCGGAAGTCGGTGGCAAAAAACACAATGAAACTAATAAAAAAAAGTCACCGACTTCCGAAAGAAAAGTTTTGTAGGTTATTTTACCATTTTTTGTGGTTGTTTTTGAAGGCGGTTCCATTTTTTTTTTGGAAAAGTTTTTATTAATGTTGACAATTTTGGCGTTTTTATTATTTTGGTCAAGTGTGAGTTGTCCACAGAGTGAAATCGGCCAAATTATTTTAATTTTAATGCCGTTCGATTCTGTTTCATGTAAGGATCATTTCAATAGATCTAAAGAAAAAAAATTGCAAAATATTTTTTCATAAAAATTGTTTGAACGAAAAAAATTATCAACGTTTTAATGATCTTATTTAATTTAGTGTCATGTAAAGTTCTTTTCATTGTATGGGAAGGAAAATCTCTGGGCAAAACAAGTGGGTCTTAACTGACGTCATTTTAAATTAAACAAATTAACCTTAATAGTATTGTTTCACATTAATATAGTTGCACAACAGTTGCCGAAAGAATGTTGCACCACTTACATTACAGCACAACACAAGATACAAGAGAGCAAGTGAACCGAGCACAGGAAGCGCGGCGTATGTGGAGCGAGAACACTGGGCGCACTGCGCACACGCCACACATACATGCTACTGTTGCGTCAACAGCGACCAGACGCAGACCGATCACCGCACGCGCACGTTACAACCTACAACAAGACAATTACAAGATATTTGTCATATTATAAAGAGGGGAAGTAGGTTATCTCGGGTGCGTCTCATTTCATATAAAGTTATTTGATATATTTTCATTTCAATAACGTTCACATGATATAATCAACGTGAGATATACCAACAGTTTTTATAATTATTTTTTACACATAATGTTTGTGTTACTCTAAAACTCATTTCATATAATTTTATTTGATATAACGTTTATTTAAGCGAAAATCATTACATTTAACGTTTGAAACAAAAATAGTTTAAACGTTAAATTATATAATTTAACGTTTAAACTATTTTATTTGATGACTTCGACTTATCCTTTGAGCTTTGATTGTTTGTCTTCACTATTGCTATTGTTATTAGAAAAATTAAGTATCCAAAAGCGAGCGAAGCGAGCTCGGGACCTGGGACACCCCGACATGGACAGGTAAGGTTCGAAGGGGATGGCGGGGTCTGAAAGACCCCGCCATCCCCTTCGTGTTAGGTTACTTTAAACCTTGCACCCAGAAATAGGAGCCCCGCGAAGCGGGGCTCCGTCGAGCCAGCATGACAGGTAGAAATCAGTTATTTGACCTAGGATGCAAGAGCGAGCGAAGCGAGCTCGGTACTTGGGGCACCCCGACACGGACAGGTTAGGTTCGAAGGGGATGGCGGGGTCTGGAAGACCCCGCCATAGTAAGTATTGTCGTAAAGATAGACCCCAGAAATTGACCGAGCAAACCTTAAACCTCATGGCTGAACGACGTTTGCTACAGTTGCAGTCTTCCGATGACGCGAAGTCATATAGGCAGCTCAATAGACGGATATCTAAGTCCTTGCGACATGATCTGCGTCTCTTTAATACGAATCGTGTTAAAGAGACCATACAGCGAAACCAAGGCTCTAAAGTGTTCGCAAAGGACAAGTCTATTGGGCAGAGCCAGATGACAAAGCTGAAACGGGAGGACGGCAGCATAGCGTCGACCAAAGCAGAGGTTTTAGGCGAGATCGAGAGGTTCTATGGACAGTTATACACTTCGGTCGCAAAGCCCGTTGACCGCTTGGTAGGAGATCCCAGAGCCAAGCTGTCCCGACATTATACCGAAAATATCCCGGACATCAGTCTGTACGAGATTAGGATGGCCCTGAAGCAGCTTAAGAACAACAAGGCGCCGGGCGAGGACGGAATCACTTCAGAGCATCTGAGAGCGGGTGGAACACCGGTACTTAAAGTCCTCCAGAAGCTCTTTAATTCCGTCCTCTCTGAGGGCAAAACGCCTGAAACATGGAGTAGAGGTGAGGTGGTGCTGTTCTTCAAAAAAGGTGATAACAGCCTATTGAAGAACTACAGACCCATCACGCTTCTAAGTCATGTTTATAAGCTGTTTTCAAGGGTTATCACGAACTGTCTCGAACACAGACTTGATGACTTCCAGCCTCCCGAACAAGCCGGTTTCCGAAGAGGCTATAGTACCATAGACCACATCCATACGCTGCGGCAAGTTATACAGAAGACCGAAGAGTATAACTTGCCATTATGCTTAGCGTTTGTGGACTATGAGAAAGCCTTCGATTCGGTGGAAACATGGGCGGTACTTGAGTCACTCCAGCGATGCCGTATTGACTATCGGTACATCGAGGTGTTGAAGTGCTTGTATAATAACGCCACCATGTCGGTCCGAGTACAGGAGCAGAGCACGAAGGCGATTCCATTGAGAAGAGGCGTAAGACAAGGGGACGTTATCTCCCCGAAATTGTTTACTGCCGCAATGGAAGACGCCTTCAAGCTCCTGGAATGGCAAGGGCTTGGCATCAACATCAACGGCGAATACATCACTCACCTTCGGTTTGCCGACGACATCGTAGTCATGGCAAAGTCGATGGAGGAACTCAGCATGATGCTCGATGGCCTCGACCGAGTTTCACAACGGGTGGGCTTGAAAATGAACATGGACAAGACGAAAATTATGTCAAATGCCAATGTTGTGCCCACCCCAGTCTCTGTTGGAAACTCGGTACTCGAAGTTGTTGACTCATATATCTACTTAGGACAAGTAGTCCAGTTAGGTAGGTCCAACTTCGAGAAAGAGGTCAACCGCCGAATCCAACTCGGTTGGGCAGCGTTCGGGAAACTGCGCAATGTCTTTTCGTCCGACATACCTCAGTGCCTCAAGACGAAAGTCTTCAACCAATGTGTGTTACCAGTGATGAGTTACGGCACCGAAACGTGGTCTTTCACTATTGGCCTCATCTCAAAGCTCAAAGTCGCTCAACGAGCTATGGAGAGGGCTATGCTCGGTGTTTCTCTACGTGATCGAATCCGAAATGAGGAGATCCGTAGACGAACTAAAGTCACCGATATAGCCCACCGGATTAGCAAGCTGAAGTGGCAATGGGCAGGCCATATTGCTCGCAGAGCAGATGGCCGATGGGGTCGAAAAGTACTAGAGTGGAGACCACGAACTAGCAAGCGCAGCGTAGGACGTCCACCAGCAAGGTGGACAGACGACCTTATAAAGGTCGCCGGAAGACGCTGGATGCAGGTCGCTTCCAACCGGTATAAGTGCCGAAGTCGTGACGCGCGAACCTCGTGCAAAACTGCCCCAAATATGGATGTTTTGGACATGGTCCAGCATCATTACCCCACCAGCCCATCTTAGCATTCTCATTTCTACGACATGTAGTTTCTGTTCCTACTTCCTGATGCTTTTTCAGTGGCCAGCATTCGGCACCGTATGTCATGGACGGACGAACTGCTGCTTTGTAGACTCTGCCTGTAGTGCGAACTGCGAACGGACATCCTTTTATCACATAGCTCGCTCCATTTCATCCACCCGGTGTTTACACGGTGGGTTACATCGGCATCTATTGTAGACTGTCGCATCATTGCAGATGATTGAGCCAAGGTATTTAAATTGGTCGGCTACCTTTAGTGGGGTGGCCTTTTTTTTTTTTTTTAACGTGGTAAAATCATCAAATGAGTCCTCGCACCAGGGCGGGAGGGACTGTCAGACTTGTACTGACTAAAATCCACGGTGTCCTTCAATAGCCCTTTATGTTCCGGGGTCACGGTGAAGAAATAAAATCCCGCGACCCCGGCAGGCTTTGGCCCTCTGAGAGGGGGCCCCGTCATTATGCTGACGCTCTTTGAGGCGCGCGTGGGACACAACGCGCCGTCGACCCGGGCATGGTCCATGGTCGGGCAGCGAATTGCCCTTTACTCGCTGCCCGCAATGCGCGTGCCTACGGTGGCCGGAGATCGTCTTGCGACGTCCGTCGCCGTGGGCGTCCACCAACGCGGGTGGGGCGGAGGGAGGACACTGTCCTCTCTCTCTCGCGGCCCACCTCCTCCTTCGCGAGCATTACTGCTTCGCAGAAGGAGGCGACCGCTTCCCACTCCGTCTCGCCCCGCAGCATGGCCGCGACCAGTGCATATGTGGCTGGGCGCGAGAGGTCTCCGCCTATCGCCGCCGTGAGGACACGTCGGTGCTCTGCCCAAGCGGGGCAGTCTTGCACCGTATGCTCGACTGTGTCCTCCGGGCGATCTTCGCAGTGGTGACACCCAGGCGTTTCCTCCTTTCGCATCAGACTAGTGGGGTGCCCTGCAGATGGATAGTGTTGCTGCTGTTTCTGCCACTGAAATTGTAGTGCAGATACTCGGTCTTCTCTCTGCTAACTCGCAAACCGGCTCTCTCGAGTGCTCCTCGCCATTCTTCCACTATTTGCTGAAGATTGTTGGGGTCTTCGCTGACCAGAACAATGTCGTCAGCATAAAGTATATCCCATGGTGGGGGGCGCTGTAGTTCCGGCGTAAGGTATTGCATTACGAGGATAAAGAGCAGGGGGAAATTCTAGTGGACATGTAAGAAAAATAATGATGTATTTGACAAGAATTTGGGTTGAATATTTAAACTAATAATAAAAGCAAAGTAGCGAGTGAATTACAAATGTACCTACCTACCTACTCAATAAGCCTTTTCTGATGATACCCGTTAGAAACAGGCAAAGTAGCTAGTAAAAGCTATATAATGTATATATTTGAAATGTGCTTATCAAGGGCTTTAATTTGATACCCATGTAGATACTGTGCGAAAAAAATTTTTTTTCGGTTATTACTTCACATCCGCCATATTGGATTTAGTGACACGTCACCTATCCTATAACCAGCGGACAACTGAGACGCTTCTAACGACACCTCATTTGTCATGTAATGATAAGAAGTTTAGAAGTTATGAGGGAACAGACAAACATACATCATACATACATACCGGTCAAAATCATAACCCTCCTTTTGGCTTTGCCGTAGTCGGGTAAAAAGAGTATGTAATAAAAAACATTTTTCAAAAAAAAAATTAACCGCTTTCACAAACAACCACAAAAAAGGGTAAAATAACCTACAAAATAACTTTTTCACACGTTCGGAAAGATTCTATTTCTCATTCAAAATCTGAGCGCAAAACTCCATTTTGTGCTCTAGAGCACAAAGTGTTGTTCAAAATTCGAACACGCTTTGTATTCAATTGTTTTCCACACTGACAGGCGAGCCGCCCCCACTACATTTCCTCGCTGTGTGAGGTGAAAAGTTGTGTGTTGCACTCGGCAGCAAAGTTTTTCTGCGTCTCGTACCTTTGAAACCTTCGCATCGCTCAGGATTCTATATTTGAACCGCTCGTTTCTCTCGCGGTTCAATCTTAGAAGCCTTCGCTCGCTCAGTTTTCAATGGGGATGGCAACTCAAAGGTAATCGTAGATGGCGCTGCGATAGTTGGTCCCTACGTCAGATTACTGTCTACCTTGTATAAAAAACAAACAAGATTTATTGCTAAAAAAATTGAGTATAAATACAAAACAAATATGGAAAATTATTCGTCAATGCAAGTGCATATACTAAAAGAAGAATTAAGACGCCGCGGTGCATCTACAAGAGGAAAAAAGTGATTTAATTGAGTGGTAATACATTTGATTTTACCGTAATAAATCCACAACTACTTGTAGTTGAGGTTTCAATTTTTGAGTTTAGTGTTTTTCCTGTCCTCTCCTATAACAAGAATATAATGCTGCTTCTGACTTTCTATTTTGATAAAATATCATAATGTTTTAAGTCGGTAATTTTACCCCTTTTTTCTATTTAGATTCGATAAATATCACAATATATTTAATTTCTTAAAACCACAACTATCACAAAACTCGTTCCAGGTGATAATTCTTCCGCCAGACGAACCATTTCATGATTTATGGAGCAATGCAATACTGGTACTTAACCTCCAATAGAAAAATAGATATTATTTTGAAAAGTGTAATCGATTGTTTAGTTATGGTATAATCATAGAATTTAATTAATAAACTCAACTAACGGCCTGTCTCGGCTTCGCAAGCCTGGATATTTTTTTATTACATAGCTTTTCCTTAGTTATAATTCAATTTTTTTTCTCAAGGCAGTCACAGCAGCTACCCATTATTTCTTGATAGTGTGAATTGTCGGAAATTTGTATGTTCCATCATTTTTACAGCTTATTACACAACATCTAGTCATTTTACATCAATAAATCGTCTTTTTTTCAGAAAATTCCTTTGATTTGACAGTTCTTTTGGGACCAAACTGTCACTTGTCACTTTGACACTTGCCTTCCCCATTCAAGTACTCGCGCCAAAAATCAACTTTGCAGCCTTGCATAACAAATAACTATTTCATCCTATCCCATCCTATCCTGATCGCAAAAGCCGTTTTTATCCTCAAGAGGATAAAGTGAATTGAATTTAGAACATCGTATGCACTAAAGACACTGAAATAGTTGTAGCAGTAGGGGAACAGTGTCTATGACGGGGAGGCGAGGTATAATGGGGACATACACTCTTTAGGCATACTTAACACAACACTCACGTAGCGCCCCCTTAATGGCGGCCGGTGACCGCAACAACTGTTGTTGTCGTACCACATCCAAAAATTGAATTTATTTCATTTAGTCATTTCCTCGCTGAAGTTACGTGAAAAATTTTCACCTCGTGCTCGTTTGATTCCGTTACTACCGCTCAGGATTCTAATTTTTGCTTCAATTTTCGCTTGCTCGGTCATCAAAATTGAACACACGGTTATAAAGCAACTTTGCTCTCTTGTATAACAAATAAATATTCTTTCGGAAGTCGGTGGCAAAAAAGACAACGAAATAAAAAAACAAAGCCACCGACGACGGCGACGTCCGAAAGAAAAGTTATTTTGAAGGTTATTTTACCCTTTTTTGTGGAACTTGTTTTTGAAGGCGGTTAATTTATTTTTGGCAATTGTCGCCGCAAATGTACAAAACCCTCGGTTTGCAAGTCAGACTTTTTTGGAATTCCGTAGCCAAAGGGAACCCTTATAGATTCGTCATGTCAGTCTTTACGTCGTATTCGTTTTACCACGAATTTCTGTAACTTCTAAATGAGAGAATGATAAAACTAAAAAAAAAATATGATGTACATTTACCTTGCAAACTTCCAGCGAAAATTGGTTTGAACGAGATCAAGTAATTAGTTTTTATTTTAATACGTCATAAATCGTAAACCGTATTAAAAATACGGTACCTATTATTAAAACATCGATCAAACTTATAAAGAACTACAAGAACTTTTATATTATGATGATACTTGCTGCAACAGAACCCTTCATAGGCGAGTCCGACTCGCACTTGGCCGCTTTTTTTGTGTATGGCATCTCGCAGGTCAACCTCTAGTAGGTTGTGTACATACTTAACCGAACTTTTCTGTGGATGCCTTACGAAGTTAAGGCTTTCGGCACTCTTACTTAACTGTTTTTATACAACAGCCTCTATAAAACAATATTTCATACAGAAATAATGTATCGTTTCAGTTCCCGCCATGTCGGGCTTGCAGACCGAGGGTTCTGTACATTTGAATTATAATAATAATTGAATATTTTAATGTATTTATAGTATTGTATATACAGTGAGACACGTGGAGAGCTGGTGGTGAACGGCGCGTGCGGTGCTCCGCTGCACAGCAGGCATGCGCTCTCGCGCGTGGACCGTCACAGCCGCGCGCGTCCGCCCCGCCACCACCAGCACAGCCCGCGTCTCTGTGCGACCATCACTTTGTTTACCTTATCCATCAATTTATCCATTAAGGGGCGTACATACTATAGTATAACATAGCATGGTATATAACATGTTTCAGATGATGTGGACACAGAATGTTATATAACATTGTTACACTAATGTGTCATCATCATCATCATCTCAGCCGTAGGACGTCCACTGCTGAACATAGGCCTCCCCTTTTGATTTCCACTTATACCGGTTGGAAGCGACCTGCATCCAGCGTCTTCCGGCGACCTTTATAAGGTCGTCTGTCCACCTTGCTGGTGGACGTCCTACGCTGCGCTTGCTAGTCCGTGGTCTCCACTCTAGTACTTTTCGACCCCATCGGCCATCTGCTCTGCGAGCAATATGGCCTGCCCATTGCCACTTCAGCTTGCTAATCCGGTGGGCTATATCGGTGACTTTAGTTCGTCTACGGATCTCCTCATTTCGGATTCGATCACGTAGAGAAACACCTAGCATAGCCCTCTCCATAGCTCGTTGAGCGACTTTGAGCTTTGAGATGAGGCCGATAGTGAAAGACCACGTTTCGGTGCCGTAACTCATCACTGGTAACACACATTGGTTGAAGACTTTCGTCTTGAGGCACAGAGGTATGTCGGACGAAAAGACGTTGCGTAGTTTCCCGAACGCTGCCCAACCGAGTTGGATTCGGCGGTTGACCTCTTTCTCGAAGTTGGACCTACCTAACTGGACTACTTGTCCTAAGTAGATATATGAGTCAACAACTTCGAGTACCGAGTTTCCAACAGAGACTGGGGTGGGCACAACATTGGCATTTGACATAATTTTCGTCTTGTCCATGTTCATTTTCAAGCCCACCCGTTGTGAAACTCGGTCGAGGCCATCGAGCATCATGCTGAGTTCCTCCATCGACTTTGCCATGACTACGATGTCGTCGGCAAACCGAAGGTGAGTGATGTATTCGCCGTTGATGTTGATGCCAAGTCCTTGCCATTCCAGGAGCTTGAAGGCGTCTTCCATTGCGGCAGTAAACAGTTTCGGGGAGATAACGTCCCCCTGTCTTACGCCTCTTCTCAATGGAATCGCCTTCGTGCTCTGCTCCTGTACTCGGACCGACATGGTGGCGTTATTATACAAGCACTTCAACACCTCGATGTACCGATAGTCAATACGGCATCGCTGGAGTGACTCAAGTACCGCCCATGTTTCCACCGAATCGAAGGCTTTCTCATAGTCCACAAACGCTAAGCATAATGGCAAGTTATACTCTTCGGTCTTCTGTATAACTTGCCGCAGCGTATGGATGTGGTCTATGGTACTATAGCCTCTTCGGAAACCGGCTTGTTCGGGAGGCTGGAAGTCATCAAGTCTGTGTTCGAGACGGTTCGTGATAACCCTTGAAAACAGCTTATAAACATGACTTAGAAGCGTGATGGGTCTGTAGTTCTTCAATAGGCTGTTATCACCTTTTTTGAAGAACAGCACCACCTCACCTCTACTCCACGTTTCAGGCGTTTTGCCCTCAGAGAGGACGGAATTAAAGAGCTTCTGGAGGACTTTAAGTACCGGTGTTCCACCCGCTCTCAGAAGCTCTGAAGTGATTCCGTCCTCGCCCGGCGCCTTGTTGTTCTTAAGCTGCTTCAGGGCCATCCTAATCTCGTACAGACTGATGTCCGGGATATCTTCGGTATAATGTCGGGACAGCTTGGCTCTGGGATCTCCTACCAAGCGGTCAACGGGCTTTGCGACCGAAGTGTATAACTGTCCATAGAACCTCTCGATCTCGCCTAAAACCTCTGCTTTGGTCGACGCTATGCTGCCATCCTCCCGTTTCAGCTTTGTCATCTGGCTCTGCCCAATAGACTTGTCCTTTGCGAACACTTTAGAGCCTTGGTTTCGCTGTATGGTCTCTTTAACACGATTCGTATTAAAGAGACGCAGATCATGTCGCAAGGACTTAGATATCCGTCTATTGAGCTGCCTATATGACTTCGCGTCATCGGAAGACTGCAACTAATGTGTATGGTATTGTTATATGTTGCAATGTTATATAACTATGTTACATGGTCTGGACGTGTTATATAACATTGTTACATGGTCTGTACGCACGCACCTTTACACATTTTCGTAAAGTATTTAATCATTACAGGCGCTAGTACGACTCGATCTTTTTAAGCTATTGCATAGCTTTTATCGCGGGCTCTGAGCGCGGCGACCGAATCAAAAAATTCCCTAACGAAAAACCTAACGAAAATAACCTAACACTCGTCTAAACGACGTTTCAGTTCGGGAGACTTCGGCAATCATAAAAACATCCGTCATAAAGACAATTTACTTTTTCTCACAGATTCTAAACGGCCAGCTACAAAAGGAGGTTTACACAATGACACCTACTTATAAAATTCTCCTACAACTAAGCAGAGTGGCGTTGTGGAAGGGTAATGGGCCTATAACCTATTGAAAATTTTGACCCGGTTAGGAAGTGAGACCTGGGAATCCTGTATAATTATGTATAAAAAAATCCACATAAATCTTCATTATAATTTATTTTTCTTTATTACAGTAGAGCACCACAAACATTTTAAATCTATATTTATAAAGAGGTAACATTTGTTATTTTGTTTGTAAGTTTGTATGTAGGGGGTAATCTCCGGAAGTAATGAACCAATTTTAAAAATTTGTTTCACTTGTAGAAAGCTACATTATTCGTGAGGCTATAAATTATAAAGATATCATGCATATTAGCCGTCTCAAGTTTTGTCTAGCCAGGCGGAAAAAATAGCTCTTACAACAGGGTTATTTGCATACGCTGCCCTAACAGTTGTAGCAGTCTCCGAGTGCCACACATATTTTTTTTAATAGGAAATTCGAGTATCCTTCAATTTCCGGAGAAAAAACCCATCGCAATCAATATTCCTCAGTTTTGGAGTATGGAAAACGAATAAATGTCTTTTGATAATTATTATTTACTTTACGTTTATGTTACGGACTCGTGCTTCAGATCATTTACTTGTATGTATTATATTAAAGGTAATAGGACGTTAAATACATGTCGGGCATGTCGGAGTAGTATCAAAATAAACGGTCACAGAAGGTTCAATCGACAAAATTCGAATTAAGTAGATTTGCTTCCAGACAGTCAAATTCAATTAAGTCCACATTTGAGTACACATACATATCCATGGTAACGGCCTTGATCTTTGTTATTTTAACGGATTCGAATATAATACCTATCTAATATCTTTAAACGAGCAATTCTTGTATATTTATTTATAAATAATCAGGATCTCGGAAACGGCTCCAAGGATTTTCATGAAAGTTACAGATTAGGGGGTTTTCGGCTCAAGGAATCGATTTATCAAGGTCCCAGGTTCGAGAAAAGCTCGGTTCCCAAGATATAGACATTTTAAAAACCGAGCGAAGCTCCGTCAACCAGATATTAATATATTGATGCGAGCAATATTTGGTTTGAAAGTTACTGACAGTTGTGTTCGAATTTTTAAAAATTATAATCTTTTGACATTCCCGTGCCTTTACATTTTAGAAATTGCTTTTTTTGTTAAGTCTAATAGATACCTATTTTATTAATAGATACCTATTTTATATCGTTATCGGAAGGCAGATACCGAGATGTAACTTTGCGTTTTCAATACCGAAACTTGTTACACACTGAAAGATATAAGAATGCTTTGTTGAGGAATAATGTTCTCGGAATGGCACCCTCTATCTTTAACCACATTCCTGATTCTATAAAAGAGGAACCTTTCAAGAGTTTCAAAAAGAAATTAACTGCACTTGTATTAAATAAATGTTATTACTCCGTGTCTGAGTTTCTAACTGATAAGCTTTAGCAAGACTTGTATGTGTGATGATGAACTGCATCAATATTTGCATGCCAAAATGGTAGGATGTACAAGGATTCTTCAACATTTCTGTAAACACCTTATTGTAAATACCTACTAGCGATGCATCCGATACCGATACCGATACCGATACCGATATATCGGCGATACTTCGGGTTAGCCGATATATCGGTATCGACGATATTTTAATGTCCGATTCACCGATACATTTTAATTTAAAAATGTTATGTAAACGAGCGTGATGTCTCGTGATCTCGTCTATTTCGTTGCAAACGAAGTACGAACTATGCCCGGGGAAACCTTTGCCATCAGACTTGCGAAATCGTCTTTTTCCAAAAAATTTAAGATTACTTTTTTTTTAGCAAAAAACTTATTAATGTTAATTTTAATTATTAAAATGTATAATTATCTAATACCAACCTATGTCACTAAAATAATGTATAATAATCTGACTTGTGATTTACTTATTTATTTTATCTTATTTTTTTAATTCACAATAACCGTATCGGTATCGCCGATATTTTTATAAGAGTATCGGTATCGGTATCGTATCGGCGAAAAGGCGTATCGATGCATCCCTAATACCTACATTCTGAGCAAATATATGAATATTATATTATATTATTATTATATTCGATTGTACGTAAAAGGCTCGTCAGGGCGCCCGAGCTAGGAACTATCTTAGTTTTTAATCTATACTAATATTATAAAGCTGAAGAGTTTGTTTGTTTGTTTGTTTGTTTGAACGCGCTAATCTCAGGAACGACTGGTTAAAATTGAAAAATTCTTTTTGTGTTGGATAGTCCATTTATCGAGGAAGGCTATAGGCTATATAACATCACGCTATCACCAACAGGAGCGGAGCCGCAATGAGAAATGTTTCAAAATCGGGAAAATGTATTTCTTTTCGAGAGCTTTCGTTGCGTGCGCTGCGTAAACGGTTAAAGATACGCAAAAATTATGTACTACGGAATTATTCCTCATCAAAAGTTCTAAAATATAGTCCGAGAGAGCAAATATCTATCTTTTAAGATTAAGTCACTATAACCTTTTTTATAGAAATCAAATTTGTTTTAAAGTAATGCATTATTTGCGAAGGTATTTTCATTAATATGATATTAATCCTTATCAAAATAAATACGTTAATCATCACAAGCATTTAATTTTGAACCAAATTGCCCTTGACATCGTTTGATTTCAATGAATATCTTAGGAGATATCATAGTTTCAAAATAATGTCACAACAAAATTATTACTGCCTGGGCAATACTGAGCATATCATTATTGCGCGTGAGGGAAAGTGCACCCTCTACCTCTCACCCGAGCCACCGCTGAAGACGCCCAGGGCGTCGGAAATAGTGGGTCATATTCCAGCCGCTTACGCACGGGGAGTAATGGGTAGCTTGCCGTCGGACGGCATGTATTTATAAAGAAGCACTGGCCAATCCCCGCTGCATAGACAAGTCGAGGCGCGGCGGGAAGAGCTCCGGCGCCATCTCAGGGGGCGGTATGGATCCTGTATCGAATGGGGAAGGAAGAAACGCCTGGGAGTCACCACTGCGAGGATCGCCTGGAGGACACGGTAGAACATACGGTGCAGGACTGCCCCGCTTGGGCAGAGCACCGCCGTGTCCTCACAGCGGCGATAGGCATTGGTCGAGGCCATGCTGCGGGGCGAGACGGAATGGGAAGCGGTCGCCTCCCTCTGCGAAGCAGTAATGCTAGCAAAGGAGAAGGCGGAACGCGTGAGGGAGAGGACAGCGTCCACCTCACGACGCAGCCGCCGCGGGAGACGCCCACGGCAACGGACGTCGCAAAACGATCTTCGGCCAGTAATGGGTGACTCGCCGTCCGATCATGGACCATGCCCGTATCGACGGCGCGTTGTGTTCCACGCGCGCCTCAAAGAGCTGTCAGCAATCTGATGGGGCCCCCCTAAGAGGGCCAGAGTCTGCCGGGGTCGCGGGACTGTCTCACTCGGTAACCGTGACCCTGGTACATAAAGGGCTATTGAAGGAACACCGTGGATTTTAGTCAGTACAAGTCTGACAGTCCCTCCTGTCCCGCCCCGGGTGGGAGGACTCATTTGATGATTTTGCCACGATAAAAAAAGGGGGCGGTATGGAGGGAGCGACTATCGAAACCGAGCTTCGGGCACGCCTCAATCGCGGCGGTGAGACCTCTCTTTGAGGATTTCATTAATATGATATTAATCCTTATCAAAATAGATACGTTAATCATCACAAGCATTTAATTTTGAACAAAATTGCCCTTGACATCGTTTGATTTCAATGAATATCTTAGGAGATATCATAGTTTCAAAATAATGCCATAACAAAATATTTACTGCCTGGGCAATACTGGGCATGTCATAATTGCGCGTGAGGGAAAGGGCACCCTCTACCTCTCACCCCAGCCACCGCTAAAGACGCCCAAGGCATCGGAAATAGCGGGTCATATTCCGGCCGTTTACGGACGGGGAGTAATGGGTAGTTTGCCGTCCGACAGCACGTATTTATAAAGAAGCACTGGCCAATCTCCGCTGCATCGACAAGTCGAGGCGCGGCGGAAAGAGCTTCGGCGCCATCTCAGGGCGGTATGGAGGGAGCGACTATCGAAACCGAGGTTCGGGCACGCCTCAATAGCGGCGGTAAGACCTCTCTTTGAGGAGTGGCTGGATAGGTGTCACGGCTTCCTGACCAACCACCTGACGCAGGTCCTCACTGGACACGGAAGTTTTGGAAGGTACCTTTGTCGGGGAAGGAAGAAACGCTTGGATGTCACCACTACGAGGTTATGGGGGGGGGGGTTTAAGGTAGAGCATACGAGTACGTTGCAGAATTGCCCCGCTTGGGCAGAGCATCGCACATGTCCTCACAACGGCAACGGTGATAAGCGGCGACCTCTCGCGCTCGGCATTGGTTGACGCCATGCTGCGGGGTGAAATAGAGTGGGAACCGGTCGCCTCCTTCTGCGAAGTAATCATGCCAGCGAAGGAGGAGGCGGGACGCGTGAGGAAGAGGACAGCGTCTACCTCACGACCCAGCCGCAGTGGTAGACGCCCACGGTGACGGACGTCGCAAGATTATCTCTGGCCAACAGGCGTGGGCATTCGGAGGGCGAGTAATCAGGCGACTTGCTGTTCGATCATGGACTATGCCCGGGTCGACGTCCCGTTGTGTTCCACGAGCGCCTTAAAGAGTGTCAGCACAGTGACGGAGCCGCCCTTAGAGGGCCAAAGCCAGCCGGGGTCGCGGGACTTACGAGCTACCGTGACCCTGGAACGTAAAGGGCTATTGAAGGACGCCGTGGATTTTAGTCACTACAAGTCTGACAGTCCCTCTTGCCCTGCCTTGGGTGAGAAGACTAATTTGACGATTTGACGCTAAAAAAAGCATAAAGAATATAATTTGTATCGGTATCCTCCAACAGCGCTTCGCACTAAACAATACATTGTTAAGTTCCGGCATCCACGCGAACGAAGTC
This sequence comes from Agrotis clavis, assembly GCA_954870645.1. NCBI lineage: Eukaryota > Metazoa > Arthropoda > Insecta > Lepidoptera > Noctuidae > Agrotis > Agrotis clavis. The sequence goes on along the minus strand of OX940927.1, from coordinate 27,127,074 downwards.
GCGGGCACAGCTAGTCTTAGAATAAAAACGCAAAGAAGCCGCGTTGAATCAAAACATCTTCCTTGTGTTAAAGTATCTTCCTCGTGTGTGTGAGCAAAAACCTTCCTCAATCGCACACAACTATTCAGAGACCTAGGCCACTTCCCGGGCGCGCTTGTCCCGTCGTGGTGCCGCTGGCGGTCGCGACACTCGTGGATAGGATCCTGCAGTTGGGACTCAGAGTGGCGCTGCACAAGAACGTGGCCACGGTCAGACTCTCAAATAACGGTGGGAGGGATTCACATCGGCGTCAAGTCGACAATGAAGTACCTGGTAGACTCGTCTGCGACAGCCGGTGAAACTTTAGGGAACATTTCCTGTGTTTGGCCCCAAAGCTGAACTCGCCGAAAGATCATGGACCATGCCCGGGACGACGGCTCTTCGAGTTTCACGTGCGCCTCAAAAAAACTGTGAGCAATCTGACGGGCCCCCCTTTAGAAGGCCAAAGCCTGCCGGCGACGCGGGACTATCTCATCAGGTCACCGTCACTCGGAACGTTAAGGGCTATGGAAGGATCACCGTGGATTTTAGACAGTTCAAGTTAAAGGAGAAAATGTTTAACGAATCTGTGATTAGACCTGTCCTGTCCTGTTATTGAAGGGATCAGAATGCAGGGCTGACTAAAAGATATAAGAAAAACGCAAACGCAGCGATTGCATGGCGCGGAGATGACAATGTTGAGATTTGAGATAGTTATATGCAGTGACAAGAATGGAAAAAGAAAGGAATGAAAAAGAAATCACCCTGTATACACAGGGTGAATTTTCCAACTGGGCGTAGATGACCATCCGAAATTAAGAATATCGAAAAAATTTCAAAGGGGTCTTATTGGATTTTCGAAAAGTCAATATTCCACAAAAAGTTTCTGACAAGTTTTCTATTTTAGTGGGGGGGAGAACAGTTTTAAAGCTGTAAAAAAAAAAACAGTTGTACAGAAGTACTCGAGTGCGTCAGATTTTTATAGTGTAAACACGCTTTATATTTCTGATAACCAATACATATTAATCTGACGATTAACTCGAGGGGGCTGTCCGTGGCAAGCGGTTGAAAATCCAAAAATAAATAAGTTACTCGAGCGCGTCAGATATTCAAAAAGTATGTAAATAAAGTAAACCCTAAAAAAAAGTGTCGTATTAAAATGTCTGACGATTTGGATGTGGCACAAAGCAATAATTCATATTTTTGTCTGTAAAAAAAAAACGTAATCTCGAGATACTCGAGCGCGTCAGATTTTTATGCAGGAGGTTCAAGTTGATATTCATAGTCCTCCTGAATAATAATCTGACAATATATGGAGGGATATCGCTATTCTGAGCATCTTAAAGGAAATTTATAAACAAGATAACTGCATTCACGTATAAAAAATGTATAAAATAAAATTAAATGTATTAATTACGAATAGAAACCCATCTACATCATTAAAATCCCATCAAAAACATAAATGTGAAATGAGAGCCAAGTTCAGTTATGATTTATGCCTTGGTTGTTGACTTCACGGACAAAATAAGTGAAATTTATTTATATACAGAATGTTTCTTTTAAATTGGTCAAAATGGGGAAATCCGAATCCATAAGAGATACGGGAAAACTTTCTTAGGAAACTTTAGCTCTTTTATGATGCTATTTAAGCTATTTAAGCATTTTTTATTTTTTCGTCAAGTGTGAGCTGTCCACAGAAATGAGTGAAATTGGCCATTTTTTTTTTAATGCCGTTCGACTCTGTGTCATGTAAGTAAGGATCATTTCATTGTATCGGAAGAAAAAAATTGGGACGGCGGAAGTTGGTCAAATTTTGCAAAATATTTTTTCATACAAATTGTATGAATGACAAAATTACTTATATTTTTTATGATGTTATTTGATTTCGTGTTATGTGAGGCTGAAATCCGCTGTGATCCTTCGCTCTTTTTCATATCTTATCTTAAATGAAAGACAATCGTTTGTCCTGGTATAGACAATATGTGATGAGGATGGATGGATTGAGTGAGGAGGGACATGAATGTAAGGAGTTACATGACGCTTCATTTGACGTTTGAAAAGGAAGAATGGAAGAAGAAATCGATTTTCGCTGAGCCTAAGTTAAATGGAATAATTGCAGGAAGATAATGATATCAACACTAATATATTATTATAAAGAGGAAATATTTGTATTTTTGTGTGTGTGTATGTTAGTAATGAATGAAATGAAAAACTACAGACCCGATTTCAAAAATTCACAAGTTGAAAGCTGCTTGGTACTGAGTGGAGTGCAGCATTTTATCCACGGACAAACATTCATTCATTCTCCTTTCAAACTCCTAGTTTCTTTTGTATACCTACCTCCTAGTTTCTTTTCTTCTTTTTAGGACGTAGGTATTACGTTATTTCGTTTTAGACGGGATTTTGCGAAATTCAACCCCTAGGGGGTTATTTTTAGGGTTCATAGTTTGTATGAAATTCCGTATTACAAGTGCTAGGACTTAGAAGTTTCCATATGGATTATTTTGAGAGCGTTTTAATAGTAATGCACATTTTCATAACCATGAGAACTTAGTCGCGGGCCAGGTAATTTTACATAATTATAATAAAGTCGTATTACAGAATCGAACCTTCTCTGATATGAGAAAGCAGTACGCGCGTGGCAGAGTGCGTGAGAGCAGCCACTACGAGTACACACAGCTTGAGTCAAGTTATAAAGAATGGCATCAAGATTGACGAGAACGTAATGGGCGTGTTGTATTGTTCGTGAAGCTCGTTGTTTGTGGCGTGCAGCGCGTATCGGGGCCGGGCGGTCCCGTTACAACTGTAACGTCGTCGTCGCCTGTGCCCGCTGCCGCCTTGCTCACCGCACAACCGAGGTAAACACTATGATTTAAACGTGAAAAAATAACAAAAACGTCGCACAATAAGTGGGTTGACAATTAATTTTCAATGTAAAAGGTAAGGTGGACGAGAGTAGCCTAGCACCAGACTAGACGAGAGTAGCCTAGCTAACCTCCATCCTCCATTGAATCGACAAGCAGCGCGAACTAATATCGCCTATCTTTTTAACAAATCATCTGATCGACCTGTAGCTCTGGAAGTAAGTCGTCGGTGAGGTCATGACAGTGGAGCAAGCAAGGAGCAAGCATCAAACAGATAGTGCTATAGTTTTTCTTACATTATTTTGTTTATTTTCGACACTAAAACTCGTTTTTTTGCAGGCACCAACCACCAGTCCAGGTCAGCAGCCATCCAACAAGCTTTTATTGATGAAGAGTCAACAAATTCGAGAGGAGAAAACCGTATAAAAAAGTGGTGAACCTTAAAAATGTATTTGTTTAATATAGGTATACCTACAGATCTTCACCATTTGTTAAAGAAATAGATGGGAATCATGACCAAACAACGGGCCCTAAGAGCCATTATTATGTGTAACCATGTGCACCGATCGTGGTTGAAGTCTAAGCTAAAAGTTACTACATACAAAACGTATGCTCGAAGAGAACTCCATGCGATCTTCTCAGTGGGCACTCGCATGAAGAAATTGGTCGACTGTCATAAACAAAGCGCTATGCCGTGAAGTAGTAGTAGCATGGCGTGCTGGCGTGTGGTGGCGGCGGCCGGTGATCGATAGCGGCCGCGGCACTGCCGCATAACGAGCGCCTCGTCGCCCTACTTCACTAGACATTACTTCTTGTGACACACACTATACATGACGGCCACCTGCTGCAAAAACTTTATCTCTTTCATGAATTATCCGCATACCTCATGCAAATCCGTGTATCCAACTATAAAGTTAATAGGTTACACCTAGTCGTAATCACAACAAGCAATAATTCCAGAGACGTTTTACTTTTTTATTACATTGGGTTCACTCAGCTTCTTACACACAGCCTCAATCTAGGCCAGAAGCAAAGATGAGACCTAAGATCGAGCGAGCTCACCCAGTACTGGAACTCCAAATGCAAAATAGCACCAAATGTCTCAAGGGTAAAAATATTGGAAGTGACCTCTTCCATGCCACAGCCGCATAAGTTGTGAGAAAAAAACGGAGTTTTGTTTTTCTCTATACAAAAAAAAAATATAGATACCTAATTTTTGAGGAAAGAAAAATTCAGTTGCAAGTGGGATTCGAACCCGCGTCTTCTGTCTGGATAAGTACTCCAGACGCCCAGTACCGAAAACCCAGACCCGGTTCTAATGGAATCGGTACTGCATCCACTATTGCCCACCCGTGCCAAGCTGGGACGTACTAGTTTTTAATATGGCTTATATGCGTTGATGTTTTATCTGCTACCGCTGCTGCACTACTGACTACAACTTGTTGACAAACCATCGCTCGTACCCTACACTATTAATTTGTGTTTTATAACTTACTAGCACTCCACCCGCGACTTCGTCCGCGTGATTTACGAACTTTGTGAATTTCTACTCCCGGCCACCCTCTTTAAGGGATACTTTTAGAAAATCAAAATCAATATCCAACATTAATTCTATCGACCTGCATTATCCCGTCTTAGGTAACACCTACGTCTGAAAAATAACACCAATGCAAAATTTTAGTATCCTAACTATCAACCCCGAAACAACTCCTTAGGGGCTGAATTTCGCAACATACTCTCTTAGAGAGAACCTTTGTTCTAAATAGAACTACCCTGCAAAATTTTAGACATGTAACTATAAACACCAAAGAGAACCCGATAGTGGCCGTATTTCATGAGATCCCGTCTTAGTGAGCACCTACGTCCTAAAAGACACCCCATGCAAATTTTTATACTCCTAGTCCTAGCACTTGCAGTAACAAAGTTTCATATAAACAATCAACAGCAAAAAGAACTACTTAGGGGTCGAATTTCTCAAAATCCCGTATTTTGAAGCACTTATGTCCTAAAAAGAACCCACATGTATAATTTGAGTTTCCAAACTAATAACCTCGAAAACACCCCTTAGGGGCCGAATTGCACAAAATACCGACTTGGTAAGCATTTACGTCTTAAAAAGAACCCCTATGCTAAATTTGAGACTCCTAGCCCTTGTAATAACAAAGTTTCATACATCAACCCAAAAAGCAAATCCCTTAGGGGTCGGATTTCGCAAAAACCCGTATTGGGTAACTCTTACGTCCTCAAACGACTTCCTATGCAAAATTTGAAACTTCTTGCCCTTGTTGTAACAAAGTTTTATACAAACTATTATTGTGATATAGTGTGAACCACAAAAACAACCTCTTAGGGGTCGAATTTCACAATTTTTCCACCTTGGTAAGCATTTACATCTTAAAAAGTACCGCCATGCAAGATTTGAGACGCCTAGCACTTGTAGTAACAAAGTTTCATATAAACTACTAGCGACCCGCCCCGGCTCCGCACGGGTGCAATCTTAATAATATTAAAATTGCGACTATAATTTGAGATTTAAGCTATCCTATCTCTCAAGTTGGATCGAACTGCACATGGTGTGCGAATTTTATTATAATCGGTTAAGTGGTTTAGGAGTCCATTGAAGACAAACATTGTGACACGAGATTTATACATATTAAGATGAAGCCCAAAAACAAACCCCTTAGGGGTCGAATTTCTCAAAATCCCGTCATGGTGAACATCTACGTCCTAAAAAGAAATCCCGTGCAAAACTTGAGCGTTGATCGGTCAGTCATGCCCGTTTTCACCAACATCCCCTAAACTACCACATAAGTATGGGACCCCTTACTAAAAGGTCCCCTAAACCAGCCCCTAAATAAAATTTCGTTTCACCATCATTTCAATCCCCTAACTAGGGGTCACATAACTATGTGACGTATTTTTTTCGATGTTAGTGACTGTTTCCCTTCTAAACCTATCGATACTTTTAAACATTATCGTTTTTTATAAAATTCTCTAAAGTAATGACACAATTAGATACAGGCTATGATAAATAATGTTTTAATAGCAATAATAAATATAATTTAGTTAATGTTTATGATTAATTTAATATTTTATAGTATTTTTAGTCTGTATATGCAAAATGAAACTTGCATATAATCTGTGTACTGACCATGAAGGTATAGATAAAACTGGAAACAAAACTCGGTACAAAAGGTTAAGTCCAATACCTACAAAACTTCTATCTCGCTTTCTGTGGTCTAACCTCTCTTTCTAATGTGGACTTAGTATTGCTACCTCCTTATAATAGACTCCCCGAAAACTCTTCAAAGCAGTCACCAAATAAACTAAATCTAGACCAAACACTGTCAAGTAGTGTGATAAACTATTTGTTAAGTGTCGTAATTAAACTACGATTACCTAAACTAAAAAACTTGAAATTTTTGGGCACGTAGGTTCATTTTGAATTCATTCATGGTTGACGAGTTCATAATAAATCCCATATTATTAGGGTTTGGTAAAATGGCAACATTGAATGTTTGACGTTAAAAAAATGTCGCCAATATGGCGGTTGTTTACTTTGTGGTTCACAGCTTTGTTTTGCATTTTTGTCTTTTAATAGCTTTATGTAAAATTGTAACAAAGTTTTTCAAGAAGCTAATTTGATGGGCCAGCCAACTTAGGGCAAATAACATCGAAAACATGTTAATTAATGTCGTATCACAACATTTTACTCCTCTGCTGCAAGAAATGTTTAACCATCCTGTCACGGACTCAATTTATTGCAATGATTTGCATGAAACTATTATAATTATGAATATAGCTAATTCATTTTTTTAAACGCGAATGAATACGAGCTGATTTAAAGACTTACCGAAAATATACTAGGTGATTTACGTGGCAAGAAACAAAAACTTCACAGAGCAAAGATATTCAGTCATGTGTAAAAGAAAATTTAATAAATGTTTTTATAACAGAAAGTATTTGTTTTATTTTTAGTTTTCTGAATACGACATAATTATAAAAAATTGGGGCTAGGTCTTAGAAGTTCACAGTTATGCTATTCTCTGTAAGAAATCTCATCGCTGGAATCTACGATGTGGTCTTCGATTTCTTCGCTAACGCGAGTGGCTTACTTACCGAACTTTTGTCCCATGGTAGTGTGACTAGTGTGAGCGCTGCGGCCGCGCCGTGAACAGGCTGTTTTATATAGAGAATAGCACTGCAGGTCAGTAGAATATCTAATTATTTGAATTAACCATTGTATGTTCATTTATTACTTAGTGATGTCCTGGGAAAAATGGTATAGGGGTCATCCTAATTAGAAAGAGATAGTGAGACCACAGAAAGCGAGATAGCGATACATTATTTAGCTTCAAGTAGGTATTCGGAGTTTGGTCTCCAGTTTTATCTATACCTTCATGGCACTGACTTATCTGTCAGTTTATATAATTATGTTTATTTAAAGAGAATTTATATAGATTTGCGTTGATGGATTGTAACAGTTGTTGCCACTGCACTGGCATGCACGGGGACAGAAGATTTGAATCGTTTTTTTAGGGTTCCGTAGTCAACAAGGAACCCTTATAGTTTCGCCATGTCCGTCCGTCCGTCCGTCCGTCCGTCTGTCCGCAGCTTAGCTCAGAGACGCCAAGTACTAGAAAGCTGTAATTTGGTGTAAATATACGGATTTGTTGCGCCAAAAAAGTGGTAAAATAAAATCTCGTAAAATGTTTTTTTTACGGTACCTCCTGTACACGTAAAGTGGGGATGTTTTTTTTATTTCTTGCGTACCCCTTAGTATGGGGTATCATTAAATAGGTCTTTAAAAAATATTGATAGTTTCCATTAACAGTTTTTTGATAAAAAGATTCGTTTGTGAAATATTAAGCTTTAAAGTGCTAATTTTTGCTCGAGTCGAGTGTCCCCCCCCTCTACCAGCTAAACGGTTATGTTTGGGGGTGTGAAAAAATTCACAATAGTAGTATATATAACGAAGTTTAAAGGAAAATTATCATGACTAAGTAGGCTTTACAAGTTTACGAGTAATAGTCGACCAACTTATAAAACGTACTTGGACAACATATTTTCCTAAACAAAATGTATCGCAGAACATGTTCTTCAACTGCAAATGTAAGTTTGTCGACTTTGATTTTACAGCTATAATAGGTGGGTATGTTTTGGGGATAGGTAGGTTTTTATTGTAAACTATTTTTAACTAACTTCAAAAAAAGGAAGAGGTTCTCAATTCGTTCTAATCTTTTTTTTTATGTATTTTCCCCGATTTCTCACAGACGCCTGGACCGATTTTGAAAATTCTTCTTTTTAAAATTAAATTCAGCGAATCAGTTTAATTAGTTCGCATAAGTAGACATGGGTAGTTCGCGAACGATTGAAGTAAATGAACTAGTTTATTTCCCAAAATGAACTTTTCATTCATTCACTGGCCATTCAAATGTGTCTTTAGTTCAGTGTTTCTTTTCGCTTAGTTACTAGAGTAACTCTCACTCACCCTAATAAGTATGAACTTTATATTATTTATACGTATTAAGGGGGATGCTCCAACCAGCACGCGAAATTCAATTTTTTTTTACGTTTTTTGCAATTTGCAGGCCAGTGACATGTTGTAGCTTTATAAATATATGAGTTGCGGTAATAACAATTATAATTTTAAATATAAAAATTATCAAAAAACTCGCTCCATCAGCTCTCACATAGAAAAGGTGCATCATGTTAAAATCTCCGAAATCTAACTACGATGCACCTTTTCTATGTGAGAGCTGATGGAGCGAATTTTTTGATAATTTTTATATTTAAAATTATACTTCTTATTACCGCAACACATATATTTATAAAGTTACAACATGTCACTGGCCTGCAAATTGCAAAAAACGTAAAAAAATTTGAATTTCGCGGGCTACATCGAAGCAATCACCTTAAAGTATGAAGGAATATCGATATTCGTATAAAACTGAACTAGTGATTTAGTGAAATGCATCATTTCTCTAAATCACTAGTTCAGTGAACTAGTCCAGTGAACTAGTCCAATGAACTAGTTCAGTGAATCATCTCATTCAAGAACTCGTTCTGATTTGTTGGACTAAATGAAGTACTTAATGAATGAATGAACTACTTCATTAAGTGAAAAGATATACTTCATTCATTTTCTTTTTACTGACACATTTTGCGCATCTCTACGCATAAGTATTTTGATGGGCAACTACGGAACCCTACACTGTGCGTGGCCCGACACGCACTTGGCCGGTTTTTTTTTTGTTTCAATAAAGGGGGTTTTTACAACAGAGTAATAATTAAAAACGTCTGCACTGGGTCAGCTAACCTTAACCTATAATGAAGACAGCATCGTTTGTTGTGAAGGTTGTGTACGGTCGTGATTATACGAGTAGTCAACAGGCATTAAAAAATGGTCTGTTCAGTACTAATTATTTTGGACAACTCTCATTGATCAAAAATCAAATTGCTTACTTAAATATTGTCATTCATAGTAAAAAAAAATCCAAAAAATAGCACTTTTTCGAATTTCTTATGGATTCCGTTTCCCCTGGCCAAGCGAATAGAATGACTGTTAAATTTTTTTTTCTCATCAACTTACGGATCAAAGAACCTTACCAGCCTAAAGCTGTTTATCAAATCATCTGTTGCGTTTGTTCCGTATCAATTACTTTCGAGGTTTGAAGCAAGTAGTAGTGACTCACGCGACAAGTCCCCCTAGGAAGGCGACGGGACCGCCTCCGATGAGCCTGATCTTGCGGTGGCACGAGTCGAACAGCGAGAGCCTCGCGTGCGGCGGCGGCGGCAGGCCCACCATGCCAGCCGTGGTCGCGGAGCGCAACATCAATCACTAGCACATTGGCACTCGCAGCGCGCCTGGCACGCGACATAAAACTATCCTGGCGCGAGTGCGCGACAAACAACAGCTGATAGAGCGACGGCTCCGCCGCGCATCGCAATACATGTAACTCTGCAGACGGCCTGCGGGGGACTGCCGAGTGCGGAGTGCGGTCGTCTGGCCGAGTGCCCTGCCGCCACAGACTACTTAGAGATACTACGTATCAGACTGCCAACTCCCGAACAAAAATTTTCGCCGTATGTTTTAATGTCGTATGACGTTTCTTTTTTTTTTAAATCACTGTTGCTCACTGGCAAAGGAATAATGGTATACAGCCTAAAACGCCGTACTCGATATTGCTATACTACTGAAACTTTTTTGAAATTAATTTTAGGAAAAAAATAAAATAAAACAAAGAATTACATAAAAACATTTATTTTTCAATTTCTTTTTAAATTTTTCGAATGCTTGTTTTTGCATCGCAGGCAAATAACGAAAATCGTTAAATGAATTTTGTAAAATAAATTATCATATTGCACCAGTTCATTAATGTAAACCTTTTGACACAACATTATTTTTATGAGCATTGTGTTCCAATTATGCATTTGTTACAGTTATCACTTAAGTATCACTGTACTGAAACACCTCACTGCACCTTTGGATGGGTAATTTAGTCTTTTTTTTTGCTGCCATATATTCTTGATGGTTTATCGGTCGCCTTTTCCAAAACATGGTGAGGTGATTTTTCTACATCTGCTATTCTCAGGATTTTCACAGGTCTTCCATCTGCATAATGAGCTGGAAAAGAAGAAACATTATGTTTAGTATAAAGAAATATTACGAACCTCGGAGTGGGTGGATGATAGTGTAAACCGTGTAAACCAGTTGAGTTTTATGAAAACATTATGTTATTATGTTTTCAATAAAACATATTATTTTAGCATGTAACTGTACAATGAATTCTGTTAAAAAGGTCTATTAAATTAAAGGAACAATATAATATCTTTGCCTCCTACCAGGCGGTCAAAATTTAGCACCCATACTAAATAACAATTTGCAAAACATTTATTTTTATACTAGCCATCGCCAGCGGCTTCGCCCGCGTTTATGGCGTAAATTAATTAACAGGAATTTAATCCTGGGGTAAAAGGTATCATAATAAATTAAAATAATCTGAGTAACAAACATCCATCTATCCTCACAAACTTTGGTATTTACAATATTAGTTAAAAGTAAGGTTAAGAAAGCAAGAAGTAATGATAGCTGATGTTGTTTCATCATAATATTTACCGGTATACTGCCGAGTTGTTGTTCCACTCAAAATCTCATCTTCAGTAAACAGGGAAGGACAGGCACTGCCAATGAGACGAGATTTAGACGTATTGAAGTTCTTTTCGAAGTGCTTTGACAAACAAAAAGCTTATAACGATTGCAGTCTTGCAGATCATCACGGTTTAGTTTAGACACTTTAGCCACACAGCGAGTCTTTTCTCATTACACGGGAAATGATGCCAAATAGCGTCCTGTCGCGAAAATTTACAAAACGGAGCACTCGTAATACATTTTGCAAGTAGCAAAAGTAAATTATAGACACTGGAGATTTATTATTACAGAAAAAGCGGACAGGTTATACAATAAAGATCAATATTAGCACCAGCAGTAATGTCAGACATACGTCATAAGAAACAAAAACAAATGGCGGCCTACCAGCGCCTGCGACGGCCAATCACAGACGACCAGAAACGTCAGTCGACATTAAAAACAATATGGCGCTACGTCGAGCGTTTCGTTGTATGAAGATTATCACCCGTGCCTGCCGCTGCCTACGCTGCCCCGCCACCCGGCCGTCTCTTCACCGCGCTGACATTATCCCCCTCTCTCTCATTCCTAATATTTGACATGACTTTGAAACAGTGCCTATTGATTCTTGTTTTTCTGGTTTTATGGGTAACGTTTATAATAATAATGACGAGGTTAAAAATACATATTTATTAGAACATTCAAAACAAGTTTAAAAATGGTCCGCTAGCCGCTACAAAAAGCATGACAAAGTCATAACAAACTGGGCAGTGGGTCAACTCACGTCCCACGTCGCGATCAGCTGACGATGCGGAGAGTACACTGCGAGGCGACGGCGACACCACGACGGGGAGGGGGCGGAAGAACGTCCATGTCAATAGCGGGGCCAGGGTGTTTTTTTTAATACCTTACCTTCCACGAAGATTGTGTAAAAGTTGATTACCCAGAACCATTTTGTTAAAAACATGTACTTAGGTAGTTCAGTAACTTTAAACATCTGTGCTTGTGTCAAATCCGGTAGTTCTGAATTTTTGCAGACTTGTTTACGATGTTGGGCCTAATGAATATTGCAAGTATGAGACCTCGAGCGCCGAACGCAACTTTGTCAAAAATAAAAAACCTTTTCGAAAAAATAACAACTTGAAAATCAACCACAAAAAAGTTTAAAATAAAATAAATATTTAAAAAAACAAAAAACCCGACTGCGTAAAAATAACTAAAAAGAAGGAAACAAGCCCAGTAGTTTAGAATTCACTTCCTTTTCGGGGCCCATTCAAATTATACCATACTAGGGCTTGGGGGAACCGGGAAATCCCGGTGCCGAAAATACCGGGAAATCCCGGGAATTTTTAATGCAATCCTGTACCGGTTCTTCGTCCCGTAGTCCCGGTACTTTCGATACTTTCGGTACTTTATTATTTTCCTTCTTTTTTTCAATATAAAGTTACAAATCATATCCAATAAACTATTCTTTTACAAAATTGTTGATATAAAACATTTTATTTAAAAATAATGAGAATTTCATAAACAAAAACTAATCAGCAATGTCAGTAAGGGGTCAGTTATGATGATGATGATTCATTTATTACATTACTTTCATTTTGAAGAGAATAACTTCAATCTTGCTCAGATTTTGTGTATTTTAAATATTTATAATTATTTGGTTTATTAATCTCTAAAAACCTTTTACATTTTTTTATGATACTACTTTTATTTTAAAGAAAATAGCGTTTGTTACATTCTTTTCTTAAAAGTTTCGAAAAAGTAGTAGGAATTTCCAATATTCAAAATATAGTTCTGATATATTTTAATTATTACATTTAAAAGTTATTTTTATATCAATATAAAAAATACATGTGGCACTCGGAGATTGCGAGAAGCTACCTTTTTTTCCACTTCACTCGCTCGGAAAGATTCTATTCATTCGCGCGTTTTGCGTGCAAAATGGAGTTTAATAACTCCATTTTGCACGCAAAACGCGCAAAACTCCATTTTGCGCGCTAGAGCGCAAAGATTTGTTCAAAATTCGGACAAATTATCTTATAGTCAATTATTTTCTTCACTGGCAGGCGAGGCGCAGAGCCGGCCCCACTGCATTTCCCCGCTTAGTGAGGTGAAAAGTTGAATGTTGCATTCGGAAGCAAGGTTTTTCTGCATCTCGTATCTTTGAAAAGTTCGAAACGCTCAGTTTTCAATCCTACTTGGATTGAAAACTGAGCGTAGCGAAATTTTCGCGCTAAATATCAACTTTGCAGCCTTGCATAAATAACTATTTTATTTTAAAAGAAAATTAAAATGTTTGTGATGCACTACTGAAATATAGAACTTCTTTGTTGCAGGAGAATTTTATAAGTAGTTAGGTTTTATAAGTGTTGCAGGAGGTTTCGTTGTGAAAACTCCTTTTGTAGCTAGCCGTTTAGAATTAGTAAGATAAAGTAAATTGTTTTTATGGCGGATATTTTTATGATTACCGAAGTCTCCCGAACTGAAACGATGTTAGACGATGCGTGGTGTCGGGTATTTTCGTTAGGTTTTTGTTGGGAATGTCTTGATTTGGTCGAGCCCGCGATAAAAGCTATGCAATAGCTTAAAAAAGCATTTAAATTCTGTTCCTTGAAATTATGTTCTGATAATTATTGTCAATTATAGATTTACGAATAAAACAAAGTTTTATGAACTACTCTATCCAACCCACATTTGTAATGAGTTCATTTTTCAACTGATTTAGATAATTTTATGTAGTGTGCACGCACTCTTGCCTTTCATACATACACACATCAAAAGTGTCTAGGGATCAACATATATTTTTGCAATAACTTTTCTCCTGATTGATATTAATTAAAATGTTCTTTAAGGATTCATCAAATAAAGTGTTATTGTTGTCACAGTAACGATGAACCAAGTCACCTTTGCATTCATAAAGAAATTTGCCATTTTCCTAATAAAGGGATTTTTGACATTTGAACCACTAACATTAAAGTTCGAAAAAAAGACTGAAATAACAGTTTTCTTTAAAATTTTATTGGGTAACTTAAACAATTAATAATCCGTGTTTCTACCGCGAACACTAACAACACAAGAACATCGGTTTGGCATACTCAAAATGAGTTCATCCAAATCACGCTGTGGATTGGCCGCCCATGTTCGTTGCAACAACAAAAAAAGGTCTTCTTGCGACTGGATACCCTCCATATTCGGCAGAGCTCTTCTCTGTAGCATATCCCATGCATGCTCAATCGGGTTCAAGTCTGGCGACTGAGCAGGCCAGGGCAGGACATTGATGTTAGCTGCGGCGAGAGTCTGTCTTACAAACTCTTGCGGTGTGCGGTCGTGCATTATCATGCATTAACTGAAATAAGGGACCGATTTGCACTTGTAGAGGAACGATGACGTCTGATACAATCGTCTCAGCATAAATTTGAGCGTTGAGGTTGCCTCTGATCCAAATCAACTCAGTTCTTCCGCCGATCCAAATACCCGCCCATACCATGATGGTTCCACCACTATAAGGATGGACTTCCTGGCAGGATTTTAATCGCTGTTGGCGTCCAGGGGTTCTCCAGTGTCGTATACGTCTTGTATCCGGTCTCATACCAAAACGAGACTCATCAGAAAAGCACACGAAACGCCATTGTTCTTCTGCCCAATTACTGTGTTCAAGAGCCCATTGATATCGAATCCTACGATTGTGCATTGCTATAGGTGGTACCCGTAGCGGTCTTCGGGAATGAAGGTTCACTTCATGCAAGCGGTTTCTGACTGTTTGGTCGCTAATTAAGTTCCCTGAAGAGTGATGAAGCCTCACGGCTAACATCATGGCGGTTATTGTTGGAGCTCTTCGAGTTAAGATTTGAATGTATCGGTCTTGTCTCCGTGTGGTGCAGCGATACCGTCCTCCATGGCGCTCAGCCACGGTACCAGTGCTTCGGTAACGTGTCCAAAGTCGACTGATAACACTCTGACTTGTATTCAGAGCTAAAGCCACAGTACGTTGCCGGGAACCAGCTTCTATCATTCCCACGGCTCTGAGCATTTCTTCCCTGCTTAAATGACGTCGCCGCTCCATAATAACGTTGGTTTTAATCAGTAGTAGGGAAACAGTAGCACTAATAATGTCTTCAATGCGTTGTATGTTTTTATAGGGAAAATATTGACAGCTGATTTTCATCTTTTACTCGAATTTGATTTACAGTTCCTGATTCAAATTATGAAATGCACCAAAAAGGATCCATATAAATTTATAAAATCATAAATTTATTACAAAGCCACATCTCAATCTCAAGAAATCCGCATAAAAATGCTTGATCCCTAGACACTTTTGATGTGTGTACGATAAGTTAATAGTGACATTTGTACGTGAGTCTGAGTACCGAAAGTACCGAATTTCCCGGGAAATCCCGGTTCCATGTCCCAGTACCGAAACTTCGGTACCGGGCTTTAAAAAGAACCGGTTCTGCAACCCCTATACCATACCAATCAAATCTTCCCAAGGGGCCCCGACTGTGAGTGTGAATGAGTGAATTCTAAAGTACTGGGCTTGTTTCTTTCTTTTTAGTTTATTTACGCAGTCGGGTTTTTTGTTTTTTTAAATATTTATTTTATTTTACTATTTTCAGTTTTTGTTTTTATCAGTCCAAATTAAATTGAAACATATAAGTTATATATATTTTGGTAAACCATTTTTAAAATCCTTTAATTTGATACCCCACTTGATAGAATGTGAGAGATTTTAAAAAAATATTTTTAGTTCGGAACCCTTTGCACGCGAGTTCGACTTGCACTTGGCCAGTTTTATGTACCCAGTGACACTCTCACGTTTAAGACGAATCTAACGACACCTCTCAAGTTAAAATCCATCAAGCCGTTTAGGCTGCAGAGCAACACAAAGAAATATACATACATACATACCCTCGAAAAACATAACCCTCCTGGCGCAGTCGGGTAATAACCTACAAAATAAGTATTTATCTTTTCTTTCGAAAGTCGGCGGCTTTGTTTCCGAAAGAAAAGTTTTTTACAATTTTTTGTGGTGGTTTTTGAATACGGTTAAATATTTCTTGGAAAAGTATTTTATTTTCCCTCAATTATTCAACCCAAATTCTTACCAAATACATACATAATTTTCTTAGTCATGATGTGCACAGTGCACTAGAATTTTTGCCGACTAAAAAAAAGGAGGTTATCAATTCGACCCGTATGTATGTAATATTTCCAGAACTGCCCAGTTTTCTTAAGTGTACATGCAGCGTCTGAACAAATACATGTGCCAAATTTCAAAAGTGTATGTATGTATGTTTTTATGTTTGTGTTCCCTTATCTCCGGAACTACAAGTCCGATTTAAGTAATTCTTTTTTTGTTGT
This sequence comes from Agrotis clavis, assembly GCA_954870645.1. Classification (NCBI taxonomy): domain Eukaryota; kingdom Metazoa; phylum Arthropoda; class Insecta; order Lepidoptera; family Noctuidae; genus Agrotis; species Agrotis clavis. Next base: position 27,110,703 of record OX940927.1, on the reverse strand, counting down.
ACCAGGTTTTGTTCAACTTAGGGAATACTACTAAGTTTCATCAAAATCGGTTCAGTAGTTTTTGAGATACTTAGGACATTTTTTAGCTTATTGTGTACATGAGCGATGGTATTAACGGTGTTACGGATCAAAATATTCTACTACACTTTTAAGAAAATTATGTATTTTACAAGAATTTGGGTTGTATTGTATATTTAAACTAACGAGGGTAAAATAAAAAACTGTGTCCAAAAAAAATAACCGACTTCAAAAGCAACCACAAAAAAGGATAAAATAACCTACATAATAACTTTGCTTTCGGAAGTCGGGTGGCAAAAATCAATGAAATAATAAATAAAAAACAAAGCCACCGACTTCCAAAAGAAAAGTTATTATGTAGGTTATTTTATCTTTTCTTGTGGTAGCTTTTGAAGTCGGTTACTTTTTTTGGAAAAAGTTTTTTTTGTAATCCATAGTACCGGCACATAATATAAGTACCGGTAAGGTAATAACGTCGTCCATTTACACAATAAGCAAAAATGCCACAAATTAAAAACGACTGAACCAATTTTTTTTTTATTTTTATCGTGGTAAAATCATCAAATGAGTCCTCGAGGAGTCTATTATATTTTGCCGGTACTATGGATGAGGACAGCGTCCTCCCCCTCACGCGGCCCACCTCCTCCTTCGCGAGCATGACTTCTTCGCAGCAGGACACGGCCGCTACCCACTTTGTCTCGCTCCGCAGCATGGCCTCGACCAATGGCGGGAGAGGTCTCCGCCTATCGCCGTCGTGGGGACACGGCGGTGCTCTGCCCAAGCGGGGCAGTCCTGCACCGTATTTTCCACCGTATCCTCCGGGCGATCCTCGCAGTGGGGACACCCCGGCGTTTCTTCCCTCCTTATCCGACACAGGTACCTTTCGAAACTTCCGTGTCCGGTGAGGACCTGCGTTATGGGTCAGGACGCCCGCGCCGTGACGCCTATCCAGCCGCTCCTCAAAGACTGAACCAATCTGAATGAAATTTTTATGGGACCTAAATGACCGAATGGTAGGTATACTGCATCAAACCTCCTCCTTTTTGAAGACTTTTAAAAAGAGATTCAAAAATCCACCTGACCCTGTTTACTTAAATGCAAACTTCACACATCAAAAAAGTCTAAGCTACTCGTAGTCCAGTTAATGGGGACAAAAAGTAGTGTCCGACCGGAACAGGATTTTTGACCGAAACCGAACCTTCGGCCTTGGTCCTAGTTTCGGCCGAACTCGAAACTTTGCTAAACATTTATAATTATTTTTTAATAAACAATAGGTTTACGATTCGTCCCATATACCTACTTGTATATTTGTTAATATAAGACCACGTATCGCTTGTTGATTTGCCTTTTTTACTCTTTTTGGACCATTATTATTATACTTCTGGCTCTCTCTTTTTCTGTTGGCCTCAGTGCTGAGACTTCTTGTTTTATTGCAGCATGCATACTTATATCCTATTATCAATCAATACTGATAATGATATCAAAACCAACAAGCAAAATATTCTTAATCGTCGCATTTCAGAGATGTGAAGGGGTCCAATTTATAATCAGTCACTTGTTGCATCTTCAGTACAACATTTTCTTAGCTATACATATGACCCGTATTAAACGATAGCATACATCAATTAGGTATTTAAACAGTCATCGGCGTGCGTATCTTCGAAGAAAACTGTCGTGTCAAACCGTCTAACAAACAAACCAATTTTTCAGAAAATCTACACATCGACTGGCAAATTCAGACGTGGCTATAACATTGTTACGACAAATTCACGTGAAATTAGCCAAATCATAGACAACACAGAATACCTAATAGTACTACGTACAGAAGTCCCACTCCCAAAAAATCAAACAAATGTAAAATCTATGTACGAGAGAATAAAGTACATTTTAACTGGCAGCCGTACCGCCCACCTAATTTTATAATAGCCTCAACATCCCGTGCGCAAGCACTCAAAAGATGTACTGAATGCAATGATATTATAAATAATAAAAACTTTTTCAAAAAAAAATGTAACCGCCTTCAAAAACAACCACCCTTCAAAACTTTTCTTTCGGAAGTCAGTGACTTTTTTTATTAATTTCATTGTCTTTTTGCCACCGACTTCCGAAAGAAAAGTTTTGAAGGTTATTTTACCCTTTTTTTGTGGTTGTTTTTGAAGGCGGTTACATTTTTTTTTTTTAAAGTTTTTATTTTACTCTTTTTAGTTTAAATATTCAACCACAATTCTTGTCAAATACGAGTACATCGTTTTCTTACACGAGCACTAGATTTTTGTAATTCATAATACCGGTAATAACATCGTTAAAATCTCTTACATTCATAATTCCCTATCTTAAAAAACTACTGAACCGATTTTGATGAAACTTAGCAGTATTCCCTAAGTTGGACGATACCTAGTACAACAAAAAAAGAATTACTTAAATCGGACTTGTAGTTCCGGAGATATATAAATCAGTCGATGCAAAGTCCTTACTAGAGGAGTTGTACCTTCCGTCATCAGCTCAGCTACACGAAATGATGATTACCATACGCAAATACTTAAATTACTTCATAAAATTTGCGCAAAACGATGTGTATGCCTATAAAATTTGAGGGTTGCCCTCGATTTCTCCAAGATCCAATCATCAGATCCTGACATGGTGACAATGGGACCACTCCTGAAGTATCTCCTTTCGAACAAAAAAAGAATATTGAAAATCGGCCCACAACTGGCGGAGTAATCGCGTAACAAACACACATAAAAAAAAACATACCGTCGAATTGATAACCTCCTTCTTTTTGAAGTCGGTTAAAAAGAGGTAGATTTCGCACTAGCACGCGACAAAGTTAGTTGAGGACAAAGTAAGACAATTGTTGCTCTTTGCTATCTGCTATCTATTTCTATCTTAATACGTTCCGCATTATCTATCGCTGTCGTAGTTTTAAATTACTATACTAAGAACGCAACGATATCTGAACGCCATTCAGTATGAACATGACGTATCTTTCTTTATAATATCATTGACTGAATGGTTATGCGCGAGAGTTTATTTTGGTTTATCTGACGCCAACGACATTAAAAGGTTACTATGGGTCAAGCTCAATAGGGTTGCGACTTGCGAGTCTAGGCACAAATAGGTAGGTAGATACCTATGCGTATTTTATGCATAGGTTTGTTAAATTACATTATTACCATAAATACTTATGTTCCTCGAGGAATTTTATTTTTATCATCAGCCTATATCTTTTTGGTTTCGTCACCCTGGTATCTCGCCTCATTTCCAAACTTGTAACCTACATCATGATCTAAGCCCATACTTGAATGACATACAACATTATTTTTAGTATATGCGAAACCTGAATATAGTTTGTTCAGAATCAGTAACTGAATCGATTCCAATAATTTTTACACCATGTTATATTTTGTCCCAAAATTATTCAAAAAAGGTTACGAGTTGGACACCTATCCGCAATCATACACAACAAAGGTTACGGGAGGTCATAGCAATCAGTTGAAGGCGCGCGCGGCGGCGGCGGCGCACAGGCAGCGGGGGCCAGGGAACACACAACCCCACCCTTCAGTCGTCCGGTAGCAATAGTCGCACGCGCCTGTGTCACGCTTGCGCTGCGATACAACGCGATACGCGAAATAGTTTAGTGTTTAGGTGTTATGTGATCGTGAAAAATATCGTTTTAGTAATTGTAGAATGTTATTATTTGCACCTAGAGCCTGCAAAGTGGTCGAGTAATGTGATGTTTTTCACTTTTCAGCCACTTTGAACTTTAAGTGGTTGTCGTAAGTTGCAACAAATCGCATTAACCATCTTATCCCTTACGGCTGCATTTAAAAATAAAGTAATAATAACAATATGTACCTACACTTAACCATTACGACAGTCCAACGCTTGCACATAATTTATATTTTGATTATTTATTTATTTTTTGAATTGATATGGATTTAATCTGAAATAAATGAATTATTATTATTATTATTAATGCTGATGAAATGCAGAGAGCTGTAGGAAAGATACAAGCGGGAAGAAATCAATCTTGAAAAAATAACTTTTGTTCTGAGACTATCAGAACATCAAAACAGTGTTTCCAAAATAATTTGTAAAAGTCGAAGATTTTTGCTATTTTTTGGAAGTTGTAAAGCAAAAACTGTTCAGTTTGGAAGGGTTGAGTTGACAAATTAACTGAACATTACAATAGAATTGACGATCCTTACATAACTTTACCTACATCCATCTACATCCTACATTTACTTACCAAATCGGATCATTGCTCCTATATAAAACTTACAAGAGCACACGGAGCCTCAGCGACATGGGTGGCGAATGTGGCGTTACGATATTGATGAGGTTTTAAAGCCTAACATATCAAACATTTTTAAATATTATTCTTTTTTGTTTTTCTGAGATGAAATGTTTAAAATATAACAATAATAGGTAGAAAAGATAATATTATCATAATAAATTATTTCGAACGTAAGGGCCGTAGGTACTATAAGCAATCTGTGCTACCTATCGATAATGTAGTATGTAGTCAAAGAGATTTAAAAGAACCTATAGAGCGGGCATTGGAAAAATTGTCATACAAAACTGTTGATGCCGTGCGTCAGTAGCACTATCTAGCGTTGCCTAGCAACGGGACTACTAGACTGAGCGACTTTTTACCTATTGGTAAAAAGTTTTGGATCACAACTTTCTTCGTGATGTCCCGTCTATTGCTCGTATATAGTTTAATGTCTTTGTATGTAGTAATCGATGACGAAACCAAAAAGATATAGGCTGATGATAAAAACAAAATTCCTTGAAGAACATTTATAATAATTATTTAATTTAACAAATGCGTAAAATACACCGACCTACCTAACTGTGCCTCCTCAACTCGCAAGTCGCAACCCTATTGAGCGCGGCGAACGTTGACCTTGATGTGACGTTAGCATCAGATAAACAAAAATAAACTCTCGCGCGTAGCCATTCAGTACATTTTTGCTTGTGCACGAGAAGTTTAGGCTAATATAAAAGTAGGTGGGCGGTACGCCTGCAAGTTAAAATGTGCTTTATTCTTTCGTACATAGATTTTACATTTGTTTCATTGTTTTTTGGGAGTCCAACTTCTGTGCGTAGTACTATTATATATTCTGTGGCAGCACCCAGGGCTTGGAAGAGTACAACTACTCGAAAGAACCGATACATACAGCTTGACATAAAAATGTAGAAAACCGGAAGTCGCCACTGTCTTCGCGCTACCAGCACTTTGAATGATTTTTTTTTTTTTACACTTATTACGTTAGTTTTATGGCACAATAATAAATCTAACAAACCTGCGGTCTTTGTTTACATCAAATATCAAAGATTTTAAAACGCTGTCAGAAATAAAAATTTTAGTTCCGTTTCAATCCGTTCTGGCCAAGCTGTAGGTACAACTGATTGAAGGCAGTCATTTAACATCAAGCTACGACCTAAACGAAACCGAGCAGCAGGGGTGAAACCACGGGGAAGGGCTTGTTATGTACTTACCAACATTATTTATGTATTTGTTATAAATGAGATGAACTTAGTACATATTCAATGTTTTCGTCCATCACTAGTTTTCTATCGACAAGCATTATATTTTTCTAGTATGTGGTGGCCAAGGTCAAACAATGTTGCTCCATCAATGACCATTGAGTAATAATGGACATAAACTTAGAGAGGAGCGTTGCGTCATGGCGATGAAACGGTTGCGTTAGTCACTGGCATTGCGAACGAATACAAACATTACAACATAATACGTCAAGTTACATGCAGTGGTACTCTCTGCTGTGTCCCTGTGTGCTGCTAGCTCACTTTACATCACTCTTTTATTACCTACTGAGCTAAAGGACCACAGAACTCACTTCTCCGATCCTAATTATTGTGGTGAAAGTTTAGTAAAATTATGGTTTAGGAGTGAGCGATGCAGGCGCGTGGCAGTGCGGGCAGGTGCGGGACGTCGGGGAGGTGTGGGGGAGGGGGGTGTCAGTGCGGAAACACAAAATTAAATGTCAAGGGCGCGCCACAACTGACATCACTAAGACCTCTGCTCGAGTATTGAGAGGAGGGGGCGGCGGCGGCGGCGCGGCGGCGGTCGCTCTCAACTGCCATGCTGCATGGTGGTCTGAAGATCGGGTTTCATCAACGACGATATAATACTAGACTCCTAATAACAGGCGACCGATGTCTGCCAGCACATTAGGCAAAAAAGTCTTATATTCGTCGAATTTCGACCAATCCTGTGAGCCGTAAACATACGTTGAGACAGAGCAGACCTTGAGTTAGCCAATCACAACGCAGTACCCCGTCCCCCTCGCTTACGTAGTACCTCAGCGAGTTGGCAGAATAATTTTTGTTCCTTAGATCGTGCATGCGTAGTCTAGTATTATATCGTCGTTGGGTTTGAGGTGAAAAAAATGAGTCCTCCAACCCCGGGCAGGGCGGGAGGGACTGTCAGACTTCTACTGACTAAAATCCACGGTGTCCTTCATAGCCTGTTATGTTCCGGGGTTACGGTAAGGGAATAATCCCGCGACCCCGGCAGGCTTTGGCCCTGAGAGGGGGGCCCCGTCATTATGCTGACGCTCTTTGAGGCGCGCGTGGGACACAACGCGCCGTCGACCGGGGCATGGTCCTTGGTCGGGCAGCGAGTTGCCCTTTACTCGCTGCCCGCATGCCCGCGCCTACGGTGGCCGGAGATCATCAAGCGACGTCCGTCGCCGTGGGCGCCTACCACTGCGGCTGGGGCGGAGGGAGGACGCTGTCCTCTCTCGCTCGCGGCCCGCCTCCTCCTTCACGAGCATTACTGCCTCGCAGAAGGAGCTGACCGCTTCCCACTCCGTCTCGCCCCGCAGCATGGCCGCAACCAATGCCGGGCGCGAGAGGTCTCCGCCTATCGCAGCCGTGAGGACACGTCGGTGCCCCGCCCAAGCTGGGCAGTCTTGCACCGTATGCTCCACCGTGTCCTCCGGGCGATCTTCGCAGTGGTGACACCCAGGCGTCTCCTCCTTTCGCATCAGACACAGGTACCTCCCGAAACTTCCGTGTCCGGTGAGGACCTGCGTCAAGCGGTAGGTCAGGACGCCATGACTTCTCTCCAGCCACTCCTCAAAGAGGGGTCTTACCGCCGCAATTGCGGCGTGCCCGGCCTTCGGTCGCGACAGTCGTTCCTTCCATACTGCCCTGAGATCGCGCCGGAGCTCTTCCCGCCGCGCCTCGACTTCTCGAGGCAGCGGGGTCACGCCCCGGCGCTGCGCCTCCACGCGCCACTCATAGACGCGCTGGAGGGCAGTCGCCTCCAGATCCCAGGGCAGCAATCCGGCAAGCAGGTTGGCCGATTCGCCGGCAATCGTGCGGTATCCCCGGATCATTCGGATAGCCATGACCCTCTGGCATGCGACCAGCTTCTGTGGTCGCGTCCGGATGCTCAGGGCCCACACAGGGGCCCCGTAGAGGGCCATGGACCGCACGACACCAGCGTACAGCCTACGGCAGGAAGCGTTTGGCCCGCTGAGATTGGGCAGGAGTCGCCTGAGGGCGGCTGCTGCACGGTTCGGCTTTGGGGCCAAACTCAGGAAATGCTCCCTGAAGTTCCACCGGCTGTCGAGGACGAGTCCCAGGTACTTCATCGTCCTCTTGACGCCGATTGGAACTCCTTCCACCGTAATGCTGTAACTCGACTGTGGCGCGTTACGGCTGCCATGAAAACACATGGCCTCCGTCTTGTGCAGCGCCACGTCGAGTCCCAACCGCCGGATCCTATGGACGACTGTCGCGACCGCTTCCGTCGCCACGTCGGCCGCCGCCTGGTGCGACTCTCCCGGGTTTCATAGACTTAGGGATTTTTTGCTCCACACTTTCCCGTAACGCCATTGGCTATTCATTAACGAAGGTGAATCATTTGAATTTTGCTAATTAGTCCGTTTTAGACTCACTCACCGACTTGAGAATTCACTTGTTACATAGAGAACATCGAGCATTCGTCGTTTTTAATTTTTTCGAACTGAATAACGAACAGAGCCACTAACATTTTTACAATATTTCTATTTCTAACGATCGCTCTAGTTGAAAGTCGTCAAATTTTTCAAGATCAGGACTAGAGTCCTGTTCTTGACATTCGGCTCGGCAGAATGCTTGTTAGAATGCTCGCTAAAACGCTCTCTTTTGTTTTTCTGTAAAATCCGCAAGAATGCTCATTACAAGTACCTATGTTCAAGTTCATCAGCAGCTTTAAAATAAATACATACAAACAAAACAGGGGTTTTTTTTAATTTCATACAAAATTCTTCGCATGACGTCCGTTCAGTATGGTATGATGTGTTTATTTCCCTTATTATCCGCAAGAATGCTCATTACAAGTACCTATGTTCAAGTTCATCAGCAGCTTTAAAATAAATACATACAAACCGTCGTATCCTACGAATAGGGGCGTAACTGCATATTAGCTACTTTTCAGGAGACACTTTTTTGTGTTTATTAAATTAAATGTGAACAAATATGTATTGGTGGTTTTATATAACGTGTATTGGTATTTTATGGTTTAGTTAGCATTATTTTCAATAAATTATCTTTATATTTTATACGATTTTTGTCCCTTAAATCCTTATTCTCCGTTGTGTTAAGGCTTAGTAGGACTGGACTTGAGCAATAAGTTACATTATGCCTTTTATCTGCGGAAATGTCGAAGCCACAATCGCCTTATAGCCCTGTTTATAAAGTGATGCGTGTTTTCATTGTAGGTATGTCATAAACATAAAAAACAAAAACATAATTTGAACTTAGAAGATAGACATAAACGCAATTAGGGCTTCGTCTCTTCTATAATTATAATGTAAGCAATTTAGCCATTCCATAGAAAACGGCCACAATCACCATGAGGGTTTTTTTCTATGTACTTTATATTGAAAATGAATAAGTAATTAAAATGACTGAAGTACAAACTCGTTGATACTATATTATTTGAACTTGATCTATACAGTACAAATTAAGAAAACATAATCTTTATCTTAAAATCACTTGAGGTAGTACAGTCAAGCAAAAATGTTATTTTTATTTAAAAATCAGATTACCCTCGCCGCAACTAACAATCTCCGCGTTCCGCCGAATAGTAGCCGAACGGCGCTAGCACGCACTCCTCGCGCCCACGCACACCCACTACTCGCGAAGAATGAAGCCGCGACGGCAGTTGTGGCTTTATTCGACGTTGAAAACGTAGTGCTTAAAATTGTGGCTTTTTAGAAAACCTTATTATTTGATAACCTGTACTGTTTTTAATTGTTTTGTTAAACTGGTTATATGTGGTATGATGAGTAGAATTGAATTATGCAATAAAAGAAAAAAGCCCCCAGGTTCGTTAGGGCACTATTCGTAGGATACGACGAAACAAAACAGGGGTTTTTTTAATTTCATACAAAATTCTTCGCATGACGTCCGTTCAGTATGGTATGACGTGTTTATTTCCCTTCGATGTCATTATAAACGGATTTCACTGTATCTACTATCGGAAAATCCTAAGTAAACAATAATAAAGTAAGTTCAAAATAGCTTTGTAGCACATAGTGCTACACAATCTATTAGGCTACACATTTGATACTAAGGAGTTTTAGTTAGTACAATCTTACGACCTTACTGTTACCAATCTAATCTTACAAATATTATGAAAAAAAAAAATAACGTTGCCACTTGCCCCACACTAGGAATTTCTCTTCCGTCGTGGGCAGTGGCAGTGGCGTAGCAAGACCGAGGGATCTAGGAAAGGGCAAGAGCGCAAGACTCATCTGCGAGGCCCATTTCTTTCAAGTCGAAAAATGAGATTTGCGTCCGCTGCTCGCGCGAGGCCTCCTATTAAGATGACTCAGTTCCCCTCGTTATGAAAATCGCAAAGGGCAAATAGTAAGGCGCAAGTAGACGCAATGGTAGGCAAAGAACGAGAACTAGAGAAGGCGTAATGTAGGAGCACAGGGCGGAGAGCATAGGACTTACCAGAGGCAGTCCAGCATGATAGAGACATGCACGTGGCGCCCGCGGGGCTGCACTCACCTGCAACAACCAACAAACACCATTCATACGACTGCTGGCGTGTCTAGCGCGGGGGGGGAGGGGTAGGGAGTGCGTTAGGCGGGCTCTACACGTTCAATTACCTATAATGAACAATAGTTTTATTGATCACACACAATTGAACATCCCCATTGAAACCAATTCCATATACGTTCAATTGTGTGTGCAAATATGTGTGAGCAACATTAATATGACGACCAATTTTATTCTTGGCGGTACTTTTAAACAAAATATTGACTACACGGTGCAATGAAATTGCTAAAGAAAGGGCGCTCAAATTATGTTCAATTATTAAAAAATCTTCAATACTAACCCTAGGCGGTCAATAATACTGCGCAATTAGTAATACTGTTCAATATAATTGACCGTGTAGGCACATAATTATTACGTATAGGGAGGGACCGCCTTAAGTAACACCAGTCTCTTAGACATCAGGCTTTTTTTTTTTTTTTTTTTAGGTGGTAAAATCATCAAATGAGTTCTCCCGCCCTACAAAAAAAAATTCAAAGTGTAAAAAAACTGTCGGTGGCTTTGTTTTTTAGGGTTCCGTAGCCAAATAGCAAAAAACGGAACCCTTATAGGTTCGTCATGTCTGTCTGTCGGTCCGTCCGTATGTCACAGCCACTTTTCTTCGAAAGTATAAGCACTATCCTGTTAAGACTTGGTAAAAAAAGTTCTTTGGCAAAACGAACGCAATATTATGTTGAATACTGTAACTGTTCAGACTACATCTGGAGTCATTTATTATACGGACCTTGTCGAAACTCGAACAAACTTCCGTGCGTTCAAGCGTTTTTGCCATACCTATTATTGGAATCAAATATAGCTGCTCACAATTTAGGACCCATTAATATTAGTAGTTAGTCATTTTTACCCGTGTTGCTAGGCGACTGGGCTTCTCCCAGTTATAATGTCCCTTTGTGCCTGTTGGCCTTGTTTTGTTCTGTCTCCTGCTTGCATGGAAGGAAGTGGAAACATATTTTTCCTACTCCTCCACTATTCTTTTCTGATTAATTTCGTTGCAGGATCCACGACAGGTAAATTCATTCTCCGGGACACGTCGAGCTTCATTGTCTCGGCGCTTTTCTGGTGGTTGCCACTGTTGATTCTGGCTCTCAGGAGTTGCAGTGGTTTGGGAATAGTGTGGTGGGTTTATCCCATTAAAAAAAAAAAGTAGATGTATTATGTGAACCGCATTAGGATTTTCACACAAAAATAAAACAAAAATTTTTGGGGGTACGGGCCATACTTAGAATTGAAACTCAAAAAAAAATTTTTCGCCTGACCCATACGTGTAGGGTATCTATGGATAGGTCTTTAAAAATGATGTTGAGGTTACTACTATAATTTTTTTCTAAACTGAACAGTTTTTTTTTTTTTTTAACGTGGTAAAATCATCAAATGAGTCCTCCCACCCCCTTACTGTCAGACTTGTACTGACTAAAATCCACGGTGTCCTTCAGTAGCCTGTTATGTTCCGGGGTCACGGTAAGGAAATAATCCCGCAATCCCGGCAGGCTTTGGCCCTCTGAGAGGGGGCCCCGTCATTATGCTGACGCTCTTTGAGGCGCGCGTGGGACACAACGCGCCGTCGACCCGGGCATGGTCCATGGTCGGGCAGCGAGTTGCCCTTTACTCGCTGCCCGCATGCCCGCGCCTACGGTGGCCGGAGATCGTCTCGCGACGTCCGTCGCCGTGGGCGTCCACCACTGAAAACTGAACAGTTTGCGCGAGAGACACTTCCAAAGGTGTAAAATGTGTGTCCAAACGTCCAAAGGTGTAAAAGTTTTATCCTTTTCTTATTATTTTAGAAGTTACAGGGGTGTAACTACTAAAATAAGAGAATGATAAAACTAACAAAAATATATGATGTACATTACCATGCAAACTTCCATTGAAAATAAGTTTGAGCGAGATCAAGTAATTCGTTTTTTTTTTAATACGTCATAAATCGTAAAACGCAATTTACCTTTCAAAGTTACAACCAACTACAAGAACTTTTATATTATGTTACTTGCTGCTACGGAACCCTTTATGGGCGAGTCTGACTCGCACTAAGCCGGTTTTATTTCATTGACTATGGTCACCGACTTCCGAGAGAAAAGTTATTTTTTTTACACTTTTTTGTGTTTGGTTTTGAAGTCGGTTCGTTTTTTGTCGAAAAGTTTTATATTTTACCGTTTTAGTTTAGTTAATCAACAAAAATCTACATAATTATATTGAAGATTTTTGGAATCTTTGAAAATCTACAATCCTAGTAAGCAACAAAAACGGATATTTGCGGGCAACTTCGAGATATGAGAACGAGATATCCATTATTGTTATATGTTTACTAAGACCCTCTTCAGGATGTAATGAACACTTTTCTAAAAACTGCATCAAAATCGGTTCAGCCAAACGCAAGATACTCGCGGAAAAACATACATACAAACATACTAGTGATGTTACGAACATTCGCATTAGCATTCGCAAATATTCGCATAATATTCGATGCAAATGTTTGCGAATATTTCTGAAAAACTATTTTTAGGGTTCCGTAGTCAACAAGGAACCCTTACAGTTTCGCCACGTCCGTCCGTCTGTCCGCAGCTTGGCTCAGAGACGCCCAGTACTACAAAGTAGGCTGTAATTTGGTGTAAATATACGGATATGTTGCGCCTAAAAAGTGGTAAAAAAAAAATCTCGTAAAATATTTTTTTTAGGGTTTTTTTTCTCGCGAACCCCTTAGTGTGGGGTATCTTTAAATAGGCCTTTAAAAAATATTGATAGTTTCCATTATCAATTTTTCACCCACTTTTCTTGTTTGTTTGTTCGTCGTTCCAGTTGGATTTTTACAACTCAATTTTGAGGCACTTCCCGATAAGCTAGCAAGCTGGAATTTTGCACACGCTCTGAATTCTGATGACAATACATGACTAGCTAAGAAACGTCATAACAAATCCAATATGGCGGCCTCCCCAAGATGGCGGACTGGCTGTTTGAAATCCACCACCATGATATGGGTATCAAATGAAAGAGTTTGCTGTCAGGAATATGTCTTAAATACAACATGGCGGACATCCAAGATGGAGGATTGGCTATTTGAAATGCACCCCCATGATATGGGTATTAAACAAAAGGATTTGCTGAATGCGATACGAAAAACAGACAAACAACAAAGATAAAAATAATAATAAATAAAGTCAAAGTCAAAGTCAAAGTCAAATCATTTATTTCAAATAGGCCATCAGTGAGGCACTTTTAAACGTCGAATATTAAAATTAAGGAAAGGGATGGGATGGGATTGATTCTACACCCATTCGCTAAGGTAGGTTGTATGGAGAAGAATGGGCAAGAAACTCCATACTTACTCTTTTTAAACATGTTTTACAATTTTTTTATAACATCATTTGAAAAAATATGTAATGTGGAAGCAATGTACCTTGAAAATATAGACTAAATATTATAAAAAAAAAAAAAAATTAATAAAAATAAGAATTAAAAAAAGCAAAAAGGTACATGGTGTTCACATTTTAACAAAATATTGCAATCAAAGCTATTTTACAAAATAGGTAATAGGTTTAAAAATTCTCAAAACCCACGTTTTTAAAGGTCATCGGGCGCAATCCGACCCGGTCGCGGACATGTATGAAAATGGTCTAGAATGAAAGAGCATAATTTCCAGAGAAAAGATTTAAGTATTATAACAATCATGGATATATCATTGCCCGCATAGATTTTTCCGCCCTTTTTTTGTTGCTTACTTGGATTGTAGATTTTCAAAGACGTCGAATATACGAAGATTTTTGTTGGACATCCAAACTAAAAACAGTAAAACAAAAAAAAACTTAAAAAAAGGAACCTACCTACTTCAAATTCAAAACCAAACGCATAAAAGGGGTAAAATATTTTTTCTTTCGAAGTCGGTGGCCATATTCGATGAAAAAAGGGTAAATAAAAAAAATAATATCCAATCTAGTCGGTGGCTTTGTTTTTTATTTCACCGACTTCCGAAAGAAAAGTCATACTTTTTTGTGTTTGGATTTGAAGACGGTTCCTTTTTTTTAGTTTTTACTGTTTTTTTTGGAATTTCTGTAATAGGCCGGGCCGCCATAAGACATCTGTATGCAAAATATGAGAGCCAAGTTTTGCCTTTTCTCATTTAGTCTTAGGATTGTAAAGATGTATATTTTTGATGTTGTCAGCAATTATCGTGGTCTTAAAAAATGTACTTGTAATAGGACGGATGACAGCTTTATAAAGACGCAATTTGCACTTGAGTGACAATTTGCTTCTTGCTGTAAGCAAGAAATGAAAACCTACCTCCGGTAAAGGCAGCCGAACTCGTACTGCCTGTACATGGGCACGGAAGGTAAGGAGACTGTAGAGGGTCACACCTAAGTATTTGGCTTGCTTTTCTCAAAGAATAGACTTGCCGTACATAGTGATTGGGTTCATATCATACGGCGTCTGAGGGATGGCATGAGGTGTGGAAGAGGACTAGACCACTCCAGCACGTGGCAACATGTTTTTAAATAGTCCTAGAATCCATTGCATTGCACACTTCATAAAACAGATTGCGGTCCTTCTGCGACCTGCTTTATAATTAACGTCGCAGAAAATACATACTTTCAGAACTGTTTTTATAATGACATTGGAATCACCTAGTGTTATTCACTAGTTAACTTACCTCGTGTAATACAATAAATAACACCATACGCACTAAGTTTTATATTAACATGCTTTCGATATCGTTTTGTGTATCCCAAATGCAGTAATACTTTTATTTATTTGCGTGAGACTGAATCGAACATTTAAACTATCAAGATAATATTGTCTTGTCAGCTCACTGAAGAAGCTTTATGGCTTAAAAACAAACAAATAAACAAACAAGAAAAGTGAGTTTATAAAAACGTGGGGAAAATAGGGCAGAGACTTTCAGACTTGTACTGAACATAATCCATGGTGTCCTTCAATAGCCCTTTACGTTCCGGGGCCACGTCGACCCAATAGACCCACGAACCCGGCAGGCTTTGGCCTTCAAAGAGGGGGGCCTCGTCATATTGCTGACGGCTCTTTGAAACCCGGGCATGCCCGAAAATCGCCCCGCGACGTCCGTTGCCGTAGGCGTCTCCTGAGGTGGCTGGGTCGTGAGGTGGACGCTATCTGCTCCCTCACGTATCCCGCCTCCTCCTTCGCTAGCATGACTGCTTCGCAGAAGGAGGCAACGACTTCCCATTCCGATGAGAGAGGTCGCGCCTATCGCCTCAGTGCGGTGCTCTGGCCAAGCGGAGCAGACCTGCACCATATGCTCCACCGTATCCTACGGGCGATCCGGCTTGCGGTGGCAGGAAATCGACCCCTGCCATATTTTTAGATGAAACTGCATTAATTACGCCGAATAAATCCCGAATGTAAAATATTCAATTTTTTTTTAATTCCCACAGCCCACAAGAATGCGACCCTTACCATGGTAACCAAGACACATTTAGCTATACATCCTCAAGGTTTGATTTATGTCCGCCGTGGGTTTTTTTCCCATACAATTCGCCCGTTTACCTTTCCTAAAAATAAGAAAATATCCCTACGGGGCTGAGAGACGGGCCCACTCAAAACGTGGGGGCGTATCTTTGCAAGTTATACACGTCATGTAAATATATCCCATAAATAATATACGCCCACACATTTTGAGTGGCCCCTCTCTCAGCCCAGCTATTTTTAGGAAATTTAAAAACGTGGGGTTTTAGATTTTTTAAATCTATTAATTATGTTTGATAAAAAGATTCGTTTGTGAAATATTAAGCTTTAAAGTTTTAATTATTGCTCGACTCGAGTGTCCTCCCCTCTACCAGCTAAACGGTTATGTTTGGGGGTGTGAAAAATTCACAATATTAGTATTTACTCGTATAACGAAGTTTGAAAGAAAATTATCATGACTAAGTAGGCTTTACAAGTTTACGAGTAATAGTCGACCAACTTTAAAACGTACTTGGATCTGGGGGCACGGTAGTGCCCCCGCCAAGACGAGCCAAGCGAAGCGCAAGGGCACTACTCGTACCTACCTTTTCTCGAAGTGTTTCGTCGTATTTTTGAACCCTCATAGAGTTGGTTTCCGATGTACCAGATAATTCATATTCTCAAAATATGATGCCATCAATAGTCTTATTAAGCATACAAACCAAAGTCTCAATAGAATAGCTATAATACTTAAGATTTTATTGATATCTAAAATACACGGATTTCGTCACTGATACACTGACACACTGATGATCATCAAAATATGTGGCTACTTCCTGAAGTGCTACAGAGCTGAAATTCGGTATGTAATCTAAATTTAGTATACAACCAACAAAAAAATTCACAAACCTATAACTTTCAGCCCCCAACCCCTAAAATGGGGGGTCGAAGTTTATATGAGACCTTAAAATGTTAGGGTACTTCCTGAAGTGCTAAAAAGCCGAAATTTGGTATGTAGTATACAAAAAAACATCCTCCATCTCCTAAAATGGGGGGGGGGGTGGAACTTGCCATGTACGAGTATGTATGTTTGTTCGGGTGTAATCTTTGAACTCAATTTTGAAATAGAATTATCTATCTTCAACCGATTGAGCTGAAATTCTGTATACACGTTTAGTTTGGAATAAAATGCACGATTAGGTATGTGACGTCATCCTAAATCCAATATGGCGGACTATCTAAGATGGCAGAATAGTTGATTTTAGTGCATTTCTACAATATGGATATCAAATGAAAGGGCTGGTTGAGAGAAACTCGAAAAATGATGTGATGTCATTACAAATCCAATATGCCGCCATATTGGATTTGTAATGACGTCACATCATTTTTCGAGTTTCTCTCTCTCAACCATCTATGATGGCGGATTAGTTATATTTAATGCACTTCTACAATATGGGTATCAAATGAAAGGGCTCGTTGAGAGCAACTCGATGAATAATGTGACGTCATTCTAAATCCAAGATGGCGGAATAGTTATTTTTAATGCACTTCTACAATATGGGTATCAAATGAAAGGGCTCTTTGAGAGCAACTTCAAAAATAATGTGACGTCATTATAAATCCAAAATGGCGGACCATCTGAGATGGCAGAATAGTTATTTTTAATGCCCTTCTACAATATGGGTAGGTATCAAATGAAAAGGCTCGTGGAGAACAACTCAAAAAATAATGTGACGTAATTACAAATCCAATATGGCGGACCATCTAGGATGGCAGAATAGTTATTTTTAATGCACTTCTATAATATGGGTATCAAATGAAAAGGTTTGTTGAGATCAACTAGAAGAATAATGTGATGTCATTATAAATCCAAGATGGCGTAATAATTATTTTTAATGCACTTCTACAATGTGGACATCAAATGAAAGGGCTCGTTGAGAGCAACTCGGTGAATAATGTGACATCATTCTAAATCCAAGATGGCGGAATAGTTATTTTAAATGCACTTCTGCAATATGTCTCATTATATCACGTTCCAATGATATGGAAAATATCAGAGATTATTATGATTCCGAAGCCTGGCAAACCTCCGCATCTTGTATCTTCTTACCGACCAATTAGTCTGTTGCCAACACTATCAAAATTATTTGAGAGGATAATCCTACGAAGGCTAACACGAGTACTCAACGAAAATAACACCATCCCCCAACACCAGTTTGGTTTCAGAATTGGCCATTCCACCATAGAACAAGTCCACCGTGTAGTTAATAAAATAAGAGAAGCCCTCGAGAAAAAGCAGTACTGCTCTGCTTTTTTTCTCGACGTACAACAGGCATTTGACAAGGTTTGGCACTTGGGCCTGCTGTTCAAAATGAAGAACCAACTTCCTCATAACATCTATCTGCTCCTAAAGTCTTATTTGGAGGATAAGATATTCAGAGTCAAAATCAATGACACCTACTCTGCCTTCCGAGATATTAAAGCCGGGGTACCACAGGGTTCCATATTGGGCCCCACTCTATATCTTATGTACACTGCAGATATACCGACAACAGAAAATATCCTATCTGCCACATTCGCTGATGACACCGCTGCGCTCTGCAACCATGAAAACGCCAGTGTAGCGTCTTTGGTGCTGCAAAACCACCTAGATAAAGTTAACAAATTGATGGAAAGGTGGCGCATCAAGGCCAGATCCAACAAATAGGTGCATGTCACGTTTACTTTGAGAAAGGACAACCCAATCAAACTGGGTAATGACATTCTACCCCACCAAGACTCAGCAAAATATTTAGGCATGCATCTTGACAGGAAGCAAACATGGAGAACCCATATTATAAAAAAGCGAGACGAGTTAAATATACGGCTTCGAAGCCTAAATTGGCTGATAGGCAGAAGATCACACGTCACTATAGAAAATAAGATACTAATCTATAAAACTATACTCAAGCCAGTTTGGACTTACGGCATTGAGTTGTGGGGATCAGCAAAAAACTCTAATATAGAGATCATACAACGTTTTCAGAATAAAGCACTCAAAATGATAACTGATGCACCTCTATTTATCAAAACTAGTGAATTGCATGAGTACACAGAAATTACACCTGTTAGGGAGGAAGTCGAACATAGAACAAAAGCTTACAAAGACCGTATAAAAGCTCACACCAACAACCTGGCAACAGCGTTATGGGAACCAATAAAAGTCAGAAGGCTTAAAAGACAACACATATGGGATCTTGTCCAGTAACAACTCCTAAAATAATATGAGACGGTTTCCTCACTGAAGGAACAGTCTCTCCTCCAACGAACTCCTACAACAAATCTGTTTAGGGCTAACGCGGCCGATCGCAAGATATAAAAAAAAAAAAAAACTTCTGCAATATGGGTATCAAATGAAAGTGCTCGTTGAGAGCAACTCGAAAAATAATTTAATGTCATAAATCCAAGATGCTAGCAACTTACAAAAAGAACTGAAATCCCACCAAAAACATTTCATGTAAAGTGTTGCCAAAACGAGCACATAAGGTTTGCCCTACAAAAAAGATATCTGGTGGCACGGTAGTGCCCCCGCCAAGACGAGCCAAGCGAAGCGCATGGGCACAACCTACCTTTTCTCGAAGTGTTTCGTCGTTTTTTTGAACCATCATAGAGTTGGTTTCCGATGTACCAGAAAGTTCATATTCGCAGGATATGATGCCAATAATAGACTTATTAGGAATACAAAGTATCAATAGAATAGCTATAATACTTTAGATTTTATTGATATCTAAAATACACGGATTTCGTCACTGATACACTGACACACTGATGATCATCAAAATGTTTGGCTACTTCCTGAAGTGCTAGAGAGCTGAAATTCGGTATGTAATTTAAGTTTAGTATACAACTAACAAAAAAATTCATAAACTTATAACTTTCGCCCCCCATCCCCCTAAAATGGGGGTAGAAGTTAGTATGAGACCTGAAAGCCGAAATTCGGTATGTAAACAAAGTTCAGTATACAAAAAACATCCCCCATCCCCCCATCCCCTAAAATTGGGCGGGGGAGGGGCAGTAGTTATTTCCAATTAACTTCTACAATATGGGTATCAAATGAAAGGGCTTGTTGAGAGCAACTAGAAGAATAATGTGACGTCATTCTAAATCCAAGATGGCGGACCATCTAAGATGTCGGGATAGTTATTTTTAATGCACTTCTACAATATGGGTATCAAATGAAAGGGCTTGTTGAGAGCAACTAAAATAATAATGTGATGTCATTCTAAATCCAAGATGGCGGAATAGTTACTTTTAATGCACTTTTGCAATATGGGTATCAAATGAAAGGGCTCGTTAAGAGCAACTCGATGAATAATGTGACGTCATGCTAAATCCAAGATGGCCGAAAAGTTATTTTTAATGCACTTCTTCAATATGGATATCAAATGAAAGGGCTTGTGGAGAGCAACTCGATGAATAATAATAATAATATTCCACAACTATCACACAACGCCATCTAATCCCAAGCTAAGCAGAGCTTGTGTTATGGGTACTAGACAATTGATAAACATACTTATATATTTCTAAATACATACATACATATTATAGATAAATTACACCCAGACACATAACAAATGATCGTGCTCATCACACAAACATTTGGCCCGTGTGGGAATCGAACCTACGACCTCCGGTATAGCAGTCAGGTTCACTAACCACTAGACCAACAGGCCAGTCAATAATGTGACGTCTTTATAAATTATATATGGTGGACCATTTAGGATGGCGGAATGGTTATTTTTAATGCACTTCTACAATATGGGTATCAAATGAAAGGGCTCGTTGAGAGCAACTCGATGCATAATGTGACGTCATTCTAAATCCAAGATGGCGGAATAGTTATTTTTAATGCACTTCTGCAATATGGGTACCAAATGAAAGGGCTCGTTGAGAGCAACTCGAAGAATAACGTGACGTCATTATAAATCCAAGATGCTAGCAACCTACAAAAAGAACTGAAATCCCACCAAAAACATTTCATGTAAAATGTTGCCAATTCGAGCACATAAGGTTTGCCCTACCAAAAATATATCAGATCTCATGTAGAACCAAGCTTCTGAATCTACACGGCCTAACTCTACCGACCCTAACTTCACAAATTCTACACATCAGTAAAAATGTATTGCTTGGCTGTTTCGTTACTTACTTCAGAAACTAAATATTACCTCCATGACGGTAGCGAAACGGTGAAGCCATACATTTTTACTGATGTGTAGAATTTGTGAAGTTTGGGTCGGTAGAGTCGCCTGGACCGATTTTGAAAATTCTTCTTTTGATTGAAAGAGTACACCTTCCAATTGGTCCCATGATCATCAAGTCAGGATCTGATGATGGAATCCTGGAGAAATCGTGGGAACTCTTTAAATTTTAAATCATTCTTGAAGCGATTTCATAACAACTCAATCCCGTCGAGTTTCGGCTCGTTAGAGTCGTCTTTATTACATAGACATATGCTGAATGATGTCCATGGTCTGATGGGCTCAGGCGCAAAACGTCTCTCTCGCAAAATGTCCCCTGGTCGTAAAACGTCTCTTTCGCAGAATGTCTCTTTCGTAAAATGTCTCTTTCGCAGAATGTCTCTTTCGCAAAATGTCGCACCTGGGACTTAAGAATAAAATTTTGATTTTCAAAACAAAAATCATTTATTAAAATTATAGTGCAATTATGATGTTAAAATTTTGGTACTTTTTACTTAAGAATGTATTCCAAATAAAAAAAATATATTTTGATACAGTTAGAAATAATATTTTGGTACAATTTAAATTATAAGAATATGTGAGGGTAGTTAGAAAAAAACTTATAAATGTATGTGTCATTCATTATTGCCGAGCTAAGGTTTTGTCTGTTACTTTTTATTGAAAAACAGTAGTGAATTTGAGGTGGATCAAGAAATCGAATACATTCGTAATCAAAAAGGACATAGAACACTTATACATTGTGAGTACAGATATCATGTAACAGACGGAAACTTAGTTCGGCAATAATGAATGACACATACATTTTTAAGTTTTTTTCTAACTACCCTCACATATTATTATAAATGTTGCCATCGAACTTTAAATTGTACCAAAATATTATTTTTAACTGTATCAAAATATTTTTTTTTTATTTGTAATACATTCATAAGTAAAAAGTACCAAAATTTTAAACATCATATTTGCACTATAATTTTAGTCCCAGGTGCGACATTTTGCGAAAGAGACATTCTGCGAAAGAGACGTTTTACGACCAGGGGACATTTTGCGAAAGAGACGTTTTGCGCCTGAGCCCCTCCAAATTCAAATCACATTATTCCCACGGGAATAATGAAATTCAGTACAATATTATTGCCCGGCTCGAACGGGGGGCAGCAATGCCTTGCTTTATTCCTTGTTTGCATGACATATAATTTGACATTTACGAGCAAGTGGTGTGAAATAGTATTTTTCACACCACCTGCTCGTAAATGTCAAATTATATGTCTGCTAACCGGCCGTAAAGCAAGGCATTGTTCCTCCCGCTCGAGCCGGGAATAATATATGTACTGAATTTCATTATTCCCGTGGGAATAATGTGATTTGAATTTGGAACCTCAAACAAAACATAGTTTGAACGAAGGACTTGAAGCAGCGGCGGCTGTCCCCCGGCAGTCCCCACTGCAACAGCTGATCGCTTGCTGAGGTGGGCACCACAGCATGCTCACGTTCGAAGGTTGTCGTACCACATCAAATTTCAAAATTCGAATTTTTTTCCTCGCAGGTGGTGTGAAAAGCAGAGTACTCACCTCAGGAATAAAGCTGCCTTTGTCTTGGGCTAACTTAAATCCCTCGCTACACTAAGGATTCTTAGCTTAATTCCCTCGTTTCACTCGGGAATTAACACTTGAACCTCCTCGCTGCGCTCCGGAGGTTCACCCCCAGAATCCTTAGTGTCGCTTCGGGATTCAATACGCCCGTGACGTAAAGCACTGCTTTATTCCCTTGGTACATAATGAGGGGTATTATACACGAGTGTGAGTTTAAAAAACGAGCGAAGCGAGTTTTGTTAATAGTATCACACGAGTGGTATAATACCTAGTTATGTACAGTTTCATACACTACTTTATCTACTCTCATTGAATACGAACATATCAAATAAAAGATAAAAATTAATTAACACTAATATTCATCCACCGAAATACAAACGTCAAAATTCCAACATTCCTATTTAAAGCGCGCGCAGCCACAGATAAAAAATGAAATAGATGTATCTATGGTCAGTAATCTGTATCATAATGAAAAAAAAAAAAAATTATAACATTGTTTTGTTAGAGAAACAGTGTTATAATTTAATTTTTTAATTTCATTACGATACTCTATGGTATAAAGTATGTCATTATAAACTCGTTTTGAGTTTTGTATTTCGAATTTTACGATATAAGAGTAGATAATAGTAGTTTATGTAACTGGTACATAATGAGGGGTATTATACACGAGTGTGACTTTAAAAAACGAGCGAAGCGAGTTTTTTAATAGTATCACACGAGTGGTATAATACTTACCTAATTATGTACAGTTTCATACACTACTTTATCTACTCTCATTGAACACGAACATATCAAATAAAACATAAAAATTAATAAAATACTAATAAACACTAATAAACATCCACCATGTCATCCACCGAAACACAAACGTCAAAATTCCAACATTCCCATCTAGAGCGCGCGCAGCCACAGATAAAAAATGAAATAGATGTATCTATGATCTGTAATCTGTATCATAATGAAAAAAAAATTTTTTATAACATTATTTTGTTAGAGAAGTAGTGTTATAATTTAATTTTTTAATTTCATTTCGATACTCTATGGTATAAAGTACGTCTTTATAAACTCGTTTTGAGTTTTGTATTTCGAATTTTACGATATGAGAGTAGATAAACTCTTTTTCACGAGCAAGTGGTGCTCGTAAATGTCAAATTATATGTCATGCAAACAAGGAATAAAGCAGGGCATTGCTGCCCCCCATTCGAGCTGGGCAATAATGTTGTACTGAATTTCATTATTCCCGTGGGAATAATGTGATTTGAATTTGGAACTTCAAATAAAACAGTATGAAAACTTTCACCAAGGAGTTGTAGAAGTAATGCCGGCCGCTGGCCGCAACAGCTGATCGCTTGCTGTGGTGCCCACTTCACGTTCGAAGGTTGTCGTACCACATCAAATTTCAAAAATCGAATTCATTTCAGTACGCTCCTCGGGAGTAAAGCTGCCTTGTCTTGGGCTAACTTGAATCCCTCGCTACACTAAGGATTCTTAACTTAATTCCCTGGTTTCACTCGGGAATTAACACTTGAACCTCCTCGCTGAGCTACGGAGGTTCACCCCCAGAATCCTTAATGTCGCTTCGGGATTCAATACGCCCGTGACGTAAGGCAATGCTTTACTCCCTTGTTGCGCAATCTACTATTGCACTTTTTTTGTGGTGGTTTTTAAGCGCGGTCAGTATTTTTTTGAAAAAGTTTTTACTTTACTTCTTTATTTTAAAATTGTGTTTTTTTGAGGAGCTCGTGGCTAAATAATTACAGCCGCACAGGCCGATCTTCCGAGTTAAGCCGCTCTTGCCGAGGTTGGTCTGTGGATGGGTGACCATCTGTCGTAGCGAGTTTCCTCCGTGCCTCGGAGAGCACGTAAAGCCTTTGGTCCCGGCTGTCATTAGTAGATCTTTGACAGTCGTTACTGGTAGAAGCTCATAAGTCTGACAGACATAACCGTACCCGTTTTCCGGAGTGTTCAGTAGATCTCAGTCTATTACTATTACTAAGGCCGCTCGCTATCACACGGACTGCACCACAACAACCGCACGCAGTTGCTATATTCAACTGCATGCAGTTGTACGTTCGACTTCGTGCAGTCATGATACCAACTGCACGCGGTCGGCTGCAGTCGAGACAAGTCAATATCAAATGTAGTAGTCGGTTACATTTTTTTTGATAATCTAAGGCTATCGTATTTCCGAGTTCGTTTACAATCTGCAGCCACCACTTTCAACCCTCAGGGGTTGAATGTGGAAACGTTTAGGGGTCGAACGCGGAAGAGGGTAGTTTAGGGGTCGAACGCGGAAGAGGGTAGAAATTATTGGTGGTTGAACGCGGAATAAACCGTATAAATCCACGAAAAATGATGGTATAATGTTTAAGATAGACATGGATCTCTGAAATTAATATCGCTCAAACAAAAAAACATTACTATGCAATTTTGGTTTTTACCTTTTCACTCTCAAACTACCTACTGAACCGATCGTCCTGAAATGCATATACCTACGTTGTCAGTAGTACAGAGACGGACATAGGGACCTTTCATCCCGAAAAACAGAAGAGAGCTGATTGGAGCTGAGCAGTTGCCGAGAAAACAATAACATACATATTATTCCAGATAGCGCCACTTATACCGAATTGTTTCTCAAATTCTAAAGCAAGCGAAGCCGCGGGCGCCTGCCGGGGTCGCGGGACTTTTCCAATTAACGTGACCCTGGAACGTAAAGGGCTATTGAAGGACACCGTGGATTTTAGTCAGTACGGGCCTGACAGTCCCTCCCGCCCTGCCCTGGGTGGTGGAGGACTCATTTGATGATTTTACCACGATAAAAAAAAGCGAAGTCGCGGGCGGGTACGCTGCAATCGCGGCAGTAAGACCCCTCTTTGAGGAGTGGCTGGATAGGCGTCACGGCGTCCTGACCTACCGCATGACGCAGATCCTCACCGGACACGGAAGTTTCGGGAGGTACAGTCGGCCAAGAAAGTGGTGTACCACCCTAAGGTTGAATATCGCTTGCAGATTCATAGGTGATAAAGATTAGTTTCGCTTGCAGATCGATCTGACAACTTCTATTGCTGTCTTTATCTGATTATTGATAACGACTATTACTGTTTGTACCGTGACAGCTGTTCTTAGTTTGAACTTGATGGAACCAATGACGTCGTAAAATCAACGGCGGGGGGCTGTAGATTTTGATGACAAAATTGTATCTACAAATTCAGAATTGTAATCAACAAGTTACATAAAATTGTAAAGGCACAAGGCGAATCCACAAACCTACAATTTCTGTAAACTTGTAATTACAATATCAATAAAAAACAAGCTAAAAATAGATTTATCCTTTTATTAAATTTCTACAATCAATTTTAAAATACTTATAACAAACAAAAACATAGCATATATAGTAATATTTAGAAGATATTGAAAATTTTTAAAAATTAGAAACCTCTAAAAGACGAGACCTCATTGAACCAACAAGCCGTGAGCAAATATCGGTTCCCCGCATTTCCTCCCAAATATAATTACAGTGACTAATAAGAGCTTGTTTGGTTCTTTCATTTTGATGCGACCATCGTTGGACCATAAGGCCCCAAAGATTTTCTATCGGGTTGAGGTCCGGCGATCTTGAGGGCCACTGAATTACCCTTACGTCAGTGTGTGAACGAAACCAGGCTCTTACGATCCTCGCATTATGAATTAACAATTATCTTGAACAAAATCAAATTGTGGCACTTCGTTCTCCGGGTAAACATTACGGACTGTCGGTAGCATTGCATTCTGAAGCACGTCGATATAATTTACAGCCGTCGCTCGAGGAGGTAGAGAACACAATTCTCCTACACCATCCGCACTCATCCAGCCCCAAATATTTACGGAAATTCGACCTCATTCTCTATTTGGAATTACATGATCATCTTTATACCGTGTTGAATTATATCGCCAAAGGTGAAGACGTCCATGCTGACTGGATTTAAACGTTTTTTCATCACAAAACACTGTATTAGACCAATCAAACTCTAAGTGCTCTCTGGCGAAGTTCAGACGAGCAAGTCTGTGAGCATCCGTCAAATATATTTTCTTGGCGTAATGCCTGTTGTGCAACCCCATGTAATGTAGATGATTCCTTATTGTTTGGGCACTCACATCGAACATCTCCGCAAAATGTTTTGTGGGCTTAAAACCATTGATTTCATATTCCCGTCTCATGAATTCTCTATCGTTATTGGAGAGTGCAGGCCGGCGACCACTTCTTCTGTGATCCAACAAACTTCCCTCCTCTCCTTCACGACGAATCCAAAAGCGGACAGAACGCCTCGATATATTCAAATTCCGGGATATCGCACTGATACTGCTTCCCTCATTAAATTGGGCAATTATTTGTGCTCTTTCGGCAATGGTCAAGTTGGCAGGCATTGAGATGATTTTATATGCAGTTGATTGAAAAATAACACGGAAAATATATCGATTTTTTGCATATATTTGACAAAATGTCAATTGTCAGTTTTCTTTTTCAAATGGAATTCGGTTGTCTATTTAAATAGTTTTTATTACTTTTGTTTGGAAACATTTCAATTGCTTTGTAGAAACTAATGTCCTTTTCATTTATACTAAAGGTTAAAATGTCATGTACTTATATGTGACATATGACGTATGAATACTAAATACATAGGTTTACGTCATGATAATGTTGTCTCTTTCAGTAATATCTTTTTATAACGAACCTTGTTGTAATTTTCGATGACCGGGAAACTAAATCAAAACTGGTACACCACTTTCTTGGCTGACCGTACCTGTGTCGGATGGGGAAGCAAGAAACGTCTGGGTGTCACCACTGCGAGGATCGCCCAGAGGCTCGGTGGAGCCTACGGTGCAGGACTGCCCCGCTTGGGCAGAGCACCCCCGTGTCCTCACGACGGCGATAGGCGGAGACCTCTCGCGCCCGGCATTGGTCATGGTCTCGACCAATGCCGCTGTTGGGCGAGATGGAATGGGAAGCGGTCGCCACTTTCTGCGAAGCAGTCATGCTCGCGAAGGAGGAGGCGGGCCGCGTGAGGGAGAAGACAGCATCCTCCCTCCACCCCAGCGCAGTGACGATCTCCGGCCACCTTAGGCGCGGGCATGCGGGCGGCGATTAATGGGCGTTTCCGGCGACTCGCTATCCGACCATGATGGACCACGCCCGGGTCGACGGACGGCGCGTTGTGTTCCACGTGCGCCTCAAAGAGTGTCAGCATGATGATGGGATGGGGCCCCCCTTCAGAGGGCCAAAGCCTGCCGGGGTCGCGGGACTCACGAATTATCGTGACCCCGGAACGTAAAGGGCTATTGAAGGACACCGTGGAGTGGACACAGTAATATTATTACCGTGCCGTGGATTTTAGTCAGTACGAGTGTCGGCCGTATCGGGGAGTGAGGCCTCCTCTCTGTGAGAGGGAGTGGGCCGTAATCCACCACGCGGGCCCAGTGCGGGTTGGTTAAATGTTGTTTAACCGTTGGGTTGAACATGGACGAGCGAGGGTAAAGGTTTTGGGGACTGAACGTAGAATAAACTGATTTTAATTCATTATCATCATTTCGGTGGCAGTTCGGTCCCAGTAGTTGTTACTTTGCTACGTATTCAATAGCTGGTTTGTTTACAAATATTAGTGCAAGCAGGAAGACAAAGCTCAATCATACAGTAGCACCTGTGGCGAGTACAAAGCGGGTGAATCATGTTAGGACAGGAGAGGTGGGCACTGCATGTGTGAGGGCAGCAGTGTGAGCGGGCAGCGGGGACGCGGTAGCTAGCATTGTGTGGGCACTTACGTACAGCGGTGAGCGAGCGAGCATGCGACTCACCTGCAACAGAAACATTTCATTATTCTAGAATGTTATTATTCAAAAAGTGAAGATCACGTCATGATCAGGCTGGAGCAAGCCGCTTCCAGCAGGTTCTATTGGAATTCTAAAGGAGGTGCTTATGTTCAGCAGTGGATCTTCTAGGGATGATATGATGAATGCCATGAGATAAGAAAACTTTGCAAGCTTTCGTAAAAAAAAATTGTGAAATAATAAGCTTAGAGATCAAGTGAACAAAAAACTGGTTGTGTTTGGGTGCGTAGATGTCATGGTAGTAGTACAGTCAGCAATATAATTAGGTGTTCAGGCAACATGCAGAGATGCATGCTATTCATGCTGTATGTCTACATTTTTTGGCTGTATACTCAGTATACTACATCATAATCTGCCTACTCTTTTCCGAACTATAAGGCTGCGTTTCCACTGACGCGAAGCGGGGCGGAGAGGAGCTTAGCGGTGCACGAATTGACCAATCAGGCAATCACTATCAGCGACTGATTAAGGGTTCTCACCGCCCTAGGCTAATTATGAAGACGCGCCCCCCGCCAGGCGTTTCACGGAGGACGGCCTAAAAAGTAGTACTCGTAACTGAGTAAATAGTAGTGTGAAAATCTTAACATGGTCAAGGTTCACTGTTTACATGGTTTACTCGCCGCCCCCATGCCGCGCCTACGGGGAGGCCGGAGATTGTCTGCCGACGTCCGTCACCGTGGGCGTCTACCACTGCGGCTTGGGTGGAACGAGGACGCTATCCTCTCCCTCACGCAGCCCGCCTCCTCCATACACAGCATGACTGCTTCGCAGAAGGAGGCGACCGCATCCCACTCCGTCTCGCCCCGCAGCATGGCTTCGACAAATGCCGGGCGCGAGAGGTGTCCGCCTATCGCCGTCGTGAGGACACAGCGGTGCTCTGCCCAAGCGTGGCAGTCCTGCACCATATGCTCCACCGTGTCCTCAGGGCGATCCTCGCAGCAGTGACAACCAGGCGTTTCTTCCCTCCTTATCAGACACAGTACCTCCTGAAACTTCCGTGTCCGGTGAGTACCAGCGTCATGTGGTAGGTCAGACCGCCCGGAGGACACGGTGGAGCATACGGTGCAGGACTGCCCTGCTTGGGCGGAGCACCGCCGTGTCCTCACGCAGGCGATAGGCGGAGACCTTTCGCGCCCGGCATTGGTCGCGGCCATGCTGCGGGGCGAGACGGAGTGGGAAGCGGTTGCCTGCTCGTTCTGCGAAGCAGTCATGCTCGCGAAGGAGCAGGCGGGCCGCGAAAGAGACAGGATACCGTCCTCCCTCCGCCCTAGACGCAGTGGTAGACGCCCACGGTGACGGGTGTCGCGGGACGATCTCCGGCCACCGTAGGCACGGGCATGCGGACGGCGAGTAAAGGGACACTTGCTGCCTGACCATGGACCATGCCCGGGTCGACGGCGCGTTGTGTTCCACGCGCGCCTCAAGGAGCGTTAGGATAATGACGGGGCCCCCCCTATAGAGGGTCACAGCCCTGCCGGGGTTGCGGGACATACGTATACCGCGACTCCGGTACACAAAGGGCTACCGAAGGACACCGTGGATTTTAGTTAGTACAAGTCTGACAGTCCCTCCCGCCCTACCCGGGGTGGGAGGACTCATTTGATGATTTTACCACGAAAAAAAAAATGTAGTAGGTCAGGACGGCGTGACTTCTTTCCAGACACTCCTCAAAGAGGGCTCTTACCGCCGCGATTGCGGCGTGCCCGATGGCATTCAACCTTAGGATGGCAAACCATTTTTTAAGCTGACCGTACATAAAGGCATCTACCTCATGCATTATAAGACCAAAACCATGACAAGTGACTGCAGGCTACCAAGTAGAAAACCAAATCTATGTCGTGTTTGACCGCGTGACTTATATTGGCTTAGTTTCTTTAGACAACTTAGTTTGCAATGCCATTGACCATGAGCGTGGTCATCTAGTGCGTGAAGTTCGACTCGAGTATTTTTGATATTTACTCTAGAGAAAAAATAAAAATTAAATATTTAAAAAAAGAGGAGAGGGCATCATAGACAAGATTTCAGCGCCCCCCCGATCCTCGCGCCCTAGGCTGCAGCCTAATTAGCCTAAGGGTTAATCAGGCCCTGATCACTATGCTCGAAATCTCCGCTCCGCTTCAATTGAAACAGCACGAGCGGGGTGGAGCAGAGCTGAGCGGATATTCATAATAAAAATATACAGCGGGACGGTGCTGTGCGGAGGACAGCGGGGCGAAACGCTTTTGCTGAAACTGGAACATTATGGAATTAAAAATACAGCTCTTGATTTACTTAAATCATACCTAAGAGTCAGACACACAAAAATATTAAAAACAGGAGAAGTGGCAAGGGGGCGTGTCGGCGACCAAGTGATATTGAGCGTTACGCTCAACTATGGAAAAAATGGCCGTCACTGCGTGTTAGTCTGTTGTCAACCGCGATCGTAAAAAAAAGCGATTATTCCGTCTTGTTCGGTGGTTTTGTGCAAAAATAGTAACCAAAACAAATATTTTAGAAGTCATGGCATCAGTTTCCACAGGTAATTACAAGTATTTTACAATATTTGTCTTAAAAATCACGAAAAACAACAAGCAGTAAAATATATTGGTCTTGTACTACTGTACTTTTGTTTTCCTACATTACTCCGACTGTATTATTTTTGCAATAAATACATTGCTCTTTTACAACCACATCATTGCATCACAGAGTGACTGAACAAGCAATGTAAAACTGACATAATGATACCTCAATCAGCCGTAATGTCGCATGGTACGGCCGCTGTCGGGCCTTACTCTTGAAATCAATCCCAATCTCGATCGTATTCCAATTCGATTCAGTTTCAATTCCAATAGGTATTCAGAAAATTGGCACTCTTGAACGAAGTCGAGATTGAGATTTGAATCGACTGCATGTTTGACTACACCTACACTGATTGTCATGGGGTGGCCATACAAATGAAAACGTTAAGTACTATCGTCAGCAAATAAGGTCATATTATAAGTTGTAACTGTTGGCATGTCATTTATGAATATCAGAAAAAATTGAGGGCCTAAAATAGTGCCTTGAGGGACACCGCAGAGAAGATTTCTAATTTCAGAAACCACTGTTTCTTCAGTTCTTGTAATTCGGGATACACTTTTTAATTCTACCATCTGTTTTCTGTCACTAAGATATGATTTGATTAATTTGTATACGTTACCTCTTACACCAAATGCATATAATTTATTCAAAAGTATTTTATGGTTAACTCTATCAAATGCTTTTGACATGTCCATGTACAACGCTATGGCAGCCGACCTAGTATCCAAATTTAAAAGGACTTTATTTTAAAAAATCAAACATTGCTGTATTATCGGATTTATTTTTTCTGAATCCGTAATTCCGTATTGACATGGGGTAAACATATTATTTTTCTCAAAATATGGGTAGAGGCAATTATATATTTTCTTTTCGAATATTTTTGAGAATATGGTTATCAAAGCAACTGGTCTGTAGTTATTAGGAGAATATTTGTTGCCTTTTTTGTGGATCGGTTTCACCACGGTCAATTTTAATTTCTTCGGAAAAATACCATGTTCTATACACAGGTTTATAATATAACTTAAAGGAGCAGCAATTAAAGTGGCTACATCCTTTACGATCTTTGTGGTGATACCGTCATAACCTACGCTATTTGTGTTCCTTAGTGAAGTTATAATTTGAATAATGTCAAGAGGATTCGATGGTGTCAAAAATATTGATTTAGTATTGAATGTCAAGTTAGAAGAATGAGATATTTTTGAGTCAGAATGATTAGTATTAATAGGATTCTTAACAATGTCAACAAAATAGTCATTAAACGTATTTGCCATAGTCTTTGGATCAGTAATTACCTCGTCATTAATTATAAGTTTTTCGATGCTCTCTTTAGGCTTGTTACATTTAGTGTTATTGGTAACAATAATAGGTACAGACGCCAGCAGGTCAACAGACCCGAATCTGTAAGATTTTACCACTCAAACATTAACCTTATATTCTCTAGTGATAAGGTTGAAATTCTATTAAAGAAATCTGACAGATTGTGGTAGCTTGATGTGCTGGCGTCTTATCCAAGGAGTGAAAGTTACAGTTAAAAAAACTGTAGGAAAAATTAAAAAAAAAAACCCAGACATGCGACCTATCTTAATTTTTTTTTTTTTGTTTTTACATACGTCCGCTCGTCTTTGTAGTCCAGAGTAAACTGGCACGGGCCCGTGAATGTGGATGCGAAGGAAGCGCGATCCCTTTGTCGCGGGACAAAATACCGACAATGATCGGGGAACAGGCGCGAACGCCCGTGAACGCCGCGAAAACCATCCACATTCTGGTTCGCGACTGTCACGTGTGTTCACGGCAATAGTCTGGAGCCGGCCGGGGAACAGGCGCGAACACCCGTGAACCCCGCGAAAACCATCCACATTCTCGTTCGCGCCTGTTCACGGGTGTTCACGGCCATAGTCTAGAGCCGGCATTAGGAATCACGTTAGACGATAAATTACAACGGGGCCCCCACATAACATGTCTAGCGGAGCGACTCAGCTCAGCCGCTTATGCTGTTAGAAACATAAGAAACTGCGCGTTTGGTTTACTTCAGCTACTTTCACAGCATTATGTCTTATGGCATTCTACTGTGGGGCCGGGCAGCTGACATTGAATCCACTTTTGTTTTGCAAAAGAGAGCCGTCAGAACAATTTACAATCTATGTCGTCGCGAATCTCTTAGGGAACTATTTAAAAAGATTAACATAATGACAGTGCCTTGTCAATTTATTTATGACTAGTGTTTGCCCGCGGCTTCGCTTGCGTTAATTTAGAATTTGAGAAACAATACGGATCGTGTAAGTGGCGCCATCTGGAATACGAACGTAATTGTTTTTTTTTTCTTGGCAACAGCAACCCTATATCCGTGTCTATACTCCTGACAACGTATATGCAAAATGTTGGGACGATCGATTCAGTAGGTAGTTTGCGTGAAAAGGTAAAAAACAAACATAGACTTGCATTTATAATATTAGTTTAGATCAACAATGTTATACGTAGGTACCTACTAGAGATGTTACGAATATTCGCATTCGCATCATGAGGATATTCGCATATTTTTAGACATTCGCATTCGCAAAATTCATGCCAATATTTTGCGAATACGAAAGACTGAAAAAATACCAATATCTGGTACTCCTTCTTCCACACACTCCATTCATTCTTATCTTTTGTCGTCCTCTCCATTCATCTTTTGTTTAATCTGCCTTTATCTCGCCATTTATCAATATTAATGTTCATCAAATCAATCACAATAATTAATCATAAATATGACCATGTTAAGATAAACGTGTTTCTGTCTGTTTTTCTTCCACTGACGACATTCTTAGAGCCACTCTTATACAGGGTGAATTGTTCAATGGGGTGTGGATGGCTAAATCTGAAACTATGAGGAATATCGAAAAACATTGAAAGGAGTCTCGAGGCCAATTTTGACGGAAACTAAAAATTCATCATGGGATTTTAGCAGAATCAGTAATCCTGGCCAGGAATCGAACCAGCTGGAGCAAGGATCAAATTCTGGTGAAGTAAAAATGCAGTTTTAGTTTTCGTCAAAATCGGCCTCGAGACTCGTTTCATAGTTTTTCGACATTCCTTTTAGTTTCATAAGGCCAACCACGCCCAGTTAAAAAAATCACCCTGCATACTTTTTCCATTCTCGTTACAGACAGCAAGTAAAAAAATTAATAAAAATAAGTTAAAAAGTTGCATTAAAAAGCGTTTCTTTTTGTATTTTCTAAATTATCAGGCGTAATTGATTTAAAACTGAATATTCGCATTCGCATTCGCGAATATTGGAATTAAATATTCGCATCCGCATTCGCGAATTTCAAAAATCAGATATTCGCAACATCACTAGTACCTACATAGGTAGTTTGCATAGGAAACGTCCCTGTTTGGGCGACATTAATTTCAAAGATCCGTGTTTATTGGTCGATATACAGTATCGTTGCAATTTGTTAACGAAATTGAACGTACGATAGCATTGCTCTTCCCCCTTCAGCATACCGCGTGATACCTAAAAAATAGCTTATTATTTAACTCGATGAGTAAAACTTATTGTCGTTTAAAACAGAATCTATGCACTGGTTTGAGCACTAATTCAAAACATAAATAAACACAAAATAATAGAAAGATTTGTTTGTTTACGAATCTTTAAAATTCCTACACAACGAAACAATAAATTACGGTGGGTTTAAATAATATCCAACTTACCTACCTACAATTTAAATCAGCGTAGATTTATCCTAGAGAACTACTGAAAAATATTAGAAAAACATAAAATTGCAAATAATATTGAAATAAAAGTATGCATAAAACTATTTTTAATTATTTGAAACTCTCACAGGATAAATAAGAACAAAAAAATAACAACAAAAAGTGAAAAAGATATCATCAAGATTTGATACTGAAACCCATTGCACGATAGGCAAGCAGGTTACTAACCAGACTGGCTGGTTCACTGACGATAGATTTCAAATACCTTTTTTTTTTTTTTTTTTTTAGGTGGTAAAATCATCAAATGAGTTCTCCCGCCCTGGGTGGGGCAGAAGGGACTGACAGACCGCTGTGCCCTCTGCTAATCAGAGGGACACGCGTTGGAGCGTCCACACGACAGGCTATTCGCATACGGGCAAAGAGACCCCTTAGGCACACAGTGCCTAAGGAAGAGTTTTTGCCCGCATCCCAGGGTGCACCGGCCCGAAAAACTGGTCTTCCCCCCGGACGTATCCGAGAGGGAACTCCAGTCCACGGGCGCACGTGGAGGTTTCCTGTCATAGCACCCCAGATTTCAAATACCTAGTGGTTCTTATGCAAATGTCAACAATGACTGAAAATCAACATATAACATTGCTAATCCCCCAAGAGGAATAGCGTAATTATACATACCCTATAATTGAAGCGCAGTTTAATGAATATTTGAGGAAAAATGGAATAAAAAATATCCAGTGGTTTAGCTTCCAACTCAAAACATACATTAGCGTAATAATACTTAGCCTATTAACAGAAGCATATATTATTAGGAAAATTAAAAACTTTTTAAAACATTTAATATTTTCAATTTTTTTTTAACATTTGAAAAAGTGTTAAATATACAGGGTGAATTTTTCAACTGGGCGTGGATTTTCAAAGATTTTCTTTGGAAAGAAAAATTCGAACCGCGGACAGGATTCGAACCTGCGACCTTCGGATTCAGTACATCCGACGCTCATTTCCAACCGAGCCACGGAGGATAGTAACCGCCACGGCGAATTCTTCCTTCCATTTGGGCGTGGATGGCTATATCTTTAACTAAGAGGAATATCGAAAAACGTTGAATAGTCTCGAGACCGATTTTGACTAAAACTAAAGCTTCATCATTGGATTTTAGTAAAATCAATTATCCTGTCCAGAAACCAAAACCGCTGATTTTGGAAAAAAAATCACACCTGTATTATTACAGCATTCGATAGTGTTAGTAAGGATCAAATTCTGGGGAGTAATAAAATACGGCAAACTTATGGAAATAGCCGATTTTTAAGAAATTGCTATTCTTCTATGTTATTTAACTTGTTCTGAGCTATAATCTATTCGAAATTATAAAAATTTTGTGTTTTTTCGATTTCGTTTGATCCATACATTTTTGCCCACCCTGTACGCGTATAGTTTTCAGCCGACCTCAACAGTCCACGTCATGCGCCATCTGGTTGCTAACGACAACAACTCGCGATGTGCGTCTACATGCTGAATTTTTCAACTGGGCGTCGGCGTCGATGGCTATATCCGAAACTATGAGGAACATCGAAAAATGTTGAAAGGAGTCTCGAGGCCGATTTTGGTGAAACCTAAAAGTAAAACGTAAATGGGATTTTAGAAAATTCTATAATCTTGGCCAGGAATCGAACCTGCTGATTCTGGAAAATAATAAATACAGCCTGTATTATTACACCATTCGATAGTGTTGCTAATAAGGATCAAATTCTGTGAAGTAATTATATACGACTTATTAAGGAAATACCAGATATTTATAAAATTGCCATTTTATTACTTTACTTCTACTGAGCCATAATTTATTATCCATTTTATTGTTTCACTGGATTTGACAATGATATTTATTATAAATGAATAGATACCTACGTTAACTACACGACAATCTATCTTCAAAAACGGCACACTAACGCACACATGAATAACTAAATATTGCAATAGCACACTAAATCACGATTAGGCGCTAAAGTAGGATGGCATCGCAAGTGAAAAAGAGACAAATATAATTTTCATCCCATCTATTCGAAAAGGACGACTTGGTTCGCCTTTAAGTGCACCCAAAAGTGGTGTTTTCTCTATGAAAATTTTAGCGGGCAGTAATGAGTTTTTCATCCTCTTTTTAAGTAAATAAGTTCGCCGCAAAGAACATTGCCGCCCACTTTTTGAATTTGGAACATCTTAGTGTTCAGCGCCAAAGAAATCGAACGCAAATGTTGTTTGAATGAAGACTGGCTGGTACGAAGGCCCATAGTCATGTCGGTCGTCGCTGGCTGAATAAAAAAAAAACAATTTAAAACCGCGCGAACTACAGCCCGCGTTTTCGTCAATTTCACGGATTGTTAGAAACAATTGTCATAACAATTTTATTGTCTTTGTTCGATTTTCTTTCTTTTTTTTTTTTTCCTAGCCTGCTCTGTCCCACTCCTGGGCAAAGGCTTCCCTCCACTCCTTCCATCCTTCACGACTCTGTGCCTCCTCTTTCCAATTCGGGCAGAATCTGTCCAGTTCGTCCCGCCATCTCCTGCGTGGTCTGCCACGACCTCGCTTCACTATCTCAGGGTACCAGTATTGTGTTATTTTGGCCCACAGTTCGTCTGGCATGCGGCAGACATGTCCTGCCCAGTCCCACTTCAGTTGGGCAGCCTTCTGAGCTACGTCAGCTATATTTGTTTTGGAGCGCAATATTGTGTTTCGTACTCGGTCCGTTAATTTAACACCTAGTATACTGCGCTCCATTGCTCGTTGGCAAACCTTGAGTTTGGACTTCTGGATGTCAGTCAAAGACCAAGTTTGTGCACCGTAGGTTAAGATGGGGAGAATACACATGTCCATGAGTTTACGTTTCAGTGCTATTGGCAACTCACCCTTGTACAGTTACTTCATGGACCAGTAGCTCTTCCAGGCGTTTTCCGTCCGTCTCGCGACTTCTTTGTCTTGTCTCGCTTGGAAAGAGACTACTTGGCCCAAGTAAAGGTATTCCTGGACATGTTGTATTGTCTCCCCATCTACTTTTATTATTTTTGGTGTTTCATTACACATAACTTTGGTCTTCGACATATTCATCTTCAGTCCAACCTCAAGGCTTGCATCGCTGAGATCTTGTAGCATCCGCTGGAGTTCTGTGGCTGAGGATGCAAACAGGACAATGTCGTCTGCAAAACGGAGATTTGTCAGTCTCTTCTCACCGAGAAGAATGCCCCTTTCTCTCCAATTGGCTGCCAACTTCTTAAATACTTCTTCGAGGGTACTGGTGAATAATTTAGGAGACAGTGGGTCACCCTGTTTGACCCCTTTTTCAATTTTAAATTTTGGACCTGTGGTTTGTAATTTAATTGCAGCTGTACTATTTCTGTAAATGTGGCGTAGAAGATGTATGTAGGTGGGATCAATGTTCTGTTTGTATAATGCATCAAAAATGGCCGTATGTTATTTATTTGTTATTTTTTAGTTGTTAGTTTTATTAAATAATAATACTACAATAAAATATGAGGCGCTTTTTATTTTCTCATAGTGGGTGATGAAAAGTAGAGTGTATTACTCGGGTGCAAAATATATTTTTGGCTCGGGCGTCGTACTTTGAATCCCTCGCTACGTTCAGGATTCTACTAAAGAATCCCTCGCTACGCTCAGGATTCTACTGTAGAATCCCTCACTTTGCTCTGGATTTAAAATAGCGCCCTCGCCGTAAATATATTACTTTGCTCCCTTGTCATACAATCTACTATTTACGCGATGTTCGGTAATGAAATCTATCTCTGTTGCACTCTTTCTTTTTTGACGCCATATTTTAGAAACGTAATGTTTGATTTGTGAAAATATTAAGCTAAATAGTATATTTACGAATTATACGTTTGCCTTGTGTGGAATAGCTCAGGTACCATTTCAGCGGGTGCCCAATGTGGAATACGTCGGTACCCTATGCGCGAGTCCGGCTCGCACTTGGCAGGTTTATCACAGCTAGGAGGCTTTGCAATCACATGAAGGAGGAGGCGCTCCGTGGCATGGCCTCACACGGACACTGGTTAACAAGTTCTAGCTGTTAACGCCTGATTTTTTTTCTCGAGTTTACCAGTAAGAAGGAAACAGAAATTGAAAAAAAAAAAAAACAAAAAACCATAGGTACTCGAGTCCATACCAGCGTGATTATATTTAACCGACTTCAAAAAAAAAAGTAGGTTCTCAGTTCGACCTGTATGTATGTATGTATGTATGTATGTATGTATGTATGTATGTATGTTTGTCCGCGATTATCTCGCGTTTAGCTGAACGGATTTTGATGCAGTTTTCAGGAAAGTGTTCATTACATTCTGGAGAAGGTTTTAGTATATAACACTAATAGATATCCCGTGACGTTGCCCGCGTGGATCCGTTTTCCTTACTTGGATCGTAGATTTTCAGGGACGATTGCATGTTTGTCCGCGATTATCTCGTGTTTGGCTGAACGGATTTTGATGCAGTTTTCAGGAAAGTGTTCATTACATTCTGGAGAAGGTTTTAGTATATAACACTAATAGATATCCCGTGACGTTGCCCGCGTGGATCCGTTTTCCTTACTTGGATCGTAGATTTTCAGGGACGATTGCATGTTTGTCCGCGATTAACTCGCGTTTGGCTGAACCGATTTTTATGCAGTTTTCAGAAAAGTGTTTGTTACATTCTGGGGAAGGTTTCAGTATATAATAATAACGGATATCTCGTGAAGTTGCCCGCATAGATCCGTTTTTGTTGCTTAATAGGATTGTAGATTTTCAAAGAAGCCGATTTTATGAAGACTTTTTTTTTTGGAATATCTCAACTAAAAAGGGAAAAATAAAAAACTTTTTAAAAAAAAGGGAACCGACTTCAAAACCAAACACAAAAAAACTATAAAATAACTTTTCTTTCGGAAGTCGGTGGCCATATCTCAATGAAATAAAAAAAACAGCCACCGACTTCCGAAAGAAAAGTTATTTTATAGTTTTTTTGTGTTTGGTTTTGAAGTCGGTTCCCTTTTTTTTAAAAAGTTTTTTATGCACACTGTTTAGGTTTCGTGTACAGATTGCTTGAGTCAGACAGGCATTCTGTACATCGTGGCTTCGTGATGGGTCCGTTTTCAACTCGTTTCTAGATCTCAAAATATCGAATCGCCTATGTCAGCACCAGATTGAAATCTCTATTTACGACGATTCTGTTTTGAACTGCTGAATGGTGTCCGAGTTGTTTTGATAAAGCGGCTAATGTGTTGTGTCGGCGCGCAAGTGGCACAATTAGTGGCGCGGCGGAGTCAAGTGGAGGCAATCAGTGCGCACTGCTTCACAATCTGTGGTCGTGCACGCGAGCAGCGCCGCGCGGGACAGCGGCGCGGCGGCGGCGGCGCGGCGCTGCAGCCACAGGCACTTTGAGATCTTCCTAGCGCCGATTTGAGGTTGTCTAGGTACCTTTGTGCTGGATGGAGATCACAAGTGGCTGCGGTCACACCGTCACGCCGAATAACTAGAAGGATTAACTTGTGTCGAGCAGCTGTCCAGGGTAACGGGCCCGCGCGGGCATGAGGACGGTGAGTAATGAGTCACCGATTATTGACCATGCATGGATCGACGGCTTCAAGAGGGCAAAACCTGCCGGGGTCGCGGTACTGTGACTGTCTCGTCAGGTAACTGTGACCCTGGAACGTAAAAGGCTATCGAAGCATCACCCCTTAATGGGCCCCGCTCTACCTTTGTAGTCATACTCATACCGCGCTACATCGCAGATAGGAACCTCGTCTCTCAATTTCAGCAATGGGAACATTGGGAACATTATAGGCTGTTTCTAATCAGCATGAGACGTGTTTGTAGCAGAAAATTAATAGAAACTCATAACTATGAAGACCATGCAGATTTAACTGAAGGTTATAATTAACATAGTAATAAGTGGCGTGTGACGTCACGCAGGTGAAGTGAGTGATATCACGATAAGCGCGGCTCTGTGTGGCTCTGTGCCGCGATGCCGTGGCGCTGCCGAAGTAGGCCGATGTAATCACCGTCGCTACGTCAACACGCGGAAACAACAAACGGCTACAAACCGGTATTGTTACTCATTTTTACATTAATCATTTACATAAGAAACAAATATGGCGCCCATTCGCCACTGCGCATCGATTCATTTCTGTTAATCAAGCGAGATAGCCTTGTTTGTAATAAGACTACACAATGCTTGCACCACACTACTAGTTTGCTCACACTCTTGAAAGCTAACTTGGATTAAAAGACAAACATAAAACATAGGTATACACATAGTTTTTGTTTAGGTAAGTAATAAAACGTATTTGAGTGCAGATCACACTTTTGTTGTACCTCATAGGCCAAAAGACAGGGACACACCTGCAGAAGCACGACACTGTGTCGTCGATGTCGAGCGGCAACATCGGCGGGGCCGGGCTGGGAGCGGGCGAAGGTGGCACGCTGCGGTACTTGACGTGCAGCACGCGCCGCGCAGCGCGCGCGCCGCTGCGCCGCAGTATGCCTACGGGCCAGCGCGCGCCTGATCGCCCGCCGCTATCCTCGCAGCCGCCGCCGCCGGCAGAGCTCATCCTGCGCACCCACGCCTCCACCACCATGCACGCCGCCACTCACTGCACCAGATTCACTGACACCGTCACACCGTTACTCCGCCACCGCGGAGAACGATACAATCCGCGAGCGGCTCCGCGATGTAAAAGTCTATGGCGAAAAAAACGGCGCTCACGCTTGCGCACAGCGACCGACTGAGACGGCGGCGGCGAGAGGACGCGCCGGCGCCGCGCGGTGACATCACGCCTTATCAGCACACCTGTGAGCGCGGGGACACACCGACACCGCCAGCACTTCGCCGACATCACACGCCAAACAACGCTCTGTTTACACTGCCCAACGTACTGCCAACTCCAAACATGATTGCCCTGACGTTAACAGTTTTTAATTATCATGGATTAAGTGAAACAAAGCATAATACCAGGAAGATTTCAATCGGAAGCGGAAGAGGTGATACGGCGCCCTACAACTAACGTTCAAAGCTTCGCAAAAACAAAAAAAATTATTTATTATAATTATCCAATATTATACATATACAGGGTGTCCCGTTCCTAGATGAGGCTGGCGCAAGACCGTGGACCTTGGCACAAAAAGTGTTTTCCTTTTCCAAAATCAGTGGGTTCGATTCCTGGCCAGGATTATTGAATTTTCTAAAGTCCAATGAAGTTTTAGTTTTCGTCAAAATCGGCCTGTAGACTCCTTTCAAAGTTTTCTTGATCCTTTTGGAAATAGCCATCCACGGCCAGTTCAAAAATTCACTCTGTATTTACAAATAATGCAATACTTGTACATTTGTACATACAGAATGGAGTTTTCAATGTTTATGATTTTTAAACAAAATTGATTTCCATAAAAATGGTTAAGGTCGGTTAGCCTTTTAAGGTAGAAGACATAATATTTGCTGTGGCGGACTTTTTAAAGAACTTTTGATTTTGAGCAATTCCGTGACTTACTTCATTTTTGCATAACTTAAACCGTTTAACGCAGCACATGCAACAGAAGCTCTCGAAAGGAAGAACATTTTTCATTGCTGCTCGCTCCTATTGATCATAACGTGATGTTAAGCCTTCCGCTTTTTAAATAAATGGACTATGCATCACAAAAATGTTTTTTCAATTCGAACCAGTAGTTCCTGAGATCAGGATGTTCAACTAAACAAAGTCTTCTGCATTATAAATTGCAAACCATAAAAAACCAAAACTTAAATATTTATTCGAGCCAAAGAATTCTGTTTTAAAATTATGAATGCATTACTTAACACATTATGATATTCAGTTATATTGGAAGTCTCCCACTTGTTGAGTTTCTCTTGAATTGTGTGTGGATTTGAAACAATAAAAAACTCACATGCACAAACACCCAAGGTCATACAAATATTGAAATCGAACCTGCAACACCCAACACAGCAGTAAATAGATCAGCCACTGCATCGACTGTGCCATCATTTTAAAAGCAGTTCATCGACTGGCCTGTTGGTCTAGTGGTTAGTGACCCTGACTGCTATGCCGGAGGTCGTGGGTTCGATTCCCACCCATGACAAATGTTTGTGTGATGAGCACGATCATTTGTTCTGTGTCTGGGTGTAATTTATCTATAATATGTATGTATTTAGAAATATATAAGTATGTTTATCAGTTGTCTAGTACCCATAACACAAGCTCTGCTTAGCTTGGGACTAGATGGCGTTGTGTGATAGTTGTGGATTATTATTATTATTATTATTATCTCTTTATCCCTCTGTAGTATCTGCAGGAAGTCTGATAACCTAATTCTAAAGTTTCTGGACGCATTTGTCTACTTTATTAATGTTGCCCCATACTAAGAATCCCTCTTGTATTGCGGATGCGATAACAAACATATAAATTTGCTTTCAGTATGTTTAAATACTTGTATCCTTTAATTTATAACAAACCATAGTTTTAACTTATATTTCATCTATCTGTAAATTCACGGCGGTCACATACATTACCTAGCCACCTTGTTCTTCGAAAGCCTTAAACTTAACAATGTTTTTTTGTCTTTTTACAGACTTAAAAAAAAAGGAGGTTATCAATTTTCATAAGTGCCCAGTTTTCTTACATGTTAGTCTATATCAGCATCTGAACAAATGTGCCAAATTACAAAAGTGTATGTATGTATGTTTTTGTTCGCATGTCTCCGGAACTCCAAGTCCGATTAGAATAATTCTTTTCTTGTTGTACAGTCACGAGCAATAGTATGCATACCACTAAGCAGTTTTCAAAAGCGATTTTCTGCTACCATAATGATTAAACTTTTGCCTATTCATTAGACTTCTATTTTGGAAGCCATACTATTATGAAATAAGTCTTATTTTAAAGTGGAAACTAGTATTTCAAGAGTAATTTGCGTTAGAATTTTGTTAAGTGTATACATGTTATTGCTCGTGACTGTACTAGGTATTGTTCAACTTAGGGAATACTAAAAGTTCCATCAAAATTGGTTCAGTAGTTTTTGAGATAGGGAATTTTTTTGCTTATTGTGTTCATGGGCGATGTTATTATCGGTGTCACGTTACAAACTTATAGTAGGTAGACTTGTAAGAAAATTATGTATCTGACAAGAATTTGGGTTGTATATTTAAACAAAAAAAAAAAACAAAATATACCTAAAAAAAAAACTTTTACAAAAAAAGTAACCGACTTCAAAAGCAACCTCAAAAAAGGCATAAAATAACCCACATTTTCTTTCGGAAGTCGGTGGCAAAAAAGTCAACAGTTAATTTAAAAAAACAAAGCCACCGACTTCGGAAAGAAAAGTTAATAAGTGGGTTATTTTATGCTTTTTTTTTTATATCAGTACCAAACTCCTATCAGATAGGTATAAAACAAAAACAATATTGTCACGTAATTAAAAGAGTGACTTGAAGAGTTTTAAGGGTAGTCATGAACTTTCTTACTCTGGTTCTTCTCCATAGAAATGACCAAACCATGCAGATTAACAGTGTTTGATGAGTGCACTAGTGGGCCTGTGTGAAATGAAATATGTACATATTTGGCTTTTTCGAGTTTTAATAATTTGGGAAGTGTCAGTCACCAAGTGCACACTTATGCCATATAACAATTTATTGACAATTCGGATAACATTTGTGAATACATCACTTGTAATGAGTAAAACATGCAAGAAGTTCCAAATGTTAGAAATTGTGAAAGGAGCGCAGTGAACAACAAGTTTCATCTGAACAATGGCGTGCGGCCACTCACCCCATGAACCAGTCGACAGTGTC
Organism: Agrotis clavis; assembly: GCA_954870645.1. Taxonomy (NCBI): domain Eukaryota; kingdom Metazoa; phylum Arthropoda; class Insecta; order Lepidoptera; family Noctuidae; genus Agrotis; species Agrotis clavis. The sequence goes on along the minus strand of OX940927.1, from coordinate 27,066,449 downwards.
GCGCAGGTACTCCGGTAGTCGCTCCAGCTTGACGGATTTCCTCCGGCTTGCTTCTCAACCAAAAATAACAGCACTGAGCAATTGTCTTTATAAGTCCGCGCCTTAGCCGCACACAATCACTAGCTGTTGTTTCATCACACTGCGCGATGATAACCGACAGATTACAACTAACTGTACTCTTTGGATGAGTTGAAATCTGATGTTATGTAGAGCGTGTCGCCGTCGCAAAACCCTATCATTGAAAATCTTCAATTATATGATCAAAGCAGCTGAGCCATAATCGCCATATTGCGCAACATAAATGATTTATTTTTAGAAAATATTGTTCGCCACCTTATTACATTCAACGAAACGTTTTATTCTACAAAGCTAACTTGATCTGTTTTTAAAGATAGTAGTTGATAGTTTCTGTTACAAACTGAAACATCAAACAGACAAACACCAATGAAATGATACACAAAAAAAAACAGAGAAGAAAAAATGGACAAAAACTAACATTCGCTCCAAATAGTTTGCACTAGCAACACTTTAACTTCTGTCAAATGGTCACTGGATTACACACTTCCCAAAGCTCGACTGTGAAATATTTGTTTGTCTCTTTCTTTCTAATGCAGTAATCATATTTGAGAAAAGAGACAACAATATTTCAGTTGTTGCTCAAAATGGAAATATTTTGTTGGCATATTTGCCTACGAAACAGAAACGTGCCGGTTTCACCATTTATTGTTACGAGCTTTGTGGTAGGTCTGCTGTCAAACAGTTGTTTACTTTTTGTTGAATTTAGATTTTTTAGTAAATTACGGAGTGTTTTCTTATAAAAGTGCGTGTTACAATTAAAAAAACTGTAATTCAACATGCCTGAATGTTCCATTGTGTCTTGTCGTGCCAGAAAAAAGAAAAATCAGCCTAAATAGACTTTGCACAGGTTAGTAACAGTTTTTCATGCAAAACTACATGAATTAGAACAATTTCGGTGAAGAAATCGCTAAGTGATCATTTTTTCATGGTTAGAGAATTACTATTTGGGTTTATTTCCGTCCTACAGACAATATTTTTCATTTTATATTTTCGTTCGCTTGTTTACAATAATAATAGTGTTGTGCCGTTCTGTAATAGTTCCCGATACTAGTGCCTTCGTTACACTGAAACTGTTACCAAATTTTAATGATATTAAATTGACTAGCTTCCGCCCGCGGCTTCGCCCGCGTGGTGTTTTGATAAAAAGTAGCTTATGTTGTTTTTCAGATTTCAGACTATCCATACATATCCAATTTTGTAACAAACGGATCAGCAAATTAGCCGTGAAACAAACATTTACACAGTTATAGTAAATTAATTTGAATATTGTTACGTCGATCGAATTGCGAGACCTACTATAATCTTCTCGAAAGTTCCACAAGGTTCTCGACAATTCTACTAAAGATCGGTCAGGAAATTTCTAGAAAATTCTACCCTGTTCTAGATGTTTCGAGATGGTTCTGGAATGTTCCAGAAGGTATGGGACTATGTCGAAGTCTATGGATGTTTCCAGAACATTCGACCACCTTCTAGAAACATCTAGTGGGTCCGGCCGGGGTATAAAAAGGGCGTCGATCACCAACCTGAGTCAGTCTGGTTTTGACTACGATCGAGGCGACTCGAAGTGAACAAGCGATCTCTAAGTGACTTTTACGTGTGATTAAGAGTGTGTATAAGTGTTTAAGTGTTGAGTAGTGTTAAGTGTTTATTTTAGTTTGTGATTCGTGTGTGATTAAAGTTTATTTGGTTTTAATTGGTGTTAATTAATTTATCCCAATACCCAGCTCGTAACATTTGGTGTCAGAAGTGAGGGATAAAATGCCGATTTTACCAAAGGACGACACGGACGGTATTCGTACCAGGAGTCAGCGCCAGCAAGACATGGACCAGAGGCGGTTTGGAGGTTCCCCGATACAGACGCCGGGTGGTGCTCAGCCTACGACGGAACCAGCCGCTGGTCCATCTGCAGTCTCTTCAGCACCAGCGGGTCCAGACCTGTCTGCGCTTATGGCGCTTCTGCAGGAGCAGGCTCGCCGCCAGGAGGAGCAGGCTCGACGCCTGGAAGAGCAGCTACAAAAGGACAAGGAGGAGCAAGCCCGCCGCCAGGAGGAGCAAGCCCGCCGCCAGGAGGAGCAGGCTCGCCGCCTGGAAGAACAGCTACAAAAGGATAAGGAGGAGCAGGCCCGCCGCCAGGAGGAGCAAGCCCGCCGCCAGGAGGAGCAAGCCCGCCGCCAGGAGGAGCAGGCTCGCCGCCTGGAAGAACAGCTACAAAAGGATAAGGAGGAGCAGGCCCGCCGCCAGGAGGAACAGTCTCGCCGCCTGGAAGAACAGCTACAAAAGGATAAGGAGGAGCAGGCCCGCCGCCAAGAAGAGCAGATGTTCCTGATAAAAGACCTGCACTCGACATTTGGCAAGGAGCTCAAAGTGGTTAAAGAGCAAGTCAATCAGCACGAGAACCGCATCTCTGAAGCTGAGGTCCAAATTGCCGGGGTGAAAAAGGCTTTGGGTGAACTTCGGTCTGGAGACGGGGTTGTGTGTCCAGTGATTGCTGCACCTTCGGCACGAGGGTTTAAGGTGCCACCATTCGACGGAACATCTTCATGGTCGGCATACAGGATGCAGTTTGAGGCCGTTATGAAGGCGAATGGGTGGACGAAAGAGCAAGCAATGACCGCGCTCACCTTAGGCCTACGAGACCAGGCCCTGACCGTACTTGAGGCTCTTGGCAAGGATGTGACTTACGATCAGCTGCTGGAAGCGTTGGAATCCAGGTACGGCGACGCGCACTTGGAGCACGTATTTCGCGCTAAGCTAAAGGATCGTGTTCAACGTAGTGCTGAGGGCCTACAGCAGTGGGCCCTGGAAATTGAAAAAATGGTCCGAAAGGCATACCAGTCTGCTCCTGCCCTGATCAATGGTAATCTCGTACAGGCATTCGTCGACGGAATACGTGACTTGGAAGTCAGAGCCGCCGTAAGACTTGGGCATCACGAAACATTAAAGGACGCCTTGGCTCATGCGTTGGAAGTAGAAGCAGTGAGGCAAGATCATCGCACGCATCGCGTCAGAGAAGTTGTGGAATCACCTGTACGCGACCGACCACAAGGGTACAGTCCCAGGTGCTATACTTGTGGGGAAAAAGGTCATCTTCGGTCCAGCTGTCCCAAGCGAAATACACCAAGGGAAGATCAACCCCAGCAGGGAAGAGGGACCGATAAGACTGCCCAGCAACAGCAGGGAAACGAGTAAACGCCAGGACTGAGGGGCGGGTGCTGGCTGGTATGGAAAGAGCCCCGAGGATCTCGATCTCACAGGCCCATGACGGAAACAGCCTGATCATCAAAGGTGAAGTCAACGGAAAACCATGCAAATTGACACTCGATACAGGAGCTTCTCACACGGTCGTCAATTCAAACCTAGCAAGTCGGTTCCTTGGGGACTTCTTCAACAACCACGACCGCATACAATTACTGACAGCTACCGGTCAGCACATAACCGTCCGAGGCAAGAAGGAGGTGAAGTTAAAACTAGGTCATAAAGCATATTGGCATAATGTCATCGTGGCCGACATAGTAGACGATTGCATCTTGGGCTTGGACTTTATGAGGAAATATCGTTGTGAGATCGATGTTGATCGAGGAGTGTTGAAATGTGGTAAAGAAGAGATCTTAATGGAAAGTACACCGTCAGAAAAAGTGCTTCGCTTGAAATTTGACGTGTCAACACTTCTGGAAAACTGCGATCTAACTGGAGTAGAAATGGATAAGGCTAAGAAAACGTTACTCCAGTATGCCGACATGTTCTCTACAGATGATGCTGACATAGGTAGAACAGGACTGGTTCAGCACAAAATTAACACTGGCAATGAGTTACCAATCCGACAACGACCAAGAAGGGTGCCGGTTGCTCGCGAAAAGGAAGTGAAGGAGATGATTGAGCGCATGGTGAAGAACAGTTTTATAGAGCCTTCATCTAGCCCGTGGTGTTCTCCTGTGGTCCTAGTGAAGAAAAAAGACGGCAACACGCGGTTTTGTGTGGATTATCGACGGCTAAACGACGTCACGAAAAAAGACAGTTATCCACTGCCTAGGATCGATGACACATTGGATACGCTGACAGGAATGAGGTGGTTCACAACGTTAGACCTGAAAAGCGGCTACTGGCAAGTGGAAATAGACCCTAAAGACAAGGAGAAAACTGCATTTTCCACAGGAAAGGGTCTATGGCAGTTTAAAGTCATGCCATTTGGATTGTGCAATGCCCCTGCGACATTTGAAAGGTTGATGGAGCAAGTACTTGCTGGATTGATCGGAGACGCATGTCTTGTCTATTTGGATGACATCATCATCGTGGGCCGAACATTTGAAGATCACCTTCAAAACCTAATTAAAGTGCTGTCGAAAATCCGGACGGCAAATCTTAAGTTAAGCCCGGAAAAGTGTTCATTTTTCAGGAGACAAGTGAACTTTTTAGGACACATAGTTTCGGAGGAAGGTGTTCAGACAGACCCGGAGAAAATCGTCGCCGTCAAGGAATGGCCAGTTCCGAAAGACAAGACGGAGGTCAGAGCATTTTTAGGTTTATGCTCCTACTATCGACGGTTTGTCAAGAATTTTGCTGACATTGCAAAACCCCTACACAAACTTACTGAGGAGAAGCAACAATTCTGTTGGGACGAGAACTGTGACATCGCATTCCAGGAATTAAAGAGACGTCTGTGCAATTCACCCATTCTTGACTATCCTGACACTGAAAATGACTTCATAGTTGACACAGACGCAAGTAATACTGGAATTGGTGGCGTGTTGTCTCAACGGAAAGGAAATCAGGAAGTTGTTATAGCTTACTACAGCAAATCTCTATCGAAACCGGAAAGAAATTACTGCGTTACGAGAAGGGAATTACTTGCCGTAGTAAAGACTTTGCAGCACTTCAGTAAGTATCTGCTGGGACGAAAATTCTTATTGCGAACGGACCATGCCGCATTAAAGTGGCTATTGCAATTCAAGAATCCAGAGGGACAGGTGGCGAGGTGGATTGAGCTACTACAAGAGTTCGACTTCGTAACTGAACATCGCAGTGGGAGGGCACATGGTAACGCAGATGCACTGTCTAGAAGACCTTGCCCTGAAGACTGTAAGCACTGCAACAGGCAAGAGGCCAAGGAGGTTGTGCCTGTAAGAATGCTAAGAACGGATATCAGTAACGAATGGAAGGAAACCTTACAGCATGCTCAGCAAAATGACGCAGACATTAAACCAATTTTTGACTGGATTAAAGCTGGTGCTCCTAAACCCAAGTGGAGTGATGTAGCTGCGATGAGTTCCATCACTAAGAGTTATTGGGCGCAATGGAAAAGCTTGGTTATCCAGGAAGGAGTCTTGTGCCGTAAATGGGAAAACGCTCGAGGAGACCACTGTCACTTACAAATGGTTGTCCCCAAAGCCAAAGTACCGGATGTGTTGCGGCTCTACCACGACGGATGTTCAGGTGGACATATGGGTGTAAAAAGGACCCTACTAAAAATACGTGAGCGATTTTACTGGATCCATTGTCGTGAAGATGTGGAGGACTGGTGTCGGAAATGTACCAGTTGTGCGGCTGTGAAGGGACCCCAGACACGCAGCAGAGGTGCTTTGCAGATATACAACGTTGGAGCCCCGTGGGAACGGATAGCACTAGACGTGGCAGGACCATTTCCAGAAAGTGAAAACGGTAACAAGTACTTCATGGTTGTCATGGATTACTTCACAAAGTGGCCAGAAGTCTTCGCCATTCCTAACCAGGAAGCTACAACAGTCGCAGATAAATTGGTTCAGGAGGTCTTCTGTCGTTTTGGAGTACCCTTGGAAATACACAGCGACCAAGGAAGGAATTTTGAATCACAAGTATTCCAGGAGACTTGTCGGCTGATGGGTACTCACAAGACTAGAACGACTTCCTACCATCCACAATCTGATGGAATGGTGGAGCGTTTCAACCAAACGTTGGAGAGATATCTGGCAAAGGTTGTGGATAGCAGGCAAAGAGATTGGGATAAGCACATACAGCCATTTCTTCTGTCATACCGTAGTGCAGTTCACGAAAGTACAGCTGTGACACCAGCCTTCGCGAACTTTGGAAGGGAATTACGGTTGCCTGCTGATTTGATCACCGGAACCCCTCCTGATGTTCCACGCAGTGTAACTGATTATGCAAATGACTTGCGTAACAAGTTGAATGATGTGTATGAGCATATCAGACAATCCGGCCAACAAATGTCTGAGAAGATGAAGACCCGATACGACCGGAAGACAAACAATGGAGGTTTCGACGAGGGGTCACTTGTGTGGTTACATAACCCAGTGCGTAGCAAAGGGAAGTCTCCTAAATTACAAGCAAAATGGGAAGGACCATACCGAGTCGTGACCAGGATTAACGACGTCACCTACCGGATACAAAAGGGTCTACGTGGCGCGCCCAAGATTGTCCATGTTGACCGTTTGGCGCGATATAACGGGACTAACGATGCTCGGGACGAGCATGTCTAAGGAGGGGGCAGTGTTACGTCGATCGAATTGCGAGACCTACTATAATCTTCTCGAAAGTTCCACAAGGTTCTCGACAATTCTACTAAAGATCGGTCAGGAAATTTCTAGAAAATTCTACCCTGTTCTAGATGTTTCGAGATGGTTCTGGAATGTTCCAGAAGGTATGGGACTATGTCGAAGTCTATGGATGTTTCCAGAACATTCGACCACCTTCTAGAAACATCTAGTGGGTCCGGCCGGGGTATAAAAAGGGCGTCGATCACCAACCTGAGTCAGTCTGGTTTTGACTACGATCGAGGCGACTCGAAGTGAACAAGCGATCTCTAAGTGACTTTTACGTGTGATTAAGAGTGTGTATAAGTGTTTAAGTGTTGAGTAGTGTTAAGTGTTTATTTTAGTTTGTGATTCGTGTGTGATTAAAGTTTATTTGGTTTTAATTGGTGTTAATTAATTTATCCCAATACCCAGCTCGTAACAATATTAAGGATTATATTAATGGAACGGTATAGATTTGGGTATAGCATTTGGTTAAATAAAAGAGAGTAGGTATGTTTAAAAAAATTATAAAATATCTGTTTACAGTAGGTATAAGGTACCTATGTATTCCATTAAGTGGCAGAAAGTACCCAGGAAAATTTATTGGTCCCTTATGTCCAAGAGACACTTCCAGGGGCCAGCATCACGTTGTGTACAAAAATATTTTAAAATGATACGAAACAATAAAATAATTTTACTGGATCGAAAAATGTAATTCTCTGTAGCGCAAATTTCTCTCATCGCATGCGTCCGACAATGATGTCTGCCCTCACGTGTCTGCCCGTTCGGGTAGGCATAGTTAGATTCGTGCGCTCCCCCACTACACGACAGCGCCGTATGTTGCCTGCCGCCACACTTCGGCGAATGTGCGCGACGGCGACCGACGACCGACGGGCAGCGGCGGCGATGCAGAGTCCTATTCGTTAAAAGGAACTTTAACTTCAAAAGCCAATTTTTTTTAACTTGATACACCCAAAACTTCTAAATATGATGTTCCTAGGTTCAGTGGTTAAAATTTGGGAACTATATTTTTTGTCACCAAAATTTATATTTGTCATCAAGTTGTATCACCTAATAAATAGATCTATCGCCACGAAATATTTTCGTTCTCAGATAAACAAAGAGTGTTCCCAGATATGAATTACCAAATTATTGTTAATACTAGCTGTGCCCGCGACTTCGTTCGCGTGGATGCCGGAACTCATCAATGTATTGTTTAGTGCGAAGCGCTGTTGGAGGATACCGATACAAATCATTTTCTTTATGCTTTTTTTAGCGTTATAAAATCGTCAAATTAGTCTTCTCACCCAAGGCAGGGCAAGAGGGACTATCAGACTTGTACTGACTAAAATCCACGGCGTCCTTCAATAGCCCTTTACGTTCCGGGATCACGGTAGCTCGTAAGTCCCACGACCCCGGCTGGCTTTGGCCCTCAAAGGGGGGCTCCGTCATTGTGCTGACACTTTTTAAGGCGCTCGTGGAACACAACGGGACGTCGACCCGGGCATAGTCCATGATCGAACAGCAAGTCGCCCGATTACTCGCCGCCCGAATGCCCACGCCTGTTGGCCAGAGAGAGTCTTGCGACGTCCGTCACCGTGGGCGTCTACCACTGCGGCTGGGTCGTGAGGTAGACGCTGTCCTCTTCCTCACGCGTCCCGCCTCCTCCTTCGCTGGCATGACTGCTTCGCAGAAGGAGGTGACCGGTTCCCACTCTATTTCACCCTGCAGCATGGCGTCAACCAATGCTGAGCGCGAGAGTTCGCCGCTTATCACCGTTGCCGTTGTGAGGACATGTGCGATGCTCTGCCCAAGCGGGGCAATTCTGCACCGTATGCTCTACATTAGACCCCCACCCCCCCCATAATCTCATAGAGATGACATCCAAGCGTTTCTTCCTTCCCCGACAAAGGTACCCTCCAAAACTTCCGTGTCCAGTGAGGGCCTGCGTCGGGTGGTTGGTCAGGAAGCCGTGACACCTATCCAGCCACTCCTCAAAGAGAGGTCTTACCGCCGCGATTGAGGCGTGCCCGAACCTCGGTTTCGATAGTCGCTCCCTCCATACCGCCCTGAGATGGCGCCGGAGCTCTTTCCGCCGCGCCTCGACTTGTCGATGCAGCGGGGATTGGCCAGTGCTTCTTTATAAATACGTGCTGTCGGACGGCAAACTACCCATTACTCCCCGTCCGTAAACGGCTGGAATATGACCCGCTATTTCCGACGCCTTGGGCGTCTTCAGCGGTGGCTGGGGTGAGAGGTAGAGGGTGCCCTTTACCTCACGCGCAATTATGACATGCCCAGTATTGCCCAGGCAGTAATTATTTTGTTGTGGCATTATTTTGAAACTATGATATCTCCTAAGATATTCATTGAAATCAAACGATGTCAAGGGCAATTTTGTTCAAAATTAAATGCTTGTGATGATTAACGTATTTATTTTGATAAGGATTAATATCATAATTATAATGAAATCCTCAAAGAGAGGTCTTACCGCCGCGATTGAGGCGTGCCCGAACCTCGGTTTCGTTAGTCGCTCCCTCCATACCGCCCTCTTTATTTTTATCGTGGCAAAATCATCAAATGAGTCCTCCCGCCCAGGGCGGGACAGGAGGGACTGTCAGACTTGTACTGACTAAAGTCCACGGTGTTCCTTCAATAGCCCTTTATGTACCAGGGTCACGGTTACCGAGTGAGACAGTCCCGCGACCCCGGCAGGTTCTGGCCCTCTTAGGGGGCCCCATCAGATTGCTGACAGCTCTTTGAGGCGCGCGTGGAACACAACGCGCCGTCGACCCGGGTATGGTCCATGATCGGACGGCGAGTCACCCATTACTCGCTGCCCGCATGCCCGCGCCTACGGTGGCCGGAGATCGTCTTGCGACGTCCGTTGCCGTGGGCGTCTCCCGCGGCGGCTGCGTCGTGATGTGGACGCTGTCCTCTCCTTCACGCGTTCCGCCTCCTCCTTTGCTAGCATTACTGCTTCGCAGAAGGAGTAGACCGCTTCCCATTCCGTCTTGCCCCGCTGCATGGCGTCGACCAGTGCCTATCGCCGCTGTGAGGACATGGCGGTGCTCTGCCCAAGCGGCGCAGTCCTGCACCGTATGTTCTACCGTGACCTCCGGGCGATCCTCGCAGTGGTGACACTCAGGCGTTTCTTCCTTCCCCATTCGATACAGGATCCATACCGCCCCTTGAGATGGCGCCGGAGCTCTTCCCGCCGCGCCTCGACTTGTCTATGCAGCGGGGATTGGCCAGTGCTTCTTTATAAATACATGCCGTTGGACGGCAAGGTACCCATTAGGTACTCCCCGTGCGTAAGCGGCTTGAATATGACCCACTATTTCCGACGCCCTGGGCGTCTTCAGCGGTGGCTGGGGTGAGAGGTAGAGGGTGCCCTTTCCCTCACGCGCAATTATGACATGCCCAGTATTGCCCAGGCAGTAATTATTTTGTTGTGGCATTATTTTGAAACTATGATATCTCCTAAGATATTCATTGAAATCAAACGATGTCAAGGACAATTTTGTTCAAAATTAAATGCCTGTGATGATTAATGTATTTATTTTGATAAGGATTAATATCATATTAATGAAAATACCTTCGCAAATAATGCATTACTTTAAAACAAATTTGATTTCCATAAAAAAGGTTATAGTGACTGGTGAAGCGTTTAAGTGGAAATGATTTTAAATTTTTTTATGGGATGCGGGTGGATCGCCTGTTGAGTCCCGGAAAGGCTAATAGGATTGGCACTAACCTTTGGTCTTCTCTGCGCTGGTCTTTGTGTCTGGCCTGGAGCTGGCTTCTGGCGACCGAACGCGAAACTCCCGGGAATCACTGAGCTGATCTATTTTTTATTATAGCGAGCGGTGCGGTGCGGTTGGCGTTAAGTAGGACACTGAATCTTCGAGGACTCACGCGACGGTTATTGTCCTTGTATCGATTGAAGGTCGCGTCGCCTTTCACCAATAGCCGTTCCCTTTTGCCAGAAAGAGACAACAACATATTGGCGTAAGCATCCTCCCCCCTTTGGAAATCCTTAGGATTTACGAAAAAAAACAAAAAATAGGATGCGATAACAGGAGCAGGATGGATACAAGGAAGTATATGGGGAATATTAGCAATGTGATAGCTTACAAGTTGAATATATATATATGTACATATAAGGATACGAGCATGCAGAGCGATTGTTACTGTGCTATCAATGAATTAAGACGAACAAAGATAATATAGGCTATGTTAAATTAAGTTATATTATGTTAAGTTATTGGGACGGAAGTGGGCACAGTTTAACAACAGGACGTTTGAAAGTTCCATTTGTCGTGCGTACCAACGCAACACGCGCGACTCCGTCCCTGCCAGGATATACCTGCTCAATGATACCCGTAGGCCAGCGAAGTGGTGGCGCGTCATCTTGGTGAACGAGAACAAGTGTACCTGGCTGAATGGTTACCTCAGGAGTATTCCATTTTTGTCTTAACTGGAGAGTGTGCAGATAATCTAAGTGCCACCTTTTCCAGTAACTTTGGACCAAGCTATCTAATAATTTTTTCCTACTATGAAGGCCCACGGATGCGTCCACCTCGCAAGCTGGCAACGACTGCAGAGGGGTAGTGTTGAGGAAGTGAGCGGGAGTTAAAATGGTGTGCGGCTGATCAGACAGCAAACACAATGGACGCGAATTTAGAATACACTCTATTTGAGTCAACACTGTTAATAACTCTTCGTAGCACAGTAATTGTTGCCCGATGCAACGATATAAATGAGTTTTTATGCACTTTATATTGCTTTCCCAAATTCCTCCCCAGTGGGGGGCGCGCGCGGGAATATTCCGCCATGTAATTTTACGGTTGTTTAGTTCCGTTTTGAATGCAGTAGACGTGTCTTTAGAAGCTAGAAACGTGTATAACTCGTCTAGTTGACGCTTTGCCCCAATGAAATTTGTTCCGTTATCGGAATATAGGACCGATATTGGCCCTCGTCGTGACAGAAAACGCTTTAAAGCGTCCAAGAACGTCTCCGAACTCAAGTCCGATGCAATTTCAATGTGTATGGCTTTGGTAGTCAGACACACAAAAATGCAGATATAAGCCTTTTGACTTCTAACGCCTCGCTTGCGTGTCATAGTGATAGCTATCGGCCCAGCGTAATCTACCCCTGTGTGAGTAAAGGCCTTGGCTTCTTGTACACGCGCTGGAGGTAAACTTGACATCATAGGCGTGGGATGAGAGGGAGCAACCTTGAAACAAAAATTACATTGACGTATGCGTTGTCGAATAATATTTCGAGCGGAAATAATCCAATAGCGTTGCCTTAACAATGACATGAGAAGGTGGGAACCTGTATGGCAATTGAATCGATGACAGTCATCTATCAACAGGTCCACCAGGTGATCTCGACGTGGAAGCAGCAATGGATGCCGATTTGCAAATGGTATCTGAGCGTTTGTCAGTCGACCACCAACTCGAAGCAAACCGTTTTTATCTATGAACGGACTAAGTTTTCTCAATGAAGGTGAGGGCAAGTTACCCTTTTTAATGTTGTTTAATTCAGAGGCAAAGTATTTGTTCTGTAACTCGCGAATAATCGCAAACTCAGCGACTTCAAGGTCCGAGACCTCAATTGAAGAAGCTCGAGGTAACTTGCGAACAAATCGCAGAACATACACTATGATGCGTAGTAGCTTTTTCCAAGATGAGACTCGATAAGAGAGCTCCAGAAGTATTGAAGGAGATTGATGGGAGACTACTGTTAAAGTTACGGAACCCTTTGCTTCAGGTATAGACCCGTCGACATTCGACGGGTCGAATGCCACTATTGGCCACTCAGTGATTGGATAACTAGTCCATGGTGGACCTTGCCACCACAGCGGGTGATGGATGATTTCAGACGGTAGTAAGCCTCTTGATAAACAGTCACTAGGGTTTTCTATTCCATTAATATGGAAAAAGCGGTCTGGAGATAAATTTGACTGTATTTCAGTCACGCGGTTGGCAACGAATGTCTGCCAGCGATGCGGGGAAGAGTGAATCCATGACAGAGCGACAGTGGAATCACTGAAAGCGAATATCTCTTTAATAGGATATCGCTTATGGAAAAGAGTATGAACTTGTTTTACAAGTTTAGCGAGCATTAGTGAGGCACACAATTCTAGCCTCGCCAGAGAGATCGTCTTCAGTGGAGCCACTTTAGACTTAGCGCATACTAAATGTACGGATATATCCCTATTAGGGTGTGTTATATGTAGGTAAATGACGCAGCCGTAAGCCTTCATACTAGCGTCGCCAAAGGCGAGCAAATTGACCACGCAACCGGCCGCGACACCCAGATGGCGCGGTATTTGTAAACTAGATAATAACGGTAATTCAGTTTTGAACCTAACGAAGCGTTCAGTAATGACTGCTGGGGGCTCCTCATCCCATCCCACCTTAGCGAGCCAAAGGTCCTGTATTAGAAGCTTTGCATAAAGGACAACAGGTGCGACGAATCCCAACACGTCAAATAAGCGAGCAACCGTAGACAGTATGGCGCGCTTGGTATTACCCATAGTCGCAGCGGATGCGGCGAACGAGAACACATCAGAAGTAGGTATCCATTTCAAACCCAAGACCTTTAATGTTTCGTCATCATCCGTGAACTCAATGGCCGCGCGGTATGACTCAGGCAAATGCGCAAGAAGCTCTTTAGAGTTACTCGCCCACTTGACGAGGTCAAATCCGCCCTTCTTGAACAACGCGAGCAGTTCGTCCGCCAGACGAGTTCCATCTTCTACAGTGGACACAGAGGTGGTTAAATCATCCATATACAGTTCTTTAGAAGCAACCTCTGCGGCGAGAGGGAAACGTTCTTGATAGTCCTCAGCTAACTGGCGGACAGTACGCATTGCCAAGAATGGGCTCGGTCGCAATCCGAAAGCTACGGAATTAAATTGAAAAATACGAATACGTTCAGTATCGTTGAAGCGGTATAATATCTTTTGATATTTGCGATCATCTACGGAAAGTAAAATTCTAAGATACATTTGACGTATATCAGCGGTTATTGCAACTTCAAAATATCTAAAGTTGAGTAAAAGCGAAAATAAATCGGCCTGCAAATTAGGCCCAGTGTGCAACAAGTCATTGAGCGACTTGCCGCTGTCAGTTTTAGCACTTGCGTCCAAAACTATGCGGGTTTTTGTCGTCGACTTTTCAGGCCGGACGACAGCGTGATGAGGTATGAAATAACCATCATGAATAGCGGGAAAAGAATAAGGGATTTCCGATAAGTAACCCTTATCTATATAATCAGCGATGACGTCATTGTAAGCTTGACGTAAAGCGGGAAGCGAATGAAATTTACGCTCTAACGCAGACAATCTACGCTGAGCGTGAATGAATGAGTTACCTAACGACTTAGGTTCACCCTTGAATGGCAAGGACACAATGTACCTACCGCCTGAGTTTCTAGTAACGGTTGATTTATAAATTTCCTCGCAAACCTGATTTTCTGGACTTATTATTTTTGCAGTAGGCACCTCTTCTATTTCCCAGAATTTTAAGATTGAATGGTTTAAATTATCTACTAGCGGGCCGAAGGACCAGGCTATACTGCCTTGGTTGACAGCAGGTATCTCACCCATGACAATATAGCCAAGCGTGGTTTCTATAGCATGAGGTATGCAATTAGCGGTGTCCATTAAATCAGCTGACGGCGCGAGTGGACGCGGAATAACCTTACCCCCTAACAGAATGAACGCGAATAGTTGAGCACCTAGAATCGCTTCTATATCTCCAGACACGTTCCAACAGTCGTCTGCCAGTGGTAAGTCCTTAAACTGATCCATAAAAGATGCTTGGATTCCGCGCGTCGGTAATGACTCAGTAATATGGTCAATAACCAACATGTTCAGTTTATAATGCGCATCACTCACTCGCGATTGAATTGTGAGAGATACATAGCCTTTAATTGGGGCTGAGATTGACCCCACTGATTTCAAAGATGAATTAACTAGCGGATGAATATTTAATTTCAATTTCTTACAACAAGCGAGGCTAATGATGTTATTCTGAGAACCGCTGTCTATTAAACATCTCATTAACAAGCGGTTTCCATTCACCGGAACATATACCTGTGCCGTTGGTAACACAATTAACTTATTTAATAAATTACAATGTTTGGATTCGTCACAGGTCATTAGCGTAATTGAATTCTCAGAACGACCACATTCCTTAGATAACGAACACCTGCGCGCAGTGGGCGCCGGCGGCGGCGTGTCAATACGCGCATGCATACATACAGCGGGAGCCCCCGACTCAGCTTGCGTTAACGGTGGATTCCGTTCAAAATGTAGCAATGAATGGTGTTTTTTATGACACTGCTTACACGTATTTGACGAACCACAACTAGAAGTGGCATGTTTGTTACTAAAACAATTGATGCAAAGTCTCTTATCCTTCACGAAATTAAAGCGTTCCTTCACTGCAAGTTTTTTAAATTCTATGCATTCGTAAAGGTGGCTATGCTGCGGCTTATTGCAAAATAAACAAGCGCTTTCACCGTTATGACTATTCTCGGTAATAGCAAAACTATGAAAGTTTTTATTGTTATTCGGGCGAGGTTTTGATTTCGCATCCACAGCCTTATTATTATTGGTGGCAGCAGTCTGATGGATCACTGCCGACCTCTCCATAATTTTTATGGGTCGATCTCCAGAGGCATTTTTTTTCGTGTCGGGCTGAATAAAACCATTTTAAAATTGAAAAACGTTTTCCCAATATTTTTTTATATGCAGTTCAGTGTCTAATCTACCTGGTACAAGGCTAATATTATGAATAAGTTAATTTAAAATATTTAAAAAATAATCTTAAACCCTAAAATCCTGATCGCTCTGGGTTGTCCTCACTCCCGATTGAATGAAAAAAATATTCTTTATTTTTTTAATGAGAAGCTACATATGAAACAACTTATTTAGATTACATAAGAAATAGTTAATCTTCATTGTTATAAAATACTTGTAGTTTTATTATGAATACTTTTGCCACAATTTGAATTTAAATTCGTGTCCGGGCATTTTATCTCATCGCTCTGCGCTGAGGTAAAACATCGCGCTCATGCCTAGTTACGCGTTATAGACACTCTATTCCACTCTCGCTGGGTAGCACCAGCAGTGGTCTAACCGTTGAGGAAGATACCTTCGTGCCACGTATCCGCGAAGGTAAGTTCACGAAGGCAAGTTTATGATTACTCTGGATTTGGTTCTCGAATTTTATGATTGATATGGCACGTTATTCAAATTAAATATTAAGCTTGTAAATTTGTTTTTTATGTGAATTGGGTGATCTTTATGATGGTTTTTATGACACGTAATTATAAATTTCTACTGCTTTTAAATTCGGCTATATTCATGATTTTGTGACTTTTTCTGATCGCTATGGCTGTGATTGCTCTGTCCAAAAAGACCAGAGCAATGATATTTTGCATTAATTGTACGTTATAAAACTATTTAACCATCTTAAAAAAAAGGAGATTCGCAGTTCGGCCTGTATGTGTGTATGAATGTTTGTCCGCGATTATCTCGCGTTTGGCTGAACCGATTTTGATGTGGTTTTCAGAAAAGTGTTAGTTTTATTCTGGGAACGGTTTTAATATAATTATAATTACACGAACCGTCTCGAACACAGACTTGATGACTTCCAGCCTCCCGAACAAGCCGGTTTCCGAAGAGGCTATAGTACCATAGACCACATCCATACGCTGCGGCAAGTTATACAGAAGACCGAAGAGTATAACTTGTCATTATGCTTAGCGTTTGTGGACTATGAGAAAGCCTTCGATTCGGTGGAAACATGGGCGGTACTTGAGTCACTCCAGCGATGCCGTATTGACTATCGGTACATCGAGGTGTTGAAGTGCTTGTATAATAACGCCACCATGTCGGTCCGAGTACAGGAGCAGAGCACGAAGGCGATTCCATTGAGAAGAGGCGTAAGACAGGGGGACGTTATCTCCCCGAAACTGTTTACTGCCGCAATGGAAGACGCCTTCAAGCTCCTGGAATGGCAAGGACTTGGCATCAACATCAACGGCGAATACATCACTCACCTTCGGTTTGCCGACGACATCGTAGTCATGGCAAAGTCGATGGAGGAACTCAGCATGATGCTCGATGGCCTCGACCGAGTTTCACAACGGGTGGGCTTGAAAATGAACATGGACAAGACGAAAATTATGTCAAATGCCAATGTTGTGCCCACCCCAGTCTCTATTGGAAACTCGGTACTCGAAGTTGTTGACTCATATATCTACTTAGGACAAGCAGTTAGGTAGGTCCAACTTCGAGAAAGAGGTCAACCCTCCGAATCCAACTCGATTGGGCAGCGTTCGGGAAACTACGCAATGCCTCAAGACGAAAGTCTTCAACCAATGTGTGTTACCAGTGATGAGTTACGGCACCGAAACGTGGTCTTTCACTATCGTCCTCATCTCAAAGCTCAAAGTCGCTTAGTTTCTCTACGTGATCGAATCCGATATGAGGAGATCCGTAGACGAACTAAAGTCACCGATATAGCCCACCGGATTAGCAAGCTGAAGTGGGAATGGGCAGACCATATTGCTCGCAGAGCAGATGGCCGATGGGGTCGAAAAGTATTAGAGTGGAGACTACGGACTAGCAAGCGCAGCGTAGGACGTCCACCAGCAAGGTGGACAGACGACCTTATAAAGGTCGCCGGAAGACGCTGGGTGCAGGTCGCTTCCAACCGGTATATGTGGAGATCAAAAGGGTAGGCCTATGTTCAGCAGTAGACGTCCTATGGCTGAGATGATGATGATGAACGGTTTTAATATATAAAACTAATGGATATCTTGTGACATTACCCACATACATCCATTTTTTTGCTGACTTGTATTGTAGATTTTCAAAGACACCGATTTAATTGAATATCTAAACTAACAGGGAAAAATAAAAAAAAAGCTTTTTGAAAAAAAAGGAACCGACTTGAAAACCAAACACAAAAAAGTATAAAATAACTTTTCTTTCGGAAGTCGGATGGCCATAGTCAGTGAAATAAAAAACAAAGCCACCGACTTCCGGTAGAAAAGGTATCACTTACATGTTATTTGTTACACGTATACCAACTGAATATGACTAAAAACGCCAAAACTAATAATTTTTTATCAATATTCTTTTTTTTTAAATTGGTTTGACCATTTATGATCGCTCTGGCACCAATTATGATTGCTCTGGTCGCGAAATTTTTTGAACTTAAATATTTCCATAACTGTTAGTGTAAATTGAAGGCCAAAAGTAAAAATATACTATTTGAATATCATACTTTTTAATGAGATACATAATTACCGTTAAATATCAATATCTGAAAAGCACCAGAGCGATCACACGAATACGCCCGTTTTGGAGATCCACCCTTATATGATGACGTAGGTATTTCACTAACTGTTCACTCGTGGGTAGATCGTTATCTTTAATCGATAACTCGAAACTTTGAACCAACTGCGGATCTAGCTTTTTTAAAACGATATGCGTAAAAATAAAATCGGATAAGTCTTTTATATCTAGCTGCTTAAGTGCAGACCAGGAGGAATTTACTCGTTCAATGAAATTATTTAATTGTGATGTTGATGAACCCGACGCCGGTTTTATATCCATTATATTATTTATATATGTTTACCCAAGTAACCTCTTGTCTTGATATTTTGTTACTAATGAGTCCCAAATAGTGGAATAATTGTCCTCATTGGGCAATATTCCCGCGAACACATTAAGTGCGACTCCACTTAATTTTCCTACCAGATATTGTACTCGCTGGCCGTCGGTCAAGGTTTTATTATCGTGCACGTTCGTCTTAAAACATTGATAGAACAATGGCCAAGATTCAGGCTGACCCGCAAAGCTTAAAAGTTCCAAAGGCGGGAGCCTGCACGAATAATTGGCGGATGTGGGTACATTTACAACTTGCGCACTTTGCGAATGAATTAATTCATCTCGTTTATATTTAACTTGCGAATAAAGTGTTTCAAATGAGCTCCAGTCACTGAAACTGATTTCACAGTCGGGGTCAGCCTTCAATAACCACTCATTATGTTCGTCACACAACTTTACGAAATCCTCATATAACTTCCCTATGTTTGATGTCTCTGCTAAGAATTCCCCTACGCTTCTTGTATTAATTTTCGAAGACGTTATAAGTTTTTTAGAGGATTCATAATATTCATTTAATTTTGCAAAGGTAGCTTGTTTCTTAGCAATGACCATTTTTATTTTAATTTGCGCCGACATTTTGTCGTAAGTAAGTATGTAGGTACTTTGAATATAGCACTGAACAAGTAAATTTTATATAATATTCAACTATCTCGCTACTAGATAATTAGTGGGTAAGTCGTAACGACTGTTCTGGAATGTACTTAAAGATAGGTAGGTATATTCTATATTAATGAATATAATAGGATTATATGAAATTATAGGATTATAAGAAATTATAGGATTATAGGATTATTTAGGATTCTGGTTCTATCCGGTCCGAAGTGACCATTAAATATGGTGAAGCGTTTAAGTGGAAATGATTTTAAATTTTTTTATGGGATGCGGGTGGATCGCCTGTTGAGTCCCGGAAAGGCTAATAGGATTGGCACTAACCTTTGGTCTTCTCTGCGCTGGTCTTTGTGTCTGGCCTGGAGCTGGCTTCTGGCGACCGAACGCGAAACTCCCGGGAATCACTGAGCTGATCTATTTTTTATTATAGCGAGCGGTGCGGTGCGGTTGGCGTTAAGTAGGACACTGAATCTTCGAGGACTCACGCGACGGTTATTGTCCTTGTATCGATTGAAGGTCGCGTCGCCTTTCACCAATAGCCGTTCCCTTTTGCCAGAAAGAGACAACAACATATTGGCGTAAGCAGTGACTTAATCTTAAAAGATAGATATATGCTCTCGCGGACTTTATCTTAGAACTTTTTATGAGGAATAATTCCGTAGTACATAATTTTTGCGTATCTTTAACCGTTTACGCAGCGCACGCAACGAAAGCTCTCGAAAAGGAATACATTTTCCCGATTTTGAAACATTTCTCATTGCTGCTCCGCTCCTTTTGGTGATAGCGTGATGTTATATAGCCTATAGCCTTCCTCGATAAATGGACTATCGTACACAAAAAGAATTTTTCAATTCCAACCAGTCGTTCTTGAGATTAGCGCGTTCAAACAAACAAACAAACAAACAAACAAACAAACTCTTCAGCTTTATAATATTAGTATAGATAATGTGTAAAATATGAGATGGATTACCAATAAAATTGTAGTGCATTACATGAATATAAACTTCGTTCTTATAATAATAGTTTTATTACTTAAATAATAGCTTGATGCTCAAAATGGTAGATCTGTCACCAAAAGGTGGTAGTCAACAAATGGACCAAGGATGTAAGAGCGAGCGAAGCGAGCTCGGGACTGGGGACACCCCGAAACGGGTAGGTTAGCCCCGCGAAGCGGGGCTCCGTCGACCTACCTTTGCTTAAATACTATATTATAATACATACAAAACCATTTATTTGGTACTTGACCCCATATCTCCATGATTTTCGGTAATTTATTGTGGAATTGATTTTATATTGTTTGGTGACTACATTTTGGTGACAAATCTACTATTTTGAGGGCAAACCCTATTATTTAAGAAACACAAAATGAATTAAATTGGTGACAGCTTAAATCATACCCTTAAAATTTTGTATACAAAAAGTTTGGCTTCGTAGTTCCCGTTCCGAATCCGTTCCGTTCCGTTCGAATTTCGGGAATTCCGTTTGTAGAATTTCACCCCCACGGTGGTATAAATTTCAAAATGCTAGAACAAACGATTTTAAATTTCAAAAACGCTAGAACAAATTGTTATTTTATTTCTTATCAAGTTCCTAAATATAAAGTTTCATGGTTTTATCCCCAGAAATGACAAAATCCCATACAAACTTTCAACACTTATTTCACCCTCTCACTGGTCGAAATTTCAAAAACGCTAGAACAAATGTTTAAATATATCTTATCAAGTGCTTAAATATAAAGTTTCATGGTTTTATCTTTTAAAATTAAGAAATCCCATACAAACTTTCAACCCCTATTTCAACCTCTTCATCCCCTTTTTCGCAATAAAAGGTAGCCTATGTTCTTTCACAGGGTCTAAAGATTGTCTGTGCCAAATTTCATCAAAATCGGTTGAGTGGTTTAAGCGGGAAAGCGTAACAGACAGACAGACAGACAGACAGACAGAGTTACTTTCGCATTTATAAAATTAGTTTGGATGGATAGTTTGGATAAATAAATACTAATCTTTTATAGGTTTCCTGAAAATGAACGACTGAAGAAAAATTGGTTGAACTCTATCGTTGTGTAGATATTTGTTTTAGTTTTGTATATTTAATTTTTGGTTTGTATTAATTTGATAACTCATAACATCAAAATTGAATTTAATTTAATTAATTTTATATTGTTTTAATTTATTATATGGTAATTTTAAATGTCATTAGGTCTCAATATTGTAAACCTATTCAGGGGGGAGCGAGACAACTTCGACACAAGTGTTGTTAACCACTTACTGGGGTTGTTTCAATTCATTTATGTTAATGTAAATTTAAGAGACTAATAAATGTTTTTTTTTTTTTTTTTGTGGAAAATATTAGTCCTCGAAGTAAAGACTGGTAATGCTTACTTCACTTTGAAGAAAAATGTTTTAACAGAACACTTGATGGTATTAGGTTACATGCACGTTACATGAGAACTCTGTTCCTACAATATTTTCGGTAAGTGTACCAAATAATTGTTTAATAACAGCCTGTTTTTTAGCCTAAGTTATATAGATAGTAATGTGTATTTCATTTTTTTTTCAGACATCCAGCAAAAAACAACTTCCAGAGCCATTTCGACCTATAGTCATTAGACAAAAAAAATATGGTAGGTAGAACGGTAGTGGTGGTAGAGGTTGTCCACTGCGTAGTGCGTCTCTGTGGAGAAGATACTCCAATGGACAGGACAATAATTTTGAATCGTCATTTATACAGGACCTTTATTACATCATTCAAATCAAATCAAATCAATCAAATCAAAGCATTTATTTCAAGTAGGCCAGTTACAGGCACTTATGAATTGTCATAGACAAATAAAAATGATATTAAACATTAAAAAGTTATGGTGCTACAGTCCCAGTCACAAGACATAAAAACTGTGAAAGTACCGTAGGTGCTCATTCCAAGGAGTAGATCTCTATGGAGAAGAATGAGCAAGAAACTCCATGGACACTCTTTTTCAATCGCCAAAATTATTACAGATCTTTTGTTACATCATTCATCATCAGATGGTACATTATGTGAGAACGATGTGGCAAGTCATTAGTGTCCATAGAAAATATAAACAAGACAATTCGAAAATAAAGTTATAAATAATTAAAATAGACCATGGCAGCTAAGGGATGACCAGTCCCAACTGACAGCGCCCGTTCACGAACATGACGCATATATCAGCACCATTCAGCTCAACCATTTTGAAGGGAACTAAATGATCCGACACACGCGCCACCATCAGCGAGACATTTGAGTGAGCATGACATACTCTCAACCGCCAGGGTCATTCAAGTCAATAAGAGACGTAGGTACTCAGTGAATGATAGCTCCGAGGTACATAGTACTCACACAATGCTGGCTATGAAACTATATAATACTAGGAAGATTGAGTCTATACAATGCAAATCCAGTTGTACAATCTTCAGCAGCTCCAACAAGAATACTAAATAAACGCTATCAATATTTATCCTACACTGTCAGGTGGAGCAGGACCAGCATGGAGCCAAGCATTATTATCAGCGATATAATCGCCTAGTTTATAATAAGCCCGCTTACATAGAGTGCGTTTAATACATGATTTAAATTTAGTCTCATTCAATTCAAGAACATTTTGTGGTATTTTATTATAGCACTTTAAACAGTACCCCATGAAAGAATAGTCCACTTTGGCGAGTCTGAAGCCCGGCTGAACTAATTGATCCCTATTTCTAGTGTGATAGTTGTGTCTGTCACCTCTCTTACTAAAAAGATGCAGATTTTTCCTAACGTACATTATATTTTCATAGATGTATTGACAAGGTACTGTCATAATGTTAATTTCCTTAAACAGTTCTCTGAGAGAATCGCGTCTACGGAGATTGTATATGGCCCTGATGGCTCTCTTTTGCAGAATGAAAATAGATTCGATGTCGGCAGCCCGTCCCCACAATAAAATGCCATAAGACATGATACTGTGAAAGTAACTAAAATAGACAATTCTAGCAGTATCTATATCGGTAAATTGACGGATTTTTCGAACAGCGTATGCTGCTGAACTTAGCCGCCCCGCAAGAGTTGTTAAATGGGGAGTCCATTGTAGCCGTGCATCAAGCGTAATCCCCAGGAAAACTGTTTTATCGACAAATTCAAGTTTCTCTTGATTCAATACTATATCATAATTTGTGCTTTTAACATTTGGTAAAGCAAATCTTATACATTTGGTCTTTTTTCCGTTTAATACTAAGTTGTTTGCAGTAAACCAATCATGGACCTGACGTAAAGCATTATTTACGTTGTCTAGATTTTGGGCCCGTCATCTTAAAAATTAGGGAAGTGTCATCAGCAAATAACACCATATTATTGTGAGGTTGATTTTTTAATAAATAGGGTAGATCATTGATATATACAAGAAAGAGAAAAGGACCCAATATTGAGCCCTGCGGAACCCCCATTTTTACCTTTAAACCTTCTGAATTCACACCATTTATCTGAACTTGCTGCTGTCTATCACACAAATAATATTTTAACAAACTAATTGCCAGTTTACCTAGACCGTAATGCTCAAGTTTAAAAAGCAAAGTATCGTGATTTACGCAATCAAATGCTTTGGAGAGGTCACAGAATATTCCTATGGCGTCTTGTGCCTCTTCCCATGCAGTAAATATGTGCTTCAATAGGGTGACACCGGCGTCAGTTGTACAACGTCCCTTGGTGAAACCATACTGTTGATCGTGTAAAATTTTATTGGTGTTAAAGTGGTTAAGCATCTGATCAAGCATTACCTTTTCAAAAACCTTGCTAAAAACGGGCAACACGGATACAGGTCTGTAATTATTAGTGTCTTTAGTGTCTCCAGATTTAAAAAGAGGTATGACTTTACTGAATTTCATTAAGTCCGGAAAAACTCCTTGGTCTACACACAAATTAAAAATTAAAGCCAAGTATGGTGCTATAGTCTCTATTATGGATGTACAAACTTTGATTGACATTCCCCAAAGATCTTCTGTTAGCTTAATTTTGATTTGCCGAAAAGCTTTAATAACCGTCATGGGGTTTATGTGCTTAAATACAAATTCAGCCGAGCAGCCAGACACGTTTGCCTTTAATAAAGCAATTGCGATATCAGGAGAGGAATTTAGAGCCTCCGTGGTCTTTAATGGTATATCAGTAAAGAAATTTACAAATTCTTGAGCTACATCTCGATTTGAACTTATAGGTCCATGTGGTGTCTCCAACGTATACTTGGTGCTACGTGTTTTTTTCCTGCCAGTCTCATCATTTATTACTTTCCAAACTGTTTTTATTTTATTGTCTGATGTTTTGATTTTATTACTTATGTACATGGCTTTAGCAGCCTTGCAAGCATTTCTGAACACTTTCGAGTATGTAGAAACATACTTGTTAAAAGTTTCAGTGTTGATGTAAGGTTTAAGGCCATAGAGCTCAAATAGTCTTTCCCTACTTTTCCTTATACCTGCAGTCGCCCAGTCACTAAACACAAATTTAGGGCAAATTGTTTTAGTCTTCTTTTCAAAAGATTTATTGAATTCGGTATGAACTATTGAAAAGAAACCATTATAAAAATTATTAACTCTAATGTCGTCAACACTAGGGCTCATAACACTTAATCTATTGCATACGGAATTATTAAATTTATTTAATTTGTTAGTTGTTATTTGTCTATATGAAATCTGAACTTGTTGTTTAGTTGATTTACACTTAAAAGTTACCGTTTGTCCACTATGATCAGACGGCAGACAACTAACTATTGCTTTATCCAAATAATCACAATTGCAGAAAACATTATCAATACAAGTAGCAGAAGTTGGAGTCACCCGAGTAGGTTCCACAAAAATATTGGTCAAATCAAATGACTTAAAAAGATTTAATAATCTATTGCTATTTAAATTTTCTTCCAAAATATTGATATTAAAATCACCACAAATAACTGCGGATTTATTACTGTCTGCAAGCTTTACTAGGACATCTTCCATTATTGATTCGAATAAGGAGAAATTTTGATATTTTGGGGGTCTGTACACACACACTATTACATGCCTATCTAGCTCAACACAGGACAGTTCGATACAATGTTCAACAGAGAGACCTACTATGTCATTACGTTCTTTACATTTTATACATTTTTTTATTAATATTAAGGAACCTCCACGCAGCATAGATTTACGTGTAAAACAACTGCCCACAGTGTAGTTATTATAATTAATTAACATTTGGTAATCCTTCAACCAATGTTCGGTAAAACAGATGATGTCAAACATGGTTTTTTCTAAAAATATTTCGATTTCCAATAATTTCGAAGAGATACCTTGAATGTTCTGATGGAGTAATTTCAAGGTATTCTGAGGCCCTTTTTTTAAACTAAATAATTGATTGCAAGAAGATACATTGTCTTTACGAGATGCTATATTGCTAATGGTACCTTCTGTTGTCCCACTTACAAGTTTAAAGAAAGATAAATACTATCCGGAGGGAGCCCCGGTACTCCCATGCCATCACCAGGCAAAAATATCCTACTACTAGTAGTCCCACCTTGAGATTGGGAATCTTCCATGGTGACACATGGATCCTCGTTCATACAACTAAAACTATTACTAAAACTACTACTATCAATATGTACACAACAAGACGAAGACATACTACTTATGTCTGAGTGAATATTAAAACTTTTCATCATTCATCTTGAGATGGGATTTTTAATAGACAATTTCGTGTGTAAAACAGTGTTTTATGTAAGTAGTGTTGTTTTAAGTAAATAATACCATAATATAAGTATCAGAGATAGAATAGATGAATAATTGAGTGAAAGTTGAAACTTTTTTATTTAATAAATCACGCTTTTTATCTGCTCTTTAAAAGTAATTCCGGGATTTCGTACATATCCACTTTATTCTTTCGCTGTATAAGTATATGAATAACTCTACCTAATTCCGACCTATGCTAATGACAATTGAAAATGTATTTAACTGGCCTGCTTGAAGTAAATGATTTGAATTTTGTATAGGTAATACATAACTGTTACAAATACAGCTATGTATTACCTATACAAAATTCAAATAAGCTTGATTTTTGAATCATATTATTTTAACCAATAATCAAAATTTAAAAGACAACTTTCTTTTAATGTTACTTAGTTCATCATAATAATTATAAAAATTCACATTATTTTCATGTAACTACACGGATTATAATTCAATCATGTGAATCATTCAACGACGATATATTGCTAGACTCCCAGGCGACCGATGTCTGTCAACACATTAGGCAAAAAAGTCTTATATTCGTCTCATTTCGGCCACTCCTGTGAGCTGTAAACATATGTTGAGACAGAACAGACCTTGAGTTAGCCAATCACAATGCAGTACCCCGTCCAGAGGCGTCTTTACCTATAGTGCAGGGTGTGCGGTGCACGCGGGCGCCAGATTTAAGGGGGCGCCGAGCGCCCTTTAATGCGACAGACACCAAAGATGCGTCGATGCCGGCGCTCTCAAAGAACCTGCGCTTGTGTTATGGCCGACGTCGGGCTCGCGGTAGCAAAGCAAGGCTACTCCTTTTCCTACTCTATTTAAATTTACACAATAACTTTTGTTTCAACGTGAAATCAGCCTTAAAACAGATTGGCGTAATGTCGCATCGCTGCCAAAGGCGCGTGCCGGCATCGGCACCTGTTTGTTTTGATTCGTTTGACAACACGCCAACAATCATTGCTAACTCGGCTGTATGGTATAAAGTTCAAATTAAAATTCCCAGGGCGGTCATATTCAAAGGCTTGTGTACGCGTGCCGCAATTTTTGTTTTACCGCTACACTGTAGTTTTTTGAAATAAGCCTTGATGCAATTGGATTAGGTATCATCTTTGATTAAACATGTAAATATGAAGTAAATCAGCTTTTCTTTTGAGAAAAATAATATATAAAAGGTAAGATTTGTTTATTTGCTTGCACAATTATTGCGATATGCCTCAAGATCGGAGGTCATCAAAAATAGGAAAATAGCTAGCGAAATTCATGAAAAAAAAAAAAACTAATCATCGAGTGATAGATAGTGATATCGAAGTTAAAGATTCGCTGAGCTCGTACCTATCTGCGCCTGGCTTTGTGTGTACGAGCGTCCTGTTTGTTATATAACTATAATAGTTTTTAAATTAAATATTTTTGATATAACTACAAAGTTGTGATTTTTTACCCGACTGCACCAGGAGGGTTATGTTTTTTCGAGGGTATGTATGTATGTATATTCCTTTGTGTTGCTCTGCAGCCTAAACGGCTTGATGGATTTTAACTTGAGAGGTGTCGATAGGTTCGTCTTAAACGTGAGAGTGTCACTCGGTACATAAAACTGGCCAAGTGCGAGTCGAACTCGCGTGCAAAGGGTTCCGAAATAAAAATATTTTTTTTTAATCTCTCACATTCTATCAAGTGGGGTATCAAATTAAAGGATTTTAAAAATGGTTTACCAAAATATGTATATGTAACTTATATGTTTCAATTTAATTTGGACTGATAAATGCTAACAAAAACTAACAAATAGTAAAATAAAATAAATATTTAAAAAAATCAGCTATACTAAAGAGGGTTCCCCGGGGCGCGAGACGGTCTGTTGCGCTGAGTTTGGCACGATGTGTCCGTCTCGCGACCCAGGAAAACTCGGAACGAGCCTGGGAGCAGTTACTCACCTTTCCCTATAAGATTCTACATGTGGAAAAAAATTTGGCAGCAAAAAAATCTTTAACACAATTAATTAAAGAAAATTGTAACAATACATTACACAGTTTGGACTCAAAATTACCTTTTTTTTCACACTCTTCACGTAAAGGCGTTTGTTCACATGTAGAATCAAAATTAAGTGAGGGTGACATTAGAGGGGCCGCCCGACTTCTGTTCAGCAGCGATGTGGTGGCGCCTTATTCTCCAGAGACACTTTCAGCCCTGGAGAGTAAACATCCGGCGCCTGCGGATGGCTTAACCTTCCCCGACCCACCTACCCACCCCGACCCCCTTGTTCAGGACTCATTTTTTCAAATTTCCGCTCCGCAGTTGATCGCAGCCGTGAGCTCTTTCCGCAGCGGATCCGCCGGCGGCCTCGACGGCCTGACTCCACAGCATCTGAAGGATCTGTTGAGTTCAGGCGCCGGGGACGCCGGTGTGTCGCTCATGAAGGAGCTTGCGGCTTTGGTCAACTTAATGCTTTCCGGCGGCGTGAACGATGCCGTCGTCGATGTCTTGTACGGGGCTAACCTCTGCGCCCTGCGCAAGAAGGACGGCGGCATTCGTCCCATTGCCGTCGGTTGCACCTACAGGCGTATGGCAGCCAAAATATGTTGCAAGTTGTTTAGCGAAACGCTTGCAACTAAGTTCCAGCCCCTACAACTTGGTTTTGGTTCCAGAGGGGGCTGCCGTACATTCCTTGTCCTCTTTTTTAAATTCAGGTAAAGGTGAAGTCATCCTCAAGGTTGACGTGAAGAACGCCTTCAATTCCGTTAACAGGGACACTTTGTTGGCAGAAGTCAAAAAGGAACTACCCGAAATTTATGGTTTTATTTGGCAATGTTACAGACATCCTTCAAAATTACTTTACAAGGACAACGTTTTGGAATCTGCAGTTGGTTGCCAACAAGGTGACCCCCTTGGGCCAGTCATTTTCAGCTTATGTATTCATCCCATTATCCAAAAATTAAATTCAAAATTTAACGTGTGGTACTTAGACGATGGAACCTTAGGAGGTGACGTAAGTACCGTTTTAGCTGACCTACAACTTCTGAAAGAAGAATTTAAATTAATAGGCCTTCAATTAAACTCATCCAAATGTGAAATTTTTGTAACTGACGTGACCGACAGACAACCGATTTTAGATAAATTTAATGAAATAGCTCCAAATATCACCATCTTAGATAAAAGCTCCCTGCACCTCCTTGGTTCCCCTATTTTGGCAGAAAGTTTCCCATCATTTCTTGACAACAAAATTAAACGTTTTAATGATATTTCGGAAAGACTCTCCCAAATTAGTATACATTCGGCCTTCACCCTAATTAGATATTGTTGTTTTGGTCCAAATTTCATGTATTTTCTTCGTTCATCCCCTCTTTTCAAACATCCACAACTCTTGGACAAAATTGACAAAATTATTCGTAATACATTATCATCCATTCTTAATGTGGCCCTGGATGACCGAGCGTGGCTTCAAGCCACCCTTCCAATTCGTTTTGGTGGACTCGGTATCCGCAAAATTTCCAGTGTTAGCTTACCGGCGTTCTTGTCCTCTGTCCACAGCACTGAAAAGCTGACCAGGAGAATTTTGTCTTTCTCCCTGGTCGACCCTGAGGTGCCGTGTTTGACCGATGCCGAGGACGCCTGGAAAGTGGCTTGCCCAGATACGGATCGGCCCGGTAACCCGTTTTCCCAGAGACAGTGGGATGAGCCGCTCTGCAGGTTGGTACGGAATAATCTCATTAATACGTCCACCAATACTGCGGAGCGTGCCCGCCTGCTGGCTGTGGGTGAATGGGAGTCGGGCCTTTGGCTTCAGGCGCTACCGTCACCCAACATAGGTACTATGCTGGGTGACACAACCTTCCGTGTCGCTACTTGCTTGCGTTTGGGCGCTCCTTGTGGGGCTCCACATCGCTGTCAATGTGGTGAAGTAGTCGACTGCCTCGGGCACCATGGCCTTTCCTGTAGCAGGAGTGCAGGTCGGTTGGCACGACACGCTAGCTTAAACGACATAATCCGTCGTGCTCTTGTCACCGCCGGGGTGCCAGCCGTCTTAGAACCCAGTGGCTTGGCACGCGACGATGGGAAGAGACCAGATGGTATGACCATAATGCCATGGAAGCTGGGTAGGCCTTTGGTGTGGGATGCAACATGTGTCGACACCCTTGCGCCATCCCATCTTCCTAGTTCAGCGTGTTGTGCTGGCGCTGCTGCTGCAGGTGCTGAAAACTCCAAGCGGCGCAAATACATTGGCTTAGCTAGTAGCTATGTGTTTGAGCCGTTTGGGGTTGAAACTCTAGGGCCATGGGGCCCGAGTGCCCACAACGTTTTTAAGGATATCGCCAGGCGTTTAGTCGACTCTTCAGGTGACCAGAGGGCTGGCCTATTCCTAGGCCAACGAATCAGCATTGCCATACAACGTGGCAATGCTGCCAGCGTTCTGGGCACCGTTCCCGTTGACAGCGATGTGGATGAATTCTTTGACGCCCTTTGAATATTTCTTTTATTATTATTATATGTACATATTACTAGTTAGTTTTATTTATAGTTTAGATTATGTATTATATTTAATGTTAGTAGGTACTTATGTTTTATGTAATTAATAAAAAACAGAGAGACCTAAAAAAAAAAAAAAAAAAAAAAAAAAATCAGCCCTTTCAAATTATACCAATAAAATCTTCCCAAGGGGCCCCGACTGTGAGTGTGAATGAGTGAATTCTAAACTACTGGGCTTGTTTCTTTCTTTTTAGTTTTTTTACGCAGTCTGGTTTTTGTTTTTTTTTTAATATTTATTTTATTATTCTTGTAACCTCCGAATTTCTGTTTGAAAATAATTATAACTGTTTGTATAATTATCATTTTGACCCCGCTCCTACTAGACTAGAGGGCGTCAGGGTACTGGTTGCACATGGGCGCCACAGGGGCTAGAGACGCTTCTGACCCCGTCCCCCTCGCTTACGTAGTACCTCAGCGAGTTGACAGAATAGTTTTTGTTCCTTAGATCGTGCATGCGGAGTCTAGTAATATATCGTCGTTGGAATCATTGTATCTACTCGTAATATTTTTATGATATAATCCTAAAAGTACTAGGGATACTAGTATCGATACTCGTTACAGTAACACTATGTTTCTTGATTGGCACAACCCTATCATTGGCCGCCATTTAATGTTACAGGCCAACTTGTAGGTTGTAGGTATATGTGTTTTTTGTGTAGGTATTTCCAGTCCATATGATTTTATGTCTATGGTCTTGCACCATAAAAATAAAGGGCCGATTACACTGTACGATTCATCGTGCCCTAAGTCCCTAATTTCCGATGGATTGGGTGGTGTGATGTGATCGCTGTTAGGCCAGCTGTTAGTGTCCTCAGCCTAATCGGCCCTTAAAATCTTGCACTGGCATTCTCTGACTAATATATAGTTATCTGTGACTGGCATTGTCTTATTTGTCTATGTCTTTGTGTCTTGTCAAAATTGAAAATTGAACAGCAGGCAGCAGATCACAGCAGGTTTAATAAAAGTACTCTGGGCTGCGTTTAAATCCTTTAACCAGTTTAAATTTATACTGACTAAATGTCAAACACCCCGTTTAAGTACACCGCGAGGTGAAAAATAAAGCTAACTAAAAT
The DNA here is from genome assembly GCA_954870645.1 of Agrotis clavis. NCBI lineage: Eukaryota > Metazoa > Arthropoda > Insecta > Lepidoptera > Noctuidae > Agrotis > Agrotis clavis. The sequence continues at coordinate 27,035,212 of OX940927.1, read as the reverse complement.
TTAATCTGCCCCGTTTACGGTCGTCCGTTGGTATAAGTTTTTACTAAATGGAATAAATTTTTGCGACCTTTTTACCTCGCAAAATTTTATCCTGCTGTCAGACTGACATTAAGTTTTGTTGTTTTGCTCGATTCGCGCCGTAAAAACGAATATTATTTTTATTTTAGAGAGTAAATATTATTTGTGGATTATGGATTTATATTAAACCGGCAAATTGATTATTTGTTCAATAAACTGAGCTGTCAATTGAATTTGACAACTAACATTGACAGAAACTTATGACTCCGTTCAGCGAACCCTCGCTAGTTTAATTTTTTTCCGGCGAAACATCGCTGGAAGATTTAAACGCACCCCTGTGCAGCAGGTGATCTATCCTGATAGAAATTATTTTTGACATCTTTGATTTTATTTCTACAATCATGTTTCGTCTACCTTATGGGGAAAGAGTTGACCCTATGGAAGAGAAGCGCCAGGCGCGTGAGAACACCATTAGCAGCGTGATAACCTTTGCCATATTATGTGCTGCGATCAGAGTGGGTAAGCCAATTTGAAAAAAAACAAGAATTTGATCTTATGGTAACCTCGCCTCGTAGTGGTTCGTTTTCGTAATAATTATAACTACGTGATTATTTTTAGCTTATATTCTAAAAGGATAGGTTTTAATTAAGTCATAAATGAAACAGAGCAGAGCATCCTTCTACAATATGAGCCATATTCCCCTATTCTACTGTTAATGTCATAAAATGTGATGATTTTTTTGTCAAATTAATGTAAACTTTACCTTCAGTTACAATCAGTTTTGATTTGGTGAAAGCCTTAAGCTGCCGGAGGTCCTAACTCCAATGATAATTCATTTACATATAATGTTATGAATACAAGGTTGGTCTTCTATTAAAATAATCTTGGATTATTTGCAAGAAAATAATTTTTATTTATGTGCACTTAAGCAATTATGTTTCTGTTTACAGCTCCCATCATTCTGGAACATAGCGGTCTACAATGACAGGATTCACATTATAATAATCACAAATAGTCAATGATTATTCACAGAAACACTACTGGCTGATGTAGTCATCAGCTCAAGTTGTGACCTATCAGTTCTATTAGTAATTAATTCATTAATTTGAAATAAATTTTTATGTATTATTTTGTGTTTCCATTATTCTATGTATTTGACCCAATATTTTTTTTTACTTTAAATCATCTTTACATATAAGAAAATCGTAGAGTTGTCATTCCTGCACATTGAATATTTTTTTCTTTTTGTATTTTTTTCGAGTAAGGCTGCGTTTCCACCAGAGATGTGCCGAGGAAATGTGTCGTGCGAGGATGTCTAGCTGGGCTGAGAAAATGTGTGGGCGTTTCCACCAAAGCTGTGCGTACGAGGATGTGTAGCGGAGCTGTGAAAATGTGCATTAATGTGTGGTTGTGTTGCGCAGCTGTGAAATGTGTCGACGAGGGTGTGGTGTAGTGGGAGCGGAGACACAACATATCCCTCGCAACACATTCCTCGTACACATTCCTCACACACATTCCTCGTACACATCCCTCGCACACATCCCTCGTACACATCTCTCGCCTGTTTTGTATGTGCAAAAATCAAGCTCCGCTGAGCCGTTTCCACCAGAGTTGTGCTGACCGAGGCGAGGTAAATGAAGCGATACTATTGGTTCTTTATGAACACATTCCTCGCTACACATCCTCTCACATCTCTGGTGGAAACGCAGCCTTATGGATCGATTTTCTTTTTTAACGATTTTTTTTGTTTTTTTTTATTTGATCTATCTCCGAAACTACTGTAAAGTTGTCGATCAAATCCTCTAATATTCCTAATAATATGCTTCTGTTCATAGGCTATGTATTATTACGCTATTTTCCCTGGGAGATAAGCAATTTTGAATATTATGTTGTTTTTTATGTATGTTTTGAGTTGGAAGCTAAACCACTGGATATTATTTTATTCAATTTTTCCTCAAATATTCCTGCTCATATATCATAAATATTACTGCTCTTCAAATAATAGGATATGTATAATTACGCTATTCCCCTTGGGGGATTAGCAATGTTATATGTTGATTTTCAGTCATTGTTGACATTTGTGGAACCGCTATTTGAAATCTACTGTCAGTGAACCAGCCAGTCTGGTTGGTAACCTGCTTGACTTTCGTCTTTCGTGAGGTCTCAAGATCAAATCTTGCAATTTTCTTTTTCACTTTTTGTGTTTCTTTTTTTTTGTTTTATTTTATCCTGACAATTTCAAATAATTAAAAAAAAATGCATACTTTTATTTCAAATGTTATTCGCAATTTTAATTTATTACTATTTTTTTTCAATAATTCTGTAGGATATATTTACGCTGCAGGTCAACCTATCCGAATCTGTCAGATTTTACCAATCAAACATTAACCTTCTACTCTTGTGATAAGGTTGAAATTCTTTTAAAGAAATCTGACAGATTGTGGTAGCTTGATGTGCTGGCGTCTGTACCTATAACATCATTGATCTGAACTAATATTATAAATGCAAGTATGTTTGTTTTTTACCTTTTCACGCATTACTACCTACTGAATTGATCGTCCCATACGCTGTCAGGAGTATAGACACGGATTTATGGTATCTTTCATCCCGAATAACAGAAGAGAGCTGTTGCCGAGAAAACAATTACGTTCATATTCCAGATGGCGCCACTTACACGATCCGTATTGTTTCTCAAATTCTAAATTAACGCAAGCGAAGCCGCGGGCAAACACTAGTATCTGTCATAAAACTGAAGACTGATTGGTGGAACTCATTAATCAAGTATTGATTTGAATTGAAAAAATATTTTTTGTTAAGATTGCCCATTTACCAAGGAAGGCTTTTAGCCTATTTGTATTATTACATCACCCTTTCATCAATAGAAGCCAAGGAGCAGGTGAGGCCGCGGGGAACAGCTAGTCATGATATGAAACTTTATGGGATGACAAGTAGGTATACAAAGATTTGCATCAAATAAAAAAATATGAACTAGATCATCAAAAACTGGAAAAAAATCTAACAAATCTTTATTGTAAATCGGAGGCCTTGTTTTTTATTTCATTGACTAACTAATTTAATTGACTATTTTACACGTTTTTGTGTTTGGTTTTGAAGTTGGTTCCTTTTTTTTTTCAAATAGTTTTTTTTTTTATATTTTTAGTTTAGATATTCGCCAAAAATCTTCCCATAACAGCGTCTTTGAATTTTTTTTATATTAATACTAAAACCTTCCCCAGAATGTAAAAAACACTTTTCTGAAAACCGCGTCAAAATCGGTTCAGTCAAACGCGAGATAATCGCGGACAAACATACGGTCTACTAACAATAGCAACTGTTATCAATATTTATTACAATTTTACGTTAAATGTACAGACGCCAGCAGGTCAACCTACCCGAATATGTCAGATTTTACCAATCAAACATTAACTTTCCTCTTGTGATAAGGTTGAAATTCTTTACTCTTGTGATAAGGTTGAAATTCTATTAAAGAAATCTGAAAGATTGTGGTAGCTTGATGTGCTCGGTGGAGCATACGGTGCAAGACTGCCCAGCTTGGGCAGAGCACCGACGTGTCCTCACGGCTGCGATAGGCGGAGACCTCTCGCGCCCAGCATTAGTCGCGGCCATGCTGCGGGGCGAGACGGAGTGGGAAGCGGTCGCCTCCTTCTGCGAAGCAGTAATGCTCACAAAGGAGCAAGCGGGCCGCGAGCGAGAGAGGACAGAGTCCTCCCTCCGCCCCACCCGCGGTAGTAGACGCCCACGGCGACGGACGTCGCTTGATGATCTCCGGCCACCGTAGGCGCGGGCATGCGGGCAGCGAGTAAAGGGCAACTCGCTGCCCGACCAAGGACCATGCCCGGGTCGACGGCGCGTTGTGTCCCACGCGCGCCTCAAAGAGCGTCAGCATAATGACGGGGCCCCGAGGGGGCAGGCTTTGGCCCTCTGAGAGGTCAGAGGGCCAAAGCCTGCCGGCCGGGGTCGCGGCATTATTTCCTTACCGTGACCCCGGAACAGAAAGGGCTATTGAAGGACACCGTGGATTTTAGTCAGTAGAAGTCTGACAGTCCCTCCCGCCCTGCCCGGGGTTGGAGGACTCATTTGATGATTTTACCACGCTAAAAAAAAAAAAACGCTTGATGTGCTGGCGTAGGTACCAATTAGGTATTAATTATTGTAATACTAGCTGTGCCCGCGACTTCTTTCGCGTGGATCTCGGAACTTAACAATGTATTTTATAGTGCGAAGCGCTGTTGGAGGATACAAATCATTTTTTCATCCCCCCATCTCGGAAAGGCTGTTTTTTCTCTTCGATATCTGAGCGTAAAAGCCGTTTTTAAGCCGGAAACACATTATTTAACACGCCACGCGACGCATAGTGTCAACACCCGATGTGCAAAAAGCGCGTGTCGTCGCGTTGGGTGTTCATAGTGTGATTCTGGTCATAGAAAACAATACATTTGATTTGACTCAACACGCATCACGTTTCGTCGGGTGGCGTCGGGTGTTAATAATGTGTTTCCGGCTTTATCCTCCTATTATTGGATAAAGTACCTAAACTGAATTTAGAACATGCACGTGCACAAGAGTTGTACCAGTAATGGCTGCTGATGACCCCAACAGCTGATCGCTTGCTGTGGTGCCAACTTGACGTTCGAAGGTGTCGAGTCTGCTAATGGGGATGGCAACTCAAAGCTAATCGTAGATGGCGCTGCGATAGTTGGTCCCCAAGTCAGATTACTGTCTACCTTGTACAAAAAACAAACAAGATTTATTGTTATAAAAGTTGAGTATAAATACAAAACAAATATGGAAAATTATTCGTCAATGCAAGTGCATATACTAAAAGAAGAATTAAGACGCCGCGGTGCATCTACAAGAGGAAAAAAAGTGATTTAATTGAGTGGTAATACCTACATTTGATTTTACCGTAATAAATCCACAATTACTTTTAGTTGAGGTTTCAATTTTTGAGTTTAGGTATGTTTTACCTGTCCTCTCCTATAACAAGAATATAATGCTGCTTCTGACTCTCTATTTTGATAAAATATCATAATGTTTTAAGTCAGTAATTTTACCCCTTTTTTCTATTTAGATTTGAGAAATATCACAATATATTTAATTTCTTAACACCACAACTACCACAAAACTCGTTCCAGGTGATAATTCTTCCGCCAGATGAACCATTTCATGATTTATAGAGCGATGCAATACTGGTACTTAACCTCCAATAGAAAAGTATATATTATTTTGAAAAGTGTATTCGATTGTTTAGTTATGGTATAATCATAGAATTTCATTAATAAACTCAACTAACGGCCTGTCCCGGCTTCGCAAGCCTGGATATTTGTTTAATATATAGCTTTTCCTTAGTTATAATTCAATTTTTGTTCTCAAGGCAGTCACAGCAGCTACCCATTATTTCTTGATAGTGTGAATGGACGGAAAGTATGTTCCGTCATTTTTACAGCTTATTACACAACATCTAGTCATTTTACATCAATAAATCGTTTTTTTGCAGAAAATTCCTTTGGTTTGACAGTTCTTTTGGGACCAAACTGTCACTTGTCACTTTGACACTTGCCTTCCCCATTATTAGTCAGAATGGCGCCACAATGGCGTTTCAATTTTCAAACCATTTTTTACTCAGCAGTAAAAAATGGTTCGAATAAGCACTACAATTGAAACGCCATTGTGGCGCCATTCTGACTAATAATTAGCAGACTCGACACCCTGTTCGAAGGTTGTCGTTCGTACCACATCAAATTTCAAAAATAGAGTTAGGTGGCATTAGGTGTGAAAAGCAGAGTACGGACCTCGGGAGTAAAGCTGCGTTGCCTTGTGCTAACTTGAATCCCGAACCAGAATCCTTTGGTGCGTATCTATAGTTTGTTTTTTAATCTCGTAGACCAAATTGACAAATGATAACATCAAAACTGACGTAAATACTATTGAAATTTATGTCAGTTTGCCATTTGCACCTGTCAATTCAGTCTACGAGATTAAAAAACGGACTTTACTATTATTTTGTTACAATCTCAGACTCGGAACCTTCTTGACTCAGAACTTTTTTAACCTTTTTTTATTTGCTTTTTCACGTCATGTTGTTAAGACAAACCAAGATAAAATATGAAACTTGAAAACTACTACCTATACTATAACCCTATATTTGTTTGTATTTAAAAAAATAATCCGTAATACACGCGAGAGCAATGAATCCGGGTCACTTAAAGAATGTTAAAAATCTCGGAAACTAAAAATGATAGGTTAATGCAATAAATTGTATTTAATAGACAATGTAACTCCTTAAATGAAAGTAAAAAAAATATGAGTCACCATACATTTTATTAACACAAAATTACATAAAGAAAAAAACTGCTGATCTCTCCTTAAAACAAATATAGGAAACATGAATTTTTTGAACTTTATTACGATTTTCTTGAATTTTAATACTTCGTATTGCCTCCTCGTGCTTCCATTACTGCGTTTACGCGGTTTGGCATGCTGTACACCAAGTTCCTTATACGATTTTGGGGAATATTCTCCCATTCCTCTGTGAGAGCAATTTTGAGCTCACGAAGCGTGATTGGGGGAGGGTTTCGTTGTTTTACGCATCTGCCTAGCTCGTCCCAAGCATGCTCGATCGGGTTGATATCCGGGCTGCGCGCTGGCCACTCCATACGAGTAATGTTCATCTCTTGAAGGTAGTCATTCACAATCCTACCTGTATGAGGTCGGGCATTGTCATGCATAAATATAGCATCCTCACCTAAATTGACCATAAATGGACCAACGTGATCATTGAGGATTTCTTCCACATATCTTACGCTAGTTAAAGAGCCGTTTTCTATGATCACCAGCTCTGTGCGACTTTCAGAAGAAAGTCCGGCCCACACAAGTACAGACCCACCACCGTAGGCTACTTTTTCTTCGATGCATGCTTGCTTGAATCTTTCCCCTGGTCTTCGATACACTCTGTGTCTTCCATCGTGCTTGTAGAGCATAAATTTTGATTCGTCGGAGAACATAACTTTTGACCAATCTTCAATACTCCAATTTACGTGGCTCTGGGCATATCTTAGTCTTGAAATACGATGCCCACGCTCGCAGTTTAGGGCCGTTTGCAGGTCTAAGGGGTTTTAAGTTAGATTCAGCAAGCCGACGTCTTACTGTCCATGCACTTGGGTTACTTCCTCCGAGGCGTCGAAACTGATTGGTGAGTTCAGTTCCTGTGAGAAAGCGATTTCGAAGCATGGTGTTCACCAAGTATCGGTCTTCTCGTGCTGTGGTACACCTGGTTCTGCCCGTTTCTGGTCTGCGTAGGTTAGAACCAGTTTCTTCGTAACGTCGGAGAACTCTTTGTACTGTTGACAGCGACACACCGACAGTCCTGGCTGTATCGCGCTGACTCCGGCCGGTTTCCAGCATTGTAAGTATTCTGGTGCATTCTTCAGGCGTAAGCGACATAATTTCGGCTTGAATAATGAATATAGAGCACTATCAACATGGTTTATGTACCCACATAAATGACAGATTACAAACAAAAGCAAAACCAAATGCTGTAATTTCGTAGTTCCATCTTCGAAAGTGGCCCTTTTTCAAATTTGATTTTTTTATGATATAACTTTACAATAACTAAGAAGTTTTAATACCTTCATTTAAGGAGTATTACATTGTCTATTAAATACAATTTATTGCATTAACCTAGCATTTTTAGTTTCCGAGATTTTTAGGATTCTTTAAGTGACCCGGATTCATTGCTCTCGAGTGTACTTACCTATAATAATGTAGTAGTCAATACCTAAACTGAAATAAAAGTAACTATCTTGTGTCGAACAATGTACATCTTTTTTTTGCGTTTAGTCATTTCCTCGCTGAGGTGGGATGAAAAGTTACGTGTTGCACTCGAGTGCAAAGATTTTTCACCTTGTGCTCTTTTGATTCCGTCGCTACGCCTCATGATTCTAATTTTTGAATCACTCGTTGCACTCGTGATTCAATTTTAGAATCATTCGCTTGCTCGGTCATCAAAATTGAGCACGCGGTTAAAAAGCAACTTTGCACTCTTGTATAACAAATAACTATTTTTATGCTGTTTTTAGTTTCATCAAATCCTCTCACCCAGGGCAGGGCAGGAGGGACTGTCAGACTTGTACTGACTAAAATCCACGGTGTCCTTCAATAGCCCTTTACGTTCCGGGGTCACGGTAGCTCGTAAGTCCCACGACCCCGGCAGGCTTTGAGACGCGCGTGGAACACAACGGGCCGTCGACCCGGGCATGATCCATGATCGGACAGCGAGTCACCCATTACTCGCCGTCCGCATCTGTTGGCCGGAGATCGTCCTGCGACGTCCGTCGCCGTGGGGTCTACCACTGCGGCTGGGTCGTAAGGTGGACGCTCTCCTCTCTCCCTCACGCGTCCCGCCTCCTCCTTCGCCAGCGTGACTGCTTCGCAAAAGGAGGCGACCGCTTCCCATTCCGTCTCGCTCCGCAGCATGGCCTCTACCAATGCCGGGCGCGAGAGGCGGTATTTATTTTGATATCATGTTAATGAAAATACCTTCGCAAAAATGCATTTTGATTTCCATAAAAAGGGTTATAGTGACTTAACCTTAAAATAAAGATGAATTTTTCAACTATGGCTATATCCGAAACTATGAGGAATATCAAAAAACATTGTAAGGAGTCTCGAGACCGATTTTGACGAAAACTAAAACTGCATCATTAGATTATCGAAAAATCGATAATCCTGGCCAGGAATCGAACCCGCCGATTTTGAAAAAAAAATCACACCTGTATTATTACACCCATATTACACCATTATTTTGATAGTGTTGCTAACAAGGATCGAATTCTGGGAAATAATCTTATACGAGAAACTAAACTAAACAATTTAGGACCCATTAATATTAGTCATTTTACCCGTGGTGCTAGGCAACTGGGCTTCTCGCAGTTGTAATGTCCCTTTGTGCCTATTGGCCTTGTTTTGTTCTGTCTCCTGCTTGCATGGAGGGAAGTGGGAACATATATTTTTTTCCTACTCCTCCACTATTCTTTTCTGATTAATTTCGTTGCAGGATCCAAGACAGTTTAGGCGCGGGATAGCGCCCAGTTTGTTCAATGAAAGACCGGTCCAGTTTGCTTACTTTATGTATTGCAGATTCCACAAAAGTGCTATGGATAGCTGACACACAACACCACACGTTACAATGTCGGTCATGGGAATACATATACGATCCTCGTAACAATTAAATGTAGATTATTTTTACAGCCCAACAATAATAGACATGGGTAGTTCGCGAACGATTGAAGTAAATGAACTAGTTCATTTCCCAAAATGAACTTTTCATTCATTCACTGGCCATTCAAATGTGTCTTTAGTTCAGTGTTTCTTTTCGCTTACAGCTTGACATAAAAATGTAGAAAACCGGAAGTCGCCACTGTCTTCGCGCTACCAGGACTTTGAATGATTTTATTTTATTTTTTTTCACTTATTACGTTAGTTTTATGGCACAATAATAAATCTAACAAACCTGCGGTCTTTGTTTACATCAAATATCAAAGATTTTAAAACGCTGTCAGAAATAAAAATTTTAGTTCCGTTTCAATCCGTTCTGGGCAAGCTGTAGTTACTCTATTCACCCTAATAAGTATGAACTTTATTGTAATAGGAATAATATAGTCTTTACGGGAAACGGTAGGTCCGTTTCCCGTAAAGACTATATTCGTATTAAAGTATGAAGGAATATCGATATTCGTATAAAACTGAACTAGTGATTTAGTGAAATGCATCATTTCTCTAAATCACTAGTTCAGTGAACTAGTCCAATGAACTAGTCCAGTGAACTAATTCAGTGAACTAGTCCAGTGAACTAGTCCAATGAACTAGTTCAGTGAATCATCTCATTCAAGAACTCGTTCTGATTTGTTGGACTAAATGAAGTACTGAATGAATGAATGAACTACTTCATCAAGTGAAAAGATATACTTCATTCATTTTCTTTTTACTGACACATTTTGCGCATCTCTAAACAATAATACTTGGTAATTAACTTAGCGACAGGTAACGACAAGTCTTTTCCAGTCTGGTGAATGGTGTCGCGGGCATAGACAAACATAACCATAGTGTTGTCACTATGGGTTATGTTTGTATTACCACAGATAAATAATATAATAAGAAATTAGTTCGCCACACCACCCCCCTACGGAGAAAAAGAGGGTATAGACAAACATAACCATAGTGTTGTCACTATGGGTTATGTTTGTATTACCACAGATAAATAATATAATAAGAAATTAGTTCGCCACAACAGGTAAATTCATTCTCCGGGACACGTCGAGCTTAATTGTCTCGGCGCTTTTCTGGTGGTTGCCACTGTTGATTCTGGCTTTCAGGAGTTGCAGTGGTTGGGAATAGTGTGGTGGGTTTGAAACTGAAGCTCTATTTCACCTCAAAACTAATAGTGCGGTTGGCTTGTCTTGTTAAACAGTCACAGTATATTGCATTGCCTACGGGGCTGGTTGCATTGCCTATGGGGCTGGTTGCATTGCCTATGGGGCTGGTTGCATTGCCTACGGGGCTGGTTGCATTGCCTATGGGGCTGGTTGCATTGCCTATGGGGCTGGTTGCATTGCCTTATGGGGCTGGTTGCATTGCCTATGGGGCTGGTTGCATTGCCTACGGGGCTGGTTGCATTGCCTACGGGGCTGGTTGCATTGCCTATGGGTCTGGTTGCATTGTCTATGGGGCTGGTTGCATTGCCTACGGGGCTGGTTGCATTGCCTATGGGTCTGGTTGCATTGCCTATGGGGCTGGTTGCATTGCCTATGGGGCTGGTTGCATTGCCTACGGGGCTTGCTTGCTGTTGCAGTCAGTGACCGGCATTGCTTGACCCATCTTTTTTTTATTTTGCTGATTAAGATGGGTCGTGTAATGAGGGTTACTACTACTACGCATTGCTTGCGGGCTTTGTGCCGTTTCTGTGGGCATGATTGTTTGCAGGTTTCACGGTTTTTCGTGTTCTTTCGGGGGCAATTCCGACGAGGACGCCGGAGAGTCAGGAAGGCCGAACTGATAAACGAAAATCCGTAACTAGAATCCCAACCCTACGCAGCGTGGTACATTTGTACAGTTTTCCATTTAATAGATCATTAAATGGAAAACTGAATCATTACTGAATATACAATTTATTTAATAAAATATAATAATCATCTTGCAACTTGAATTTGCCGGTATTGTCAAATCACTCCGCGCTGACAGACGTCATCCTGACTTCTCTCTGCCCGCTCCTCTAGGGATGTACCACGCTGCGTAGGGTTGGGATTCTAGTTACGGATTTTCGTTTATCAGTTCGGCCTTCCTGACTCTCCGGCGTCCTCGTCGGAATTGCCCCCGAAAGAACACGAAAAACCGTGAAACCTGCAAACAATCATGCCCACAGAAACGGCACAAAGCCCGCAAGCAATGCGTAGTAGTAGTAACCCTCATTACACGACCCATCTTAATCAGCAAAATAAAAAAAAGATGGGTCAAGCAATGCCGGTCACTGACTGCAACAGCAAGCAAGCCCCGTAGGCAATGCAACCAGCCCCATAGGCAATGCAACCAGACCCATAGGCAATGCAACCAGCCCCGTAGGCAATGCAACCAGCCCCATAGACAATGCAACCAGACCCATAGGCAATGCAACCAGCCCCGCAGGCAATGCAACCAGCCCCGTAGGCAATGCAACCAGCCCCATAGGCAATGCAACCAGCCCCATAAGGCAATGCAACCAGCCCCATAGGCAATGCAACCAGCCCCGTAGGCAATGCAACCAGCCCCATAGGCAATGCAACCAGCCCCATAGGCAATGCAACCAGCCCCGTAGGCAATGCAACCAGCCCCGTAGGCAATGCAACCAGCCCCATAGGCAATGCAACCAGCCCCATAGGCAATACAACCAGCCCCATAGGCAATGCAACCAGCCCCATAAGGCAATGCAACCAGCCCCATAGGCAATGCAACCAGACCCATAGGCAATGCAACCAGCCCCGTAGGCAATGCAACCAGCCCCATAGGAAATGCAACCAGCCCCATAGGCAATGCAACCAGCCCCGTAGGCAATGCAACCAGCCCCGTAGGCAATGCAACCAGCCCCATAGGCAATGCAACCAGCCCCATAGGCAATGCAACCAGCCCCGTAGGCAATGCAACCAGACCCCTTTGTACTGCAACCAGCCCCCTTTGTACTGCAACCAGCCCCGAAGGCAATGCAATTAAACCCGTGTGTACTGCAACCAGCCCCGAAGGCAATGCAACCAGGCCCGTAGGCAATGCAACCAGCCTCGTAGGCAATGCAAACAGACCCCTGTGTACTGCAACCAGCCCCGTAGGCAAATATACAGGTGAAATCAGTGATCCGAGTTCGATCCCGAAGAACTGAGATTCTTTTTGTAAGATTGAAATTGTTTTCAAACCATAAGTTTTGATTATTCTTAACAGTTCCTGACAACTATAAGCCTTAATTGATTCTGCCTTTTTTCTGCAAATATTTTTTAATCAGAAAAATGGAAACTCGAAGTTCTACGAAAATGGCACTTAAAAAACAAAGTCAATGGAATCTCTGAACCAAACATTTACTTCAACTAGTTCAGAAATATTTGCCAGAAGTTTACCAGATTTATCCGAATTACAAGAAGAAATTAATACTCTGAAACAGCAGCTTGAAATTGCTCTCACTAAAGTTGAAATACTCACTTGCGAAACAATATCACTGAAAAAAGAAAAAGACGAACAGCAGTCAGAAATTTTTCACTTAAAAGAAATATGGTCAAAACTGAGTAACACAACCGGAACGGGAATTAAAGAAGGATTTTTTTCTCAAAACCTGGGAGAAATTATTGACAAACAAGATTGTTCTAAAAAGACCGTCTCTAAAGAGTTTAGCAACGCAACCATAGATGGCGTTGCACTCTATGAAACTTTAGAAAATAAAGATTCAAATAAGAAATGGAGTTCATCACAGAAGTACGAAAATACAACAACAGAGGGCGCTATAAATAAAAACACAAGATATTCAACAGGAACAACAGATAATTATTATGAAGTCAATAATGGAGTTCAGAAAAATAATGAAAACAGAATATTCGTTATAGGAGAACAACAATGCATAGGACTTGCGCGAAAATTAATTTCTTCAAGAGAGGAAAGCATAAATAGACATAGCAACATATTTTCATTTATTAAACCGTATGCTAAATGTAATGACCTTGCTACAGTATAGATCTCAAAGAAAGAAAAGAAAGAAAGAAAATAAGTTTATTTGGCAAGCCATATGCACACAATTACAATAAAAAATTACGAAAATACCATGAAAGATACCGTGTGCCTCACGGCTGTGCCAAAAAGGCTCAGTTCAGCATAAAGCCAGGCCACAGGGAGCCTGACGCTGGTTTTCAACTGAGCCTTGTGAGACGTCAGAGATGCAAATCAGCTTTATAGTGTGTGAGTTAAAATAATTAAATAAAAACAACAAAAAAAGCAATATATGTATAGGTATATAAATATGTGTAACAATAAAATAAAAAGTAAGTACAGATATAAAGAAATATTATACATATAGACATATAAAGATATAATAAATGTGTATAAAATTGTACCGCTAAGACAAAGACAAACTAAACAACTATCAGAAAGACGAATCGCAGATAAGTTATGCAATATACCCACTTCAATGCGTTGTAGGCAGCCGAGCGCAAAGAAAATGATTGGTTAATTATATGTATTGGTCAAAATGACCAAAACCCAAACCAAATACAATTCGAATTGTTAAAAGTTTTAAACTATTTGCGAAACAATAATGTAATAGTATTAAGTATTAATAGACATTTACCTTTTCCTAATTGTCATTTTTTGGATCTCACTAATTTATATGAATACTATTATAAATACCGTTACTTTCAGGATCATACTTGCAGAATAATTAACTCAACCATAGATCTGTGCCTCTAGTGAAAAAGGGTTTAAGTCCGATTTTGTCGAAAATGAGTTAAGTACACTAAAATGTTCAGAAAAAAATGATCTATCCATTCGTGAAAACAGATCTTGCCTATCTTTAAAAATAAGGAAGTTAGCAATGTGCAAAGGGGGTTAACTAACACTAAAAATATTACAAAAGCGGGGTATAAGTGCACTTTAATTTCTTTACACAAAACTATGTTTATTTTTATTTTGTGTCTTTTGATCTAAATAAACATGTATTGTCAGAGCTTCAATTTGTTTAGTGAATACCGGCACAAGTACATTAATTCCTTAAAAATTGTTATGTGAGTAACGATATCACTTGACATAAATCCGTTTTCACCAAAATAAAAGACAAAAATCCAGAATAAGTTTTTTGGTATCAGTTTTCACGTATGAAATATTTATATTAAAAATGCAATTTGACATAACTAAAATAATACCAATATTTCGCTGCTATTTTTCGTGAGAAAAGATACAACTGGCCGATACGGGTTATGGTGCTGGTGGGTGGAAAGTGCGTAGCGCTCGCACTCTTTCGGTGGTCCAAGCACTCTATTGAAGGGAACTTGTGTCGACGCACTGCAAAAAATCAGTAATTGCACTGGTAAGTTGTACCCTTTTTCACATATTTTAGCAAATTATTTTTGAGTGTACGTATTGTTATTTAGATTTTTGTCCAAATGTACCCAATTACACCGAGTTTTTATTTTAAACTCCATTGCGTAACTTATTATGAAGAGGAGACATTGTTTTTTTTTTTGTTTTTGTACGTATGTTAGTTAATTCTTCACACAAAAACACTACAATAACAGTGGTTATAATAAACAACCACCAGATATCAACCTCACATATATATTTAACTACACTTTATAGTATAATTATATAGATACGTAAAATTGTCAAATTAGCACATTTTATACTTCTATTTCGACTTACCTACTTAACTTACATATCGCGATTCCCTGATGTAATGTTTTAATAAATAATATAATACATAATAATAATATTCCACAACTATCACACAACGCCATCTAGTCCCAAGCTAAGCAGAGCTTGTGTTATGGGTACTAGACAACTGATAAACATACTTATATATTTCTAAATACATACATATTATGGATAAATTACACCCAGACACAGAAAAAATGATCGTGCTCATCACACAAACATTTGTCCTGAGTGGGAATCCAATTCACGACCTCCGCAAAGCAGTCGGGGTCACTTGCCACTAGACCAACAGGCCAGTCAAATATATCTATTGTTTTAGAATGGCTGGTCGTGGTCGCATTAATTGTTTGATGGGTCTTGTTTCCAAAGATATGGCAATGATGGATGAAGTAGATTGGATTGATGGCGAATCTATACCTGTGCTTATATCTTCCGAAACTATTCTCCAAAGGCTACACATTCTAGGGATCATTCTCCAAGATCAGGATGTTCAAACAGTTATTATCCAAGGCTTGAATGTTTAAAAAATAACTCACCAAAGCAGGGAAACTCTTAAATATTTTCTCCAATACCTGGAAGTTTCAAAAACCTTTTCGCAGAGCCTGATAATGATGTCGATACATTCACTGATTCTGATGAAACTTTTGTCTTATATCTTGATATTATTTCTATGTTCACTGATACGCTATCATAACCCAATTTGCATTATCCCACAGAAAGTAGTGACGATTTCATTCCAAATAATCTGACACAAGTAACTCAGATTGTTCACTTTTACAAAAACGTAAAAGGCGATGTCATTATTCCACAGTCAGATTTAGATACGAGCAATAATAAGTCATTTTGGGATATAAAAAGGTACTTAACAAGACCGGAAACGTAATCCTAGGAAAAGTAACAAGGAAAGAAGAGATACAGAAACTATAAAAAAGAAGAGAAATTTAAAGTTAAAAGACTAGGACCTTGTAGAATTATTTTAAATTATTACTGGAGCTTAGAAGTCTACGACAGACGAGTTAAAGACAAAAGAAATATAAAAAAGGAGAATTTCATTGTAAGTTGTGTGATGAGGAAGAATGGAACATTGTTAATTTGCAGAGGGAAAGAGGAAAATCACCACTCCCTCTGTTTGAAACGGTAATGTATTCCTAGGTCATACGATGGGCCTAGCTAATTCAAATGAGAAAAAGAGAGATTTGATTTCTCTTCTTCCGCTAATAAACCCCAGTGTTCGATCTTTTTATAACAACCTTTTCATTGACGATGATAATATAAAAGATCAACATCCTCTTCTAAACGACAGCAACGACGACATCGAATAAGGTTTTCTGGATCATTTTTAAGGTTTCTGTTAGACTTGATTTATTTGATTATTTTTTTATTTTTGAATTGTTTTCCTGATTAAAAAAACTGCGTCATAATACTTAATTAACTTCTTCAATACTTTTTTACTAACTGCATATTTATTTTAAAACTGGAGTTTATTATCGGTAGAAGTGAAATTAAAATAAGGTTTTCTGGATCACTTTCCCAGGTTTCAACTGCAGTTGATTTGTCCTGACTTATAAAAAAACTGTGCTATAGACATTTCTTGATATCGAACAAGATTTGAATCACTTTCAAGGTTCTGTGGGACTCGATTTGTACTTTTCATTTGTTTTTTAATTGTTTTTATGATTTAAAAATAACTGTCATAGGTACTTCTTAAAATACTTTTCTTCACTTTAATAAAAAAAATAAACACCACAAAACTACATATTTTTTGGTTTTATTTTGGTTTAAAGATAGATATAACTTACACAAAAGGTTCACGTAAGTCAACATGCGCCTTATGTTACGTCTAATAACTATGTGAAAAAAGATACAAGTTATTTATTTTTGCTATTTTTCAAAATTTTATCATGTCGATAAAAAGTACACATTCAGTTCATTTATTTTGGCTATTCCAACACTAATTATCTGATTTAATTTCTTAGTTATCATACAAATAACTCCAAATGCGTATCCTTTTTCACTTTTGTGAATTAACTTTTTGTGTATGAGAAAAGGGATCTAACTTCTTTTATACCCTTGTGTAGTTCATTTTGTGTTAAGTATAAGTCGCTATTTTGAAAACTATTCAGTTTATGTAAAAAATAATACTAGAATAAGAAAGAACATACATTTTTTACCTATATAACATATCACATATATTTAATTTGACAGCTGTTTAAATGCCACACGTACTTAAACATGTAATTTGGTGCGCGCGGGGCGTTTTTTGCGTCTCCTGTAAAGTTGCATTTTTAGACTTAGACCCTTTTTCACTAGAGCCACAGAGATGCAGGTCACCAATTTAAGACTAAATACATTTCTCAAGGGCACAACAACGAAACGCCACAATTTCGCCTAAACCAGAATGGGAAGACGAGTACCTGTGCAAGTACCCCTAAAAAAGGTACTATCCCCTATTATTTCCAAACCTCATATGCTAAAACTAATACGGATTCTTTTTTATGCCGCAATTAAATTAATTTATTGATGAAACGATAAAAATAAGACTTCTTCACCAAAACATTGCAGGTTTATTAAATAAAACAGATTGTATTGAATTGTGTCTAAATTCACTTGCGAATAGAGATGTGCCGTTGCCGGCAATATTGCCCAAGGTGGGAATATAGGTGGAAATATTGCCGGCAATATTGCCGGGAGTGGAAATATTTGGGAATATTGCTTAATTTTAATTCAAAGTGAGTGCGAAAACTATGTAACACACTTAAAATTAGCATTTACAGATCATGGTATACATTATATACAAAAAAAAATTGTTTTTTTGTAAAATTGCCAAAATTGCCGGCAATTTTGGCAATATTCCCGGTATTTTACCGGCAATATTGCCCATTGTTGCCGCACACGACTGTGAATATAAGAAATTACACATACATTTTAAGATAAGAATTGACGATCATTGTATATTGAATAAATATTGAATAAAAAGGCATAAATTCGAATAATTTATTTTAATGTTGTAGTTTAATCTAGTCAACGAAGCATTCGTTGACTAGATCAAAGCATAGAGGGAAATTCTAGAAACACATTTTTACAACGTAACTTTGTTTGGACTAGTTAGGAGGTGAACATATCAAAACCATGAGCTCTGGGGGAGGGGGGGTGGAAGGTACCATTTTTTGGTGTTTCGCTTACATCTCGGAAAACCATGCGTACTAGCAGCATAGCGTGTGTGAACAAAATAAAAAACTAAATCAATTTTCCGTAAGTTTTACTCAGTAAGCATTTCAATATCTTGTAAGTTTTCGAGTTTTTATAGTTTTCGAGGTATCCGCTTTTGAAAGTCTGTAATTTAGGGGAAAAAACATTTTTAGTTTCGCGCATTTGGAAAGTTGTATTTGATATCGCCATAGATCCAGAAAGCAGTAGCAGTTGATTCAGACCCTCCCTTCACCACCTGCGATGAACAGAGCCAGCATGCTGCATCTTGAGGTGATATGGGAATCCAGATCTTTATCTGGAGGCCCACGGACATTGCGAGAGACCCCTTCGGGTATCTCTCAATGTCCACCAGGTGTAAGTAGTTCTTAAATTCGGTGACCACCATCAAGCTTGATATGTCTTGTCTTCCCCCACCGAGGGAGCAGTAAAAATTAGCTTAGAGACTCATTTAAATTATACTTGGTACTTACAGACTAGGTAGAACTGTACTATGTAGGAGGAAATCCGCACCCATAAGAGATGCGGAAAAACTATCTTTGGAAACTTTAGTTCTTTTTTGTTGTAAACAATTTTCGTATAGGTAGGTATTAATTTTTGGTCAAGTGTGAGTTGTCCACAAAAATACATGGAGGAGTAGGTACTACAGGGAGAGCCTGAAAAGACTGCTGCTGCTTTCTGGATTTATGGCAATATTAAATAAGACTTTCCGAATGCAAAAAGGTAAATATGGTTTTTTGAAAACTATACAAGATATCGAAATGGTTACTAAATAAAACTTATAGGAAATTTATTCAGCCTTTGTTTTATTCATACAAACCATGCCGCTAGGCGGCATGGTTTCCGAGTTATAAGTGAAAAATAAAAAAATGGAACCTTTAAACCCCCCTCCCCCACAGCTCAAGGGCTAGTGGCGGGGAGTTTTGATAATTATATTCACCTCCTAACTAGTTCAAACAAAGTAACGTAGTCCAAAATCGTGTTCCAAGAATTTCCCTCTATAACTGTTCGTTGAGTGGGCTACTAGTTTTTCATGCAAAATCAACGAGTATGAATACCTATACAATATGGAAGTATAAATCTCTGTCAAAACTACAAATAATCAACAAAAATAACATTTTTTAATGCATTTGTTTCGGTAATTCTTACATAATCAGTAAATCACCGTTTAGAGTAACAACTTAGTAGTTTTTATAAGGCGGACTTAATGCCGCAACGTATTATCTACAGTAATATAAACTGCACCTGCAGTAATAATAAAATATACTGGTGTTATTTGACTGGCAACTTTGGCAATATTGCCAAAGTTGCCGGCAGTTTTGGTATTTTACCGGCAGTGGCAATATTGGGAATATTGCCGGCAGTGGGAATATTGCCATCAGGCACATCTCTACTTGCGAATGATAAGTCTCCAATTCTGATTTTATGCTTTAGTGAGACCTTTATCAAAGAAGGAGATGAAACAAATATCAATATTAAAGGATATAAATTAGGAAGTCATTATTCAAGAAAAAAACAGAAACGTGGAGGTACTTGCATTTTAACTTATAGTGGAATCGAGTGTAAAAAAATTGAAACTTGTAAGGAATATTCATGTGATAATATTTTTGAATGTTGCGGAATTGAAATTCCTAGTATGAACACTATTGTTATTTGTATATACCGAATACCATCATCAAGCTTAAATTCGTTTTTCAATAAATTAGAAATATTATTACATAAATTATTATACAAAATTCTAAATAAAAAAGTTATCATTACAGGTGATTTTAACATTAACATATTAGTAAACAACAACAACACGATAAACTTAAAAAATATTTTAGCTAACTATAACTTATCACTACATATAACAGAACCAACACGTCAAAACAACTGCATTCTTATAGCAAGCAACTATAACACTGACAATGTTACGGGTAAAATTCATCCTTTATATTTATCGGATCATAATACCGCTCAAATACTAGAATTTCCTGGAAAACTAAAGAGAACTGAACGATATTGGTATTGCCAAAAACAAGATCTAAGTAATGAAAACATAAGAAAAATTTACATATTACCTATCACAACTATCTTGGCAAGAAGTTTACTCAGAGCCCGATTTAAACAAAGCTTTCAATTACTTTCACCAAGAACTAATACTGTTCTACAAACTATGTTTTCCCTATTACAAAATAAAAATGAGTTCTAATCTACAATCACCGAAATGGATGACGAAAGGGTTGAGAAAATCTAGTGATATTAGAAGGAAATTGAGATTTTCATATTATACTATATAAAGCTCGTTATTATAAATATAAAACTAAAGAGACCCACGATAAATACAATAATTATGAAAAAAAACTTAAAAAATGCGTAGTATGGTCAAAAAAAAACATAAATAAAAAAATAATCAATCAAGCTAATAACAAAGGTAAAGCTACTTGGAGCGTAATAAAAGATAGAAATGATAGTATTAGGACATTAAATAGTATAACTTCGCTGCAAAACAATGGGGTAACTATTCAAGACCCTTACAAAATTGCATCAACATTTAATAATTTTTTCATAAATATTGCATGATCAAAATAAAACTTTACCACGTACACAAAGCCAATTTCAAACCCGTAGTAACGATGAATCAATTTTCCTGAAACCAACATCAGAACAAGAAATTATCAAGATAATAAAATCCTTAAACGATACCAAAGCAGTAGGATATGACTCTATCTCCACACGTGTTATAAAGGCTAGTGCTGTCATCATAGCCCCTATTCTCAATTATTTAATAAATAATTCACTAGAAAAAGGAATATTTCCAGAGAATCTAAAGCAATCCATAGTTAAACCGTTATTCAAAAAGGGAGATCGAAAAGACCCAAATAATTATCGCCCCATTACTCTAGTTCCGGTATTGTCTAAAATCTTTGAAAAAATATTCCACAGTCGGTTAATAGGTTTTCTTAATAAGCATAATATTCTAAAACAAGAACAAAACGGATTTCAGCATAACAAGTCCACTTCTTTAGCAGCATTCACTTTAGTTAAAAAGATAACGGAATACATAGACGAAAAGAATCCGGTAGCAGTTGTATTCTTCGATATGAGTAAAGCTTTTGATTTTGTGGATCATAAGATATTGCTATGCTATATTATATATAAATGTGAAAAATATGGAATTCGGGGTATCGCATTAGATTGGATAAGAAGTTTTTTAACAGGCCGTCAACAATGTGTTGAAGTAACAAAATTAAATGAAAATCTAGAATCCACTATCTTTAGATCTTCTACTTCACTTAATAAGTATGGTGTACCACAAGGGAGCGTCTTGGGCCCCTTGTTATTCTTGCTGTATATTAATGATTTACCCGATTCGATAAACTACGATTGTATCTTATTCGCTGATGATATTTCCGTCATAATACCCAATAAAATTAAAAATTCAACCCATGAAACTAAAATAAGCGAAGCAGTACAGTCTGTCATAAATTGGCTTGAATCTAATAACTTATGTGTAAATATATCCAAAACAAAATTTATTAAATTTAGTACATACAAAAGTAAAAGCAGTGATATTATTAACATTAAAATAAAAGATAATATTATAGAAGAAACGGATAGTATTAAGTTTTTAGGTATAACTCTAGACAATTTTTGTAATTGGAAACCACATATTCACAACGTATGTAATAAACTAAATAGATTTGTGTATGCCTTAAGAAAACTTCGTATAGTATCAGACGAAAAGACTGCTCGCATTGCATATAGTGGATACGTTGGATCGATCTTGAGATACGGTTTAATAATGTGGGGCAACTCAACTGATTACGATAGAGCATTTGTTGTTCAAAAAAAGTGTGTTAGGGCTATTTGCGGTGTAGGTCCACTTGAATCTTGCCGGCCTTTATTCAAAAAACTTAAATTATTAACACTAACTGGTATGTATTTGTTTGAAGTATCGGTATTTGTAAGGAAACATAGTGAGTTCTTTAGATTCAAAGGTGACAATTATACTAAGCAAAGGCCGAGAGATCCAACTAAGATTTTAGTATCATTTTGTAATACCACTTTAAGTAAAAAAAATGTATATCATATGTGCATTACTATTTTTAATAAGTTACCCAAAAACATCAGAGAACTACCTTTTAAATATTTTAAAAATAAACTTCGCATCTGGTTGACAGAAAATTGTTTCTATAGTGTACAGGAATTTTTACAACACAAAATTTAATTACAAAGTACCTACCTACTTTTATAAGAATTATAAATTAATTAATTAATTATCAACATTAGCATAAGAACGCCTCGTAAATTTTATGTTAAACTCATCATTTTAAAACATAATGTACCTTTTATATTATAATGTAAAGAAATTTGCATGCCTTAAACAGGCAAAATATGGTATTGTGCCTAAACCACCAATTTAACACCTGGTAGTACCTGTATTTTATGCAAATAAATTATTCTTATTCTTATGAGGAAGAATAATTCCGTAGAACATAAAATTTGCGTATATTTAACAGTTTCCGCAGGCACGCAACGGAAGCTCTAGAAAAGGACATTTTCCCGATTTTGAAACATTCCTCATTGCTGCTCCGCTCCTTTTAGCGATAGCGTGATGTTATAGCCTATAGCCTTCCTCGATAAATGGACTATCCAACACAAAAATAGTTTTTGACTGGCCTGTTGGTCTAGTAGTTAGTGACCCTGACTGCTATGCCGGAGGTCGTGGGTTCGATTCCCACCCAGGACAAATGTTTGTGTGATGAGCACGATCATTTGTTCTGTGTCTGGGTGTAATTTATCTATAATATGTATGTATTTAGTAATATACAGGTTGACTTTTTTACCACCGTCCAAAATTTTTCTAGACATTAGGTATCAATCACTAACCCAATTTTTGAAAAAAAATCGATACGTCCAATTGTCATAATAAATCATTTTCTCATCTGCTCTGTGTGGTCACTAAGCTAAACGTTAATAATATACACTTGCCGACGCATGAAACGGACAGAGCGCACCCCGCTGACCCCCCGCCCCGCCCCGCTACACCTGAACGACACATCACAGCGCGGTGTCCAGATTCATCAACTTTTTATAGATAACATTGAGACGTGATATCTCGATATTTTTGTATTGAGTGATACAAAAAGAAAAAACACGTATTCAATGATTTTCGCCAAAGATTAATATATTAAAATTTGGATGGTGACTAAAAAATCACCCTGTATAAGTATGTTTATCAGTTGTCTAGTACCCATAACACAAGCTCTGCTTAGCTTGCGACTAGATGTCGTTGTGTGATAGTTGTGGAATATTATTATAATTTTTCAATTCCAACCAGTAGTTCCTGAGATTAGCACGTTCAACCGAACAAACAAACTGTTCTGTTTTATAATATTAGTACGGATTCTTCTCAATAATTCATCACTGGAGCCAAACATACCTACTATGCTTATTTTAAAGCTAGAAGTAGGCATACCAAAAAAAAGGGATAAAGGGACCAAATTCGTAAAAAAGGGGCTTTTGGGGACCTACCCAATAAAAAGGGAATATAAGGGACTTCACTAAAAGCCCGGTGTGTCCTGACCTACCAAATACGCCGCTTGCGAACTGCACATGTTTTGGTCGCGTGCGGTCACAAATTATATTTCTTGCGTCGCTCTTGTCAGTTCCGCGTACGAACATGAAAATTAAATGGAAGCGCGCAGTTCGCAAAATTAGGGGAGCCGAGGATGCTAAATGTGCAGTTCCTCGAGCGCCATGGCAATCTATTGGATTATGTTTTAAAATAAAAAGAAAAAAGTTTATGACAAGTTTTCTATTTAAGTGGGGGGGAGAGCGTGTAAACATTTTCCGACGTTTTTATAAACTCACTTTTCTTGTTTGTTTATTTGTTTGTCGTTCCGGTTGGACTTTTGAAATTCAATTTTGAGGCACTTCCCTATAAGCTAGCAAGCTGAAATTTTGCACACGCTCTGAGTTCTGATGACAACACATGACTAGCTAACAAACGTCGTAACATATCCAATATGGCGGCCTCCCCAAGATGGCGGACTGACTGTAACCCACCCCCATGACATGGGTATCAAATGAAAGGGTTTGCTGTCAGGAATACGAAAAAAATAGTCACGTGACTTAAATCCAATATGGCGGACGTCCAAGATGGCAGACAGGCTATTTGAAATGCACCCTTATGATATGGATATCAAAGGGTTTGTAGTAAGGAGTATGAAAAAAATAGTCACGTGACTTAAATCCAATATGGCGGACGTCCAAGATGGCAGACTGGCTGTTTGAAATCCACCCTCATGATATGGGTTTCAAATGAAAGGGTTTGCTGTTAGGAATACGAAAAAAATAGTAATGTGACTTAAATCCAATATGGCGGACGTCCAAGATAGCGGAGTGGCTGTTTGAAATCCACCCCCATGATATGGGTATCAAATGAAAGGGTTTGCTGTCAGGAATACGAAAAAAATAGTCATGTGACTTAAATCTAATATGGCGGATGTCCATGATGGCGGACAGGCTTTGAGGCACTTCCCGATAAGCTAAAGTCCGTTTTTTAATCTCGTAGACTAAATTGACACATGCAAATGTCAAGTTTACAAATAATGTTGCCAGCTCTTTTGTGCAGTGTTGTACCTATGATGCCGGTTTGTTGAATCGTAACTTTTTATCTATAATAGACGAATTTTGAATGTCTGAATGAGTTGTGGAATATTATTAAAAAAAAAAAATCATTCAAAGTTTTATATTTAAAATTCACGTACGTACACACGGCTGCACGACGTGCTACAAACTGCCAGGGAAATCTGACCACGCAACGCCATGCGTAATCCGACCATGTTTCGATGCATTTAAACAAAAAAAAATTATAGACGCCATCAGTGTTGTTCCCGTACGCGTCAAAACGGCAATCTTAACCATTTTCTCTTACGAAACGGCAGAACTTAAAAAATATTTCTTATGACGAGACAATGTTAAAGCCCGAATTATATGAAATTGCCCGAAAACACAAAAAAGCCCATGAAAGGTATGTCGTCGACGAGATGGCTGCTGAACGGGGTGTCACTATTTTGCGACTGCCCCCTTACCACTGCGAGCTAAACCCGATTGAGTTGGTCTGGGCTCAAGTAAAGGGGCATGTCGCTAAAAATAATAAAACATTCAAAATGAATGAAGTACGAAGCCTTTTTGAAGAAGGGCTTCGTCAAGTAACCCCGCAGCGATGGAAAGACTGTGTATTGTAAGATAAGATAAGATAATTTTTTTTTATTTTGTAAACATGGGTAACATTAAATGATGACAAAAAAAACATAATGAGAAGTTCAGCCATATTTTACCACGTAGGCATGCAAAAAGTTACAAAAACATTAACTTATAACTAGAGCACAATTTAAAAAAAAAAAAAATGTAATTTGTAATGTCTATGTCTATGTCATTGTAATTAAAATTAATATTCCTCAGACATGCAGTCATTATCTGAATCAGATTAACGCGAATACCTGTAATTAAGTTATGTAATTAAAAATATGTTTTAAATTTTGAATTTTGTATTATTACGTTTTAAATAAGTACCTACACATTATTTCAGGATAAACACATTATTTCAGTACAACTTATTGTAAAAAAACGATACTTGATTTTATTAACGCTAGGTTTCGGTTGTGCCACATCACTATTTAAGAATTGCAATAAACTGACAACACTCGTAATGTCAGTTTAGTCTACGAGATTAAAAAACAGACTTTAGCAGGCTGAAATTTTCAGGGTAGCTTCAAACTCGATGAACAAAGATAAAAATAATAAAATAATTAATAGATTAAAAAAAAACCTAAAAACCCACGTTTTTAAATGTCCCAAAAATAAGAAAATAACCCTACGGGGCTGAGAGAGGGGCCACTCAAAACGTGGGGGCGTATCTTTGCAAGTTACACCCATGATCTATACACTTCATGTAAATATATCCTATAAATAATCCCTTAAATAATATACGCTCCCACGTTTTGAGTGGCCCCTCTCTCAGCCCCGTAGGGTTATTTTCTTATTTTTGGGACATTTAAAAACGTGGGTTTTTAGATTTTTTTAAATCTATTATTTAAAACTGTAAAAAAAAAATTGTAAAGAAGAACTCGAGCGCGTCAGACATTTAGGGTCGATTTATACTAGCACAGAGTCGAACCGCATTTTCTAAAACTGAACATAACAATTTCAACCTTAACTCCACAGCGTAACGCACACTTTACTTCTAAGATTTTCACGATTCATTATCGGCGTTGTTCGCGCGCAGACGCGCGAATTCTGAAGAATGCGCGCGACTTTTTAAAATCTTAGAAGTAATTATGTGCGTTACGCTGTGGAGTTAAGGTAGAAATTGTTATGTTCAGTTTTAGAAATTCGCTTCGATGCGCTTCGACTCTGCGCTAGTATAAATCGACCCTTACAGTGTAAGCGCGCTTTATATTTCTGAGAACCATTCCAGTACTGACGATTAGTTCCAGGGCGCTGTCCGTAACAAGCGGTTGAAAACCCAATAACGAAAACGCCTTTCAAATAAAATTAATTAGACGGAACGTTGATTGCTGTAAGAAACGAGCAGGCGTTACGTTTTTGTTTTACAACTTCAGGACTCGCTCATTTCCTAATGCCACGCTCAAATTGTCAGATTATTGAGATATACACTCTTCTGAACGTAATTAATCTACCTTTTCATAATGAAATGAAATGATGTTGAAATGAAAGGATCATCTTTTTTTTACTAATCTGACGGGTCCCCCAAACACACCCCACGGAGGGTTCATACTTGGTACAGGTACATTATGGGGTGTGAGGATTCTCCCTATATAGCTATCTGACACGCTCGAGTCACATCAAAAATCCCTTCTTCGCCGCCCCTACTACAACAAGCGGCGCGCTCGCCAGGTCTGTATGCACCATTACATTCTGCGCCATCCATTCGTAGCACATTGTTGTCCTCTGCCACGCACCGCGCACGTGGACATGTGTTGGGCCGCTACAACGGTACCATACCGAAATGAACAAGAGTGGTATAATCTCAATGACAAAATTACACCAAAATGAAACTCGCAACTGTTTTTGTAATAAATTACACTGAAGTTTATTTTTCATCCTGAATACATATTGACCAATGTTACTTATTTAATGTTGCATTTGCATCATCAGTTCACAACTTTATTACAACTCACTCAACATACATTTCTTATGCCTTAGGGCAGTATTTTTTTTTTTGTTTTTATTTATCTAGTTACAAAATTCTAAAATTTGATAATACAATGAAATTTAAGCATTCTTACAGTTATCACTAAGTCCATTTAGCATTGAAAATAAATGATCATCATGATATTATTAATAAAAATTGATTTAAGTTTTTCATATATATATTTTTACAATTTCAACTAAAACACGCTCACTGCAGGAAGGGGCAGATCGGGGTGCAATCATACTTCCAAACGAACACTATACATTGTATACATTTGTAAAAAGTATCAAAATCGAGTAAAAGGCCTACAAAAAATTATCTCGAGATACTAATATTCGTTTACGTAGTAACCTAAAAATTGTCCTATTTAACACTGGAATCGCCGTCGACGGCAGTGGCGCGCGGCGCGTCTAGCGTTAAAGGGTAACAAACGTAGGTATTTCAACTATTTGGCTTAATTATATTTATATAATGAGATGAGCGCGAAATAAAAGCGGTGCGGCTCATGAACCGGGTCGCGCGGTGCCGGCGCGGAGCTAGTCCTGCGCGGAGCTAGTCCTGCGCGGAGCTAGTCCTGCGCGGAGCTAGTCCTGCGCGGAGCTAGTCCTGCGCGGAGCTAGTCCTGCGCGGAGCTAGTCCTGCGCGGAGCTAGTCCTGCGCGGAGCTAGTCCTGCGCGGAGCTAGTCCTGCGCGGAGCTAGTCCTGCGCGGAGCTAGTCCTGCGCGGAGCTAGTCCTGCGCGGAGCTAGTCCTGCGCGGAGCTAGTCCTGCGCGGAGCTAGTCCTGCGCGGAGCTAGTCCTCAGCCTCCTCGTCCTCTGACTCCTGCTGCTGCAGCCACGTCAGCCACGTGTTCACCTGCGGGCACACAACACACGTCACAATCCCATCCTACCGCGCCCCACACTAGAAATTTCTCCTGAGTGGATGCGTTTACGCATATTGGAACTCACATTACACAAACACCCGGACCAGGAATAACTATTTGTAGGTCATACAAATATTTGTTCCATGCGGGAAACAAACCCGCGCCACGTCGCGCACCAGTTGAACATGGTCGTGCATATTATGAAGGCTGGAAGGGTACGACTACAATTCAAATCTTTTTTTTCGCGGTATTGACGTTGTGCTTATTGAAGTTGTGCTTACGTTTAATAGCAAGGATTTCCGCTCAGTAACGCCTGATTCCATGAGTTATCTTTTGTTTTTAAATAGTATTGACTAGTTTAAATAATACATTAATAGGCAACTACAGGTACTGAAGAAAGATTTTGCATGTATATAGGTTTCCTAGGAAGACGTTCTAAGACTTCCCGGAAGCTTTTATTACTTAATATTTTTGTACTTTTCTTGGTGTGACATGTTTTAAAGGTGGTGAAAGCTGCTGGTCACTGCTAATGTAAACATTTACGTCTTATTCAAAGTCTTTGATCGTTTGGCACAAATACTTGTCTAAGGCGCTGCGCAAACTTATACGCATTGTTGGCGACACGGCATGCCATCATAGGGAACCGTAGTTCATGAGTAAGTGTTAAGTTGAAGCAACTGGACACAAAAGTGTTCAAAGTTTGCGGCCTGCTTAAAATGATGATTGAAGAGATTCGCTTTCTCGTTAGTGCTTCCGGTCCATTTTTCTGATGGTGGTGGTACTACTAGTCGAGGGCCCTTGAACTGTTTCGTGAGCTGCTAAAGAGAATAATCATCACACCTTTGCAGATAGAGATGCAGTTTAAGAGAAGGTGGTGTGTGTGAAAACTGTTTGATATTCCCGCATCCGCCGCCACCACCATGCTTGCCTCGCAGTGTGTTTGAGCATTTACTGATACCATCCAAGGTACTGGAAATATGATTTGTAAAGCGAATCAGGGATCAAATTGCCGGAAATCAAATAATCCCAGAACACCAGTTTCAAATCTAATTTATCAGAACTCATACGACAATCTGAAATTCTAACAAGCCACCAGAAGCATTCGCCAACATTAAGATCTCGCATTGCATAAGAGAGTGATGAGCATCCAGTGTTCCTGTACCAAATAGAATCTTTGATATTTTTTTATAATGTTGCCCCACACTAGAAATTTCTCCTATGTTGTGGGCGCGTTTACACGCATAAACCGGAACAAGTACTTGTAGGTCATTTATTTGTTCCGTGCGGGAGTTGAACCCGGGACATGGTGCGCATCAGTCCAAGCGCTAACCAAATGATCCAGAGAGGCAGATTGTTTAGTAGCAGTAGTGTCGTGTGGTGAGTGTGTGGCGGGCGTCGTTACCTGAAACAGCGCCTCGCCCTTCCCGGGGTAGGCGTCGGTGACGTCCTCGCGCCAGCGCAGGAAGGCGTCCTCCTCGCACACCTCCAGGTTGTACAGGTACATGAACCAGCGCAGCAGCATGCCTGCAACGACAACGTTAGCACGTGAGCGTCGCAAGTCTTCCTCTATAAAACTACTTCACTACACATCATTTATACGTGTTCTTTTTGACAGGTTTCGTACACCAAATAACACAAACAAGTCAACCTGTTTGCGCCCCTCGTTATTGTATTTACTGTTTTGTGTGTCCGGGTAAACAATAAGATACCAGATGAATTTAAAACACTAAATACGAGATTGTTATTATTGAGATTGTTGCTGCCTGCTAAAAGTTTTTACAGTGTCATGTCAGGGAGTTCCTACCGTATAAAATCGGATGTTGAAAGTTGTGTACTATAACTGTAAAGTTTGCTTGCCTTTACCTTAAATGCAAAACATGATTGTATGTTCTAAAACAGTTTCCACCATCTTGTATACCTACCTACCATTTATTTTTAAAGCATTGCTCCACACTTTGATCCTTTGTGTAGAGAGAAAATAAAGAAATTTATTATTATTACACTAGGAATTTCTCCTGGATGCGTTTACAAACATAGAAACTCACCCAGACCCGTAACAAGTACTTGCAGATCATACAAATATTAGTTCCGTGCGGGGATCGAACCCGCGACACACAGTGCAGCAGTCCTATTGCTCAGCCACTGCGCCGAACGTGCCGTCAAATATACCATGTTTTATGCAAATAAATGAATTTTTATATAGTTGATGTTCGTTCTTGATTCCTCCAGTGTCGACCAGACACATTGTGATGCTAACAATTTCGAGATTTTATCTATACATTTAAATAAAATTGGAGTGTCTGTTTGTAATATTGAAATAACCGTTTTTTTTTACTACATGCATAGGAATATACAGGGTAGAATTTTGTAATGCCACCTGGAGGGAAAGTTGTATGCGCTGCTGAATGTGGCGCACACAACTTGAGATATAGATAGGAAGGATTCTTAATACTGCAGATAGAAAATTTTACTCAAAGGAAACATTCCTTTATTTTTGAATAGAAAGCAAACTGCATTCAAAGATTTTCGAAAATTCTCTTTTCCCACACCCGGGAATCAAACCGGCTATAATCTGAAAAAATGATACCCTGTACTTTTATTCCATCGATCGTTAGGGTCCATTATAAGGATGAAATCTCTCTAACAAACATGATAAATTAAATGAAAGGAGAACCAGGAAATCTTAATTATTTATAAAAACTTCAGATTTCCTGGTTTTCCTTTCATATAATTTATCATGTTTGTTAGATTTCATCCTTATATTGACCCTAACAAAACCCTAAAAATTCTCTTCACCCACACCCGGGAATCGAACTCGCTAAAATCTGAAAAAATGATATCCAGCGTACGGCGCGCACTCACCTTTGGGGTACCGGTGCTGGTGCGCGTGCACCTGCACGGCGTACACGGCCGCCAGCTGCAGCTCGGGCTGCCCCTCCAGCAGCGCCGTCAGCAGCGGCGCGTAGGCCTCCAGCAGCGCCTTCTGCTCCAGCGTACCGCGCGCACTCACCTTTGGGGTACCGGTGCTGGTGCGCGTGCACCTGCACGGCGTACACGGCCGCCAGCTGCAGCTCGGGCTGCCCCTCCAGCAGCGCCGTCAGCAGCGGCGCGTAGGCCTCCAGCAGCGCCTTCTGCTCCAGCGTACCGCGCGCACTCACCTTTGGGGTACCGGTGCTGGTGCGCGTGCACCTGCACGGCGTACACGGCCGCCAGCTGCAGCTCGGGCTGCCCCTCCAGCAGCGCCGTCAGCAGCGGCGCGTAGGCCTCCAGCAGCGCCTTCTGCTCCAGCGTACCGCGCGCACTCACCTTTGGGGTACCGGTGCTGGTGCGCGTGCACCTGCACGGCGTACACGGCCGCCAGCTGCAGCTCGGGCTGCCCCTCCAGCAGCGCCGTCAGCAGCGGCGCGTAGGCCTCCAGCAGCGCCTTCTGCTCCAGCGTACCGCGCGCACTCACCTTTGGGGTACCGGTGCTGGTGCGCGTGCACCTGCACGGCGTACACGGCCGCCAGCTGCAGCTCGGGCTGCCCCTCCAGCAGCGCCGTCAGCAGCGGCGCGTAGGCCTCCAGCAGCGCCTTCTGCTCCAGCGTACCGCGCGCACTCACCTTTGGGGTACCGGTGCTGGTGCGCGTGCACCTGCACGGCGTACACGGCCGCCAGCTGCAGCTCGGGCTGCCCCTCCAGCAGCGCCGTCAGCAGCGGCGCGTAGGCCTCCAGCAGCGCCTTCTGCTCCAGCGTACCGCGCGCACTCACCTTTGGGGTACCGGTGCTGGTGCGCGTGCACCTGCACGGCGTACACGGCCGCCAGCTGCAGCTCGGGCTGCCCCTCCAGCAGCGCCGTCAGCAGCGGCGCGTAGGCCTCCAGCAGCGCCTTCTCTTGCTCCAGCGCCGCCTTGTCGGGCTGCGCGGCGCCGGTGCCCGCGGCCGCGGTCACGTGCTCGGCCACGAGCGCCACCAACGACGACACGAAGGCGCTGTTGGCGCGCACGGCCGGCTCCACGTTGGCCTGCAATACAAGCACGTCGCTGTTACACAAGCTCACGTTTGAACGTACCCATACTCTGGATATAGGAGAACTCATTAAAAAAAAAAAGAGAAACGTATCAGAAAGCACAAAGGTTTCCCATAATATAGGTTCAATAAAAAAGTGGCCAAATGCGCGTCGGACGCAATGAACAAAATTAAGGGTTCCGTAGTTCAAAATCATTGATCCCAACCGCAAATAGCAATCTAAGTAATGTATATTACTTAGATTCTTTCATTTAAATTGACCAACAGGAGAAATCCGCCATCCTATGTGGAAAAACTTTCTAAGGCTTTAGCTCTTGTAGATGTTAACAATTGAGAAATGTTTTATTTTAGGAAATGTATCTTCAGATACATTATGTAACATAATTATATAATCTCATTATCTTGGTTTGTCGATTTTTTTATATATTTTCCCTAACTCTTTGGTTCATAATTAATCATTTTATCTGATAATATTTCTTTTTTGCTAAGAGCAGGGTTAAAAAGAATAATAAGAAAGAAAAGAAGAAAACTCTATTTCATTCATTTTTGTGGACTCTCACATGACTAAAAAAAAGTATCCAAAATTCTTAAGAGGCCAGTGGAGGAAGCTCGCAATTGCAATTCGAGGCGAGCACAAAAATCGGACGAAACATTGCTATCTCTGTCTGACTTTTCGCGGCGCAGCGCGCAGCTGTGTGTGTGCGTGTGTGTGTTTGTAATGAATCATTCATATTGACAGAAAACCATTTCATTGTACTAATTTTGTTCAACATTTGCTTTATTTTTGTTAACTAATTTGGGGAATCGTTAGTGAACGCACAAACCAACAATGCGTTTTTTGGAAATAACTCTACAATGGCTACATTAGAAGATTTTAGGACATTATCTAAAACAGGGACTGAAAGCGGTTACGGTTAAAGGTTAAGATACCTCAAAAATATAACGGTACCGATTCAAAATAGAGGTTGAGCTATACCGGTACCCATATAAATAAAGGTTGGGATAAATTGTTATTTAACCTTTATACGATTTCGGTACCGAAAAACATGCGAGACGGCACGGCGCGGGTACAAGGGCGGGGGTATCTAACGCGTTGAAACTTGACCTTGTGTTTGCTTGCTGTATAATTCTTATTTTAATACATGCGTGCGAGCGAGATAGCGCGGGGCAGGACTTCGCACGACGGTAGTGTGTAACGCATTAGTGATGTGTTTAAACACTATACAAATTCTTTTTTCTCTTTCCCTGTATTTGTTTTGCTACCGACTGTGTGCCGGGTACGTGTTGATAGTTCGTCAACGTAATAAGTACTTATTATAAATAAACAAAATGGGAAGAAAGCGTAGAAACGCAGTTTACGCATTTTTTTCATTTTCGAAGGAAAATAATGCCTCTACTTGCCTAGTGGTTGGATGTTCAGCTGTTATAAAAGTAAGTAGGTAGGTACCTACATACCGGCTTTCTTGGTTTACCTACCTATTGTCAAATTATTATGGACTATGGTTAAACATTTATGTACAGCTTGGCCAGAACGGATTGAAACGGAACTAAAATTTTTATTCCTGACAGCGTTTTAAAATCTTTGATATTTGATGTAAACGAAGACCGCAGGTTTGTTAGATTTATTATTGTGCCATAAAACTAACGTAATAAGTGAAAAAAAAAAAAAAATAAAATCATTCAAAGTGCTGGTAGCGCGAAGACAGTGGCGACTTCCGGTTTTCTACATTTTTATGTCAAGCTGTAGGCTGTGTAGAAAATGGAGTATGTACAGCTTGACATAAAAATGTAGAAAACCGAAAGTCGCCACTGTCTTCGCGCTACCAGCACTTTGAATGTTTTTTTTTTCACTTATTACGTTAGTTTTTTGGCACAATAATAAATCTAACAAACCTGCGGTCTTTGTTTACATCAAATATCAAAGATTTTAAAACGCTGTCAGAAATAAAAATTTTAGTTCCGTTTCAATCCGTTCTGGCCAAGCTGTAGGTACTACAGGCAACTGCACATAGATTCTTTAAGATGCGTACAGACCATGTAACAATGTTATATAGGGGAAACTGAGGACACATTGATCCTTACGGGAGACTAGATACACTGGATTTACAGAGCTTCTGTGAATACTATTTAAATTAAGAGAGGCCACATTTGTAGCCTATGGTACGTCCTAAATTTCTAAAATTGGTATCCGTGTCTTTGGTAGTTGAGCAGATGGCGGATGATTTTGTGTTTCGTGTTGTAAGAAAATATTTTTCGTAAGTTTTTATTTGGATTAAATAGTTTGTTAGTAAACTTATTTTGGATAATTATCAATTTTAGACTAGTCATTATAATTATAGGTGTTTAAGCGTCTGTTTCATAGAAAAGTGTTAATAATGGTCGATTTTTTTACAATGTTTTTTTAAAACCTCGACATAGCCAGGGTACACATGGTACATTTCCTTATGGGAGATATAATATAATATGTTTTTATGATGAATTATGATAAAATGAAAATGCTACGTTTAAAAATATACACATTCCTAACTTTCGCCAGTCACAAATTTCACAGATTTTTAAACAACAGGAACATTACGTGATATTTGCTGAAAACATACGTATATGTGTTTTATTATAACAGTGGATATGTTTTTATTGTTTCTAGTCCACCTACTTTTTTTTTTTAGCGTGGTAAAATCATCAAATGAGTCCTCCCACCCCGGGCAGGGCGGGAGGGACTGTGAGACTTGTACTGACCAAAATCCACGGTGTCCTTCAATAGCCTTTTATGTTCCGGGGTCACGGTGAGGAAATAAAACCCCGGGACCCCGGCAGGCTTTGGCCCTCTGAGAGGGGGCCCCATCATTATGCTGAATTGCTGACGCTCTTTGAGGCGCGCGTGGGACACAACGCGCCGTCGACCCGGGCATGGTCCATGGTCGGGCAGCGGGTTGCCCTTTACTCGCTGCCCGCATGCCCGCGCCTACGGTGGTCGGAGATCGTCTGCCGACGTCCGACGCCGCGGGCGTCTAACACTGCGGTTGGAGCGGAGGGAGGACGCTGTCCTCTCCCTCTCGCGGCCCGCCTCCTCCTTCACGAGCATTACTGCTTCGCAGAAGGAGGAGACCGCTTCCCACTCCGTCTCGCCCCGCAGCATGGCCGAGGACACGTCGGTGCTCTGCCCAAGCGGGGCAGTCTTGCACCGTATGCTCTACTGTGTCCTCCGGGCGATCTTCGCAGTGGTTACACCCGGGCGTTTCTTCCCTCCCTATCCGACACAGGTACCTCCCGAAACTTCCGTGTCCGGTGAGGACCT
The DNA here is from genome assembly GCA_954870645.1 of Agrotis clavis. NCBI lineage: Eukaryota > Metazoa > Arthropoda > Insecta > Lepidoptera > Noctuidae > Agrotis > Agrotis clavis. The sequence continues at coordinate 26,999,659 of OX940927.1, read as the reverse complement.
GCGTCATCCGATAGGTCAGGACGCCGTGACGTCTCTCCAGCCACTCCTCAAAGAGGGATCTTACCGCCGCGATTGCGGCGAGCCCGAACCTCGGTTGCGACAGTCGTTGTCTCCAAACTGCCCTGAGATCGCGCCGGTCCTCTTCCCACCGCGCCTCGACTTGTCGGGGCAGCGGGAATTCTCCCCGGCGCTGCGCCTCGACGCGCCACTCATAGACGCGCTGGAGGGCAGTCGCCTCCAGATCCCAGGGCAGCAATCCGGCTAGGAGGTTGGCCGATTCGCCGGCGATCGTGCGGTATCCTCGGATCATCCGGATAGCCATGACCCTATGGCATGCAACCAGCTTCGCTGGTTGCATGCAGCACGATAGGCCGAAATGCGGACGGAGAGTCCGCAGGGCGCCCGGGCTTCTGGATCAGGACCAGCTTGCCCATCTTCCAGCGAAGCGGAAACTGGCCCCTCTCCAGGCACGCCCTGAAGAGCCCCCCCAGTCGAGGCCCATGAGTCCCGGAGGCCAGGACCCAGGCTTTTCCTGGCAGGCCGTCGGGTCCTGGGGCGGTATTTTTGGCCTTTAGCCGTAGTACCGCCACTCTCAGGTCTACCTCGGTCACCTCTGGAGCGTCGTAGACGTCGTCGTCGCTGTAGTCCGCGTTTGCGTCAGCTTCACCGTCAGGTTCCGTCGGTGGCGGAGCCATGGGTGGAGGAGTATGCTCCCCTCGCGATGGGGACAGGGCGCTCACCACTTCCTCCAGGAACTGAGGCCGGAGACTCGGCGTCAACGGGGGAGCCCAGGGGCGGAGCTTCGCTCTCGCCCACTTGTAGGGTCGACCCCATGGGTCCCCCGTCCAGAGACTCCAGCATCTCCTTGCGGGTCAATTCCTTGGCCCGCCAGATCTCGTAGCGGAGGACGGTCTTCGCTGCCCTGTAGCCCTCACGCAGCTCCGCCTCTACAGTCGCCGCATCCGGAGGTCGGGTGCGGCGCCTGCGGAACCTGGTGTACCGGCGTCGCGCGGCAACGCACGCCTCGCGCAGCGCTGCCAGCTCGCTCGACCACCAGTACAGCTGATGCCGGGCGCGTCCTTGCCGGACCCGGGGCATGGCCACGTCGCAGATTTCCGACATGGCCTCCTGGAACCACTCCGCCTCGTCGTTAACGTCGGCAGGCCTGTCCGGTGGTGACACCCAGGCCTGCACGATCGAGGCTTCCAGGAATAGCTTTCGGTAGCTCAGTGCTCCAGCCTTCTGCCCCGCACAACGACCGTAAACCGGGAACCCCAAGCTACACTCTTGGCGTTGAAGTCCCCCAGGACGAGCGCGGGGAGAGAACCGAAGGCGACGACGACGTCTCCCAGCTCCAATAGGGAGTCCTGGAACTCGGCGAGAGTTTGGCTCGGGGAGAAATATACGCCTATCACGGCGATCTCCCTGATCCGTGCTGCGACGATCCCGCGCCCTCTCTTGACGCGATCGAGGGGCGGGGTACCGGCGGCGGCCGACGAGACGAGGGTCACCGAGCCGTCCAAGTCCGTCACCCAGTCATTTCTGGGCACGACAAAGTACGGCTCGGCGACCACGGCGACGTTGATCAACCACTGCGCCATGCTCTGGAGCAAGAGATCCTGAGCAGCGGCGCAGTGGTTGATGTTCGCCTGGAGGAAGCGCAATGGGGCCATTAATTGGAATCCATTGCAGCCTCCTCCAGGGCCCCTCGCGGGGGTACGGCCACGGCGGCGGCGGCGGCGGCGGCGGCAGCGGAAGCGGCGGCGGCGGCGGCGGCGGCAGCGGAAGCGGCGGCGGCGGCGGCGGCGGCAGCGGAAGCGGCGGCGGCGGTGGCGGCGGGAGTGGCTGTGACGGCGGCGGCAGAGGGCCTACCTCTGCCCCTGGCCTTGGTGGGTGAGGCGCAGGACCTGCCCATAGCCCGGTGATCGGCCGGCTTGCCAGCCGCCTCACATGCGAAGCAGTGAGGCGGGGCAGAGCACGAGCCGGCCTTGTGACCGGACTGGCCGCAGCGGAAGCACCTGTCGCTGCGGTCTACCTCCGAGGTGCAATTGCATGCCGCGTGGTTGCCCACTTGGCAGCGGAAGCACCTCAGGGGTCTGGGCTCCAGGACCTTCACCTGGGCAGACACCCAACCAACCAGGAGCCTTCGGCCCTCCTGCAGCTTTTTGGCCGCCGACACGGGGCAGCTAACCGTGACGGTCTGCAACCCCACGAAGCCAGGACGGAGGGCGCCCACCCTCACCTGATCGGTAGGGCACCCCCCAGTCCTGGCAACGGCAGCCACCGCTGGGGATCAAGTGTCCCCAGTCTCCCCTAACATTGTTATATAACACGTCCACGCCATCTAACATTGTTATATAACATTGCAACATAAAACAATACCGTACACATTAGTGTAACAATGTTATATAACATTGTTATATAACAATTGTCGTTTGTCGTTCTTCAGTGCTATTCACGATGTTATATAACATTCTGTGTCCACATCATCTGAAACATGTTATATAATAATGTTATATAACATGTTATGTTATATAGTCTGTACGCACCTTAAGTGGTCACTTGCAAAACGCACGTGCGGTCTAAGCAGCGGGCAAGCTACTTAGACCCCGCTGACGCGCGCGACAATATCAAACACGTGAGATATCTGTGTGTGTTCAAGTCAAACAAGCGGGAAGTGCGCGATTTACTCTCGACGTCAGGTAGGAAAGTTTAATCTGTATGAACTTGTCGCTCGCACAAACGCCTGGCGGCTAAAGAGACACACACAAACACCTCACGCCTTTGATACTGCCGCTAGCGCGCCGCGCACGTCAGACGTTAGCTTGCCCGTTACCGTGCGTTTCGTACGTGAACACTTGGATATTACGCCAATTATGTTTGTTAATTCGTGACCGCGCCCATCATTGCGCTCGCGAGCCCGGGAGTCAACGTGTTTGAGCACTTAGAAAGATAGACGATAAAAATATTACTCAACTGGGATTGTACAAAACAGAACAAATGCAGCTCATTGACTTTTCCATTCTTATTTCAGACGCATAGAAGTAATTACGTACCTACCAATAAATACAAAACACGAAACGAGCAAGTTTAAACAATTTTCGAATTAAGAAATGATAGTAACCGTAAAACAATAATTATAAAAAAAACTATAGCAAAGGACATACGTTAGATCGATCCTAAGTAAATGCGTATGTATTTACCTACAAAGTACGCGCCTGCCGCCGCCGCCGCGCCGCCGCCCGCGCCCCGCGCCGTTAGGCAGATAGCCCACATTGAGTGATTCAACAATCGCGAACGACAGAGACAGATAGAGTGGTGAGGCGGTATGTCAAAGAAAACCCTTATTTAAAAAGGTTAAGGTAACGGTACTGATATTATTATAAAGGTTATGGTACTTCTACCGAAATATACCGGTATAAATATTGTACCTTAAAATTCGGCTACTTTAAAAAATAACGATACCGTTATATATCGGTTATCGTTATTTAACGGTATGACGTCATACCGAAATTTAAAGGTACCTTTATTTTTGGGTTATTCAGTCCCTGATCTAAAATCTAATAAAATAAACGTCGAGTAGGTATAACGTAGGTATTTATCTTGAGATTTATCTGTTGTAATCTAACTACTAGTAGGAATGAAAAAATATATATTTGGATAGTCCATATTGAGGAATGCTTTAGGCTATGTAACATCACGCTATCACCAATAAGAGCAGAGCAGCAATGAGAATTTTTTCAAAAACGGGAACGTAAAAATTATGTACTTACTACGGAATTATTCCTGATATAGATGAAAAGTTCTAAAATAAAGTCCGCGTGACCATAAGGTTAGTTGATTTTCAGTCGTTGTTGACATTTGTGAACCGCTATTTGATTATCACTGTTAGCGAACCAGCTAGTCTGGTGAGTAAGCTGCTTGCCTCTCGTGCAATGGGTTTCAAGATCAAATCTTGGAAATTTGTTTCTTACTTTTTGTGATTCTTTATTTTGTTTTTATTATATCCTGTGAGAGTTTTCAATAATTCAAAATAATTTTATGCATACTTTTATTTCAATATAATTTGCAATTTTATTTTTTTCTAAAATTTTCAGTAGTTTTCTAGGATAATTCTGCACTGATTTAAATTGTAGGTAAGTACCTAGGTAAGTTGGATATTAGATATTATTATTATTACTGCGATTTTTGCATAAGCTTATGCAAACAACTGAAACTTACTGACTAAAATCCACGGTGTCCTTTAATAGCCTTTTACCTTCCGGGGTCACGGTGATGAGATAAGTCCCGCGACCAAATACCTACAGAAAACCTACCTTGAATTCTACGTACCTACCTATTTGATCGTACAGGCCGTACAGCGTAGGTACCTGTATTTACTTGTTTATTACGAAGTAAAAGCCAATGACCAAAAATGTATGGAAACTGGTGGCTTTTTTAACTGACTTAAAAAAAAGTAAAGTAGGTTCTCAGTTCGACCTGTATTATGTATGTTTGTTTGTACAATTACGAGTATGTATGACTATGTATGTTTGTTTGTTCGCGATTATCTCACATTTGGCTGAAGCGATTTTGATGTGGTTTTCAGAAAAGTAATAAGAAAAATATTAGAAAAACAAAATTATGCATTAAAATTATGTTTAAGTATTTAAACTCTCACGCGGTGAGAGTTATAGCATAAGAACACTTTTCTGAAAACCACATCAAAATCGCTTCAGCTAAATGTGAGATAATCGCGAACAAACAAACATACATAGACATACTCGTAATTGTACAAACAAACATACATAATACAGGTCGAACTGAGAACCTACTTTACTTTTTTTTAAGTCAGTTAAAAAAGCCACCAGTTTCCATACATTTTTGGTCATTCATTGGCTTTTACTTCGTAATAAACAAGTAAATACAGGTACCTACGCTGTACGGCCTGTACGATCAAATAGGTAGGTACGTAGAATTCAAGGTAGGTTTTTTGTATTTGGTCGCGGGACTTATCTCATCACCGTGACCCCGGAAGGTAAAGGGCTATTAAAGGACACCGTGGATTTTAGTCAGTAAGTTTCAGTTGTTTGCATAAGCATAAGCAAAAATCGCAGTAATAATAATAATATCCAATATCCAACTTACCTAGGTACCTACCTACAATTTAAATCAGTGCAGAATTATCCTAGAAAACTACTGAAAATTTTTAGAAGAAAATAAAATTGCAAATTATATTGAAATAAAAGTATGCATAAAATTATTTTGAATTATTGAAAACTCTCACAGGATATAATAAAAACAAAATAAAGAATCACAAAAAGTGAGAAACAAATTACCAAGATTTGATCCTGAACCCCATTGCACGAAAGGCAAGCAGCTTACTCACCAGACTAGCTGGTTCGCTAACAGTGATAATCAAATAGCGGTTCTTAAACAAATGTCAACAATGACTGAAAATCATATAACATTGCTAATCCCCCAAGGGGAATAGCGTAATTATAGATACCGTATTAATTGAAGCGCAGTAAGGAATATTTAAGGAAAAATTGAATAAATAATATCCAACTCAAAACATATATAAAAAAAAAACTACTGTTGAGGCGCTTTGCGTTCCTCGGTGTAGTAATGATCCTACTTAGTTATAGCTGTAGTTAATAGATACTTGTCTTCAACAAAAACAGTTGCCAAATACATTTGTAGTGGAACACACGTCTTTTTCTTCTAAAAATCACGACAAGCTAAAGTAAACCCTATCACCATTACCATATGGTCGCAATCGAGCCGAACGCAGCACCTACGGAGCAATTAACATCGAACCGCTTGGACAAAAGAACCGCATTCCACAGCGATAAGGATTCGTAGAAAAAACGTCTCGTTGTTATGGATAGTTATGAATATAATTGAAACTAAGTAATTAGCACTACTACGGACTATAAACAAGTTTTACGAACGTTTTGATTCTATTGAGTGAAGTGCAATTAAAGTGAAATAACTATGAATACTACTAAAGAACAACAACAATATCTCGCTGTATTGGAAGATGGTGCAAATTTGCTTCGAAAGACGCAAACAAACTTGAAAAAGTGTCCAAAAGGAAGACTGACAAAAGGTTATATTGAAGCACGTGTGAAGATTATTGACGAGTATTGGATGTCATTCAAGAATGCACATGACGGGTTGATAAAGATAACACCCAAAGAACAAAAGGGAGTTTTGCCATACTTTTTAAACGAAGAATTCTTTATTTATGAAGAATTATACAACTCATTACAAGGAGATTTAAAAGATATGCTTTCGTCATTATCAGAATCGACTTCAATGGATTCGAGAAACGCAAGTAGCATGAATGTATTATATGCATCGCAAAATATAGTGCATTTACCGAAAATAGAATTGCCTAAATTTAATGGGAGTTATGAAAGATGGCCGACTTTCAAAGATTTGTTTCTTTCTTTGGTGCATGAAAATAATAACCTCAGTGATGTACAGAAACTACATTATTTAAAAACGAGTGTGAGTGGAGAAGCTGAAGCATTATTAACCCATATACAAGTGACATCCAGTAATTACGCAACTGCATGGAATGTTTTAAAGAAGAGGTATGGTAACAGACGCATAATATTAAACTGTATCATGAAGAGATTATTTTATCAGAGAAAAATGACTTCGCAATCAGCCGTCCAATTAAAAGGCTTGTTAGATACATCTACCGAATGCCTAAATAACCTGGAAAACTTAAAAATAACCACCGACTCTTGGGATCAAGTAATTATATTTCTGCTCGTTCAGAAGTTTGATCCAGAGACACATAAAGGCTGGGAAGAGTACGCATATAAAGATGACAGCGAAGCATTGCCTAGTTGGAGTGAATTAAAGAACTTCATGGAGTCCAAGTTCCGCACCTTGGAGTTAGTTACAGGCGTTACAGCTACTAATAATACAAAAGAAAAACAAGTTAAAGAACGTTCCTATCATGTTGCTACACCAAGTACAGAGAAGACATGCATCATGTGCAAAGAAAATCACACGTTGTGCCACTGCAAGAAATTTATTGATATGAAATTAGATGAGCGAACCGAATACATCAAGAACAAACATTTATGTTTTAACTGTCTAGCACCTGGACACTCGGTGAAGAAATGTAAATTACCAGTGTCTTGTCAGAGATGTCACCGACGTCATCATTCTTTACTACATGAGACTAAGAGCACAGAACCAGCGGCTACACCGAGCACCTCACAACCGTTGGCTTCACAGCATGTAGTAGAAGAGAAGGAAGCAGTTCAAGTGAACACAGTGATCGCGTCACATCATACAACTAGACATGGAGTAGCACTATTAGCGACTGCTGTAGTAGAAGCAATAAATGCAGAGGGTCGAATCATTTCTCTACGCGCGCTGATAGACCAGGGTTCTCAAGCTACATTTATAAGCGAGAAAGCAACTCAACTATTGAAACTGAAGCGACAACCATTCAAAGGAAGTGTTTTAGGAGTGGGATCTACGAGAACAGAGATCAAACACGTGGTACAGCTTAATATAAGATCACAATGGGACCATAATTATAATTTACCGATTCAAGCCTACGTGATGTCGAAACAACTGACCACTAAGATACCCACGAAAACAATTGTAAATCAGTCATGGCCTCACATCGACGGGCTTACCTTGGCTGATCCTAGTTACTTAACACCTGGTTCTGTAGATCTGCTATTAGGAGTCAAAGAATACGCACAGATTATACAACCAGATTTAATAAAGGGTCCACCAGGCACTCCAACTGCACAAAAAACAAACCTGGGTTGGATTATTTTCGGAGATATCTTTGAAAAATCACAAAACGATACTTACCTTGTGATGCATCATCAAATCGACGTAGACGAAATATTAAAATCAATATGGGAACTAGAAATTGACAAGAACAGACATTTAACAAAAGAAGATAAGATTTGTGAAGATATCTACGAGAAAACAACAACTAGAAATCCAGAAGGAAGGTACATAGTCAAGTTACCTTTCAAAACGTACAGTCCACAACTAAATGAAACCAGTACGAGTACAATGTTACAGTCACCTGAAGGAAACACAAAGGAGATAGCCAAACAAAGATTCCTGCAACTTGAGCGGAAGTTTAAGAAGTCATCAGACCTGAAAAAAGAATACACAAAAGTTATAAACGATTACATAGATCAAGGACACATGGAAAAGATACCTGAAACAGAAAAAGAAAAAAGATCAGTATACTTACCTCACCACGCTGTTGTTCGTACTGACAAGGAGACCTCTCGAACACGCGTTGTCTTTGATGCTTCCTGTAAAGGCACAAACAATATTTCACTAAATGATGAATTATTAGTAGGTTCTTATGAAATGGAGAATGAAGCGTGTCTGCTTCATGGCTGATATTACACAGATGTATCGCCAAATATTGGTGACGCGTGAAGACGCAGACTTCCAACGAGTTATCTGGAGACCTGATGAGAGCGAAGATTTCCACGAATACCGTTTGCTAAGGGTCACATTCGGTACAGCATCAGCACCGTACTTAGCTGTTAGAACACTCCATCAAACAGCCGATGATGAAGGGAAGAATGAACCACTCGCTGTACAATCCATTAAAGGTAATTTTTTCATGGATGACTGGCTTGACGGAGCTGACGACACTGAAACTGCTATATCTTTAGCCAAAGGTGTCACTAACATCCTACAAAGGGGCGGATTTCAACTCACAAAATGGTCATCAAACGATATCAATTTTCTAAAATCTATTGATGAAGAAAAGAGATCAACCAACGCACATATAGACATGAATCTTGATGGAAAGGTCAAAGCGTTGGGCGTCGTGTGGAACCTCAAAACAGACACATTTCAATACAACTTAACTTTCCCAACACCTGAAACTACTTATGTAACAAAACGAAGTATTTTATCTGACATACAAAGGCTTTTCGATCCACTTGGTTGGATTGCACCGAGCACAGTAATGGCAAAAATACTGTTACAGAAACTATGGCTCGAAAAGTTGGATTGGGATCAGAACGTAAGTGAAACGTTACGTGAAGAATGGAATCAGATAAAATCGGATTTTGCTAATGTGAACGATGTACAAGTGGACAGATGGCTTGGTACAACAAATACAAACAAAACTTATAGACAAATACATGGATACAGCGACGCTTCAACGCGTGCTTACGCAGCAGTAGTATACATAAGAACTGAAACAAATGGCAAGGTTGAAATAAAACTCATTGCTGCTAAAACAAGAGTAGCACCCCTGAAAACAATATCCTTACCAAGACTAGAGTTGTGTGGTGCACTACTCCTCTCCAAGCTTATGAAACATATTGGTCTAGCAATGAAAATTCCAACTTCAGATATGTATGCATGGACGGATTCCTCTATCGTTATAGCATGGCTATACGGTGATCCCAATCGATGGAAAACATTTGTTGCCAATCGCGTCGTCGAAATTGTAGAAAACCTAAATAACAAGCGCTGGTATCATGTACAATCAAGTGATAATCCCGCAGACTTGGCCTCTCGAGGAATGTTGCTGTCCCAACTAACAAAATGTGACTTGTGGTGGAGAGGACCACGTTGGTTATCTGAAAAGAAAATAAAAATTAGTAAACAGGAAGTAATTAAAACACAATTGGAAATTAAAACACAGAAAGTTATTACTCACCTCAGCACAGAACCACAGGATAAATCTATAACTACACAATTTGAGAACTTTAATAACTTACCAGAGTTACTTAAGGTTGTATGTTACTGCAGAAGATTTTTAAATTACAAAGATAATGGAAACATAGATAAACAAATAACTACACAAGAATTAGAAGATGCTCTGACAATTTGTATAAAAAGAGTTCAAGAAATAGAATACATTGAAGAAATTGAAAGATTGAAGATAAACAAACAAGTGAAAAGGAGAAGTCCGTTGCGGTCCCTCAACCCTTATCTTGATGATAAAAATATCCTCAGGGTGGGCGGTCGCCTCAGACACGCAAACTTACCTGATGAAAGAAAACATCCAATTATTCTCGGAAATAAAAATACGTTGACACCTCTGATTATAGCTGACGCACACCTTAAAACAATGCACGGAGGAAGTCAATTGATGTTATGTTATCTTCGTTCAAAATATTGGATTTTAAAGGCAAAATCAATGGCTAAGAAACATATTCACAAGTGCCTAATTTGCGCAAGACTTAATGCTACTGCCAGAGCTCAAATTATGGGAGAATTACCAGATGAGAGAGTGACTCCTTCCAGACCATTCTTGAATAGCGGCGTAGACTTCGCAGGGCCCTTTCAGATTTTATTATCTAAAGGTAGAGGAAATAAGACAACAAAGGCCTACGTTTCGATATTTATTTGTATGTCTACGAAGGCAATTCATATTGAACTTGTAAGTGATCTTACTTCAGAAGCGTTCATCGGCGCTTTTAGACGGTTTGTTGCCAGGAGAGGCAAATGTAGTCACCTGTGGAGTGACCAAGGCCGTAACTTCGTGGGAGCTGACAAGGAACTCCGAGATGCCTGGAACGAAGCAAGCTTACAGTTCACTGGAGAAATTGCAGAAACACTAGCCACAGAAGGTACTCAATGGCATTTCATCCCCGCTTACAGTCCCTCTTTCGGTGGATTATGGGAAGCAGGTGTAAAATCGATAAAATACCACCTGAAAAGAATAATGACAACTCACCTGACTTATGAAGAGATGACGACGATACTCTGCCAAGTGGAAGCCTGCTTGAATTCTCGTCCGCTTTGTCCCATGAACGATACTGATCCAGACAATGTTAACCCACTTACTCCAGGACATTTTTTAATTGGAGAGGCACCTATCGTTGTCCCATCACCCGATATGAAAGACATAAGGCTGTCCAGCTTGTCTCGCTGGCAACACACACAGAAACTCGTCCACGACTTCTGGCGGCGATGGCAAGATGAATACTTATCGAGATTGCAACAACGTCCCAAGTGGCATAAAAAAGAAGATGAATTTAAGATTGGAGATATCATCTTGATAAAAACTGATAACTTGCCACCTGGAAAATGGTCCTTGGGACGAATCGTCGATAAGCATCCTGGTCCAGACGGTCTAACAAGGGTATATAGTGTCAAAAGTGGTAGTTCAGTAACTAAAAGAACTGTAACAAAGTTATGTCCATTACCTCTCAATGAAACTCAATGAATATTTAAGGTTTAAGAACTAAATTAACATTTTTGTTTGATTTACACTCTTTAAAATTGATTTGTTAAAATGATATACTTAAGTATTCATGTTGTTAGTAGATTTTTTATGCATGTTAGATATAAATATCACAAGCCCCCACCTACAGATTTATATAAAGATTTAGTGACTTAGTGGTACTCATTTTGATAATTATGTAATTTCAATTAATTTTTCTTAAAAGCCCTACAGGCCTTTTGGTGGGCGGTATGTTGAGGCGCTTTGCGTTCCTCGGTGTAGTAATGATCCTACTTAGTTATAGCTGTAGTTAATAGATACTTGTCTTCAACAAAAACAGTTGCCAAATACATTTGTAGTGGAACACACGTCTTTTTCTTCTAAAAATCACGACAAGCTAAAGTAAACCCTATCACCATTACAAACTACAAAATTCAAAATTGCTTATCTCCCAGGGACAATAGCGTAATAATACATAGCATATTAACAGAAGCATATTATTAGGAACATTAGAGGAAAATTTGATCGACAACTTTACAGTAGTTTCGGAGATAGATCAAAACAGGAAAACATTACAAAAATCGAAAAAAAAAAGACGTGTGGCACTCGGGGACTGCCGCGGTAAAGCTATTGCATAGCATTTTGTATCAACTTATGCAATTATAATTTTATTTTATTCATGCAGTATTGCTTTTTCTTTGATATTAATTCAAGTTACACTTTTTGAGCGTGGTGACCGATAAGAAAACAATTTTTTCTATTATTAAATAAATAAAAAAAGTTAAAATATTGATATGTTCTATTAACAATTTTTTGACAAAAAGATTCGTTTGTGAAATATTAAGCTTTAAAGTGCTAATTTTTGCTCGACTCGAGTGTCCCCCCCTCTACCATCTAAACGGTTATGTTTGGGGGTGTATATAAAAAAAATAAAAAAACTTGAGAGGTGTCAAGGGACACCCGGATGGAACGAAGACCTCGATAAATTTATGCAGCTGCCATCTTAGATTTACATTTTGACTGCAACATCGGTTTCAACACCCTCGAAAACCATGAAAACGACACCCATGACGAAAACCTCGATATTTTTTGCAGCCGCCATCTTGGATTTACATTTTGACTGCACCCTCGGTTTCAACATCCTCGAAAACCATGAAAACGACACCCATGACGAAAACCTCGATATTTTTTGCAGCCGCCATCTTGGATTTACATTTTGACAGCACCATCGGTTTCAACACCCTCGAAAACCATGAAAACGACACCCATGACGAAAACCTCGATATTTTTTGCAGCCGCCATCTTGGATTTACATTTTGACTGCACCATCGGTTTCAACACCCTCGAAAACCATGAAAACGACACCCATGACGAAAACCTCGATATTTTTTGCAGCCGCCATCTTGGATTTACATTTTGACTGCACAATCGGTTTAAACTTCCTCGAAAACCATGAAAACGACACACATGACGAAAACCTCGATATTTTTTGCAGCCGCCATCTTGGATTATATTTTGACTGCACAATCGGTTTCAACTTCCTCGAAAACCATGAAAACGACACCCATGACGAAAACCTCGATATTTTTTGCAGCCGCCATCTTGGATTTACATTTTGACTGCACCATCGGTTTCAACACCCTCGAAAACCATGAAAACGACACCCATGACGAAAACCTCGATATTTTTTGCAGCCGCCATCTTGGATTTACATTTTGACTGCACAATCGGTTTCAACACCCTCGAAAACCATGAAAACGACACCCATGACGAAAACCTCGAACACTCCACTCCACTCCCCTCCCCTCCCCTCCCCTATATATTTTGTATTGTGTATATAAACCTTATATTCAATCACACCTCCTTGCCCGTCGGAGTGGGGAGCGTGAGGTTTTTTCGTTACGGAATTTCTAGATTCGGTCCCCGCGCTCAAGGCCCGCGATAGAAGCTATGCAATAGCTCATCAGAATTCAGAATCGATCCCGTATTTCGAAAAAAATACAAAAAGAAAAAAATATTCAATGTACAGGAATGACAGCTCTACGATTTTATTACAATGTTGTGAAAAGACAATTTCGCAAACAATAACGCACGCGTAGCACAGTCAAATACATAACTATGTAACATTGAAAACCCAAGACCAGCGAGCGCCACGATTCTACGACACAACCTTACGAAAGTGTGAGTTTCTGCGATCACCAACTACAAGCGTACACGCACACAAACACAATTATGATTGATGCGACAGAGCGTCTGTCGTTCAAGATTTGCGATAAATTTGTTTGTGTTCCGTAATACCAAAAATTATGAATGAAAAGTTGATGTTTTTCCATTTAAGTTTTGATAATCTACAACTAGACAATATAAGCTATGTTCCTATTAAAATAATATTAGGAACATTAATGTTTTTAATACAGAATAATTAAGCTGAAAACATGCTGTTAGCGGTGTTAAAATGTACGAAATGCAATTCGCTCGCATTTCGTAAATAGTAATTTTTTTTTTTTTAAGTTTAATAGATACCTAGATAAATACCGTCTGTATCCGAATAACATAACTTTAAGTCGGTAAAATGTTCGTATCGCGAATGATTTTGGTATTACGTTTGTATGGAGAAATTTTTGTCCCCCACACCCTTAACGTCAAAAAAGAGCTTAGGTCTCCAAACAAAGTTGTTTCGTATCTCTTATGGATTCGGTGTTCTCCTGTTGGCCAACTTGTTTAACAAGATAACCCTGTATAGTTGAACTAGCTGTCGCGCTACAACTCGTCAATTATCCCACCGGAACATTATATTCATTGAACGGAACATTATATTGATTACTAGCACTGCGCCCGCGACTTCGTCCGCGTGATTTTCGAACTTTGCCTTTGTGAATTTTAATTCTAGTCCCGGCCACCCTCTATATGGGATACTGTTGGAAAAACCCAATCAATATTTAACAAAAATTCGATCAACCCGCAATATTCCGTCTTAGGTAACACCTAGGTCCTAAAAATTTAAGACTCCTAACTATCAACCCCAATACAAACTTTTAGGGGTCGAATTTCGTATCATCCTCTCTTAGTGAGAACCTGTATCCTAAATAGAACCCCCCTGCAATGTTGAGTCCTCTAATAACAAACACCAAAGACAACCCCTAAGGGGACGAATTTTGTATAATTCCGCCTTAGTGAGAACCTAGGTCCTAAAACAACCCCCATGCTGAAACTCCTAGCATTTGTAGTAACAAAGTTTCATACAAACTTCCAACCCCATAAACAGCCCCTTAGGGGTAGAATTTCAGAAAATAGTGCCTTGGTGTACATTTACATCATAAAAGAACAAACTTGCAAAATTTAATACTTCTAGCATTTGTAGAAACGAAGTTTCATACATAATATCAACCCCTTATTCAACCCCATGGGGTCTATTTTCACAAAACACCCGCAACTACGTCCAAAAAAGAATCTCTATGCAAAATTTGAGTCTCCAAACTATCAACCCCGAAAAAGCCCCTTAGGGGTCGAATGTCGCAAAACCGTCTTAGTGAACATTTAGGTCTTAAAAAGTACCTCGCAAAATTCGAGACGCCTAGCACTTGTAGTAACAAAGTTTCATACAAACTATCAAACACAAAAACAAACCCCTTTGGGGTCGAATTTCGCAAAATCCCGCCATGGTGTCCATCTAAGTCTTATAAAGGAACCCGGTGCAAAATTTGAGGCACTTATATTGACAGAGTTTCATACAAACTGTCAACCCCGAAAAACAACCTCTTAGGGATCGAATTTCGCAAAATCCCGTCTTAGGTATTACTTACGTCAAAAATAGAACTCCTATGTAAAAATTTGAGTCTCAGTTCTATCAATCCCAAAAACAACCCCTGAAGGGTCGAATTTCACAAAATTTCCACCTTGGTGAGCATTAAATCTTAAAAATTACCACCATGCAAGATTTGAGACGCCTAGCACTTACACTAAAAAAGTTTCATACAAACTATCAAACCCAAAAAAAAACCCCTTAGGGGTCCAATTTCGCAAAATCCCGTCATAATGAGCATCTACGTTCTAAAAAGACACCCCATGCAAAATTTGGAATTCCTAGCACCTGTAGTAGCGAAGTTTCATACAAACTATCAACCCCAAAAACAACCCCTTAGGGGCCGAATTTCGCAAAATCCGTTCTTAGTGCTCACCTACGTGGTATAAGAAGGGCTTATGCCAAATTTCAAGTTTCTAGGCCCAGCGGTTTCGGCTGTGCGTTGTCAGATCAGTCAGTCAGTTTTGAATTTTATATACAGTGTGTCCGGGCACGGGTTAGCGATATTTGAAGGGGATATACTAGGCTCTTTTTCATCGACAAAAATGCTTTTAAAAAAATTCTTACTCCAAAACTTCGCGAATGGCAGCCATTTTAATTTTTTGATCTGTCGAACTGGGGTGTGTACAATAAAATTCAAATATCTTTATATCCAAGAGACCTAAATTCATGCAAATGACTTTATTGCAAAGTTAAACGTTGGGGCTTATCAAAAACTTATGAAAATTTTCTAAATAATATGTAAAAATAACCAAAAAACATGGGCAAACACGAAATTGTACACAAAAATTACTGAATAATTTCATTCATTCATTTAAAATTCACTCATTTAAATTTAATTCCAGCTGATAAATATTCGTTGGAACGATTTAACTCGCCCAAAGAATGCGACGCCTGTAATATTGGGGTACATGCGCTAAGGAAGGGTGATGTTCAAGTGAGAATAGCTCCTAAGATACTTAACGTAGAGTGACCATTTTGATATCATTTTATAGCCTGACTCAAACACTTTTAATTTATTGCAAAAATCATATCAAAATTCAGGGGTACTTATCGAGCTAGAGTTAAAAATGTGAAATAATTCAGTAATTTTTGTGTACATTTTCGTGTTTGCCCATGTTTTTTGGTTATTTTTACATAATATTTAGAAAACTTTCGTAAGTTTTTGATAAGCCTCAACGTTTAACTTTGCAATGAAGTCATTTTCATGAATGGAGGTCTCTTGGATTCCAAGATATTTGCATTTTATTGTACACACCCCAGTTCGACGGATTAAAAAATTAAAATGGCTGCCATTCGCGAAGTATTGGAGTAAGAATATTTTTAAAACCATTTTTGTCGATAAAAATGAGCCTAGAATATCCCCTTCAAATATCGCTAACTCGTGCCCGGACACACTGTATATAGATAATCATGATAAAATATCCTATGTGTTAATCCAGTTGATGATAGACAAAATGAACCACAACAAGGGTGTGATTTTTTTTTCCAAAATCAGCGGGTTAGATCCTGGCCAGGATTATTAATTTTTCTAAAATCCAATGATGCAGTTTAGTAGTTTTTAGATATTCCTTATAGTTTCGGATACCTATAGCGACACCCAGTTGAAAAATTGGTTTAAAATGTATTTGTATATAGGATATTTCCCGTCGACCTACATACATGAAAGACTGGAAAATAAAATGTCCGTAAGGATTGAGGAGCCACTATTCTAATTATTATTGAAATTAATATACTTATTTCACTTTAGCTTGATACTTCCGTGCGCTCCAAAGAAAAAGGGTCTTTACAGTGTATTATTATTATTCATGTCAAATTACAGCAGCTTTACTCAGAGACGCTTTAATATCAAGCGTCTCTGAGTAAAGCTGCGGGTATGGACAACAACAACTCACGTCGATTTGAATATAATATTATCGTCTCAGTTAAAAGTTAGGTGTAGACCTCGGCAGGCACTCACCTTGATCCAGCGGTACAGCGCGTGCGGCGCGGGCTCGGCCTGCAGCTGGCGCTGCAGCTGCGCCTGCACCCGCAGCTGCGGCACCAGCGCCGCCAGCCCGCGCGCCTCCAGCGCCTCCAGCGCCTGCGCCGCGCCCGCGTCGCCCGGCGCCGCGTGCGCGCACACGTTCAGCTTGCCCTCCTCGCACAGCGCCGCCAGCCGCTCCACGCCCAGCGCCTCGGCCAGCGCCTGCAGCACCTCCAGCAGCAGCGCGTGCTGCGCGGCCGCGTCGCACCAGGCGCCCACGTCGGCCAGCGGCACCAGCTTGTGCTGCACGGCCGCGGCCAGCAGGCGCGGCAGGCGCGCGTGCGGCGGCGCGGCGTGCAGCAGCGCGCGCAGTGCGTCGCCGGCCGGCGCGCGCTTGATGGCGCGCACGACGCGCACGCAGGCGCGCAGCTGCGGCCCGTCGCCGCGCGGCCCGTGCAGCGCGTGCTCCAGCACGGCCGCCACGCAGCGCCGCAGCAGCTTGTCGGGCGGCTGCAGCTCCCGCAGGCGCCGCAGCGCTGGCAGGCCGTGCTCGTCGCCGTCCTCGTCGTCGGCGGCCGCGTCCGCCGCCTCCACGGCCAGGCGGCACGCCTCCTCTTTGTTGGGGCCCTGCGGGAAGCAGACGGCCGGTCTTGTTTTATAAAGCTGACGATGCGACGAGTCGACGTAATGTCAACAGATGACAATTCATTTTATTTTTCTGTTTCATTCAAAGACATTAAACTGTATACGAGCAATAGCCGGGACATCACGAAGAAATTTGTGATCCAAAACTTTTTACCAATTGAGAACGTGCACGACATCAGCGCCACCTAGCGTTCGCAACTTTAGGGGCTCTGACCGTTCTAATTGAAATCAGATTCTTTGATAAATCACTTGGTTTTGGATTCCATAGCGATTCATTGGCACTGAACAAAATTAAATAAGCATAGGCAAACTGTATTCTATAAGAAAAATATCAATTAAAGGATTAAAATTAGGGTTATGATGTTATTCACTTTTTCTCTTCACGGCAGCTAACCATCTCCTGCATTGTTCATCTTTCCAAGAACCGCTTGGGAATCAATA
The DNA here is from genome assembly GCA_954870645.1 of Agrotis clavis. Classification (NCBI taxonomy): domain Eukaryota; kingdom Metazoa; phylum Arthropoda; class Insecta; order Lepidoptera; family Noctuidae; genus Agrotis; species Agrotis clavis. Next base: position 26,981,626 of record OX940927.1, on the reverse strand, counting down.
AAACTTAAATTTACTATTTCTGCTAGTATTCTTGCAGTTTACAACACAAAACTATTTTTTCCAGCGGAATAATGCGATTATAAAAAATTACGTACAGACGACAGAGCCGAATGTCAGAGCCGTCCTATTCCGACTGCGCCCCAACAACTGCCGTTGAAGAAACTACGATATCACGTCAGGTATTGATTGAAATCAAATGATGTCAAGGGCATTTTGTTTAAAATTAAATGCTTGTAATGATTAACGCATTTTTTTGGATATGGATTAATACTATATTCTTTAAAACATTGTCGCAAGAAATGTATTATTTTAAAACCAATTTGATTTCCAAAAGAAAGGTTATGGTGAGTTAATCTTAAAAGATAGACATATGCTGTCGCGGACTTTATTTTAGAACGTTTCATGAGGAACAATTCCGTCACACATCATTTTTGCGTAATAAATAAACCGTTTACGCAGCGTACGCAAGGGAAGCTCTCAAGAAGAATTTCCCGATTTGACAACATTTTTCATTGCTGCTCTGCTCCTATTGGTCATAGCGTGATGCTAAATAGGCTATAGCCTTCCTCGATAAATGAACTATCGAACACAAAAAGAATTATTCAATTCGAACCAGAAGTTCCTGAGATTAGCGCGTTTTTAGCAGTTGGCAAAACTGAATGTCCTCTGAGATAATCCCTCATTAGTTCTACTTTTCGCCACCATGAGCGCTGCAATCGAATAGTACTACTCCCACCGCCGTCGTGCACGTTCTCAATAGGTAAAAAGTCCCTCAGTCTAGTAGTCGCGTTGCTATGCAACGCTTAGATAGCGCTACTGACGCACGGAATCAACAATTTTGTATGACAATTTTCCCAATGTCCGCTCTATAGGTTCTTTTAAATCTCTTTGGTTTCGTTAAACTTTTTGAGTGACGACTGACAGATGATAATTCGTCGCAATTTTCCAAAATAAATTATTTTTCAAGGTTACAAGCAATGATATTCTAATATACAGATATGTTATACGCTTACAAAACAACAGCAAAAACTGTTCCGCGCCGAGCGCGGACTTTTTTATTCAAACATTACATTTCACTACAAGTAAAAAGGATAGCTTGATAAAACGCAATAAGAAAAAAAGTGACAGCTAGATAAACAAACAGCGCCACGCCACCCACGCGTCATCAATCCCCCCGCACCGCCCCAAAGGTCAAAGGTTAAAAAAATGAGTTTTTCGCGTTTTTCAGCAAAACGGTAAGTTTTATCATAAAAGTACCTCAGACAAAAATTGTAGATCATAAAATTATCTATAAAAATGTGTCAATACTTTTTTTCTTACGAGCCACCGTTTCTGAGATATAACGATTCAAAAAGTTATGAAAGTTGTTATCGTCATAATATGCATGAGTACGCCACGTACATACAATAGAACAATTCAATTCGACAAATATAACTATTGTTGTTGGTGAAGATGTTGACTTACTTGTATTACTCACTGCTCGAAAAGAAAAAAAGAAACTTACGAATAAGACGAATAAACTTCAACACTTTTTTTTTCATTTACATCGCTTTTATCTTTCCCAATCTTTGAAAATTTCCGTTATTTTGCAATAGTTTTACATTAAACAGGATCACACCCGTGGAGTAGGCCTACTGGGGAAACCACGTTAAAAAAAACGCGCTAAGTACACTACCTCATAGGTGGCGTGGAAACGTGTGCATATTATGACGATAACAAATTTTATAACTTTTTGAATCGTTATATCTCAGAAAAGGTGGCTCGTAAGAAAAAAAGTATTGATACATTTTTATAGATAATTTTATGATCTATAATTTTTGTCTGAGGTACTTTTATGATAAAACTTACCGTTTTGCTGAAAAACGCGAAAAACTCATTTTTTTTACCTTTGACATTGAATATTTTTTTTTCCTTACAGGGGAATGATGGGGAACTTTTAGACATTGTTTATAATTATGTTTTGAAGAACTTCACAGAAATTCAGCTTGCTGGGACTTTATGTAACCTCGAATGTCTAAATTGACCGGACTACACGATGGCATTTTTGATGACAATTACGTAGCAGCGCGCAACGTGTTACTCGTAGTCGTGCGAGACACAGACTAAAAGGAATTGTCCGACGTAGGACATTTTCTGGTCTTCACGTTTTGCTCGCTCATAACATATCTGTTTACTAAAATATAATTGGTTACAAGGAACACTTCTGTGAAAAACGTTTTATCAGTTTAATGACTAAATTATGTGTAAAAACTTTTGGAACTTACATATTTCCAACAATTCTCACTACCAAGAAGAAATGAGTAGATGCTGTCTAAAAAACAATTGAATACAAGGCGTGTTCGAATTTTGAAAACACTGCGCGCTAGGACGCGAAATGGAGTTTTGCGCTCAGATTTTGAATGAGGAACAGAATCTTTCCAAGCGTGCGAGGAGATTGTATAGCATTGAGGCCGAGGTCGAATGTACTGATGTGTTCTAAATTCAAACACCAAAACAGTGAGTAAAAGAGCATTTTCACCTCACACGCTCGGAAAATTCTATTTCTCATTCCAAATCTGAGCACAAAACTCCATTTTGCGCGCTGGGGGCAAAGTGTTGTTCAAAATTCGAACACGTCTTGTATTTTCTGCGTCTCGTACCTTTGAAAACTTCGCATCGCTCAGGATTCTATATTTGGTTCAATCTTAGAATCCTTCGCTCGCTCAGTTTTCAATACAAGTACTCGCGTCGCGTCTCACCTTGTCCTTCTTCGGCTTATCCTTCTTGTCGGCGGCGGGCTTGATAGTGATGGCGGGCTCCTTCAGCAGCGGCGGCGCGCTGGCGAACGACGGCGTCAGCACGTCTGTGGACAGAGCGGGCGTGAGCGAGAGCGGGCGCGGGAGCGACAGCGGGCGGGAGGAGGGCGGTACTCACTCTGCTGCACGGGCGCCAGCGGCAGCTGCGGCTGCGGCTTGGACAGCTTGTTGGCGGTGAACATGAGCGAGTTGGCAGCGGGCCGCATCTGCACGTCCTGCAGCGCACCCGCCGTGTACACGCGCGCCTTGTTGGAGCGCGATGACCCGTCCTGACGCAAACCATATTTATAACGATTATGTTGTGCTTTAGCGTTGACTTCTTTCTATGCTGATGACTGCAGGTACAGAGCCCAGATATAAGATGGTTTAGGGTTTCTTCCACTTTTCAAACCTGTGAAGAGCTCCGTCCACCTGGTGATTCTCTTTTGGGAGATTAGGTTTAACGAGATTTACGGTGTACCGCCGGGCTCAGTCCGAGGCACATCGTAGCTATACTGTAAATAAATATGATTACCTTGGAGCCGTTGCCTTGCTGGTTGGTCTGCGAGTGTTTGTTATAGTGCATGTTGTTCCCCTGGCGCGGGTAGTAGCCGGGCGCCGAGCGCTGGCGGAAGCCGTCGCGCGGCGCGCCGAAGCCGTTGCCGAACAGCTTGTCGGGCGGCGGCACCAGCGCCGCGGCCGGCTGCAGGCTCAGGCCCGCCAGCACGTCGTCCAGCGGCCGCGCGCGCAGCCCGCCGCGGAACAGCGAGTCCCGCTCGCGCTCGCGGTCGCGCTCGCGCTCGCGGTCGCGGCGCGGCACGTGCTCGTCGTCGTGGCGCAGCTGGTGCATGGGCACGGGCCCCTCGGCCGTGACGGCGGCGCGCGGTACCCAGCCGCCCCGCCGCAGCTCCACCGTGTCGCGCAGCATGAAGCGGATGCGCGGCGCCAGCTCGCTGGACGCCGACAGCGTCTCGATGCGCGCGAAGTACTGGTCCATGAGGCCGCGGCCGCGCTCCGAGTCCAGCACGCGGCCGCACGTGCGCACGAGCTGCGCCAGGCACTCCAGGTCCTCGTGGTGCTCGGCGGCCGCGCGCCGCGCCAGCAAGTTTTGGATACATCGGTGCAGGATGGACTCGGCCAGGATCTCCAGTTTGCCGAGCTCTCCGATAAACTTGATATTGCCCAGCATCTTGCATTTTGCAAGATGTCTCTTTTCTTCCTCTTCAGGAAGTAACGCCTTGTCCTCGAACGCGGCGAACGCCTACCGAAAATAATCAGAAAATGTAATTCAATAAATACTGCATGTACTTATAGAGTGCGCTTACGATGCTTGCGTGAGAGTCGAGCGGTACCTGGGCACGGTTCTCGAACTCGGTGCGGCATTTGTTCAGGAGCAGCAGCTTGAACGTGCAGGGCTGACCGGACGGCTCGAAGTTAGGCGCCTCCTCGCTCAGCCTTTTGCACAGCTGTGCATACATCGATGAGTACTTAGGTTCATCGAGCGCCTTTTCGAAAATGAGAAGGATCACTCCCTTAAGCACTTTATCGGAGTCGAGCTCCAAACCGAGCAGGTCATCGCTCAGCTTCTGGAATTTCTCTGGTGTGAGCTTATTCAGGATACCTCGGACCTGCGGACAGAGAGCGGCGGGTGAGCGGGGCGGTGAGCGGGGCGGTGAGCGGGTGGTGAGCGGGGCGGCGGCTGACAGGCGGTCGCTGCTGCGCGGCGCACTCACCTTGCGGAATATGATGTCGTGCTTGGCATCTCCGTCGGGCACCTCGTGGTGTCTCAAGGAGGAGGGCGGGACCCAGCGGCGCCTCGGCGGGGGGACTGTCGTCCGCCCCGAGGCGCGCGGCGCGGGCCCCGGCTGCCGCGCGCTGTCCGTCTTGCCGTCGGTGCTGTCTCCCGCGCACTGCCGCGCTCTGCCTCCTCCTGTGCCCGCGCTGCCCGGGCTGTCCTCTCGCTGCAGCGCTGTGCGCTCTCGCTACGCCTCCGCGACCGGCCCTGTCAACACATAATAATATAACCTATAGTCATCATATACAAAAGATAGAACAGTCAGTCATCTTCTTCCGGCCGCGACTCATATTACTTGGGGTCGGCGCAGCATTTTTTACAATTATTGAATAATACTTATTTTTATTTTGTTTTTTTTTTTTTTGTCTGAGCACTTCTGGTTTAGTTAGTTGTCAAGGGCACGGTTGGTGCAGTGGCTCAGCGAGTGGACTACTGCGCTGCGTGTCGCGGGTTCGATTCCCGCACGGAGCAAATATTTGTGTGATCTATAAGTAGTTGTTCCGGGTCTGGGCGATTGTGTGTGTGAGTTTATTATGTTTGTTAACGCACCCACGACACAGGAGAAATTCCAAGTGTAGGTCAACGTTTTTTAAATAATTAAAAGATAAAAAAAAACTTTTTCAAAAAAAGGGAACCGACTTCAAAACCAAACACAAAAAAACTATAAAATAACTTCTTTCGGAAGTCGGTGGCTTTGCTTTTTATTTAATTGACATGTTATGGCCACCGACTTCCGAAAGAAGTTATTTTATAGTTTTTTTGTGTTTGGTTTTGAAGTCGGTTCCCTTTTTTTGAAAAAGTTTTTTATTTTTTCCTTTTTTAGTTGAGATTTTCAACAAAAATCTTCATAAAATCGGTGTCTTTGAAAATCTACAATCCTAGTAAGTAACAAAAACGGATCTATGCGAGATGCAACTTCACGAGATATCCATTATTGTTATATATTAAAACCTTCCCCAGAATATAACAAACACTTTTCTGAAAACTGCATCAAAATCGGTTCAGCCAAACGCGAGATAATCGCGGACAAACATGCAATCGTCTCTGAAAATATACGATCCAAGTAAGCAAAACGGATCCACGCGGGCAACGTCACGGGATATCTATTAGTGTTATAATATATGGAAACCTTCTCCAGAATGTAATGAACACTTTCCTGAAAACCGCATCAAAATCCGTTCAGCCAAACGCGAGATAATCGCGGACAAACATGCAATTGTCTCTGAAAATATACGATCCACGTAAGCAAAACGGATCCACGCGGGCAACGTCACGGGATATCTATTAGTGTTATATACTAAAACCTTTTCCAGAATGTAATGAACACTTTCCTGAAAACCGCATCAAAATCCGTTCAGCCAAACGCAAGATAATCGCGGACAAACATGCAATTGTCTCTGAAAATATACGATCCACGTAAGCAAAACGGATCCACGCGGGCAACGTCACGGGATATCTATTAGTGTTATATACTAAAACCTTTTCCAGAATGTATTGAACACTTTCCTGAAAACCGCATCAAAATCCGTTCAGCCAAACGCGAGATAATCGCGGACAAACAAACATACATACATACATACATACATACATACATACATACATACATACATACAGGTCGAACTGAGAACCTACTTTTTATTTTGAAGTCGGTTAAAAACATCTAAAAACCCACGTTTTTAAATTTCCTAAAAATAAGAAAATAACCCTACGGGGCTGAGAGAGGCCACTCAAAACGTGGGAGCGTATATTATTAATTAAGGGATTAATTATTGGATATAAAATATAATTATACATGACATATTGTATAGATCGTGGGACGTGGGTGTAACATGCAAAGATGTTAATAACTCCTAAAACTTTTTGAAAAAAAGGGAACCGACTTCAAAACCAAACACAAAAAAACTGTAAAATAACTTTTCTTTCGGAAGTCGGTGGCTTTGTTTTTTTTTATTTCATTGACATATTGGCCACCGACTTCCGAAAGAAAAGTTATTTTACAGTTTTTTTGTGTTTGGTTTTGAAGTCGGTTCCCTTTTTTTCAAAAAGTTTTTTTATTTTTCCCTTTTTAGTTGAGATAATCAACAACAAAAATCTTCATAAAATCGGCGTCTTTGAAAATCTACAATCCTATTAAGCAAAACGGATCTATGTAAGCAACTTCACGAGATATCCATTATTGTTATATACTAAAACCTTCCCCAGAATGTATAAATTAGAAGATTATATTCAAGATAAAAATGCTTGGAAACATGCTGGTCCTGCTCCATAGTACAATGTAGGGCTTGAGCAGAATCAAACTTGGTTGAAATTTTAATGCTCACACACTGCCTATATTGTATTTGTTTAAAGTTATAGTTGCATTATTTTGTGAAAGTGTGAACACCGTGTACCTTTTAGCTGTTTATTTGTTGTTTTTTTATTCTTTCAATGGTCATAACTTGAGTACGCCGCTTTCACATTTATTTGTTTTTTTTAAAAATTGTAATTTCAAAACATTGTAAAACATTTTTGAAAAAGAGTAAGTATGGAGTTTCTTGCCCATTCTTCTCCATACAACCTACCTTAGCGAATGGCTGTAGAATCAATCCCATCCCTTCCTATTTCCTTTAAATGTAATAATCGACGTTCAAAAGTGCCTCTTTGATGGCCTAATTGGAATAAATGATTTGACTTTGACTTTGCTAAGGTACTAGGTATAGTACTAACTTGGGGATACCTGTGGACCCCACCCGTGACTTTACGTAGCATAATTTTTCAATTTGTGTTTTTCCATCTTTTTAGGGTTCCGTAGTCAACAAGGAACCCTTATAGTTTCGCCATGTCCGTCCGTCCGTCCGTCCGTCTGTCCGCAGTTTAGCTCAGAGACGCCCAGTACTAGAAAGCTGTAATTTGGTGTAAATATACGGATTTGTTGTGCCGAAAAAGTGGTAAAATAAAATCTCGTAAAATATTTTTTTTTAGGGTACCTTCTGTACACGTAAAGTGGGGATGTTTTTTTTTATTTCTCGCGTACCCCTTAGTGTGGGGTATCATTAAATAGGTCTTTAAAAAATATTGATAGTTTCCATTAACAAGTTTTTGATAAAAAGATTCGTTTGTGAAATATTAAGCTTTAAAGTGCTAATTTTTGCTCGACTCGAGTGTCCCCCCCCTCTACCAGCTAAACGGTTATGTTTGGGGGTGTGAAAAAATTCACAATAGTAGTATATATAACGAAGTTTGAAGGAAAATTATCATGACTAAGTAGGCTTTATAAGTTTACGAGTAATAGTCGACCAACTTATAAAACGTACTTGGATTTTATTTTCCTAAACAAAATGTATCGCAGACAAAGAGATTTAAAAGAACAGCTATAGAGCGGGCATTGGGAATATTGTCATACAAAATTGTTGATGCCGTGCGTTAGTAGCGCTATCTAGCGGTGTATAGCAAAACCACGTATTAAAATAATTCATCAGAATATATTTCAGCTGTTGCGCAATAGATGGCACTGCCGAGCACCTCATGATAGAGGTGCAACATTAAAGAATGACATAAATTATCGATACATTAACATCGATAAAGTTAACTAGGATTTAAATATTTTAGTAAGTTAAAAAAGTGTGTAAGGGCAGAACGGAAATAAAATTATATTATAAGTTATTAATACGATCTTATATTATTAATTTATGAAAAAGTCTTTTGTTTTACCTACTTCCACCGTCTTGATTTTATTTTTCCCCATATAATGAGCCTTACATGAACTGACAACCAACGAGACAGTCCATTAAATCATAAACAAGTATAAGAAATTTTTAATTACTCTTCGACAAGAGTCTTCGACTTAATAAATATCGATAGTTCATATCGATAAACAGACAACTCTAATTCCTTAGCAAAATACGTACAGCTACCACAGCTACTGAGCAACAGATGGCGTTTATTTAAAAAATGCAAATGTTCTAGAATAATATCAGAAAATATTGAAAAACATCTTAAATACTTAAATACTAGGTAAAAATAAAAAATATTTGCGAAAATAAATTGATTTCAAGTCCACTTGTTTTCCCGTACCTAGATTTGCAGTTTGGCAAAGCGAAACTAGGCAAATTTTCTTATAATCGTCTATCAAAGTTTACATTTTGTCGCACGGTCACACGAACTGTCAGGCGGAACGTCTCGAACTAGACTGAGCGACTTTTTACTTATTGGTAAAAACTTTTGGATCACAAATTTCTTCGTGATGTCCCGTCTATTGCTCTTAAATAGTTTAATGTCTTTGATCGCAGAACATGTTCTTCAACTGCAAATGTAAGTTTGTAAACTTTCTTTTTACAGCTATAATAGGTGGGTATGTTTTGGGGATAGGTAGGTTTTTATTGTCAACTATTTTTAACTAACTTCAAAAAAAGGAGGAGGTTCTCAATTCGTCGTAATCTTTTTTTTTATGTTTTTCCCCGATTTCTCAAAGACGCCTGGACCGATTTTGAAAATTCTTCTTTTTAAAATTAAATTCAGCGAATCAGTTTAATTAGTTCGCATAAGTATTTTGATGGGCAACTACGGAACCCTACACTGTGCGTGGCCCGACACGCACTTGGCCGGTTTTTTTAGAGTTAGCGTTCTTAACAGCAAATATTAGTCGCCAACTCTCAAAAAACGCCATTAGTATAAATCTCAATGGATTTTAATGACTCTAATAACAAAAAAATTATAAGACAAGACACAAACTTAGTACCTACTGAAAAATAGTAATATTCAGGGTGTCCGTTTCGACCGCGCGGCCACGACGTTTTTTTTAAATAAAAACCATCCCAAGTTTTTGTAAAAAAATGTAAAAGTCGATTCCCAAAAACCATAAATTTGTCAAAGCAATGGTTAAAAAGTTATAAGGGTTTGAACGTGGCCGCGCCATCGAAACTTTCCGAACCGCGCGGCCATGGAGATCTTTAAAACTAAGAGTCGCAGAGACCTGAAATTTTGGGAAATAGTAGATTGAATTTGTAAACCAAATGTAAAAATATAGAAAAAAATCCTGTGTTTATATTTTAGGAGCTGCAAGGCTAAAACCTCATGGCCGCGCCATTGAAACGGTGACGAACACGTTATCACCGATATCTCGCTGAAAAAACATCTCAGACGTTTGAAGTTCTTTGTAAAATATAGATTTTAATTTGTCAAAACATGTAAAAATACAACAAAAAATCCTAGGATTATATTTTAGGAGCTATAAGACTAAAACCCCATGGCCGCGCCATCGAAACGTTGAAAATTTAGTTTTTCGCCAATATCTCGCTGAAAAAGCATCGCAGAGGTCTGAATTTTTTTGTAAAACCTAGATTTTAATTTGTCGAAACTACCAAAAATACAAAAAAAAACCTAGGTTTTGTGTTTCAGGAGCTGTTGAACAAAATCTCTAATACATCTTCAATATCTCGATAAGGGTGACCACGGATTATTATTTACAGAGAACTTTCCACTTATTTTTATATTAGAAATGATATTATCTCAAGGATTTGAATTTAAATGAAACAAAAATAATGTTATTTGACATACATTTCTTTAAAAATCACATAAATCACAGATTTTTGGCTTACACTAGGACATACATTTCTTTAAAAATCACATAAGTCGCAGATTGTTGGCTTACACTAGGACATACATTTCTTTAAAAATCACATAAGTCGCAGATTGTTGGCTTACACTAGGACATACATTTCTTTAAAAATCACATAAGTCGCAGATTGTTGGCTTACACTAGGACATACATTTCTTTAAATATCACATTAAACACAGATTGTTGGCTTGTCACTAGGGCATACATTTTTTTAAAAATCACATAAATCACAATTAAGGTATCTCACTACTACGCTACGGTCACTCATACGCTAAATACATAAAGTACAAGAAAACTTGAATTTCGCGGGCTATCATTACGGTTCCACCAATGATACACAGGAGCGAATGGAACGCGAGTGCAGCGCGGGAGCCCAGGCTGTCTAACCAATCACAGCAATCCAAACACGTATCCCGCCGTCGCACACCGTCGAAAGCTTATTTGCGATCAGTCGTCGTTAAAGTAAGTTAATTCATACAGAGTACCAACTTGTTTGTGTTTTAAATAACTGGCATTCCTATGGACTTCGATTTTGCACACTGTTTGGATATTTGTTATGTTTGGAAAACTAAGTTCTGGTGTTACAATCTGGACTTCGTTACGATTCAGGATTTGTTCACAAAAAGATACTTTTTATCAAGGTAAGTCATTCCTACTACCTACATATGTACTTACTTTCTTACCACTTAATACTTTTCCCATTTTTGCTAATTTAATGTAATGATAATAATACTAAATACAAAGTACAATTGAAAGATCAATATTGAAATAGGTACCTATTTCAATATTGATCGCTCAATTGTGACAATGATATCATTTTACGGAAATGTGTACTTTCTGTCTAAATTATGTAGGTATTTTACATTGAATACTGTTATTGAGTGTGAGCCTGGAGATCAGTCTGTCACACAGGTCCTGTACCCAGGAATATTTATGTTAAATGATAATAACTTGTGACATATTGCACCTTTTTGTTCAACTGAGAATAACTCCTAAGATACTTAACGTAGAGTGATAATTTTGATATCATTTTATAGCCTGATTTAAATACTTTTAATTTAATGCAAAAACTCTGACAAAATTCAGGTGTATTTATCGAGCTAGAGTTAAAAATGTGAAATTATTCAGTAATCTTTGTGTACAATTTCGTGTTTGCCCATGTTTTTTGGTTATTTTTACTTATTATTTAGAAAACTTTCGTAAGTTTTTGATAAGCCTCAACGTTTAACTTTGCAATAAAGTCATTTGCATGAATGTAGGTCTCTTGGATTCAAAATTTCAAAGATATTTGCATTTTATTGTGCACACCCCAGTTCGACAGATGAAAAACTTTTTGAAAAAAAGGGAACCGACTTCAAAACCAAACACAAAAAAACTATAAAATAACTTTTCTTTCGGAAGTCGGTGGCTTTGTTTTTTTTTATTTCATTGACATAAATGGCCACCGACTTCCGAAAGAAAAGTTATTTTATAGTTTTTTTGTGTTTGGTTTTGAAGTCGGTTCCCTTTTTTTCAAAAAGTTTTTTATTTTTGTCTTTTTAGTTGAGATAATCAACAACAAAAATCTTCATAAAATCGGCGTCTTTGAAAATCTACAATCCTATTAAGTAAAACGGATCTATGTAAGCAACTACACGAGATATCCATTATTGTTATATACTAAAACCTTCCTCAGAATGTAACAAACACTTTTTTGAAAACTGCATCAAAATCGGTTCATCCAAACGCGAGATAATTGCGGACAAACATGCAATCGTCCCCGAAAATCTACGATCCAAGTAAGCAAAACGGATCCACGCGGGCAACGTCACAGGATATCTATTAGTGTTATATACTAAAACCTTCTCCAGAATGTAATGAACACTTTCCTGAAAACTGCATCAAAATCGGTTCAGCCAAACGCGAGATAATTGCGGACAAACATGCAATCGTCCCTGAAAATCTACGATCCAAGTAAGCAAAACGGATCCACGCGGACAACGTCACGGGATATCTATTAGTGTCATATACTAAAACCTTCTCTAGAATGTAATAAACACTGTCCTGAAAACTGCATCAAAATCCGTTCAGCCAAACGCGAGATAATTGCGGACAAACATGCAATCGTCCCTGAAAATCTACGATCCAAGTAAGCAAAACGGATCCACGCGGGCAACGTCACGGGATATCTATTAGTGTTATATACTAAAACCTTCTCCAGAACGTAATGAACACTTTTCTGAAAACTGCATCAAAATCCGTTCAGCCAAACGCGAGATAATCGCGGACAAACATACATACATACATACATACATACAGGTCGAACTGAGAACCTACTTTTTTTTTTGAAGTCGGTTAAAAACATTAAAATGGCTGCCATTCGCGAAGTTTTGGAGTAAGAATTTTTTTTAAAGCATTTTTGTCGATGAAAAAGAGCCTATTATCCCCTTCATATATCGCTAACTCGTGCCCGGACACACTGTATAAGCTTCCTTTTGTCCACCCCAGAGTGGGCAGAGGGATATTTTAATTGTATTGAAAAATCTCTTCGCTTCGGTATAATCAAGTCATGTTTTATTACCTTGATGGCAGATTTCAGATGTTGAAAAAAAGATACTCATCAAAGACTATTTGCGCAAGTGCATAAATTCTTGAGAATAATTACTTATATGATCTAGAAGTCAAGTTTTCACAAAAAAATATAACTCTTTTGTATAAGGACTGCACAATTTTATTGTTCTATTGTTTAGGTACTTGTAGGTTACTATTTAGGTGGCGGTCGACTACAAAAGGGTACTTTGATTCTCCTGTGTAGGGACTTCCTAATAATTATTGTTTACATTGTTTTTATGCAGGTGCTCTAGATGCTAGGACAAAGAATCCTTTATCTGTGGGTTCCGAATCTTTTGACGGTATTGTTTCTAAGGATCTGAAATCTTTACAAAGGTCTTTTTTAGTTATTTAGTGAACAGTAGTCGTCGGCTGCTTTGACTTTTATTTATATTCAGATTACCTAGTGTTTTAATTTATGCAGTTTATCAAAAGCTTCGGTTTCCACCAGTGGTGGCCAAATATGGGTTATTAGACATCGGGAATCAATGATTGTTAGTGGCCGTTTTACACCCTCTTTATTTTTTTCGATGATGCAGGCTAATGGTGAACGCACACCTAGGCGCACCGCAGTCTCCGCAGTCCGTTTTCTTACCGATTCTGCGGCTACTGCGATGCGGGTAAGTGTGCGAGGTTTCATAGAACTTCATACAAAGAATTCGTAATGCGGGGACTGCGGAGACTGCGGTGCGGCTAGATGTGCGTTCACCATTAACCACTGGGAGCTGATCCTGACACGGGCAGACCTCGGTTGAATTATCGATTTAAAATTTCGAAATGTATACTTAATAAGATACAGATGTTAATTAACTATAATATCCCAAAGAAAGTGTCAAGATTTATATAAAAATTTAGTTTTTCCACCCCGAGGTGGACAGAGGGAGAATTTAATATAAAAAAGTTCCAGTGTCCACTACTGTCGTACACTACACTACCAGTGGTAGCCAAATCGGGGGGAGGAGGGGAATCATCGACCGCCTAACGACAACCTCAGGAGCTGTTGATCAATATTATTATTATTTTGTTACAGAAACATGGTAAGTGGTCGGAAACCAAAACTTGATGCGACGCAGCTATATAAAAAGTTTATTAAGTATGCAGCTACTTGCAGAAACGAAAAAATATCGTACAATCATCCGATATTCACCACTATTGCTGAAGAACTGAATAATCAAATAACACCGTATTCGTTGTTCATGAGACTCAAAAGAAATTTCAAGACAATTTTTGGCCAACGATATGATGAGGAGAGCTCACTCACACAAAGCACTTCAACTTCTCCGTCCTGCCGTAGCCCACTTTCTTCACCTGTGAAATATACCTCAAAAGAACTTGAAAGTGTTAAAGAATTCACTTTCTTATTGGATGTATACGACTGGAAGAAAGTGCAACCCATCTCGGTTAATTACATCAGGCGTGATCCTAACACTAACTCAACACATAAAAAGTACAAAACACTACCTAAGCACAAGTGGGCCTGCTTACTACGGGAGAAACTGTGGGAATGTACAAGGCTTCCATGCACATGGGTTTTCAAAACTAAGCGCGTCTACGAAGACAACAATGTTCGGATTAAAGGAAAGTGTTCCCAATGTAGTTGCATTTCGGAAATAACAGGCAAGGCTACAGATAAAACAATGTTCATGACCTGCACTCTATTTAATGCCGATAATAATATGCCACACAATCCAAACAAGAAGACGAAGCTCACACCGTACAAAAGACGGCAACTTGCAAAAAGATTACAATATAAACCCGCAACGGTTGTCCACAAGGAAATTGCATCCGTTGTCATCAAGGATGATGATACAGTAATCGCTCCTGTGCTACCAACGATGGAAGCTTTGAGAAAAGTAAAATACGAGAAACGGCAAAGTGGTCGATTACACACTGATACAATCACAAGCATTCTCCTGATCTCGACAATGGCAACATACCAAAATTTCATACGTGAGTTCACCTTGGTACCGAGCTTTCATCTGTGCTATTGGTGTGAACAGCAACTTCAATATTATAAGGCATTTATGGAGAAAATGCTTTATGTTACAATAACTATAGATGCAACTGGATCATTCTTCCGAACAATCAAACTCCCAGATGGATCTTCGCTAACGAAACGGATGTTCCTCTATGTTGCCATGGTCACATCTTCAACTATTAAGTCGACAGCAATTTTCCAATTGATTACTGATAACCATACAACGGATTCCATACTGTCTTGGTTAAAAAGATGGTACAACGAAGTACATACTGCTCCTCACGAGATTATAACTGATGACTCTTCAGCATTAATAGCAGCAAACGTTCGAGCTTTTACGAATTATCAAACAGTCCGAGACTATCTACGACAGTCTTTTCTAGTTTTGATGGGTAAAAGTAACGATTTACCTCAAGTATTCCTAAGACTAGACACAAGTCACTTTGTTAAAAACTTATATAACTTGCGATGTTTCGATAATGTTGATACCAATATTAAAATGTTTTACATTCGTAGTCTTTTATTTGTGAAAGAAAGTGAAAATTTTGAAATAGTAAAAAATGTGCTTAGTCATATCATAAAAATTTGTACATTCAAATATGATTTTTCAAACAATGACACCTTTACAATTTCTATGAAATACCTCAAATCTTTGTTAATCAAGACAGAAGATTCAGTTGATGAAGCCGACATAAAAGATTTTTCGGATGATTATTTTATAATGACTGATAATGATAATATTTTAGACTGGTTTGATGAACTTGTAAATAAAGAAAAAATGTTGGATCAAAAAAATTACAAAACAGAAAAACCAAATGTACATTACTTGCCTAGTTTAGTTTCAACACTTAAAAGGTTAATGATAAAACTACCTCTGTGGAGCAATGTCATGTGTCCTTACTATAAATCAGAAAATAAGTCACCCACATCTTCAGCTATTGAAAGTTATTTCAAAACTTTAAAACACCTATTGTTTGAAACACGCCTGCATAAGTACAACGTGGATGAATTTTTAAATTTTCACTACAATTTTATATTAGGGGAAACAAAAATAGACACGAAAAATCTTAATCATAAAACAAAAAATACAAAACAACAAACAAACAAGAGCCAAAAACGGAAGGTACGAAAGGAAAAATATACACAATGCAAAAGAAAAAAAATAAACACTAGACAATCCTTTTCTTCTGATTCCATATTTACAGAAAAGCCTTCATATACTGAAAACTGGAGGGGAGAGGGATATTCTGTGAAAAATATCTCAGTTTTGTTTATGCAAAATGGGAATTTAGTAAATTCTATCAATAAAAGTACGAATATTACTAATACATGTGCGTTTGACTCAGTTTTCTTTTTGTTAGCATTTGCATACAAACAAAACGTTTATATTCAACAAATATTTAATACATGCAGAAGCAAATTAATCCCTGAATTTATAAAAATATTAACAGAATCGTTTAATTTAAATAGTGCTTATAAACTACGAGAGGAAATAATTACTAAATATTATAAAATTGAAAACAATACTTATGAATGCGCTAGTAATATGGCTTTCATATATGAACATATACTTTTAGAGGACATTTATAGCGCCAATGTCATAAAAGACTGCTTAACCGAAACGTGCGCAAACCATTCTGAACGAAAAATAGTCTTTTTATCAATTAATTTAGAAATAATTAATTTATTCGGAATCGGGGGACTGGAAGATGCCATCATTATTGATGACTTGAAATTAAAAATTTGTTTGAAATGTAACAACGAAACCAAGAGATTTACTTACGAATTTAGTAACATTATTTTATTTGATCTTAATGGCACAGAAAAAATCAAGCTCGAGGAACTACCCCATTATATTAAAATAAAACAAAGAAAATATGAACTAATAGGTGCCGTGGAATATGTTCCCGCGGTTATAGGTGACATTGGTCATTACAAATGCCACTGCCTGTTTAATAATTCTATGATTTGTTACGACGACAATAAAACTGGAACGCACACAAGTTCTGAACAACTTATGACGATACATAATTTAATATATGGTTTAATAGATGATTATTAAGATATGAGGTAAACAACAGGGAGGATTTAAAAACCATATAATTGGAATAAACTTCATGTATGTACATCAACCAAAATACCTCAAGTTTTAGTATAAATTATGTTTTTTTTTTGTTAGGTTAAGAGAAAGTCCTTGGCCACAAGGCGTATTTACAAGAAATTAATATACTTACTGTTACGAAATAATAATTATTTTTAAAGAAATGCATAATTATTTTAGTGTATGCGAACAATCTGTGATTTTTAAAGAAATGTATGTCCTAGTGTAAGCCAACAATCTGTGACTTATGTGATTTTTAAAGAAATGTATGTCCTAGTGTAAGCCAACAATCTGTGATTTATGTGATTTTTAAAGAAATGTATGTCCTAGTGTAAGCCAACAATCTGTGACTTATGTGATTTTTAAAGAAATGTATGTCCTAGTGTAAGCCAACAATCTGTGATTTATGTGATTTTTAAAGAAATGTATGTCCTTCTGTAAACCAACAATCTGTGATTTATGTGATTTTTAAAGAAATGTATGTCTTAGTGTAAGCGAACAATCTGTGATTTTTAAAGAAATAACATTATTTTTTTTACGTACCTTATTGTTTCATTTAAATTTTAATCCTTGAGATAATATCATTTCTAATAAAAAATAGGTGGAAAGTTCTCTGTAAATAATAATCCGTGGTCACCCTAATCGAGATATTAAAGATGTATAAGAGATTTTGTTCAACAGCTCCTGAAACATAAACCTAGGATTTTTTTTTGTATTTTTGGTAGTTTCGACAAATTAAAATCTAGGTTTTACAAAAAAATTCAGACCTCTGCGATGCTTTTTCAGCGAGATATTGGCGAAAAACTAAATTTTCAACGTTTCGATGGCGCGGCCATGGGGTTTTAGTCTTATAGCTCCTAAAATATAATCCTAGGATTTTTTGTTGTATTTTTACATGTTTTGACAAATTAAAATCTATATTTTACAAAGAACTTCAAACGTCTGAGATGTTTTGTCAGCGAGATATCGGCGATAACGTGTTCGTCACCGTTTCAATGGCGCGGCCATGAGGTTTTAGCCTTACAGCTCCTAAAATATAAACACAGGATTTTTTTCTATATTTTTACATTTGGTTTACAAATTCAATCTACTATTTCCCAAAATTTCAGGTCTCTGCGACTCTTAGTTTTAAAGATCTCCATGGCCGCGCGGTTCGGAAAGTTTCGATGGCGCGGCCACGTTCAAACCCTTATAACTTTTTAACCATTGCTTTGACAAATTTATGGTTTTTGGGAATCAACTTTTACATTTTTTTACAAAAACTTGGGATGGTTTTTATTTAAAAAAAACGTCGTGGCCGCGCGGTCGAAACGGACACTATTCAGGCGTTGTCATTTTTTATGTTTATCAAATAGTATTTTGTTGTTCTTTTAATTTTAAGTTTTTAGTTCCTGTTTTGTAAGAAAAAAAAGAAAATTTATTCAGAAGCAAATTATTTTATTAAATTTTAGGTCGTTAGTTTCGGGATTCAAAAAGTCTCTGTGTGCGGGATGTTATTTGTGTAAAAAAATTCTCACTATCAAAACATTGGCTTTTGAAGAAATAATAAATGATTTTCATAAACTTTAATAATATTATGTCTTCCCTTAGAATATTATTTTATTTTATTCAGACATTTTAAAAATACGGGTCAAATAGTTATGGGGATACTGCTAGACCCCCCCACGCGTGACGGAACGTTACCTAAAAGAACGCGTGTACTTAAAGGTTAAGTCAGTTCCAATGGGTCCTCAACCATTAACACCAGCTATATCGTGTTAGGGCTCATTTCACTCATCTTGATGATAACTTTAGACCTAGCGGTTGATTCCCTTTATGTCGAGTCCCGTTACGTGGAGCCGAAAACCTGCAGGGCTAGCATGCGCAAGTTGACAAAATTTTGTCGACACATTATCTCGTGCTGGGACGACTTATGTCTGTTTGTCGATGGGAGGGGCTAACATGCGCAACATTATCTCGTCCTGAGACGACATAATGTCTGTTTGTCGATGGGAGCTAACATGGTGACACTAATATGTCGTGTCGTTCTGACATAGAACTCATGTCGTTCTGTCAAACCTGTTTTTGTCGTCATGCGCGCTATATTTAGTCGAATTTTGACATTTTCCTATGACAAGTTTCTCGTCGATGGTTTTTGAAGACGAGAAATCGCGACAACAGTGACTTAAAACTGAAAACAGTGTTCTGTGAACTTTTAAGTACCTATAATGGCGGCGCCGTACTACAATTATGATTTAACTGTGTATGAGGAGAGGGAAGCAAGAAAAATACAGAGGAAGGTGATTCGCGACGTCTGCAACCCATTTGACCTAAGGGATAACGAGTTCCAGTTCCTTTGGCGAATTACAAAGCCTATGGCTATTTATGTTATAGATAAGCTCCAAGACATTTACAGTTATTTACAGTTCAATTTGTGACTATCAATCTATCTCTTTCAATTGATAAGGGCACTATTATTGTACAGTGCACACACGACAAGTAAACTTTCGTTCGTATTACGAATAATGTTTCGCAGCAATTTCAGAACTTTGTACTTACTGAATAGTCAACATTCAATCTTGATTTATGGTTGGCATAGTGTTTATTTTGTACATTACATTTAGGACATTTCATCGAGATAATTAATGTTACATAGTATTATGATTACATAACTTAGAACTTTAAAAAATCCATTATTTACACGGTTTGTTTTGTAAATCAATTACAACATTCATCATCATCATCATCATCAGCCTATATTGTTCCCACTGCTGGGACACGAGCCTTCACTCTGTGAGAGGGAGTGGGCCATAGATATAGAAGGAGATATGGCGTGGAGTTCAAAATGTATAGAAAACCGGTGAAGCCACAACTGCCCCACCATAATAAAGATAATATTACGCATGTAGTATATCAAAACAACACTACGAACAAGTGCACACACGCGCCGTCGAAAACTCTGTCATTATACTATATAAAGCTCGTTTAAATATAAACCTTATTCTTTTCACAGCGTACTTTTTCCGTGTAATTTACTCACACTAAAACAATTATCATTGTGTGTCGTCGGGACACGGGGGCGGACTCGACAGTGTTTGACTAAATCGAAGAGTTCACGATAAATATATCGATAAATTATAAAGGTTTGGAAATAAAATTAATAAAAAACGATATGAAACCGTTTTTATTATCTTTATTGTATAGATTACTATTAATTTAGTCCATAGATTACTAAACTAAACATTAATTAATTTACTTAACCATCTTCGGTTTCGCATTTATATAATACTCTGTAAAATAATAAAAAATTGTAAAAATCCATGAACCACATCGGCCTTCCTGCCTTATTACAAGATAAAAAATTAAAAAAAAAAAAACTGAAATATTAAAATAGCAATTAGCAGTCGACTTTCTTGTCGATAGACTTAGTCGGATTTCCAAGAGCACGTCACTAGCCAGCGGTCGTACCATGCGACATTACGGCTGATTGAGGAATCGTTATCAGCGTTGCCAGACCGTACCAAAAAGTACGGTTTTCCGTACTATTCATCACACAATCGTACCACAACCGTACCTCAGTGCAGACCGTACCATTTTCGTACCTTTTCTATACTAATGATTTATTTTTCACTACACAGGGTAAAAAAAAAAATAAAAAAACCCTTTTTCCTGTTTTTATCAGCATTTTGAATCTGCGTTTAAAAAACATTTTTCTTCCAACCAAATAAGTTTAGTCCGTATTTTAGATTAAAAAAAAATATTGGACACGTATTTTTTCTTTTTTCGATTAAACTAAAAAGAACAAAGATAATAGCCTGTTTTAGCTTTGATTGCAATATTTTGTTAAAATGTGAACACCATGTACCTTTTTGCTTTTTTTAATTCTTATTATTATTATTATTATTATTATTTTTTAATACATATTTAGTCTATATTTTCAAGGTACATTGCTTCCACATTATATATTATTTCAAATGATGTTATAAAAAAATTGTAAAACATGTTTAAAAAGAGTAAGTATGGAGTTTCTTGCCCATTCTTCTCCATACAACCTACCTTAGCGAATGGGTGTAGAATCAATCCCATCCCATCCCTTTCCTTAATTTTAATATTCGACGTTTAAAAGTGCCTCACTGATGGCCTATTTAAAATAAATGATTTGACTTTGACTTTGACTAAGCGAATCGAGCAAAACAACAAAACTTAATGTCAATCTGACAGCAGGATAAAATTTTGCGAGGTAACTTAACTAATAAGGTTTGTTTTCATGAAATGGTAACATCGGTTATCTCGCGTCGTGAAGGCGAAGTCACGACGAGATATCTTCTCGAGCTCTCGTGGTGCGCATGTTATGAAAAGTGACAAACGAATCGAGAACGACAAAATAAGAGATAATGTCGCCTTGCGCATGCTAGCCCTGCTTGTCTCGCTTCTATTACCCCTATGTCGAGTTTAGTTTTCTGTCCCGTTTCTATTCCCTTTATGACGAGTTTATTTACCACGCTTCTATTACCTTTATGTCGAGTTTAATTATATCATATTTTAGAAGTACAGTCACGTCCAATGAAATGAATACATGCACATAATTTAGAATTATCAATGATTGGAATTGTTATTAGGAGAACTTGGGATCCAAGAGCGAGCGAAGCGAGCTCGGGACTTGTGGGCACCCCGACACGGACAGGTTAGGTTCGAAGGGGTCCATCCCCTTCGTGTTAGGTTACTTTAAACCATGCACGCAGAAATAGGAGCCCCGCGGAGCGGGGCTCCGTTGAGCTTCCTTTTTTAGGTAATCTTCACCTATACTTGTATTAATATTATTATGTTTTTATGCCATTGACTTTTAATTTTCATTCCTGACTGTACTTGTTCACCAAACTCGACATAAAGGTAATAGAAAGCGTAAAATATCAATACTTTGGAGAACAATAGACTTCCAGACTCGACGTAACGGGACTCGACATAAAGGGAATATATCGACCTAGCTGGGGTATCATTGCCATCGGGGGTCTGAAGATGGAGACGGAAGGCAGGGGGCAAGAGATCCTTAACAATTAACAGCATCTTTATCATGTTTGGGCTCATTTCACTAGTCTGTATGAGAACTGATCTAGCTGGGTTATATTTGCCATCGAGGGTCTGAGAATGGAGCCGAAAGGCAAGTAGTAGTACAAAAACTGTTTTCGAAACATAAGTCAACCGTTTCTGTATAAGTAACGACACGAACGGTTGGCGCAGTGGCTCTGTGATCGACTACTGTGCAACGTGTCGCGGGCTCGATTCCCGCACCGAACAAATATTTGTATGATCTGCAAGTAGTTGTTCCGGGTCTGGGTGTTTGTGTATGTGAGTTTCTATGTTTGTAAACGCACCCACGATACAAGAGAAATTCCTAATGTGAGGCAACTTAAAAAAAAATATTACGTTATGCTATTTTTCTTCTTACATCATTGGTAGGACGGAATGCCCCGGATACCTGTAGTGAGGGATTCAGAGTGCGTCAGCTTAAAATAGAGTAGCTCCCGAGCACCGTCTTCAAAAACTGTCAACTGCAAAACAGCATTTAACGTTGATATGAGTCGTCTCGCAGTTCCACATTTTTTTAACCAAAGGGTTTTGTGCTTATTTTATCTTGCACTCTTCGGGAAACTTAGTTAATTCAAACATATTGAAAAAATAACAGATATTTAGTATGTCACGTCGAAATCGCTTTGCAACGTCCGTTGCCGTGTGCGCCACCTAACGATAGTCGTTAGGTGGACGCCGTCCTCTCCCACACAAGTGCAGTCTCCATCTTCGCTAGCATGGCTGGTTTACAGAAGGAGGTGACTGTTTATCATTCCGTCTCGCCACCGCCCATCGCCTCCGTGGGGAAACATTGAAAGTGTTCAGTACTAATTTGTGGAATGATAAAATTTTGTACGTCATAGTTTGTTACTGAATTAATATTTTTTTAAACTGGCATTGAGTAAGCACATAAAGCAACTAAATGTCAGCAAAACCGGCGAACCGCCTCTGTTCCACAAGTGGGACAAAACTGAACGTGGAAGGAATTCTGAGCAATACTTGAATGTTTTTGGATGTCCCAGGATGTTAGGATAGAATTAGTGGTGGATATTGCGATTGTTAATGTTGCGTAGGTATATTGTAAAAGATTGTTTGGGCTCACTGCGCTGCGGCCGCGCCGGGCAGGTGAGGCGGCGGTCGTCGGCCGCGCCCGCGTCGGCCGTAGACCCCGCGGGGCCAGGCGCGCCGCACCCCGCCCGCGACCCCGCCGTTCGTCCTCGCGCACCTCTAGCCGTGTGTTGACCGACCGGCCCGACCGGTCGCTCAGGACACAGACGACAGCTCGCATTTTCGGTATTGAACAATTTAGGGTGAATGCAAGCATCAAGCGCGTCGGCAGACGAATTCTTATGAGATATCTACTGTAGGTAGCAGTGCCATGCTCTATTAACACAGCCTTGTGACGGCGCGGCTGCAGTGCTTACGCCACGCTGGACACGATCCAATGGAACAGCGGGAGCGCTGAGCGCTCACGCTGCACGATTGGACGATCTCAAAGCCGTCTCGTCGAAGAGCACAGCATAGAGCCCAGCGATGAGATTTCATAAAGAGCTTTGCATAATCCTGAGCGGTGTTCGTCGAGGTTGGAGCGACGCGACGTGGCAAAGGCGGTCGATAGCGTCGCGGCGCGAGGTCAACGGCCGGCGGAACCTTGGCGCTGGCGCTGCAAGGTCGCGCAGCCGGCCGCCAGCTGTCGCCCACCGACACCGAGACGCGCCTCCGCTCCGCACAGTCCGCACTCTCGACAAGCTATACGCGTACCTAGACTAGTATTACTCATTTAATTGGGTAGTGTAGCCCCAAATATCTCTGCAACTTCAAAACAAAAACTTTTATTCATGAAGTTTTAAAGTTTTCTATTATATTTTAAACCAATTTTAAGTTAACTAAAACCTGCATATTTCGATTACCATTAAATAACCTCCTTTTTTTTAAGTCGGTAATTAATGAAGAATGAACACAAAAGTTTATAATTCACACAATAACATAATATTTCGTAGGTACATTAAAATCAAATTAAATTAGCTATTTTCATTACGAACAAACTGCATAATGTGAATCAAACAGAAATATAGCTAGTTCTGTTTGATTCACATTACGGAGCGTTCAACTAGTAGGTTCTGTGTATTTGGTAGTTAGGTATCGTATACATAATTACATGGAGCTAGCTCGGGAAACATGATGGCACGCGTGATGCGCGGGCTGTCCCTAGCGTCTCCCGGCGGCGGCAGGTCGCTGCTGCCGAGCATCCCGGCCAGGTCATTGCCCTACGCTGCAGGTCGCACCCACCCCTCGTGTCGCGTCCTTTACGTTTGCCACCCCTGATAGCCCTCGCCCCCTTGTCTATCGATATAACTGATATCAGCGAGTTTAATTTATCAGCTATCTCAAATTAATGTGAAACATAATAAAAGCTACATGCTAAATGTGATTAGTATAGTAATAATAGGCATAAGAAACATAATTATCAGTACCGTCAACCCTTACATAAATCGGGCTACCTTAGACGCCCGTTTGCGCCGCTTAATTATGAAATACATAATATTAATTATTCGTACAATACAGGTAGATCTTAAATGCGTTAAAATAAAAGAAATAGGCAGATTGAACGCTCAGAACACGCGAGTGTCACCACCAAAGCAGGTGATTATACAGGGTGAATTTTTCAATTGGGCGTGGATGGCTGTATCCGAAACTATGAGGAATATCAAAAAACATTGAAACGGGCCACGGAAGTGTGCCGCCGTGGTCGTGTGTCACCTAGCTAATGAAGATTGTGTGAAACAATCGCAGGTGGCACACGACCACGGCTAGCACAGTGCACGTTTCTGTCGTAGTCGGGTTTTAGTTATTTTTAACTTATTTTTTTTTTACACTATTTTGGGGTTATCTAATCTAATATCTTTAGACGAGCAATATTCTTGTATCTAATATCTTTAAACGAGCAATTCTTGTATATTTATTTATATATAATCAGGATCTCGGAAACTGCTCCAAGGATTTTCATGAAAGTTACAGATTAGGGGTTTTTCGGCTCAAGGAATCGATTTATCAAGGTCCCAGGTTCGAGAAAAGCTCGGTTCCCAAGATATAGACATTTTAAAAACCGAGCGAAGCTCGGTCAACCAGGTATTATTATTAATTATTTGATAAGTATTTAGTAATAAAAGCAAAGTAGCGAGTAAATTTCAAATGTATTCTTTAAGCCTTTTCATTTGATACCCATGTTGACACTGTTAGAAACAGGCAAAGTAGCTATTAATGTATATAAAAGCTATTTAATGTAGGTATATATGTTTCAAATGTGCACATCAAGCCTTTTAATTTGATACCCATGTCGATACTGTGCGATTTTTTTTTTTTCGGTTACTACTTTACTTCGCCTAGAGGGCGCCGTATTGGATTTGGTGACACGTCACCTACCCTATAACCAGCGGACAACTGAGACGCTTCTAACGACACCTCATTTGTCATGTAATGATAAGAAGTTTTGAAGATATGAGGGAACAGACAAACATACATACATACCGCCTTCCGGTCAAAACAACGACGATATAATACTAGACTCGTAATAACAGGCGACCGATGTCTGCCAACACATTAGGCAAAAAAGTCTTATATCCGTCTCATTTCGACCAATCCTGTGAGCCGTAAACATACGTTGAGACAGAACAGACCTTGAGTTAGCCAATCACAACGCAGTACCCCGTCCCCCTCGCTTACGTAGTACCTCAGCGAGTTGGCAGAATAGTTTTGTTCGTTAGATCGTGCAATGCGTAGTCTAGTATTATATCGTCGTTGGGTCAAAATCATAACCCTCCTTTTGGCTTTGCCGTAGTCGGGTAAAAATCGAAAGAGTAATTCCAATTCTAGAGGTTTATTTTGTCCCACTAACAGAGGTAATTCAGTGTGGACCTCAGTATGTGTAACAGATTACCAAAGTCATGGTAAAAGTAAATAAGGGCAAATTCACTATAAACGGCGCAGGTTTTAAAAACCACTTTTAAAAATTTAGGTTTCTTTTCGGGTTTGAAATTGATGATTCTTCATAGATAATGTTATTAATTATATGAATTAGCTAAAAGTTCCTTTTACAAATGCGTATATATTACATTAATCGTTATTTTACAAGATGAGTAAGGAACATTTTGTCCTGATAGTCACAAAAATCAAAACTTGATAAAAATTCACTGACTAAATGACCTGAAAAAAATAGACTACTAATTTATTACTCGTTTTTAATAGATTAAAAGAAATATATTTAAGAACGTACTAATTAACCACATTTTGTTAAAATTAAAAAAAAATATCCATTTAGTAACAAAAGTTTCCAAACATTTGTTTCATTTTAACTCTTCAATTCCCATGTCCAACCTAATGGTCTTTTTCAGTTTTTTCTTTAATAACCTAGTTAATAGTCGTTCATTGAAGAAGTAAAAGAAGAAAAAAATAAGTAAGGTTGCCTCCCTCCCGTTTTATGGGGGGGTCACCTACGGGTGACACTGGGCATTGTGATAGATGACTTATAAGACTTCAAGTATTCTTTCGGCAGAAATAAAAGTTCGGTTTTTATTTATTGTGTAAGTATATTATTATAATACTTACTATTATTTATAAAAACGTAACATAATTATAACAAATAACTAAATCTTTTATTGCGATACATAGGCCAACATTTCGAATGACACATTTTTTTGTTCCTTGATGACAGTACTGAAATATTTACTGAGGATAGCCAATTTCTGAGTGACAATCTGCAGACCCTGCGCTGCGCTTCTCACCTCATTTGGTACTCTCTATTGCACGGGAACACCACAAGCAGAATTACGGCTCGGTTTTCCAAATTTATAGTCACAATCATCATCGGCCTTTAGATGTTCCCACTGCTATGACACAGGCCTCCTCTCTGTGAGAGGGAGTGGGCCATAATCCACCACGCGGGCCCAGTGCGGGATGGTGGATGTCACATATCTTCGAATTTTTTGTTCTAGGACATGCCGGTTTCCTCACGATGTTTTTCTTCACCGTTTTGAGAGTGTGGTGATGAAATAAATTACACAAAATAATGCGCCTGTCTGGATTCGAACCCAGGACCTACAACTCGTAAGTCGGGGCCGATACCACTGGGCCACTACTGCTCCAGAAGTCACAATAGGTCCAGTTATTTTCTGACACCCTTTTGATCAGTCACGCATTTTGACACGCTGCGTCTAAGCAGAATGCAAAGAGTGGAAACCATAACTTTTTGCCACGAAGGGCTTCTCTCACAGAGTCGATGTTTTCATCAAAACGATCGACGCTATGATCGACGCCATCTTCACATTCTTCTCTTGCTCATTTTCCAGATCATATTCTAGAATTTATTCAGAAACGGAAAGTCGATTTTGTAACTGAACTTGAGATCAAAGCATGCGTCCAGGTAGATGAAGAATGTTAGCATTATTTTCATCTCCACTATCCTCATCAGTATTATCACCTTGGTATCCTATTTATGCAACACTTCAGCAATCTCATCTAACGTCAGCTTATAAAAAAACAACTTGTAAAACGCCATTTCAACAGAGCGATAAGACTAACTGTAAACAACAAAGTTTAGTAAAAATAACATAAATATACATAACATAATGCCCAGTGTCACCTGTGGGTGACACTGCATATTGTAGGCGTTGTAGCAAATATAGTTTTAGTTATTTTTGTCAATAAGTATATGTATAATAAAGAATACCTATTTATTTATAACATGTAAAAAGAAAAAATACGATACTTACAGTCTGGACATTTTTATATTTTTTTTTTTCACAATGAATCACGCAAACTCGGGTAGTTCCAACTACGCGCGAAATAACTTAGTGAATTTGACAAAATATGACAAATGATGCGTGTTGCCAGATAAAAAAATAGAAGTAATAATCAGTAAAATTACTACTGTAACAGTACAACGGGAAATAAATATTGACAAGTGGTACAAAATCACTTTTAAACTTCAGTAACCCACAGGTGACACTGGGAATTGAAGAGTTAAGTTTTAACTATTTAAATGATGAGCTAATAATAACATTTTAACAAGATATTATTTGTAATATGTTTTTATTTATTAAAAACCTACTATAGTACATAATAATTATTAATAATTCAGCTGCTGTAAAGAAAAACAAGGAAAAATATTTGGGACCGTTACAAGAGAGACATTAAATGTTACGATACGGAATTGTTAAGAGTAGTCCTCACTATGACACTGATTATAATATAACCGAGAATCATGCGGACTAAGACAATAATGAGAACTGCGCACAACCTACATTAAAATTTAAAGTGTGTGCAACCTGGTAATAGGATCTAATTTATCATTTCTAATCAGATGGCCTGCAAATTCTAAATATCGTCTAGGTACTCATAATGCAATGTGCACTAAGCTTTACTTGTATTTTTCGTAACGTTTTTGTCCGCCCTATAGTAACAGTTACGAACAGGACGTTACGCAAGTAGTTCAGTTTCAAAACAAATGTGAAATACTCAAAAAATATAACTATAAAGCTTCTAAATCATACAAAAAAGGCATCTATATACTTTAAGGTGTTACTGCTCCAAAAGAATTAACAACCAGATAAATGGTTTTATGTAAAAACACGTTACTTAGCGAGACAAATTTTTTGGACCAATTTTTCGTTGCGCACACATACGTCCACCAATTCTCCCTGTCGCAACTAAATTCAATATGGCTGCATTTTTTTCGTAGATTTTGTGCTTGAGGTTGCCATTAAAATAAAAAATAAATTCTAAATGGGTAAATTAGTAGCTAAAAGAACGTTACTATGTAGACTTGTCCTGTAATGTTAAATCTATGGGACAATAATTTTAATTAATTTTCTTACTCTTTTACTATGATAGCTATTGTTAATACTTAGTTTAAATATAAGAATAACTATGACACAATTGAATTAAAAAATCGCAAGACTTATAGTGGAACAAAAATCTTTTGAAATATCTATTTAATGCGGGAAAACCGGTCTTGGGACAGCTTCAAATCAAGGTTTTGTTTAACTTCAAATTACTATAAAATTTATAATACCTTATTTATTGATACGTAAAAAAAATTATTGAATAGAATAACAGTTCTACTTGTGTTTAAAATAAAGCTTTTATGGCAGCTTTCAAAATATTTTCAACTATCATTATTTGTTTTCATGGGACAACACGAAAACAGCCTGCGCCATTTAAAGTAAAAATGCCTATAAAGTAAAAGCTCATCACTTTTTACCCGACTGCGCCAGGAGGGTTATGTTTTTCGAGTGTATGTATGTATGTATGTTTGCTTCTGTGTGTTGCTCTGCAGCCTAAACGGCTTGATGGATTTTAACTTGAGAGGTGTCGTTAGATTCGTCTTAAACGTGAGAGTGTCACTGGGTACATAAAACTGGCCAAGTGCGAGTCGAACTCGTGTGCAAAGGGTTCCGAACTAAAAATATTTTTTTTTAAATCTCTCACATTCTATCAAGTGGGGTATCAAATTAAAGGATTTTAAAAATGGTTTACCAAAATATATTTAACTTATATGTTTCAATTTAATTTGGACTGATAACTGCTAACAAAAAAAAACCGGCCAAGTGCGTGTCGGGCCACGCACAGTGTAGGGTTCCGTAGTTGCCCATCAAAATACTTATGCGAACTAATTAAACTGATTCGCTGAATTTAATTTTAAAAAGAAGAATTTTCAAAATCGGTCCAGGCATCTTTGAGAAATCGGGGAAAATACATTAAAAAAAAGATTACGACGAATTGAGAACCTCCTCCTTTTTTTGAAGTTAGTTAAAAATAGTTGACAATAAAAACCTACCTATCCCCAAAACATACCCACCTATTATAGCTCTAAAAATAAAGTTTACAAACTTACATTTGCAGTTGAAGAACATGTTCTGCGATACATTTTGTTTAGGAAAATATGCTATCCAAGTACGTTTTATAAGTTGGTCGACTATTTCTCGTAAACTTGTGAAGCCTACTTAGTCATGATAATTTTCCTTCAAACTTCGTTATATTTACTACTATTGTGAATTTTTTCACACCCCCAAACATAACCGTTTAGCTGGTAGAGGGGGGGACACTCGAGTCGAGCAAAAATTAGCACTTTAAAGCTTAATATTTCACAAACGAATCTTTTTATCAAAAAATTGTTAATGGAAACTATCAATATTTTTTAAAGACCTATTCAATGATACCCCACTTTACGTGTACAGGAGGTACCCTAAAAAAAAATATTTTTCGAGATTTTATTTTACCACTTTTTCGGCACAACAAATCCGTATGTTTACACCAAATTACAGCTTTCTAGTACTGGGCGTCTCTGAGCTAAACTGCGGACAGACGGACGGACGGACGGACGGACATGGCGAAACTATAAGGGTTCCTTGTTGACTACGGAACCCTAAAAACTAAAAATAGTAAAATAAAATAAATATTTAAAAAAACAAAAGATCCGACTGCGTAAAAAAACTAAAAAGAAAGAAACAAGCCCAGTAGTTTAGAATTCACTCATTCACACTCACAGTCGGGGCCCCTTGGGAAGATTTGATTGGTATAATTTGAATGGGCCCCGACTGTGAGTGTGAATGAGTGAATTCTAAACTACTGGGCTTGTTTCTTTCTTTTTAGTTTTTTTTACGCAGTCGGGTTTTTTGTTTTTCTTTAATATTTCTCCGTGATTATTTAATATTTTAACCTCGGTATCGGTACATATAAAAATTTAATAAATGCACTTTCAAATAAAAATAAAGCCTTTTACGTGTGTTACAAAATAACCTAAACTATTAGGTCGGGGTGTTAGTGCTCCTAGTTGTTAAGGCAAACAGGTGCTCGGAGAATGTTCTTTTCGACAATCGAATACGGGTTTTTCGAATAATAAGGAATTGTAATTAGAGAGCCACACATCTTGCGAATTTGTGTCTCTCTGCAGGTGCTGGGCACAAACGAGCACGTGGCGCATGTTCAGCAAGTGAGCCCTTCATTCGGCGACAACGACACGAATTCGAAAAAAATGTGACCCACTATCCGAAAACGATATTTGGAGGCGGCTTACAAGCATCAAATTCAAAATACTTTAGTTCAGAAATAACCTATATCGATTTCGCAGCAGGTTAAACGACAACACTATATGCGTTTTATACATTATTTATAATTATGTATTATTAACACACATAATACATCTACTTACCAAGTTTCAACAGATTAGCTCTTATACTTTCGAAAAAAGTGGTTGTGACATACGGACGGACAGACAGACATGACGAATCTATAAAGGCGCTCCCTCACCGGCATTCGCGTACAGATAGTATCTAAGATTTGATACAAGGTGCGCATTGTGATGCTCGATTGTCTTCCCTCACTGATGAAATGTTCGAATCTGTAACGTTACATTGCTGACAGGTGAATGCTCGCGGTGAGGGAGCGCCTTAAGGGTGACTGACTATGATGATATTTTTTTTTTTTAAATAACAGAAATTGAAAAATATTGAATATCCTGTTTTTATTTATAAACGTTTTATACAAATATAAGAAACAATATATTATATTTTATATAAATAAAACTAGCAAACCCGCCACCGTCTCCGTTTTTTTTTTCCTGAATTTTCTTTGCTATAATCCTCACGGGGCCCGAGACCTTTCCAACGAATGCAAAACCGTGGAAATCGGTTCGTGCGTTCTGGAGTTATAGCGTCAGGAAGGAAAAACCGACTTATTTTTATAATTATAGTAGATTAATACGGGTTTTTCACGAAGATTTATTAATTTTCAAAAAGAAATGCATATTTTGAAAAATGCATAAAATCCGGATTAGACCAAAGATTTCGTGTGTAATACGCTCACGTAAGCTGCATAAAATTGTAAAAGCGCAATGTAGGTGTGCGAGGGGTGCGGCCGGGGGGAGCGACCCAGTTAAGCATTGGCGACGGCTCGATGGAGCGCCGGGTCCCTATAGTGGTGGTAAGAGCGGCCGGCGCCTGTGTGCCACTCCGCTACCATTGACCCAGATTCGCGGAGCGGCCCCGCGCCCGCGCTCCGTAGCACAAAAACTACCACGCGAAGGCCCTGGCCTGACCCGGAGCCGCCTACCTGACCTACTAAACCTTCCTGTCTAACGTCATGTTACCTCATTCCAAACTTCACT
Organism: Agrotis clavis; assembly: GCA_954870645.1. NCBI lineage: Eukaryota > Metazoa > Arthropoda > Insecta > Lepidoptera > Noctuidae > Agrotis > Agrotis clavis. The sequence continues at coordinate 26,949,585 of OX940927.1, read as the reverse complement.
GATTGGCGCAACAAAATGCTTTTATTGATACACTAAATTTACTTGCGAAAGTGCCAGATTCAAAGAGATTTAAAAAGAACTATAGCCCTCTGCAACTGACGTGGCTTAAGTTTTACAATTCAACTGACGTGGTAGTACACGAGACACCATTTCAACAGCAAATATTTTCGTAGATTTATAGTATGCAGATAAATTATTCATATTTATTAAATTTTTAGCCTTTAAATGAATCAAATTTACTTGAAATAATAAAGAACAATTTGTATTTTCAAAATTAAACAACTTTTATTTACTTAATATAAATCAGTCTACAAATTTCTACTTCGACATTTTTGATATAACAAAATTATCAAATTAAGGTTTATCAAATTTAACATGATACATTTTAAAAGTTCACTATTCCTTTAATCGGTGTAGGAAAAATTAAATACATTCGTTGGTCAATTTAAAAACTAGAGACTTTCAAAGTCACACTTTTTTTTGACAAATTATCACACAGTGGCTCGGAGCACTGAAGGCAAATTGACTTCGAACATTCACAGCAAGGGTATTTATTTGTTTTTTTTTTGGACAAACATAATATATTTTTTGTTACTTATTAGAACTGACCGAACTAGTGGTGGTGGAGGGGGGGTATCCTTGCCTAAAAACTCTAGTGATAATCATTCGCAGCTTTCTTGGCAATCTTTCACTATACACTCGGTTTTTCTGATCCAGCACTAAGTCTCCGGCCATATTCGACAAAAAAACTCCTCTCTTAATTTCGGAGAGAGATACTAGATTACCATGGACTCTAGCATTGTGGGGTTAATCAGCTTAGTCCAAAAGTTTCAGCTGATGTTCTCTTATGAGCAGAAGTCCTTGGTTTAGGGTTGTTACTTGAGGTAATATCCATCTAGAAACAAGTTAGGTACATTACTGTTAGCCTTCCTCCGAGACTACACTCGCGTGTGCTATATATATAATTATTTTCAGTAACCTGTGTTACTCAGTAATAATATGTGTATATAATTCTTTTAGGTTTTAATAGTTGATTGATAACATGCAAAAGTACAAATAATAACAATAATCCTAATTGTAGTATTTGTATAGATACAATGTATTATATGTAAATGGTTTATTTTATAAAAAATGGAAAATAACGCGAAATAATACATCATTTAAACTTATTGCTGATGTGGTAGTTTAGGAGACACTATAAAGATATAACCATTTGACTGAGGTGGTAGTCTCGTGGACACTGACTTTAAAGCTGACGTGGTAGTTTCGTAGACACCTTTCTTCCTCAACGCGAGCGTGAGCTGAATGCGACCGCCCGTCGCACATTGACCGACGTGTGAGCCCACTACAGGAAGGTACTCGCAGCGGCGGTGCTCAAATTTGAAAATTGCCGGTAAAAAACGGGATTTTGTATTTCGCGGTGTCTGCTGGACTACCACATCAGCCGCAGAGGGATAGAGCGGGCATTGGGATTATTGTCATACAAAAATGTTGATGCCAATGATATTATAAAGTCATAGATATGTTATACACGTACAAAGCAACGTAAAAAACTGTTCCGCGCCGAGCGGCAACACAGATACACACGTTTTTATTCACACATTACATTTCACTACAAGTATAAAGGATAGCTTGATAAAACGCAATAAGAAAAAAAGTGACAGCTAGATAAACAAATAGCGCCACGCGTCATCAATCCCCCCGCACGTCAGCGTCTCCTCTCACTCGCACCCGTGCTCGCACTCTTTCTTTTACGACGCCATATATAAGGAAACGTAATGTTTTATTTGTGAAAATATTAAAGATAAATAGTATATTTACGAATGTTATGTGATACCTTGACTTTTAGAAGTCTTGCATGTTTAATTTGTACAATATTTTATCACACACGACGGCGTTTACGGTAGTTTTGAGTCACTTTTACTTTTGATTCAGTCTGTGGTACGTGAAGTGCCGCTGGCAACGTCGCACTGAGATCAAAATGTGTGAATCAGCCTCATTTGAGCGCATACGTTATTGAGCGCGTATGACGTATCTACACCTTTTTTACTTATAATATCATTGGTTGATGCCGTGCGTCCAACGACGATATAATACTAGACTACTCATTGCACGATCTAACGAACAAAACTATTCTGCCAACTCGCTGAGGTAATACGTAAGCGAGGGGGGCGGGGTACTGCGTTGTGATTGGCTAACTCAAGGTCTGTTCTGTCTCAACGTATGTTTACGGCTCACAGGATTGGTCGAAATGAGACGGTTATAAGACTTTTTTGCCTAATGTGTTGGCAGACATCGGTCGCCTGTTATTACGATGATTATATCTAGTGATGGGCCGGAGGGAAGAAAAAAATGGGAGGGAAAAAAAAGATTGGGAAAATATGGGAAAATAAAATAAATTCCCGGAATTTTCCCAAACGACGGGAAAATAAATATTGAACCAATAACAATGTTAAAAATATGTAAATAATTATTGTATTATGTGGTAATAAGGTGGTAGTAAGGCCTGCAACGGCTGGGTCATGCCAGTATTGATGTAGGTACTCTTTTGACATACTCATGGACTCAAACAGAACTTAATTGTACGGACCCTCGTATCCAAGGCGATAGGAGGGTCCGTACATTGCTTACTGGATATCGAATGCATTACTCACGGTCTTCGGTTATGAGATTGTGTATTCAAGGTTGAGATTTTCTAAGCGTTAAGACTTTCCACAATCGTGAGATATGCAATCTCAGTGAATATTTCCTAAAAGCCGATGTGGGAATGCATCGAGATGTAGTAGCGGTGGACAAGGGCCTTACCCCACTCTCCTGGGCTAAAGAGAACTGGCGCAAACCTGCAGTGCTTGACACTAATAGTCGCATGGAAATATGACAGAACAAGGAGCTTCACGGACGTTTTTTACGGGCCGTACATAGGCCTCATGCAGATATAGACATATCTGCGTCGGTAGCCTGGCTACGATCCGGAGACTCCTTTGGAGGAACCAAACAGTGCCGTATTATCCATAAGGCACTTTAGGCCAGTGCCTAGGGGCCCACTATGACCAGGGGCCCAGCACTTCCGATTAAAAATTGAAAAAAAAGGGGATTCTGTGGTTTTATGAAACCACGGTAAAAGTAAAACTAAATTTTTCTAAATTTTAATTTAGAAAAATTTAGATGGACGGCGCCGCCGAGGCCGGCCCAGAAAAAGATGGCGAGACGAACTAGACACTCACCATGAGAGCTGGTTCGAAGCGGCCCAGGAAAAGAATTCCTGGAAGGAATTGGGGGAGGCCTTTGCTCAGCAGTGGGACAGTATAGGCTAATAATAATAATAGTTTTACTTTTACCGTTTGATTAATCAAAAATTGTCTTTGGTCAACAATGTTGCAAAGCCGTTTAAATTAATTGGCAATAATGTCTATTGATCATGATGTTTCAGAATAGGTAATTTTCAAGAAGATTTAAACGATTTTGTATCTAAAAAAGTTTATAGGGTTAATATTTAAACATGCTTCTTAATCAGTGCAGTATGTACATTTTTATTTTTAATGTTTATGTTAGTTTTAGCTGTGCCTAGGGGCCCCGAGATGGTTAATCCGGCCCTGGAACCAAAGGTTTTGTCAGAGCAATAATGGATGAAGTTATGATGATATATAACTACCGGAGATTTATTGTGAAGGATAGCAGGACTGACATATGTCGGGCATGCCACCGTGTCCAGGCGAATCAATCTATCACATTTTCTCCGGGTGTTCTCGTCTCGCTAACGGAGAATATTTGCATAGACACAACCCTGTAGCCAGAATAATCCATCAACTTGCTCTAAAATACAACCTTGTGGAATCAGAAGTGCCGTACTACAGGTATGTGCTCGACCCAGTTCTTAAAAGTGGCAATATGACACTGCGATATGCACGCGCTGCGGGAAGAGCTCCGTCGCGATCTCAGGGCAGTATGGAGGGAGCGACAGTCGCAACAGAGGTCCGGGTACGCTTCAATCGCGGCGGTAACACCCTCTCTTAGAGGAGTGGCTGGATAGGCGGCTCGGCGTCCTGACCTACCGCATGACGCAGGTCCTCACTGGACATGCAAGTTTCATGAGGTACATGTGTCGGATGGGGAAGCAGGAAACGCCTGGGTATCACCACTGCGAGGACCGCCCGGAGGACACGGTGGAGCATACGGTGCAGGACTGCCCCGCTTGAGCAGAGCACCGCCGTGTCCTCACGGCAATAGGCAGACACCTCTCGCGCCCGGCTTTGGTCGAAGCCATGCTTCGGGGCGAGACGGTGTGGGATGCGGTGGACTCCTTCTGCGAAGCAGTCATGCATGGGCCGAGTGGGAGAGAGGACAGCGTCAGCGTCCGTCCACCCCAGCCCACGGCGCCGGACTTCGGCAGACGGATCTCCAGCCACCGTAGGCGCGGGCATGCGGGCGGCGAGTAATGGGCGACTGTCCGACCATGGACCATGCCCGGGTCAACGGCGCGTTGAGTTCCACGCGCGCCTTTTCAAGCATTTATTTTTGACCGTATTAATGAATTTGATTTCTGTTTGAGTTCGTTCACCCGTGTGTAGCGTTCACAGCTGATTCCAATGTTTCCATCACATTTTGCAGACTTTGAACCGGCAATTCATCGAAATACTTACAAATAACTTATTTTATTGGCCATATTAATAGGCAAGATAAAAATATTTTTTGAAAAAAAAAAGATCAATTTGAAAAAAAAAATATTTTGGAATGTACTTGGTTATTGATACGAGTAAGCACACTAAATTCTTGCAGTTAATTTTTTAAGACCATTTACGTTGAAAATCTGTTAGAGACTCGAGAGTTTACGTTTGACATTTGTCTACAAAGCAAGACTAAAAAAAATATAAATTGTTAGATTAGAGCTATGATTATGTGGCTGTTTATACGTACAATACCCACTTTTCAGCGCACCAAGTAATAGATCTATCTTCAAAGTCAGCTGATTACTATTATAGGTATAAAGCCGCATTTAAAGCAAAACTAATATTCAAAAAACAACCTAATAATCAGAAAAAGATCGGTGTGATACTTTTGAGACTTGTTCGAAGTTGATTTTAAGTCTTTTTATATAAATACGTATCAACAAACATTTCCATACATAAAATTCCTTACTTTTATGCTGTAACCATACTTTTACAATGAATGTCTTTTTTTTTAACTACTCACATGCATACAGACTCACACAAATGCAAAACTATGTAAAAAATATTTTCCCGTCATTTGGGAATATTCCTGGGAAGCAATGGGAAAGTATCGGGAATTTTCCCAACTCGGGAAAATTCCCGGGCAAAAACCCATCACTAATTATATCGTCGTTGCGTGCGTCAGTAGCGCTATCAAGCGGTGTATAGCAAAACCACGTATTAAAATAATTCATCAGAATACATTTCAGCTATTGCGCAATAGATGGCACTGCCGAGCACCTTATGATAGGGGTGCAACATTAAAGAATGACATAAATTATCGATACATTTACATCGATAAAGTTAACTAGGATTTAAATATTCTTATAAGTTAAAAAAGTGTGTAAGGGCAGAACGGAAATAAAATTATATTATAAGTTATTAATACGATCTTATTTTATTAATTTGACAATTATGTTTAACATTGTTATTAACTTAGTCAATCAACAACATGAAAAAGTCTTTTATTTGTTTTTACCTACTTCCATCGTCTTTATTTTATTTTTCCCCATATATTATAATGAGCCTTACATGAACTGACAACCGATGGAGAAGTTCTCGAATGGCGACCACGGACCGGAAGACGCAGCGAAGGCAGGCCTCCCGCTAGGCGGACCGATGACATCGTGAGGGTCGCGGGCAACCGATGGATGCAAGTGGCAAATTATCATTCTGCGTGGCGGTCTAAGGGGGAGGGAGGCCTATGTTCAGCAGTGGACGTCTTCCGGCTGATGATGAAATAATTATTTCAAAGGCGTCTAGCTTCCTAAAAAAGCTTTTCAGTAAGTATCTCATACATGGATGCTGTAGTTTTGTTAGACATTTTTATTTACAAAAGTGGATGGCTATGTGGCTGCTCCTGAATAGTGATCGCTAGTTCAACGAGACAGTTCATTAATTCATAAACAAGTTAGAATAAGAAAATTTTAATAACTCTTCGACAAGTCTTCGACTTAATAAATATCGATAGTACATATCGATAACAAGACAACTCTAATTCCTTAGCAAAAAACGTACAGCTACTGAGCAACAGATGGCGTTTACTTCAAAAATGCAAATGTTCTAGAATAATATCAGAAAATATTGAAAAACATCTTAAATACTAGGTAAAAATTAGCGATGCATCCGATACCGATATATCGGCGATACTGCGGGTTAGCCGATATGTCGGTATCGACGATATTTTTATGACCGATTCAATGATACTTTTTAATCTATATCTATACATATAATAAAACTGTAGAAAAGTAATTTTTGTACATTAACCGATTCATGGCCCATGACGCGCCAGGCGCGTCATAAGCAGATATCACGGGAGGCCCTTGACGCACCTGGCGCGTCATATAGAATTTACTTGAAAACAGATTTTAAAAAGTTGAGATAAAGAGAACTATCATTTCTCATCCTAAATTAAACATTGCAGTTGACAATACCCTTGGCCATTAATTTTGAATACATATTTTATAAGTCAGGGATAGCAAACCTTTGGTAAGTTTACAAACTTATACGGGGTGGAAGGGACACGAAAAATTTGAATTTCGCGAGCAATCTTCACTTCTTCCTTAATAATAATGATAACTTTTGTTTTGTGTCTATTCTGTACAAAATAAACTATGATTCTTTCTAGATAAATATTAATTTAAAAAAAAATGAAAATATTCATATGATATAGAATAGAATAAACTAATATTCTTAGAAGATAAAAATATCCGATTTTGTTGTATCTTAGTTTGTCTAAACTATGATAAAAAAAAAAGGATTTTTTCACCATAAGACTGTACATTTATTATAAATAAATAGAATATTTCTGTAATTACCGCATTATTGCATTTAACTCGTATTATAATTATTTTTATATTTGGTGTAACTTAACAGCTGCGTAATAATTACGATAGCAACAGTGATTTTTGATTTCATATTGATATTAAAATTTAAGAAATATGTAATCCCTATTATTTTGACAAAAGGACTTGTATCCATGGTCATGAAAAAAAAAATGTTGACGACCTCCGTAACATTTTACTAAAATAAATAAATCCTACCTTGGGAGGCCATAATTATTTCCTTTGAAAATCAACGAATAAGAATTGAAACACACACAGAACTTTTTCTCTTAGCAGATCGACGCAAGATAACGGCGAAATACGCATAAAACATCATAGGGTGCCAATGACGCTCTAGGTGCGTCATCATGTATGTAGGCCCATGACGCGCCTGGCGCGTCATCGTCCGATGTTCGGGGCCTGGCTAAAGTATGCATGAAAATGATGGTGGCAATGAGTCGGTTAAAAAAAAACTCAAAAAATATAGCCAGGGTGTTAAAGGACAACCAATAGAACCCATTTCTAGTATTTTTAGAATTTTTGTCTGTTTGTCTGTTTGCATGTTTATTTGTGCGGACATCACGTAAAATGTACGAAAGCTATGTAGATAACTTTAATACACAACGACTGACCGTAACTTGAAGAACAATTTAGTTTTTGTTTCATTGAAATCGGTTTAGTCTATCAAAAGATATTTGAATTTAAAGTGTACCAGAAACAAAATTACGCCGGTCAGTACACACCGAGACGCACAGTTCAGTAGCGCGATCTAGCTTCGACATAATATTTGGTGTGGAGTGGAGTGGTGTGGAGCGGAGTGGAGTAGAATAGAGTAGAGTAGAGTGGAATGGGATGGGATGGCATGGGATGGCATGGAACGGCATGGAAAGGCATGGCACTGCATGGAATGGCACGGCATGGCACGGCAGGGCACGGCATGGCACGTCAGGGCGTGGCACGGCAAGGCACGGCATGGCTCTGCATCGCACGGCATGGCACGACATGGTAAGGCATGGCATGGCATGGAATGGCATGGAACGGCATGGAATGGCATAACATGGGATGGGATGGAATGGCATGGAACAGAATAGAACAGAATCATTTATTTGCATTGAGCGGGTATTAGGATTTTTTTTTTTTTTTTAATAGCCTGTTCTGTCCCACTCCTGGGCAAAGGCCTCCCTCCACTCCCTCCACTTCTCGCGAGCTCGTGCGTCCTCCTTCCAATTTGGACAGAACCTGTCCAGTTCGTCCCGCCATCTCCTTCGCGGCCTGCCGCGACCCCGTCTTACTGTATCAGGGCTCCAGTTTTGAGCTATTTTGGCCCACAGTTTGTCCGGCATTAGGAAAATAGTCATACAAAAACCTTAGAGAAATAAAATCTTTTTTTTTTGTTTTGGAGTTTTAACTCTTTTTTTCGCTTTACGTTCACGCGCGCTGGAATAGGATTTAGAGTAGGTTCCATCAATTTTTTTCCATACCAACATTCATTTAATTCATTAAACAATATCGAAAATTCAAATCGATAAACAAACTACTCTAATCCAGTAGCAATTGAATGGTACTGCCTTGCAACGACAGAGGGCGTTTATTTCAAACACGTCAAAAATTCTTGAAAAATCTAAGAAAACTCTAAATATAGGGTTGATATGAAAAATGTGGCGAGAATAGCGCTTCGCACTAATGCCTTTGTCAAACTGACAGACGAACCGAATGCGTGGCGTAGCGTTTTTGTTTGTAATGTATGGAACTGTTTGAAGCCTGTCACATAAAGTGATCCGATACTCTTTTCGCATTTTTATATGACATGATTCGGTTCGGTTCGCTATCGCCTGTTTGTTTGACAAAGGCCTTAAATATACATTGTTAAATTCCGACATCCACGCGAACGAAGTCGCGGGCACAGCTAGTATAAAAATATAGTGTAAACGAGCGTGTTTCTCGTCTAATTCGATGCAAACGAGGCACGAACTATGCCAGGGGAATCCTTTGCCAAACAGACTTGTTATATCGCCTTTCTCCGAAAAAATTAAAATTACTATGTTTTTAAACAGAAATCTTATTAATGTTAATTTTAATAACTAAAATGTGTAATTATCTAATAACAACCTATGTCATTGCTTTTTATACTAAAAAAAACTGACTCGTGATTTATTTACTAATTTCTACAAGCTTAACCAATGATATCTATACTCTATACTAATACAGGGTGTCTCACGGCAGAGTTAGGATTTTAAATTTGAATATTGAAAAAACCGTTGCAAGTAAGCGCGGGGGGAGGAGCGCAGTAGCTTCGTCGTTCGTGCGGATTCATTAGTCACGATGTCGCAGTGGTCGGGTGAGCACCGCGCGTTCGCTATCGAAGCGTTTTCGAAAGGTGGAGAATCGTACGTTGTGGCTCGGAGACAGTTTTGCTCTCACTACAATATCAGACGTTTACGTGATGGACCAAGCGAAAATTTAATTCGTAAATGGATTATCAAGTTTCGAGCTACCGGTTCCGCTATAAATTAACCGCGTCCGGGCCCAAGCAGAACTTCAAGGACGGAAGAAACAAACGAAGTGGCAGCTAGCGTTCGTCGCAATCCACGCATGTCAATGCGCAAAAGAGCGGCACTGTTTCTGGTGAGGTGTTTCGGCAAATCATATCCAATTATTTTATACCCCAACTTCAAGAGCATCCAGCCTACAGCTCAAGAACGTGGTTTCAGCAGGATGGAGCCACTTGCCACACTGCAAGCGCCACTATGGACCAACTTCGTGAATTGTTTCTAAAAAAAAATGATATCCCGATTTGGTGATATCGCGTGGCCTCCGCGATCACCAGATTTGACCCCCATGGACTTTTTCCTATGGACCCACCTTAAGAGCAAAGTTTACGTCAATACTCCGAGGAATATCGCTGAGCTAAAACAAAATATCCAACGAGAAATACGCGACATCGAGCTGACTTTGCTTAGGCGCGTTATGCAAAAAGCGATGAATCGATTCCGTGAGTGCGTGCTACGAAATGGAAGACATCTGGAAGATGTAATCTTTAAAAAGTAAAATCCGCATTATTGCTCAATAATTTTCAATAAAAATGTTTTCACAAAAATATGCAAATTGACTTTTATTTCATTTCAAAATCCTAACTCTGCCGTGAGACACCCTGTATTATAAAGAGGTAACATTTGTTTGTAAGTTTGTATGTAGGGGGTAATCTCCGGAAGTAATGAACCGATTTTAAAAATTGTTTCACTGGTAGAAAGCTACATTATCCGTGAGTGCTATAGGCTATAAATTATAAAGATATCATAGATATTAGCCGAAATACTGCCCAACGAAGTGGGCACGGGTCAGCTAGTTATAAGTAAAAAAAGGTGTAGACACATCATACGCGCTCAATAACGTATGCGCTCAAATGAGGCTGATTCACACATCTTGATCTCAGTGCGACGTTGCCAGCGGCACTTCACGTACCACAGACTGAATCAAAAGTAAAAGTGACTCAAAACTACCGAAAATGCCGTCGTGTGTGATGAGATATTGTACAAATTAAACATGCAAGACTTCTAAAAGTCAAGGAATCACATAACATTCGTAAATATACTATTTATCTTTAATATTTTCACAAATAAAACATTACGTTTCTATAATATGGCGTCGTAAAAGAAAGAGTGCGATTGATGACGCGTGGCGCTGTTTGTTTATCTAGCTGTCACTTTTTTTCTTATTGCGTTGTATCAAGCTATCCTTTTTACTTGTAGTGAAATGTAATGTGTGAATAAAAAAGTGTGTATCTGTGCTGCCGCTCGGCGCGGAACAGTTTTTTCCGTTGTTTTGTACGAGTATAACATATCTATGACTTTAAAATATCATTGAGTTTAACAATCAATGATTATAAAATCGTTTTGTATACCGTTCAAAAGACATAAAACTTATTTGGTCTAAATTTTTTTCGTAAGTAATCTAACTCAGATGTAACTAGTAATAGTACCACCTGCCATGAATGCTCAACTTTTCTGCGTGCAGGGTTTAAAGTAAGCTAACACGAAGGCCATCCCCTTCGAACCTAACCTGTCCGTGTCGGGGTGCCCCAAGTCCCGAGCTCAGTCCGCTCGCTTTTGCATCCTAGGTCAAAAAACTGATTACTACCTGTCATGTTGGTTCGACGGAGCGCCGGCGCCGCTTCGCGGTGCTCCTATTTCTGCGGCAAGGTTTAAAGTAACCTAATATCCTTGGAACGTTACCTGTCCGTGTCGGGGTATCCCAAGACCCGAGCTCGCTTCGCTCGCTCTTGGATACTAATTTTTCTAATAACAATAGCAATCGTGAAGGCAAACAATCAAAGTCCAAAGGATAAGCCAAAATTTTCAACGTTAACATAATGATTTTCGCTTAAATAAACGTTATATCAAACAAAATATACCACCAAAAACATTAAATGTAAAAAATGCCAAGTCTCTCGTTGCAGTCTTTCCATCGTAAAAAGTTTTGAGATCTCACAGAAGCCAAGTCCTATTCAAATTATTTTGTAGTTATAAATCAACATTTAGTAATTATATCAATAGTTTTCTTTATATTATAACTATAGTGACTTGGCAATGAGCACAAATTAAAAGCTGCTTGCTGCCTGGAATTATGTGCAAATGTTACTGACGAGACCTGTGATCAGATTATTTGTTATGTGTGAATCATGATGGTCACTACCGACTACATGTTCCAATACAATAATTAAGAATACCTTACGGGCCATCGCTTTATGAAAGTAAATGATGAATGTTAAGAGAATAAATAAAGTAAATAAAAGAGAATGTTTATGCATGCGGTGTGTGTAACTTTCAACTCCTCCAAATATGCCGTTTTATTTGTTTTTACTTGTGCTCATTGCCAAGTCACTATAGTTATAATATAAAGAAAACTATTGATATAATTACTAAATGTTGATTTATAACTACAAAATAATTTGAATAGGACTTGGCTTCTGTGAGATCTCAAAACTTTTTACGATGGAAAGACTGCAACGAGAGACTTGGCATTTTTTACATTTAATGTTTTTGGTGGGATCTCATTTATTTTTTGTAAGTGTATTTCTTTCTTTTTTTTAGCTGTCCTCATAATTTCTTGGACTTCAGCTACTTTTTTGCTTAGGACCCATTCTCTATCTAACAAACTAAATAGAACTAAACTAACTAACAAATAACTAAATAAATATATATCTACTAACTTACAAACTAAATATAACTAAACTAAATAACACGTAATCAACTAGATTTATGTAACGTTCTATGTCCATGTTATATTAATAAACTATTTTCCTAAATAACTGTTTCAGTAACAATAATAAATCTATTAGCTAATCCGGCTAACTTAAGTTCTCTAAATATCGCTACAATATTTTTTTAGTTTCGAAATGGTTGTTCATAGATAGATGGCGCTATCAAATGAAAATTATTGAAGTATTTTAAAGTACTACTTAGACTGCGCTCTGTAACGAAACCATAGCGCGATTCAGACAGGTACAATGCCATCTATCGAGCGCGCATACAATATTTATCGCAATACAATGGAGTTTTAGCTTTATTAATTTAATGAATTGTGAACTTTATGTATTAATTTAGATTAATTATAGTCTATGTATTACATTTATATTATTCTTTTCTATTCTATGTATGTATTCATCCAATTGAATACTTAAACAACGAACAAAGTTAACAATGCAGTCAAAATCCATACACAATGTTCTTGCCAAACCGCAAATATAAAATTGTTTTCTATGGTATATTATTTTTTAATGTTTTTATAATTTTTCCTTTATATGTGGCTAATGACCTATCTTGGTGCAAAATTTGAAGTTTCTAAGTCTGCTAGAAGTACCTTAGATTTTTGATGATCGGTCAGTGAGTCAGTCAGTCAGTGAGTGACAAAATGGTGTAACTTTGATCGACCGTAACTCCTAAACTATTCATTCAATTGGCATGTAATTTCGAACTTAAGCTTGTTCTAATGCCTACTATTATTGACCGAAAACCTAAACTCCTAGCTTTGTCCACGTCGAAGATATAGGTGGGGCGAAACAGCCGCGAATCGCTTCGAGAAAAGATGGTACGGCCGTGCCCGTTTTGCTCGAGACTTGGCGGGGCACTGCCGTGCCCCCAGATGAAATGAGTTTTAGAGTAACAACGACATGTATGTATGTGTTAAGAAATTATATCAACCGTTGGTATATCTCACGTTGATTATTTATCATGTGAACGTTATTGAAATGAAAATATATCAAATAACTTTATATGAAATGAGACGCACCCATTAAATATGAATGGGATGATCATATAAAGTTAAAGTTACTTCTTTGCAATTTGGGCATTTATACGAGTTCATTTTTCGGTCAACTTGCCTGGCGACTAGTAGTGTGGTGAAAATCGACTATCCACATAAATGACAAATCGACTAGTTTTTTACTTAAAAACTCTAAATTTTTGTCAGGGACGTGATTGACTGATTGATGACTAGTTATGAGCCGGGTAGTCCCCAGCAAATCGACCGCAAGCGAAAATTATAAATTTTAGTTGTACGCGCCTGAATTATTGTACTAAAGTACTGGGGCCGTATTACAACGTCTTAAGAGCCCAGTGGAGGGAGCTCGCAATTGCAATTCGAGGCGAGCACAAAAATCGGACGAAACATTGCTATCTCTGTCTGACTTTTTGCAGCGCAGCGCGCAGCTGTATGCGTGCGTGTGTGTGTTTGTAACGAATCATTCATATTGACAGAAAACCATTTCATTGTACTAATTTTGTTCAACATTTGCTTTATTTTTGTTAACTAATTTGGGGAATCGTTAGTGAACGCACAAACCAACAATGCGTTTTTTGGAAATAACTCTACAATGGCTACATTAGAAGATTTTAGGACATTATCTAAAATCTAATAAAATAAACGTCGAGTAGGTATAACGTAGGTAGGTATTTATCTTGAGATTTATCTGTTGTAATCTAACTATTAGTAGGAATGAAAAAATATATATTTGGATAGTCCATATTGAGGAAGGCTTTAGGCTATGTAACATCACTTTACATCACGCTATCACCAATAAGAGCAGAGCAGCAATGAGAAATTTTTCAAAATCGAGAACATAATTATTGTATTCCTTTTCGAAAGCTTCCGTTGCGTAAACCGTTAGAGTTACGTAAAAATTATGTAGGTACTTACTACGGAATTATTCCTGATATAGATGAAAAGTTCTAAAATAAAGTCTGCGTGACCATAATGTTAGTTGATTTTCAGTCGTTGTTGACATTTGTATAAGAACCGCTATTTGATTATCACTGTTAGCGAACCAGTTAGTCTGGTGAATAAGCTGCTTGCCTCTCGTGCAATGGGTTTCAGGATCAAATCTTGGTAATTTGTTTCCCACTTTTTGTGATTTTTTATTTTGTTTTTATTATATCCTGTGAGAGTTTTCAATAATTCAAAATAATTTTATGCATATACTTTTATTTCAATATAATTTGCAATTTTATTTTTTTCTAAAATTTTTCAGTAGTTTTCTAGGATAATTCTGCACTGATTTAAATTGTAGGTAAGTACCTAGGTAAGTTGGATATTGGATATTATTATTATTACTGCGATTTTTGCTTATGCTTATGCAAACAACTGAAACTTACTGACTAAAATCCACGGTGTCCTTTAATAGCCCTTTACCTTCCGGGGTCACGGTGATGAGATAAGTCCCGCGACCAAATACAGAAAACCTACCTTGAATTCTACGTATCTCTATTTGATCGTACAGGCCGTACAGCGTAGGTAGCTTTTACTTCGTAATAAACAAGTAAATACAGGTACCTGTATTTACTTGTTTATTACGAAGTAAGTTCGACCTGTATTATGTGTTTGTTTGTACAATTACGAGTATGTATGACTATGTATTTGTTTGTTCGCGATTATCTCACATTTGGCTGAAGCGATTTTGATGTGGTTGTGGCCACCAGTTTCCATACATTTTTGGTCATAGGCTTTTATTTCGTAATAAACAAGTAAATACAGGTACCTGTATTTACTTGTTTATTACGAAGTAAAAGCTACCTAGACCTACGCTGTACGGCCTGTACGATCAAATAGGTAGGTACGTAGAATTCAAGGTAGGTTTTCTGTATTTGGTCGCGGGACTTATCACCGTGACCCCGGAAGGTAAAGGGCTATTAAAGGACACCGTGGATTTTTGTCAGTAAGTTTCAGTTGTTTGCATAAGCAATAGCAAAAATCGCAGTAATAATAATAATATCCAATATCCAACTTACCTAGGAGGTACCTACAATTTAAACCAGTGCAGAATTATCCTAGAAAACTACTGAAAAATTTTAGAAAAAAATAAAATTGCAAATTATATTGAAATAAAAGTATGCATAAAATTATTTTGAATTATTATTGAAAACTCTCACAGGATTTAATAAAAACAAAATAAAAAATTGTCAAAAAGTGAGAAACAAATTACCAAGATTTGATCCTGAAACCCATTGCACGAGAGGCAAGCAGCTTATTCACCAGACTAGCTGGTTCGCTTACAGTGATAATCAAATAGGGGTTCTTATACAAATGTCAACAATCACTGAAAATCATATAACATTCATTGCTAATCCCCCAAGGGGAATAGCGTTATTATGGATACCGTTTTTTTTTTTTTAGCGTGGTAAAATCATCAAATGAGTCCTCCCACCCCGGGCAGGGCGGGAGGGACTGTCAGACTTCTACTGACTAAAATCCACGGTGTCCTTCAATAGCCCTTTCTGTTCCGGGGTCACGGTAAGGAAATAATCCCGCGACCCCGGCAGGCTTTGGCCCTCTGAGAGGGGGGCCCTGTCATTATGCTGGCGCTCTTTGAGGCGCGCGTGGGACACAACGCGCCGTCGACCCGGGCATGGTCCATGGTCGGGCAGCGAGTTGCCCTTTACTCGCTGCCCGCATGCCCGGATTATAGATACCCTATTAATTGAAGCGCAGTAAGGAATATTTAAGGAAAAATTGAATGAATAATATCCAACTCAAAACATTATATGTATAAAAAAAACTACAAAATTCAAAATTGCTTATCTCCCAGGGACAATAGCGTAATAATACATAGCCTATTAACAGAAGCATATTATTAGGAACATTATAGGAAAATTTGATCGACAACTTTACAGTAGTTTCGGAGATAGATCAAAACAGGAAAACATTACAAAAATCGAAAAAAAAAAGTTGATCTGGCATCAGAATTCAGAATCGATCCCGTATCTCGAAAAAAATACAAAAAGAAAAAAATATTCAATGTACAGGAATGACAGCTCTACGATTTTATTACAATGCCAATGTTGTGAAAAGACAATTTCGCAAACAATAACGCACGCGTAGCGGTAGCACAGTCAAATACATAACTATGTAACATTGAAAACCCAAGACCAGTGCGCGCCACGAGCCACGAGTCTACGACACAACCTTACGAAAGTGTGAGTTTCTGCGATCACCAACTACAAGCGTACACGCACACAAACACAGCTTTGATTGATGCGACAGAGCGTCTGTCGTTCAAGATTTGCGATAAATTTGTTTGTGTTCCGTAATACCAAAAATTATGAATGAAAAGTTGATGTTTTTCCATTTAAGTTTTGATAATCTACAACTAGACAATATAAGCTATGTTCCTATTAAAATAATATTAGGAACATTAATGTTTTTAATACAGAATAATTAAGCTGAAAACATGCCGTTAGCGGTGTTAATGTACGAAATGCAATTCGCTCGCATTTAGTAAATAGTAATTATTTTTTTTTTTAAGTTTAATAGGAACCTAGATAAATACCGTCTGTATCCGAATAACATAACTTTAAGTCGGTAAAATGTTCGTATCGCGAATGATTTTGGTATTACGTTTGTATGGAGAAATTTCCCTTCACTGAACCCTTAAAACCAGGCTTGTTCCGGTGAGTGAACGAGATGGCGCTAGACGACTTGTATAACTCTGTCACTTTCACTCGCCGGAACAAGCCTGGTTTTAAGACGTTGTAATACCCTCCCTGAACGATCAGTTTTTTGTAACCCTACCTACAACCTACGCAACTCTTTCAGTTATCAGTATCTACTAAATGTAGTTTCTTCAGTATAAGGTCTGCACAAGCGCGGGTTTCTGGGCCGAAACCTTTTTTACTGTCTGGTAGTATTTGCTACTATGATGTCATTTTTCGAATGTTTGGGGGAGTTTCCTTTTTAACCGACTTCAAAAAAAAAGTAGGTTCTCAGTTCGACCTGTATGTATGTATGTTTGTCCGCGATTATCTCGCGTTTGGCTGAACGGATTTTGATGCAGTTTTCAGGAAAGTGTTCATTACATTCTGGAGAAGGTTTTAGTATATAACACTAATAGATATCCCGTGACGTTGCCCGCATGGATCCGATTTGCTTACTTAGATCGTAGATTTTAAGGGACGATTGCATGTTTGTCCGCAATTATCTCGCGTTTGGCAGAACGGATTTTGATGCAGTTTTCAGGAAAGTGTTCATTACATTCTGGAGAAGGTTTTAGTATATAACACTAATAGATATCCCGTGACGTTGCCCGCGTGGATCCGATTTGCTTACTTGGATCGTAGATTTTAAGGGACGATTGCATGTTTGTCCGCAATTATCTCGCGTTTGGCTGAACCGATTTTGATACAGTTTTCAGAAAAGTATTTGTTACATTCTGGGGAAGGTTTTAGTATATATATAACAATAATGGATATCTCGTGAAGTTGCTCACATAGATCCGTTTTGCTTAATAGGATTGTAGATTTTCAAAGACACCGAAATTATGAAGATTTTTGTTGATTATCTCAACTAAAAAGGGAAAAATAAAAAACTTTAAAAAAAAAGGGAACCGACTTCAAAACTAAACACAAAAAAACTATAAAATAACTTTTCTTTCGGAAGTCGGTGGCCAAATTATGTCAATGAAATAAATAAAAAAAAGGGAACCGACTTCAAAACCAAACACAAAAAAACTATAAAATAACTTTTCTTTCGGAAGTCGGTGGCTTTGTTTTTTATTTATTTCATTGACATATGGCCACCGACTTCCGAAAGAAAAGTTATTTTATAGTTTTTTTGTGTTTGGTTTTGAAGTCGGTTCCCTTTTTTTCAAAAAGTTTTTTATTTTTCCCTTTTTAGTTGAGATAATCAACAAAAATCTTCATAAAATTGGCGTCCCTGAAATTCTATGATCCAAGTAAGAAAAACGGATCGACGCGAGCAACGTCACGGGATATCTATTAGTGTTATATACTAAAACCTTCTCCAGAATGTAATGAACACTTTCCTGAAAACTGCATCAAAATCCGTTCAGCCAAACGCGAGATAATTGCGGACAAACATGCAATCGTCCCTTAAAATCTACGATCCAAGTAAGCAAATCGGATCCACGCGGGCAACGTCACGGGATATCTATTAGTGTTATATACTAAAACCTTCTCCAGAATGTAATGAACACTTTCCTGAAAACTGCATCAAAATCCGTTCAGCCAAACGCGAGATAATTGCGGACAAACATGCAATCGTCCCTTAAAATCTACGATCCAAGTAAGCAAATCGGATCCACGCGGGCAACGTCACGGGATATCTATTAGTGTTATATACTAAAACCTTCTCCAGAATGTAATGAACACTTTCCTGAAAACTGCATCAAAATCCGTTCAGCCAAACGCGAGATAATCGCGGACAAACATACATACATACATACATACATACATACATACATACATACAAGTCGAACTGTTCTCAGTTCGACTTGTATGTATGTATGTACTACTTTTTTTTTTTGAAGTCGGTTAAAAAAAGGCACCGACTTTCGAAAGAAAAGTTATTTTATAGTTTTTTTTATTTATCTTGAGAAATTCCTCATGGACTTCCTCCGCATGGGGAAGCCCCTCCGCTTCCACTATACTGAAATTATTATTCAGGAGGTAGTTTGACATAAAACCATTTGAGTCTAATGCCATTGCTATGTCATATTTTTAACTTTTATTGGCATTGTAATTAAATAATACTTAAAAATATTATAAAAAAACCACGTTTTTTAAAAACTTTTTAAAAAAAAATGTAACCGCCTTCAAAAACAACCACAAAAGAGGGTAAAATAACCTTCAAAACTTTTCTTTCGGAAGTCGGTGACTTTTTTTATAAATTTCACTGTGTTTTTTGCCACCGACTTCCGAAAGAAAAGTTTTGAAGGTTATTTTACCCTTTTTAGGGTTCCGTAGTCAACAAGGAACCCTTATAGTTTCGCCATGTCCGTCCGTCCGTCCGTCTGTCCGCAGCAACGACGATATAATACTAGACTACGCATTGCACGATCTAACGAACAAAACTATTCTGCCAACTCGCTGAGGTACTACGTAAGCGAGGGGGGCGGGGTACTGCGTTGTGATTGGCTAACTCAAGGTCTGTTCTGTCTCAACGTATGTTTACGGCTCACAGGATTGGTCGAAATGAGACGGATATAAGACTTTTTTGCCTAATGTGTTGGCAGACATCGGTCGCCTGTTATTAGGAGTCTAGTATTATATCGTCGTTGGTCCGCAGTTTAGCTCAGAGACGCACAGTACTAGAGAGCTGTAATTTGGTGTAAATATACGGATTTGTTGTGCCGAAAAAGTGGTAAAATAAAATCTCGTAAAATAATTTTTTTTAGGGTACCTCCTGTACACGTAAAGTGGGGATGTTTTTTTTTTTCTCGCGTACCCCTTACTGTGGGGTATCATTAAATAGGTCTTTAAAAAATATTGATAGTTTCCATTAACAATTTTTTGATAAAAAAATTCGTATGTGAAATATTAAGCTTTAAAGTGCTAAATTTTGCTCGACTCGAGTGTCCCCCCCTCTACCAGCTAAACGGTTATGTTTGGGGGTGTGAAAAAATTCACAATAGTAGTATATATAACGAAGTTTAAAAGAAAATTATCATGACTAAGTAGGCTTTACAACTTTACGAGTAATAGTCGACCAACTTATAAAATGTACTTGGTTAACATATTTTCTTTAACAAAATGTATCGGAGAACATGTTTTTTAACTGCAAATGTAAGTTTGTCAACTTTATTTTTACAGCTTTAATAGGCATTTTTTTACGGTATGTTTTTTGGGGATAGGTTGGTTTTTATCGACAACTATTTATAACTAACTTCAAAAAAAGGAGGAGGTTCTAAATTCTTCGTAATCTTTTTTTTTATGTATTTCTCCCGATTTCTCAAAGACTCCAGACCGATTTTGAAAATTCTTCTTTTTAAAATTAAATTCAGCGAATCAGTTTAGTTCGCATAAGTATTTTGATGGGCAACTACGGAACCCTACACTGTGCGTGGCCCGACACGCACTTGGCCGGTTTTTTGAGGTTGTTTTTGAAGGCGGTTACATTTTTTTTTTAAGTTTTTATTTTACTCTTTTTAGTTTAAATATTCAACTACAATTCTTGTCAAATACGAGTACATCATTACCCGACTGCGCCAGGAGGGTTATGTTTTTCGAGGGTATGTATGTAATTATGTATGTATGTATATTTCTTTCACTTTGTGTTGCTCTGCAGCCTAAACGGCTTGATGGATTTTAACTTGAGAGGTGTCGTTAAAACTGGCCAAGTGCGAGTCGAACTCGCGTGCAAAGGGTTCCGAACTAAAAATATTTTTTTTAAATCTCTCACATTCTATAAAGTGGGGTATCAAATTAAAGGATTTTAAAAATGGTTTACCAATATATATATAAATTATATGTTTCAATTTAAATTGGACTGATAAATGCTAAAAAAAACTAAAAATAGTAAAATAAAATGAATATTAAAAAAAAAAAACAAAAAACCCGACTGCGTAAAAAAAGCTAAAAAGAAAGAAACAAGCCCAGTAGTTTAGAATTCACTCATTCACACCCACAGGGGGCCCTTGGGAAGATTTGATTGGTATAATTTGAATGGGCCCCGATTGTGAGTGTGAATGAGTGAATTCTAAACTACTGGGCTTGTTTCTTTCTTTTTAGTTTTTTTACGCAGTCGGGTTTTTTGTTTTTTTAAATATTTATTTTTTTCTTACTTGAGCACTAGAATTTTGTAATCGGTAACACCGGTAATAACATCGTTAAAAATCTCTTACATTCATTCCCTATCTCGAAAACTACTGAACCGATTTTGATGAAACTTGCAGTATTCCCTAAGTTGAACGATACCTAGTACAACAAAGAATTACTTAAATCGGACTTGTAGTGTAATTTATCAAATCAGTCGATGCCAAGTCCTTACTAGAGGAGTTGTACCTTCCATCATCAGCTCAGCTACATGAGATGATGATTACCATACGAAAATACTTAAATTACTTCATAAAATTTGCGAAAAACGATGTGTGGGCCTATAAAATTTGAGGGTTGCCCTCGATTTGCCCAGGATCCAAGCATCAGATCCTGACATGGTGACAATGGGACCACTCCTGAAGTATCTCCTTTGTAACAAAAAAATAGTTTTGAAAATCGGTCAAAAAAAAAAAACGTACCGTCGAATTGATAACCTCCTTCTTTTTGAAGTCGGTTAAAAATTAATTAATTAAAAATTTCATTACAAAGGGCGAATTTTAAAAGCTGTAATCTAGAAATGAAACATAATTGATAAATACGTTTAGACATCAACAAATAAGGTGGAATTAATTTGAAAAAAAAAAAACAGAAACTAAAACAAAAAAAAACACTTGTTTAAAACAATTTGAACTGTTTGTTTTATAAATTTGAAAAAAAAAAACTTCTTTTCCCAACCCTGGACACACCCCTCCGGTTCCCCGGGCGGAGGATAAGGTTTTTAGTTAGTCGAGTATGAACTCGACTGACTGACTGAAAAAACCGCAGGGACTAGCTAGTAGTTAACAAAACATAAAGATTATTAAAAGAAAGTGTTTTTATTTATTTTTGTTTTAATTTAGTGTCTTTTGTATTTAAATTATGTATATGTAATAATAAGAATATCATTCTAAACAATAACAGAAACAATAGAGAAAGTTCATGGTTCATACTTCCATTATTTATATTTTCATTTAGGTTTAAATTTCCCAAGTTCAGTTCATTCAGTATTGTGTCTGTGCAGTAGGGCACTCCTAAGTGACCAGCCATTGATTCAAAATTATTTCGATTATCAAGTAGCCCCACTTGATAAAATTGAAAGAATTTTGAATCGATGCTATTTTGAATTCTCAAAAGGAACATCTCACGGCGCTGTTCCCCTGTGGCACCAGGGCCACTTTGAGAACCCTTGAAGTAATTTATATCTTGACTGTTTATTATCTCTTGTATGGCCAAAGGAGGGTTAAATATTTTTGATCTCAGAAATATAGCTTGCAGAAGTTGATGGTGCGTTTTCTTTTCCCGCTGTCTGCCTGTCCCTATGTATGCTTATATCTTTAAACCTGACCACAACGGATTTTGATGGGGTTTTATTTAATAGATAGTGATTCATGAGGACAGTTTATACGTATGTAACCATAATAGTAGAGATTGCACCCGTGCTGAGCCGGGCAGGCCACTTGTTCATATATATTTACTAGTATTCTGAATGTAGTATTTTTCATATGCTTCTATCTTATTTTTTTCCTCCACCAGAGGCATATTATAGTTTAGATTTTATCTTTTTCATGCATGATTTGCAATTCATGTTTATGTCAATAGACACATCAACTATAGTAAATTCATGGACAACTTTTACTGTTTTGCCATATTAGGTAAAGTTTATGTCTATTGGGGGTTTTTGAAGGGGTGTAAAGGCATTATAGATATAGAGAATGTTTTTCGAAGATTATTTTAATTAATCTAATTAGTTATTAGTGCATTTGTTAGCATCTCCCTTAAACCAACATTGTCCTAGTATGAATTTAAAATATAAGCAAGCAGAGGCATGGCCTTTCTGTTCTAGTTCCTACTGAGTGAGCTCAGCTCACTCCATCTGAGGCATCATCTATGGTTCTGCATTAGATCAACCCCTAGAGCAAATCAAAATCAAATCTAATTATTTATAAAAAAATGTTTTTGACATTGCATTACGAAATTCTATTTCAATCTGGTGTTCTTTATTTGTGAGTTTGTGAGCTAACATTAAACCAGTTTTGAGCATTCCTGCTGATCCTTATAACTTTCAATTTACTAAGCCAAGTGTCCTCATGCACCACTTGTAATTTATATTATTCAATATAATACTTTACAACTCAGGTATTTCTTACAAGTCATTGTGTTTACACACCTAATGTACAGACGCCAGCAGGTCAACCTACCCAAATCTGTCAATTTTACCAATCAAACATTAACTTTCTACTCTTGTGATAAGGTTGAAATTCTATAGAAATCTGACAGATTGTGGTAGCTTGATGTGCTGGCGTCTGTACATGTTTAAAAAACAGAATTATTAGATTCCAAATTAACAGAAAGACCTAGTGAAGGATAAAGAAAAAAAATAAGAAGAATGTGTTAAATTATTTCATCTTTAAAATGAACTGGTAAGAGGTGGAAGCACATTTCTGTAGTACAATAACAACAGATGTTGTGTCTGCCATGACAGGCTCTCTTGATCAATTCTCAATAATAATATAAAATACCATAAAGATCAGATTATTTATGCGGAAATGACAAATGATCACATTTGATTGTTTATTTGTGTTTCGTGGCATATAGTGTGTAAACTTTGAAACACAAGTGATTATTGAAGCTTTTGAAGGTCAAAAATGTATGCATTTAATTTATTGTATTCAAACAAGTTCATCTGAAACAGAGATTTTAATTGTTTTAATTATAAATAAAAACAATGATTCAAATGATACAATCTTGGAATTAGTTATAAGCATTGTATTTTTTAGTTATTACATAAATTGAATTTAGATTATCAACTAAGCAAAAATGCTATTTGCCAAATGTGAAAAATATATATCTATGTAGTCTTATCAAACAAAAGATTCATGAAAACATAACAAGTGTGTTATCTAATTTGAACTATTCCAAAGTATTGCATACAATTACGATATTTTCAGATGACATCGCAGAATACCTAAATTGATTCAAGAGTTAACATTGTCTACAGCTCTAAAAAATATGCATGCGAGGAGCCGCGAGGAACAGGCACGTACGCAGGTAACAAGGGGACGCGGCCGGTAGCGGCCCACGGGCGGCCGTGGCCCGCTAACGTAGCCTATCGATACCAAATCACAACGGCTAGGTTAGAATGCACTTTACCTCGTCAACCAATTACCACTTGCATTTTGACATTACTCCTGACCTCGTGAGAGGTCACGATAGAACGTGCGAGATGTATCTTATTCTACAGCTACCATAATGTGGAAGTTGAATAAAATGGCTCACAAAGGTGACGCATCGACACGATCCAATCGAATGATCTTAGTTGATCTTGGGCTATTTCTTGCTCGATCAATAGGACTTTCGCACGAACACGACTTTGTTCAAAAATGTATGCACTAAATACACCATAATAAATGAAATTCACAAACTTACGAGGCGATGAAAGTCAATTTCGTAGAAATCACACGTACCGCAACACGACAAGCGTGTTCTTTTGCACACATACAACAGAACTGAATAACTCACTGACACTGACTCACACGTACAAAGTGACAGCTTGCTATTTGCTAACGCCCGACGAACCCGACGAACGACAGAGGTTTCTATTTATTATATAATTATATATTTCATATAATTTGTTTTTTTACAAAATTATTCAAATATTTTAATAATTATTCAATCATACCAATTTTGCTATAAGATTTATGTAACTTAGTAACTAACTTAGAACAGTTATAAGTTTTCAATGCCATGAAAGGAACTGACGACACTACCAACATGATAGAAAACATAACATCATGAAAACCTTGTATGTTGGAATGGAAACGTTCAAACAAGTTGCGTTCAGTTAAACCAGTTTTGATAAACCTGCGGCCGCAACTTGACCGCAACCCCCAAACATGATTTTATAGACTAAAAAAAAACTTTTTAAAAAAAAGAGAACCGACTTCAAAACCAAACACAAAAAAACGATAAAATAACTTTTCTTTCGGAAGTCGGTGGCTTTGTTTTTTTTTATTTCATTGAGTTATGGCCACCGACTTCCGAAAGAAAAGTTATTTTATCGTTTTTTTGTGTTTGGTTTTGAAGTCGGTTCTCTTTTTTTTAAAAAGTTTTTTTTTTCCCTTTTTAGTTGCGATATTCAACAAAAATCTTCATTAAATCGGCTTCTTTGAAAACAAAAACGGATCTATGCGAGCAACTTCACGAGATATCCATTATTGTTATATACTCAAACCTTCCCCAGAATGTAACAAACACTTTTCTGAAAACTGCATCAAAATCGGTTCAGCCAAACGCGAGATAATCGCGGACAAACATGCAATCGTCCCTGAAAATCTACGATCCAAGTAAGCAAAACGGATCCACGCGGGCAACGTCACGAGATATCTATTAGTGTTATATACTAAAACCTTCTCCAGAATGTAACAAACATTTTCCTGAAAACTGCATCAAAATCGGTTCAGCCAAACGCGAGATAATCGCGGACAAACATACATACATACATACATACATACATACATACATACATACATACATACATACATACATACATACAGGTCGAACTGAGAACTTACTTTT
Organism: Agrotis clavis; assembly: GCA_954870645.1. Classification (NCBI taxonomy): domain Eukaryota; kingdom Metazoa; phylum Arthropoda; class Insecta; order Lepidoptera; family Noctuidae; genus Agrotis; species Agrotis clavis. Next base: position 26,923,899 of record OX940927.1, on the reverse strand, counting down.
TTTTTTGAAGTCGGTTAAAAATATTAAGCTATGAGAAGATGCCATCAACGACTACTCTGATCGATCGCGCACTAACGGTGTCTGGTGCTTGTTGAGTGGACCAGTGTGCTAGACTCTGTCAAAAACCTTCGGGACGTCAAGCGATACCGGCATAAGTATTTCACAATGTTTCTAAATGGCTTTGCCCCAGTGGTGCGTAATAACATACACAAGAAGATCGCCAGTGGACCGTCGTCGCTAGCGAAAGCCGTATTGACGGTCACTGAGAAGATCAGTCTTCAATTAAAGTCAACATTTCAACAACTTATTGTTCACTACCCTTTCCATAACGTTATACAGACGGTAATGGCGATTGGATGGTAATGAGTAGGTCTGTACGATCGCCACTTTTGAGCACTGGATAGGATTTTGGCACCATTCTTTTCACAAGGAAGAGGCGAAACAACCCTGCCTACAGAGTACAGTTCAGGCGCACACTGACTCAATACTCTTACTAGAATGTCGTAAGGCCTTGTACACATCTAAACTGCATAATATTATTCAGACCACTATAGGCGATTCTCACACTGCCCCGCATGATGCAGTGTAGCGTGTGGATGTTAACACAGTCTAACACACAGAAAATGCATCCACGCGCGTTCATGCGGATGCGGTGCGTGTTTTCCATACAAACGGAGACACGCATCCACGCGCTACGCTGCATCATGCGGGGCAGTGTGAGAATCGCCTTAGTGAAAACTGTGATCTCAGACTAAGTGTCTAAACACACTATGCCGAGGATACGCGACGGAAGTTCGGCATGATTACGCCTGCAATGCTATTTGAATTACTGGCGACACATTATGCCGAAATTACGTTGCGTTATATATAGCGTACAGCCGAACTTCAGTCGGGCGGAAGTTCAGCGGAAATTCGGCGGCAACGTATTCTGTAGAACACACATTATACGCTACCGAAGTTCGGTTCTCTGCAATTGCTATTACTGTAAAATAGTCCATTTTTCGGGTTTCGCACCTCAAAAGTAATAACGGAACCCTAACAGGATCACTTTATTTTGCATTTGTTTGTCCGGCTGTTTAGATAACACGACACGACGCCACGACAGCGCTCGAAACACTGAATATCAACAATATTGCGCAACTGAATTTCTGCCGCGTAAGTTCGGCACTTATGGTGTGTCATATCAGCCGAATAAGTTGGAACGTAAAATCAGCCGCGGAACTTCGGTCGCGTACGTTCGGCATAGTGTGTTTAGACACTAAAACTCTCTTCTCGGATCTCATTGTGAGAAGGTTCCTGTCTCTGGAGCTCTAACCACCGGTAACTTGGACCTTTAGACCTGCTGCTAATGAAATGGAATAAACGACATAATTAATCTTATATTATTACTTCATTCATTTGTTTTTTTTACTAAACTACACCGTTTTCCAGATACCAAAATTACTTGCGATACAACACCATAACTTTTTTCTAACAGCGATTTGAAATGACCCGTCATAATAACTATTTTTGTACATTTATAGAGCTATCTAATGACATACATATGGTTGTTATTGGGTTCTAGACCAGCTTCCATACATTTCTGCCGATTGTCCTTTACATAATTACATGGATTATATAATTCAATCATCAGTCGTAATATTAACGTGTAATACTTTAAAGTACCAGGGATACTAATATCGATACTCGTTACAGTAACACTTTGTTTCTTGATTGGCACATCCCTATCATTGGCCGCCATTTAATGTTACAGGCTAACTTGTAGGTACACCACAGACTAGGTATACACGTTTTTTTGTGTAGGTATTTCTAGTCCATATGATTTTATGTCTATGCTCCGAACTGCTTGGACCACACTTGGACCCATTGAGATAAAGTTATATGGAGTCGCCCCAATGTTCTATACATACATTTTGCTTATACAAATAATAATAATAATAATAATAAATTTTATTTATCAAAAAGTAAACTTACAATGTGACAATTTTTGGTGAGCCACAAACTAAGCGTCAGCTTGTATCTTGTGGCTCTGCTGGAGTGCAATTTTTTTCAGTTAGGTACATAATAGTTTGACAATGTTGTGACATAATATAACAATACGAAAGAAATAGTTATTTGTTATGCAAGGCTGCAAAGTTGATTTTTGGCGCGAGTACTTGAATTGAAAACTGAGCGAGCGAAGGATTCTAAGATTGAACCGCGAGAGAAACGAGCGGTTCAAATATAGAATCCTGAGCGATGCGAAGTTTTCAAAGGTACGAGACGCAGAAAAACTTTGCTGCCGAGTGCAACACACAACTTTTCACCTCACACAGCGAGGAAATGTAGTGGGGTCGGCTCGCCTGCCAGTGTAGAAAAGTAGAAAACAATTGAATACAAGACGTGTTCGAATTTTAAACAACACTTTGTGCTCTAGAGCACAAAATGGAGTTTTGCGCTCAGATTTTGAATGAGAAATAGAATCTTTCCGAGCGGGTGAGGTGAAAAAATAATTAAAAAGTAGTCTTAAAATAAGAAGGGCGACAATAGAATAAAGAATTCGTAGAGTTAACACAAATGTTACATTTAAAGGTTGATGTTGGGCTTGATTGTTATTGTGTAAGTGAGCGAGTGTGTGTGGGTATGTGAGCGTGTGTGTGTGTGTATGTGTGTGTATGTATGTTTGTGTGGGTGCTATATCAAGGCTTCGGTGTCTTCGTATGATAATTTTAACAGTGCCGAAGTTAGGGTTTTCTTACAGGTTGTAGTTGAGCACTCTTTTAGGTTGCAGATTTTCCAAACTTTATTATAAGTGTTGGGTAGTGAGAAATAGGTACAGCGTCTAGCTAGTTCGGATTTAGCATTTGGTATAGGTACTCTAAAGACGCGTTTGTTTATTATGTCTTCATAGTCGGGCCGTTTTTTTACCATTGCGTGGTATTTGAGTGTTGCTTGGAGTATGTATATTTGTCGTACCCTGAGTACTTGAAAGTCATGGTAGATAAGGTCTGTGGGGAATCTGTAGGGCTTTTTTAGTGCAACCTTGATTAGTGCTCGTTGCGCTCTCTCTAGCGTTATAAAAGTGCTCTTGCCAGCGCGTCCCCAAATCCGGATGCAGTACTGTATGACTGACTGACATAGTGCAGTGTAAACCATTCGTAGAATGTCGAGTGGGGTACAGTCGCGGAGTTTTTTTAGGACGTGTATTAGTTTTCGTACTCTGGAGGAGAGGACGTTAATATGGGCTTTGTATGTTAAATTGCTGTCGATCGTAATTCCGAGGTATTTAATCGTGTCGGTGCGTTCTAGGGCTGTGCACGCGCAGTGTTGGTGTGGCAGGTGTGAGACAGTGTTGTGTTGCTGTTGGCAGGTGTGTATTTTCAGGGACATAGTTTGGGAGGCATTGGAGGAGATAGTTTTGGAGAATGCAATATATTTGCTTTTGCTGGTGTTTAGTGTCAGTAGGTTAGTGTTTAGTGATTGCGCTATCTGGGAGAGACCTTGTTCCGCCAGTTGGTACACTCGGTCCCATGACGTATCATGGAAGACGATGGCTGTGTCGTCAGCATAGGCTATCACTGTAGCGTTTCTAAGCGGGAGATTTACTACGCCATTAATGTATAGCGTAAATAATGTTGGGCCAAGGGTACTGCCCTGCGGAACGCCGAACGCTATAGGGAGTAACTTGCTTTGGTGTGTGCCAACTTTACAATATTGGTACCGCGATGTTAAGTAGCTTCGGAACCATTCTAGAGGTGTTCCTCTTATACCTATCGCCTCGAGTTTCTTCAGAAGCAGTCCTGGTGACACCGTGTCGAAGGCTTTTGCCAAATCAAGAAAGACACCGACACAGCGTTCTCCATTTTCTATGTGGTGAGCAACTTGATTTGTCAAAAGTGAGACCGCGTCTTCGGTGGATCTTCCCTGACGAAATCCGAACTGCCTATCTGAGACGAGGTTGTGCTTCTCTACAAAATTCACCAGTCTTTTGTTAACAATTTTTTCCAAAATTTTAGAGACAATACTCAACAGGGCAATAGGTCTGTAATTTTCAGGTTTTTCTTTGGGACCACTTTTGTAAATTGGGGACACTGCAGCAGTTTTCCAGCAGTCAGGAAATACACCTGTTTCCAGACTTAAATTAAAGATGTGCACTAGTGGCTTGGTTATACTTTCACGCGAATTTATGAGTAATGGAACATTTAGTTGGTCTGGTCCAGGGGCGCTGTCTATTTTCAAATTGCGTATTATGTTGGACACTTCTTCTTCGTCGGTCGGATGCAAATAGAAAGATTGTGGGATAGAGCTCGGAGTTACGTTCGATTCGATTAATGAGAGGTGAGTGGTAGAGAGTTTGTCTAATATATTGGCTGCGTGTTTTTCTCCAACAGAGACGAAGTGTCGGTTGCAGTTGTCAAGTGCTGAAGTTGGAGAGATACTGGAAGCAATAAGGTGTGAAGAAGAGTTTTTACGAGATTCGGTTCCACAAATATGTTTTATGGCCGTCCAAAGCTTTTTTGGGTTTTTCTGATTTTCTTCAATTTGCTGTCTGTAGTGTAGGTTTCTAAGTTTCCGAAGAAGTGTGTGCACGAAGTTCCTATATCGAGTGTAAATAAGATGTTTTGTGTGATCATCAGGGTTGGCTTTGCATTCAAGATGAAGTTTGTCGCGCTGTCTCATGCACCTAATTAGACCTGGAGTGACCCAGGGCTGGATGTTGGTCATTCTGCGACTAAGCTTGATAATTTGAGTGTGTTTGTCAGTGGCACGCGAGATAACGTCATTGAAGTAGTTTACGGCGGTGTTTACACAGGATGAATTAGTAACGGGATCCCAGTTTGTTTTCGTGATCTCTCCAGCTACAGCGGTCCAGTCAGTTTTGAGTCTCCATCGTTTAATGATATTAGGGCGTTCAGGTTTAAAGGGGACACTACACATGGCTAGGTCGTGATCGGTAATAGATAGGTTGCAGACGAGACCAAAAGGTATTGCTGGTGATTTTATAAATATGTGATCGATACAAGTTCCGGATCTTGTTGGGAGAGTTATGGCTGGGGATAAACCGTGTGAGGCCATGAGACAAGCGTAGTTAGAGACTTGATTGTTACTTGGGTCGTTTAGGTTTAAGTTAATATCGCCAGCCACAATAAGTGTTTGTTGATTTTTGAGTTCTAGCAGGACGGAGTCCAGCGAGTTAAGAAATGGTTCTGTGTTTGTAAAAGAGGGAGACCGGTAAATGGCTAGGAGGCTTAAATTGTTGTTGGTTTTTATTAATATACTGTCGGCGTCAGCGAGGTTTGACTCTACGATAGCAGTACTGCTGTCCCAGGCTGTTCTTGTGTAAATAACAATTCCTCCGTTTTTGTTTATTTGTTTAGATGTTGTGTATGAGCTGTACCCCTGCAGGTCTTCTATAATGGAGCCGTCAGACAACCAACATTCAGTAAGCACGATAACATCGATGTTCGAGTCTAACCGATTTAGAGCAATTTCAAAGTCGGAGAAGTTTTTCTGGTAACTTCTGATGTTGTATGTTAGCACCTTAATATTATCTTTGGAAGTATTTAGTATATCCTTGCAGCTTTCAAGAGATTCTACTGAGCGGCATTCTATGTTAAAGGTTTCGTCTAGGTCGTTGGATACGCTAAGTAACGCCATTTTTAAGTGTTATAACATAAATATAAAAGTTGAGACTCTGTGAGGCGATTTTATGTAGAATGTTTGTTGCTGCGAGACATTTGAATACTTTTGTGTTACACAAGGTTCTTCCATAAGACAAGTTTTGAAGTGTATAATTATGATAGTGTCTTTGTATGGGTGTGTCCGAAGATGTGAGTGTTAGAATTGGATAGTAAAGATGTGTGTGTGTGTGCGTACTAGCCCCTTTAAGTATTTTTACAAAATTAGTACAATAAACATATAATATTTTGTTTTTGTAGAGTATAAAGTTTGAAGGAAATAACAATTTAAGCAAGTAATTAAAAATATTCAAAAATGTTTTAACAAAAATATTTAAAAGGTGATTAAGTTCTAGCTTTCCTGCGTAGTTAAGATTTGGCATATTATACGGACAAAAATATTTAAGAACTTTTTTAGGACATGGTAGGTTCTTGAGTAGAAGCGATTTTTTGCATTTGAGCAAAAACGTAGTAAACAGACTTTTAGAAAAATTATGAGATAAAAGGTTAGAACAAAAAATTGGCATAAAAAACAAGTTGTTAAAATATTTAACAAATATAAAATTAAAAAAGGAACATAACATGTGTGAACTTAAAGACTGCTCTGTCTCTCTAAACCTCTGGTTGGCCAGTTGGGATAGGGCAGTGCCGCGATAGATCATGCAGGTTCCTGATGGCGATGGCAGGGTTTCCTTCTTGCCTGCGAATATAGACTGTGCCATTTTTAATCCAGCAATACTTGTAACCACATTCCTTGGCACGAGGTTTTGCTGTACGAAATAACAGCCGGTTTTCTTTAGTCAGTCTTTCGTTGAAGTACATAGTTCTGCGGGTGCCGGGTATGTCTAGATCGTCACTAGAGAGGTTGCGTCTAGTTTTCCCTGCGCGTAGAAATTCGTTGCGTTTGTCGCGGTGCAGAAACTTAACTACCAGTGGACGGGGATGTTTTTCCACGGGGGCGCCAGTGGTGTTCTCAGTGTTGTCACTGTGTCGGGGTCCAGCCCTAGTGACGTATTCTAGATCGGAGTTTTCTAGATTTATACCTATTTTCACTGCCGCTGTAAGAATGATGTGAACGGGGTTTTCGTTTGCAGTTTCGTTTACGCCTAGTATTTCGACTTGGTTTTTCAAGTGAGCCTGGGCGTGTGACTGTACTTGTTCACTAAGTTGTTGTATAGTGGACTTTAGATAGGGGATTTCACGCACCTGTTCCTCCAGTACTTGGATTTTTGTTTCTGCGTGGGCCAAGCTCGCCTCAGACACTTGAAGTCGTTGGTTACAGTGGGTAAGGTGTTCAGTGAGCGTTTTGAGGTGTTGCTTTAGATCGCCCACGTCTTCGCGTAGTAGTTTTATTTCAGACGTTAGTGCAGACAAGCAAACAGCGTCAGACCCAGCAGCCGGAGACCTCAGTAGCGAGCTGTTGCCGGTATCATTTTGCTCCGACGCCGACGTGTCGGAGTTACTCGAGTTGAACTTTTTGTTCCGGCAAGACATACATAACCAAGTTGACTTCGCAACTTCCGTTAATTTACGGAAGTCAATTACTTTGACGCATAGTGGGTGATGATGACTATCACATTCAAGACATATCATGTGTTGGTTGGCTCTTATTGGCTTAGAACACGTTGCGCAACTGTTTACCATTGTGTAGTACGAGTATGCAAGTTGAAGAATATTAAAAATAATTGCCACAAGATTTCCTGTGAGGGGGTGAAGAGGCTTACGTCGATGCACTGCACACCAATATAAGTTTTTATCACTAAGCTTTATGGATCATAGTTCCTTGTAGTTTTTATTATTTTTGCGAGAGTATTTTACGTAAATAAGCAAATAACTCGGTGACGCGGTTTCTAGGAATTCAAACCGGGTGCACCTGCGTCGGCCTATGACGCAATTTTATTGGGACACCTGTCTCATCGATTATTTTGGCACTTGTATAAACTGGCGTTAGGTTCAGTAATGAGTGGATTTATTTTTATTTTATTAACAGTTTTAATTTGATGCACTGAACAAAAGTACTTGTTATAACGGTGATAGAGTTTAATATTGTGTGACTGTTTTATTTTTATTTTAAGGTCCAAATTATAGTCTTTTCTAAAAGTTCGTTAGGACACTAGTTTTTGTACAAAATTCAAAAAGGGACGCTATGTGGAATATCATTTCACTTTGTAAATACAGTTCTTTCCGATGTTTTGGAACAGTTTTTGCTGTTAAATTATTGATATGTATGGTTTGTTTCTTTGTTTGTTTACCATAAAACACAAGCACTTTGAATTTGGCGCTAGTCACTGTTCACAACTTAAAATCACTATAACAATGTTCACTGTGATTGTTTAGTTGAGATAACAATTCCTCGTATTAGTTACACTTAGACTATTTTGATACTACACACATTATCGAAATATCACTCTAAACATTTTTAATTTAATTTATTACGGAGCGCGTTATGGACGTGGCGACAGCGCCATCTACATCCATAAATGTCATGAATCATGAATGCGATTCATCAATCATCAAAATATGAGTCAAATACGAAACAGAGAGTGAAATATTCGTTTGTCTCTTTCTTTCTAATGCAGTAATCATATTTGAGAAAAGAGACAACAATATTTCAGTTGTTGCTCAAAATGGGAATATTTTGTTGGCATATTTACCTACGAAACAGAAACATGCCGATTTCGCCATTTATTGTTACACGCTCTGTGGTAAGGGCCGATTACTATACGATTCATCGTGCCCTAAGTCCCTAATTTCCGATGGATTGGGTGGTGTGATCGCTGTTAGGCAGTTAGTGTCCTCAGCCTAACAGCGATCACACCACCCAATCCATCGGAAATTGGACTTAGGGCACGCTGAATCGTATAGTGTAATCGGCCCTGTAGTTCTGCTGTCAAACAGTTGTTTACTTTTTGTTGAATTTAGATGTTTGAGTAAATTACGGAGTATTTTCTTATAAAAGTGCGTGTTACAATTAAAAAAACTGTAATTCAACATGCCTGATTGTTCCATTGTGTCTTGCCGTGCCAGAAAAAAGAAAAATCAGCCTAAATAGACTTTGTACAGGTTTAGTAACAGTTTTTCATGCAAAACTACATGAAATAGAACAATTTCGGTAAAGAAATCGCTCAGTGATCATATTTTCATGGTGAGAGAATTACTATTTGGGTTTATTTCCGTCCTACAGACAATATTTATCATTTTATATTTTCGTTCGCTTGTTTACAATAATAATAGTGTTGTACATATCATTGGTTGTACCGTTCTGTAATAGTTCCCGATACTAGTCCCTTCGTTACACTGAAACTGTTACCAAATTCTAATGATAATATATTGATACATAAATACTAATATTTTATAGGTTTCCCGGAAATGAACGACTGAATAAAAATTGGTTGGACTCTATCGTTGAGGAAAATATTAGTCCTCGAAGTAACTTAGACTAGAAGAAATTTAGACTGGTATAGGTATAGATATATGTTCATTTCACTTTGAAGAAAAATATTTTAACAGAACACTTTGATGGTATTAGGCAATGATTGTTTAAAAACAGCCTTTTTTTTAGCCTAAGTTATTTATATATGACGGCGCTTTAATATTTTAGTGTTAAATAAGGTTCATAGATGTCGCTGTTAGTAACAGCGCTTTAATGTGAAGGCGCTTTAATATTTAGTGTTAGATATGTTTCATAGATGTCGCTGTTAGTAACGGCGTTTTAATATTAAAATTAGTGTTAAATTACATTTCATAGATGTCGCTGTTAGCTTAGAGTGTCGTGAACAAGAATTATCTATGTCTGCTACGTCACAGCCAATCACATGACACTCTGACGCAACACCGAGCGCTAGTGCGCAGTGAAGCGACGATTTAGTGGCAGTATGATTTGAGACTCGGTCGAGATCGCACATGCGAACTACGCGCTCGGTGGAGTGTCTTACTTGGGCTATCTATTTTGTGATTTGATTTAATTAGTGATTACGTAGTGATTATTTAATCGAAATTAGTTCGGAATAAAAGTGATTGTGTAATAATTAACGCTTCTATTTTCTTCGCCCGATAATCCACGCCTACCCACAAAGTGCAACATTAATAGTTGAGATCATGGATCCAATTAATAATTCTGGTGAGGGGCAAGTCCCTTCATCAGAAGTGGGATTCGAAGGGCAAGCACCAGAAGAAAATAATGGAGACAGTGTAGTGGCTCCGCCAACGTCCAACCTACTGCAAAATATGGAAACTCTGTTATCTCGGCTGCTGGCTACCGCTCAACCTCAAACGTCGAATTACAACGGACCTGCGCGATTGATACGATTTGATCCTGATGATGCTGATGCTGACATAGAAGGTTGGTGCCAAATCACTGAAATAATAGTTCATAGCCGAAATCTGGATGGCTCTGAATTACTGTTAGCTCTTACCCATGCTCTTAAAGGCCAAGCTGCCAGCTGTTTAACGAAATTGCAGCTGTCTCAGCTATCATGGCCTCAAGTAAAGGAATTGTTGCTAGCAAAATTCGCGAAGCCTATGCTAGGCCAAGACTATTTCGATGAAATATTACGTTTCCAAATAACCGCAAAAGAAACTGCTAGCGAGGCCGCTACGCGCCTGTGGAGTCTCATAGAGCGCATACCACGTACAGAAATGGCCGAAGATATATTGACGGGATTTGTTGCATCAGTCTTGTGCCAAAAGGACAGCACAATTCGAAGAGAATTACACTCTCATAACGTGGTAACAAGAGCCCAACTGCTTCGCATCCTTAATGGAATTTCTCTTAAACGGAGAAATGAAAGCAGCGAGGGATATGATGGTGAAACTAAAAAACCTCGCTACATGGAGAACCGCTTCAACGGCACATGCCATCGGTGTGGCAAACCAGGCCACAAATTAATGGATTGCCGCAAGCGGCAGGATGAGCCTTCATCTCAAGTAAAGGCTTTGAATCGAACCCCAACACCGGGGACTCACGATAAGAATCGTGTCACCTGCTACGTGTGCGGACAATCAGGACACGTCGCATCGTCGTGCCCAGACCGAAAAGGAGGCAGTGGAGTAGCAGCAGCAGCTGCTGTCAAGGAGGTCAACTTCTGCGAACTCAAATCGACAAGGAGTAACCTGACCACATCATCTGGTGAGCTCGTTTCTTTTCTCTTTGATAGTGGATCTGCTTGTTCACTTGTAACTTTTGGATTTGCCAACAAGTTCCCGGGTACTATGCACTTTGATTTAGTTTACCTTACAGGCATAGGCAAAGAAAACGTAAAATGTGAATCTCAAATATAGAGCCTTGTTAAAATTCAAAACGTCACTGTGTCCCTTTTGTTTCATGTTGTGCCTGATAAGTCAATTACAGAACCGGTAATAATAGGTAGGGACCTACTAGATAGCGGTATTCATGTACATATAGATAGTGACAAAATAACATTCTCTTCACGTAAAGAAGTTAACATTACTGAAAAGCCTCATTATCATTTTGATTTCGATAGTATCGACACAGACCTACAGGGTGAAGATAAACTCGCATTAGTTCTGATATTGCAAAAGTATAGTGAATTCTTTATTGATGGTATACCTACGCGTCGCGTTAAAACGGGTGTTTTACGTTTAGACCCTATTGACCCAAGTAAAACAGTACAAAGACGCCCATATAGGTTATCCCCAACAGAGAAGGAAATAGTCAAAGAAAAAATCGATTCCCTCTTGAAGGCGGGCGTCATTCGTGAAAGTTCTTCACCATTCGCTAGTCCAATTCTTCTTGTCAAAAAAAAGGATAACACGGATAGGATGTGCGTAGATTATAGGGAACTTAACTCTAACACGCGCCCTGAACATTTTCCTTTACCCAGAATAGATGAACAAATAGACCGACTTCACGGAGCGCACTATTTTTCTTGTCTTGATATGGCATCAGGGTACCATCAAATTTGTGTTGACCCAGATGGCGATAGCATAGCACGAACAGCGTTCGTGACCCCTGATGGCCAGTACGAATATCTGGCCATGCCCTTCGGACTTAGAAATGCTGCGTCTGTATATCAGCGTTGCATTAACAAAGCTTTAGGTTCCCTTAAAGACAAAGTAGCACTTGCTTACATGGATGATGTTTTGTGTTACTCAGTTAATGTTTCCCAAGGGCTAGAACGCTTAGATGTAACATTGAAGGCATTATCGGATGCTGGATTTTCATTTAATTTCAAAAAATGCAGATTTATGAAAACTGAAGTTGATTATCTCGGTTATGTAATAAAAGCAGGAGTAGTAACGCCAAATCCCAGGAAAATAAAAGCATTGGTACAGGCACCCATTCCGAAAACCGCTTCTCAAGTAAGGCAGTTTTTAGGTCTTGCTTCCTACTTTAGACGCTTTATACCAAACTACACTCGTATTGTCGGACCACTATATCCTTTGACTAAATTAAAAGGGCCTATTAAATGGACACAGACACACAATGATATTCACAAGAAAGTGGTCGAAATACTAACATCAGAACCGGTGCTGACTATATTTAACCCTGACGCACCCATAGAACTCCACACTGACGCAAGCTCTGAGGGCTACGGGGCAATATTGATCCAAAGAAAGGATAACGTTCCTCATGTCGTGTCCTACTTCAGCCGGCGAACTTCCGAAACAGAATCGCGATATCACTCTTACGAGTTAGAGACCCTGGCAGTTGTTAAAGCTGTAGAAAATTTCAGGCACTACTTGTACGGGCAACATTTCACAGTCTACACAGACTGTAACTCTCTCAAAGCATCGAAATCAAAGACTGATCTCACACCACGTGTTCACAGGTGGTGGGCCTTTTTGCAGGCCTATGATTTCGATATTGTCCATAAGCGTGGGAGTAGCATGGAACATGCGGATTTTCTGTCCAGAAATCCCATTCCGGGGCTGGTACATAATCCCATCCCACAATCTGGGGATACAAATAAAACTAAAATTGTACAGTTTGTTGAATTGCATCAAGGGTGGCTTTCGGTAGAGCAGAAACGCGACTCTGAAATCCAGGATCTCGTCAGTAAACATAACAATCAAGAGCTCCCAGAAGCAGTTGCTCACACCTACGACGTCCGTAAAGGAGTACTATACAGGAAAATCGAGCGTAACAAAAATAGCTTCTGGCTCCCAATAGTCCCAAGGTCTCTCACCTGGACTTTAATTAATCACGTTCACACAGAAATTAAACACCTTGGTGCAGACAAAACCCTTGATAAGATTTATGAACAATACTGGTTCCCTGAAATGGCCAAGCAGGTGCGAAAATTTGTTGAATCGTGTATTGTATGCAAGGCCTCCAAAGGATGTTCAGGGGCTCAACAAGTTAGACTCCATCCAATACCTAAAGTTTCTACACCATGGCATACTATACATATAGACATCACAGGAAAGTTAAGTGGAAAAAGTGATAGAAAAGAGTATTCTTCTGTCATTATTGACTCATTCACCAAATACGTCCTTCTAGAGTATACCTCCTCTTTAGACGCAGCTAGTGCAGTAAGAGCACTAAAAAAAGCTGTCTGTCTTTTCGGAGCACCTTCGCGGATCATTGCAGATCAAGGCAGATGTTATATCAGTGCAGATTTTAAGCAATTTTGTAGTGACCATGGTATTGAATTACATCTTATTGCTACCGGTTCTAGCAGGGCAAATGGTCAAGTAGAGAGAGTTATGCGGACATTAAAATGCTTACTTACTATAATAGAAAATGATCCAAACAAAACCTGGCGTGACGAACTTCCCGAAGTACAACTAGCTTTAAATAGCACGCGGTCTAGGGTAACTAGCTACACACCCACAGAACTAATGTTCGGCATTCGCGCGCGATCCTTAGGTCTAGCACGCATAGCTTCGAATTCCGAACCTGGGGGCCAATTCTCGATTTTCGCCATTTTTCTCGAGTTCGAGATTGTAAGTCTATCTCTATGTCTATTAAAAATATCTCTATCTCTACCAAAAAATGTTGAATTGAGCAGAAATCCGTATTCTCAGTCAAAATAGAAATAAATGTCACGAAAATGTCGAGTCGAGTGAAGATAATGTTACCATTATGAAGAATCGCACGTTCCGTTTTAGGTAACTATAGGTTAATGAATGATTTTGTTTTAAAACGCTGACTAAATCTAATTATTTAAGGTTGAAACGAAACGTTTTGTGTAAAAATAATCAGTTTGACAGTTGATTGTCTGTCAGGTCAGTGTCAGAATTTGCGTCTTTTGATATGTTTACATGGACTCTGTGTTTATAATTCATTAGTGGGCTGTGCTGTTTTACATTTCATGATTTTTGTTTTAACATGGAGGGGAATTATTTTAATGACTTCTGTTTCGCTCAAATCGTAAATATCGACGGCGGGATAAGTGCGCTGTTGTCGCCGTGTATTCATGTATTGGCCAGTTGCTCGCCACTTTCCAACAACTCCGAGACAAAAATGCTATTGTTAGTGTGATAAAAATGCTAATAAACTCGTCCATCTTTCAGTGGTTTCTAATCCAATCGTGGGTACACAAATTACAGTGTTTGTTATTTGCGCGAAGGTTGTCGTTTCAAGAAAACACAATGCAAAAATCAAGAGTTTATCGAATTTCCAGTAGGTATGACATGCCAAGCCGTATTTTATTTAAAAACTAAAGAAAAGAAAACAGTGTACAATCCAAAACTCAACAAATTCACTCAGAAATGACGTATCTCTACAATCGACATTACATCTCTACTGCTCAGAAGCACTCGACATGAATTCTAACGTTAGCCTTCGACAAATGTCGAATCCGACAACCCCAGAATAGCAACTTTTAAAATTTGTCGAAAAAATGACGTCATTAGAATTTTTTGTCGAGTTCGACACCATCTCTAAAGCCGAGAATTGGCCCCCTGAACCTCGTTTAGATTTAAACGAAATTCGCGAAATAGCATCCGAGAATATTCAGAAAGCTGCAACGTCAGAAGTAGAGCGCTTCAACCGCGGTAGAGCAACGGTAAAACCATTTTCAAAGGGCGATTTTGTCTTCATTAAATGTAGCGAAAGGAGTCAGACTAAACTTCATAGGAAATTCAGAGGTCCCTTTGTTATAACTGACGTGTTAGATAACGACAGATATAAATTAAAGAACTTAGATGGATATAATAGAACATACAAATATAGTCATGAGAATTTGCGTGCGGTACCCGGGGGCTATGAAGGCTTGCTAGACATAGCTACTACTGTAAGCAATAACTTGGAGGAGGCCGAGACGGCGGTCCACGATCGGGGAGTAGAGTGGGTATCATCTGGTGATGACAGTGATACCTTGTCGATTTGTAGTTCCCGTACGGTGACCGCTAGCTCTGGAACCCTCTCGGCCTCCGAGAGCGAATAAACATAATTAAAGGTAAAGTTGCTATTAATCTGTGAGATTAACTTATCTGGGTGAGGCTATTGTAAGGGACTGGCTCATGAGGGTCGACGTCCTATAGTGTGCCTAGTTGCGAGGTCTAAAGAACTGGCTTAAGCGGGCCGATGTTCTGGATCATAATATGGTGTGTGTAGTTGTATGGTTTATGGAACTGGCTTAAACAGGCCGATGTTCCGAATCATATCCAATGGTGTGTGAAGTAGTGTGATCTAAGGAACTGGCTTAGACAGGCCAATGTTCCGGATCATATTATTGCACTGATCGTCTAGTCTGAGAGGCTATGAGATCATTTGAGACATGTGTGACACTAGTGGCTGGTCGAATGGAGCCCTAGTTCAGTTGTCCGGGTTAGCTCCTAGATGTTGAGTTTGTGGGCTATAAGATGCTGTAACGCATGTCAGTGATGGACGAGCGTGTAAAGTAATGTCTCTACCAGTTTTATTCTCTTTACAGAATAATGGACAAACGGCGACTTAAGAGGATGGACACGCACGAGGACGTGCGAATGTCAGTCTGGCCGTGACGGCGCTTTAATATTTTAGTGTTAAATAAGGTTCATAGATGTCGCTGTTAGTAACAGCGCTTTAATGTGAAGGCGCTTTAATATTTAGTGTTAGATATGTTTCATAGATGTCGCTGTTAGTAACGGCGTTTTAATATTAAAATTAGTGTTAAATTACATTTCATAGATGTCGCTGTTAGCTTAGAGTGTCGTGAACAAGAATTATCTATGTCTGCTACGTCACAGCCAATCACATGACACTCTGACGCAACACCGAGCGCTAGTGCGCAGTGAAGCGACGATTTAGTGGCAGTATGATTTGAGACTCGGTCGAGATCGCACATGCGAACTACGCGCTCGGTGGAGTGTCTTACTTGGGCTATCTATTTTGTGATTTGATTTAATTAGTGATTACGTAGTGATTATTTAATCGAAATTAGTTCGGAATAAAAGTGATTGTGTAATAATTAACGCTTCTATTTTCTTCGCCCGATAATCCACGCCTACCCACAAAGTGCAACATTAATAGTTGAGATCATGGATCCAATTAATAATTCTGGTGAGGGGCAAGTCCCTTCATATACTAATGTGTACAGCTTGGCTAGAACGGATTGAAACGGAACTAAAATTTTTATTTCTGACAGCGTTTTAAAATCTTTGATATTTGATGTAAACAAAGACCGCAGGTTTGTTAGACTTATTATTGTGCCATAAAACTAACGTAATAAGTGAAAAAAAAAATCAAATAAAATCATTCAAAGTGCTGGTAGCGCGAAGACAGTGGCGACTTCCGGTTTTCTACATTTTTATGTCAAGCTGTATTTCATATTTTTTTCAGACGTCGTAGAGTGGTGGTAGTAGAAGTAGAAGTTGTCTACTGCGTAGATCTCTATGGAGAAAACACTACATGGACAGGACAATAATTTTGAATCGTCATTTATACAGGACCTTTGTTACATCATTCATCTTCAGATGGGATTTTTATTTTTTAATAGACAATCTCGTGTGTAAAACAGTGTTACAAATTGTACATAGTGAAGTGAATAGTGTAAACAAACTGATAAGGACAGTGTTATCTGATAGTCTTATAAGATTTTCATTCATCTTGAGATGGGATTTTTATTTTTTAATAAACAATCTCGTGTGTAAACCGTGTTATAAATAAATAATGCCATAACAAAAATATCAGAGATAGAATAGATGAATAAATTGTGTGAAAGTTAAAACTTTTTTATTTAATAAATCTCGATTTTTTTCTGCTCTAGTAAAGTAATTCCGGGATTTTGGACATAATATCTTTCGCTGTATATGTACATGAATAACTCTACCTAAACCTATGCTATTATTAGCATAGGATATCGGATTTTAATTGTCATCAATTGAAAATGTATTTAACTGGCCTGCTTGAAGTAAATGATTTGAATTTTGTATAGGTAATACATAACTGTTCCAAATACAGCTATGTATTACATATACAAAATTCAGATAAGCTTTATTTTTAAGTCATATTATTTTAATCAATAATTTCTTTTAATGTTATTTAATTATCATAATAATTATAAAAAAAAACATTATTTTCACGTAACTACATGCATTATAATTCAATCATTGTATCTAGTCATAATACTATTATGATGTATAGCTTGACATAAAAATGTAGAAAACCGGAATTTTAAAACGCTGTCAGAAATAAAAATTTTAGTTCCGTTTCAATCCGTTCTGGCCAAGCTGTAATCCTAAAAGTATATACTAGGGATACTAGTATCGATACTCGTTACAGTAACACAATGTTTCTTGATTGGCACATCCCTATCATTGGCCGCCATTTATTGTTACAGGCTAACTTGTAGGTATACACGTTTTTTGTGTAGGTATTTCCCGTCCATATCATTTTATGTCTATGCTTGGACCAGTCAGTAATACTACGGAGGTCATCGTTTAGGGTGGAAATGCAGTTGATAGATATAGGATATATCTAAGTAATAATACATAGTAATTTATTAACAGCGATCAACTGATTTCAGAACGAAATCAGTTGATGTTCAAATATATATCGAATTAAGCTAAGGTTGCAAATAAATACTTACTGAATTTCTAAATTATCTAATTAAGTTTTAAAATGGTTCTACTGTACAGGATTTGTTTATTGTTGCCCATGAAGCAACGGCTTCTAGGATTTTGGAAAGGAAAGGGAGAATGGAGATCGGCCTAAAATGACTTGTTAAACTAGGATTTGGATTTTTTGGAAGAGGAATTATAAAAGCCTTACGCCAAATTAAAGGAAAAACACCAGAATACAAAGAAAAGTTAACAATATGTGTGAAAACGGGGATAAAACTATCAAGAATTAAAGTCAGCATTTTCCTGCTCACTCTATCACATCCGACAGCATTTGACTTAATGCTCTTAAAGTCATTGAGAACTTCGAGTTCAGTCACGGGGAGAACGAGAAAGTGATAGGTAGGAGAGAGTGATGGCATGGAAGATATTTTAAGAATGGCTGTTGCCGAAAAATGTAAGTTAAATAAGTCAAAATCGAAGGTAAAACATTGGATGTTGACCTAAATATGCCAAGTGATTTGAAAAACTTTCAAATATTAGCCGGTGAAGTGTTGAGAACATTCTCACAAATGTATCGGCGTTTAGAAACTCTCACCATCTGATTACCTACACCGATTTTAGCCAACTTGTACAAACCCCAGTTTTCCTCACTGCGATCCCCTCTATATTATGATAAGATTATATGCGTCTTTCGCGTATAATTTGTTTACGTTTTCAGATAAAAAAAATAAGTTAAAAATAACTAAAACCCGACTACGACAAAAACGGCCACTGAAAAGTATAAAACAAGAACAATACTAATTTGACCGATATTGTGCTAGCCGTGGTCGTGTGCCACCTGCGGTTGTTTCACACAATCTTCGTTAGGTAGGTGGCACACGACCACGTTCTTGTTTTATGCTTTTCAGTGCACGTTTTTGTTGTAGTCGGGTTTTAGTTATTTTTAACTTATTTTTTATTTAGGTACACAATTTTGGGGTTAGGTATATTATTAATTATTTGATAAGTATATAATAATAAAAGCAAAGTAGCGAGTTTTCAAATGTACTCGTTAAGCCTTTTCATTTGATACCCATGTTGACACTGTTAGAAACAGGCAAAGTAGCTATTAATGTAGGTATATAAAAGCTATATAATGTATACACCGTGTTCTTCACGTTATCCATAAACTTTAGCAAATACTTCTATGGCTTTTACAAATCAAATCCAACAAAGGAAGTAGTACTTAAAAAGGCTTCGTTACAAAGATATTTGTAATTTCATTTAATGAAATTTAATTGAGCTATGCAGTGAGAAAGTATCTTAATTTGGCCTATGTTGCCGCTTAGTGCAATTAAAATGATAAATCTATCAAATACTATTTGCATTTCATTTGCACGTACGAGAGGAACCCGAGAGTTAGCGAAGAAATACGATCATTTGCGATAACGAATCTTTCAAAGAGATTAAACTGGTCGCTATGGATACCTAAGTTGTTATTTGTCATTGTTTGTCATGCATGATTTTAACTGTCAGGATTATTGTTTATTGTAATTTGCTTTTGGGTTTCCGACTAATTTAATCAATCATTTTGATTACAACTTTCACTATGCCGCACGAATATTCTGCTCAACACCAAGCTGATATTCACTTCGTCTACGGTTTCTGTGACGGAAATGCTACAGCAGCTGTGCGAGAGTACCAACGGCGATTCCCTGGTCGGCGCGTTCCTGATATACGAACATTTATTAACATACACAGGAGATTTTGTGAGATCGGAATTAGACCACGCCGCCCTGAACGAGCAATCAATTTGAGCGTCGCTCAAGAAAACAGAATAATGAACCTTATTATTCATGATCCTACACTCTCAACGAGACGCGTTGGGAGAATCGTGGGTGTATCTCATAAGCTAGTGTGGAAACTGTGGAAAAGATATGGTTTGCATGCCTACCACTACAGAAAATCCCAAGGCATAATACCACCAGATCACTTCTCAAGAATTGTTTTTTGCCAGAGAATGAATCAAGAACTGATAAATAATCCAATACTGCTTCAAAAAATTCTTTGGATGGATGAAGCCCAGTTTACAAGAGCGGGAGTATTCAATTCCAAAAATCAAGTGCAGTGGCATGATAGCAACCCGAATTTACATTGGCAGGCGTCACATCAAACTGAATTCTCTGTAAACATGTGGGCTGGTGTTTTTAACAATCAGCTGATCGGCCCTATTGAGATTCCCCACCGCCTAAATGCTGACAATTACTTAGAGTTCCTAAGAAACGTCACTAGCTTCGAATTTTTCGAACAAGTGGATCTTCAAACTCTGCGAACCATGTGGCTCCAACATGATGGGGCCCCTGCACATTATGGCACACAAGTGCGTGAATATTTAAATGCAACGTTTCCTGGCCGTTGGATTGGACGAGGTAGCACAAATATCGCATGGCCAGCTAGGTCCCCAGATCTGACTCCTTTAGATTTTTATGTCTGGGGAACCTTAAAGGAGAAGGTGTACTCCGTACAAATTCAGAACCGTGAACAGCTCTTAGATAGAATATCTCAGGCTGCTGAACAAATAAGACAAATGTCTGTAAATTTAAATGGCCAAATTAGGACTCGTTTGAATATTTGTGTCGAAAAAGAAGGTGGTCATTTCGAAAACTTTTTACATTAAATTTATTTTTTGCTTTTTAGAGTTTATTTTTTATTAATAAAAATATTTTTGAATGACATTACGGCTGACGTAGTTGTCTAACCTATTATACAGTGTTATATGGATCTTTGGACACTCCATTGAGGTTGACAGGAGAGCGCTCATTTGTGAAATGTATTGAAAAATAAGATGGTGGCGTTAGTTCTGATGTTGCCCACGCAACAAGTGTGCTTATAAATTATAATTATTCTACTCAAATGCATAAAAAAAATATGCTGTGATTACCATTTATCTTAATTTGACCGAGACCTATCTTTTGAGAGTATTTTTACGAATGTACGTGAGCTCTAAGCGTGGTCCCCAGATTGCGTGTTGAGCTGCCCCTCTTTTAGTCAATAATTTTGAGATTGAATGTTCGTTACTTAAGCCGAAACGGCAGAATGGGAAGATAATTATGGTAGCCTACTCCCCTTCCCGTCGTTGGAGGTCCGGCGTTGCTTTAAGCCTAGACTAAAAATAAGGACTGCAGAAACGTTTTGCGAAGGCTGCATGTCGAGGGAAGAGGTTATCATGATTTGGTTATGGAATTTTGTTTTTTTTTTAATTCCTCAATTAAAAAGACAATTCGAAATACGTATCTACCTGCTTGGTAGCCTTATACGTTCTCTTTAGATAAGTATAGTACATTGACAGTGCTATGAGGAACGAGATAAAAAATCAAAGAAACTGTTTCGACAAGTTTCAGCCCGCCAAATGTTATGAATGAAAATACGACGTTGCCAATTCGGATAAAGAGGCATGCATATCGGGTTATTTACGTCTAGGTATTTAGTTTGTATGAAAATTAACAAAAAATAAAAAATAAGAATTTATTAATGTGTCCATAATGAAAAATGCTTACTTCCGTGGTCTGAACATCTGGTCGAAGTTTATGTATATCGTCCGGAACACGGTGTATATATTTCAAATGTGCACATCAAGCCCTTTAATTTGATACCCATGTCGATACTGTGCGAAAAAATTTTTTTTAACGGTCACGACTTTACATCACCTAGAGGGCGCCCTATTGGATTTGGTTACACGTCACCTACCCTATAACCAGCGGACAACTGAGACGCTTCTAACAACACCTCATTTGTCATGTAATGATAAGTAGTTTAGAAGATATGAGGGAACAGACAAACATACATACATACATCAAATTAATTAGCCAGTGGATGAAGTCAGTCGGACTGGAATTGGCTGAGCAGAAAACAGAGGCGGTTTTGATCACCGGCAGGAAAATAGCGGAAACGATAACACTAAGCGTGGGTAACTGCGAGATCATAACGCAGCCGTCTATAAAATACCTAGGTGTAATGATCTACCACAGACTGAACTTCAAAGACCAAGTTCAGCACGCTGCAACCAAGGCATCTCTAGTGACAGCCAAGTTATGCCGGCTCATGCCTGGAGGCCCCAAACAAAACCGAAGGAGACTGTTAGCGTCAGTGGTCACATCGGTACTTGTATGGAGCGCCCATCTGGTCGGGCTGTGGGTCGGGCGCGCTGAACAAACAGGAACTGCGACGTAAACTTAGCTCGGTGTACAGAGTCAGCACTCTTCGAGTGGCTAGCGCTTTTCGTACAGTATCAGAAGATGCGGCGATATATTCCCTTTATGTCGAGTCCCGTTACGTCGAGTCTGGAAGTCTATTGTTCTCCAAAGTATTGATATTTTACGCTTTCTATTACCTTTATGTCGAGTTTGGTGAACAAGTACAGTCAGGAAAGTAAATTAAAAGCCAATGCCATAAAAACATAATAATATTGATACAAGTATAGGTGAAGATTACCTAAAAAAGGAAGCTCAACGGAGCCCCGCTCCCCGGGGCTCCTATTTCTGCGTGCATGGTTTAAAGTAACCTAACAAGAAGGGGATGGCGGGGTCTTTCAGACCCCGCCATCCCCTTCGAACCTAACCTGTCCGTGTCGGGGTGCCCACAAGTCCCGAGCTCGCTTCGCTCGCTCTTGGATCCCAGTTCTCCTAATAACAATTCCAATCGGGATTCTGTCACGGGTGTTTTGGCTAGCACGTGTGTGTGAATTTTCTGGTGTTTTTAATTGATTGTTGATACTTTTTAGTGACTTGTTATTGTTTAAGTGTGTTGTCCTTGTGTTCGTAATAAGGTTTGTACTGTGATCGTCCTATTTTAATCAAGCTTCAACCAAAATGGACATCAATAAACCGCCTGATCCAGACCCCCCCGACCTCCCAAGCCTAGACATGGGTAGGTCGCGAACGATTGAAGTAAATGAACTAGTTCATTTCCCAAAATGAACTTTTCATTCATTCACTGGCCATTCAAATGTGTCTTTAGTTCAGTGTTTCCTTTCGCTTAGTTACTCTATTCACCCTAATAAGTATGAACTTTATTGTAATAGGAATATAGTCTTTACGGGAAACGGTAGGTCGGTTTCCCGTAAAGACTATGTTCGTATAAATTGTATTAAAGTATGAAGGAATATCGATATTCCTATAAAACTGAACTAGTGATTTAGTGAAATGCATCATTTCTCTAAATCACTAGTTCAGTGAACTAGTCCAGTGAACTAATTCAGTGAACTAGTTCAATGAACTAGTTCAGTGAATCATCTCATTCAAGAACTCGTTCTGATTTGTTGGACTAAATGAAGTACTGAATGAATGAATGAACTACTTCATCAAGTGAAAAGATATACTTCATTCATTTTCTTTTTACTGACACATTTTGCGCATCTCTACAAGTCCATCATCACTCCCATATTCCCAAAATCCTCTATCCCAGTTGGCAGATGTTGTCTGTTCTGTGTCAGAGATGGATACATCCCAGTCCCAGCGTAGCCAACAATCTTCCAGAAAACGAACCAGTGATGAAATAATCCCATCGCCTTCCCCCCCAAATAAACAGATGCGAAGCCAAATCGGCCGAATAAAATACTCTGCAATAGACAAAGCCCCTTTCCTCGTCCACGTCTCTCGTATGGAATCCTCTGAATCCATGTCCGGCTCAACGTTACATCCTGTAAATTTTGGCAAATTCTTAATAAACAAAAATGTTCGTAACATCGTCCTTGGCGGTGTTAAAAGAGTGGGAAGAAACCGTGTTTCCGTTGAATTTACCTCCCCCCAGGACGCTAACGCCTTCCTGGTCAACCCTATCCTTCCTAAACATAACTTCACTGCCTATATCCCTACATTTAACATCACGAGGATGGGAGTCGTAACAGGCGTCCCGTCTGACGTTACAGAAGAGGAAGTTATGGAATATTTGACAGTACCCTCAGGCTGCGGACGTATCCTTAAGGTTCGCCGCATCAACAGGAAAGTGCAACGAGACGGGAACATTGAATGGAAACCCACTGAAACCTGCGTGATCACTTTTGATGGACAAACGTTGCCGAAAAGAGTATTCTGCTGTTACACATCACTTCCTGTCGAACAGTATATCTTCCCAACAATCCAATGTCGCAAGTGTTGTCGGTTTGGACATGTTGCGAATGCATGCAGATCAAAACCACGCTGCCGTAAGTGTGGCCACGATCACCCTGGTGATGGTTGTAACATTTCGGAGGGTGAGGCCTTCTGTATTTTGTGCTCGGGTAATCACTTTGCTGATAGCGGGTCATGCCCTGAGCATGGTAGACAGAAGGCTATAAAGACTGTTATGGCTGAGAAATCCATCTCATATGCTGAGGCTAGCAAATCCATTCCAACGACTTCCCGCAGCTATGCCAATATCACCAAATCCTCAGTTTCCCAGTCCTACCGCAAGACAGTAACCCTAAAGCCTAAGACCCATGCCCCCTTATCACCGTCGTATGACAAATTTGCCCACCAACAGTTAACCAGCACCCCCCAACCTTCACAGCCTAATGGCTGCGCTCTTAATAATGAAAATGTCCCTCTCAATAATAGTATTGTTACTATTATTGATTTACTCATAAAACTACTACCTAGTCTTATCTCCTCTTCCTTCTCTCCTAATACATCACCGTCCAACGTTGCCAACCAACTAGTAAATCTCCTTTCACAACTTAAAAATGGCGTCTCGCCAAGTATTTCTTCAGTGGAATGTGAGGAGCGTGTGGCATAAGAAGCACGACCTCATATTCCTTTTAAATAAATACAAGCCATTGGCTTGTTCCATAGCTGAAACCTGGCTTACGCCAAGTCTCAGCTTTCGTATGCCACATTTTAATATCCTTAGATGTGACAGACAAGATGGCTATGGAGGATCTGCCCTCCTAGTCAATAACCGAGTCCCTCTCCTTCCTTTCACTCTTCCTCCACTTACTGGTGATATGAGTATTGCTGCGGGATTGGTTGAGGGCATCACAGTGTTCTCCATTTATATTGCGCACCCCAACCACAACTTTCTGGCTGTTTTAAAAGACATCTTTTCTAATGTGCAGGGCCCAATACTGGTCATGGGTGACTTCAACTGCCACCATTATAGGTGGGGTTCTGAGCGCTGTGATGCCTTTGGTATAGCACTAGCCGATGTTTTGGATGACTGCAACCTTTGCATTTTAAACAATGGAAGCCCAACACGACGCTCCCTCCCAGGCCAGCAGAAAAGTTGTGTAGACCTCACCTTCTGTTCAGTTGAGTTGGCATCATCAGCTGTTTGGGAATGCACAACCTTGTCACATGGTAGTGATCACTACCCTATAGTTACATCTTTCATTAATAAGTCTTACCTTGAGAAAACTTCCCCTCCACTTTTGAAGTATAACCTGTCCAAACCAGATTGGTCAAAATTTGCTTCATCATTGGAGGAGAAAATTGATATCCTTCCAAATTTAAACTCAAATTTATTAATTTCTGCTGATCACTGTCATGCCAAGAGCTGCTATGAGGGCTTTGTAACTGCCGTTTCCTCCAGTGCTGATTCCTGCTTCCCTCTAAGAAATTGTGCCCGCAACAAAATCCCTTCACCCCCTTGGTGGGACTCAGAATGCACCTCAGCGATTAAGGAAAGGAAGGAGGCTGAACGACGTTACAATAGGGACATGAGCACAGAAAACCTGTTGGCATATTGCCAGATTAATGCCAAAACCAAACGTCTTCTTCGCAGAAAGAAACGTTCAGGCTGGGTTAAGTTCTGCACAACTTTATCACCTTCTACTCCAGTTTCAGCAGTCTGGAAAAACATCAACAGGTTCAGAAGAGGGTGTTCCCCGTCAATCTCTTCCCCGATCACCAGGGAAACAGCTGAACATTTTTTTGATAAATTGGTTCCACCCTATGTCCCACTATTATCAGAACTTCAAAATGTACCTCTATTTAATGCAACAGATAACCCTCTTGATACTCCATTTACTTTGGAGGAATTTAATGTGGTGCTCAATCATGTCCGGGACTCAGCCCCTGGTATTGATGGTGTACCATACTCTTTCATAACCCATTCTGGCGAAAAGGCTAAAATTTACTTTTTAAATCTCAGATCAAAGAAACAGGCAGATAGAGCGCTCAGAACACGCGAGTGGGTCCACCAAAGTTAATACAAAATCAAAAGTTACTACAAACTCGCGACAGTACCAAGCTACGCATCGTCTCGCTCACACGTCACTAGTGATTTGCCATTTTATGTCAAAACATGCCGTCTTGTGTGTTTAAACACTGCAAAAGTTGTTCACAAAAACAAAGAAAACAAGATGGAATATCTTTCCACAGGTAACTCTTGTTATTTTTATTGTTTTGCTATTTATTTTCCATAAAATATTTTCGGCTCACTTGAAACACAAAACCTTAACAGTAAATCGTCTGTGTTGCTAGTTTATGACGGGTAAATTACCCTGAATTAGGGGAATGTGTACTGTGCATAAAAATATCGATCAAATTCGTCAAAACAACTGCACAGTCGTAATCTATAGTACCTATACAACATTAGTCTTAACTTTTTAAATAATTTTGGGACAAAATATAACATGGTGTAAAAATTATTGGAATCGATTCAGTTATTGATTCTGAACAAACTATATTCAGGTTTCGCATATAGGTACTAAAAATAATGTTGTATGGTCTATGGTCGTAATGACACAAGGTCACTAGTTAGTTCCGTCCGGGTCGTAAAGACTTCGGGTCTCGGGAGGGGCCCCCGCGCGCGGGGCTGTATTTGTATTTTTGCGTGAGAAAGTGGGACGGAGAGCATGCCTTTGAGCTATTCGGTACTTGTAAGGATGTGCCGCCCTCGCGCCGCTGGATTTTTTTTATTTTTTTAGTCGTTTACTTTTCGTTCCGCGTGCGGTGTACTGCGCTTTAAAATTTTTATATTTCAAGACTTATTGGGGTTTATGAAGTATTTTATTATTTCTTTTAGTATTTAATTGCAACAATTAGGCTTTGCCATGTGACATTATAGAGGTTTCCATACTTTCATTAGTGATATTTTTCATTTTCGAATTATTAGTTGCAATGCAATCAGTATCGTTAGTAGTGCTGGTAGGGCCTTTTCAATTGGCCGATAAATCGTTTTGATTTTGCAAAAAAAAGCAAAATCGCGTTTCCAATTTTAAACATTAATAGTACTTAGATGTCTGTTTGCACAATATAATTGGTGCAGAACTAAAGCATGATTGTGTGTAAAATAATTATGATTTTAATAAAAATGTGATTGTGTGTAAAATAATTATTATTTTAATAAATATGTTGATTGTTATAACAAATTCTTTATCTTTTTAAACTAAAAAAAACCTATCCTTAAATAGTTTATTAAACAAATTACCAAAAAGCGTTATAAAGTGTTATCTGGTCTGATATAAATTAATTAAATAGGTACTAAGTAATTACGCATATTAACTTTTATTCCTTATTATTATTCTGTTAAATAATAAATACTACATGCTTATGCTCTCTGGGTATAACCATAAAGCAAAATCGCGTTTCTAATTGAAAAAAAATATTAGTATAATATTTGGGAACAATTTAACTGAACAAAAATATGGGAGTATTTCTCAATATCTGGCAACCGTAAACGCACACAGATGCACGTGTCCGTACACGGCGCCACTTATCTGCCGCGCACACATAAATAACGACTGGCACCACGTTGTTGTTCGCGCACGTTCTATCTGCCTGTTTTTTTGATCTGAGTTTTAAATATTATTAATTATTGTTATGGTCATGGATGGGTTCCGGACCAATGGAAATTACAGATCATTATCCCACTATTGAAACCAGGCAAACATGCAGATGATCCGAACGGCCTTAGACCAATTGCTTTAGTCTCAGTTCCAGCCAAATTACTGGAGCACCTTATCAAAAACCGTCTCGAGTGGATAGTTGAATCGAGAGATTTACTGCCGAACCACCAATGGGGATTGTCTTAATTTTTCAAACATTCGATTTTATTTTATTTTCTGCAAATTTAGAGCATTTTGAGAAACTAATTTGAATATTTTTATGATTGGCTCAATAGTTTTTTTATTTTTAATATTTTAATTTTTGAGGTAGCTGACGTCACCATTGACCAAAAAGTTGTGCCGTTGCCTCACCAGTGAATAATTTAAAAAACTGCCTGACAACACAACGTCACTTTCTCCTGATAGTAGACGTCAGTTAACATCCTTAGTCGGGGAGCCCAGGGAGGGAATTTTAATGTGACTCCAGCGCATCAGATTATCATAAAGGAGAAATCTTGCACCCTTTAATGTACCTGTACCAAGTATCAACCCTTCATATGGTCCCCACCATTGGTTGTGTGGGAGAACCCGCCAGATTAGTAAAAAAAATCGATCCACAGAAATACTTGAGCGAGTCAGATTACGAAAAGGTAGATTAATTACGTTCAAAAAATTGTATATGATTATGTACATTGAAGATGGCGGACATTAAATCACGACCGATACTTGCGAACTAACAGGTAGTTCACCTTTTCTCCGCGAGTCTACCGACATCACCCCATGGAAAACGTCAGATTATTAGTGAGTATGATTTTTACAGTGTTAGTTTCAATTTAAAAAAAATGGAACGCGCTCGAGTATTTCAAGATTACGTTTTTTTTACCAATAGAAATATGAATTATTACTTTGTGCCACATCCAAATCGTCAGACATTTTAATACGACACTTTTTAAGGTCTACTTTACATACACTTTGAATATCTGACGCGCTTGATTAACTTTTTTTTTTGGATTTTCAACCTCTTGCCACGGACAGCCCCCTCGAGTTAATCGTCCCATTAATATGTATTGGTTATCAGAAATAGAAAAGCGCGTTTACACTGTAAATAGCTGACGCGCTCGAGTACTTCTGTGCAACTGTTTTTTTTACAGTTTTAAAACTGTTTACACGCCCTCCCCCCCACTAAAATAGAAAACTTGTCAGAAACTTTTTTCTTTTTAGAACATATTCTTTCAAATCCAATAGGTAGCCATGATGCTCGAGTAACTGCAAATTAGAATCCTCGCCTCCCCTACTATAAAAATACAATAAATTTTTGAAATCGGTTTTTATTTTTGTTTTTTAAAACGGAAAGTCGTCGACGAGGTGACATTATTGTTCGTTTTCCTGAGCAATACTTTAGCATTAACTTAATGAATATACAAAGGTATCTAAAGCTTTGATATCTTACTTACATCAAAATGATCTTCGCAACAGTAGGTACATTTTATAAACCTTGCAATATTACACGCCTACATCACGGCTTCACTTTTCTCGCAAATCTTATAAAGAGATTATGAGGCATGTTGCAGAAATAATCATAAAATATATAAAAAACTAAACATTATTATTTGTTTACATTTTTGACATTTTTAATTTGACACTTGACAGATTGTTGAAAATACTTGCCACTTACTTTTTATTGTCTGAGGCAACGATACAAAACGGTACAGCCAATAATAACGTCACTTGAAGGGCAAGGAAGGTCAAGCGTATTTTATCAAAAATATCAATCAAATATGAACATTTTTCATTTTTGATTGGTTACTAATGATTAGTAACGCTATTCCTAGAAATGGTTTTTCAATTACAACATATTGAAAAAAATGAACAATGCTCATTTGGTTTCAGGAAAGGGCTAAGTACTATGGATAGTGTTGGTATCCTAGTTACAGATTGTTAGAAAATATGGCAACACTAAATGTCTCATGTGTATGTTTCTTAAATTATTATAACCGAGCAACATCGGTATTCATCTGTCTTTTGTAATGTCACTTGCTTAAAAATCCGCTCCCCGAACCATGGCCGCTCCCTCGGTCTATTCAGAATTGTATCTAATTATTTATAACTAGTCAGTGTAGATAATGATCTATATTATGAAGAAATATATGTGAAAATTATCTGCCAACATCATGGTGTAATTATTTCAAGAATCGTTACGAAGAAGCTCCATTTTTCCACTAGCGCCTGTCACTCAATCCAACAGGTTTTGCGCCCAGATCGAGGAGAAGAAATATTACAAGGTACGATAGAAATACACCATGACAAATGGAAATCAACCCGGCGCCGGCGATGGCAGCGCGGCCCGCGCGCACGAGGCGCAGCCCCAAGCGCAATCTCATGCGCATTCGGACCATGCGCCCATGCTCGGTGGGGGAACATATATCGAACGGCTTGAGGGAGCCTCTAATTATAATTCTTGGAAGTTTTCTATGAAAATGTTGCTCACCCTAGAGGGGTTATGGAGTTTTGTCACTGGCGATGAGACGTGCGCTGCGCGCGATGCCCGTGCGCTGGCCCGCATCTGCCTTTCAGTGCAATCAACATGTCATCAGTACGTGAGAGACGCTAAATCGAGTAAGCAAGCCTGGGATTGCCTTGCCAAAATTTTTGAAGACCGCGGACTATACAGGAGGGTCCTGTTATTGCGAAAATTGCATCATGCCGACCTGTCAAATTTTTCTTCGATGACAGAATACATTCAGCACGTTATGAACCTCGTGCAACAGTTGGCAGACATTGGAAAAGTCATAGACGACTGTGAAGTCGCAGAAATCTTGCTCAGTGGACTTAGTCAAGACTATGAAGCGCTTGTTTCTAACCTGGAGACTGTTTGTATCACGAACACATTGTCAAGTGAACTTGTAAGAACACGGTTACTACAGGAGGAGTTTCGAAGAAACAGCACAGATAGCGCCAACCACGGCAGCAATTCAGCGACTGCATTCAGCGTTCAGAAACCAAAAGTCATCTGCAATTTTTGTAAAAAACCTGGTCATGTCAAATCGAAATGCTTTCGGTGGAAGAAGATGCAGAAGAAGGAGAAGCCTGACACCAGGGCCTTTACTGCAACGGCCACAGCATTCTTCGCAGGCAATACCAAGGACTGGTATGTGGACTCGGGCTGTTCTACACACATGTGCAATGACAGAAGTGCTCTTACGAACTTTAAGGACATGAATTTTAACCAGAGTGTCACTATTGCTAATAATGATAAGTTAAATATAACTGGAGTTGGTGAGGTTAATATGAAAATAGGATCTATGGTAAGAAAAATTGAAAATGTTTCTTATGTTCCTCAATTATCTACCAATCTTTTATCTGTAAGTAGTATGACACAAAAAGGTTTTGTAGTAACTTTCACAAAGGATAGATGCAACATTTATGATAGATGTAAAATTTCTGGCAACCCTATTGCTACTGCTTCTAATAAAAATGGCATTTTCAAACTTGACAGTGAGGTATGTATGTTAGGAATGGAAGGTATGGTATCTTCGCCAGAAGTGCACTCTTCTATGCCCCTGTGTAATAGACAGGAGTCACAGAGTGCTAATGTTGCTGCCTCAGTTCCCATTGATGTCTGGCATCGGAGACTTGGACACCTGAACACCCAAGGTTTGTATAGGTTACGAGACGGAGCTGCCACAGGTGTGTGCTTTCAGGATGATAAAAATAGTCAAGCCTTGAAGAACTGCACTGCCTGTCTCGAGGGAAAAATGTCAGCGAAGCCCTACCCATTGGGCCAGGCGCATCGTGCTGAGAGTCCTCTCGAGCTGGTGCACTCCGACGTCTGCGGGCCAATACAGGAGGCAAGCTTTGGCGGGGCGAAGTACATCGTCACGTTCACCGACGACTTCACGAGGAAGTCATTTGGATACCTGATCAAGAATAAATCAGAGGTAATGCCATCATTTATTAATTTTAAAAGCTTAGTAGAGAAACAGTTGGGTTTGCCTATCAAAATTTTACGCAGTGATAATGGGGGGGAATATTGCAATCAGAAGTTTTGTGAGTACCTCAAAAGTAAGGGAATTATTCACCAAACAAGTGTGGCCTATTGTTCGCAGCAAAATGGCGTAGCTGAGCGACTTAATAGGATTTTGTTTGAGAAGGTTAGGTGTATGCTCCAGGGAGCCAATTTAGATAAAAGATATTGGGGCGAGGCAATTATGACTGCGATTTATCTCAAAAACAGGAGTCCAACATCAGCTTTAGGAGGCATGACACCTGAGGAGAAGTGGTCCGGTCGGAAGCCTGATCTCAGCCACCTTCATACTTTTGGCTGTATAGCATACTCCCTACTTCCAGAGCAGAAACGTCGCAAGCTTGATGCCAAGAGCCAGAAATATATTTTCGTTGGCTATAGCACGACTTCAAAAGGGTTTAGATTGAGTGACCCCCATGACCCCAAAAGGGTTATAACTTCCAGGAATGTGGCCTTTCTGGAGGAGCGTTTTAGCAGTAATAATAATAATAATTCAAATATTGGCTCCAATAATAATGATTTTATTTCATATGACATGACATGCAACAATAACTGTGATATTTTATTGAAATCTAATAATAATAATATGAATGTTAATAATGTGAATAATGATATTATTAATTTGGAATCTAATTTTGAACACCCTGTGATATCTGATGACAAACATAATTGTGATCTCAGTTCTAGTTCTGTGCCTTTGTCGGTTTCAGGCTCTCTAGAAGAGGAGGAAGTCTACAATACGGGCAGTGAGAATGAGGCGAGCTTTGCTGAGTCGCCGATTGCGAATGCATTTATGGAAAATGCTTCTTCGGAATCTGGAGTGACGACAGCGCCAGAAGAGAGTGCCTCTGATCTGCCGCCTTGTTCTGCTTCTCGTCCCGTACGTAGTACTCGGTCGAAGCCGCCTGTGAGGTATGCTGACTACGAGATTGATTATGGTCTATTAACACAGGAAAATATTATTGTAGAGCCAACTACTTATGACCAAGCTATGTCTGGTCCTCAGGCTGAACAATGGAGGGCTGCTATGCAATGTGAGTATGACTCTCTGATGGAGAATGATGTATGGAAACTGGTTGACAGACCACCTGGCGAAAATGTCATAAAATCCAAATGGGTTTTTAAGACTAAATATGACACATCAGGTAGATTTGATAAATTTAAAGCTAGGCTTGTTGCCAGGGGTTTTACCCAAGTTCCAGGGGTAGATTTCAATGACACATTTTCCCCAGTAGTCAGACACTCTACAATGCGATTATTATTTTCTTTAGCTACAAAGCTCGATTTAAATATCGACCACATTGACGTAAACACAGCGTTTTTAAATGGTAAGCTTAAAGAGAAAATATTTATGGAGCCTCCTCCAGGCTTCAGTTCTGGTGATAAAGTTTGTTTATTACAAAAAGGAATTTATGGCCTTAAACAAGCTAGTAGAATTTGGAATGATAGAGTTTATGAACTATTATCTGAAAATGGTTATAAACAATCAAAATGTGAACCCTGTGTTTACACAAAGAAATCTGAAAATGACATGATAATAATAGCATTGTATGTCGATGATTTTTATTTATTTTATTCGAAAGATAGTAAAAATATTAAGGATTTACTTACCTTATTAGAAAGTAATTTCAAAATTAAGCACTTAGGCCCATTGACTAGCTGTCTTGGTATGCGTGTTACAAGAGATAGAGCAAATAGAGTTTTGAAACTAGACCAAAGTGAATATATAAAGAAGTTGCTTTTACGTTTCGGCATGCAAAACTGTAAACCTGTGTCAACACCTATGGTATTAAATTCTAAATTATATAAATGTGAAACTGAAAGTTTACAGGATGATGTATATAACTACAGAGAGCTTTTAGGAAGCTTGATGTATATAGCTGTATGTACTAGGCCGGATATAGCCCATACCTGTAGTCAATTAGGTCAATTTTCTAATTGTTTTGACAAAAATCACTGGTTAGCAGCCAAACGTGTACTACGTTACTTATCAGGAACTATAGACTATTGTTTATGTTTTCAAAACTGTAAAGACATGCATATTAATGCGTTTGCAGATGCTGACTGGGGAAATAATATTGTAGACAGGAAGTCATAAACAGGCTTTGTAATAAAATTAGGTGACCACACCATAAATTGGGAGTCTCGGAAGCAGCGTTGCGTAGCGCTCTCGAGCACTGAGGCAGAGTATGTAGCAATAAGTGACACTTGTAAAGATATTTGTTTTATGAAAAATTTCATGATTGACATTCTTGGAAATTGTAATGACATTAATGCTACACTGTATAATGACAATCAAAGCGCACACAAGCTTTTGGAATGTAAGGAGTATAGTCATAAAAGGACAAAACATATAGATATTCGTTATCACTATGTAAAAGACTTAATATCAAATAAGTTGATAACAGTTAAATATATGCCTACTGAAACTATGTGTGCAGATATATTGACAAAGCCACTTGGGGCTACTAAACATAAGAAATTTGTAACTTATATAAATGTTATGTAACGCTACATAAATTATTCTTTTTTGTTTTATGTTCAGTGACTTAAGTAATAATACTTATGATTGTATTAATAACTATGAGCCATTTATGGGGGCGTGTTAGAAAATATGGCAACACTAAATGTCTCATGTGTATGTTTCTTAAATTATTATAACCGAGCAACATCGGTATTCATCTGTCTTTTGTAATGTCACTTGCTTAAAAATCCGCTCCCCGAACCATGGCCGCTCCCTCGGTCTATTCAGAATTGTATCTAATTATTTATAACTAGTCAGTGTAGATAATGATCTATATTATGAAGAAATATATGTGAAAATTATCTGCCAACATCATGGTGTAATTATTTCAAGAATCGTTACGAAGAAGCTCCATTTTTCCACTAGCGCCTGTCACTCAATCCAACACAGATATCCGTCTAGCCTTTTCGAAAAACGAATCTGTTGTGGCCACCTTTCTCGATATCTCTTCCGCGTACGACAATGTACTTCTTCCCATTCTCAGGCAAAAATTGCAACAGCTGAGTCTCCCGGCGAAGATGATACAATGTATATGTGAACTCTTGATGTCCCGCTCACTGGTTCTGAGAGTTCAGGGAGAGGAATTTGACAAAAGACAGACATGGAAGGGACTCCCACAAGGATATGTCCTCAGTCCCATCCTTTACAATCTATATACGGCTGATATTGGAACCTGCCTAAACAACAACTGTCAGCTACTGCAATACGCCGATGACATTGTTCTGTATGTGACGGACCCTTCCATTGTTGACGCTTCGTCTTCTCTATGTCTCTCTCTGGATTCTTTGAACCAGTGGCTTTTAAGCCATGGACTAACACTTTCTGCACCAAAAAGTTCGGCAGTAATCTTCACTCGCAAAAGACTCATCCCTCATATCTCGATCGACATTTTAGGCCATAATATACCTATTGCCAGTCATGTTAAATTTTTAGGCGTCATTTTAGATTCAAAATTAACCTTTAAACAACATATAAATTTCCTTATTCAAAAATGTGAACGTACTATTTCAATTCTTAGAGTCCTTACTGGTGTTTGGTGGGGTGCCCACCCTTTTACCATGAAATTAATTTATAATGCTTTGGTACGTAGTGTCCTAGATTATGGAACATTTCTCATGACTCCTTGCAATAAAGGAGCTTTGGCTGGGCTGGACAAAGTACAGTCCAGGTGCCTCCGTATCATCTCAGGTTGTATGAAATCCTCTCCCACTAACGCGTTGCAGGTTGAATGCGCTGAACCTCCCCTAGCCCTTAGACGGCAATTTCTAGCATCCCGTTTTGTGTCTAGGCTAATATGCAGATCCTCACATCCCCTTATAGGAAGATTAAAAGAGCTAGATGCCATATGCAGAAGCTCAAGACATTGGAAGAATAAAGAAATTCCCTTAATATTAAATTCCTACCGCCTAGTCCTAAATTTATCAAGTCCGATCGTCCAATATCCCAGATTACCCCTCTTCCATTTCGCTTATGAGGTTCTAAATTATACTCCCAAAATTTTCTTCGATATTGGTATATCTAAAAACTCCCCGTCAGCGAATTTGGCCTTCAACGCGGTGGTGGAAGAGCGATGGAGTGGTTTTCAACTGTTTTATACAGATGCTTCGAAGCTAACTAAAGATAGTCACACAGGCGCCGCGGTGTACTACCGGAACTCCAAAATCATTTTACAATTTAAATGCCCTAAGGAGTCTTCGGTGTTCACCGGCGAATGTGTGGCTATATTGGAAGCTTGTCTATTCATAGAAGCACACCAAAACATTGAAAACGCCGTTATTTTTACAGACTCCTTAAGCTGCTTGCAAGCTTTAGTCCAAACCCCCTTTAAAACTAAATTACACAGCTCCCTAATTTTAAAAATTAAAAACTCCTTGTTGACATGCGCTAAAAATCAAAAGGATGTTCAGCTTGTTTGGATCCCTAGTCATAGTGGCATTAAGGGTAACGAATACGTCGACGCTGTGGCCAAGGATGCTTGCTCATCTTTAACGTCAGACCTCACACACAACACCCACCAGGGTTACGACCTATTGTCCCTCCCAAAACTAGATTTACAGCGATCCTGGCAGATGCAGTGGAATATATCCAGCAAAAAGAAAGGTGGCTTTTTCTATGCAGTACAACCAACCATACAACCTAAACCATGGTTCTTTAATTGTAAAAAGGTTTCCAAAACCATTATATCAGTCATCTGCAGAATCCGTTTAGGGTTCTGTTGCACTCCCGTATTTCTACACAAAATCCACGTCCGAGACTCCTCGCTGTGCGAATGCGGGATGGAGGAAGGCACCCTGGACCACATTTTTTTTGAATGCCCTAATAACGTCCCTCCTCTAGATTTATATAGTCGCCTCCCTAAAATTAAGATCCCTCTCCCAATTAATTTCTCTTCCCTTCTAACACATTCCTCTCCCGAACTACTTGTGACGCTGATGATTTTCATCCGTCACAATAATATAAAACTATAATCCCCTCCCTGCCCCTGAAATATTCTGTCTGTATAGATGTGGTGTATATTTCTATGTTCTAACCATTATTATATTTAAGTAATCTATTTGTTTGTTTGTTTCAGTCCCCTACTAACCCCAGCTGGTCTACATTAAGTTCAACTGTATCATCGAACGGAGCCTTAAATCGTTCTATTTTGGTTAAATCTTATATCTTTTATATACACACTTCTTGCTTGTCCAATTCATCTTCGTTAATGGCAGAATAGTCGACATCGGCTTTGCTTGCCATAATAAGAAATACAGGGCCTGATTTACCCTTAGGCTAATTAGGCTGCAGCCTAGGGCGCGAGGATCGGGGGGGCGCTGAAATCTTGTCTATGATGATGCCTCTCTTCTTTTTTTTAATATTTAATTTTTATTTTTTCTCTAGAGTAAATATTTTAAAAAAATACTCTAGTCAAAGCAACTTCACGCACTAGATGACCACGCTCATGGTCAATGGCATTGGCAACTAAGTTATTTATGGAAACTAAGCCAATATAAGTCATGCGGTCAAACACGACATAGATTTGGTTTTCTACTTGGTAGCCTGCAGTCACTTGTCATGATTTTGGTCTTATAATGCGTGAGGTAGATGCCTTTATGTACGGTCAGCTTAAAAAATGGTTTGCCACCCTAAGGTTGAATGTCATCGGGCACGCCGCAATCGCGGCGGTAAGACCCCTCTTTGAGAATGAGGAGTGGCTGGAAAGGCGTCACGCCGTCCTGACCTACCTACCACTTTTTTTTTTTCGCGGTAAAATCATCAAATGAATCCTCCCACCCCGGGCAGCGCGGGAAGGACTGTCAGACTTGTACTGACTAAAATCCACGGTTTCCTTCGCTAGCCCTTTGTGTACCGGAGTCGCGGTATACGTATGTCCCGCAACCCTGGCAGAGCTGTGACTGTGACCCTCTATAGGGGGGGCCCCGTCATTATGCTCCTTGAGGCGCGCGTGAACACAACGCGCCGTCTGTCGACCCGGGTATGGTCCATGGTCAGGCAGCAAGTTGCCCTTTACTCGCCGTCCGCATGCCCGCGCCTACGGTGGCCGGAGATCGTCCCGTGACATCCGTCGCTGTGGGCGTCTACCACTGCGTCTAGGGCGGAGGGAGGACGGTATCCTCTGTCTCTCGCGGCTCGCCTCCTCCTTCGCGAGCATGACTGCTTCGCAGAAGGAGGCGACCGCTTCCCACTCCGTCTCGCCCCCAGCATGGCCGCGACAAATGCCGGGCGCGAGAGGTCTCCGCCTATCGCCTGCGTGAGGACACGGCGGTGCTCCGCCCAAGCAGGGCAGTCCTGCACCGTATGCTCCACCGTGTCCTCCGGGTGGTCTGACCTACCACATGACGCAGGTACTCACCGGACACGGAAGTTTCAGGAGGTACTGTGTCTGATAAGGAGGGAGGAAACGCCTGGTTGTCACTGCTGCGAGGATCGCCCTGAGGACATAGACCTGAGGGCATGGGGGCGGCGAGTAAAGGGCAACTCGCTGTTCGACCATGGACCATGCCCGGGTCGACGGCGCGTTGTGTTCCACGCGCGCCTCAAAAAATGTCAGCATTGTGACGAACCGCCCTCTAGAGGGCTAGAAAGCCTGCCGGGGTCGTGGGACTTATCTCATTACCGTGACCCGGAACGTAAAGGGCTATTGAAGGACACCGTGGATTTTATTCAGTACGAGTCTGACAGTCCCTCCCGCCCTGCCTTGGCTGGGAGGACTCGTTTGATGATCTTACCACTATGGAAAAAAAAAAGTTGAATGTCATGCAGATTAAAAAAAAATGTTAATTTCGGTTGCAGATCGATCTTAAAGATTTTATAGGTAGTATCTGATAGTGAACCATGACCATCTCAAAATTTTCACACTACTATTTACTCAGTTACGAGTACTACATTTTTAGGCCGTCCTCCGTAACATGCCAGGCGGGGGGCGCGTCTTTCTAATTAGCCTAGGGCGGTCAGAACCCTTAATCAGTCGCTGAAGAAATAGAATAGAATAGAACAATTCCAATCATTATTAATTCTAAATTATGTGCATGTATTCATTTCATTGGACGTGACTGTACTTCTAAAATATGATATAGTTAAACTCGACATAAAGGTAATAGAAGCGTGGTAAATAAACTCGGCATAAAGGGAATAGAAACGGGACAGAAAACTAAACTCGACATAGGGGTAATAGAAGCGAGATAAGGTTTTCGGCTCGACGTAACGGGACTCGACATAAAGGGAATGAACCGATGCGGCATGTGTGACCAGTGTGACAGCTGGTATGGTTCCGGTAGCGATTCTAGCTGACGAAAGGAAGAACCTGTGCAGAAACAAAAGAAGTGACCCAGAACTATCTCAGACTCAACTTCGAACCCAAGAAAGACACAAGAGCCTGCAACAGTGGCAATCTTGCTGGGACACATCAACCAAGGGAAGATGGACTCATAGACTGATTCATGACATAAAATCATGGGTGAGCCGCGGCCACGGAGAAGTCAATTACTACCTCAGTCAGATGATCTCCGGCCAGCCACGGTTGCTATCGGAGTTATCTCCATAAATACAAATACGAGGACTCCCCTGACTGCCCAGACTGCCTCGGAATCGCTGAAGATGCAGAACATGTATTTTTTATCTGCCCCCGATATATGGAAGCCAGAAAGTCCTGGAAAGAACAGGTTGGGTGTGAAGTCTATCCCGAAAACTTGATAACAGTAATGTTA
Source organism: Agrotis clavis (assembly GCA_954870645.1). Taxonomy (NCBI): domain Eukaryota; kingdom Metazoa; phylum Arthropoda; class Insecta; order Lepidoptera; family Noctuidae; genus Agrotis; species Agrotis clavis. The sequence goes on along the minus strand of OX940927.1, from coordinate 26,884,754 downwards.
TCCTCGTCATCGGCCTGGGAAGCAACCTAGTGCGTACGCCACCACCGTGCTGAAGGATCTGCGTAAAAAAGAGCAAGAGCGAAATAAAATGGACTAAGTACATAAAGTAGACGGAAATGCTGCGGCTAAAACTCCCCCCGCGAAGTAATGCCTAGCGGCCATCCCGCGGGGACCAAGGAGTCAGAAGAAAGAGGATTGTTTTTAGTCGGTATGGGTCTTCCCGATCGAGTCCGACATACGGGGCATTAACAACTGACCCTACGATACGTAAACGTATTTTTAAACCTCTAAGGAAAAAAAAAAACATACATACATACATACCGGTCAAAATCATAACCCTCCTTTTGGCTTTGCCATAGTCGGGTAATAAGATAAAACTGCACAAGTATCGGGCCGCGTGAGGGAGAGGATAGCATCCTCCTTCCACCCCTGACCCCAGCCGCAGTGGTGGCGTGGTAGTGACGCGGCGTCGGACGTCGTCAGACGATCTCCGGCCACCGTAGGCGCGGACATGCGGGCGGCGAGCCGGCGAGTAATAGGCGACTGGTTGTCCGACCATGGACAACAACGAGTCGCCTATTACTCGCATGGAGGTACTCCCAGCTTATGTTGTTTCATAATTATACCTACAGTGAAATTAGTGATAGCTTTGATTTCCACATCAGGTGTTCCAGATGTTCAATTTTTATATGTCCACAAAGAGTGCTAATCAGGCTGAACAACTTTGCTATGACGTCATTCCTGTGTATGTTACGTGTAGCTGGGCTCTTGGAGTTCCACATCAGGTGTCCAGAAAAATATTGAAAGGAATATTGAAAGGCCGATTTTGATGAAAACTAAAACTGCAGCATTGGATTTTAGGAAAATCAATAAATTCTGGCCAGGAATCGAACCGATTTTGGAAAAAAAATCACATTCTGTATTATTACAACATTCGATAGTGTTGCTAATAAGGATCAAATTCTGGGAAGGAATCGTATACGACAAACTTAAGGAAATAGCTGGGGTTTATAAAATTACTTGGATTTGACAAAAATAGAATTATTTTAAAGAGGAAACTGTTAACCCTTTAAGCGCCGACACCGCAATAATACGGACTCTGAAAACGGTGTCCTAATCGCCACACACGTTTTTACAGTTTTCAATTGAAAAGATCTCATAGTGCACTTAACACCCTCTTTAATTGTGTCAATTTTAAGATTTAGCGTATAATCTCTATTGTTATGGTCATTTTTTAATGTTTGTTCGGAAAGTGCGTTCATAATTCGAACATGTGATTTGCAGTAGTCGGTTCAGAGCTAGAGTTCTATTGTAACCATCCATTACCTTCACTGATCGCTGTTGCGTAAAATAGGAGCGAGGGGAAAAAAAAATAGAATATTTTATTGAATTTTCTGTTTCTATAAATATATTGCATCGTTATTAAAAAGTGTATTCAAATAATGTAATATAAATACATCAATGCCGGATTAAGCATATGCGGGGCCCGTAGCAAGTTCCATTAAGGGGGGGCCCTTTTTTCTTGTTTTTTACGTCAAGTTTATAAATGACAAACATTTTTATGACGCCTTGTTATGCTATGTCAAGCTGTGTACTTTGTAATATAAATTTTAATGACATACACAAAAACCACCCTATTTTCATATTATACAGTAACTAAGTTGAATATCCAAGCAATTAATACCTCTAACTAATCTCTATTCCTTGGAGAGGTTTTTGAACATGGTCAACTTTCATTAGTGTAACATTTTCCCAATAAAATTGGTTAAAAATTGAGTAAATGTTATTTTTTATTGCACACAAGTGAAATAAAACAGCTAGAAATAAAAACTCTAAAAAAAAAACGGTTTTCGAGCAAAAAAAGTTACTAGTTTTCTTGGGAAAAAGATACACTAGTGTCACTAGTGTTAGTTGACCACTTACCAGAAATAAAGATTCCCAAGGAATAGAGATTATTTGGTCGTAATAACACTGTGATATTCTTATTATTTTTAAAGTTAGAGAATTTCATGAAATTGCAATTCCGTTGTTATTGGAACTGATTTGTTGCCTATCTGAACAAAAGTGGTCATACTTTAGAACTGTACAAAATAGGACCGAGGGCGTGTCTCAGAGGTATAAAAGATTGGAAATGACTTCTTCCATGTCCCTGTTTAGTTTGATCTGCACTGCCCGGAAAACCCTTTGAAAAAAAACTATATAGGGTGACCGGCAATTAGTGTACGATACTTAAACACGTGATTGTGCTCATGATAACAATGAATTTTTATTATGGGAGCAAAGCCGAAATCGTGAAAAAAATATCAGCTGTTCAGTACATTAGTTCAGTAAATTGTTTGTTATCATGAGCACAATCACGTGTTTAAGTATCGTACACTAATTACCAGTCACCCCATATAGTACGAGATCCGGTAGAAGAAACATATACCCTCATCTGTTATTTGAAAATGGCATATGATACACGCTAGATACTCTAAACGACAATATTTTGGTGATAGGTTGTCGGCCTGAATCGCGTACCGTCAATGTTAATTCATTAAAATTGTCCTCAAAAATTTTCGTTCCACTTCCCTCATCTGTTATTTAGAAAAATCAAGTATTAGCTGATAGAATATACCTCAAGACATCTAAAAAATATAGGTTGTCGGTGTCTAACCCTGTCCTTCTAATAAGTTGTCGGGTTTAAACAGGTGAGTTACCGTAGATAATATACCCTCATCTGTTATTTAATCGAATCAGATATCAAATGATAGGTTATTTTATTCTGAATCCAACAGTATTTAGTTGTCGAAGCAAAACTGTGGCTGAATTTCGGTTGTCTAAATTTGAATCGTAAAATTTGTTCCATAAGCGTTGAAGAACAAAAGACAAGATAATGATGCTGGTGTGCAGTTCTGCACCCAGACAGGTCGAAAGGTGTTTGGAAGACTAGTCTCACTTCCTACTAAGGTCGCGGCAATAGTGTGAAGTGTTGTGCGCGAAACTGTAGATATGCGACAGACAAAGATGAAATCAATTCGTTTTATATAATTTTCCGACTAAGTAAGCACGTGCCATTGACCAAACATTGGATTCAACTCAGACTAGATCTTCTATCTTCTTATAATATAAAAATGGATCGCTAAATGTGTTGCTAAGCGCAAAACTTGAAAACGGCTGGGCCGATTCGGATAATTCTTTCTTTGTTGTGTTTTTAACCATCAGGACCAGGTTATAGAGGACGAAAATCATCATATTAATTATTTTAAACGCATTAACGCATGCGACGCGCATCGTAAAGATGATTTTTTGAGGAAAGAAAAATTTTTGATTGCAAGTGGGATTCGAACCCGCGTCTTCTGGATAGGTACTCCAGACGCCTTAACCAACTAGGCCATTGCAACCCACACCTGCAAGCTGAAATTCTCTATTCCTCGTTTGAACGCTTTCCGGTATCCGGGCTTGAAATTATTAATGGGCTTTCCGGGTTCGAATCCCACTTGCAATCAAAAATTTTTCTTTCCTCAGAAAATCATCATGTCCACCCGTGCGAAGCCGGGACGGGCCGCTAGTTAGTAATAATGATACATGTTCATTTATTATCGGCAAGTAATTTAACTACATTTAATTAAGAAACCGGGTGGTTTCCTTATTACTTCTGGCTGGTTTAAAAAATAAATAACCACGTAGAGGATAGCGGGGTCTGAAAGACCCCGCCATTCTCTTCTAATCTAAATTGTCCGAGTCGAGGTACCAGCAAGTCCCGAGGCTGCACCTAGTTCTAACAGATAAAATAATATGACTTTAAAAATAGGGTTATTTTCAGAAAATATAGGAAAACAAATAAAAGTAAAATAGATGTTTTTTGCTACTGACATTATGAAGTTGAATGCTTCGGAATAGGAACATTACAGAGTAGTTAGGAAATGTGATTGTTAGGATGAAAAATGTTAGGAAGAACATTTTCGGGTTTCCAATTATCAGAGTTTAAATTTTAGGTGAACTTTGGCGCGTCCCTTCCAAAAACTTTTCGACCTGTCTGTACAGTTTCGCGCACAACACTTCACACTATTGCCGCGACCTTAGTAGGAAGTGAAACTAGTCTTCCAAACACTTTTCGACCTGTCTGGGTGCAGAACTGCACACCTGCATCATTATCTTGTCTTTTGTTCTTCAACGCTAAGGGAACAAATTTTACGATTAAAATTTAGACAACCGAAATTCAGCCACAGTTTTGATTCGACAACTAAATACTGTTGGATTCAGAATAAAATAACCTATCATTTGATATCTGATTCGATTAAATAACAGATGAGGGTATATTATCTACGGTAACTCACCTGTTTAAACCCGACAACTAATTAGAAGGACAGGGTTAGACACCGACAACCTATATTTTTTAGATTCCTTGAGGTATATTCTATCAGCTAATGCTCGATTTTTCTAAATAACAGATGAGGGAAGTGGAACAAAAATTTTTGAGGACAATTTTTATGAATTAACATTGACGGTACGCGATTCAGGCCGACAACCTATCACCAAAATATTGTCGTTTAGAGTATCTAGCGTGTATCATATGCCATTTTCAAATAACAGATGAGGGTATATATTTCTTCAATGTATCCTAGACTAATATAGTTACTACAAATTATACTTCTAGGAATTTTTTGTTTTGTTAATGTGTAATCGGGCCGATTCAAATTCTTCAAATTGATACGAACGATTATAATAATTTACAAGTTCTGCGTTTAACGTATAAAATTCAGTATTTTATTCTTGTCAACGACGTACCGTTTACCGATTTTCTGACGTGGATTATCTTAGTCGGAATAGTATAACGTTTCACGTTTTGCTGACAGGGCGGAGGTGGGCACTAGATGCGCTAGTCCCCGTTTGCGCGGGGCCCGCAGCAATTGTTAGTCCTGCTACTGTGTTAATCCGGCACTGCAATAAATCGGTGCATTTTGAATGCATTACACTCGAATGTATACAACTCGGGCCCCTTTTACTCATAACGCGAAGCCATACAGAACTGCATCATTTGCCGATCAGCCATCGCACAAACGTGCAGCCGAACAGTGTATGGACAATATTGTAAGTGTTTGCTAATGAGACGCACGAGCGGACGATATCAAATTGTGTGTACGTCCTCATGACTTGCGATATCACGTATAGCACGCTCTCTGGCACGTCCGTTCTGTTCGTAATTCTGCGGTATCGGGAACATCGGTCAGCTTTCAGTTGCTCAATTAACACTCTTTAATTTATGAACGGGGCCATTGAAATTAACATTATGAAGTATACTCGAGCAGTTTCCTATGGGTGCGTTCTCGCCTTGTATAGATTGGAAATACGCGCGCGCGACCGATTGGGCGCAAAGTCGGATTGCACCGCGTCGCTTATTAGGACGTGCGTGTGATAAGAGTCAGTAATCGGCTCGATATCGTCCGCGTTCTGTCGCCTTTTGAGTAAGGAGCCATGATCTGTTCTCTATCGGAATGTTTTTTACTTAGTATAAGTACAAACAATCTTGGTACCTTTTAAAAATATCACATTACGGCGGATGGCATCGTGCAAGCGAATAGCAAACATCGTCCTCGTCATATCGCATCAGAAACAGGCAGCAACAAAACTTTTTGACGTTTCAGTTTTTATTGTAAGAATTACTGGAAAGCAGTGCATTGTTATTGGCCGCTATTACCGAGTACGTGAGCACATCGCACCTCCCTGTGACCTGGGCGGCGCTGCCATGTTGTACAGCTGTCTGCTTCAGACGAACATTACTACAAACGAGATCGATGCTTCGAAATTCACCGTTATTTGAGCAATGTGCAGTAAAAATATATTTAAGTTTATGTAAAAATTAAGTACAATTTTGAGATTCATTAGATAATCCATACTTACTTGATAGTTATTTGTGTAAATATAAATCTATTATTTAAAATCATTTAACATATTTATCGAATCACTAATACATACATAGTGTACGCAGCGCGAGGCTCGAGATGCGAGGTCCCGGTTTTGAGGGCGAGGCCCGAGCGACCCGAGCTCGCTCGTTGCGTTCACTTTGTCTGACAAGTTATATTACCGATATAAAAAAATAACAAATTATTTATTAAATCTTAGTCTAGGTATCATACAATTAACGATTGGTCCATTTTACTAATGTACATTTTTATAAAAATATTTTAGTACAAAACTTAATACTACTGTATACAAGCGATCTCATCGGGAAAAGTAAACATAAATTAAGTACATAAGGCGGTGGGCACGTCTCTAGGCCCGGTGCGCCGCGCCGCGTCTCGTCGCGCCGCGTCACGTCGCGCCGCGTCACGTCGCGCCGCGTCACACCTTGCATCACGCGCCCGCCGGCCATCACATGCCCGACTCGGCGATGCCCTCGTCGTCTGCAACAGAGAGGCCGTGAGTGTGGTGCGTGCAGCAGCTGCTCAGTTAGTGCACTGCATGCGACATGCGACACGCGACACGCCACACACACTCACGCGCTGACGCTGCCGCCGCGCCCCCCTCCTGCGCTACTGCACTACCCTCCCCTACCCTCCACCTAGCGTTCACACTCACATGTTAACCTGCTCTACCGACTCATCATTACAGGCTCGATCATAGACAAGAACAGGACTAAATTGAAAAATATATATAATATACATTTCTGAAACAGTAGATAGTACAAAATCGTAATGGTTCGTCTAAAGTAGAGGAGTAGAGTTCCGTACCTTCGAAGGCCGCATTGAGGTGGTGGTTGTGGTTGTTGTGCGGCGGCGCGGCCAGGTCCTGTCCCTCCAGCACGGCCACCAGACACTGGTGGATGCAGATGTACTGCTGCTCCGTCTGCACCATCCACACGCGCTCGCGCCGCATGGCGTGCACCATGCCGAAGATGTCGATGAACTCCGCGTGGTTCGTCAGCTGTAACAACCCGTCAGTGTACTGTAGCACAGGTTATACTCTCAGCTGATACGACTGTGTAACAGTGTAATCAAACATTTATACAGGGTGTATTTTTCAACTGGGCGTGTATGGCTATATCCGAAACGTTGAGGAATATCGAGACACACCGAAAGAGGAGTCTCGAGGCCGATTTTGACGAAGACTAAAAATGCATCATTGGATTTTAGAAAAATCATAAAACTTGGTCAGGAATCTAAACAGCTGATTTTAGAATAAAAATCACAACCTGCATTATTACACCGTGTTGCTAATAAGGGTGAAATTCGGGGAAGTAATATGATAGCCGGCAATTTAACAATTTAACCGGCACTTTGCTGCAGCGTGATGAAGGTGCCGGAGCGGCCCACGCCGGCGCTGCAGTGCACGACACACTCGCGTGTTACTGACCTGCTGCAGCGCGGTGTCCAGCGTGATGAAGGTGCCGGAGCGGCCCACGCCGGCGCTGCAGTGCACGACACACTCGCGTGTTACTGACCTGCTGCAGCGCGGTGTCCAGCGTGATGAAGGTGCCGGAGCGGCCCACGCCGGCGCTGCAGTGCACGACACACTCGCGTGTTACTGACCTGCTGCAGCGCGGTGTCCAGCGTGATGAAGGTGCCGGAGCGGCCCACGCCGGCGCTGCAGTGCACGACACACTCGCGTGTTACTGACCTGCTGCAGCGCGGTGTCCAGCGTGATGAAGGTGCCGGAGCGGCCCACGCCGGCGCTGCAGTGCACGACACACTCGCGTGTTACTGACCTGCTGCAGCGCGGTGTCCAGCGTGATGAAGGTGCCGGAGCGGCCCACGCCGGCGCTGCAGTGCACGACACACTCGCGTGTTACTGACCTGCTGCAGCGCGGTGTCCAGCGTGATGAAGGTGCCGGAGCGGCCCACGCCGGCGCTGCAGTGCACGACACACTCGCGTGTTACTGACCTGCTGCAGCGCGGTGTCCAGCGTGATGAAGGTGCCGGAGCGGCCCACGCCGGCGCTGCAGTGCACGACACACTCGCGTGTTACTGACCTGCTGCAGCGCGGTGTCCAGCGTGATGAAGGTGCCGGAGCGGCCCACGCCGGCGCTGCAGTGCACCACGACGGGCCGCGAGTCGGGCGGGCAGCGCTCGCGGAAGGCGCGCACGAACCGCGCCAGCGTGGTGGGCGGGTCGGGCACTCCGAAGTCCGGCCACGTGGTGAAGTGGAAGTGCTTGAGCACGCGCTGCTCGGCGCCGCGGCACAGCATGAGCTCCGTCACGGTCCAGTCGGGGTAGCGCGACTCGTTGAGCGCCGTGACGGCGATGTCGCCGTAGTACACGGGCCGCGTGTCGTAGGGCCAGTAGCGGTCGCACTTCTCGCGGCCCTTCTCCACGCAGCGCGTCAGCATGACGATGGCGCGGCTGCCGGACTCCCAGCACATGCGCCAGAAGTCGTCGCGCGTGCAGTGCAGCGGGCCCTGCGTGACGATGAACTCGCGCGGCGAGTTGTAGCCCGGCACGTAGTTGGCGTTGATGTAGTCGGAGCCCTCCTCGTCGTCCACGGGCTGCAGCTTGTAGCGCGAGTGGTCGTACGGCAGGATGTTGGTGAAGCGGTTCTTGGGCCGGTTCACGGGCAGGTCGGCGGCCGAGCAGGCCTGCTCGCGCCCGACGTGCTTCAGCTCCTCGAACTCCTCGCTGAACCTGCGCACGTCCACCCGCCCGTTAGCACTCGACAACTCTGTCACTCGAAATAAGTAGCCCAAAAGGTAGGGTAAGGGTAAATTATAGATACAATTTGTAATCAGTTATCGCTACGTATAATGGATGTGTAGTCGTGTGGCACCTGAAGTCGGAGTCGGCGGACATGAGCCGGTAGTGGTCGATGAAGTCGGCGACGCGCACGGGCCGCTCGGTGCTGCGCGGCGGCGGCGCGGGCGCGGCGGGCGCGGCGCGGGCCCGGCGCCGCCGCAGCCCCGCCAGCGCCGCGCCCGCGCCCGCCAGCAGCGCCAGCGCGCAGCACGAGCCGGCGATCCACGCCGTGTTGTCCACCTCTGGGGAGGCCGACGGGTTACAAATTATTAACGTTCCTAAAGGCGGGCGCGGCCTCGGTTACCGATTTATTTACGGTCATAAGTAGTGATGGGAAATTCCCGAGAACATCCTCTTAGCGAAAACTTTGCGGATTTGTTCTGAGGAAAATGTTCTCTGACCGAAAAATTTAAGAAGACAAAAACCAGAATTTAGTTCTTTACACACCTATGTTATTTTAAAGGTCAATGCACATTCCAGCACCGCAACTGCACAGCTGCAGCACGGCGTCACCTTGAATTTAGGCTACGACTAGCCGTTAGCGTGCTAACCCTGCGTCGTCCGCGCGCTGTAAGCTGACAGGCCGCGCGCCGTCTGCGAGGTGCTAGCTAGCTGTCACCGTGAACATAATGTCATCAGGCATTTGTTTCGCTAGCAACTCGAAGTAGGCCCGCCGCGCCGTAAGCACACGGCCGCGGCCGCGTTTTATCTAAGTTTTGTAATACGAAGATTTAACCATGGTTCTGCAGATAACCATGGACTTGATAGTTCAAATTTAAACCATGTTTTTTTAGACTTTACAAAAGTCCAAAAAAACATGGTAAGACTAATTAGGATCATGAGCGAGCGCAGCAAGCTCGAAAACAATGAGGGTTTTCCCGTATGAAGAATCCACTAGATGGCAATACGTAGGCTTGTGGTCTATCTGCTCCGTTGGTTAATTTTGACATGACATTGTCAGAAATGTCAAAATTAACCAATCACGGAGCAGATAGACCACAAGCCTACGTATTGCCATCTAGTGGATTCTTCATACGGGAAAACCCTCATTGCACCAAAACCAAATAAAATGTGCTTTTTTACCATTCCACCCATTACTTTGAATGGTATTAAGATAGGGTGTCGCAGTTGACCATAAGGATGATGTGCACAGAAAGGAGCGCATGTTGGCCTGTAGATTGACCCGCTGTACGGACCAAGTCAAGATCGTGCTATTTAAAGCATATTGTCAGGGTCTGTGCACGGGTGGTCTATGGGTTAGTGATACAAAAAAAATCCTTGGACACTCTGCGCATCCAATACAATAACATTTTCAGGATTATGTTGGACTCCCTTGCTATTATAGTGGAGGGTGCGGGAGAGTTACAACGTTATAACGTACAGTTGATAGCGGAAGATGTGCATGCACTTGTGTTGAATTTAATAAAATTGACGGAATAGTGAATCCACAGCATCCTTAAAGTCGTTAGTAAGTTATTTAAACTGCTCCGTACATATTGCACGACAAGATATGTAAATATATGGAAAAGTGTTTCATGACTAATAAGTATGTTGATTAATCATAAGTAAATTTCACATGGACTAATGATAAGATAACAACCAAATCACAAAATAAAAATGTTGTCATGTTTTATAATACATCTCAATCATAATATCACTAACTTTCGCCAACGGTTCACGACTATACGCAGCCCACTTTCTTCACAGGACGCTGCTACTTCCTACAACTTGCGACACAACGTGTGGACGGTTCTGAAGATCTCGTCATAACGCAGCAAGTGCGAAGTCTCTGCTTGTCACAGACCGACTGAGCGTTATCAGCGAAGAGCGTATCGCACGACACCAATATCAGTACACAGTCAACGTATTAGCACAGATTACCAGATACTGCACTCCATGTACTTACACGCGCTAACTAGCTACCGGCCGCCGAGACACCGGTAGCCCGTAGCTCAGTCGGTTGACAACAGTCGCGGTGCGTGTTTGGACGCATTTATTTCGGTCAAACTGACGTACTGAGTTTCGAATTCTTATGATATGGCTGGTTTTGGTGTATAAGAGGCAGTTTATGAATGTAGAGCAAACAACAGAAAATATAATAATATTCCACAACTATCACACAACGCCATCTAGTCCCAAACTAAGCAGAGCTTGTGTTATGGGTACTAGACAACTGATAAACATACTTATATATTTCTAAATACATACATATTATAGATAAATTACACCCAGACACAGAACAAATGATCGTGCTCATCACACAAACATTTGTCCTGTGTGGGAATCGAACCCACGACCTCCGGCATAGCAGTCAGGGTCACTAACCACTAGACCAACAGGCCAGTCAAAAAATAAAACTTATATTTTTCAGTTACTTGCTAATACAGAAAGTGTACCCATTTAATTTGTTTTATTAACCGTATAGTTCGGTACCGCCCCCGAAATGGGCGCGACAAGTAAACCTACGCTGGCTCAATAGTGGGTCCAAAAGGGGCAGACGTTGTAGTCATACGACATCCTCATTATAAATTAAAAAAATATAATATTCTCTGCGTAAAATCCTATGAGTGCGCATTAATTAAGAATGTTCAATAAAAATCTGATTTATTCACGAAATTAAAACTTCTACATTTAGCGCTTATTTTCTTAATTTACCGTAACAATATCCAAAAGTGTAAATACGATCTTCACCATTTTGATGGCTGTGCTGGGTAGGGCTAAAAATCATAAAAAAACGTGGTTTTCGGACATCCAACGGATCATTATAGGAGGAATTAATAACTTCTCATTTAGTATTGTAACGAATTCATACATCATTCAACATAAATTAGCAGTGGTAATGAAGAATTTGATATCTGAACTCGAACTTTCGCGCCACTTTTGTTTGTTTACATTTTTATTTTTCACTTTGATCACATACGCGCGCTTATACTCAATAACAATTAAGATATATATCATGCCAAATGTTATAAATAACGTAAAAAAGTACAGATCTTGGCGTCATTCTCTAATAAAGGGCCAATAACACGTATTTTTCATTACCACTACTCAATTTGTGTTCGTAAATGACAACCATGTTTATTTTTTTTAATCGTAATGATGTGTGAAAGCGAGTATTCTAATCGATTCCATAATTGATTTTTTTGTCAACTCGAGTGAAAAAAATAAGGAAACTAGGAAATCGATTAATAATAAATTTGTTTTAAGCTTTGAATCAAATTATTATCTATTAAAATATTGTTTAAAGCTTTTATAATAATATTACGTACATTGTCATTCCCAAAAAACAATAATAGACAAAAGAACAATGTCAGTAAAACGTTTGAATGCGCGGCAGTTATTTAATTCTAAAATTTTGAATTAGGAATGCGCTTGCTGTGGTACTCGCTATTCAAAATATTATGTAATAACATTTTAATTTATTAGCTAATTTTTACTGTACATTTTATTTTGTACAATAATATAATTTTTAAGGTTGAATGAATATAGAATGCCTTGGATCTTGATAGGCTTTTTATAAATGAGTTTGTTTCTTACCAAATAAAAGTTTTTTGTTTTTTATCGTGGTAATCTATAATAATATCGTGGTAATCGTGATATAAAAATCATCAAATGAGTCCTCCCACCCCGAGCAGGGCGGGAGTCGGGAGGGACTGTCAGACTTGTACTGACTAAAATCCACGGTGTCCTTCAATAGCCCTTTATGTTCCGGGGTCACGGTAATGAAATAACTCCCGCGACCCCGGCAGGCTTTGGCCCTCTAAGTCATTATGCTGACGCTCTTTGAGGCGCGTGTGGAACACGACGCGCTGTCGACCCGGGCATGGTCCATGGTCCATGGTCCATGGTCGGCCATGGTGGCATGCCCGTGCCTACGGTGGCCGGAGGTCGTCTGCCGACTTCCGACGCCGCAGACGTCTACCACTACGGTTGGGGCGGAGGGAGGACGCTGTCCCTCTCCCTCTCGCGGCTCCAAATAAAAGATAGCCAAATTAATTATTTTATTGTACAAAATTTTTTCGTGAGATTGGTTCGGTTATGTAAGTATTACACGTCAGAAATCGAGCTTTTGAATTAAAAAAAGAAAATGCTAGGTATATTTTTACACTATTCGATGTCGCTGTTGAGGATCAAATTCGGTGAAGTAATGATAATTTGGTAAAATATGAACTAATATACAAACAATAATTTAGTCATTGTTCAGCAGATCAAAATCAAAATTCGCGCAAACTCACTTAAAGTTCGAATTTCAAAAAAATATTTAATGTATTTGCACCGCGAAGTGATAATAAAATTTTTAAATGAGAACAGTATGTTATGAACATGTAGCGAAATTTGATTTAATGGAATATGATTCCATCCCTCGTAAAAAATCGAATTATTAAAAAAAATCCTTATACCTCAAGTTTGTCGCATGTTACTACTTCACAGAATATTGATAGTTTGATTGCAGAATTTATATTTCAAAAAATTATTTTTATGATGTTATTTTAATTTTTATCAAATCGACTTCGAGACTGCCTTCAGGATTTTTCGCTATTCCTCATAGTTCAAAATTTAGCCATCCACGCCCCGTTCAGCAGATGATCTCCGGCTACCGTAGGCGCGCCATGCGGGCAGCGAGTAAAGGGCAACTCGCTGCCCGACCATGGACCATGCCCGGGTCGACGGCGCGTTGTGTCCCACGCCCCACGCGCGCCTCAAAGAGCTTGAGCATAATGACGGGGCCCCCCTCTCAGAGGGCCAAAGCCTGCCGGGGTCGCGGGATTATTTCCTTACCGTGACCCCGGAACATAAAGGGCTATTGAAGGACACCGTGGATTTTAGTCAGTACAAGTCTGACAGTCCCTCCCGCCCTGCCCGGGGTGGGAGGACTCATTTGATGATTTTACCACGTTAAAAAAAAATAAAAATAAAACCACGCCCCGTTGGAAATTCTAATTGTTTATTACTGCAAGGAATCATTAAGAAGTACTCCCATCTCTCAGCATTAGATCCGAACCCGGTGTTTGTCTTTTCACGTATTTTAGATCCGTTTTAAAAAGATAAATTTACAATGATAAAAAATTAATTAACGAATACACAAAATGGGTATAGGTAAAACCTTATGATTGAATTTAAGTTTAGAAGACACACATGTTTAGCCTCCAATGAAACACCGATATTTATTACTATATAAAAATAAAATTAAATAAATTATTGCGTAAACGACAATACTTGAAAAATTATAACATGATTCAGATTTACTTTCATAGACTTATTGCATGGACTGAGCTTTTTATAGTCAAATAAGCGGATAAATCAGTCCATGCTCTGTGTTTTACTTTTTTTCCATGTTCGATTATGTTGCGAGTATCGATTAGGCTGAATGAACGTTTTTAATCGTTTTGTGAACATTGGGTTTACGGTCAGCACTAAAAAGAGTCATGTTGCAACATAGTTTTTGCTAATTTTTATCCAGACTTTGATCGTTATTATTTGTGAAATTATGTATGAACACTAGCAAATCTAATAATGTATATAGTAAGTTATTTTATTTATTTCACTGAGTAACCATTATTATCATGTGATAAGCTTGTTTATGTACATATTTTTCTGCACATCTAAATTACCTAGTTTTTGGAACGGTGTAGCATTTTGTATGTTACACACATTTTACAACAGAATGAGGCAGTTTTATTGACCTCAACATGTTCTTAGAGATATTGCTCACAAACTTATCGCATGAAATAGCTGTAGTAACATATTTTTGATCAAAAATTGGATGCTGAAAGTTGACAAAAAATCTTGTGTAATAGCTCAAATTTCGAATCACCCGGTCGACTCAGCTGATGTGTCATGTGTCAAAATGTTGTCGTGCAGAGTGGTTAAATACCTAGGTAGTGACACAATTATGAAAAGAGGCAGTCTTGGTAATTCATTAAAAAAAAACCCACATTACGTTTGTAAGATTAGATACATTTTTATTCGCAGCGTTTTACGGTTCTAAGATGTAGGTTAATAAAGCATTTGGAGTGATGTATCTGTAATCGGAATGAATGCGGTACGTACCGGTGTACACGACGGTGTAGGCGGTGTCCGTGAACTTGTCGGGCGCGGTGAAGGCGCGCAGCTTGACGAAGTACTTGGTGCCGGGCTTCAGCGGCCCGTTGCAGTAGGAGCGGCCGCCCGCGTCGCAGCGCTCCGAGCCGATGGTGAACTCCTCCACGGGCGACGAGTGGAAGGGGTAGTAGGGCTCCGTGACCTGGTAGGGCGGCCACGCGTCCAGCGCGTGCACGTCGCGCCACGACGGCAGGCGCGCCGGCGTGTCGTTGCGCGGCTCCTCGGCCAGCACCAGCGTGTAGGCCGTCACGTTGCCGTTGGCGGGCGAGAAGTAGTCGGCGCGGAAGCGCACGGCCACCGTGGACGAGGAGCGGCGCACCTCGCGCGGCGTGGCGTGCGCGGCCGGGCGCGGCGGCGGCCCGATGTCCAGCTGCGCCGCCAGCCGCGCCGCCGCGCCCGCGCCCGCGCCCGTCTCCGCGCGCAGTGCCGCCCAGTACGCCGCGCCCGGCACCAGCCCCTCCACGCTGCCGCTGCGCGCTAAATGAGAACGTTACAGAATAGCAATACAGGCACAGATTAGTGCTGTATATACTATAGTTTTAAAATAATTCGTTTCCGAGCCTTTCAAGAAAACAAGACTAAAAACGGTTATTCCTCGGTAGTACACCGATATAATTATAATCTTTACGCGGTGCCTTAAGTAGGCGATTCAAAGAAAACGTGGTCTTGAAGAGCAGCGACGCGATTTGATGCGATGCGGTGCGACAAGAAAAAAACAAAGGAATCACTGCACGTCGGCGGGGCGGAGCTGCTGCGTCGCGCGCATTTCAAGGAAAGTATCAAAGCAGTCGATCTCGTCCGCAGCACTTCGCCTGTTACCTTCGGGCGGGAACTCGATCGTGGTGACCCGGTCGGGCTGCGCCTGCGGCGCGTACTCCAGCAGGAAGCGGCGCAGCTCGCCGTTGGCGTCCTCGGGCGGCAGCTCCCAGGCCAGGCGCAGCGCGGACGGCTGCGTGGCCGTGACGCGGAAGGCGCGCGGCGCGGGCGGCGCGGCCTGCAGCGTGCGCACGCGCAGCGAGTGCGCGCGCGACACCGTGCGCAGCGCGTGCGGCCGCCCCGCCCACACCAGCACCGTGAACTCGTACGACGTGTACGGCCGGAGCGAGCTCACCTGCCCAGTTACACAATTATTATAAGTATTTAGAGCGAAGGCCTCCCTTAACTATCTCCACTTCTCACGACTAACTCACTAACACGGAAACTCATAATAGTTTGCATCCTTCTCGTGTGCACCAGTACACAAACTTGGCCTTTGACAAATCTTCACAAGTCCACACTCACGGTTTGCCAACAACACATGGACCGCAATATTTTGGGAGTCAAACTTTCAGACAGCATAATAATAATAATAAAGTATATATTTGCGTAAAACATGGTATACAATGGTGTTAAATATAATAAGAAACACAGTACTGCGTTCCTTGACGTAAATTACCGATGTGGAAGAAAAAGCTGCCAACCTGAAATAGGACTGGACAAGCCACGTATATCGAATGCCATACAATCAGTGGGCAAAACAATATCAGATTGGATGCCGAAAGAGAGACTTTCTTTCTTTCTTCATAAAACGATTGAACCACTGTCGTAGAAAGTCGTTCATAACCCTTTTCACCCTGTGAAATATAAGTGACCACAAATCTACTACTGGTCACCTAATTAATAAACTGCAACTTCTGTCCAAAATTCAAGGGGTTTAGGTTGTTGGAGAAGACATCCCCACTTATGTGACAAACAGACAGATGGAACGGACGGACATAACGATATTATAAGGGGTTCCTTTTTTACTACGATACGATAAAAAAGCCTAAGTGATAATAGGACTGCCGCTTTTCTTTTGTTTTTTTTTTCGGGTGGCCGGTTAGCTATTTAGCCATTGGGCGTTTTTTTCCATTAGCCGGCACGGCATCGCCGGTGGCCCAGGTAAGTGCAAAAGCGAGCCATACAATTTCATACATTTTTGCTTCCACGGCACCGGCACGGCATGAACGCCGGGCCGGCGCCGGCCCAGGTAAGTGCAAAAGCGAGCCATACAATTTCATACATTTTTGCTTCCACGGCACCGGCACGGCATGAACGCCGGGCCGGCGCCGGCCCAGGTAAGTGCAAAAGCGAGCCATACAATTTCATACATTTTTGCTTCCACGGCACCGGCACGGCGCCGTGCCAGCTAATGAAAAAACGCCCATTTTCTCATTTTGCATAATTGTTTTTTTTTATAATTCGACAGAGCTGTTAATTGAAAATGTTGAAATTATTCTCCCTAGAATTGAAAGTGTTACTTTCAATACGTTCCAGGTAACTTCAGACCTGATTTCCAATGAAAAATGTATGAAATAACTTTTCTTTTTGACCGTATACGCTTATTAGATTGAATGTCGTATGTCGCGCGGCCTAGTGACGTCCGCCGGCCTGCCAGGTGTACTGACCGTGTAGGTGAGCTCCTCCGTGGTGAAGGTCTGCAGCTGGTTGGCGCCCCGGAGGTACTGCACCTGGAACTCCGTGTAGTCGCCGGCGGGACGGTCCCACGAGAGCGTGACGTCACGCGCGCCCACGTCGGTCGCGTTGAGCTGCGTGATGGGGCGCGGGTCTGCGGGACAACGGGAGCGTTACTGACGTCACGCCGGTCCCGCTCCGGTGTGGGGCAGTGAAACAAACTGATGTGTGAAGATAGTTTCACACGAGAGGGTGACATGACGTAAAAGTCAAATCCAAAAAAAGTGTTCATAAGTCTTTTAGCTGTCACTTAAAATTACACTTAAAATGATCACAAAATTTAATAAATGTAAAAAAAATATAATGTTACTTTCAAAGTACTATTCTATATATAAGCGTGCTAGTGTTGGAAATAATGCATGTCGTGTGAATATAGCGCCATCACAAGTTCATCCCTAGTGGTAAATAAGACAGAGGTATAGTTACAGAGGCGGGCCTGGCGCTGCACGGGGTGCGAGGTGACGTTGTGCGACACGGTCCACATGGTGACGTTGTACAGCCGGCCCGGCACCAGCGCGCCGAACTCCACGGTCTGGCTGAGCGCGCTCGCCTCGCGCTCCAGCTCGCGCGGCGCGGACCCGGCGCCGTCCAGCCGGAAGCGGTACGAGTCGAACAGCGACGCCTTCTCCGGCGTGCGCGTGTAGATAACTTTCTGCACACCCGAAAATACATTACGACTCCGACTGCTGTATGATAACCGCTAAAGTAAATTAGCTTGATACGATTTCACGTTGATTAGATTTTGGCCTGAAGAGAGGCCTGAGAACCTCGTTTTTATTTAGTCTTGTAAAATTCAGATCTTTGATGTATTCGTGAAAGCGTAACATCTTGCTTACTTTCGCATTAGCTTCTTCAGTGATACTTGGGACTCACCAGCGTGGTAGACAGGGTATCATTATCTTCGGTTCCGGACTCGTTCACAATCGTCATCTCGGATTGTATGAGGGGGCCTGGAACATGGGGGTCATGTGGTGTAGTTCGACACAGATTACAAGAGCTATGAGGGGCCCGACTGACCGCTGAGGTAGTGACGGACATGTCCCAACGTTGACCGTAATATATTAACGAAAGAAATTGAGCTAACAACTAAAAAAAAACTTGAAAACACTTATCGAGAATTAACTGTGTTGTTTGGATAGTTTTATTGTTGGCATAATCGCGGATTGCGAGTGCATCACCAGAATGTTTAGTTACTTGTGAAATTTTGGCAAGCCGAAGTTCTTTTCGGTAAGCCAAGGTCGCAAGTTCTTAGTACTGCAATATCTGGCACAGACAGAGCAGGAGCATTGTGAATCTTTTCGGATCGGACCTATTGACAAATTAGTATAAAAATACGGCGTGTCGGTACGTACGAGTTCTGGTCTCCATTTTGAAGATGTCGCTGGTGAGGTTGTAGGAGTGCGCGGCGATCTCGAGCGTGTAGCCCTGGCCGGGCTCCAGCCCCGTGAGGCGCGCGGGCGGCGCCGTGAGGTTGAGCTGGCCGGCGCGCGCCGCGTCCGGGCCCGCGTTCGGCTCCGCGTCCGGCCCCGCGTCCGGCCCCGCGTCCGGCCCGGCCGCCGCCCAGCGCAGCGAGTACCGCTCCACGCGGCCCTGCGGGCGCGGCCACTCCAGCGTCAGGTTGCGCGTGTCCACCAGCTGCTCCACGTTGCTCACCGGGTTGGGGCCTGTCGCACGAACGTACCGGCTCGTCGATATAGGTACACATAGGCATGTTCAACTTTGATATAAAATGTTAAACCAAAATATTCATAATTGAATACGAAGACAAATATGCATCCGAACAACGAGTCTGTAGTTAGTACGTACGGACGGTGTGCTCGGCGCGCAGGGGCTTGCCGCTCTCCACGGCCTCGCCGTCCGCGTCCTCGCTGAGCGTGTCCAGCTCGATGATGTAGTGCTCGCCGTGCGTCATGTTGCTGATCTGAGGGATCGAGCGGCATAACTTATTACCGTGGACTACAATGTAGTTGTATGACATAAATTGTATTAATAGTTTTAGACAATTGTTAGTCAGCGGCCGTAAATAGTGGTGTCGAGCGGCCGGTAGCGCAGCACGAAGCTGTAAGTAAAGTGTTGGTACCTCGGCCTCGCTGGCGGAGCGCGTGCGCGGCGCGAGCTGCAGCCAGCGCGTGGTGTCGAGCGGCCGGTAGCGCAGCACGAAGCTGTAAGTAAAGTGTTGGTACCTCGGCCTCGCTGGCGGAGCGCGTGCGCGGCGCGAGCTGCAGCCAGCGCGTGGTGTCGAGCGGCCGGTAGCGCAGCACGAAGCTGTAAGTAAAGTGTTGGTACCTCGGCCTCGCTGGCGGAGCGCGTGCGCGGCGCGAGCTGCAGCCAGCGCGTGGTGTCGAGCGGCCGGTAGCGCAGCACGAAGCTGTAAGTAAAGTGTTGGTACCTCGGCCTCGCTGGCGGAGCGCGTGCGCGGCGCGAGCTGCAGCCAGCGCGTGGTGTCGAGCGGCCGGTAGCGCAGCACGAAGCTGTAAGTAAAGTGTTGGTACCTCGGCCTCGCTGGCGGAGCGCGTGCGCGGCGCGAGCTGCAGCCAGCGCGTGGTGTCGAGCGGCCGGTAGCGCAGCACGAAGCTGTAAGTAAAGTGTTGGTACCTCGGCCTCGCTGGCGGAGCGCGTGCGCGGCGCGAGCTGCAGCCAGCGCGTGGTGTCGAGCGGCCGGTAGCGCAGCACGAAGCTGTAAGTAAAGTGTTGGTACCTCGGCCTCGCTGGCGGAGCGCGTGCGCGGCGCGAGCTGCAGCCAGCGCGTGGTGTCGAGCGGCCGGTAGCGCAGCACGAAGCTGTAAGTAAAGTGTTGGTACCTCGGCCTCGCTGGCGGAGCGCGTGCGCGGCGCGAGCTGCAGCCAGCGCGTGGTGTCGAGCGGCCGGTAGCGCAGCACGAAGCTGTAAGTAAAGTGTTGGTACCTCGGCCTCGCTGGCGGAGCGCGTGCGCGGCGCGAGCTGCAGCCAGCGCGTGGTGTCGAGCGGCCGGTAGCGCAGCACGAAGCTGTAAGTAAAGTGTTGGTACCTCGGCCTCGCTGGCGGAGCGCGTGCGCGGCGCGAGCTGCAGCCAGCGCGTGGTGTCGAGCGGCCGGTAGCGCAGCACGAAGCTGTAAGTAAAGTGTTGGTACCTCGGCCTCGCTGGCGGAGCGCGTGCGCGGCGCGAGCTGCAGCCAGCGCGTGGTGTCGAGCGGCCGGTAGCGCAGCACGAAGCTGTAAGTAAAGTGTTGGTACCTCGGCCTCGCTGGCGGAGCGCGTGCGCGGCGCGAGCTGCAGCCAGCGCGTGGTGTCGAGCGGCCGGTAGCGCAGCACGAAGCTGTAAGTAAAGTGTTGGTACCTCGGCCTCGCTGGCGGAGCGCGTGCGCGGCGCGAGCTGCAGCCAGCGCGTGGTGTCGAGCGGCCGGTAGCGCAGCACGAAGCTGTAAGTAAAGTGTTGGTACCTCGGCCTCGCTGGCGGAGCGCGTGCGCGGCGCGAGCTGCAGCCAGCGCGTGGTGTCGAGCGGCCGGTAGCGCAGCACGAAGCTGTAAGTAAAGTGTTGGTACCTCGGCCTCGCTGGCGGAGCGCGTGCGCGGCGCGAGCTGCAGCCAGCGCGTGGTGTCGAGCGGCCGGTAGCGCAGCACGAAGCTGTAAGTAAAGTGTTGGTACCTCGGCCTCGCTGGCGGAGCGCGTGCGCGGCGCGAGCTGCAGCCAGCGCGTGGTGTCGAGCGGCCGGTAGCGCAGCACGAAGCTGTAAGTAAAGTGTTGGTACCTCGGCCTCGCTGGCGGAGCGCGTGCGCGGCGCGAGCTGCAGCCAGCGCGTGGTGTCGAGCGGCCGGTAGCGCAGCACGAAGCTGTAAGTAAAGTGTTGGTACCTCGGCCTCGCTGGCGGAGCGCGTGCGCGGCGCGAGCTGCAGCCAGCGCGTGGTGTCGAGCGGCCGGTAGCGCAGCACGAAGCTGTAAGTAAAGTGTTGGTACCTCGGCCTCGCTGGCGGAGCGCGTGCGCGGCGCGAGCTGCAGCCAGCGCGTGGTGTCGAGCGGCCGGTAGCGCAGCACGAAGCTGTAAGTAAAGTGTTGGTACCTCGGCCTCGCTGGCGGAGCGCGTGCGCGGCGCGAGCTGCAGCCAGCGCGTGGTGTCGAGCGGCCGGTAGCGCAGCACGAAGCTGTAAGTAAAGTGTTGGTACCTCGGCCTCGCTGGCGGAGCGCGTGCGCGGCGCGAGCTGCAGCCAGCGCGTGGTGTCGAGCGGCCGGTAGCGCAGCACGAAGCTGTAAGTAAAGTGTTGGTACCTCGGCCTCGCTGGCGGAGCGCGTGCGCGGCGCGAGCTGCAGCCAGCGCGTGGTGTCGAGCGGCCGGTAGCGCAGCACGAAGCTGTAAGTAAAGTGTTGGTACCTCGGCCTCGCTGGCGGAGCGCGTGCGCGGCGCGAGCTGCAGCCAGCGCGTGGTGTCGAGCGGCCGGTAGCGCAGCACGAAGCTGTAAGTAAAGTGTTGGTACCTCGGCCTCGCTGGCGGAGCGCGTGCGCGGCGCGAGCTGCAGCCAGCGCGTGGTGTCGAGCGGCCGGTAGCGCAGCACGAAGCTGTAAGTAAAGTGTTGGTACCTCGGCCTCGCTGGCGGAGCGCGTGCGCGGCGCGAGCTGCAGCCAGCGCGTGGTGTCGAGCGGCCGGTAGCGCAGCACGAAGCTGTAAGTAAAGTGTTGGTACCTCGGCCTCGCTGGCGGAGCGCGTGCGCGGCGCGAGCTGCAGCCAGCGCGTGGTGTCGAGCGGCCGGTAGCGCAGCACGAAGCTGTAAGTAAAGTGTTGGTACCTCGGCCTCGCTGGCGGAGCGCGTGCGCGGCGCGAGCTGCAGCCAGCGCGTGGTGTCGAGCGGCCGGTAGCGCAGCACGAAGCTGTAAGTAAAGTGTTGGTACCTCGGCCTCGCTGGCGGAGCGCGTGCGCGGCGCGAGCTGCAGCCAGCGCGTGGTGTCGAGCGGCCGGTAGCGCAGCACGAAGCTGTAAGTAAAGTGTTGGTACCTCGGCCTCGCTGGCGGAGCGCGTGCGCGGCGCGAGCTGCAGCCAGCGCGTGGTGTCGAGCGGCCGGTAGCGCAGCACGAAGCTGTAAGTAAAGTGTTGGTACCTCGGCCTCGCTGGCGGAGCGCGTGCGCGGCGCGAGCTGCAGCCAGCGCGTGGTGTCGAGCGGCCGGTAGCGCAGCACGAAGCTGTAAGTAAAGTGTTGGTACCTCGGCCTCGCTGGCGGAGCGCGTGCGCGGCGCGAGCTGCAGCCAGCGCGTGGTGTCGAGCGGCCGGTAGCGCAGCACGAAGCTGTAAGTAAAGTGTTGGTACCTCGGCCTCGCTGGCGGAGCGCGTGCGCGGCGCGAGCTGCAGCCAGCGCGTGGTGTCGAGCGGCCGGTAGCGCAGCACGAAGCTGTAAGTAAAGTGTTGGTACCTCGGCCTCGCTGGCGGAGCGCGTGCGCGGCGCGAGCTGCAGCCAGCGCGTGGTGTCGAGCGGCCGGTAGCGCAGCACGAAGCTGTAAGTAAAGTGTTGGTACCTCGGCCTCGCTGGCGGAGCGCGTGCGCGGCGCGAGCTGCAGCCAGCGCGTGGTGTCGAGCGGCCGGTAGCGCAGCACGAAGCTGTAAGTAAAGTGTTGGTACCTCGGCCTCGCTGGCGGAGCGCGTGCGCGGCGCGAGCTGCAGCCAGCGCGTGGTGTCGAGCGGCCGGTAGCGCAGCACGAAGCTGTAAGTAAAGTGTTGGTACCTCGGCCTCGCTGGCGGAGCGCGTGCGCGGCGCGAGCTGCAGCCAGCGCGTGGTGTCGAGCGGCCGGTAGCGCAGCACGAAGCTGTAAGTAAAGTGTTGGTACCTCGGCCTCGCTGGCGGAGCGCGTGCGCGGCGCGAGCTGCAGCCAGCGCGTGGTGTCGAGCGGCCGGTAGCGCAGCACGAAGCTGTAAGTAAAGTGTTGGTACCTCGGCCTCGCTGGCGGAGCGCGTGCGCGGCGCGAGCTGCAGCCAGCGCGTGGTGTCGAGCGGCCGGTAGCGCAGCACGAAGCTGTAAGTAAAGTGTTGGTACCTCGGCCTCGCTGGCGGAGCGCGTGCGCGGCGCGAGCTGCAGCCAGCGCGTGGTGTCGAGCGGCCGGTAGCGCAGCACGAAGCTGTAAGTAAAGTGTTGGTACCTCGGCCTCGCTGGCGGAGCGCGTGCGCGGCGCGAGCTGCAGCCAGCGCGTGGTGTCGAGCGGCCGGTAGCGCAGCACGAAGCTGTAAGTAAAGTGTTGGTACCTCGGCCTCGCTGGCGGAGCGCGTGCGCGGCGCGAGCTGCAGCCAGCGCGTGGTGTCGAGCGGCCGGTAGCGCAGCACGAAGCTGTAAGTAAAGTGTTGGTACCTCGGCCTCGCTGGCGGAGCGCGTGCGCGGCGCGAGCTGCAGCCAGCGCGTGGTGTCGAGCGGCCGGTAGCGCAGCACGAAGCTGTAAGTAAAGTGTTGGTACCTCGGCCTCGCTGGCGGAGCGCGTGCGCGGCGCGAGCTGCAGCCAGCGCGTGGTGTCGAGCGGCCGGTAGCGCAGCACGAAGCTGTAAGTAAAGTGTTGGTACCTCGGCCTCGCTGGCGGAGCGCGTGCGCGGCGCGAGCTGCAGCCAGCGCGTGGTGTCGAGCGGCCGGTAGCGCAGCACGAAGCTGTAAGTAAAGTGTTGGTACCTCGGCCTCGCTGGCGGAGCGCGTGCGCGGCGCGAGCTGCAGCCAGCGCGTGGTGTCGAGCGGCCGGTAGCGCAGCACGAAGCTGTAAGTAAAGTGTTGGTACCTCGGCCTCGCTGGCGGAGCGCGTGCGCGGCGCGAGCTGCAGCCAGCGCGTGGTGTCGAGCGGCCGGTAGCGCAGCACGAAGCCGCCCAGTGCGGAGGCGGCGGGCGGGCCGGTCCAGCGCGCGGTGACGCTGTTGGAGGTGGCGCGCGACACGTTGAAGGCCAGCGGCGGCAGCGGACCTGCACACGGAACACTTTGTTACAACATGAGATTGGGAGCTGTGGGTCCGCAGTCACCGTGTCGACACAATCGGTCACAGTGGCGAGCGAGCTGCTGTAGCGGTTTTAGGCTGCTTTTCCACCAGAGATGCGCTATGTAGCTGTGCTGCGAGGATGTAAAAGCTGAGTTACGAAACTGTGTGACCGTACCGCACAGCTACATAGCGTAGCATCGATTTCCACCGATGCTACGCTATGTAGCTGTGCGGTAAGATGTGCTATGGAGATGGGTAGCTGCGCTACGAAGATGCGCTGTCTCAGGGTAGCTGCGCTACAAAGATGCGCCGCCACAAGGTAGCTGTGCTATGAAGATGCGTAGCTGCGCTACGAAGATGTGCTGTCACAAGGTATCTGCGCTATGAAGATGCGCTGTCACGTAGCTGCGCTATGAAGATGCGTAGCTGCGCTACGAAGATGTGCTGTCACAAGGTAGCTGCGCTATGAAGATGCGCTGTCACAAGGTAGCTACGCTACGAAGATGCGCAGCTCGAGCTATGCGATGTAACGATTGTAGGGAAAACGACCCATAGCACGAATCCACAGCACGCAGCTATAGCATGCATCTTTTCATATAAAAAACACATCTTAGTTGAATCCGTTTCCACCAGTGCTGTGCTATGTAAACCAATGAATATGATTGGTGGATATCAAACGCATCCGCAGCAACGTAGCATAGCGCATCTCTGGTGGAAAAGCAGCCTAAGGCCGCGGTTACACAGAGGCGGAGCGGAACAGTGCGAAGAGCGATTGCCCAATCACAAATGCCCAATGATAAATCTTCTAAAACTTTTACATGAATCATCTTTTTTTTCAAACTTTCTTGAATAGTAAATCTTTGAGCAAAAGTGATCAAGAGTTCAAAGTCTATACATTAACATAGTTTTCATCATCCGACGCTAGAAAATTATGCCAACAATAATATAAAAATCCCATTGTTCTTTAAGCACTACATACCATTTTTAAAGGGAACCGATCAATTTACCGAATTTTGTTTGTTCGAATTTCATTATACCGAAAACTATTGGCCGACATCTCTTTTGCTATATGCATTATTTGACATATTTTCAGATCATCGAAGTTTCATTAGCCATAAGTATTATTTTACCGAAGTATGTTCCGCCGATTAACAAAATAACTTTTTACTATTGACCGAAGCCTCTTTTTAACCGACTTCAAAAAAAGGAGGAGGTTATCAATTCGACTGTATTTTTTTTTTTTTTTTTTATTTTGTTACCTCATAACTTGCGACTGGGTGAACCGATTTTCATGATTCTTTTTTTATTCGAAAGCTGGTGCTTCGCGTGTGGTCCCATTGTCACCATTTTAGGATCTGATGATTGGATCTTGTAGAAATCGAGGGCAACCCTCAAATTTTATTGGCTGACACATAGTTTTTCGCAAATCTTATGAAGTAATTCAAGTATTTGCGTATGGGAATCATCATCTCATCTACCTGAGCTGATGATGGAAGGTACAACTCCTCAAGTAAGAAAAATATGTTTGTGTTCGCATATCTCCGGAACTACAAGTCCGTTTTTGAGATAGGGAATGAATTAAAGAGATGTTAACGATGTTATTACCGGTGCTACAGATTACAAAATTCTAGTGCACATGTAAGAAAATGATGTATTTGACAAGAATTTTGATTGAATATTTAAACTAAAAAGAGTAAAATAAAAACTTTTTCTAAAAAAAATGTGACCGCCTTCAAAAACAACCACAAAAAAGGGTAAAATAACCTACAAAACTTTTCTTTCGGAAGTCGGTGGCAAAAGAGACAATGAAATTAATAAAAAAAGTCACCGACTTCCGAAAGAAAAGTTTTGTAGGTTATTTTACCCTTTTATGTGGTTGTTTTTGAAGACGGTCACATTTTTTTTAGAAAAAGTTTTTTAACTTTTTTCAGTTGCCAAATGATTTATTTGCCATATTTTCATCATACCGAAATAACGTTTTACCGAAAATTTAATTACTGTTATAAAAATTCAATATATTGCGCTACAAAACTTTGTGGCGGAAACGAAATGCTGCAAAGCCGACTTTACGTAGTGTTGTCTGCCCTACCCCTAGAGTGTAATTTAAAATCGTGGGGGCACCCCACCCCTCCGCGCCTACGCGATTTAAAACCCCGCAGCGCTGGAGCCATGACAGAAATAATGCTTGTTGCATTTTGCATGCTTGCTTGAATGCTGCGTGTTTGCTGCACGTTGCATGCTGCGTGCTTGCTGCTTGTTGCATGCTGCATGCTTGCTTGCATGCTGCATGCTTGCTTGCATGTTTTTTTGGTGCTTGTTTGCATGTTGCATGTCTGTTTGTATGCTGTATGCAAGTGTATCACAAAAAAAAACCATGCCCGGGTCGACGGCGCGTTGTGTCCCACGCGCGCCTCAAGGAGCGTCAGCATGATGACGGGGCCCCCCTATAGAGGGCCACAGTCCTGCCGGGGTTGCGGGACATACGTATACCGCGACTCCGGCACACAAAGGGCTAACGAAGGACACCGTGGATTTTAGTCAGTACAAGTCTGACAGTCCCTCCCGCCCTGCCCGGGGTGGGAGGACTCATTTGATGATTTTGCCACGTAAAAAAAAAAAAAAAAAAAAAAAAAAAAAAAAAAAAAAAAAAAAAAAGTGTATCACAAAACAAACCTTTTTACAAACATAAGAACAACACAAATACACTAACAAGTCACAAAAGAGTATCAAGAATCACACAAAATGCGCAAGAAGATTCGAACACACGTGCTAGCCAGAACATCCCTTATAGTCCAACTGTGTAGTTAACAGCGAATGTCATTAATGATAATACAATGCCCGTCAGAGTTATATTGTATATGACATTTGCACAATTATTTTGTATTGTCTACCGACATTTTTAATGGCGCCTGCAAAAAAATAATCACCAATAATTAGTGTGCACAAATTTCTAGGCGTTTGGTGAAATGAAAATATGGCAATTAAAACAGTGGTATACTGAATGTTTGGAAACATAATACTTCGAACAACCGTCGTTTCGAGTAAGTGTAACATCGGTAAAAAGTTTTTCGGCCAAATGATGTGTTGGAGTAACGAAAAAAAACGAATAGATAATAGGTTAACTGAAACAGTGGCAAACGTGACTTCGATGGAGTAAAAAAAAACCAAATGATAATAGTTGAAAAGTTTTCGGTCAAATGAAATTCGGTCAAACGGTTTTCGATCTTATGATAGGTAACCATTTTTAAAACCAGTATTTATCTCAAAAAATATACAATCGGATCTCACGACGATTAATCAAAGGTAAGAGATGATATTTTTTACAAGGACTGAGATAGTTACTGGAATTATACGGAACTCTTTGATGAAAGCATAAAATTTTATAAATCTTTTTTGTATGCGCTCAATACGGTCAATATATTTGTGATAACATGGACTCCATATTTCAGATGCATATTCCAAGTGGCTTCTAACAAAAGTGCAGTATAGAATTGTCAAAGTCTTGGCTTGAGTGAAGCACCTCGTGTCGTGTGCCACCTGCGGTTGTTTCACACAATCTTCGTTAGGTAGGTGGCACACGACCACGGCTAGCACAATATCGGTCAAATTAATATTGTTCTTGTTTTATACTTTTCAGTGCACGTTTTTGTCGTAGTCGGGTTTTAGTTATTTTTAA
Source organism: Agrotis clavis (assembly GCA_954870645.1). NCBI lineage: Eukaryota > Metazoa > Arthropoda > Insecta > Lepidoptera > Noctuidae > Agrotis > Agrotis clavis. Next base: position 26,856,867 of record OX940927.1, on the reverse strand, counting down.
CTTATTATGGTACGTCCAGGCTTAAAATGTACGATGGCTTGTACCCGTTGCGCTTTACGATTTTCATCTTTAGGAAAAAGATGTATGCCTTCATTTTTGCACAAATCCACGAGGCATAGACTTCTCTTCTTTTTCTCTTGGGACATTTTCTTTCTGGCGTGGAAAACTCATAAATTAAAAAGACTGGTAAATGAATATTTTTTTCTTTTTCCTTTTTGTTATTTATTTTCAAAATGTCATTGGTGTGATGTGATGTGACTGACAATGACATGACATGTACGTTTCGTTTTACCATCTCAAAATTACTAGTGACCGACCGAAATTTCGGTTTCGGTTTCGGCCGGTTTCGGCCGAAATATCTAGTTTCGGCCTTAGTTTCGGTTTCGGCCAAAATATAGCCGAAACTTTCGGCTCTGCCGAAACTCAAGTGTTCGTGCATTTTCGTGGCTCGTTCGGTTAAATTCGTAGCTAACACGTGCTTGCTCGCCGGCGGGGGCGACTCAGTTCGCCACCGTCCATTTAATCGTGAGTTGAGGTTATGTATTTGTGTTTACTGCCAAGAGTAAGTCTTGTATATTCATGTCATAATAAAATTTGTTACGAGTGAGTACGTTAATGAATAAAGAACTTATCAATCGTCAACGCAATGACTGTATTCGAAATACAAGTTAACAGTAGAGTTCAACTCGAGTAATTTCGTATTGCTGAGTATAGTGCGATTGTTGAGACTTCAAATCCAGTGAAATGTTGAAAATAATGATTTTTTATACTTAATTTAGAATAGATTATGGCTCAGTAAAAGTTAAATAGCATAGAAAAATAGCAATTTCATAAAAATCTGCTATTTCCATTAGTTTGCCGTATACCATTACTTTCCAGAATTTGATCCTTATTAGCAACATTATCAAATAGTGTAATAATACAGGATGTGATTGTTTTTCCTAAATTTCGATAAAAATTCAGCAGTTTCGATTCCTGGCCAGGATTATTGATTTTTCTAAAATCCAATGATGCACTTTTAGTTACCCTGAAAATCGGTCTCTAGACTCATTCAACGTTTTTCGATATTCCTCAAAGTTATGGATATAGCCAACTACGCCCAGTTGAAAAATTCACCCTGTATATTTATGATAATTTTTTTCATGTGTTATAAATATAAAAAATAACATTAAATTTCAGAAAATAATCGAAATTTTAAATGTGTTAAAAAGTTTCGGTTTCTGCCGAAACTGAGAGCAAGGCCGAAAGTTCGGTTTCGGTTTCGGCTGAAAAATCAGTTTCGGTCGGACACTAAAAATTACATCCAAGTGAAAAAAAAAAACAAATAAATATTTATTTAATACATTTAGTACAGCTACAAAATGCCATTAATACTAAATGAAATTTAATGATCCTTTCATTCTGTCTCCTCACAGAATCGAGAGACATTCTAACATTATGATCTTCCATTCATCAGCAAACAAGTCCAATCCAGGGTTGGTCTCCACGAGCGCTTTGAGCATCGTTCGTGCAAAATGACGTTCATTGCAGTAACATACCAAGTTCAGCGCCATCTATCCATCGACTAGGGAAGAGTTTAAAAAAAATAAAATCCCTCATTGAGTATTTCAAGCACCAGTCACAGTGACACACTTTTTATAAGCTGTCAAAACGTGATTCTTCATTTTCTATGCCAAAAGAAAATTGTGACGTCATTATTTCTTGAACTCGATCATCTTACTATTTGTTGTTTTTTTTTTTGTTTTGGAGATAACGGAATTAATCCAACAAGCAGAATGTTTTTATCCGAAAGTGAAAACAGCTCTAGAAACTTTCCGGCAATGCCTTATTCCACGGCTACAATTGAAAGATCATTCAGTACACTCGCGAGAAAACGTGGCTGAGATCAACAATGATTGAAGACAGGTTAAATGGACATTGTTTGCTCAGTGTAAGGTGTACATATAAAACTTGTAAACAGTATGGGCGATTCTTTCACGGAAGACGTTATAAACCGTTTTGCAGAAATTACTTTTAAAGTAGAAGCGATTTAAATAAAATAAAAGCGCATGCATGCATAGTCAAATTTACTTTTATTTATTTAACTACCTATAAAGCAGGATAATATGCGGCTGTTTGTCCTACACGCTACACTACATATACCTAATGTTTTATGTTACTACACAAACACACCTACATGAATCAAGGCTTGAGCAGCGTGTGTCGCTCGCTGTGCAGGCCGTAGCTGACGGCGGCCACCTGCAGCTGGTACAATGTACTCACGGACAGGCTTGAGCAGCGTGTGTCGCTCGCTGTGCAGGCCGTAGCTGACGGCGGCCACCTGCAGCTGGTACAATGTACTCACGGACAGGCTTGAGCAGCGTGTGTCGCTCGCTGTGCAGGCCGTAGCTGACGGCGGCCACCTGCAGCTGGTACAATGTACTCACGGACAGGCTTGAGCAGCGTGTGTCGCTCGCTGTGCAGGCCGTAGCTGACGGCGGCCACCTGCAGCTGGTACAATGTACTCACGGACAGGCTTGAGCAGCGTGTGTCGCTCGCTGTGCAGGCCGTAGCTGACGGCGGCCACCTGCAGCTGGTACAATGTACTCACGGACAGGCTTGAGCAGCGTGTGTCGCTCGCTGTGCAGGCCGTAGCTGACGGCGGCCACCTGCAGCTGGTACAATGTACTCACGGACAGGCTTGAGCAGCGTGTGTCGCTCGCTGTGCAGGCCGTAGCTGACGGCGGCCACCTGCAGCTGGTACAATGTACTCACGGACAGGCTTGAGCAGCGTGTGTCGCTCGCTGTGCAGGCCGTAGCTGACGGCGGCCACCTGCAGCTGGTACAATGTACTCACGGACAGGCTTGAGCAGCGTGTGTCGCTCGCTGTGCAGGCCGTAGCTGACGGCGGCCACCTGCAGCTGGTACAATGTACTCACGGACAGGCTTGAGCAGCGTGTGTCGCTCGCTGTGCAGGCCGTAGCTGACGGCGGCCACCTGCAGCTGGTACACGGCGCCCGGCACCAGCCCCGTCAGCTGCGCGCGCGTGTCCGTCAGCGTCAGCTGCAACATGAGCCGGCTGTTACTGTTGTGGAACAGATTCGCTGGCCTTCGGGTGTTAGTCAACCTTTGTTAAGTCATTAATTTTGAGATGAAACATAATGGGAGAACGATGTAGCAAGTTAAAAGTGGCAATAGTAAAATTTAAAAAGACAAAATTTCAGAAACAAAATGATCAGTAAATAAAACAAACCGTGGCAGCTACACTAAATGACCTCCTCTTTTTTTTGAAGTCAGTTAAAAAGCCTTCTGCTCGTGAGGACGTACTGACCGTGGTGTAGGGCTCGTGCGGCGCGGGGTAGCGGCGGTAGCGCAGCTCGTACTGGTCCTGGCGGCTGTTGACGTCGGAGCGCCACGCCAGCGTGAGCTCGCCCACGCCCGCCTGCGCCGACTGCAGCACGGGCGCCAGCGGGCGCGTGGCCAGCGTGAGGCCGCGCGGCTCGGAGGCCACGCCGCGCGACACGGCCGCCACGCCCACGCTGTAGTTGCGGCCCGGCAGCAGCGCGCGCAGCGTCACGCGCCGCTCGCCCGTCGTCAGCGTGTTGCTGTCGTCGCGCGACGGCCCCGCCTCGTGGTACGACACCTGCGAAAACATGTACTCGGTTCGGATGCAGGGACCTCTCCAATCTTATATCCGTGCACAGCCAGTGGCGGCCATACCTTGTACTCGTCCTGCGTGCTGCCGTCCTCGGGCGCCCACCACAGCGTGACGCCGTCGGCGCCGGCCGCGTGATCCCAGCGCAGCTCGCGCACCGGCAGCGGCTCTGTAACACACCCACGCTACAAGGACCGTGCCTGCACCTACATCTACCCCCGTCCAATCATTGTTATTGTGTTTTACATTAGGGATTTCTTAATGGCAACCCGGAGTTTATAAGTCGGCCAGACAACACTTCTGTGCCTCGGATGACACGTTAAGTCATCGTTCCTGGGGTCGCCTCGATCGGGACGTCATCTCATCAGACAACGAGAGTAAGGTACAGCAGCCGCGCACCGTGCACCGTACAGTTAACAACGGTGCGTGGCGTTGGCTGTCGGATGACTCACTGAGCGTGAGGTCGGTGGTGGCGGGCCAGGAGGTGACCTTGCCGGACATGGTCTTGACGGTGACGGTGTAGGCGGCGCCGGGCTCCAGCCCCTCGAAATCGCAGGCGGGCGTGTCGTTGCGCGCGCGCAGCACGGGCGTCAGGCGCCGCGCGCCGCCGCCCGACCCGCTCACTGACACCTGGTACTTCTCGAACTCGCTGCAGTACAAAATTATATGTATTACTAAAGAAACTGCGGACAATGAGGGAGTTAAATCGACACTCAACAAAATAACATAAGTACGGTTACGTATTACAATAACGTATGTTACTTACACTGTTTTCGATATAAATACAGTCAAAAGACCTACTGTTTAAAATACCTTTTTTTTTACTCGTTTCACATATTTTTGTAATAACTGATGAACAATACATGATGCATAATTCACTTACGGTCTATTCAATTATAAGCCGGTGCATTAAAGAAAGAGAGAAGATTCTAAAATGGCGGCTTGTTATTGCGTTGACAGATAGTACAGTCAGCATTAGAGATGGGTAACTAGCCGGATGCTTTGAGTTATTATCGATTATAATCCATTAACAGCCATTAATAGCCATCCAATGGCTAATAACCCTGCTATTAATGTGTTGTCAAAGAAATAAATGTTTTTTTTTTGTTTTATTGTAAATCTGTGGGTGTGAATATAAATTGGGTGCGTGTACGCAGTGTGATTCAATGTATTGTTATTCTTTTTATTTATTTTCACCTTTTTGTATGTGAAAAAGAGTTAACAATAAAATGAATACTCATTTTTCGGGAAATCTAAGAAAATATAAAGCAATGCAATATATTTATGAACTGGGCCAATATTTAAAAATAAACATCCCATTCTAAAAGTCTGTAAGGACGGAAGTACATTACAGGTGAATGCTCGCTCCCTCACCGCGAGCATTCACCTGTAATGTAACGTTACAGATTCGAATATTCGAAGACAATAGAGCATCAAATTGCGCACTTTTATGTACCACTAGCTTTTGCCCGCGACTTCGTACGCGCATAACGTTCTTTTCACACCACTTGCTCGTAAATCTCAAATTATATGTCATGCAAACAAGGAATAAAGCAAGGCATTGCTGTCCCCCATTCGAGCCGTGCAATAATATTGTACTGAATTTCATTATTCCCGTGGGAATAATGTGATTTGAATTTGGAACCTCAAGTAAAACAATATGAAAACTTTCAGCAGTAATGGCGGCCGCTGGCTGCAACAGCTGATCGCTTGCTGTGTGCCCACTTCACGTTCGAAAGTTGTCGTACCACATCAAATTTCAAAAATCAAATTGTTTTCTTCGCAGTAGGGGTGAAAAGCAGAGTACGCTCCTCGGGAGTAAAGCTGCCTTGTCTTGGGCTGACTTGAATCCCTCGATCACTAAGGATTCTTTATAATATTAAGTAGGGATTACAGGTGAATGCTCGCGGTGAGGGATAGCGCCTTAACAGAAACGAATCGCTGCAAACTAGTCTTGGTAGGTAGTAATCAGCAACTTGACTGAGGACGTAAGAGCGAGCGAAGTGAGCTCAGGACTTGGGGCACCCGGACTCGGAACCTTGCAAACAGAAATAGGAGACACGCGAAGCGGGGCTCCGTCGAGCCACCTTGGTAGGTGGTAATCAGCAACTTGACTAAGGATGTAAGATCGAGCGAAGTGAGCTCAGAACTTGGAGCACCTGGACTCGGAACCTTGCAAACAGAAATACGAGCCACGCGAAGCGGGGCTCCGTCGAGCCACCTTGGTAGGTGGTAATCAGCAACTTGACTAAGGATGTAAGATCGAGCGAAGTGAGCTCAGAACTTGGAGCACCTGGACTCGGAACCTTGCAAACAGAAATACGAGCCACGCGAAGCGGGGCTCCGTCGACCCACCTTGGTAGGTGGTAATCAGCAACTTGACTAAGGATGTAAGATCGAGCGAAGTGAGCTCAGAACTTGGAGCACCTGGACTCGGAACCTTGCAAACAGAAATACGAGCCACGCGAAGCGGGGCTCCGTCGAGCCACCTTGGTAGGTGGTAATCAGCAACTTGACTAAGAATGCAAGAGCGAGCGAAGTGAGCTCAGGACTTGGAGCACCTGGACTCGGAACCTTGCAAACAGAAATACGAGGCACGCGAAGCGGGGCTCCGTCGAGCCACCTTGGTAGGTGGTAATCAGCAACTTGACTAAGGATGCAAGGAGTTCGGGACTTGGGGCACCCGGACTCGGACAGGTTAGGTTCGAAGTGTTAGGTTACATTAGATAAGAGATAAGAGATAATTTATTGACAAAAATCTTTTACACATAGTGATGAGACTCTGACTCCAGAGCTAGGCTAGGATGCCTGTGTTTCAGGAGTCAGTGACTTCTTCCAGTATTTAGTGTTACAATTTTACAAGTTTCACAACACAAAAGAACTATTATTCTCAATTTAAAACAAACATAAAGCATGAGAACGGAAAAAATAGGATAAGGATATAATTAATTGAACATTTTGATATACATAACTATTCGTAAAATTAAAATAGTATTTTAGTATTAACAATAGGTAATTATTGTCATGATAATATTTGTGGAGTAATTGATGCGTTGAGCGAATGTGCGAGTATGAGGAACGTGTGTGGGAATTGGATGACATGTTTGGTCATGTTGTGTGTGGCTGTGTGAGTGTGTGTGAGTGAGTGTGTGTGTGTGAGTGTGTCTGTGTGTGTGTGTGTGAGTGTGTCTGTGTGTGTGTGTTTGTGTGTGTGTGTGTGGAACCTGGATCTTAGTTTGTGTAATATTTTTTAATTATTGTCAGTCAGTAAAGTAAAGCTTCAGTTTCATTGTAGTCCATTGCCATTAGCCAGAGCCTAACTTTCTTTTTGGATTCGTGACCTGTAAGGGGATTTATGTAAAGGGATTTGTTTATTTTATTGTACAGGTAAATGGACAGGTATACATGTTGCCGTCTAGCTGATGTAGTGCGGCAGTACAGGGATTGACAGGCATTTGTTATTGTGCGCTTCTTGTTGCTAGAGGTAAGATGTGGTGTAATATTATGGCGTTTGTTTATGATTTGTAAAACATAGCTTTGCCTTACAGTTAGCACCTCACATTTTTCGTATAGAATTTTGGTGGGAAATCTAAAAGGTCTGAAAGTCATGACTTTTAATAAAGATCTTTGGGCCCTTTCTAGGTGGATCATAAATGTTTTGCAGGCACCACCCCACGCTACAATACAGTACCCAAGCACTGATTGAACTAGGGCATGATATACCGAGCGTAGTAAGTTGAGGTTAGCTATATTCCTCAGTTTTTTAAAGACCCAGATTAGTTTCCTTACACGCGTTATGGTGATATCTATGTGTTCATGCCAACCAAGCTTTTCGTCTACCATAACACCTAGATATTTGGTATGGGAAGATTGGACTAGAACTGGACATGAACAATTTGTGAAAGAGGTCGGGTTACATGTGTGTAATTTTAGCTCAAAGTTTCGAGGTTTGATTTTTGAAAAAGAAAATTGAAGAAATGTGGATTTGGAAAGATTAAGTGTAAGCTTGTTAGTTCTAAGCCAGTGGTTTATTTTGTGTAGACCCAGTTCAGCATTACGTCTAGCCTCGTCCCAAGTCTCTCCGTGAAATACTATTGCCGTGTCGTCTGCATATGCAAAGATTCTTCCGTTTATTAATGACAGCTGACAAAGATCATTTATGTAAATCAGGAAGAGACTCGGGCCAAGGATACTGCCTTGAGGGACGCCGTATGTAACCTGGGCATCAGAGCTAATATGTTCCTTGATTTTTACTCTCTGTGTTCGGTCACAGAGGAAATCTGTAAATATTTTTAGAGCATTACCGCGTATTCCGATGTTATTTAATTTGTCCACTAGGAGAGGAACTGAGACGGTGTCGAACGCCTTGGCCAGGTCGAGAAACACACCGATGCATTTTTTTTTCATGTCTAGATTTAATGTGACCTGATCTATTAGTTGGCTTACGGCATCTTCAGTACTTTTTCTCGACCGAAAGCCAAACTGGGCGTCCGACAGGATATTATTTCTATCCAAGAAGTTTGTGAGCCTATTGTTCAAAACCTTCTCCAGTATTTTCGACAGCGTCGAAAGCACCGAAATGGGTCTGTAGTTTTTCACGTCATCTTTATTTCCTCCCTTGTGGACTGGAGTGATCAAAGACTTTTTGAATGTACTCGGAAAGATGCCCTGTGTAAGACACATTTCAATGAGTTTAGTTAAATGTGGAACGATAATGTGTTTGGCTCGTTTAAGAAAGATTGCTGAAATGGAGTCCCAGCCGGTGGCTGCATTACATAACATTAAATTAAACTTTGCAAACAAAAATAAGAGCCCCACGAAGCTGGGCTCCGTCGAGATTCCTTGATAGGAGGTAATCAGCAACTATACTAAGGATGCAAGAACGAACGTAATTAAATTTTCGGAATTCTAATTAATCGGTATTTTAATAATCGGTTTTCATGTTTTTGATATTTTGAAAAATTTAAGTCGGTCTTTTTGTTATTCGATCTATTCAAACATGGTATTTTGAGAAGTTTACGTTAGGAATATTGTTTTTTTTTTATGAAAATAGTAATACTGATCAATTAAAGTTGGTATATTAGGATTTTTGAACCATTCGGAATCATGATAATCGGTATTTTGAAATTCATGTTATCGTAGTGTACCCGTAAATAGCTGATTAATTTTTTTAAAAGGGCCAGATTATTTTTAAATTGCACATTTATTTACTACAAAGAAAGATGATGAAAATGAAGTCTAATCTGACAGGCCTAAGCCTGAAAACCATGGGTTCAATCACTAAAAATATTAAATAACATTAACAGCAGGGTTATCATCCATAATGGCTGTTAACTGGCTACTAACTGCTATTAATCGATTATTAGCCAAATGATATTAACCGGATTATTATCATTGCCCATCACTAGTCAGCATATAAGATTTCAAATTAAAGTTTTTTTCAAATTAAAATTACCTAATAAAAACAAGACTGGATCACAATAATTTCTCAAACTTAACCTAACAATAAAACAAAATTAAAACAACAGTAATCAACAGGTAACAACGGAAAAATTTAAGAAAACTAAAGTAAATATTCTTAAAAAAGATCACTGAGCGCGTCAATACATCAAGACTATTTTTTTTTCTGCTTACGCTACGCGTGGGAGTGAGTATAGACGGCACTTGTGTGCGAGCGAGAAAACACGATAAGCGCCGCCATTTAAGATTCTTTTCTTCAATGAACCAGGATGCTGATGGGGCTGCCGCGATTCTGCAGCGCCTCCGGTATGTTTGCTGAAGCCGATGTAGATAGCTTTGCGACAATTATGCGCAAGCGATGCACTTCCATCCTAGCACGTATGCGGGCTAGTACCAACAGCATCCTGTGCGTATTAGCAGACCGATGGGACTGTCCAATGCTTGAGCGCTGGATACGACTACATGCGGTCAAGTAAACAGGGGCATACTATGTCCTTGTTCTTATTTGTATTATCTTTTGTCATTTTTCTTGTTGTGATGTCTACTAACCATAATTTTAATGTATTTTTGTGCTACTAACAACGATATGGATGTAAAAATCTGAAATAAATGATTATTATTATTATTATAATCATTTCAGACGTATTGAGTTGAAATAACCAATATCTTAAAAGATCATAAGAGTAATTTTATTAGTCGTAAGTGCAATAAATTTAAGTTTAACAAAAATTATTTTAGTTAAACAGTAGTCCAGTCGTCCAAATGTTATTAACTGACGGTAATCAACCGTAGTTCTATGAAAATTGTCAGAATAACTTTCGTAATTATAATACGCAACCCCAAATTAAATTTATAAAACAAAAAGCACTCAAACGTGATGCGAGCGAGAAATACTTCCAACATTATTAGTAGACTTCTCCTTCGAGCCGTTTAATAGTAAAGCCTCATTTAGACGATGCAAGAACTCGCACGCGAGTTGCGTTACATTGCGGACTTTATAGGTACAGAATTCAGTTGATCAAACAACTACCGCAATGTAGTGAAACTCGCATACGAGTTCTTGCTCCGTCTCAATGAGAGTTAACTCTGAAATTCTGCGCTCAGTCGTTGAATAGCTTTTGCAGGAAGGACAAAGGGCCATTATGCTTTGTTTTTCCTTTAGTTAAGTTTATCTATTTATCGTGCGTTAGATCCTAAGTTCTCTGCTACTTTTTCAAATCTTATCCGTGGGTACCTGTTACTTTGGCTTTATGTTATCATTATACCATCCACTAGTAATAGCTGTTTATTTCTCCTTAAATAAATATATAGCGCGGGTACCTCTCCTCGAGCGGCGGCAGCCAGGTGACGCGGAACGAGGTCTCGCGCAGGTCGGCGAGCGGCACGGTGACGTTGCGCGGGCGCAGCGGCACGGTGCGGTACTGCGCAGTGGTGGGCGCCGAGATCTCGGGCTCCGATACGGTCTGCACGGATATGTTGTAGGCGCGGCCCGGGACCAGCCCCTTGAAGGCGGCCTGCGCCGGCCCGGGCGGCTCGCCCTCTTTCTCGACGTACAGCTGCGAGTCTCGCGCGTCCGGCGGCTCGATCGACACCTGCACGTCACGCTCTCGTTACACTACCGTCTTACTGCATAGTGTAGTACATGAGCCGTGTTTATACTGACATGGTGTCACTCACGCTATCGTTTGTCTTAACAATGACTGTACTGTTCACGGCGAAGACATAAGAATCTTATTTAAAGCAAGACCCAGACGGGACACAAGAAAAAAAAAAAAGAAGAAGATAACTGAGTTTATAACTGGTGTGAGTGCACAGTATGTAGTATGATGTGGGTGTGGGGTACCTTGTAGTGCGTGTAGGCGCCGGGCGGGTAGGGCGGCTGCCACAGCACCAGCAGCGTGGTCTCGTTGCGGAACCACACGATGAACTTGCCGGGCGTGTTGGGCTCTGCGACACGACACAACACGTCACGACACGCCACGACACAGACACAAAACGCAACTACCTCAACATGTACCGGGCTACAAAGTCGGTGGAGGTCCGAGCGAAATACAAGTTTTTGTGCATGATATTTAAAGTTGTTCTGCAATTTTAATTAATGTAGTCCAAATATACAAGCTCATGTTTTGCTTTTTCATTCGGATTCCCACGCAGTACCTTACCAAGGAACAACACAGAGAAACAAAATCATATAAAAAATGAAAAAAAAAAACAGATAATGTTGGAATGCAACTAAAACTACTACTCACAAATGAAAAATTTCAAATTGCGCAATGATTATGAATTATTAAAGTATTTTCATTAAGTTACAACATCGCTGAATCATAATATGCTTCTTAATGCATCTATTTTCTCATATGCTTGCAACATGGCAAAAAATTCACTATTTTTACTATGTCTAAAACATTCAGTTAGGTAAAAAAGTCAGAAAACAAGTGGCCAAATACAAAATGCTCTTTCTGGCAGTCGGGTAAAAACGGGATACGCCATGTAAATAACGAAGCATTAGATGACAACTAAATGATGATTGTTGCTGGCCAACAACAGTTGAAATCGAGAGTCGTGTTCGTTGCTCCGTTCGTTAATTATTTTTTCTTAGTTCTATAAATAAGATGTACAAGTACCCTTACACACTGCGAGCAGTTCAAGATCAATCCTTAAAACTATACAAGTTGTCCCGGGAAGTGTGGATCAAACTGAACAGACACACGGAAGAGGTCATTTCCAATCTAGTTACCTCTGAGAGATACGGTGCTATTTTATACAGTTTAAAGTTATGACCACTTTTCGTGTTCATATAGGTAACTAATGTATATCATGTTATGTTGACTATTTGGAATTGGTTCAAAAAACCGGTTTTAAATGCCCAAATGGTCGGTTCAACATTGCGCGGGAATCATCAACATCAGGAATTGCAAATAAATTAAATTTTATCTAAGTTTAAAAGTACTATTTTATTACCTCCAAAGAATCTCAATTCCTTTGGGACGTTTTCTAGTACGTCATCAACTTTCGCTAGTACAACTTTTTCCCAAGAAAACCGGTTGTAAAATTGAGTAACGGTTTTGCTCTAAAATCGATTATTTTTTTTGAAGTAGGTCATGTGTTCTTTTTTAACGATTTCTTTTCGAACTGTTTTAAAGTGTTGCGACAGGAAATTCCAACTCTGTTGTTCCAGTAAAAAAAAATAATTAAGTACTGCAAAAAAGTTACTCGATTTTCAACGATTTTCCTGGGAAATGTTACACTAGCGAAAGTTGATAAAGTACGAATCATATGTATCATTTCCCCAAGGAAAAGAGATTCATTAGTGGTATTGATCATTCAGATACACAGTTTTAAAGTAAGAGAATTTACTTTAATTGGAAGCTCTAGGCAGTTGTTGTATTGAACACGAAAAGCGGTCATAACTTTTGTAAGTACTGTAAAAAATTCAACCGTATGTCTCAGAGGCATAACAATGAAATTTTAATGAAAAAACCGGCCAAGTGCGTGTCAGGCCACGCACAGTGTAGGGTTCCGCAGTTGCCCATCAAAATACTTATGCGAACTAACTAAACTGATTCGCTGAATTTAATTTTAAAAAGAAGAACTTTCAAAATCGGTCCAGGCGTCTGAGAAATCGGGGAAAATACATTAAAAAAAAGATTACGACGAATTGAGAACCTCTTCCTTTTTTTGAAGTTAGTTAAAAATAGTTGACAAAAAAACCTACCTATCCCCAAAACATACCCACCTATTATAGCTGTAAAAATAAAGTTGACAAACTTACACTTGCAGTTGAATAACATGTTCTCCGATACATTTTGTTTAGGAAAATATGTTATCCAAGTACGTTTTATAAGTTGGTCGACTATTACTCGTAAACTTGTAAAGCCTACTTAGTCATGATAATTTTCTTTTAAATTTCGTTATTTAAACTACTATTGTGTAAAACTCAGGAATAATGGCGTGGTAAATAATTGTAGACGGTATAAATGCAATCAGTTATATTTCCTTGCTTTAACAAATTATCAGAATCTCATGGTAGGCACAACTCGTATTTTCCATGGCTGACGGCTGTCTGACAGGCAACCATAAAGTTACATGCTCTGTGGCAGCAACTGTCACATCATTTCCTGTAATTAAGACTCTTTGGTCACATCCTCTCCCAAGATCAGGCCTGATCTCGTGGAAGGATGTGACGGCATGGCTAGCGGCTTAGCAGGCTTGCTAAAAGGCTTTTGGCATTGGCTGGCTGGCTATGGCGGTCCGGCCAAGGCTGCGGTTAACTGGCTATGGCGGTCCGGCCAAGGCTTGGCTGCAGAGGCGATATCTGGCTAGGCGTTACATTCTAGCTGGCTCCTGTTAACTGGCTATGGCTGACTGGTCAAGACTGATCTGCAGAGGCGCTATCTTGCAAAGCGTGCGTTACATTCGGCCATCCTGTAAGCATTGCTCCCGCAATGAAGAAAACAAAACATGATTAATGGTACAATCAACACACCATGTGACGACGGAAACTCGGTCGACGGCCCTTGAGCAACTATAGATATTAGAGCTTCAATTTCTAGCTGCTGGTTGGTAAACTACTTGCAGTAACGGACATAGGTATGTGCTACACTCTCATATACCCCTGTGCGCGATGTCAGCGTCTCCTGGTGCACATCACTATCACATCGCGCGCTGTGGTCTGTTTGATAGACCCCACCACCGCACATAGCGTTTAGGTGGATAGTCAATAAGTTAAGCGGATAGTCGAGCTCCTTGAGTTATGAGTCGGGTTACACGTTAACTGACAAATGCTTGCACTGACTGGACAGGTCCACTCAGAACACACTCGTAAACAGAACAAATATCATGCTGTTATTTAAGTCGTTGGTGACGTACACGTTCTGCCAGTTGTGTCTTTCTGCGACGTAAGTATTGATAATAACAAATATTTGCATCTGCAGTACTGTTCAATTAATCTCTTCTTCTCTGTTGACCGCGCGGATGTAGCGCTCACGCCACGCTAGAACTAAAGTTCGCTATGCTCTTATAACCAATTGTGCGGCGCAAACGGTGAGCGATTGGACGATCTCAAAGCCATCACGTCGAAGAGCAAATCGTAGAGTCCAGCGATGTGATTTCTTAATCAGAATAGCATAGCTGTTATTTGTGTATAAACTCTTATACACAAGTAACAGCTAGCTATAACAGATACCGTGTTTAACCTGTTGTGTGACCCATCCCTAACTGTCATTATCAAAATATTGATTAACTAGACCTATCGAAGACCTATCGCTGTCATAACGCAAATCCGCAAGTGTACCCGCAGGCTAACAATTTCAACAGTAAGACGTTATTTGCTTAAACGATTTACAACTAATAATCAAAATACTAATACCAGAACCGTATTTCTTACAAAAAAATACTTCGTACTTCGTTTATTCATCAGGCCTACGTCCAGCTGTGTACTGCAATTGGCTGATATGACTGGCAAGCTGTACCTAAGCTTAAATCTAGGTTCTTAGTACTGTAACGGTTTTCCAATGAAAAATTCCTTGCACAACCAGAGGATCGCACTCAGGCTTACACTCTGGTTCATCAATCACCAACAACGCCATAAATGCTCTACGTTTAACCGATAAACGTTACAGCTAGAGCACACTACACCAATTCAGAATAACAGTGCAACATAAGTACGACTCACACGATGAAATGAGTCCTGAGTTAATCGCAGCAGTTTACAGCACCTGCATCGACTGCAGAAGATCGTGACTATCAGCGAAGTCCCGATGCACCAATGTAGAACACGAATACTATGTTAGCGACGTGGTCCTCGCCCAGTTTCGCCGCCTTGCTATAGAAACGACACCAACATGATCTTCCGACCTAAAATCATAACAAACAATATTAATGTCTCTGCTAGTACAGATGTGTGGCAACGTCTGTATGTTTTTCTTCTCGAATTTTATATTCCGGCTATTCTCGCTGTATCATCGCCTTGCTCTCTGCGGTAACAGTCTCTGGAATACCCCTGATTCCAAATAAACCAAACGTTAAGAATCTCTTTCTTTTCTTCAACTCCTTTTCATTGCAACAATGAAGTATTTCAGTTCTCAATGAGTTCTCGGCGGGTCACCAGCACGTAGCACTATCATCACTCTCAGGAATCAGTGTTCACTTGATGACGTTCAGGCAATTCATGGGTCCTGTGGTTTCATCACAATCAACTGTTCGGCGGCTTTGTTTCTGTGCCCCATTTCACTAATGTGGAAATCCTCATCATCAGTTCAGGCTTCCCACAAAATCGATCGTCAGTTCATCTCCAGCCTTCAATTGTTTTGTCAGATTTTTCTGTTCGAATGCCACTTCTGAAATGTAAAACTCAGGAATAATGGCGTGGTAAATAATTGTAGACGGTATAAATGCAATCAGTTATATTTCCTTGCTTTAACAAATTATCAGAATCTCATGGTAGGCACAACTCGTATTTTCCATGGCTGACGGCTGTCTGACAGGCAACCATAAAGTTACATGCTCTGTGGCAGCAACTGTCACATCATTTCCTGTAATTAAGACTCTTTGGTCACATCCTCTCCCAAGATCAGGCCTGATCTCGTGGAAGGATGTGACGGCATGGCTAGCGGCTTAGCAGGCTTGCTAAAAGGCTTTTGGCATTGGCTGGCTGGCTATGGCGGTCCGGCCAAGGCTGCGGTTAACTGGCTATGGCGGTCCGGCCAAGGCTTGGCTGCAGAGGCGATATCTGGCTAGGCGTTACATTCTAGCTGGCTCCTGTTAACTGGCTATGGCTGACTGGTCAAGACTGATCTGCAGAGGCGCTATCTTGCAAAGCGTGCGTTACAATTGTGAATTTTTTCACACCCCCAAATATAACCGTTTAGCTGGTAGAGGGGGGTGACACTCGAGTCGAGCAAAAATTAGCACTTTAAAGCTTAATATTTCACAAACGAATCTTTTTATCAAAAAAATGTTAATGAAAACTATCAATATTTTTAAAGGCCTATTTAATGATACCCCACACCAAGGGGTACGCGAGGAAAAAAAAAAACATCCCCACTTTACGTGTACAGGAGGTACCCTAAAAAAATATATTTTACGAGATTTTACTTTACCACTTTTCCGGCGCAACAAATCCGTATATTTACACCAAATTACAGCTTTCTAGTACTGGGCGTCTCTGAGCTAAGCTGCGGACAGACGGACGGACGGACGGACATGGCGAAACTATAAGGGTTCCTTGTTGACTACGGAACCCTAAAAATGACCTCCTCCATGTCCCTATTCACTTTGATCCACACTTCCCAGAAAACCCTGTATTGGTTGGACCGTTCTGTAGGGGAACACCCGTAATACCAGCCATAAAGAGCGATCATTGACCTATGAAAATATAGGCTAGTCTCGCCTTCTAAGAGCATTTTCTCTGTCATACACTACCTACGTGAGGTTTGTAGGCTGTTTCGTCGTTTGTTGTGCCGGGTTAAGTTCCCCCTCTACAGGCCAGAAATTAGGCTCTAACAGAAATTATTCTCTTTATTTAGGTCGATATGCGTTATATAAGACCGTTACTGTATTTATTTAAATATTTATAGATTCGTCACTGTTCATGAGGACAATAAGTAACCACATAATAAATAATGTATGTTGTAGTTACTTCATATTAACTTATTATTGTACAATTATTTTGTATTATTTCAAATAGTTATAATTTGTTTTTAATTAATTACTTAATTATGTATGGTTTCATAGAATTCATATGTGGATGCAAATCTGGTAAATCAATTCCATTTTTAAGAGCAGGGAATAATAATAATTTTGAATGAATCAATCATAAATAAATAAAGTTTGATTTTAATTATAATGTAGTGAATTATTATTACCCGGACCCGGGTACGTCCTTAAACTACGTCCAGCCACCGAAGGACGGGCAGCAGCGTCCTTTGCAAACTTACGGTGACCCTACTGCGATCCCCAAGCCGCCTGCCAAGCGTGGGGATTATGGCAACCCCCCCCCCCCCCCATTATGATTGACAATAATAGCACACGGCCCCCAGTCCCCGGCAGCTCCGCTATTCCTGGTCTGGGTAGCGGATCAGGTAACGGCGGAGCAGGGGGTGCTAAGAATCCCCGGCAGATGCCCCGCTACCACCCCCAACGGACTTTGGCCCTGGCAACACACAACATCCGCACACTGAGGACCGATGAGAAGATTATCGAGCTGGAGGAAGAATTGAGCAAAATGCGATGGGATATCTTGGGATTATCTGAAATCCGAAGAGAGGGTCAGGAATTCAGGATACGATAGTTCTAGATTCCGGCAACATGCTCTTCTACCGGGAAGGAGACCGTAAATCCCAGGGTGGTGCTGGATTTCTCGTCCGCAAGTCCCTCATCAACAACGTTGTGAAAGTCGACAGTGTGTCGAGTAGGGTAGCATACCTTATACTCAGAATAACCAACCGGTATTCGTTGAAGGTCATACAGGTATATGCGCCGACCTCGACACATTCTGATGATGAAGTAGAGGCATTGTATGAGGAGATATCCGAGGCCATACATGCCTCCGAAACATACTTCACCGTTGTTATGGGGGACTTCAACGCGAAGGTGGGCGCACGGAATGGCGATGAGTTGAGAGTGGGGCCATTTGGGTATGGGCAGCGAAACCATAGGGGCCAGCGACTGGTCGACTTCATGGAAAAGGAAGAACTTCATTTAATGAACTCCTATTTCCAGAAGCGGCCATCCAGGAAGTGGACGTGGATGAGCCCCGATGGTACTACCAGAAATGAGATCGACTTCATCATGACGACCAAGAAGCGAATATTCAGTGATGTCTCTGTGATCGCTAAGGTAAAAACCAGTAGCGATCACCGAATTGTCAGAGGCACACTGAATATCAATGTCAAGCTTGAAAGGTCTCGTCTGGTGAAGTCCACGCTCCGACCTGGTCCTGCCCACATCCGGAACCCCGAAGACTTTCAACTCGAACTGCACAATCGCTTCCAGTGCCTAACCGAATGCGAAACTGTGGACGAAATCAACAATGGGTTGGTGGAAACTGTCCAAGCTGTGGGGTCCAAGTTCTTTAAGACCCCGCGCCGGAATAAGCTTCAAAAGCTCTCGAACGGAACCATCAAGTTGATGCAAGACCGGTCCGAGATGAGGCTGCAATCTTCAGCTGATATGTCGGAATATGGCAAACTCAATAGACGAATCTCTAAATCAATGCGACGTGACCTGCGCTCCTTTAGTGCGGCACGGATCAAAGAGGCAATCGAGCGGAACCAGGGCTCAAAAGCCTTCGCAAAGAATTCGTCTATTGGGCAGAGCCAAATGACTAAGCTGAAGATTAACGACGGCAGCATCATTTCGACGAAACCGGAGATCCTTAGAGAGCTTGAGAGGTTTTACGGACAGTTATACACATCAACACGACAACCCAGTGTCGGTACAGCTCGAGACGCAAGAGCTAAACTGACTCGACACTACACTGAGGATATCCCGGACATCAGCCTGTACGAGATTAGAATGGCTCTTAAACAGCTCAAGAATAACAAGGCGCCGGGTGAGGACGGAATCACAACAGAACTTCTGAGAGCGGGTGGAAAACCGGTACTTCTAGTCCTCCAGAAGTTATTTAATTCCGTCATACTCGAAGGTTCTACGCCAGAAGCATGGCACAGGAGTGTGGTTGTTCTTTTCTTCAAAAAGGGTGACAACACCTTGTTGAAGAACTACAGGCCAATCTCACTTCTGAGCCATGTGTACAAGCTGTTCTCAAGAGTCATTACCAGCCAGCCGAACAAGCCGGTTTCCGAAAAGGTTTTAGTACTATAGACCACATACACACGCTCCGCCAGATTATACAGAAGACTGAGGAGTATAATCGGCCATTGTGTTTAGCGTTTGTGGACTATGAAAAAGCCTTCGATTCAATCGAAACCTGGGCAGTATTGCAGTCCCTCCAACGATGTCATATCGACTATAGGTATATCGAAGTGTTGAAGTGTTTGTATAGGAACGCCACCATGTCCATCCGACTTCAGGAAGAGAGCACGAAACCAATCCAATTGCAGAAAGGCGTGAGACAGGGAGACGTTATTTCTCCGAAACTGTTCACGAACGCGTTGGAGGACGTTTTCAAGCTCTTGGAATGGAACGGACTCGGCATCAACATCAATGGCGAATACATCACTCACCTTCGTTTTGCCGATGATATAGTCATCATGGCAGAATCGTTGGAGCACCTCAATGCTATGCTCAGCGACCTCAGTATCGTTTCCCAACGGGTCGGCCTTAAAATGAACATGGACAAGACGAAAGTCATGTCGAATGTCCATGTGGCACCCGTACCGGTTGTTGTTGGGAACGATACTCTCGAAGTTGTAGACCATTATACTTACCTTGGACAGATTGTTCAGTTAGGTAGGTCCAACTTCGAGAAAGAGGTCGCCCGAAGAATCCAACTCGGATGGGCAGCGTTTGGGAAGCTACGTGATATCTTCTCATCGAGAATCCCACAGTGTCTCAAGACAAGGGTGTTTAACCAGTGTGTGTTGCCAGTGATGATTTATGGCTCTGAAACGTGGTCTTTGACTGCTGGCCTTTTAGAGAGACTGAGAGTCACTCAACGAGCAATGGAAAGAGCTATGCTCGGAGTTTCTTTGCGGGATAAAATCCGGAACATGGATATTCGGCGAAGAACCAGAGTCACCGACATAGCTCATAAAATTTGCAAGTTGAAGTGGCAATGGGCAGGCCACATCGCTCGTAGAACTGACAACCGATGGGGAAGAAAAGTTCTCGAGTGGCGACCACGGACCGGAAGGCGCAGCGTAGGCAGGCCTCCCACTAGGTGGACCGACGACATCGTGAGGGTCGCGGGCAACGGATGGATGCAAGTGGCGAATTGTCGTTCGGCGTGGCGGTCTAAGGGGGAGGCCTATGTTCAGCAGTGGACGTCTTCCGGCTGATGATGATGATGATGATGATGAATTATTATTTGAATCAACAATTTAAGTATATTCTTATTAGGAATTATGTGAAATTGAAAAATCAATATTCCTGACCGTGGCCAGGAATCAAACCTGTTGATCTTGGAAAAAAAAACACACAGATACACACTGTATTAATACACCATACTATCGCTAATAAGAATAAAATTCTGTGAAGTAATGATATAAAATATGTCAAACAGGATTGTGCTAATTTTTGGTAAAATACGAAAAAGAACGCAAAAATTTGTAGTAATCAGCGAAACTCCGAACAAAATCACAATTACATTTCAATAGTTTTGTTTTGACCGCGAAGTGATTTTAAGAAATTGTAATGTGAACAGAATGTTTTGAAGTTGTAGTGCGCTGCGATATATACTCAATCAAGGTAATAATTAAAAATTTAAATCGATTTATTAAAAAACATCATTTTCCCTAAGTTTGCCGTATATCATTAGTACCCAGAATTTGATCCTTGTTAACGACACTATCGAACTGTGTGATACAGGATGTGATTTAATTTTACAATATTAGCGGGACCAACTCAAAGAAAGATCGAAGAAAATTAAAGAATGAACTAAAAATTCACTCTGTATAGATCCTCCTGTTCATATTCACCGAAAGTTTTGTTTTATAATAATAATCAATTTAGAACTTCCTCGTTGTACATCATTTATGTTACTCAATGATTGACATTTAAAAGTTTCGATATGACATCAACAAAATTATACATAATTATATTATGAGAGACATATTAACGAAAATACTTGTGAAAACATGCTGGAAACATAAGTAGCGGATGTTAGTGATCAAACTGAGTGCTTAGAATAACATAATAGGAGCACATCAGGAAGTTATCGCCCTTCATACAATACAAGCCGCCATCACGTGGACATTGTACGCACACAGCCGGCAGTGTGCGAGTGGCACCCCGATCAGTACTGCGACACCTACCAGTGTAGGAAGCAACGAAAACCATGCACAGTACATAAGCGGCCCTCGCGTTACGCCTCACTTACTTCCTTGTAACATATTCAACAGCTACCGAAAATCAACAAGTTGCCTATTTCTATGACACATCATTTATATTAATGTTTGAGTTGGTTTTCCCACAGCTTTATAAGTTAATTGCATCTATATTTGTCGCCGCGTAACTGAGTCCTGGTCTCGGCTGCGAAGTGCTCGAAACATGTGCACTGCAGCCCGGCAGCCGGCAGGCCTACATTCAAATAAAAAAACCGGCCGCCGCTGACGTCAGCGAGGCTCACAACTCTCAAGAATAACATCAGGAAAGCTATACCGGAATATTACAAGTGACATTTATTTTCCGATGCTCTAAGTGATTCATACAAAACAAACCTTAGAGGAAAAACAACACTAAATTATGTGCGTTGCGTGCTCGACGAATTTACTACTTAATCATAATGGTAAATCAAGAAATAGATATGACTCGTTGTTGTTCTACGACTGGCTACGACATACAGGACAGGTGTCTAATACAAACTAGAATAAGGCAACCCACTACAGAAGCGGCGATTTAGATGGTGTTCACACAAATATGAATTTGGTTTCCTTTGAACATAGATATTGAATACCTCTGAATGAACGAGCTTTTATCTACACCCATGAGTGGGAGCGCGGTGTTAACGAGTAAGAGAGGCGTAATATGAAGCAGTGGTGACGAGAAACAACATGCCATCTGCTCACCAGAGTCCTGTGAGTCCTGCGCAGGGAGGAAACAAAACCAGGTTATATTAGCACAACATGAGCACGTGCTCTGACGGCACTGTTCACAGACGAACGTGTCCCACGACCAGGGAGCGTTCACGGAGGGAGCGCTGCGCTGGTTTATTTATGTACTCGTATTTATAAATGTAATTGTTTTAGGGGATGTTCCTGTGTATATCCTACTACTGAAATATATGTAATTTTATAAGAATGATGATTAATAACTTTTACATTATTAATCATGTATATGCATGTCGCGTCAAAGCCAAAGTCTTAAAACAGCACTGTTACCGCCCATCCTAAGTCCATCATTCCAAACCACACATAAGGAAATAGGTTCTCACACAAATATTAAGAATCAAGTTGAAAGTGTCAAATCAGTGATGTACAGTGTGTCTATAAAATCATCAATCAATCATAGATGAGAGCGCTGCGGATGTCATCAACTTGTTTTTCGACTCGTTATCTATTGCATTTTTATTCCTTTTCAAGTCTACGGTGATAAAGAGTCGCAAAACAAGTCGATGACATACGATGCCTCGATTTAGTGATGCCGTACTTTGAATAATTTTAGTTCCCTTAAAAATGGTTTTCATGATTTTATAGACAGACTGTATGTCGTTGTTGAGCAAGTACACACATAATCGGATCCAGTAAAAAAAAATACGGTTTCGACAAATATACATGTTCCAGTAGCGATGGATCCGTTAAAAACGATCCTGTAAATAACGATGCTCTGTGTGAACGAGCCCTGAAATGATGATTACGCAAAATAATGTTTCTGAGACATTCCGTATTGTTTGCCTGTAGCCTTCGTATTCATTATTATATAGGAACTTCACTGAGTCGCATTTGGTTGGAGTAACCACAGTAAATACATTGATTTATCAAAATCGTTCAGTAGTTGCGCTTCCCACGCATTGCTACACTGAAAATAGAGGGCGTGCGACCTGCTGGACTGCTGGTCACATCCACGACGCCGACGGTTCACTTTCAGAGCATTTCGTTGATTAGTTCGACACTTCGATAGTTTCCATCACAGGTTCCATGTTCCATAATTATTTCATAAATATGTATGAATTTCACGTGCCTTTGAGCGCATCTTATGCAATATTTGTGGAATGATGATCGTCGTTCAGCCGATGCAGCGCCAGTGTAAGTTTTAGGCGCAGCGGAGCGCGACGAGATCGTTTGTGTGACGTCAGCGCGGTGATCTCATCTCGGCCGGGCAGAGGTCGGCTTTATGTATTGCAAACTAGGTGGCAAAAGTATATGAAAGTAATACTTATTGGATCCACACGATTAGCGCTACAATAAGGCGTGGTTAGAGATGTGCCGTTGCCGGCAATATTGCCCAAGGTGGGAATATAGGTGGAAATATTGCCGGCAATATTGCCGGGAGTGGAAATATTTGGGAATATTGCTTAATTTTAAGTAAAAGTGAGTGCGAAAACTATTTATCACACTTAAAATTAGCATTTACAGATCATGGTATACATTATATACAAAATTTTTTTTTTTTTTTGTAAAATTGCCAAAATTGCCGGCAGTTTTGGCAATATTCCCGGTATTTTACCGGCAATATTGCCCATTGTTGCCGCACACGACTGTGAATATAAGAAATTACACATACATTTTAAGATAAGAATTGACGATCATTGTATCTATACATATAATAAATTTGTAGAAAAGTGGTGTCTGTACAATGGAAATATATAAAAAAAAAGTATCAGGGATTGTTATTATATCGATGCCGAACCCGAAAATGTAGTTAAATTTTTTTTTGTCTGTTTGTCTGTTTGTCGGTTTGTCTGTTTGTCTGTTTGTCTGTGTGTTTGTGCACGCTAATCTTCGGAACTACTGGACGGATTTGAATATTTTTTTTTTCGTTGTATAGGTATTAAGTCCCGTTAACATATAGGCTATAATTTATTTTGGAAACTTGAAGACCTGATGCAGAACCGCAACAGACCTGCTTAACTATAAGAGATACAGAAATGGTGCCATAGCAAAAATTGTTCCACGTGATGAGCATTTTCTGCTGAGATAATAAATTTGAAGATCCTGGACACCTGATGTGGAACACCAAGAGCCCAGCTACACTATGACATATACAGGAACGACGTCTTAGCAAGAGTTGTTCAGCCTGATAAGCACTCTCTGTTGCTGTATAAAAATTTGAAGATCTGGAACACCTGATGTGGAACTCCAAGAGCCCAGCTACACTATAACATATAAGTGAATGACGTCTTAGCAAGAGTTATTCAGCCTGATGAGTACTCTCTGTTAAAGTATAAAAATTGAAGATCTGGAACACCTGATGTGGAACTTCAAGAGCCCAGCTACACTGTAACATATACAGTAAAGACGTCTTAGCAAGAGTTGTTCAACCTGATGAGCACTCTCTGTTGACGTATAAAAATTAAAGAACTGGAACACCTGATGTGGGTGGAACTCCAAGTGCCTAGCTACACTATAACATATACAGTAAATACGTCTTAGCAAGAGTTGTTGAGCCTGATGAGCAACCTCTGTTGTCGTATAAAATTTGAAGATCTGGTACACCTGATGTGGAACTCCAACAGCCCAGCTACTTTACAACGTATATAGGAATGACGTCTTAGCAAGAGTTGTCCAGCCTAATGAGCACTCTCTGTTGACGTATGAAAATTGAGATCTGGAACACCTGGTGTGGAACTCCAAGAGCCTAGATACTCTATAACATATACAATAAAGACGTCTTAGCAAGAGTTGTTGAGCCTGATGAGCAACCTCTGTTGTCGTATAAAAGTTGGAGATCTGGTACATCTGATGTGGAACTTCCAACAGCCCAGCTACTTTATAACATATATAAAAATGACGTCTTAGCAAGAGTTGTCCAGCCTAATGAGCACTCTCTGTTGATGTATGAAAATTGAGATCTGGAACACCTGATGTGGAACTCCAAGACCCCAGCTACACTATAACATATAAGTGAATAGGAATGACGTCTTTTTTTTTTTTTTTTTAGCGTGGTAAAATCATCAAATGAGTCCTCCAACCACGGGCAGGGCGGGAGGGACTGTCAGACTTCTACTGACTAAAATCCACGGTGTCCTTCAATAGCCCTTTCTGTTCCAGGGTCACGGTAAGGAAATAATCCCGCGACCCCGGCAGGCTTTGGCCCTCTGAGAGGGGGGCCCCGTCATTATGCTGACGCTCTTTGAGGCGCGCGTGGGACACAACGCGCCGTCGACCCGGGCATGGTCCTTGGTCGGGCAGCGAGTTGCCCTTTACTCGCTGCCCGCATGCCCGCGCCTACGGTGGCCGGAGATCATCTAGCGACGTCCGTCGCCGTGGGCGTCTACCACCGCGGATGGGGCGGAGGGAGGACTCTGTCCTCTCTCGCTCGCGGCCCGCCTCCTCCTTCACGAGCATTACTGCCTCGCAGAAGGAGGCGACCGCTTCCCACTCCGTCTCGCCCCGCAGCATGGCCGCGACCAATGCTGGGCGCGAGAGGTCTCCGCCTATCGCAGCCGTGAGGACACGTCGGTGCTCCGCCCAAGCTGGGCAGTCTTGCACCGTATGCTCCACCGTGTCCTCCGGGCGATCTTCGCAGTGGTGACACCCAGGCGTCTCCTCCTTTCGCATCAGACACAGGTACCTCCCGAAACTTCCGTGTCCGGTGAGGACCTGCGTCAAGCGGTAGGTCAGGACGCCATGACTTCTCTCCAGCCACTCCTCAAAGAGGGGTCTTACCGCCGCAATTGCGGCGTGCCCGGCCTTCGGTCGCGACAGTCGTTCCTTCCATACTGCCCTGAGATCGCGCCGGAGCTCTTCCCGCCGCGCCTCGACTTCACGAGGCAGCGGGGTCACGCCCCGGCGCTGCGCCTCCACGCGCCACTCATAGACGCGCTGGAGGGCAGTCGCCTCCAGATCCCAGGGCAGGAATGACGTCTTGGCAAGAGTTGTTCAGCTTGGCTCTTAGAATTCGACGTTTCAGATCTTCGATTTTGACGACCCCGTCGTCGCCGGCATAAGCAACAGGATCCGCGTACGAAGTCGCGGGCAGAAGCTAGTATTGAATAAATATTGAATAAAAAGGCATAAATTCGAATAATTTATTTTAATGTTGTAGTTTAATCTAGTCAACGAATGCTCAAAGCATAGAGGGAAATTCTAGAAACACATTTTTTACAACGTAACTTTGTTTGGAGTAGTTAGGAGGTGAGCATATCAAAACCATGAGCTCTGGGGGGGGGGGGTGGAAGGTACCATTTTTTGGTGTTTCGCTTACATCTCGGAAAACCATGCGTTCTAGCAGCATACCGTGTGTGAACAAAATAAAAAACGAAATCAATTTTCCGTAAGTTTTACTGAGTAAGCATTTCAATATGTAAGTTTTCGAGTTTTCATAGTTTTCGAGGTATCCGCTTTTGGAAGTCTGTAATTTAGGGGAAAAAACATTTTTAGTTTCGCGCATTTGGAAAGTTGTATTTGATATCGCCATAGATCCAGAAAGCAGTAGCAGTTGATTCAGACCCTCCCTTCACCACCTGCGATGAACAGAGCCAGCATGCTGCATCTTGAGGTGATATGGGCCTCCAGATCTTTATCTGGAGGCCCACGGACATTGAGCTCTTCGGGTATCTCTCAATGTCCACCAGGTATAAGTAGTTCTTAAATTCGGTGACCACCATCAAGCTTGATATGTCTTGTCTTCCCCCACCGAGGGAGCAGTAAAAATTAGCTTAGAAACTCATTTAAATTATACTAGGTACTTACAGACTAGGTAGGACTGTACTATGTAGGAGGAAATCCGCACCCATAAGAGATGCGGAAAAACTATCTTTGGAAACTTTAGTTCTTTTTTGTTGTAAACAATTTTCGTATAGGTAATTAGGTAGGTATTAATTTTTGGTCAAGTGTGAGTTGCCCACAAAAATACACGGAGGAGTAGGTACTACAGGGAGAGCCTGAAAAGACTGCTGCTGCTTTCTGGATTTATGGCAATATTAAATAAGACTTTCCGAATGCAAAAAGGTAAATATGGTTTTTTGAAAACTATACAAGATATCGAAATGGCTAAATAAAACTTATAGGAAATTTATTCAGCCTTTGTTTTATTCATACAAACCATGCCGCTAGGAGGCATGGTTTCCGAGTTATAAGTGAAAAATCAAAAAATGGAACCTTTAAACCCCCCTCCCCCACAGCTCAAGGGCTAGTGGCGGGGACTTTTGATAATTATATTCACCTCCTAACTAGTTCAAACAAAGTAACGTAGTCCAAAATCGTGTTCCAAGAATTTCCCTCTATAACTGTTCCTTGAGTGGGCTACTAGTTTTTCATGCAAAATCACATAGCAAAAACAACGAGTATAAGTACCTATACAATATGGAAGTATAAATCTCTGTCAAAGCCTAGCCAAAGTAGCCAAAGCCAAAGTCTTGCAGAAAAGGGAAAAAAAGGGGGGGAGCATGTATTCTTATTAAAAACGGTCACAAATGGAAAGAACTACCTGAAATTGCTAAATTATCAACTCCAGGTGTTTTTGAATGTTGCGCCATTGAGCTTATAAGCTATAGGATAATTGTCGTCTGTATTTATAGAGTGCCAAAGGTAAATAATTTTAATGAGTGTTTGAATAAACTTGAGAGACTTTTACAAATAATATCAAAAACCACTGGTAAAAATATAGTAATAGCAGGAGATTTTAACATAGATTTACTTAAGTCTAATAGACATTCTGCTTCGTTTGAGTGTTTACTATTAAGTTTTAATTTAAAATTAGTCTTTAAACAGCCGACTCGCATGGCCAGCCAGACATGCATAGACAATTTTGCGCACAATTTTAGGAAAGCATGTAAAGGAGAAGTAATAGAGTTTGCATTATCCGATCATACAGCTCAACTACTTCAGTGCCCGGTTAAAAAAGCGTGTACCATGAGCTATTGGTTTAGTACAAAACGAGATTACAGTAAAGAAAATATAGCTAAGTTCAAATACGGCATGCAAAAGATTTCTTTCTCGGAAATCTATGATACAACCGATCCCAATATAGCCTATAATTCATTTATCGATAGTTTTAAGTTGTTATATGACTTGTGTTTCCCGCTTATTCGGGTCAAAATAAATGTTTTAAAAAAGCCTAAATGGTTAACAAAAGGAGTAAAATTATGTAGCAGAAAAAAAAGAAATCTTCTTTGGCAATTAAGAATTAACCCTAACGAAGAGAATAAACTAAAGTTCGTCAACTATTCTAAATTATATAAAAAAATTATAAATCAGACGCAAAAGGCACAAAACAACTACAACATCAAAAATGCCACAAACAAGGCAAAAACTACTTGGCAAATAATAAACCAAAAGAAATACAATTTACCCAAACAGCAAATTGATAAAATTAAAGTCAATAATAATATTATATCTGATCCTAAAGGCATTGCTGATGCGTTCAACAACTACTTTGTTAATAAAATACAGCCTAATTTAAAGGACGGTAGCTTGCCTAAACCACATCGTAAGATATCCTCAAGAAGTGGGTCAATTTTCATGGCGCCAAGTGTTCCAGATGATATATTTAAAATAATAATGTCACTGAAAAACACGAATAGTGTAGGTCACGATGGAATATCCACTAAAATTATTAAAGCCGTAGCTAAAGAATTATGTGACCATTTAAGTCACATTCTTAATCTTTGTATAAGTGCAGGCGTATACCCAGATGCTTTGAAATTATCAATTGTAAAACCACTATATAAGAAGGAAAATAGAGAGCTAGTGGAAAATTATAGGCCCATCTCACTTATTTCAATCTTTTCAAAGATATTTGAAAAGTATATATACAAAGAGCTTTTCAAATACCTGGAAAAATTTAATATTCTGTGTGAGCAACAAAAAGGATTTAGACCAAAAAAAACAATAAATATGGCAATTTTTGATTTTATATTTAACGTAATGAATAATGTGGATAAAAGAAACCCAGTATGCGCCATTTTATGTGACATGACCCAGGCATTTGATTATGTCCACCACCCTACACTTTTAAAAAAACTGCAAGCATATGGTATAAGGGGTAACGTTTTAGAACTAATTCAATCTTATTTGCATAATAGACGACAAATAACTGAAATCAATAGAATTAATTTAATTAATAAACATGACGAAATATTTAGATCAGAAGAGCGAAAAGTTAGTTATGGGGTACCGCAGGGAAGTGTTTTGGGACCCTTGCTATTTATATTATATATTAACGACTTACCAGAATGGATTGAACAACCGCTGACCCTATTTGCAGATGACAGTACCGTGACAATACCCTCGAAAAGTAATGATACATACCAAAATGACATTAACAATGCTTTAAAATTTATTGTAAAATGGTTAGAGGATAACAATTTAAGAATTAATTTAAATAAAACAAAAATAATTCATTTCAACCAACGCGGACCAGACTTAGACAATCTCAATGTACAATATAATAATAATAAAATTAATGAGGTAGTTAGTACTAAATTTTTAGGGCTGGAAATAGACAAAAGGCTTAGTTGGAAACAACACATTGAGTCACTTTGCAAGAAACTAAGTTCATCTGCATATGCTCTACATACTTTGGCGGGTATTGTAAATCTAGACGCACTCCTCACGGCGTACTATGGTATAGTCGAATGCCATCTGCGATACGGAGTTATATTTTGGGGCAACTCAACAGAAAAAGAAACTGCATTTAAGGCACAAAAAAGATGCATACGGTCTATTTTCAAATTGCAAAGTACGGACAGCTGCGTGCCATATTTTAAACAATATAAAATATTAACTCTACCATGTCTGTACATTTTAGAAATGGCAATATTTGTTAAATTAAATCCGGATCGCTTCGCACGAATGGCTGATGTATTTCCACGGAATAGACGTGACAAGAGTAGGCTGTGTATCCACAGTGCTAAAACAACACTGATGCGCAAAAGTGTCTGCTGCATGGCACCGGTGATTTATAATAAAATACCCAGTAGTTGGAAAGATAACAATTTGACATTTTTTAAAAAAAAACTTCGGAACTTTTTAGTAGACAAAGCATTTTATAGTGTTTCGGATTTTCTATTGGAGAAGGAAATTGCTTGACTGTTTTGTATTTATTTTGAATGTATTTTAAGCAGAAAATGATGTGTTAATAATTATGTTAGTGACTAATGAATTAGAATAATATTATTTTTGAATGAATTGACATTAATGCCATTTATTATTAATTGAAGAACATGCTAATGTAATGTATTGATTTGAATAGTAATGAAATATTTTTTCTTGTATAGTAGCATACATTTAAAAGCTTATACTTCTACAACTGTGTATTTTTGCATGCCTTGTTATTGGTAAAATATGGCTGTTTTTTCTATTTATTGTAACACCTTACTTGTACCCATATTTGCGAAATAAAAATCTAATCTAATCTAATCAAAACTACAAATAATCAACAAAAATAACATTATTTTAATGCATTTGTTTCGGTAATTCTTACATAATCAGTAAATCACCGTTTAGAGTAACAATACTTAGTAGTTTTTATAAGGCGGACTTAATGCCGCAACGTATTATCTACAGTAATATAAACTGCACCTGCAGTAATAATAAAATATACTGGTGTTATTTGACTGGCAACTTTGGCAATATTGCCAAAGTTGCCGGCAATTTTGGTATTTTACCGGCAGTGGCAATATTGGGAATATTGCCGGCAGTGGGAATATTGCCATCAGGCACATCTCTAGGCGTGGTAATATTATGTACTTTCCAAGTTTATCTTGGACTTTATTGATTTTGATGAAGGAAAACATAGTCAGAAAAAGTGGCCATCAATAATAAGTAACTCAACCCGTGTCAGAGGCTTCCGGGGTTCCCACAGGCGGCTTAATTAAATCCGACATCAGAGGATGGTCACATCCTCACACGAAAAATAAAGAAACCGCTACGACTAGGCGCGCCGAAAAAGGAACAATGGGCGATCAAAACAATACGCGACGTCAACTACCACCACGCGGGGTACACCCCGCGCCACCAGTCAGTAACTCGTGCCGCCAGCTCTCACGCACTCATCATACACATGTCTGACGCGCTAAGACGTGTCTTGAGGCGTTCTTGTATTCATTAGAGCCTAAAGCTATCTAAATCAAAGCGCCACATCGTTTCCACTAACATAGATGTTAGGAGTTGCGTAAGTGTTTCTCAAGTTTAGATGAGCTAGTGTCCGGCCGCGCCGGTCCTCTCGTGATCGAGTGGTGAGCGGCGCCTGTCGACCTTCAGTGCACGCGCCTCACACACTGCTGTGTCCGTGAAACCGCCGCGCACCGCGCTACTGGGAGCTTGCTGCTCTTCAGTGTCGGTGCAGCCGTGCAGCGCATCGCAAGTGAGATCGACACTCCTGCACGTGTGTATGAGCGCGCGATAGCTTACATATGTGGGTTATTACAGTTGCGCATCATTAGTGCGGCGCGTGGAATGTTCTGCTAGAGCGGCGCCGTGCACCTACAGGTTGCAGCGATTCATTACTTTACCCAGTCGATATTGAATTCACTAACAGTGAGGTCGCCGCGCGCCGTGGTCACCGTCTGCGTCATCCACTCATTTGATATAGCTCACATAAAATTAGATGTATTTCTACCAAATTGCGTCATGTCGTCTGGCACAATGATTAAACATCAGTTTCCATTTCATCTATTTCCGGACTGTGGTCAAGGTCTATATTTGTAAAATATTTCATTTCATGTATTTTGCGTTCTTGGTTTGCAATTGTAGGTGAGCAGTCCCTGTCAGGCTGTGCCTAGTGTCGCGTTACACTGTGATGTCAGTGCTGGGCTCAGCGGACAAGCTTCCGGTTTAGTGGGAAACGTCAGCAGCTTCTGGTGATGCAGACCTCTTACTGAAGCTTTTTATTGCAATATGAGTCAGTTAGTCGCGGGTCACGCCTCACCAGCGGCACACACGTAAATGTCAGGGCAGCATTATTGAATAATCTAGTTTACAATTCGCAATAAGCCCAGGGCGACTGAATTCACCGTTTAAGTATTTGTATCTAAATGATTGATTGCGAACTAACCTATATCAACTGACTCAATGTGGCTGTGAAAAAGGAAACAGGGCGGAGGCGACACGTACCTACATTTGAAGTGTAAGTACGGCTCACTTGATTTACTGAACGCGGGAACCAAAAGTGATAAGAATTAGTAAAAAAAATATCTCGGATTATGTATAAACATGTTGGTACACACAGGAAACATCCCCTAATATCTGCAGATAAAGAGAGCTCTGTCTCGATGGATAATGTTAAAGGTGTTCGGGTGTGTGGTGTGTGGTGTGACTCACTAGTGGTGAAGTTGCGCGAGGCGTAGGCGGCGCTCTCCTTGTCGTGCAGCAGCGTGAAGGCGTGCAGCTGGTAGGTGGCGCCGGGCGACAGGTCGCGCAGCACGTACGACCAGTTGCCGGCGCCGTCCACCGTGATGTTGCGCGCGCCGCCCTCCAGCCGCTCCGTCAGCGGGATCACCTGCGCACACGCACCATCATTCGCCTCTTACTCCCATGTTACTCGGACTCGCCGTAACATGTGTCACTCTTCCTTGTCAATCATCACTGTTTCATTTCGTATTAATTATATATCAGTTTTTAGGGTTCCGTACCCAAAGGGTAAAACGGGACCCTATTACTAAGTCTTCGCTGTCCGTCTGTCACCAGGCTGTAACTCATGAACCGTGATAGTTAGGAAGCAAACAGATGATGTATTTCTGCCGCTATAACAACAAATACTAAAACCAGAATAAAATAAATATTATAAGGGCCGGGCCTTCTTTACAACAAACGTGATTTCTTTGCTCTTTTTTGCTTTATAATAATAATAACGGGAATAAGTAGACGCTTGAAATACATATTTGATTATAATTATTTAGCTTTCCATTATTCACTTTAAAAATAAATAATTTAATAAAACAAATAAAAAGTTAAAACAAACAATGAAACATTCATTTCATCTTGCTGGATATAATAAACAAAGTATATGGCTAAATTTTGTCTGAGGTGTGGCAGATTTTTTTTTTTCTAATAAAAACTTCATTAATATAGGAAGAATAGATAAGAAGACAAGCAGTGAACAGCGAGCAGTGAGCAGGAACCCGGCGACATGGACTTTTTGTCACATTGTTAGTAAACAATGAGTGAGACTGGCGGAACTGATCAATTTGTGACAAGAAATAACATCAAACATACCTTTACATGTAATGTGCGAAAGACGCGTCTCACTACTTCACTAGTTCTAGGTGACACAACATGACTATCTTGTGGGTAACATATACAACATTTGGTTAGATTAGATACTACATACATACCAATTCCTCTAACGAATCATATGGGTTCAAAAGACGTGATGTTTTAAGCACGTTCATACAACATATTATAACAGTGACCGACCAAAACAAGATGTTCGGCCCCAGTCAGTTTCAGCCGACACAGACAGTTAACATGTGTCAACATAAAAAGACATTCATTAATGTAGCTTTTATAATAGTTACGTTTATTTATGTAATATTTATTATGAAAACCAGCCTTATGCGTGTAGGACCGCGCACAATAAAGTTCCGTAGTTGACACTTTATTTTTGAATTAAACACTTTAGTTCTTTTCCTTATTTGTGCTGTGAGACTCTAACTAACTTCATCATCATCATCATCATCATCAGCCGGAGGACGTCCACTGCTGAACATAGGCCTCCTCCTTAGACCGCCACGCCGAACGACAATTCGCCACTTGCATCCATCGGCTAACTAACTTGCTCTTTGCTAATTTTAATGGCGTTGAAATAGTACTCGTAAATTGATATTTTAGAGTTCTAACCAAGGGATCATAGACCTACGTATGGTATCAATTTCAACTTGATATTTCCACGCGTTCCTGAAAAGAAAGGTTTTGACAGACAAACGAACAACGAAGTAATCCTATATGGGTTTCGTTTTATGCAGTGCGAAGTCCTAAAAATTAGAAAACAAAAACTTACTCTTACAAGTGATTTTTAATTAAATTCTGCGGACGAAGTCACCGGTAGTTATCCGAACGACCTACCAAAAATTCACGAGTTTCAGCTGAGCGGGAGGTTTCGGCCAACAACTGACCGAACCCGAAACATGGACGAAATAAGTTTAATACGCGGCGCATTCGCCAGATGTGGATGCAACCTTACACAAAGGGTTGGAAGCGCGCGTCTGTTTAATCGTGAACCACAGGAAGCCTCGTAGTTAGTTAAGATGAAAGTGAAAAGTACCTTAAATCTAAATCCAGTATATTCGCCTTTCGCCGGTGGCGACCAAGATATGGAGGCTTGCTTGTTGCGGCCCAGCGTCACCGTCAGGTTCGTGGGCGGCTCCGGCGCTGCGACAACCACAATACTTTAAGCTGGGTATCCACTATGTTCGCGAACCTCTTGGGCTCCGCGCTCTTGCAACAGCTCCGCATAGTGGATACGTTTGCGAACTTGGAGCGCGAACGGTGCGCGCTCAGCGCGGTGGCGGTAAATTGGGCGAACACAAAGGGGAGCTCAGTCTGTTCGTGGACGCGAGCAAGATATCATGTCAAGTGCGTACGTGTCGTATATCACGCTCCGCGCTCGGTTATTTGTTAGTTATTGTAGCTTTTCGAAATTTTGCCTTTTTTTTGTATAGTTGGTACAACCAAATTATACAAATATTCAAAATTAAATGAAGACATCCGCATGAAGTTTTTATAATGGCCATTCTTGAGATTTGAGTTCCAACACCAATGAATTTGGACGTCTTTTCTTGTAAATGTCAGATTCCCAAAAGCGAGGAGGGCTTCTATAGTCTTCGAGTAAATAATGAAATAAAATATATGCTGCACTAGCCACTAATGGTGACGACGTGTTCGCTCAATGTTCACAAGAGGACTGTGGAGCCTGCAGTGTTTCTATGGAGATGCGAGTACCGTCTCCATCAGAGCGGTTACGGGAGCGCGGAGCGCAAAGGTTCGCGAACGTAATGGATACCCAGCTTTACATATACAACTAAACAAGTGAAACCATTCGCTAGCTGGACAAGTGGACATGTTCGTACCAACGTAGCTTTTTGAACGTCGTCGCGTCGTAAGAGCGCAACAGACAATTGCGACTCATTAGTGCGAAAGTGCTGATACACAAAATCAAAGATAAAAAATTGGATAATGCGTTTAATGGTAGCAACATTGTTATAAGCTGCAGGCATTACGATACAAAGCAATAAAACATGGAAAACCTGGGAAAACCAGCAAATTGTAATATACTATAAAGTGAAAATTACCTGTGATGATGGTTTGATTCCACGTGAGAAGGTCCGCAAAGGTGGCGTTGGAGTAGTAGAGCATGAAGTGGTACTTGGTGCCGGGCAGTCCTACGAAGTTGATGGTGTTGCGGTGCGCGGGCACCGTGATGTTGGGCGGCGGCGAGCCCTGCGGCGGCCAGTAGTCCAGCCGGTACGAGCCGCCGTCCGCCGCCTCGGGCCCGCCGCCCGGGATCTCGATCACCAAGTCGGCGCAGCCTCCGCCCCGCCATGTACTCTGCACACAATCACATCACTCACTCACCTTTATTCACGATCCACAATTATACAGGATTTTTCTTTTAAATTGGCCAAAAGGGAGAAATCCGCATCCATAAGAGATACGGGAAAACTTTCTTAGGAACCTTTATCTCTTTTTTGATGTTGACAATTTTGGCGTTTTTATTTTTTGGTCAAGTGTGTTGTCCACAAAAATGATTGAAAATGACCAACATTTTTTTTAACGATGTTCGACTCTGTTTCATGTAAGGATCATTTCATTGTATGGGAAGACAAAAATCGGGACAGCGGAAGTTGTTCAAATTAAGCACAATATTACTACGTGACTCATTTGACCACCTAACCATTCAGCATAATAGCCTCAAAGCTCATGTAGATCAGTTAGAAAACGAACGTAAGGAAAACCTGGCTTACATAAATGAGCTTCAAAAAAAACTGGACAAAGTGGAACAACATGCGAGATCAACATGTATTGAGATACGTAATATTCCTGGCAACAAGTCAGAAACCAAACCCACATTGTTGAACACTGTTACGGGAGTAGCGAATTTACTAAGGATTAATGTCCAGCAGAGGGATGTTAAAGACTTGTTTCGCATAAAAACTAAGGACCCGAACAACAACCCCATCATAGTTGAATTTACCTCTGTTCTTCTTAAAGACGGGTTCTTACTAAAGTTTCGTCAACACAATAAAAATTCCTTTAGAATCACGACAGAACATCTTAAGCTGGATGGCCCTGCAAAACCTATTTTTGTGTCTGAAAACCTATCAGCTAAGAACAAGAGATTGTTTTTCCTGGCCCGAGACGCAGCTAAGTCAAACAACTTTCAGTATTGTTGGGTCTCTCATGGAAAAATCTTCGTCCGGGAAAAAGATGGAAAACCACACCACCAAGTGAAACATGAGACGGATCTTGCTCATATTTTTAAGTCGGCGTGACTACTCTTGACTCAGTACCTGAATTCCACATGTTGCATGTTTTTGTTAATCTTGCATGCTAGTTTAAAAAAGTGTTTTCGCTACACTTGCTCTCTAGATAACGGCGTAAATCGCCCACTGTACTTGTTTTCTGCCGAATTTCCACACACATTACATATTCCACACGCACACTATACAGAAACACAAACTCTAATCCACATTAATCATACTCAGTACCTCAAAATATTAGTTTTACGTCTCTTATCCTCCCCCGTTCAAATCAGCTTTTGTTCACATAACTTGCCCGTGAGTAGTCTCTCAGTGCAGTTGCCCTGTCCCTCTGTTGTTATTATGATAGACAATGGATGAATTGAACAAAATTGCCAATGAGGTTGAACAAGTTTCTATTTCAAATTGTTTTATCTCCTCACCCGAAGATAGTGCTAAATATTTAGATAAATCTTTACACGACTTTAAAATTTTACACACCAATATACGTAGCCTTAACTGTAATTTTGATAACTTGGTATTATTTTTGCAAAGACTCACTTACCAACCAGACGTGCTCATATTAACGGAGTGCTGGTTAAGTAAGTGTTTGTTGATTCCCCCCCTAGACGGATATAACTGCCACGCTTCGAATTTTGAGAGTCAAAATGACGGCGTAGTCGTATATGTGAGAGACTCCTATAACCCTATCATCGAAATACCCGCACTTAGTGATGCAAATTGTCTCCTAATAAAATTTACTGATAAGCTTGCCCTAGTTGCAGTATACCGCTCTCCATCATGCAGAAATCTGAATCGCTTTTTCTTTAGTCTGGACAATTTGCTTGGGACTCTTGCCCCGTTTAAATCGGCTGCAATCATTGGGGACCTGAACATCAATATTGCACCAGATTGTTCCGACTCGAATTCTGACGAGTACCTCAATCTCGTAGCGTCCCATGCAATGCTCTCTGCTTACACTCTCCCGACTAGACTGTCTAGCTGTCTCGATCATGTGATGATTCGCTGTCAAACGATGACTACAACACTGGTTTTCGATTCCCTTATTACAGACCATTCTCCTGTAATTCTCTTTTGTAACATGGATATCAGACCCAAATCTAAACACCGTTGCGATAACCCAAAAATCGATGTTCCAGGAGTTATTGAGTCTCTTACGAACGCTGACTTCAGTCAAATTCTTAATTGCAGTGACCCGAACGAAGCTGCCAATTTTTTTGTTTCCTTATTGTCCTCTGCTATAAAAGCTAACTCTCATATCCCTGTAACTCCCAGTAAACGTCGTATCATGGAACCGTGGATTACCCCAGGCCTTTTAAGGTGCATTAGGCACAGAGACAAGTTGCAACGTAAATCCAAAAAACATCCAGAAAATGAAAAATTTAAGCTAGTCTTCTGTCGTTACCGAAACTATTGTAATAATCTCTTGAAAAAAATCAAAACGGAATATGAGCGTGGAGAGTTCTACAAGGCTCGTAAAAACCCAAAGGCAACATGGAGCCTCATCAAACAGTTAGCTAACTTAAACCATAACAAAACACCGTCTTCTGATCTATTAAAACTCTGTGACAATCCCTCTCAATCGGTTGACACGGTTAATGATTACTTCGCCAATGTAGGTAGACTTCTAGCATCCAAAATACCTCAACCCGTTACCAGTTCCACCTCAAGCCAATTAAATTCAATGGGTTCCTCTTCCTTAAATCCCCCGCCATTACATTCTATGGCTCTATACCACGTTGATGAGTCTGAACTGGATAACATCATTGTTGGTCTAAAGGACAAGTCTGCTGTTGGTATTGACGGTATACCTACTTCAATAATTAAAGCGACTAGATTTATCACAATTCCGGTACTGGTTCATATTTTTAACCTGTGCTTCTCATTAGGTGTTTTCCCTGATATCTTTAAAACTGCGGTTGTCCATCCAATTTATAAATCTGGTAGCAGAGACAGTGTCACAAACTATAGACCAATATCGGTTCTAACAACTCTTTCAAAAATACTGGAAAAGCTTATTAACGCTAGATTAACTAGGTTCCTTTCAAAATATAACATCTTAGCCATTAACCAGTTTGGCTTCCGAAGTGGCAAGTCCACAGAGGATGCCGTGTTAGAGCTAACGGACACTATAGTTAATAGTCTTGAAAATAAAGCCAAAACTCTAGCGATATTTTTAGACCTTTCTAAGGCTTTTGACACTGTCTCTGTCCCCATACTGCTATCAAAGCTTGAGAACGTTGGTATCCGCGGCGTTGCCCTGGATATGTTTAGAAGTTATTTGACAGACCGCGGTCAGCACATCAAAATTGAAAATCACCTTAGCTCTAAAATAAACCTTAATTTCGGTGTTCCCCAGGGTAGCGTGCTCGGACCTAGCCTCTTCCTTATATACGTGAATGAGCTGTGTCGATTATCTCTTCCCAACTGCAAAATCGTAACTTATGCAGATGACACAGCTCTTATTATTCACGGCCATAGTTGGAATGAGGCGTCCAAAAATGCTGAACTGGCATTGAGTGCTGTTAAGAAATGGTTGTCTATAAATCTCTTGACCCTAAACATTAGTAAGTCCAAGTTCATTACTTTCTCTATAAATAAATCTGGACAACCCCCTACCCCTATCGACCTTCACGCGCACTCATGTCTGCACCAAACCTCAGACACCGTTTGTGATTGCCCGAAGCTAGAAGCCGTCCAGACAATTAAATATCTTGGTGTGATAATTGACTGCCACCTTAAGTGGCACCAACAGATCAGCACTATCACGGGACGCCTCAGAAAACTGTTGTTTATTTTTAAGAAACTTAGAAATGCAGCGGATTTTAATATCCTTATATCCATCTATTTTGCACTTGCTCAGTCAGTGTTGGGGTACTGCATCACGGTATGGGGTGGCGCACATAAGTCCGCGATGTTGCGGATCGAAAGAGCGCAGAGAGCAGTATTAAAGGTTCTTGCAAAAAAACCGATTCGGTTTCCCACAACGTCACTCTACTCTCTCTGCCCAGTCTTAACTGTTAGACAATTGTTCATATTTAAAACAATTTCACGCAAGCATTCCCATCTTACTTATGACCCAGAAAAGGGTAGCAGTAGTCGTCGTTCTAATCGCGTATGCAATATTGAACCTCGCAGGACAGCACTAGCACGTCACCATTTTGCATACTTAAGTTCAAAACTGTATAATAAAATTAATAAAAATATAAATATGTATCCCTGCACCATTAATCAATGTAAGAAAGATCTTTTCCTTTGGTTGAAAACTCAAACATATGACTCAACGGAAATTCTGATGAATGTTTAAAGAAAACTAAAAAAAAAAAAAGAAATTAAAAAATCTGAACACCTAGTACACATAGACACACACTCACACATAGGTAAACACACACACATACACACACACACACACACACACACATACATACATACATACGGCATAATAACTCATCGATAATTATATTTTAACTTCTATCTTATTTCTAAGTTTGATGTAATTCACCTTTTCTACAATTTACTTTAGTATATCTGGAACACAGTTCCTCTCGTTTGGAGACGGGCGTTGGCAACTGCACCACAGTTTTAACTTCTGCAGCTGCCATCGTTTTCATCTGATTTGTCTTAATGTTTTTGTTCCAAATAAACGATTTTTGATTTTGATTTTTTTTTTTGATATTTTTTTATACAAATTGTATGAACGAAAAAAACCGGCCAAGTGCGTGTCGGGCCACGCACAGTGTAGGGTTCCGTAGTTGCGAACTAACTAAACTGATTCGATGAATTTAATTTTAAAAAGAAGAATTTTCAAAATCGGTCCAGGAGTCTTTAAAAAATCGAGGAAAATACATAAAAAAAAGATTACGACGAATTTAGAACCTCCTCCTTTTTTTTAAGTTAGTAAAAATAGTTGACGATAAAAACCTACCTATCCCCAAAAAACATACCGTGAAACATACCTATTAAAGCTGTAAAAATAAAGTTGACAAACTTACATTTGCAGTTGAAGAACATGTTCTCCGATACATTTTGTTTAAGAAAATATGTTATCCAAGTACATTTTATAAGTTGGTCGACTATTACTCGTAAAGTTGTAAAGCCTACTTAGTCATGATAATTTTCTTTTAAACTTCGTTATATATACTACTATTGTGAATTTTTTCACACCCCCAAACATAACCGTTTAGCTGGTAGAGGGGGGGGACACTCGAGTCAAGCAAAATTTAGCACTTTAAAGCTTAATATTTCACAAACAAATTTTTTTATCAAAAAATTGTTAGTGGAAACTATCAATATTTTTTAAAGACCTATTTAATGATACCCCACAATAAGGGGTACGCGAGAAAAAAAAAACATCCCCACTTTACGTGTACAGGAGGTACCCTAAAAAAAAATATTTTACGAGATTTTATTTTACCACTTTTTCGGCACAACATATCCGTATATTTACACCAAATTACAGCTCTCTAGTACTGTGCGTCTCTGAGCTAAACTGCGGACAGACGGACGGACGGACGGACGGACGGACATGGCGAAACTATAAGGGTTCCTTGTTGACTACGGAACCCTAAAAATTATCAACTTTTTTAAGATGTCCTTTGATTTGCTGTCATGTAAGGACCATTTCATTGTATGGGAAGGAAAATGTCTGGGCAACAGAAGTGGGTCAAATCAGACGAAATACTGACACTATGACGACTTTATGTTGTTAGAAGAAAATTACTCTACTTTTGACCAACTTCTACTGTTCAGATATTTTTCTGCCCATACAATTATCTTATCCTTACATTGACAGTAAATCAAACGACATCAAAAAAAAGTTGATAATTTTTTCGCTCATACAATTTGTATGAAAAAATATTTTGCTTTTGACTAACTTCCGCCGTCCCGATTTTTTTCTTCCCATACAATGAAATGATCTTTACATGAAACAGAGTCGAACTTAAACGGCGTTAAAAAAATGTTTGGTCATTTTCACTCATTTTTGTAGACAACTCACACTTGACCAAAAAAATAAAAACGCCAAAATTGTCAACATCAAAAAAGAGATAAAGGTTCCTAAGAAAGTTTTCCCGTATCTCTTATGGATGCGGATTTATCCCTTTCGGCCAATTTAAAAGAAACATCCTGTATATCACTTCCTTAGTAGAAGAGCCTGTTGTTTATAGTTAATTATTGATTAAAAATGAAGAGTACTTACTAAAAGTACTGTAATTTTGGGATGTCATGTAAAAAAATGGACTGTTTCATCTGCATGATCTTGAGGATATGTCCTCAAAATTATGGACTATTTTTTAGCAGACCTGAGGCCTTACCACGAGCTCTTATCGCGATCCAGTTTAAGCTGTGGGAAAGAGACAGAGCTATACAAGTCGTCTAGCGCCATCTCTTTCCCACAGCCTAGACTGGATCGCGTTAAGTGTTCATGGTAGGGGGGCCCAGTTTTTAATTTTGAAATATTTGCATTATCTACATTATGTATATCCCAAAGCTATTTTAGTCTCCTTGTATTGAAAAACAAGACAATCCCACCTGTGTTCCATACGTCCATGGAGAGCCACTAATTATGTCAATATCTCATCAGGTCTCTAAGCACAGGTTGGCCTGCAGTTTATAGGAGCTCTAATTATGTCAATTTCTCATCAGGTCTCTAAGCACAGGTTGGCCTGCAGTTTATAGGAGCTCTAATTATGTCAATATCTCATCAGGTCTCTAAGCACAGGTTGGCCTGCAGTTTATAGGAGCTCTAATTATGTCAATTTCTCATCAGGTCTCTAAGCACAGGTTGGCCTGCAGTTTATAGGAGCTCTAATTATGTCAATATCTCATCAGGTCTATAAGCACAGGTTGGCCTGCAGTTTATAGGAGCTCTAATTATGTCAATTTCTCATCAGGTCTCTAAGCACAGGTTGGCCTGCAGTTTATAGGAGCTCTAATTATGTCAATATTTCATCAGGTCTCTAAGCACAGGTTGGCCTGCAGTTTATAGGAGCTCTAATTATGTCAATATCTCATCAGGTCTCTAAGCACAGGTTGGCCTGCAGTTTATAGGAGCTCTAATTATGTCAATATCTCATCAGGTCTATAAGCACAGGTTGGCCTGCAGTTTATAGGAGCTCTAATTATGTCAATATCTCATCAGGTCTCTAAGCACAGGTTGGCCTGCAGTTTATAGGAGCTCTAATTATGTCAATTTCTCATCAGGTCTCTAAGCACAGGTTGGCCTGCAGTTTATAGGAGATCTAATTATGTCAATATCTCATCAGGTCTCTAAGCACAGGTTGGCCTGCAGTTTATAGGAGCTCTAATTATGTCAATTTCTCATCAGGTCTCTAAGCACAGGTTGGCCTGCAGTTTATAGGAGCTCTAATTATGTCAATATCTCATCAGGTCTCTAAGCACAGGTTGGCCTGCAGTTTATAGGAGCTCTAATTATGTCAATTTCTCATCAGGTCTCTAAGCACAGGTTGGCCTGCAGTTTATAGGAGCTCTAATTATGTCAATATCTCATCAGGTCTATAAGCACAGGTTGGCCTGCAGTTTATAGGAGCTCTAATTATGTCAATTTCTCATCAGGTCTCTAAGCACAGGTTGGCCTGCAGTTTATAGGAGCTCTAATTATGTCAATATCTCATCAGTCTCTAAGCACAGGTTGGCCTGCAGTTTATAGGAGCTCTAATTATGTCAATATCTCATCAGGTCTATAAGCACAGGTTGGCCTGCAGTTTATAGGAGCTCTAATTATGTCAATATCTCATCAGGTCTCTAAGCACAGGTTGGCCTGCAGTTTATAGGAGCTCTAATTATGTCAATTTCTCATCAGGTCTCTAAGCACAGGTTGGCCTGCAGTTTATAGGAGCTCTAATTATGTCAATATCTCATCAGGTCTCTAAGCACAGGTTGGCCTGCAGTTTATAGGAGCTCTAATTATGTCAATATCTCATCAGGTCTATAAGCACAGGTTGGCCTGCAGTTTATAGGAGCTCTAATTATGTCAATATCTCATCAGGTCTATAAGCACAGGTTGGCCTGCAGTTTATAGGAGCTCTAATTATGTCAATTTCTCATCAGGTCTCTAAGCACAGGTTGGCCTGCAGTTCATAGGAGCTCTAATTATGTCAATATTTCATCAGGTCTCTAAGCACAGGTTGGCCTGCAGTTTATAGGAGCTCTAATTATGTCAATATCTCATCAGGTCTCTAAGCACAGGTTGGCCTGCAGTTTATAGGAGCTCTAATTCATTGTATGGGAATATTATAATAGCATACCAGGCATGAATAGATTGATAAGTCGACTTACATATTATTATATATTTTTTAGTAGTAGTAGTAGTAAGTGAGATATTCACATGTTAAAACAGACCTATCCACTTAGTAATATATTCACCCTGCAAAAGAAGCAATTTGAATGCTTAATAAGCATAACAAAATAAATATCTAAGTCAACTTATCAACCTATTCACACCTGGTACAGATATTATACTCAATTACTTCACTCACCAGTACACGAGATAGTGGTCTAAATGCAAAACTATCATTGTATTAAAAAAAATTGGTAGAATCGTAACCAGTAGAAAAATGTTTTGTTTAGTATTTCTTTTGCTCATGGTTTAAAGGTTTAAATAGGAGTTAGTTTTTTAGAGAGCCGCTCTTACAGATT
The DNA here is from genome assembly GCA_954870645.1 of Agrotis clavis. Taxonomy (NCBI): domain Eukaryota; kingdom Metazoa; phylum Arthropoda; class Insecta; order Lepidoptera; family Noctuidae; genus Agrotis; species Agrotis clavis. The sequence continues at coordinate 26,812,915 of OX940927.1, read as the reverse complement.
TTATTTTCCTCATGCTGTCTAACTTCAAAGAGTCACTCTGTGTTCATAATCTTCCAAACACTGGTCCAGGATTCATTTATCATTCATAATTCATTAATGATCAATTATTTAATTATTATTTTCGGTATCTTTCAGAACAGTTACACAAATTATTTTCCTCAAATAAACTTGTTGAGGAAAACAAACAAGATGATAAAATCTGATTCCATAACTTAAAAATTGTTTATCTACTACATATGGTGTTTTCCTCCAAAATCAGGAAATTCCAAAAACAATAATCAACAAACTTTAGCTGTATTTATTTATCAATTAAATTTTACAGGTACTGTGGATGAAAATGTCACATCCAAGCAGGATACACTAGTTATAAATATTTATTTTGGTAAAAACTATATTTTTTTCAAGAAACAATTAGTGATTTTTATTTATTTACCTAAAAAACCACTCACCAAAAGGATTTTTTTGAGTTAATACATAAATTTGACTAGTTTTTTGGTTTCATTTTACAGTTGATCCTGAAGACGATTTACATAAAATACTAAACAATAGTAAAATATTTGGTGATGTTAACTTCACAAGTTACTAATTAGTTACCAATGAATTGTTGATGTCGTATGTTATGTTTATATAAACAACAACAGAGGATTAGTACTGGGTTAGAGGTATGCCCTGAAGCCATGGTTCGACAAGTTTCGCGAACTTACCGCACAAACAGCGAGCAGCAGCGCCAGGGCCGCGGCGGCGCGAGCGCACCCAGGCGTCGCTTGCACAATCAACCTCTTCCACATCATTGAAGGCGACGACTGTCCGATTTCACGACACTTTCTCTCCACCACAGCACTGCCTTCCGTATGGATATAATGCATGGTTCACTTGATAGCCTGTCCTCGGAATTCATATCTTCATGTTAAACTACACTGTAATAATTATCTACGTGAAAGCACCTTTTTATTTATTCCTATTTTTATCACATTACAAATTTGGTCTCAAACGCAACCTTTCTTGTCGAGAGTTGTCAATGTCAAATAGTGAGTGACTACTAATCGATTTAAAAAAGTACTTGAAATCGATTAACGTAACAGTGAATCGATTTGATATTTAACATTATTATGCCAAACAGTGTTACCAACTCTCAGAAATATTAAATAAAATAAAACAAATTAGACTAGTCAAAAAATCCCTAAAAATAAAAAAAAAACTGAAGAAAACCCCCAACCCACTTAATTAACCCCTAAATCTGGGGGGAAACCCCCTAAGTTGGTAACACTGATGCTAAGATAGGCTGTAACCATGAAGGTATAGATAAAACTGGAGACCAAACTCCGAATACCTACTTGAAGCTAAAATAATATATCGCTATCTCGCTTTCTGTGGTCTCACTATCTCTTTCTAATTAGGATGACCCTATACCATTTTTCCCTAATTGTTAATTCAAAAATAATTAGATATTCTACTGACCTGCAGTGCTATTCTCTATAAAACAGCCTGTTCACGGCGCGGCCGCGGCGCTCACACTAGTCACACTACCATGGGACTAAAGTTCGGTAAGCCACTCGCGTTAGCGAAGAAATCGAAGAGCACATCGTAGATTCCAGCGATGAGATTTCTTACAGAGAATAGCATAACTGTGAACTTCTAAGACCTAGCCCCAAATTATTATAATTATGTCGTATTCACAAAAGTAAAATAAAACAAATACTTTCTGTTATAAAAACATTTATTAAATTTTCTTTTACATATGACTAAATATCTTTGCTCTGTGAAGTTTTTGTCTCTTGCCACGTAAATCACCTAGTATATTTTCGGTAAGTCTTTAAATCAGCTCGTATTCGCATTTAAAAAAATGAATTAGCTATAATTATAATAGTTTCATGCAAAACCCTAAGTTAGCTGGCCCATCAAATTAGCTTGTTGAAAAACTTTGTCACAATGTTTTATAATTTTACAGGCTGCCACCGAAGAAAAACAAAGTTTGCGTCGGTTAACAAATGCAGAAAAGTCTTTGCAGTAACATTATCTTCACTGCTGACCTAAGAACACAAGAAAACATTGTGAAATCAGTACAACATTTTAAGACTACGAATTAATTTTGTCGATTCACTACAAAAAGATTCCTTTTCTACAAGTCGGTTAGAGATAGTTACGCGGCTCCATCCACATTCCCCTACTCCTTTTGGATTGTAGCAGTAGATTAATTTAATTATGAAGTAATTTAATCCTTTCAACTAAATAAGCTTCATAAAGCCTACAATGCAGATATTCATCTCCTATATGTTTATAATATGATTAAGAAACGTATAATTAGCTAATGTCCCACAGACAGTCCCAGAAATTTTGTCAATGTGGTCACACTCCTTTAAAATGGCTTCATGTAAATGAATAAAATAAATATTTAAAAAAACAAAAAAACCCGACTGCGTAAAAAAACTAAAAAGAAAGAAACAAGCCCACTACTTTAGAATTCACTCATTCACACTCACAGTCGGGCCCATTCAAATTATACCAATCAAATCTTCCCAAGGGGCCCCGACTGTGAGTGTGAATGAGTGAATTCTAAACTACTGGGCTTGTTTCTTTTTTTTAGTTTTTTTACGCAGTCGGGTTTTTTGTTTTTTAAAATATTTATTTTATTTTACCATTTTTAGTTTATGTTAGCATTTATCATCATCATCATCATCATCATCTCAGCCGTAGGACGTCCACTGCTGAACATAGGCCTCCCCTTTTGATTTCCACTTATACCGGTTGGAAGCGACCTGCATCCAGCGTCTTCCGGCGACCTTTATAAGGTCGTCTGTCCACCTTGCTGGTGGACGTCCTACGCTGCGCTTGCTAGTCCGTGGTCTCCACTCTAGTACTTTTCGACCCCATCGGCCATCTGCTCTGCGAGCAATATGGCCTGCCCATTGCCACTTCAGCTTGCTAATCCGGTGGGCTATATCGGTGACTTTAGTTCGTCTACGGATCTCCTCATTTCGGATTCGATCACGTAGAGAAACACCTAGCATTTATCAGTCCAAATTAAATTGAAATATATAAGTTATATATATTTTAGTAAACCATTTTTAAAATCCTTTAATTTGATACCCCACTTGATAGAATGTGAGAGATTTAAAAAAAATATTTTTAGTTCGGAACCCTTTGCACACGAGTTCGACTCGCACTTGGCCAGTTTTATGTACCCAGTGACACTCTCACGTTTAAGACGAATCTAACGACACCTCTCAAGTTAAAATCCATCAAGCCGTTTAGGCTGCAGAGCAACACACAGAAAGATACATACAAATACATACATACACTCGAAAAACATAACCCTCCTGGCGCAGTCGGGTAAAAAGATAAAAATGCAATAAGTCCATGAAATTCGATGTAAAATCTATTTTAACTTCAGATTGTGATAAGAATATTCATTTACTATTATGTTGCTAACATTTGATACGCGTTTTGCCAACTAATTAATTGTAAAAACAAAGGAAGGAATGTGTTTACGATTATTTAATGTAAGAAATGACGATTTAAACACTTACGCGTGAAAACATTTATAACATCCTGGCACAGATAACTATATATTAGTCAGCCTCCTGGACACCACGTACTGCCGCAACCACGCACTATACATGTTTGCACCATTTCTTTAATTATAAAGCTAATAAAAGACAAAAATGCAAAACAAAGCTGTGAACCATAAAGTAAACAACCGCCATATTGGCGACATTTTTTAAGAGCGTATATTCCGAAAGCTGGCAACGTCGCAAATGGTTGTCAAATATTAACAAGTTTTAATTAATTTAGCATTGTTACTGTATGAAAATAAGAAATATGGCTCTGTAGTGCACTAAAAAATTGATAAGGGAATGCAATAATTAATATCGTAACACCGAATATATAGTTTTGGATGTAAAAAAAGCATTTGGAAGCTTTCCAAATGCCTTTTATACACCTGAAACGGTTACAACATCAAATTCAGTGTTTAAATTGCATTCCTATATCATTTTTTAGTGCACTACAGAGCGATATTTCTTGTTTTCATACAGAAAATTTGCCAAATTAATTAAAACTTGTAAATATTTGACAGCTTTTTGCGACGTTGCCAACTTTCAGAATATGCAGCCTTAACGTCAAACATTCAATGTTGCCACTTTACCAAACCCTAATAATATGGGATTTATTACGAACTCGTCAACCATGAATAAACACCTACGTGACCAAAAATTTCAAGTTTTTTAATTTAGGTAGTAGGCGTAGTTTAATTACGACACTTAACAAATAGTTTATCACACTACTTGACAGTGTTTAGGTCTGGATTTTCTGCTTTGAAGAGTTTTCGGGGAGTTTATTATAAGGAGGTAGCGATACTAAGTCCACACTAGAAAAAGAGAGGTTAGACCACAGAAAGTGAGATAGAAGTTTTGTAGGTATTTGACTCAACCTTTTGTACCGAGTTTTGTCTCCAGTTTTATCTATACCTTCATGGCCTTCGTTTGGTCACGAATGAATTTCATATTAAATTTCATTTAAAATTGTTGCATTTTCAATCGCAGGAGTTTTCGTTGCTAACCAAAGGAGGAGAGTGGGTGGTTCGCGGCCAAGAATGATTTTGTCATATTTTAGTGTGCTTTAAAGTTTTATCAAGTGGTGTACAGCTTGGCCAGAACGGATTGAAACGGAACTGATCTTTTTGTTTCTGACAACGTTTTAAAATCTTTGATATTTCATGTAAACAAAGACCACAGGTTTGTTAGATTTATTATTGTGCCATGAAACTAACGTAATAAGTGAAAAAAAATAAAAAAATCATTCAAAGTGCTGGTAGTGCCAAGACAGTGGCGACTTCCGGTTTTGTACAGTTTTTTGCTAAGCTGTATCTACTTTTAAACCCGATAAAATACAGTTTTGTTTTTGAACCCTTAATTTATTATTTTACTTACTGTTTTGGCTTTTATCCAATACAAAAATATAATACGGGCACGCCACAATCGCGGCAGTAATAACCCTCTTTGAGGAACCGCTGGATAGGCGTCATGGCGTCCTGTCCTACGGCCTAACGCAGGTCCTTACCGGTCACGGAAGTTTCGGGAGGTACCTGTGTCGGGTAAGGAGTGAAGAAACGCCGTAGTGTCACCGCTGCGAGGATCGCCCGGAGGACACGGTGCAGGTTATGCTGTGTGCGGTGTACTAAGTGCTGCGCTGGCAGGCGCGCGCGCGGGGCTCTGCGGGTTGCTGGCGGGCGAGAGGGGACAGTGTGATCGCTCACTGCGCGCCGCTCACATCTCACTTCTCCACTGCGCGTCGTCATCGCGTCATACAAATATTACACATCTCAGCACAGTGGTCTCCACTGAAGCTCAGCGGAGTGGAGACGTGTCAATAACACAATTCTATTGGTTGTTCAAAACAAGTCTCCACTTCGCACAGCTTTGGTGGAGTCCCGACCTAAAGGCCCTGAAGCCATATCAAAAATATTACAAAAAAGATTAAGCTGACACAATGATGACAGTTGACATTTTAATGGGGAAGGCAAGTGTCAAAGTGACAAGTGACAGTTTGGTCCCAAAAGAACTGTCAAATCAAAGGAATTTTCTGAGAAAAAAACGATTTATTGATATAAAATGACTAGATGTTGTGTAATAAGCTGTAAAAGTGATGGAACATACAAATTTCCGACAGTTCACACTATCAAGAAATAACTGGTAGCTGCTGTGAGTCTGTGACTGCCTTGAGAACAAAAATTGAATTATAACTAAGGAAAAGCTATTAATAAACAAATATCCAGCCTTGCGAAGCCGAGACAGGCCGTTAGTTGAGTTTATTAATGAAATTCTATGATTATACCATAACTAAACAATCGAATACACTTTTCAAAATAATATCTACTTTTCTATTGGAGGTTAAGTACCAGTATTGCATCGCTCCATAAATCATGAAATGGTTCGTCTGGCGGAAGAATTATCACCTGGAACGAGTTTTGTGATAGTTGTGGTGTTAAGAAATTAAATATATTGTGATATTTCTCGAATCTAAATAGAAAAAAGGGGTAATATTACTGACTTAAAACGTTATGATATTTTATCAAAATAGAAAGTCAGAGGCATCATTATATTCTTGTTAAAGGAGAGGACAGGTAAAAAAAACATACCTAAACTCAAAAATTTAAACCTCAACTACAAGTAATTGTGGATTTATCACGGTAAAATCAAATGTATTACCACTCAATTAAATCACTTTTTTTCCTCTTGTAGATGCACCGCGGCGTCTTAATTCTTGTTTTAGTATATGCACTTGCATTGACGAATAATTTTACATAATTGTTTTGTATTTATACTCAATTTTTATGACAATAAATCTTGTTTGTTTTTTATACAAGGTAGACAGTAATCTGACGTAGAGACCAACTATCGCAGCGCCATCTACGATTAGCTTTGAGTTGCCATCCCCAATCCCCGCCACCGTAAAACGAATATTATCCATAGACATAAAATCACAATGATACTATCAAACGCACGATCAAACCAACTCTCTTTGCTACATATAAGTAATCTGTGCTCTCTACATATAAGTAATCTGTGCTCTCTGTCTGTGGATCAAACAAATAGTTTACACGCTGTGAATAATGGCGGTTTATTGAAAGGAACACTGTGAATAACAAGTTTAACAAATTCTAACATTATTATATCATTAATACTTCGTGTAAAATGGTTGGAAATGATACAAACGTTTGGTCACAAGATGAGACAATTAGAATTCTCATCGCTTCGGACATCCATTTAGGTTATTTAGAAGACCATCCTGTCAGAGGGGATGATAGTTTCATTGCTTTTGAAGAAACTTTGTCACTGGCTGTACAGTATGATGTGGATCTAGTGTTACTCGGTGGTGACTTGTTCCATCATGCGAAACCATCGCTCAATTGTATTTTCAAGTGCACGGAAATCGTTCGCAAGTACTGTTTCGGCGATAAGCCGGTAAGCATTGAGTTATTGTCAGATCAGATCGTCAACTTTTCACGAAGTGTTAATTATGAAGATCCAAACTTGAATGTGTCATATCCAATTTTATCTATACATGGTAATCATGATGACCCTGTTGGACGGGAAGGCATTAGCAGTCTCGATATACTCTCCACTGGAGGCTTGGTTAACTATTTCGGGAAATGGACAGATTACACTGAAGTGCGTATTTCACCAGTACTTTTACAGAAAGGTGATACTAAGCTTGCACTATATGGTCTCAGCCATCTCAAAGACCAGCGCTTGTCACACTTATTCCAGGAAAAAAAAGTGGAAATGTTGCGGGACGAAGAACATGATTGGTTCAATATACTTGTGTTGCACCAAAACAGAGCTGAAGACAGAGGAGTGGGTAACTTTATTCGAGAGGATGTGTTACCAAAATTTCTAGATTTAGTTGTTTGGGGTCATGAACATGACTGTGAACTATATGATATGAAAGGTAGTAGTGAAAAAGATCATTTCAATGTAATTCAACCTGGTAGCACAGTAGCAACCTCGCTAGCTGTAGGAGAAGCTAAACCCAAACACTGTGCATTGCTACAGATACATAGAAGTGATTACATTCTAACTGCCTTGCCTTTAAAAACTGTGAGGCCATTTATTTTCAAAACTGTGGTTTTATCAGAACAAAATCTTGGTGAAGAGGATGTCAATGAAACTGAAAAAGTCCAGGAATTCCTTAAGCAAAAAGTAAATGAAGCAATAGCAGAAGCTGAAAGTCTCTTATCTGGTGATCCAAGACAGCCAAAAGTGCCGTTGATAAGAATTAATGTATTTTATGACCGCGAGGATCAAGTCTTTAATAGGGCTCGATTTGGACAGTATTTCGCTGGTCAAGTTGCAAATTCAAGTGATATCCTTTTACTGAAGCGTGAGAGAAAAATACGTGAAAAGCGACAAGCAACGGGAGATGATGTTAATATGGCGGACTATGTTGCTGACTCCACAGATGTTGAGACATTACTCCGTGCCTACTACGACGCCTTGCCACCCGAGCGCCGCCTCACCGCGTTGCCCGTCCAGCTCATGACAGAGGCAGTACGTGATTTCACTATCAAGCAAAATGAGGAGATTCTGAAGCATGCCTTGGAAGCACACAGGAGGCGTTGCATCACTACCTTACTTGAGTCCAATACTGACACAGAAGTAGAAGCAATTGCCGACCGTCTGCGCGTGCTCCGCGACGAAATCGACTCGTCTGATGTTGCACAACTTGCTGCTCTTAATGCTGTACCTCTACCAGCACAGATTGTTGTTGATGGATCCAGTGACGAGGAGTTGGTACGGTCGGAGGTCGATTCGAGTGGACGGGGGAGAGGGCGAGGGTCGCGCGGTGGGCGCGGGTCGCGAGCACGAGCCACGCGCGCACGGGGTCGCGGCCGCGCAGAGCCCGAAGCGCCGGCGCCTCCTTCGCCTGTCGCCGCCACTCCAGAGCGTCGCACTCCGCGTCGAACGGCCGCTCAAAAAACTGCGACATGGATACAAAATTTTGCTTCAAAGGCCCGTCGCCGTGATTCGTCTGAGATTGACGACTCTGACTGAACAAACTTATAAACATTACCCGTCTCGAAACTTTATCTTTGCAGACGTACAGTTCTTTACAACAGCTGCCGCGGCCGAAATAAAGTTAATATCTACCTTTGCATTTAGTACTTTTAAGGTTAAATCTGTGCCTAAAAGATTTAATTAAACTTTTATATCTGTAATAAATTGATGATCATTACTTTTTGTATTTTCGGGGTCAATTCATTTAGGGGTGAATTTGTTTTGAAACATTAACATCTTTAATTTATATTAAAAAAATTAGCTTTCACTTAAAATTTTGAACGCCTGTTTTGGATCACTACGCTTTGACTACGCTCTACGCTGCACTATAAATAAACAAATAACTTCTTTTATTTCTGTAAAAAATATTTTTTGATATTACCGCTTTGTTGCCCAGGACCAGCGATAAGGTCAATGGCGAAAAGCTCCATATTTTAATAATAGCCCAGTCATGTTAGGGTTTCACCTGGGAATGAAAGATGTAGAAAGTGTTAGAGCTGTAAATGGGTATACACCTTTGTTTTGTTGTTATAAATGTTGCCTCAAGTCACAATTGCTATCGTGTCCGCGTCTTAAGATATTGAAGGTTAAAGGTCATAAAAATCGTTTTTTCGCAAATATCTCGCTTTTTGTTGCTTAAATGAGATTTGCACCTACGATGAAAGTTGTAGATTATAAAATTTTCTACAAGTTTTGTGAACTTTTTTTTCATACGATCAACAGTTTTTGAGATAGAGCGCGAAGAGTGCGCAGCGTAGGTACAGTCACTATGGTCTAATGCAAGGTCACCACAGAACAATTCAATCTTCTATGCAAAACCAAAATAGGTTGCAACACATAATGTACCTAATGTCGTTTTAACTTAAAATATAAAATATATGACGCGTCAGGACTCCGAAGGCCGAAGGTACCTTAGACGGCACCATAACGTAGGCGTGTGGTAGGATATTCAGCAAAGGAAACAAGGATTCACAATATTATGCACATTGTAATGTCCCGATACAATATTCACAATCATCATTATAGAATTAGAGCTAAGTTAGAGCTAGAGAGCGAAATGTTGTTTAATATTCTGTAACCATCAGATTTGGGTCAGCCGTTTTTCAAAGACAACAAAATGTTATCCAACTTTTTGTCCTGTGCGGAAGCACCCTCATTGATAAAAAATTACATCAAACAAACCCAATGCAAAGTTGTTAAATTTGAATAGATTGCTTTAGATCCTAACAGAATAAGTGATGGTTATGATTGATAAATAATAAATGAATGAATATTCGAATATTATTTTTTTCATTTCTACGACGTACGTACGACTATACAAATATTAAACAGGGCAGGGACTCCCAAACTTTTTCAGCACGATGCGCATAACAGGCTTTATATTTCGTTTTGACGTGGGCGGCGCCCCAGCTAGACGATACCGGCAGGGCTAACTTGTTAGTCACTGAGTAGCAGTTGTCAACCTGAACTTGGATGGCTTGAAATCTGTGAGGCTAAGCTTTGGAGTGGCAGTGCCTCAAGAGCGTAAGAATAGTTGATTTTAGGGAACATTTTTACATTTGTCAGTTTCATTGCAAATGATTTACCTTTTGACAGCTATTTGATGGTCACCACGCAGACACCGAGAAACGCAATAGCCCCGCTGGTGAATAATATAATAATATCTGGTTGACCGAGCTTCGCTCGGTTTTTAAAATGTCTATATCTTGGGAACCGAGCTTTTCTCGAACCTGGGACCTTGATAAATCGATTCCTTGAGCCGATAAACCCCTAATCTGTAACTTTCATGAAAATCCTTGGAGCCGTTTCCGAGATCCTGATTATATATAAATAAATATACAAGAATTGCTCGTTTAAAGATATTAGATATACCCTGGTTGCAAACTCCACGAAATAAGAGCACGTGAATCTGGTTTAAAGCTGCAGAGTTCAATGAGACGATCTTCTTTCTATTGGATCTCGTATTCTCGTGTAAGTAGGTATATAAAGAATTTTGGCTCCACGCAATATCGATCCGGAGACCGGTCAACACCTCCGCTAGGAGTAAGTGTTATGTGGTCAACACTAGTGACTCACGGCGCCCGGGGCCCGGGCGGCGGCGCCCCTCTGTACAGTCAGCATCAAAAGTTGCTGACCACATTCAGTTTTTCAAAATCGCTGTACCTACACCGCATTATTACGTATTATTATGGTGTACAGCGATTTTGAAAATCTGAATGTGGTCAGCAACTTTTGATGCTGACTGCACCTACTCTCTACGGCGCACCAGGGCGCTCAGTTTGGGAACCCCTGAAATAGGGTATAAAACATAATAATTTACCCCTCACTAGTTTGCACCTTGATATTTTTCTTCAAAAATTATAATCTAAGGGTTTTTAGAAATAATCTACACTAATATTATAGAGAGGAAAAATTTGTAATTATGTTTGTAATGGATAAACTCAAAAACTACTGGATCGATTTTTGATAATTTACGTACATTAACATTTATTAGGTACCTAGGTGATTCAGTAGCCAACTCATAACGTCTAAAAACGGGCCCACATAGGACGATAAAATTTAAAGAGTTCCCACGATTTCTCCAGGATTCCATCATCAGATCCTGACTTGATGATCATGGGACCAATTGGAAGGTGTACTCTTTCAATCAAAGAAGAATTTTCAAAATCGGTCGAGGCGTCTTTGAGAAATCGGGGAAAATACATAAAAAAAAGATTACGACGAATTGAGAACCTCCTCCTTTTTATGAAGTTAGTTAAAAATAGTTGACAATAAAAACCTACCTATCCCCAAAACATACCACCTATTATAGCTGTAAAAATAAAGTTGACAAACTTACATTTGCAGTTGAAGAACATGTTCTCCGATACATTTTGTTTAGAAAAATATGTTATCCAAGTACGTTTTATAAGTTGGTCGACTATTACTCGTAAACTTAATGTAAAGCCTACTTAGTCATGATAATTTTCTTTTAAACTTCGTTATAGGTATATATATGTATACTACTATTGTGAATTTTTTCACACCCCCAAACATAACCGTTCAGCTGGTAGAGGGGGGGGGGGGGGGACACTCGAGTCGAGCAAAAAATTAGCACTTTAAAGATTAATATTTCACAAACGAATCTTTTTATCAAAAAATTTTGTTAATGGAAACTATCAATATTTTTTTCACACCACTTGCTCGTAAATGTCACATTATAATTCATGCAAACTGGCCGTAAAGCAAGTCATTGTTCCCCACACTCAAACCAGGGAATAATATATGTACTGAATTTCATTATTCCCTGGGAATAATGTGATTTGAATTTGGAACCTCAAACAAAACATAGTATGAAAACTTTGAACGAAGGAATTGAAGCAGCGGCGGCTGCCCCCCGGCAGTCCCCACTGCAACAGCTGATCGCTTGCTGAGGTGGGCACCACAGCATGCTCACGTTCGAAGGTTGTCGTACCACATCAAATTTCAAAATTCGAATTTATTTCCTCGCAGGTGGTGTGAAAAGCAGAGTACTCACCTCAGGAATAAAGCTGCCTTTGTCTTGGGCTAACTTAAATCCCTCTCTGCACTAAGGATTCTTATCTTAATTCCCTCGTTTCACTCGGGAATTAACACTTGAACCTCCTCGCTGCGCTCCGGAGGTTCACCCCCAGAATCCTTAGTGTCGCTTCGGGATTCAATACGCCCGTGACGTAAGGCACTGCTTTATTCCCTTGGTGCGTAATCTACTATTAAAGGCCTATTTAATGATAGATACCCTACACTAAGGGGTACGCGAGAAAAAAAAGCATCCCCACTTTACGTGTACAGGAGCCAGGAGGTACCCTAAAAAAATATTTTACGAGATTTTATTTTACCACTTTTTCGGCGCAACAAATCCGTATATTTACACCAAATTACAGCTTTCTAGTACTGGGCGTCTCTCAGCTAAGCTGCGGACAGACGGACGGACGGACATGGCGAAACTATAAGGGTTCCTTGTTGACTACGGAACCCTAAAAATTAGGGGTTCGTAAGATATTTGATTTTTTAGGATCCAAGGTGTAAAAAATCATCCAAAAAAGTTCCTTAATTGGCGTACGCCGCCGCCGCCGCCTAAACTATTAAAAGAGGGTATAGTTGAACACATGGGATCAAACTAAGACTTTTTGTAGCAGTAATCCACATCCACGCATGCGGAACCGCGGGGGACCGCTACAGGTTTATACACCGTGATTTTTTAGTCGTCTCACAACGGCAGCCCAGTTCATAATAAAAAAAAAATCTATAAATGTGACCGCCGGTGATTTTTTTTTATTCATTTCATTGTCTCCTTTGCCACCGACTTCCGAAAGAAAAATGTATATCAGTGACTCGTATGTGATCTACAAAAAAATATTTTATATCTAAGTATAATATATCCTATGTAGCACTCAGATGAAAGAAACAGGCAGATAGAACGTGCGCGAACAACAACGTGGTGCCAGTCGTTATTTATGTGTGCGCGGCAGATAAGTGGCGCCGTGTACGGACACGTGCATCTGTGTGCGTTTACGGTTGCCAGATATTGAGAAATACTCCCATATTTTTGTTCAGTTAAATTGTTCTCAAATATTGTACTAATATTTTTTTTCAATTAGAAACACGATTTTGCTTTATGGTTATACCTAGATAGCAAAAGCGTGTAGTATCTGGGGGCACGGCAGTGCCCCGCCAAGTCTCGAGCAAAACGGGCACGGCCGTACCATCTTTTCTCGAAGCGATTCGCGGCTGTTTCGCCCCCCCTATATCTTCGACGTGGACAAAGCTAGGAGTTTAGGTTTTCGGTGAATAATAGTAGGCATTAGAACAAGCTTAAGTTCGAAATTACATGCCAATTGAATAAATAGTTTAGGAGTTACGGTCGATCAAAGTTACACCATTTTGTCACTCACTGACTGACTGACTCACTGACCGATCATCAAAAATCTAAGGTACTTCTAGCAGACTTAGAAACTTCAAATTTTGTACCAAGATAGGTCATTAGCCACATATAAAGGAAAAATTATAAAAACATTAAAAAATAATATACCATAGAAAACAATTTTATATTTGCGGTTTGGCAAGAACATTGTGTATGGATTTTGACTGCATTGTTAACTTTGTTCGTGGTTTATGCATACATATAATAGAAAAGAATAATATATATGTAATACATAGACTATAATTAATACAAATTAATACATAAAGTTCATAATTCATTAAATTAATAAAGCTAAAACTCCAGTGTATTGCGATAAATGTTGTATGCGCGCTCGATAGATGGCGTTGTACCTGTCTGAATCGCGCTATGGTTTCGTTACAGAGCGCAGTCTAAGTAGTACTTTAAAATAATTCGACAATTTTCATTTGATAGCGCCATCTATCTATGAACAACCATTTCGAAACTAAAAAAATATTGTAGCGATATTCAGAGAACTTAAGTTAGCCGGATTAGATAGTAGATTTATTATTGTTACTGAAACAGTTATTTAGGAAAATAGTTTATTAATATAACATAGTATAGCGGGATACTTCAAGAAAAACAACGTTCCCCTATTTAAAAAACGTATAATTTTGAAATATTTTCAAAATGTAAAAAATATAAAAAATAACAGTTACGATGCGATTGTGCCAAGTTATCAAAAGTATCTAGTATTGAATTATAAAACAAATTGGTTGCACACAAGTAAAACTCAGTTAGTATGCGATTATGTCAGATTAACCAACGAAAGTACGAAATAATTGTTACTTAATTTACTAAGGGAAAACCAAAATCTTGAAATTTAGAGGTAAAATAATCAAGCGAACCTTGCGGTAATTAACTAATTGGCCAATGCTAATTAACGCGCCTCGGTAAGAATAGAAAGATTGTGTAAGATAGTGGTTTTTAAATGCCTAAATCCTCACACATACCCTGAGTAGGGGTTGTATTGCTAAGCCTTACATAAAAATATCAATTTTAACATTAAAAGAAATAAATAAAACAGTAAAATGGAAATGCTCAGCTGGATCCTGTCAGGATGACGAGACGCGCTGCCGGCCTGCTGCGGAGCACCGTGTTGATAACCTCGGTCAACACAGAAACAGGTCTTCAAAAAAATCTGGCTCTGGATCACATTTGCCGGCTTAAGAGCCTGGCAAATTCAGGAACCGGAAAAGGCTGTACGCGACCACACCGGGTCGCGGCGGAGCGTTGCTCCAGACTGCTATCTTATAAACTTGTGGGTGATGCCGTACTCAGCGTTTCCGAACCATGAGAAAATTTTCAGATTACGCCATTCCGGCGAATAGAAGAGCAATATATTTATTTTGCAGCACTGATATACTCACTTCACTGATTTAAAGCCCAGATTTACAACGAAAAAATAAAAAATTCAGCGATTAAACGTATCGGGCAACAATCCACAACCAACTGACACAAAGAAAAAAATCTTCACTTTTTTTCGAGGACAGAAACAAATTCAAATTTAAAAAGATTCAGAACTTAAAAAAAAAAATTGAGTCAAGGCTTCCAAAAACAGGTTGCATAACAATTTCTATTAAAAAAGGTGCTACTCAAAAATGTAGCGTTTTTTTAAAAACGCTGCAGTACCCCCTTTCCAAGAAAAAAAAGTCCGGCAATAAGCAATACAAGAAAAAAGAACAACTAGCCCAGGAGGATAAAAGGGAAAAAACCAGAGGAAATTAACCTAGACTAGCCTAAAACACTATCCCTAATAGTTGACCTAAACTAAACCTAAGATTGTCCGGTCAAGAAGATAACAAGGAAAAATTAAGTCTAAGTAAAACTAAGCTAACTTAACAGTAGTGCAAGTAGCAGCTACCTAATTATACAACTAACTTCATACTAGAACGACAAAGTCAACAAAGTGACCTGAAAGAGCCAAAAGAATAAAGATAAGACCTAATAGTGCAAGTAGCAGCTACCTAATTATACAACTAACTTCAAACTAGAACGACAAAGTCAACAAAGTGACCTGAAAGAGCCAAAAGAATAAAGATAAAACCTAAGGTAAAAATAACACCTAGTTGACAAACGCGATCGATTGAAAATAATCTAACAGCTTCGGACAAAGAACACCATGGCCTAAAAATCGACACCAGACAAATCCACAATGAGTCTATAAAGGAGACTTCAGAAAAGAAAAGACAAAAAAAAACAAAAATATCTCAAGTCAAAAATAAGGCTTGGACATAAGACAAATGAACTTCAGTTCGAACAAAGGAACGTGAGTCTTAGAGAATACCAAAAATCAGCGTTCAAGTTCAAAGATACAACTTGAACGACCAAGTAGTACTCCGGTTCAAACCAGGAACGGGAGACAAAGGGAGGTTTTGGAATAAACCGAACTCAAGATATAACTTGAGCCTAAAGTCAAATCAAGTAACATTCGAACTTAAGAAAAAGTTTCAAAACGAAGATAAAAAATTCGATAATAGATTTTATCGACACCTGCACATCACTAAAGAATGCACCAGTATGGCTGAGTTCAAAGATTAAGAAAGTGACAAGTCTACCATTTCGGATAGGTTATGCACAGTAATTAATTAACACAACGCCCTACCAAGTTGTGAAACACGCCATCTATAAATCAATTGTTTAACTAGATGCATCGAAACAACCAAAGAAGTTTTAATACAAAATTTAGAATAACGCCATCTATGATAGAACTAGCTATGACGCGACTTGACAAAGTACTGGCATAAAGTTTAGAAAAACGCCATCTATGTACGTTTATTGGAACTTAATGCTAGCAAAAACTCGACTAAAAAAGTTCCAACACAAAAGTTAGACCACTGCCATCTGTAATTATTTGTTGTTACTGAACCAATAGTGTAAACTGTTGAACTTGTAGGATGGGCTCGCTGGCGGTAGAAACTGGAGGCTTCAAGTAGGTTCGGCGCTAATGAGACTTCGGAGTACTTTTCTTATTTCTTGTTTATTATAATACTGCTGGTTTCGGAATGAATCCCATAGAAAACTGCTCCTCTTTTATAGAAAGCTCTGACCAATCAGAATCCTTAAAATTTGCACACGTTCCTAATATTTTTCCCTTTAGCCAATCAGAGCAATCCATTTTTGCACACGGCACTAATGCGACTTTGTATGGGGAACTTTAATTTGGCAGTTTTCTATAGTAAACCTTCCCTTTTTGTTTTACAATTTATCTTATAGCCTAAGGGTTAACTTAGTCTATCTAATTACATAAAAACCCTATCAAAACCTTAATTTTTAGACCTAAAAAATGATGAAAAACTAAATTTACATCAACCTACAGGCAGAGACACCAAGTGCCAGAAATAGGAATTACAACAATTTATCACTGTGTTTGAGGGTATTTCTAAAATGTACACTTTTTATGACTACCTGACACTTCGCTTACATTTTCGGGACAAGTGGTGCTCCAAGCGGCAAAAATAGTGATCAATACAGTTTCTCAATTTATTTGACGGTATATGTAAAATGCGCATTTATATGTCTACCCAACTGTGGGTTTATTTTGTGGCATCAGCAGAGACACCAGGAGGGACAAATAAAAAACAGAACAACTTATCAATTTATTAGAAGGTACTTACTAAATGCACATTTCTACATTTACCCGACCCTTATTATTCATTATAACAATAGTTTTATTGTTTAAAACTATCCTAATCTCTAAGTACTACATATTTACAAGATTTGCTTAGTGCGATTATTATTCGTCGCTAACATTCTCCCCCACGGTGCGCAGCACATCATCTTCTTGAAGCGACGAAGCCGCGGGGACTAGCACGATGACCCGTCGTGTAGGTCGCCGAAGAACTCCGCCTGATGTCCTCACGTCCAGCACTCTGGTTCTTCCATCTGGCCCAGGGTACGCCTTGATAACTTCCCCTCGAGGCCATGAGTTTCTGGGTAGCGATGCGTCGACTATTAACACGATGTCTCCTTCCCTCGGGTCGGTTGTCTCCCTCCCTTTGATTTGCCTTGGCATCAAGAGTGGTAGGTACTCATTGATCCATCTCTTCCAGAAGTGGTCAGCAAGCCTTTGGGTAGTTTTCCAGCTTGGCCTCCCGATCAACTCTGTGTCGTCGAATTCTCCCGGCGCCATTGCTCCACACGATCTTCCCAGTAGAAAGTGGTTTGGTGTCAGACTTTCTTCATCTTCTGGCTCCATACTGATTGGGGTTAGAGGTCTGGAGTTTACTATGTGTTCAACCTCAGTCATAAGAGTATGAAGCACTTCTTCAGGGGGGTTTCTTTCGTTGAGCACTGCCGCTAGTGCCGTCTTGACTGTTCGCACGAGTCTTTCCCATGCGCCCCCCATGTTTGGACTTCCCGGGGGAATAAATTTCCACTTGATGCCCCTTTCTTGCGCAGCCTCTTCCAGCTCCTTGCTTGCCCCAACGAAATTGGTTCCGTTGTCGCTGAATATGGTTTTTGGGGTACCTCTTCTTGCTGCCATTCGTCGAAGTGCCATTATCATTGAGCTGGTACTGAGAGAGGGTACCAACTCCAGGTGAATAGCTCTGGTTGTAAGACAAGTGAATAGCGCCCCCCAGCGCTTCTCGACTCTTCTCCCGATAGTGACCTGCATCGGCCCAAAGTAATCTACCGCAGTGCAAGCGAACGGAAACTGATGATGTTGCAGTCTCTCGCTTGGTAGATCTCCTGTCGGGGGCACCTCTGGCAAACTCTTCTTTGTCTTGCATCGCTGACAGCTGTGGGCAACCGCCTTTAAGGTCGCTCTTAAGCCCAGAATCCAATATTTCTGGCGTAGCTCGTTCATTACTGTGGCAGTGTTCCCGTGGAGAAACTTCTTGTGATAGTGTTGTATGATGAGACGCGTGATTTTCTGTTTCCCATCTAGGATGATAGGATTCATTTTTCTTCTTTCTTCGCCTTGAAACTTCATTGTTCTACTTCTTAATTTAATGATATCGGCGTCATTTAGGTAGACGTCGATTTTCTTAAGCCGACTTGCGTTTTCCAAGGGTTTCTTTGCCTTTAAATTCCTTATATCTGACTTGAAACTGTCATTCTGACTTATTTGCATTAATAATTCTTCTGCTTTTCTTAAGTGTTCGTCTTCCAGCGGTAGATACAACCTCTTCTTCTCTTTGCTGACTGGTCGTTTGGCGATTTGTGTCTTCTTCTTCTGGGATCTTCTATGGGGTCTCCAGGGCTCTTCCTTCTGACGGACGGCGGCGTTGGTTGCTTTACGGGTCTTCTTCAATAAGAGGCATGCGAAAGCAACCACTCTGGCCGTCACGCGCAGCAGTCGCTCCCAGCTCGAGAACCTCTCCAGGTTGAGTAAGACCTCCTCAGCCTTTATCGCCGTCACTCTTTGCTTGTTCTTTTCTTCCAACATAGTACCCTCTGGTTTGAAGTCTTTATATGGCCACTCTTCTTCTGGTTGACGGAGAAATGACGGACCTTGGAACCACCTTGCGTTGTGATCGAATTCAGTCGGAGTTCCCCTCGTGGCGTCATCTGCTGGGTTTTCTTTAGTAGGTACCCATCTCCAGTCTTCGGGCTTGGTCTGCTCCTCGATCTCTGCCAGTCGGTTGGCCACAAAGGTGTTAAACCTTCTTGGTTCTGCCTTGATCCACTGAAGCACTGTGCTGGAGTCCGTCCAGTAGGTGCGGACTGTTGCCTCAAGTTCCATCTCTTTCTCTATTGTGGTTGCCAGCCTGGTGCCAAGCAAGGCTGCTTGTAGTTCAAGCCTTGGAATTGACACTGGTTTTGTTGGTGTCACTCTTGCTTTGCCGGCGATCATGGAGATGTGAATCTTATCACCAGGTTCAACCGTCCTCCAGTAAACTACCGCTGCGTATGCTTCTTCACTTGCGTCGGTGAATGTGTGCAGTTGCCCTTTTCTACTGCGGGGTGAAAAGCATCTTGGTATCCGAAGTCTCGTCAGCGCCGACACCTCTTCTAGGTACTTCAACCAGGCCTCTTTCTGGTTTTCGTTGATTACTTCATCCCAGCCAATTTTTGTTCGCCAAATGTCTTGAATTAATTTCTTTCCTTGTATTAAGACTGGCGTCGCGAAGCCCATAGGATCAAAGGTTGACATTACGGCGCTTGTAACTTCTCTCTTCGTCGGAGTTTTTCTTCCTTCAAGAAGGTCTTGTGATGTATTGCGCAGACCAACATTGAACGCTAGCGCGTCTTCCTTCACCAGCCATCTTAGCCCCAGTGTCTTCTCCTCTTTCGTCAGTTGTAGGGAGTCTTCTTTATTAGTATCTTCTACTTCTGACAGAACCTTCGCGTCGTTGCTGGCCCAGCCTTTCAAATGGAAGCTTGCTACTGCGTGAATTTCCTTTACTTCTTTTGATATCTTCTTTGCTTCAGCTGTAGTTGGAAAGCTCTGGAGATAGTCATCCATGTAATGATTCCTTTCTATTGCTTTCACCGCTTCAGGATGAGTCTTCTTAAAGTCTGCTGCGTTCTTATTCATCACATATATTGCTGTTGCCGGTGATGATGCTGCCCCGAAGATGATTGAGGACATTCGAAACTCTTCAGGCTTGCCCGTTCTTTGACTTCCACGCCACAGGAATCGGAGGCTATCTCGGTCACTTTCTCTTACTTTGATTCGAAGAAACATTTCTTGGATATCAGCCATGACAGCCACTGGCCCTTCTCTGAAGCGCAGCAATACGCCGAACAATGATTGTAGTAAGTCTGGCCCCGATAACAAGGCGTCATTGAGGCTCTTCCCTTCATACTTGGCAGCTGCGTCGAAGACTATTCTTGGCTTCTTCTTGACTGGGTGCACGACGGCAAAGTGTGGTAAGTAGAATAATCTTCTTTTATTCGCAGACTCTGGAACCTTCTCTGCGTATCCATTTTCAATCAAGCTTCGGATCTGCTTCTCATAGGACTCTTTGATTTCTTCATCTTGATCCAACTTCTTTTCAATATTGACTAGGCGACGGAGTGCTTGTCTGTAGTTGTTGGGTAGGGACTCGTCTTCTTTCTTCCACAAGAGCCCTGTCTCGAATCGACCGCTGGCTAATCTCTTCGTAGTCTTCTCGAGGGTTTCTAGTGCTCTTCTATCGCTGTCATTAGTTGGTAAGCGATTCTGGACCCCAAGCGATTCTAACTGGAAGTGTTCTCTTATTAACTCTTCTAGATTCTGCTCTTCGACTGTAGACTTGCCATGGTGAATGAAGTTTACAATGGCATTCGTCCCTGATTCACATCCATGCAGCACCCACCCGAGGCTAGTGAGAGAAGCCACGGGATCGGCTGGCTTGCCTTTCTTCAGTCTTCTTGTAACTATGAGTCCCCAGTTGTCTTGACCTATCAACAGCTTGGGCCTTTCTGTGACGTAGAGAAGTTGCTCTTCAATTGTCTTCAGATGCTGACAGTTCTTCACAGTGTTCTTGTTAATGCTTTGCTCTGAAAGCTTCAGGTCGTCGATGGTTCTTGCTATGATTCGCCTCTTGTCTCTTCTATGAGCCCCTTTTATCTTCAACTGGATCTTCTGAGAACTATCTTTCTTTATTACTTTCCCGCCGACTGTTTCGATTGCGAGAGTTTCTTTAGTTCCCTCGGCTCCGATCTTCTTGGCTATTGATGCGTCCAAGAGTGTGACTGTTGAGCCTTCATCTAGCAGCGCCAGCACGCGAGCGTGACCTTTCGGTCCGTAGAGATCCACTGGAATTATCTTCAAATAAATTTTCTCTTCCCCTTTGCTGTTGTGGATAGAGGCGACTGTCTCTTCTGATGCACTTTCCTTGTCTTCTTTCTTTTCTGCTGACTCTGGTGGTTTTTCAGAGTGCAGAATAGTATGATGCCATCTTCTACACTTCTTGCAGACTGGAGCTTTGCAGTTGATTCTTGAGTGCCTGAACCGAAGACACTTGAAGCATAGTCTAGCCTTCTTGATAATGCCCCATTTTTCATCTATGTTGGCTTCTTTAAACTTCTTGCATTCTATCACAAAATGCTCTTCTTCACAGATTGGACACGACTTCTTATATTTCTCTTGAGACACTTCTTGCACTGTGTGTACAGGTTTTCTTGACCCCTTCTTTTGCTCCGAAAACACTTCAGGTGGAGCAAAGTCCCCGCACATGTCGCTTTCTATTTCTAGAAACGCTTCGATGAGTAGCAACTCTTGAATTTCTTCCTCCCTTCTGGTTCTATGGTAGGCGAACCATCGGAATTTCATTGACGGTGGCATCTTGTCTACTATGGCCTTCAGAGTTTCAGGAGAACTGAGGTATTGCGACTTCTTCAATGCCTTGATGGTTTGGACGGCGTTCTTCACTCTGCTTGCGAAGACACATATATCGCTTGGGTTCTCGCCCACCTTTGACAGGTTCTTCATCTTCTCTAGTTCTGCCAGTGCCAATGCCCCAGGTCTTCCGAATCTGGCTTCTAGTCCCTTGACAACTTCGCGTGGATCTTCAGCTGTAAACAGCAGGCTCTGGACGGCTTCTCTGGCTGCGCCTTGAATTGCTCTTCTGAGGCGCGCTAAGTTCTGTGCGTCGCTGAAGGAGGCAGCCCCATCTTCATACGATCTCTTGAACGGCAACCATTCTTCACAGGACCCGCTGAAGTGAGGGAGCTCGAAGTGCTTCGGTGTTGCAACATCACGTGACTTCTCGGACAGCTTGACTATAACTTGGGCTAACTCGTGGATGTCACTCTTCTTTTCTTCTGTTTCAGTCGGCCTGCTATCATTGCTAGGCTTGACCCCAGCTTGGATGAACCACCTCTCGACTTCTTGAGTTTGCTCGTACATCTCTTCTCCGGCACCATCTTCTTCTTCTGACTCTGCTGTTGCTAGTTCTAGTTCAGCCTGAGCCACTCTTGATCGCGCTTCTGCCAATTCCAATTCCCTTAGTGCCACTGTTAACTTTGCTTGCGCTTCTGCTCTCTTCCTATGCGACGAGCGGACGGACTGCGTGTCTATTTCGCGGGTCGGCTTCTTAGGGCGAGGCTGCTGCAGACTCCCTTCTATTGACGTCGGTACACTTCCTTCATCTCGACGTAACTTCACGGCAACACTTCTGTCTGGGTTCTGCAGCGTAGTGTTGTGGCTTTCTTCTCGGCGTGCGGGATCAGACGCTTCAACTTCCTCTTCCACGGTGCTGGCTAGGGGCGCGGTGCGAGTCGCCCCCCCCAATGCTGATTCCCTCCCGGCAGTATTTTGCTGACGAATAGACGACTGGTGGGCTCGTACGCTAGGCGGCGGCGATCTTCTAGTGAGCGTTGACCGACTTGTAATTGACGCGCTCGTAGTCGCCTCGCTTGTGGTTTCACTTGGCGTGCTTGCACTCCCGTCGACTGACGAAGTACTATCTCCCGTAGCCTTGGACTGCACTGATCCTGATCTTGTAGAAGGCATCTTCAGTTTTCTTGAACCCGATCCGGCTTCACGAAGGACCACTTGTAAACTGTTGAACTTGTAGGATGGGCTCGCTGGCGGTAGAAACTGGAGGCTTCAAGTAGGTTCGGCGCTAATGAGACTTCGGAGTACTTTTCTTATTTCTTGTTTATTATAATACTGCTGGTTTCGGAATGAATCCCATAGAAAACTGCTCCTCTTTTATAGAAAGCTCTGACCAATCAGAATCCTTAAAATTTGCACACGTTCCTAATATTTTTCCCTTTAGCCAATCAGAGCAATCCATTTTTGCACACGGCACTAATGCGACTTTGTATGGGGAACTTTAATTTGGCAGTTTTCTATAGTAAACCTTCCCTTTTTGTTTTACAATTTATCTTATAGCCTAAGGGTTAACTTAGTCTATCTAATTACATAAAAACCCTATCAAAACCTTAATTTTTAGACCTAAAAAATGATGAAAAACTAAATTTACATCAACCTACAGGCAGAGACACCAAGTGCCAGAAATAGGAATTACAACAATTTATCACTGTGTTTGAGGGTATTTCTAAAATGTACACTTTTTATGACTACCTGACACTTCGCTTACATTTTCGGGACAAGTGGTGCTCCAAGCGGCAAAAATAGTGATCAAGACAGTTTCTCAATTTATTTGACGGTATATGTAAAATGCGCATTTATATGTCTACCCAACTGTGGGTTTATTTTGTGGCATCAGCAGAGACACCAGGAGGGACAAATAAAAAACAGAACAACTTATCAATTTATTAGAAGGTACTTACTAAATGCACATTTCTACATTTACCCGACCCTTATTATTCATTATAACAATAGTTTTATTGTTTAAAACTATCCTAATCTCTAAGTACTACATATTTACAAGATTTGCTTAGTGCGATTATTATTCGTCGCTAACAAATAGACAATTTCTAAGGGTCAAACTGAGCGCGATAGAATCGCTTGAGTCCCGTACAAAATACTTGAATAAAAAGATAGAGAAAAAAAGTTACTTTAGGATATCTTTAATATGATATCTACCAGAATGTACGGAATCACAGTCCTGTAGCAAATAAGTAGTCCTAGAAATAACTTGCAAAACACGACACTTAACAAAACGTGGAGCTAGCTTTCCAGAGAAAAAGTCTTCTCCCGATGACCTGGAGAAATTACGTCTCCATACAGTGTCACCAACATTTAGAGTAATAGCCGACCGATTGGAATTATAAGCTTGGGAGTTACGGAGGAAAGCCATAGAAAGATTATCAGCCACCTTCGCATATACCTCACGAAGAGAAGACAAATTCGAAGCGTGACGAGCAGGCCCGAAGCCACCTAACATGCCGATTCCTATCGGCTTGTCTTACGAGATAAAGCAAATACTAGTATCTATTATTTTCATTATTCATAAACAAATTAAGAAAAGAACAATAAAAAAAAATAAATAAACGCCTACAAATTTTTTCCGCGCAATTTCAACTCACGCCAAACAGACAAAGTTTGTAAGCCGCAAGGCGAATCCGGAATTCAGTTCATAAAATTCAAAGTTTCTCTTGTAGCGATCGTGAGCTTGAGGCCACATAACACCGCTAGTTTAAGGACGCTCGGAAGCCGAATATTACCGGCTTATGATAAGGATAGAAATATGAAATGCGTACGCCAGAACGAGATGGAATGATACTGGACTTCGTAATTCGTTTAGATTGTATTATTTGGATGACAGCTGATTCACATTAGTTTTGGTTCGCGCTTATTTTTTTTGTATTTATTGTTTTCACCTGTCCATTTGCATTTGATTTGGTATTATTATTGAAATTTATAAGTTTTGCGTAGTTAGCGCATTATTATCAAAGTTAGTTCAGTTCAATGGTATTGTTATTTGGTAAATGTTCAGTGTTCACCGTAATATTAGTTTCGAAGTTTTAACTAGATGGCGTTGTGCAATTACGTCACGATCCTGAATCGCGGTGTTAAGGTCTGTAGGCGATTAGTATAGGGTTTTGTGAACATCATTTTTAAGGAAGTTGTTATTAATTGAATAACCGACTACAGAAATTAAGGAGGTTACTCAATTTATTCGTCCTTAAAATACAACGTTTATTTTGTTTATTCTTTGTTCGCGGCATAACTTCATCGTTTATGAACCGATTTTGATGATTCTTTTTTTGTTGGAAAGAAGATGTTTTAATGGTGGAAACTTGATAAGGAAATCAGGGTTTGATGATAGAAGACCAGAGAAATCGAGTGAAACTTTCAAAAATCGTAGGGGTGGCTAGTATGTTTGTAAGTTTTTTCATTAAGTTTTGGTCCGGGTTCCCTTTCAAGGATATTTACCCTACGCCACTGGTGACGAGTCCGACTGTCCGCTAAATTAGAGCTTTGAGTCTGACTATTAGCACGGCTAGAATCCATAAGTACTTCCCTACCAAACATGAGAAAGTTAGGCGTGAAGCCAGTGGCTAGATTGACACATGAGTTAAGATAGAGCTTTACTCTAGGCAACATCTTAGCCCAACATCTTTGGTTTTCACCAACTAAAATCCCTAAGCATGTTACTACACTTTGGTTATAGCGCTCAACAGTATTCGCTTGGGGTGTATAATAAGGTGTGAATGTAGGGGATTCAATATGGAAAGATCTGAGGAAATTTAGAAACTGACTACTGCGAAAAACAGTGGCGTTATCGCATAAAATAGAACGAGGTACACCGAAGTTAAAGAAAATTTCGGACTCTAAAGCTTTTATAACAGCAAAAGCGTCTACTCTCTTAAGAGGAACAAGCCACACGTACTTTGAAAAAACATCGACCATAGAGATAATGTACTTATATCCGTAATAAGCGAGGGGCAACGGTCCAATCACATCAATCGAAATCATCTGCATGGGCATGGTCACTTGCTTAGGGTAGCAAATCAGTCCGCGAGGTTGCGTGTTCGCGATCTTATACGCTTTACAAACCTCACATTGTCTTAAAGTGCTAACGACGTCACGGTACATGTTAGGCCAATAAAAGGTTTCCTTAAGTTTTTGGTACGACTTGGATACACCTGGATGTATTGAAGGAAAACTATTATGTACTTCCCAAATCGCAAAAGTAACCTTTTCAGCTGGCAAAACAACACGCCATGGGTCGGAAGACAAGGGACTGGTGACAGGCATACGTCTTAGTAAGACACCGTTATGTATCGCGTAAGCTGGAAACATTTGTGGTGTATCACGGGCACCTAAAAATACCTTTTTGTACCAACGGTCGTTAGTATGTTCTGGACCCTGATCAAACGACACAGGACTAGCATATAATCTGGAAAGAGCATCTGGTACTATATGTTGTGTACCCTTGCGGTGTATGATATCGAACGTATATTGGGAGATCATAGTAGCCCAACGAGCTAAACGACCTGAGGGGTTGTTCAAAGTGAGAAGCCATTTAAGGGCCATATGGTCAGTTATGACAGAGAACTTGAACCCATCCAAATAGCACCGAAAATGTTTAATAGAATCTAAAACTGACAAAAGTTCGCGCTCTGTAGTGCTATAATTACGTTCAGCTTTGGAAAATAGGCGCGAATAATAAGCGATTGGATGCTCTACATCATCAATTTTTTGTGTTAAAACTGAACCAAGACCAACAGCAGACGCATCACACTGCAAGATGAACGGTTTCGAGAAATCTGGACATGCCATAACAGGGGTATCGATCAGAGCTTCTTTTAATTTTACAAAAGCCCGTTGAGCCGCGTCGTCCCAACTTATTGGATCACGACCTTTTCTCTTACCAATTAACGCAGTGAGCGGAGCTATTATGGTAGAAAAACCATTCACAAAACGCCTGTAATAGGAACACATACCAATGAAACCACGTAAAGACTTAGCAGTAGTAGGAGTGGGATAATCCCTAATAGCTTCGAGTTTACTGGGATCGGTTTGAAGACCCTTCTCATTTACAATATACCCTAAGTATTTTAATTCGCTCTTACAGAACACGCACTTTTTTAGATTAATGGATAAACCAGCCTTCTTAACCTCTCGGACCCCAATGCGCCCCAATGGCACAATTTTGAGCCACCAAACCCCGACCGATTTTAAACTGTATTTTTGTAAAAATAAGTCTTAAAATCGGTCAGGGATTTTTGGCAAAAATTTTTTCGCGGGGCTCGAGAGGTTAAGACGAGCTAGAACTTTCCTGAGAAGCGCCAGGTGACTATTAAAGTCCTTGGAAACTAAAATTAAATCGTCGACGTACCCGAAAACGCAGTCGTCGCTGGTAGAAGTAAATTCATAATTGACAATCATGTCAGTAAGACGTTGCATCTCAGAAGCGGCATTTGTAAGGCCAAATGGCATTCTAACAAATTCGAAAAGACCTCGTTGTGGAACAATAAAAGCGGTTTTCTGACAACTCTCTTTATCTGCGAGCGGAATCTGCCAAAAAGCACTCCTAAAATCAAGAGAGCTTATGTATCTAGCGCCTCGAAGGTTATCAAGAATATCATGAATGCGCGGGAGTGGGTACGAATCTCTAATGGTCACACTATTAAGCTTCCTACTGTCAACACAAAAACGCACCGAACCATCACTTTTTGTAACCATAACCACTGGACTAGCCCATGGGGAACGAGAGGGACGAATAACACCCAAGTCTAGCATTTTATCGATCTCCTCGTTGAGAATTTTTAATTTAACTGGAGATAAAGGATAATAACTTTGGCGGATAGGAGGTCCTGTTGTATTGATTTTATGGGACAGCCAAGATGTTTTTCCCAGGCCTATTTTTTCAGAAGAGATGTCTTCAAACTCATTAATGACTTGCTGAAGGTTCATCTCTTGTTCCAGTGATAAAACGTTGCGTGGATGAACGTATCGAACCTCGCTAACAGAGGAAATTTGTGGAGGTGAGTGCTGAACAGACGGGAGGTACATATTACCTCTAATATTTTTATCAAAAGCTTGACTAAAAACAGACGTTAAACCAAACTTATTCCAAAATTCGATACCTAATATCACGGAAGACGACATAGAACTTGCCACTAAAAACTCATGCGTAAAAGTTGTACCGTTAAACTGAACTGGGAGATAAACAGTACCCAGAATATCGATAGGCGAATTATTAGCCGAGATTGCACGAGGACAAGCATCACTCGCGTTCAAAGAAAGACCAAATTTCTGTATTAAACTATGACTAATAAGCGACATCTGTGCTCCAGAGTCAAGTAAAGCCTTAACAACCTGGTTACACAATAAAATTTCAATAAAAGGTCGATTATCAGTCGAATCAGTAGATATAACCGGCGACACTGTACGGTAAAGAGCGTGCCGTCGGTGGCTTAAGCATTTTTTGGATTGCACTTAGGACAATCACGTGTTATAAAACTTGGAGTGCGACACTTAAAACATAACATGCCGGTGACCTCCGGGCAAGAACGGTATGAGTGTCCGGGTTTGTTGCACTTAAGGCAGTGTGGTTGAGACAGACTGCAGGTTGGACAACTCTGAACCTTACTTTCACTTTGGTGGGATTTTGGAAACTGGGAAGCGTGTCCAGAAATAGGTGTCGGGTAAACGGTACTATCCAGACTAGCGACTGCTTTTGGAGTTTTAATAAAAGATTCAAAATGGGAAGCGGCCTCAATCAGACTATTTAAATCTGGAAACCTCTGTATAGACAAACAGGGGGTGTATTTAGGTAACATATTGTGTGTAATAATATCAACTAACTCTGGTTCCTCAATGGGTTTGACGAGTTTGGCATTAAGGTACGTCACACGGATAACAAACTCCCTCACAGACTGCTCAGGTCTCTGCCTAAGATTACGGACCTCTTGTCCAGTCCTGAATTCAAAGTCAGCTGACCCGAATGTTCTAAGGAAAGCCTGTCTGATCTCTATAAACGTCAGACCGGGTCGACGAATGGACCTATAGTATTGTAAAGCGATACCAGACAAAACCTCGTGGAAACGCCTAACGAGATAACTATCCGTAAGATTGTCAGCCTCCCTGCATTCTTCTAAACTAGAAAAAAAATCGCGAACACATGTCTTGCCATCAAAAGAAATTTTCCATTTTGACAGAGAGAACTGCTTGACGTACGGTGGACCATCATCGGATTTGATTGGTGAAGGCAGCATAGACTGGTTGGAACTACGAGAGACTCTAGGTGGAATAGGAGGTGGCGGTCGAGAGATGATAGGACTATCACGATGCGGAGTCTCGCCAATGGAATTTCCTTCTTCAGACATGATGTAAATAAAACTAAAACAACCCTAGGCAAAACACGAGCATAAAACTAGAATAAGTACGACGGCTGTGAATAAAAAGTCGATTTGATCCTAAGCAAAAAATAGGCACCCCAAGTACAGCTGGACCTAAACACAAAAAAAACTAGACACACAGCGACCAGCCGTGACCGGAATTGCCAAGCTAGGAAACAAAAGACACAACTAAGAACAGACAACAACCGTGCATACAGAGCTTACCTTTGCAACACGACGCCTATAAGTTCATACAACACACTCATACACTACGGGTTCTAACAACCGCTAGCTAAAGGAAAACAAATTAAACACAGGGGATAATAATTAGGTAAATTATGTATTTGATGGGTGAGAAATAAAAGAGGGTTGTGTGTTTTATAGTTCACAAAATTATTTTATATAAATGATGAATAATTACAACTCAACAAGCAAACAAAGCACAATACCCCGCCAGTTCTTCGTGATCGTATCTGTAGTTCAGGGCTCGTGATGTATCACCATGGGAACAGTCCAGGCTCTAGGAATCTCTTAAACTGGCCACTTGGGTAATCACGTTAGAGTCCTGAAACAAACAATAGGAATAAACAGAGAACAAATTAGCTCACACAGTGGAAGAAATTATTAGCTCACTTGGAGTGAGCTACCACCCTCGATTTGCAAAAAAAAAAATTATGTGATGTAGAGTTAAATAACAAGTAGTATGGACAAGAAAAATACTTACTTTATTAGTTCGGGCGCCATATATAGCGGGATACTTCAAGAAAAACAACGTTCCCCTATTTAAAAAACGTATAATTTTGAAATATTTTCAAAATGTAAAAAATATAAAAAATAACAGTTACGATGCGATTGTGCCAAGTTATCAAAAGTATCTAGTATTGAATTATAAAACAAATTGGTTGCACACAAGTAAAACTCAGTTAGTATGCGATTATGTCAGATTAACCAACGAAAGTACGAAATAATTGTTACTTAATTTACTAAGGGAAAACCAAAATCTTGAAATTTAGAGGTAAAATAATCAAGCGAACCTTGCGGTAATTAACTAATTGGCCAATGCTAATTAACGCGCCTCGGTAAGAATAGAAAGATTGTGTAAGATAGTGGTTTTTAAATGCCTAAATCCTCACACATACCCTGAGTAGGGGTTGTATTGCTAAGCCTTACATAAAAATATCAATTTTAACATTAAAAGAAATAAATAAAACAGTAAAATGGAAATGCTCAGCTGGATCCTGTCAGGATGACGAGACGCGCTGCCGGCCTGCTGCGGAGCACCGTGTTGATAACCTCGGTCAACACAGAAACAGGTCTTCAAAAAAATCTGGCTCTGGATCACATTTGCCGGCTTAAGAGCCTGGCAAATTCAGGAACCGGAAAAGGCTGTACGCGACCACACCGGGTCGCGGCGGAGCGTTGCTCCAGACTGCTATCTTATAAACTTGTGGGTGATGCCGTACTCAGCGTTTCCGAACCATGAGAAAATTTTCAGATTACGCCATTCCGGCGAATAGAAGAGCAATATATTTATTTTGCAGCACTGATATACTCACTTCACTGATTTAAAGCCCAGATTTACAACGAAAAAATAAAAAATTCAGCGATTAAACGTATCGGGCAACAATCCACAACCAACTGACACAAAGAAAAAAATCTTCACTTTTTTTCGAGGACAGAAACAAATTCAAATTTAAAAAGATTCAGAACTTAAAAAAAAAAATTGAGTCAAGGCTTCCAAAAACAGGTTGCATAACAATTTCTATTAAAAAAGGTGCTACTCAAAAATGTAGCGTTTTTTTAAAAACGCTGCAATAGACATAGTTACATAAATCTAGTTGTTTACGTGTTATTTAGTTTAGTTATATTTAGTTTGTAAGTTAGTAGATATATATTTATTTAGTTATTTGTTAGTTAGTTTAGTTCTATTTAGTTTGTTAGATAGAGAATGGGTCCTAAGCAAAAAAGTAGCTGAAGTCCAAGAAATTATGAGGACACCTAAAAAAAAGAAAGATATACACTTACAAAAAATAAATGAGATCCCACCAAAAACATTAAATGTAAAAAATGCCAAGTCTCTCGATGCAGTCCTTCCATCGTAAAAAGTTTTGAGATCTCACAGAAGCCAAGTCCTATTCAAATTATTTTGTAGTTATAAATCAACATTTAGTAATTATATCAATAGTTTTCTTTATATTATAACTATAGTGACTTGGCAATGAGCACAAGTAAAAACAAATAAAACGGCATATTTGGAGGAGTTGAAAGTTACACACACCGCATGCATAAACATTCTCTTTTATTTACTTTATTTATTCTCTTAACCTTTAACTATGGACATGCGGTCTCACAGACCGCGTGCATTTTGTGATTCTCGTGCCCCTCTCCTCCCGTGTACCCTACACGTATACACGCCTCAGTAGCTTCGGTTTTAGTTACTAAACGACAGTTAAGAGTGAAGGTTACGTAATCGGCTAAATACTGCGTGAGTAATTTCGCTTTATATTTTGAATGCGGTCTATGAGACCGCGCGTCCACATTTGTGTTATACATTGACGCTGACGATGATTTTGTTTGTTTTAAATTTTATAAGCTGAAATGTCAAAAAATGATCTATCAACGACTGCAGGCAAACGAACATCGAGTTCGTCTACTTAGATAGCCGGTAAAATATTGCAATTAGATGATCATTCTTTTGAAAACGAGAGTCAACGATTGCTTTTAGAATTGGTTCAGTGTGACTGAGATGAGGATGTTGATGATTGTTTGTTTTATGAACCTGACATTGAAAAAAATCACTCGAGTGAACGATAGATTATTGAAGAGAGTGATAGTACTACTAGAGCCGACGGTGACATACGAAGATCGGATTATTCCACCAAAGGGGGGTAGATGAAAGGTACAAGAAATGTTCAACGAGCAGTCGTCGAACAAGAAGATGGCCTGGTGGTGATTTTCCACAGAGTTCTGGACTTGTGTGGAATTAATGCCTACTCTCTATTCAATCAACACCAAGACAAAGAACTAGAAAGAGGTCAATTTCTGAAGAAATTTCCACGATATCTGGTGGTTCCACATAACAAAGACGAGTTATAAACACTCATTTGCCGTGACATGGCTGAAACGAGTTTTGGGCCCTGCTATGCCATCCCAAGGGCCACCAAGTGAAGTAAATGCAGTTCCTAAACGTATAATCTGTGCCCACCAAATATAAAAACGAAAGAGGACCCACACTTATGTAGGCAATGCTCTAAGCCGCTATACAAAGACTCAATCATTCTGTCAATAAATATGACCAAGTTGGGCCCTTGTCAAAATTTTTATGTTTAGTTTTGAGAAAATTAATTTAATTTTTTTATGTCCTTTGTTCATTATATTTTATTGTAAAAGAATTTAAGCTAACTAAAAAAGTCATTTTTCTCCGGTAATATACCTATAAAGTGATCTCAAGCTAAAAAGTCTGAATAGCGCCTTTGATTGTTATATCGTTACATATAGTTTATAATAAATATATTTTTCATTAAAATTACATCTTTAATGTATATTTAAAAACTCTTCTAAGTGATAAAAACAAGAAAATACACAATTCTTTCGCATCAAGATAGAAATCAGCCCGTAAAGATAGCGGTCTCTGAGACCGCACGTCCATAGTAGTGTAACAAAAATGGAACGTCCACAGTTAAAGGTTAACATTCATCATTTACTTTCAAAAAGCGATGGCCCGTAAGGTATTCTTAATTATTGTATTGGAACATGTAGTCGGTAGTGACCATCATGATTCACACATAACAAATAATCTGATCACAGGTCTCGTCAGTAACATTTGCACATAACTCCAGGCAGCAAGCAGCTTTTAATTTGTGCTCATTGCCAAGTCACTATAGTTATAATATAAAGAAAACTATTGATATAATTACTAAATGTTGATTTATAACTACAAAATAATTTGAATAGGACTTGGCTTCTGTGAGATCTCAAAACTTTTTACGATGGAAGGACTGCATCGAGAGACTTGGCATTTTTTACATTTAATGTTTTTGGTGGGATTTATTATTTCACAGAATAATAATAAGAAATAAAAGTTAATATGCATAATTACTTACTACCTATTTAATTAATTTATATCAGACCAGAACACTTTTTAACGCTTTTTGGTAATTTGTTTAATTAACTATTTAAGAATAGGTATTTTAATTTAAAAAGATAAACAATTTGTTATAACAATCAACATATTTATTAAAATATTTTTTATTTTACACACATTAAACCTTAACAGCCTTTGTTCTGCACTAATTATTGTACATACATACTATTAATGTTTAAAATTGGAAACGCGATTTTGCTTTATGGTTTTACCCAGATAGCAAAAGCGCGTAATATTTAAACAGAATAATAATAAGGGAATAAAAGTTAAAGATGCGTAATTACTTAACTTAATTCACCGATATTTTTTATGCACAATACACATTCCCCTAATTCAGGGTAATTTTCCCGTCATAAACTAGCAACACAGACGATTTACTGTTAAGGTTTTGTGTTTCAAGTGAGCCGAAAATATTTTATGTAAAATAAATACCAAAACAATAAAAATAACAAGAGTTACCTGGGAAAAGATATTCCATCTTGTTTTCTTACTTTTTGTGAACAACTTTTGCAGTGTTTAAACACACAAGATGGCATATTTTGACTTATAATGACAAATCACTAGTGACGTGTGAGCGAGACGATGCGTAGCTTGGTACTGTCGCGAGTTTGTAGCAACTTTTGATTTTGTAGTAACTTTGGTGGACCCACTCGCGTGTTCTGAGCGCTCTATCTGCCTATTTTTTTAATCTGAGATGTAGCAATTATTTATTATATGTAGTGTATGTAGCAAATATAAGCAACAATGTAGCAATTTTCGAATCAACTCTCATTGACCAACGCCACAGGCAACCAGCCATTCTGACGCACACTTTAAAAATGATATTGAGGTTACTAACATCGTTTTTTAGGGTTCCGTAGTCAACAAGGAACCCTTATAGTTTCGCCATGTCCGTCCGTCCGTCTGTCCGCAGTTTAGCTCAGAGACGCACAGTACTAGAGAGCTGTAATTTGGTGTAAATATACGGATTTGTTGTGCCGAAAAAGTGGTAAAATAAAATCTCGTAAAATATTTTTTTTTAGGGTATCTCCGGTACACGTAAAGAGGGGATGTTTTTTTTTTTTCTCGCGTACCCCTTAGTGTAGGGTATCATTAAATAGGTCTTTAAAAATATTGATAGTTACCATTTAGAATTTTATGATCAAAAAATTCGTTTGTGAAATATTAAGCTTTAAAGTGCTAAATTTTGCTCGACTCGAGTGTCCCCCCCCTCTACCAGCTAAACGGCTATGTTTGGGGGTGTGAAAAAATTCACAATAGTAATATATTATAACGAAGTTTAAAAGAAAATTATCATGACTAAGTAGGCTTTACAACTTTACGAGTAATAGTCGACCAACTTATAAAATGTACTTGGATAACATATTTTCCTAAACAAATTGTATCGGAGAACATGCTCTTCAACTGCAAATGTAAGTTTGTCAACTTTATTTTTACAGCTGTAATAGGTATGTTTTTACGGTATGTATTTTGGGGATAGGTAGGTTTTTATCGTCAACTATTTTTAACTTACTTCAAAAAAAGGGGGAGGTTCTAAATTCGTCGTAATCTTTTTTTATGTATTTTCCCCGATTTCTCAAAGACTCCTGGACCGATTTTGAAAATTCTTCTTTTTAAAATTAAATTCAGCGAATCAGTTTAGTTAATTCGCATAAGTATTTTGATGGGCAACTACGGAACCCTACACTGTGCGTGGCCCGACACGCACTTGGCCGGTTTTTTTCTAAACTGATTAGTTTCCGCGAGAGACACTTCCAAAGTGGTAAAATGTTGGTCCCCCCCTGTAACTTCTAAAATAAGAGAATGATAAAACTAAAAAAAAAATATATATGATGTACATTACTATGCAAACTTCAATTGAAAATTGGTTTGAACAAGATCAAGTAATTAGTTTTTTTTAATACGTCATAAACCGTAATTTACCTTTCAACGTTACAACCAATTACAAGAACGTTTATATTATGTTACTTGCGGCTACGGAGCCCTTCATAGGCCCGACTCGCACTTGGCCGGTTTTTTTTCGTGGTTCGGTTTTCCGTAATAAAATGTTTGTTATTATGAACTCAGACGACGACCCCTGAAGAGGCTGGCTGGAACAATGACGTGCGTCGGGCCGTGGGGTATTCGAATCTTGATGAACGGTTATACGCAGGAAGCAGAATTACTGATTCGGTCGCATAGTAAGGACGATGGTCCTCTTGTAACTTGAACTCTGTTGTAATAATAATGTTTCTGCTGGGGCCCTAATTAAAAATGGGACCCTTTAAAATGAAACATTTTGATTTGGGTCTAGTTACAACTTATACTTAATGAATAAATTTATCACAATTACTAAAACATATTAAACAAAGTAACATAATGGATGAACGGTTGAGTTTCTTATTGTGGCAGTCGGTCGCCGCCAGCGGTGGCAGTCGCGGCGCCGGGCCGCTGCTGCGCGTCGTCCAGCAGCGCGCAGCTCACGTAGCGCAGCGCGTCGCGGGCCGCGCGCTCCGGCTCGCGGCCCGCGAACGACAGCTCGGGCGAGCAGCCCGTGACGGACAGCACGTGCAGTGGCGGCAGCGACAGCGGCTCCAGGCGCAGGCGCAGCGCCTCCGCCACGCCCGCCAGCGCCGAGCTGGGCGACAGCGAGCGCCCGCGCTCCAGCGCCGCCAGCGCCGCCGCGCGCGTCGCCTCGTCTGCAATAGGCATGGGTAGTTCGCGAACGATTGAAGTAAATGAACTAGTTCATTTCCCAAAATGAACTTTTCATTCATTCACTGGCCATTCAAATGTGTCTTTAGTTCAGTGTTTCTTTTCGCTTAGTTACTCTATTCACCCCATGGACCTAAAAAAAAAGGCGGACGGAACTTCACTAAGAAACAATTGAAGCACCCATAGTAAGTCAGTGCGCTAATGTGGACAAGCCAGCACGCACACATTCACACCATAGTAAGTCAGCCGTCGGCCATTACGCTTCGAACGACACTCGCGGTTTTATACGGTGTTATTTTGTCTAATAAAAATCAAAGTATGCCGTCATGTGTTGCAAAAAGTTGTCTAAACCATAGTAGTTCAATTAAAAAAGCCAGGGGATCACTTTTCATTGAGCATGTCAATTTGAAGCTTATTTCTCGATTTTACGTCAATAAATTTAATAAACATCTCGAAATCAATCAGTGTTGCAACTATTTCAAGGTTCAAATTATTTTAAAATTGGGAGATTTATATTTTATGTTACTATTTATCGTTATTGTATTCTTCTATATTTTTACAGATTTCCCCACGGCAAATGATGCATGGAAAAATGATTGTATAAAAATAATAAGGGAGTGTAGACATGGAATAGGAATGTAGACGTGTAGGAATGGAACATAAAATAGCATTAATTAAATATTTATAGCCGAAAAATACTTAAGTTTTCACCACTTAAGTAAATTATAAGGGATTTCTAGATGTGTCGATAGCAAAAGACAAGTCTACAAAAATTTGAATCACCAAAAGGGATTGTAAAACTTTATTAACATTAAACGAGTTGTAAATATTTTAATATCCAATGTGCTTAAATTATTTTGCCTTTATTTTAAATTTGGCAAATTGTTAAATCTAAATCTACTAAGAGATATAAACTGTTAGGCCAAAAAGGTCGGGCGTCATCACCTAACGGTAAATTTATAGCGGCAGACGTTAAAGTCCCGTTATTCATTTCTAATGTGAGTAAAGAGTGTAGTGAACAGGATATAATTAGTTATATTGAGAAGAAGGCTAAAGTAGAGGTATCGCTAAAGAAAATAAAAATGAAGACCGACCGGAAATATAACGCGTACAAACTGTTAGTTTCTAAAACAAAACTAGACATTTTCTTAAATGATAAATTCTGGCCAGACGGCATTACGTTTAGACGATTCGTGCATTATAATAAGTACTCTCCTAGTCAGGAGGGCAGTGATTTGAAAAAGAGTTAGTGATTTCCTTTTAATGATTATGGATACTTGTTTAAATAATATGTGTAGATTTACTAGCTTTAACTGTCATTCATTTAAGAATTCAATTGACGATGTTAGAAGTTTATGCAAAACATCTATGGTAGTGTGTTTACAGGAGACTTGGCTTCTTAATCATGACATTCCATTACTGGGAACAGTAAGTGGTGATTTTGAGTATACAGGTAAGTCAGCTGTGGACACATCTGCCGGTATACTGAGAGGGAGACCATACGGTGGGGTAGCTATTCTTTGGAAAAAGGGTGTTTTTGAGATGGTTTCTGTCGTGGAATGTAGTAGTACTCGATTAACGGCAATTAAGGCGACAATCGGGGGACGTAAGATATTAGTCTTTTCCGTATACATGCCAGTGAACTCCTTCGATAATTTGCCTATTTTCTCGGAAGTTTTAGGCGAAATAAGTGCCATCGAAGAGAGTAGTGACGTTGAAACAGTGTTCTTATTGGGGGATTTTAATGCCAATCCCAAGGAACTGTTTTATATTGAGCTGGAAAGATTTTGTTTAGATAGGTCGTGGGTATGTGCTGATGTGAAGACACTAAGCGCCGACTCTGGTACTTACACATATGTGGACCATTATCACGGCAGTAGTAGGTGGCTGGATCACTGTGTGGTCTCCCTATCAGCTTGGAAAACCATTGTAAAGGTTGGCATATTAGAGGACGTGTATGTATCTGACCATCTTCCTATTTATGTAGAATGTGATCTATATGTGGTTATGCCAAAGCTTTGTGAATCTGTTTTGCCTAGGAATGCTGTACTCTGGGGGGAGAGGAATGAATCGCAAATCAGTAAATACCGTGACGTATGTCAGGAAGGGTTGCGAGAAATTGATTTCCCTTTAGAATTCACTAACTGTAGCTACGGAGCATGTAACAAGAGTGCCCACACAATAATAATAGACACATTATATGACCGAATTGTGCAGGTCTTAAAAAAGGCGGCTATCCTAAGTAAGGTTAGAAGCACAACTAATTGCCGGAAAAAGGTTCTGTGCGGCTGGAACGAACATGTAAGAGAAGCTCATCGGGAGGCCAGGCTTAGGTTTAAATCGTGGGTTTCCCATAATCGGCCACTGGAGGGCATAGTGTACGAGCAAATGCGCGAGTCTCATAAGGTTTTTAAAGGCAGGGTGAAGTGGTGTCGTAAAAACCAAGAACAATTAAAAATGGATGTGATCGCGAAGTGTCGAGTCTCTAAAAACTTTTCCCAGTTTTGGAAAGCTACAAAAAAACTGGACGTTAGGCCTGGCCTCCCGGCGAGTGTGAGTGGCTTAAGCGATCCGAGTGAGATCGCAAATATGTTCGCCAGCCATTTTAAAGTAAAATCGTCGATCGGTCCTTCTACTGCGGTGGTTGACACTGCGCCCGGTAGGCCGGGGGTGGAGCCCCTATTGCGTTTCTCAGCAAGTCAAGTTAGTGCTCACATTAAAGGAATGACCAAAGGCAAATCTCCTGGGCATGACGGGCTCAGTGTCGAACACCTGAAATATGCTGGAGTGCACCTGCCGAGGGTCCTGTCTCTGTTGTTCACTATGTGCATCAGTCACGCGTACCTTCCAGCTGACTTAATGAAAACCACAGTGGTGCCCATAGTTAAGAACAGGACTGGTGACATCTCGGACAAGGACAACTATCGCCCGATCTCCCTCACGACCGTGATAGCCAAGGTGCTGGACGGTTTGCTTGATTCTTGCTTGCAAGACTACTTAAAACTACATGATGCGCAGTTTGGGTTTCGGCCCGGCCTATCTACTGAGAGCGCAATCTTAAGTCTCAAGCACACCGTCCAGTACTACACAGATCGTAAGACACCGGTGTATGCCTGTTTCCTGGATCTCTCCAAGGCCTTTGACCTCGTTTCTTACGAGGTGCTTTGGAGGAAGCTGGGAGACAGGGGTGTACCGATGGAGATGTTGAACATCTTTAGATATTGGTACAGTAATCAGACGAACTGTGTCAAATGGTCAGGTACTCTTTCTGATTCATACAGGCTGGAATGCGGCGTGAGGCAGGGAGGATTATCATCTCCAAAGCTCTTCAGCCTGTATGTAAACGATCTCATCGTGGAACTCAGCAGCATGCGTGTCGGATGCAGTTTGGGTGGTGTTAATGTAAATAACATCAGCTACGCTGATGACATGGTGCTGCTGGGTCCCACTGCAGGGGCGATCAGAAAGATGCTGAAAGTCTGTGAAGCATTTGCTGAGTCACACGGACTTACGTATAATGTTAGGAAGAGTCAGTACATGGTCTTTAAGGCCGCCGGTAAGGGTCCTGAATCTGTTCCACCCATCACTTTGAATGGTATTGACTTGGATAGGGTGTCGCAGTTGAAGTATCTTGGACACTACCTTACTGACGACCTTAAGGATGATGTGGACATAGAGAGGGAGCGCAGGGCTCTGTCTGTCCGAGGCAACATGCTGGCCCGTAGATTCGCCCGCTGTACGGAGCAAGTCAAGATCACGCTATTTAAAGCATATTGTCAGGGTCTTTACACGGGTGGTCTGTGGGTTAGTCACACAAAAAAATCCCTGGACACCCTGCGCATCCAATACAATAATATTTTCAGGATGATGTTGGGACTCCCTCGCTTCTGTAGTGCCTCTGAGATGTTTGCACAGGCTCATACGGACGACTTTTATGCCATCATCCGGAAAAAAGTTGGTTCACTGATGAGGAGGGTGCGGGGGAGTCACAACAGCATCCTGAAAACCATAGCGGAAGATGTGCGCGCACCTGTTTTGAGGCATTTCGTCCGTCTGGTGATCTATTAGGGAGGTATCTCTCTGTTGGTTAGTCCGGGGGGCGGAACGTCTCAGCACAGGGGCAATATTATTATAATTATTACTTAATGTTTATTTTTGTGTATTTGTTTTTATTTATGTAATGAGTGTTTTTGTTTGTGCCTTTGTTTGTGCCTTTGTATGTGTCATTTTAATACTAACAATGGTTGTAAGTTTTTGTTGTACACTAACCCGTGGATCCAGTTGTCCCAAAATAAAATAATTTGAATTTGAATTATTTGAATTTAAAAATAGGTATCCGTCACAAAAAAATTGTAATTAAACTTAAGTTCAAGGGAGATCTTAATTAAATATTGTTTAAAAATGGGTAATTTTTTCCTTCATCTGGCATCCCTATACACACGCACACATATTTACGCCGCCGCCATTGTGGTGCTTCAATCGTTTCTTAGTGAAGTTCCGTCCGCCTTTTTTTTTAGGTCCATGATTCACC
This sequence comes from Agrotis clavis, assembly GCA_954870645.1. Taxonomy (NCBI): domain Eukaryota; kingdom Metazoa; phylum Arthropoda; class Insecta; order Lepidoptera; family Noctuidae; genus Agrotis; species Agrotis clavis. The sequence goes on along the minus strand of OX940927.1, from coordinate 26,772,395 downwards.
CTAATAAAGTATTAACTTTATTGTAATAAGGAATATAGTCTTTACGGGAAACGGTAGGTCCGTTTCCCGTAAAGACTATATTCGTGTTAAAGTATGAAGGAATATAGATATTCGTATAAAACTGAACTAGTGATTTAGTGAAATGCATCATTTCTCAAATCACTAGTTCAGTGAACTAGTCCAATGAACTAGTCCAGTGAACTAATTCAGTGAACTAGTCCAGTGAACTAATTCAGTGAACTAGTCCATTGAACTAGTCCAATGAACTAGTTCAGTGAATCATCTCATTCAAGAACTCGTTCTGATTTGTTGGACTAAATGAAGTACTGAATGAATGAATGAACTACTTCATCAAGTGAAAAGATATACTTCATTCATTTTCTTTTTACTGACACATTTTGCGCATCTCTAGTCTGCAACCAGCGGCCGGGTGAGCGGCGGGGTTAGTGGGGAGCGGGGGGGCGGGGGGCGCGTGCTCACCCAGGTGCGCGGTGAGGCCGAGGTGGTACTCGGAGATCTTCTGGCCGAGGTCCGGGCGGCGCGGCGCGTCCTCGGCGGTGTCGGTGTAGCGGTCCATGGCCTTCTCGTGCGCTCGCACCAGGGCGTCCTCCTGCACGAATATCGCTCGTTAGAACTTCTATAAACGAAACGGCACTGACGGTCTCATACATACGTATTACATACACATAAAAAGGGAAATTCACTTGACGGACATGCCCGCGGCCAGTTCGTACGAGCTCGTCTATCGTTACAATACATGGGTGTATTCACTTATCAAGCAAGTTGTAGTACAAAGGTATGATAGACACCGTCCGGCTCCACGAGCCGGCGGGCGGTGTGTTCGCTCACCTCGTTGAAGTCGCGGGTGACGCGCGAGAGGTTCTCCCGCAGGTACGTGTACAGCTCCTCGGCCGCCAGCTGGCGCGCCGCCTTCTTGGTGGTGGAGGTGGCGACCCGCTCGTGCTGGCCGATGCGCGCGCGCACGGTGAAGTGCCGCAGGTGCGGCGGGCCCGTGTCTCCCACCAGCACGTAGTCCACGGGCGCCAGGCGGTACTCCTCGCACAGCTCCTTCAGCAGCGCCACGTAGCTGCGCGCGTCCACCGGCGCGCACGGGCCCGTCTGTGCACACGATCGACTCGTTCATTATTGACTGCCTGACTGCCCCCCTCCTAACACTGGTTTGACTTGGAGTTGAGACGTGACTCGACAAGTAAATAATATTTTTGTTTAATGAAAATAATTGTCATTTTCCCACGTTTTTATAAACTCACTTTTCTTGTTTGTTTATTTGTTTGTTTGTCGTTCCGGTTGGACTTTTGCAACTCAATTTTGAGGCACTTCCCGATAAGCTAGAAGGCTGAAATTTTGCACACGCTCTGAATTCTGATGACAATACATGACTAGCTAACAAACGTCATAACAAATCCAATATGGCGGCCTCCCCAAGATGGCGGACTGACTGTTTGAAACCCACCCCCACGATATGGGTATCAAATGAAAGGGTTTGCTGTAAGGAATACGAAAAAAGTAGTCACGTGACTTAAATCCAATATGGCGGACGTCCAAGATGGCAGACAGGCTATTTGATATGCACCCCTATGATATGGATATCAAATGAAAGGGTTTGCTGTCAGGAATACGAAAAAAATAGTCACGTGACTTAAATCCAATATGGCGAACGTCCAAGATGGCGGACAGGCTTTCAGGCACTTCCCGATAAGCTAGCAGGCTAAAATTTTCAGGGTAGCTTCAAACCCGATGAAAAAAGATAAAAATAATAAAATAATTAATAGATTTAAAAAAATCTAAAAACCCACGTTTGTAAATATCCTAAAAATAAGAAAATAACCCTACGGGGTTGAGAGAGGGGCCACTCCAAAAATAAGTAATTCTTTCTTTAATTATTGGTATACACAAATCATTGGTATTCACATACACACACAAAACACGCACACATACACATACACACTCTACCAGCAACCCCCATTTTTTTATTTCATTTATTTTATTATCTTGATTTTTATTGATTTATTTCATTTATTTAATAATTATTTTAATATTTATATTATTTTATTTTAATTGTAATACTATGTTCTCGGCTTTTGTTAATTTAGTTTATAGACAACATATTATGTAAAGCTAATTACTGATGAATTAAACAATGTAATTTGAATTGTTTTAACTATTGCTTAGTGCTGTTAAATTTAAATTATTGTTGATAAATGAAAACTAAATAATTGTAACTTCTTAAATATAATTGTATCACGCTCGCAAATGTATGTAATAAGTAATAAAACTGTAAAACTGTAAGACAAAATATGGAAGAAGTCACTGGCTCCTGAAACACAGGTACTATAACCTAGCTCTGGAGCCAGGGTCTCAATTATTTATTGTAAAATTTTGTGGCAATAAAGAATTTATTATTATTATTACTCAAAACGTGGGGGCGTATATGGGTATCAAATGAAAGGGTTTGCTGTCAAGAATACGAAAAAAATATTCATGAGACTTAAATCTAATATGGCGGACAGGCTTTCAGGCACTTCCCGATAAGCTAGCAGGCTGAAATTTTTAGGGTAGTTTCAAACCCGATGAACAAAGATAAAAATAAAAAAATAATTAATAGATTTAAAAAAATCTAAAAACCCACGTTTTTAAATATCCTAAAAATAAGAAAATAACCCTACGGGGTTGAGAGAGGGGCCACTCAAAACGTGGGGGCGTATCTTTGCAAGTTACACCCACGATCTATACACTTCATGTAAATATATCCCATAAATAATCCCTTAAAAAATATACGCCCCCACGTTTTGAGTGGCCCCTCTCTCAACCCCGTAGGGTTATTTTCTTATTTTTAGGATGTTTAAAAACGTGGGTTTTTAGATTTTTTTAAATCTATTAATTATTACAAGCCGTACTTGGTAGATAGCATAGCAAAAAATCTATCAATAGATAAATATTTGGGTTTTAGGTCTAGATTGAGTTAGTCGTATAGGTACAGGGTTACTTGTAGTTCGACGTATCCGACTGGAGCTGATGCGGGCCAAAATGCAACAAATTGAACTCCCCACAAGTTTGGTCGAAATTCAATAATTTTCGAGATATTTGAATTTTTAGGAATTTTATTTCTTCGGTGGGTAATGGGTACCATTCTAATACTACGAGTATAACTGGCCCTTTAATTAACTTATAGACATAATTTAAACATTTTTTTTTACTTTTTACTATAATTAAATAAATGTTGATAAATTATATTGTTTGTATTGTTTATTCAAAGAACCTAAACTATCAAACACAGGTGATTTCTTTCCCCCGCGTCACCGTCGTCGGGGTCGATTCAAACACATGCAAAGCCATGAATTATTTAGCTCTAAATTAAAGCAAGCAAGTTATCTTATTTTGTACGGTTCATGTTTGAAGCGCGTGAGAAAATATTCTTAGATTCTCATAATTTTAATTATTTTGTTGAATTGAGGACTTCAAATTTATGTGAAAATGGTGCCCAATAAAAGTGTACTTTTATTTTTATTTGGAACTAAGTTTGACTGAGTTACGAAAAACCATTAAAGCTCAAAGGAGATGGCTAAACGAGTGCCCCAGTCGTCTATAAGAATTTCATTTTAACTCGTAGTATTTGAAAATTCATTAATGAATTGTTCAATGTTTAATAATTTCCTAAGACTTATATAAAATGTTAAACATAAAAAAGTATCTGAATTGCTTTTCGCTCATTTTTTATTGACATGACTTGGTCACGACGAAGTAACGAAAACTAGGGAAGGGTAATAACGCTTTTCCAGATTGTTAAAAAGAAACTGTATTTAATCGATTTTTACTAATGTGATTTAAAACGATTCGTTTTCTGAAATTAAGAATTGGCGTTGAAACAGTATTTGGCGGGAATCGATAGATTCAGAGTCGTTTCGTTGCTTTTTATTGTGTTTTCATGCGTTTTGATTCGGAAAATCAGATTGTTTTAAAGTGATTCGTCCACTAAACTCAACTTTATTATTTTCGTTAAAAGCTTCGGAATGAGCTTCTTAGTTTAATCTTAGTTCATATTTTGTGCAGAATAATATTAACTGGACAGGTTCCGTCTGAACTGGAAGGAAGACGCCCAACATCGTGAAAGGTATGAGTGGAAAGAGAATATTGCCCAGCACGCGTAGCATGGCGATTCTATCTCTATTCTACCAAGAAAAGACAAAGTTATTTCATCGTTATTTCTACACAAATCGACTGATTTGCACAAATATGACACCATTCGTACACTATTGAAGAAAAGAACGTTTATTTTCCGTATTTTTTACATTACCATGCTTAAAACGCTAAAAATATTTCTACGTTCTGTCATTTTGTCTATTCTTGCGTCGACAAAACCTCTTTCTACGGCGCCATGCTACACCTGCTGGAGTGGGAGAGAAAAAAAAAAACTGAAATATGATCGATACTACTTTCTAACGATTTCAATCGATTCTTTTATCGCTTCTGTGACACTTTGAGTCCAATCCCTTCTTTAAGAAAAAAACAAACGTCAGACGTCATTTGAACGCTCTGCGCTCTGCTTATTAATGTTGTTCGTTGTGATTCTTCCTTGACCCCCGCTTGTTTATTGGACTTCCTGCTTGCAAACCTACCGACCTCTCGCTTCTCGACCCGGACTTAACTTGTATACTGTGAATCATGCAATGCATAAACTGTGGTATATCCACGCGAAGACTACGGCGTCATATACACTCGAGAGGAGCTCGTGGCTAAATAATTATAACCGCACAGGCCGATCTTTCAGCCAACATTGTCATCCTTGTTTTGAACTGCTGCATTCAGGAGCAACTGGTGAAATTCGTTTATTCGGCTATTCAACGGAGTGCTTAACTTGTGATCGTTCTGTGAGAACATTGCAAGGCCATCGCCATGTAGTGGAAAGAAACAGTTCAAAGTTGCAGAAATTAACAACATCACACCCAGATTTCCATCATCACGTAATAAAATGACATTTAAACACAGTCCGTCGCTTCGTATTCTTTCAGACTTTATTTATAAGAATCACAGATTATCGAATAAATATAGTATTTCCTATTTTTCTTGTTTCATTTCGAAATTGTTAAATGTATCCTTAGCTAATTAGAGGGTTCAACAACGAGTTCAGAAAGGATTTATCAATCACGACATGTTATACAATATGAAGGCGCCCAGCGTGTTTATTTGACTTTACCGATATAACTAACATATTATTAATGTGTTTATCATTAATAATGTGGTTTGAAGATATTTAATTAATCTGAGTGGGTCACAAAAAATGTGGTCATCAATAAATAAATACAATCGCAGATACATTAAACTAAACGCCTACGTAAAAGTTTATAGCAATATCAATATTTGCGATTTTTGTAGTACTTTTAATGGTAGGTGTTCACGTTTTTTTTTTATCATGATTATGAAGATATAACAAGTTTTAGAAACTTTTTTTATGTGAACTAAGAATATTGAGCTATTCAGCGTTATACAGTGCTAGGTCCCATTTCTATAGCCGTCTGAATTTTTCCACATACTTGAACTTTCCATCTCCTTTCTCGAAAACTATTGAATTTCGACCACACATACGATAAGGTAAACGGCCCAGTAACCGTGAAGTTTTGAACTTCATTGACTTTGCAGGTATGCTATGGTAAAATTAGAAGACTTAAAAAAATAATAATTACATGACTAGAGAGATAATTTAAACAAGTTTTATTGTAATATTCTTTTTTTTAATTAGTTTAAATTTTCTTTAACAATGAAAGAAAAATAAAGAAAAAAGGGCTAATTGTACCAGTACCCGGTAGATTTGTACTAGTAAACGTTAAATTGTCCCTGAATCCGGTAATATTCAATGCGAATTTGAACTCTATTGGTTTACGTCAAAGTTCACAGTAATACTGTTATTGCATTTCTGTGTAAAATAAATAAAGAAGGGCTTATCCAAAGAAAAGACATTTAATTGTATTATTGAAAATTTTTCAATTTTTCAAATGTATTTGTGGAAATTATTAAAAGTAATAGTTAACATCACGAAGTTTAAACGCAGTCGCGGGACTTATTCCATTACCGTGACCCTGGAACGTAAAGGGCTAATGAAGGACATCGTGGATTTTAGTCAGTACAAGTCTGACAGTCCCCCCCGTCCTAATGATTTTACCACGCAAAAAAAAAAGTGTTCATAATACGCGTAATTTGTCATCGAACGTCGACCGTGAGATACCGAACTGCCTGGCAGCAGCTGAAATTGAGGCTGCTTTTATGACTGCTTATTATTATCAGCTTATTGCCGTCCACATGCTGAACGTAAGCCTCCCCCAAAGCGCGCCAACCAACCTTCCCGGTCCTGGGAAGTCCGCATCCATCCGGACTGACGAATCATCGACCCATCTTGTCGCAGGGCGTCCTACATTACGTTTGCCCATTCGCGGTCTCCAGTTTAGCACTGGCGTGACACGTGGCGGGCCTACTTCCACACTTCCACTTCAGCATGCTTATTCTCAACAAAGTATCTACACTATTTTGTTTGTAAGCTTTCGTTCTATCGGGCACGCCGCAATCGCGGTGGTAATTAAGACCCCTCTTTGAGGAGTGGCTGGAGAGGCGTCACGGCGTCCTCACCTTCCGTCTGACGCAGGTCCTCACCGGGCACGGATGTTTCGGGAGGTTCCTGTGTCGTATGGGGAAGGAAGAAACGCCTGGGTGTCACCACTACGATCGCCCAGAGGACACGGTGGAGCATACGGTGCAGGACTGCCCCGCTTGGGCAGAGCACAGCCGTGTCCTCACAGCGGCGATAGGCGGCGACATCTCGCGCCCGGCACTGGTCGAGGCCATGCTGCGGGGCGAGACGGAATGGGAAGCGGTCGCCTCCTTCTGCGAAGCAGTAATGCTAGCAAAGGAGGAGGCGGAACGCATGAGGGAGAGGACAGCGTCCACCTCAGGACCCAGCCGCCGCGGGAGACGCCCACGGCAACGGACATCGCAAGACGATCTCCGGCCACCGTAGGCGCGGGCAAGCGGACGGCGAGTAAAGGGCAACTCGCTGTCTGACCATGGACCATGCCCGTTTCGCCGGCGCGTCGTGTTCCACGCGCGCCTCAAAGAGCGTCAGCAAAACTGACGGGGCCCCCTCTCAGAGGGCCAAAGCCTGCCGGGGTCGCGGGATTTTATTTCCTCACCGTGACCCCGGAACATAAAGGGCTATTGAAGGACACCGTGGATTTTAGTCAGTACAAGTCTGACAGTCCCTCCCGCCCTGCCCGGGGTGGGAGGACTCATTTGATGATTTTGCCACGCTAAAAAAAAATAAAAAAAAGCATGCTTATTCTACGCGCAATGTCGATTACTTTGATACTCTGGCGACTGATCTGATGACTGATCTGATCTGATGACTTCGTTCCGAATTCTATCCGTCAGAGAAACTCCGAGCATTGCTCTCTCCATTGCACGCTAAACAACCTTGAATTTGTGGACCAGGCCTATGGGAAGTGTCCACGTTTCGGCTCCGTAAGTCATTACGGGTAGGACACACTGGTTATAAACCCTGGTTTTGAGGGATTGTGGGATCGATGATTTGAAGATATGACGTAGATTCCCGAATGCCGGCAGCCCAAGCGTATACTTCTGGTTGCTTCCTTCTCGAAGTTGTGCCAGCCCAGTTGTATAGTTTGTATTCTTGGACTACCTCGAGGGCAGCACCATTTACGATTACAGGTCTCGGGTTGACATGACCATTGAACGTGAGTTTGGTTTTGTCTAAATTCATTCCGAGACCCGCACGTCTTGAAGGATTGCTTAGGCTGTTCAGCATTACTTCCAGCTCCTGCAGAGATTCTGCCATGATGACAATGTCATCCCCTAATCGGAGGTTTGAGATGTACTGACCGTTGATATTTATACCACGTTTTTTCCAATCAAGCGTCTTGAAACCGTCCTTCAACGCGTTTGTAAACACTTTCGGAGAGATCTCCCTGTCTTACCCCTCGACGCAGTTGGATTGAATTTGTGTTGTGTTCTTGTACTTGGACGGTCATAGTTGCGGCCTTATACAGACATCTCATCACCTCAACGTAGCGGTAGTCGATGAGGCATCTCTCCATTGAGTCCAGAACTGCCCAGGTCTCGACAGTATCAAAGGCTTTCTCGTAGTCCACATACGCTAGGCACAGAGGCTTATTATATTCCTCGGGTCTTTTGTATTAGGTATTAACCTGAGGATATGTCACATACCGAGTCCACGCTGCTGTAGCCTTTTTGGAACCCGGCCTGCTCCGGCGGCTGGAAGTCATCGAATTTTTGGGCGAGACGATTCGAGATAACTCTCGAAAACAACTTGCAGACATGGCTCAGGAGTGAAATTGGGCGGTAGTTTTTAAGAAGCGTGTAAAGCGTGTAAACGAGCGCGTTTTAAGAAGCGCGTGTCACCTTTTTATTTGTCGGGTATCCCCAGATCGAGTCATGTAAGTTTTCCAGGTCCATGTCCAAAACCTAATCAATTTTACCAATCACTCACCACTCACCTATCAATCAATCACTCCCAGAAGCGATAGTAAATATGTTACACATCAAAAACTAAGGAGGCGATTGAATCCAGGTGATTACAACACAAACAAGGAACATAGAAACTACATTCTGTTGATTCGAAGGAAAAGAGAACTTAACACAAGGCAACAAGGACGATTTCCTTATTTAAATGCAACTTTTAATGCAAGTCTCAATATCCGGCAAATGTATTCCACAGTTTTAAAGGAAAATGAGACCTATTTCAAAGCAATAAGTACACAATAACGGGTTTCGGTACAACGTGTATTACCGAGTTCACCATGTACCAATATCCGGTAAAAAACTTACGATTTTAACGGGTACCAGGTCAAGAAGGGTTTGTTAGTACCAATAGATGTGAACGGCAAAATAATTTATTTCTCAATTAGATTCACCCCAATTTATAGGTTATATCGCAACATAATGTACTCAATTATATCAGAAAATTAACACTGTTACCATATCGTTATCCGTCGCTGTATGGCTAGCTCATCAATGCGACGTGGTGGTTTCGTAGTTCACTGACAGAACTTCGAACTTCCATAATATTTTCACAAAGCAAACTTTTGTCATCTCATAGTTTTGACACCATTAAACTTTTTGGGCAATGTTGCCATTACAATTGTACAAAATATTACCGAGAAGGTATTGCCATTCGCAAACTTTACTTTATTATTGGTAGAAAAATGCAATAATCAAAAAACATACTTGTTAACGGATACTGGTACACTAACGGGAATAGGTACTTTTACCTTATACGGAAGACAAACACATACTTATTATAATAGCGGCTCCACATTAGTGCCGTGAATTCACGCCGCGAATTCTCGGCACAATACCGACAGTCCGACACTGATCGGAACTGATCGGAACCCCACGATTACCATCCACATTCTCGTTCGCGCCTGTTCACGAGAGTTCACGGCAGTAATGTGGAGCCGCCATAGTAATTTCCCCTGTACTGTGAGTACAGTTATAAACACTTGTAGGTCATACAAGTATTTGTTCCGTGCGGAGATTGAACCCGCGACATTATGTGCAGCTGTCGATTGCTTAGCCACCAATTGTGGAAGTAAAATGCTCTCGCTCAGGGGCGCCGACTTCATGGGTACTCGGGTGCTCCAGCACCCACAAGAGGTAATAATGGGAATAGTGGGTGCCGTGCACCCACTATTTACCTCTCAAAACTACGAGTACTCGTACATAAAGTAGCTAGGTATGTCATTCAAAAAGCTGGAGCACCCACGGGAATTTAAAAAACTCGGCACCCCTGCTCTCGCTCCAACTGAGCGTTTGTTCGTTTGCCTTCGGTGAAAGTCCACACAGAGTATTGTATTATCTAAAAGTTCAATTTCTTTGATGTAATCGCCACGCTTCGGATCGCCGGCAAACGGCAACGAACGATCTATAAGTCGTCCTAAAACTAACAAAGGCCATCAAGACCCGTGTGTTGCCGTTCGTTGGACTCGGTGTGTATGCAGCAATATCAGCAGTCAAAACTCTCGATTAATGTCCAGTAAAATACATAAGTATTAGTAAATGCATAGTAGGTAATTAATGTAGGTATGTGTTGGTTGTTCGACTGTAGTGATGGTGTACCAGAGGGTCGGCGTGCGCGCTGGCGGGCGCGGCGTAGGGCGGCGGCACGGGGTGGCCCTGGCGCGACAGCTGCTGCAGCATGAGGCGCGCCACCTCCTGCTTGGCCTCCTTCTTGGAGCGCGCCGACGCCGTCACCACCACGCCGCACGCCGCGCAGCGGTAGTCGAACATTGCCTGGTGCTGTGGACCTGTCTGGAAAAATTTTATAAGTACTTTGAGTCCAACCGACCTGAGTTTAGTGATATACCTAATTGTAAGACTCGATTAAGTTGAGTGAAATATTTGTAGGAGTGTAGTGCGACCAACGTGAGGGCTTCGTTGCAAGATGGTCAAATTTTGTTGTAGGTACCCCGCTGTACTGGGGCTCCTATTCATATATAACCCTCAGTGAAATGGCCACAAAGTACATAGACATGTAGCATAGAGTAAGCCTTCTGTAGGCTATTTGAATAATTTTGGGTAAACATTTAAAATTATTCTTTATTTTTGGGAGATATACTGTTTATCAATAAAATCAATAAGTTTGATTTTCTAAAACACTGCCAATAACGTTGATTCTGTAATGGCTCACATCATATAACATATATGTGACCTCACACACAAGTAAACAAATATAAAACACTGTATCTGAAGCAAAATTTATTTTTTTTCTTTAAAGAAGATTTTCCAGAAATGTATGCTTGTGTGTGTAACCATTTTATGAACAATATAACAATTGCTGCAATAATTTTATGCTTTACTTTTAGAAGAATTGCTTAAACTGGCCATTTAGGGTTCCAAGTAGGTACATTAGTTTTATGTACAATCGACAAAGTTCAATCACGACCCACCATAAGTTTATTTTCTTACAGACTATCAAATACAATTAGGTTCACATTCGCGTAAACATACATATCCATGGTAACAACTTTGATCTTTGTCAATTTGACGGATTCAAACGATTTATTGTCAAAATGGGTCATGATTCAACTTTGTTGATTGTACATATGTGTACATTACACAGAGCGAACATCTGAGGGAGGATCATACTAAATGACCACCTGAGATAAACATTCATATTCAGGCGTCAGGCCCATCTTCACCATCATCTCCTGCAGCACCGTCACAGCCGTCTTCATTGTGCTTCTGCAAAATATTTCTGAAACAGATAAAATATTTTTTACAGTATTTTTTTTATTATAAATAAGCATTAGATCTATACTAAAAATAAATAATAAAGCTAAACAGTTTTTATGGTTGAACACGCTAATCTCAAGAAGTACTGGTTGAAACGGAAATCGTATTTTTATATTGGATAGTGCATTTATTAAGGCTATGAGCAATAGGAGCTGACCAACTGGTGAAGCCGCGGAGAACAGCTAGTATATAATAATAATATTGCTTGTAATTTTTTTTTAACTTTTGCGTACAGGGGGACAGCAGTTTCTGGATTTTTGGTTTGTAAATGTTTAGATTTAATTATAATTTGTTGTAATAATAGTATAAAACTTTATGGTTTGCATGATTGCTTTAAAACCATAAAATATCTCTTTAAAACTTAATTTACAAAAATAAGATATATAAAAGATATTGTAATAAGAGCAAGCTCTTCATTTGTGTATTTTGTAAATTAAGTTTTATTAAACAGTCATAGAACCTAGATTTAAGGAATGCTTGAGTCAACGACAATTTATTACTAGACTCCTAATAACAGGCAACCGATGTCTGTCAACACATTAGGCAAAAAAGTCTTATATCTGACTCATTTTGACCACTCCTGTGAGCCGTAAACATACGTTGAGACAGAACAGACCTTGAGTTAGCCAATCACAACGCAGTACCCCGTCCCCCGCACTTACGTAGTACCTCAGAATGTTGACAGAATAGTATTTGTTCCTTAGATCGTGCATGCGGAGTCTAGTAATATATCATCGTTGGCTTGTATGAATATGGAACTTACTGTTTATTAATTAAAATCCAAACAACTGATGGGAGATACAAGACGTCAAGTTATTGTCAACACAATGACGGGGCCCCCCTTAGAGGGCCAAAGCCTGCTGGGGCCAGGAGACTAATGAGCTACGGTGACTGTAGCTATTGAAGGGCACTGTGGATTTTAGTCAGTACAAGTCTGAGTCCCGCCCTGCCCTGGATGGGAGGACTCATTTGATGATATTACCACACTAAATCTGTGTAAAGGAGAATTCAAGCAAATGTTTTGAAAATATTGCAACCAATTGACCGTTTCTTTTGACTTATTTAAACTTAACATCATCAGTTTCAGTTGGAAGACTGCATTTCAATTTATGAGCAACATCTTTAGAACTGTAAAACCTCATATAAATTAACTTGGTGCTCCGTAAGCCGGCATTTTGAGCTTTCTGAAATACTCAAGTTAAATACATTTTGTTTAGATATTTTAATTACCTACTCTGGCTTACTCACTTGTATTGAAAAGCAGAACTCATAAAAAAATCATAACCCTCCTTTTGGCTTTGCCGTAGTCGGGTAATAATAATCAAACCTTTGATAGAGTAACTCCAACTGGATATTCGTAGAAAATACACCAGAGTATTGGCTGACCACAAGTGACCACAAGTTCAACCTACTACGACAACAAGACATGAAGACAACAAACAAACAACCCCATGATGAATAATAAGATGTATAATTTAAGACATGAAACAACATGACAGATCAACAGATGACAGTGACACTTGGCTCGAATTCGAATGACGTATCCTTTATCCAGTTTAAATTTATACTGACTAAATGTCAAACATCCCGTTTAAGTACACCGAGAGGTGAAAAATGATACCAATTAAAACTTAATCTGCCCCGTTTACGGTCGTCCGCTGGTCTATGTTTTTACTGAAAGGAATGAATTTTTGCGACCTTTTTACCACGCAAAATATCCTGCTGTCAGATTGACATTAAGTTTTGTAGTTTTGCTCGATTCTTGCCGTAAAAACGAATATTATCAGTGTTGCCGTTAGGACAATGTAGTTTGTAGCCACATGTAAGTAAAAAGTAGCCAGTTTTGCAAAAAAATCTCTTTCTAAATTCGGCTAGAAGTGGCTAAAGTGCTTTTGGCCAGATACTGTTAGGTATCCAATTATTATTGATAAGTATTACAATTTCGGCATGGTGATAAATGGGTTAAATAAAACAATTTTAATTCTAATTAGTATTTAACATTATTAAAAGCTTATAAACGTGCAGCTAGTGAAAAATATTCTCAATTATTTGGTTTAAAATTAAAAATCACAAAAAGATATGACTCCGTTCAGCGAACCCTCGCTAGTTTAATTTTTTTCCGGCGAAACATCGCTGGAAGATTTAAACGCACAATGACGTTTGGTGGTATCATAGATTTAAAGTATGGACAGCGCAATAACTGCCTAAACTTGTGTAAAAATTTACACCCTATTATAAGGGTGAGGATCGTGTTGGAGCACCATAAAATATTAGTTCCTGATTTCCCCATAACGTATGTGTGTCGCTTCAGTATTTACATAGGTTCTTTATCAGAAAAAATCACTAATGACCAATTTTATTTTTTTGATGGATTTTGCAATCCTTGGTCTGGCTTCTTTATATAGAGTTGCTTTTAATAAAATCATGAAATAATAACATAAAAATCTCACGGGTAAAATGGAACGCTTATGTCAAAATGAATGTCATGTAGTCTATGAAATAAATCTATGGTTACTGAACTGTCAACAATAAAAAAGTTAAACCACGTTTTACGACAAGTCTGTTATTTATTTTAAAATATCACGAAAATCCAGCACGATATTTTAAAAGGTTATTGGCCCAGCCATGCTTACGGCCTAATAATCGTGCTGGATTAGTTTTTTATCAAGAAGGCTGCGGTCAAGCGGCAATAAATACGTCGGCCAGCTCAGGGCTCCGGTGGCGGTCGGCGGTTTGGTCGGTGAAGGCCAATATATCAATAACGCACGTGAGACGTGTGATTGCGGTAAAGCAACAATAATACGGCGATGGATTCCGTCGGAAATATGGCTACTGGACAAAGCTATCAGCAGCTTCAAGGTGTTGAAAACTGGACAGCGTGGTGTTTCAAAATACGAGTCCTCCTAAGAGCTATGGATCTCTTAGACGTCGTTGAAGGCACACTCCAGGCCAACGAAGATCAGACCAAATGGATGCAGAAAGATGCGAAAGCTCAAGGTATGTTGGTAACAAGCATATCTGAAAAGGTTATACCACAAATAGTAAGCTGCAAAACGTCAAAACAGATTTGGGATAAGCTACATACAATATTTGAACAGCGCGGCGAGCTGTCTGTGCATATACTTCAGCAGAAGTTCTTTTCAATGAAATTTGAAGAAAGGGAAACCGTATCAGAGTTTCTAGGACGGTTCGAGTCTCTCCTGAGTAAATTGAAGAACCTCAACGCCGAAGTGAGTCAAACTATGGCCATCACAAAGATAACTTCATCTCTCCCATCACAATTCCAGCACTTTGTGTCTGCGTGGGAATCGGTGCCAGCAGAAAAAAGGACCATGGACGAGCTAGCGGCGAGATTACTGATAGAGGAGCAACGTGCTTCAACCAAAAACAAAGAAGATGAGTCGTCTGCGTTCATTCACAAGTCTACAAGAAAATGCTATCGGTGTGGCAAAGTAGGACATCTGAAAAAGGACTGCAAAACAAAAAGTAAAGGTACAATAATTAATGATACTAAGTGTAATATTTGTAAGAAAAATAATCATAAAAGTTCAGATTGTTGGTTTAAAAATAAAAATGAGAAAAGTCAAAATGTAAACAAAAGAAATCAAAGCAATGCATTCTCTGTGTTCGAGCTATCATCATTGTTTTACAGTCAATTAGAAAGTGATAATTGTTGGGTAATGGATAGTGGAGCTTCAGAGCACATGTGTCATGATTTTAATATGTTTTTAGACTACAAAAAACTAGAATGTCCTAGGTCCATAGTAATTGGAGACGGCAAAATCATACAAGCCATTGGTATTGGAGTTATTTCTTTAGAAGCATTTACAGGTAAACAATGGATAAATACAACATTAAATAACGTTCTACATGTTCCTAGCATCAAGATGAATCTATTTTCAGCAAGTTCAACTACAGATAGAGGTTATGTTTTGACAATTACTAGTAAAATGTGTTATTTCAGGAAAAATAACAATAACAGTGTTTGTGCACTAGCATATAGGAAAAATAACTTATTTATAATGAAGTTTAGGTCTCATAAAGTTCAAAATGCTTGTGTTGGTAAATCAAGTGACAGCTTATCTGAATGGCATGCTAGAATGTGCCACCAGGATATTGAACAGGTAAAAAACATGTTAAATAAATGTGATATAGATTTCAGTGCTGGTAAACAAGAGGAAATAACATGTGAGCCATGTGTTTTGGGTAAGTTACATAAGAAACCGTTTCCTATTAGTTTAAATAGGGCAGATAAGCCCGGTCAATGTTTACATATGGATTTATGCGGACCTATGGAGACTGTCTCATTAGGTGGATCCAGGTATTATCTACTCATAAAGGATGACTTTTCAAAGTATAGAACGGTTTATTTTCTGAAAAATAAGTTTGAAACAGTTGATAAAATTAAAACTTTTTTAAATTTTGTTACTAAAAACTTAGAATATAAAATTGAAGTAATAAGATCAGATTGTGGTTCTGAATTTATGAACAAAGAGGTGAAGTCTCTCCTAGATCATTTAGGTATTGTACATCAAAATAGTGCTCCGTACACACCCCAGCAAAACGGTTGCATAGAACGTGAAATGCGTACAATAACCGAAGCAGCCAGAACAATATTATTATCAAGTAATTTAGATAAGTCTCTTTGGGCTGAAGCTGTCAATACAGCTGTATACGTTATAAACAGAACTGGTAAAAGTAGGATTAAGAATGTAACTCCATATGAGCTCTGGTATAAAAAGGGATTATATGATATAAACAATTTAAATGTGTTTGGTTCAAAAGTAGGTGTACACATTCCAGATCATTATCGCAAGAAATGGGATAGCAAAGCTGAAATGGGATACTTTGTAGGTTATAGTGAAACAACAAAAGGTTTTAGAATTTATTTTCCCCATAAAAATGATGTTTTGATTAAAAGAGAGGTAACATTTCTGAAAGGCAATTCTAGTAGTCAAAAGTTAGGCAATACTTTTCAAGATCATAATATTATAACCCCATTATTATTAAAAGAAGAAATAAATAATAAAGAGGATGAAATAAGAGAAGAATATCACAGTTTTAACGAGGAAGGTGAAGAAGATGTAACACAGTTATCAGATCTTGATGAAAATACAGAAGTACAAACAGAGGAAATTCTAAATTCAGAAGAAACATCCGAGTCAGAAGAAGAGGCAGAAGAAACACCTCAAGTACTAACACACTCACGGAGAGGCAGAGCAATAAAGAAACCATCAAGGCTAGATGACTACGATACAAACCTTCTGTCCATCGGTACAGAGCCAGCTACTCTAGAGGAAGCGCTTGACTCTGAAGAAAAAGAAGAGTGGAAGATTGCTATGAAGACTGAGCTAGATACCCTGATAGAAAATAACACATGGACAGAAGTAAATAGCGTACCAGAGGGGAATAAAGTAATTTCTAGTAAATGGGTTTTTAAAGTTAAACAAGTAGGTACTAATAAAGTATATAAAGCTAGGTTGGTAGCAAGAGGCTTTGAACAGTCTGATTGTGATTTAGAAGTATATTCTCCTGTAGCTAAATTGCCTACTTTTAGAGTTTTTATAGCAGTTGCAAATAAACTTCAACTTCCAGTTCATCAGATGGATGTTGTAGGCGCCTTTCTACATGGTGACATTGATGAGACTGTATACATCAAGTTACCAAGCGGTGAATTATGCAAGTTAAATAAATCATTGTATGGTTTGAAAAAGTCTCCTAAATATTGGAATAACAAGTTTGATGACTTCATGAGTAAAGAAAATTTCAGTAAATCTAAAAATGATCATTGCTTATATTTCAGAAAGGTAAATGAATGTATGCTATACGTTTTGCTATTTGTTGATGATATTCTTATGTTTTGCACTGAAAACAAGGTTTTGGAAGATTTTAAAAGCGAGCTAAGCAGTAACTTTAATATGAAGGACTTAGGTTTAGCCAAATGTTATTTGGGTATCGATATTGATCAAAAGAAAGGTACAACGGTAATTAGTCAGAAAACATATCTTACTAAAGTTTTAGAGCATTATAATATGTCAGATTGCAAACCAGTTTCTACTCCAATGGACCAAAACTTTAAGTTTGAAATACTAAAAAGGGAAAAATCTGAAAGTCCAGAAATAGAGAAAAAGTGTAGACAACTCATAGGCAGTTTAATGTATGCAGTTTGTGGTACAAGACCAGATCTATGTGTATCAGTTTGTTTCCTCAGTAGGTACCAACACTGTGCTAGTATTATGTTGTACAAGGCATTGAAACGTATTCTAAGGTATATAAAAGGTACATTAAATTACTCTTTGGTATATAATAGCACATCCACAGAATTGCAAGGCTTTGTTGATGCAGATTGGGCCGGTGACACACAAGATAGAAAATCTACCACTGGTTATTTGTTTAAATTATTTGATTGTACTGTAGTATGGTGTTGTAAAAAACAACTTAGTGTGTCATTATCCTCCACTGAGTCTGAATATATTGCATTAAGTATGGCTATTTCAGAAGCATGTTGGCTGAAAAACTTGTTATGTGACTTTGATATTGTCGGTAATGAAGTGATCTTGTATGAAGACAATCAGTCAGCAATAAAACTTGTTTATAAAAATGAAAATAATAAAAGATTAAAGCACTTGGATATTAGGTATCACTTCATTATGGACAAAATAAAGGATAAGTGTATTTCAGTAAAGTATATTAAAACACAAGATAATTTAGCTGATTTATTAACTAAGCCATTGGGAAAAACTGTTTTTGAGAAGTTTGTTAAGTTAATTTTTTAAGAATATAGGCTATGCACATAATCTATGTAATGTTGGTCATGCATTTTTAGAGTTTCATTCCGTTAAAAATAAAGGGGCAAGTTAAGTATTTGAATGTGCCAATATAAAATGCATTACTAACAATTTAGTTAGGATTAAATAGCTTAATATTTATGTTTTAAACAGGGAAAACAGGAAAATATTATGTTGAGGGGTGGTGTAAAAATTTACACCCTATTATAAGGGTGAGGATCGTGTTGGAGCACCATAAAATATTAGTTCCTGATTTCCCCATAACGTATGTGTGTCGCTTCAGTATTTACATAGGTTCTTTATCAGAAAAAATCACTAATGACCAATTTTATTTTTTTTGATGGATTTTGCAATCCTTGGTCTGGCTTCTTTATATAGAGTTGCTTTTAATAAAATCATGAAATAATAACATAAAAATCTCACGGGTAAAATGGAACGCTTATGTCAAAATGAATGTCATGTAGTCTATGAAGTAAATCTATGGTCACTGAACTGTCAACAATAAAAAGTTAAACCACGTTTTACGACAAGTCTGTTATTTATTTTAAAATATCACGAAAATCCAGCACGATATTTTAAAAACTTGACCCCGCTCTACTAGAAAGAGAGGAATCGTAGCGGGTCCTATAATATTTCTGTAACAGGAAGAAGATAGGTACAGCTTGGCCAGAACGTCTTGAAACGGAACTAATCTTTTTGTTTGCTGACAACGTTTTAAAATCTTTGATATTTGATGTAAGCAAAGACGCAGGTTTGTTAGATTTATTATTGTGCCATAAAACTCACGTAATAAGTGAAAATAAATAAAATAAAATCATTCAAAGTGCTGGTAGCGAGAGCACAGTAGCGACTTCCGGTTTTCTACAGTTTATTGCCGAGCTGTAGTGGCTTTCCTTCTAGAGTAGGCCAATTTTATTTGTCAGTTGTCTAGAGAAGGCGCAGCCCATCTTTTTAAATCTATGGGTGGTCTTCTAATGCCATGCCAGGGCTACATTTACGAGAATCGCGGGACTGTCTCATCAGGTAACCGTGACCCTGGAACGTAAAGGGCTATTGAACGATCACCGTGGATTTTAGCTGTACATACAAGTCTGACAGTCCCTCCGTCTCGTGCCTCTTCATATAGTGTATACTCTCTACGCTTCATACATAAAAATGTATTATAAGTGCCTCTTGTCATGCCGTTTTGTTCGTTTACAGTCACGATTAAAAAGTATGATGTGTGTAAGTTGCGTACTTTTGATGAAACTAAACGCAGGCTAAAACTGTAGGTATGAATTTTTCAACAGGGCGTGGATGGCTATATCCGAAACTATGAGGAATATCGAAAACTTTGAAAGGAGTCTCGCTCGAGGCCGATTTTTACGAAAACTAATGGGCCTGCGCGTACTTGCCTACGTGTGACCAGAGGCATCTTTACCTATAGTGCAGGGTGGGCGGCGCACACGGGCGCCGGGTTTAAGGGGGCGCCAAGCGCCCTCTAAAGCTGAACGCAGACCTAGCCGCACCGCAGTCCCCGCAGTCATCGTTTTCTTACCGCTTCTGCGGCTATTGCGATGCGGGTGAGTGTGCGAGGTTTCATAGAACTTCATACAAAGAATTCGTAATGCGGGGACTACGGAGACTGCGGTGCGGCTAGGTCTGCGTTCACCTTAATGCGACACCGCCAAAGATGCGTCGATGCCGGCGCTCCCAAAGACCCTGCGCTCGTGTTATGGCCACCGCCGGGCGCGCGATAGCAAAGCATAAAAATCTGCTATTTCCATAAGTTTCCGTATATGATTACTTCCCAGAATGTGTTCCATATTAGCAACAGTATCGAATAGCACTCCGTTAGTTATATTCCGAGAGACTCCGTTAGTTATATCCGAATAGTAGTCCGTTCTACTATTGTAGAACACACATGCATTTCGTGGAATTTTATTGTGTCTTGAAAACCTTAACAAAAAATTGTTCTACATATTATTAGAGCGCGCGAGCACTCACGTCCCAAACAGGGGCGCGTGTGCTGGAGTCATGCTGGAGTGATAGTGTAATAATACAGAATGTTATTTTTTTTCCAAAATCAGCGGGTTCGATTCCTGGCTAGTATTATTGATTTTTCTTTATCTTTACATTTAATAAAATCGTAGAGCTGTCATTCCTATACATTGAATATTTTTTTCTTTTTGTATTTTTTTCGAGATAAGGGATCGATTCTGATGCCAGATCAACTTTTTTTTTCGAAATTTTTATGTTTTTTTTTTTTTATTTTGATCTACCTATCTCCGAAACTACTGTAAAGTTATCATCCAATTTTCCTCAAATATTCCTAATAATATGCTTCTCTTAATAGGCTTTGTATTATTACGCTATTTTCCCTGGGAGATAAGCAATTTTGAATTTTGTTGTTTTTTTATGTACCTATGTTGGAAGTTGGAAGCTAAACCACTGGATACATTTTATTCAATTTTTCTTCAAATATTCCATATACTGCGCTTCAATTAATAGGGTATGTATAATTATGCTATTTCCCTTGGGGGATTAGTAATGTTATAATATGATGTTGATTTTCAGTCATTTAACATTTGTATATGAACCGCTATTTGAAAACAACTGTGAGCGAACCAGCCAGTCTGGTTAGTAACCTGCTTGCCTTTCGTGCAATGGGTTTCAGGATCAAAACTACTAATAAGAATACCTACAAAACTTTTCTTTGGGAAGTCGGTGGCAAAAGAGACGATGAAACTAATAAAAAAAGTCACCGTCTTCCGAAAGAAAAGTTTTGTAGGTCATTTTACCCTTTTTTGTGGTTGTTTTTGAAGGCGGTCACATTTTTTTTAGAAAATTTTTTTGTTAATTCTACAGACTATAATAAAAAAAAAAAACACCTCTTTTATCTTCATTTCATCATCATCATCATCATGATTCCATACTAGTCTTACTAGTCTACAAAATTTGTTACAAAATTTTGTTTTGGTAATGTAGATTTTATTATTTAGGTTCTAGCTTCTGCCCGCGACTTCGTACGCGGATCCTGTTGCTTATGCCAGCGATAACGGGTTGTTGAAATCGAAGATCTGACTTTAGATATCGAATTCTAAGAGCCTGGAGACGGGAATACAACGGGATGCGCGAGAAGATTCCAGTCATCCAGTGGACGTTCCAGATCTTTCATTTTTGACTTAAGAACTCTTGCTAAGACGTCATTCCTTTAAACATAATATATTACTAGCGACCCGCCCCGGCTCCGCACGGGTGCAATCTTTATAATATTATTAAAATTGCGACTATAATTTGAGATTTAAACTATCCTATCTCTCAAGTTGGATCGAACTGCACATGGTGTGCGAATTTTATTATAATCGGTTAAGTGGTTTAGGAGTCCATTGAGGACAAACATTGTGACGCGAGATTTATATATATTAAGATAGTGTAGCTGGGCTCTTGTAGTTCCACATCAGGTGTTCCAGATCTTAATTTTTTTACGACAACAGAGAGTATACTCATCAGGCTGACCACTCTTTCTATGACGTCATTAGTGTATAATTATGTTATAGTGTAGCTGGTCTCTTCGAGTTCCACATCAGGTGTTCCAGATCTCTCAGCAGAAAATGCTCATCACGTGGAATATTTTTTGCTATGGCGCTATTTTTGTATCTCTTAATGATTTTCGCTTAAATAAACGTTTTATCAAATAAAATTATAAGAAATGAGTTTTAGAGTAACACAAACATTATGTGTAAAGAAATTATATCAACCGTGGTACTCACGTTGATTATATCATGTGAGCGTTATTGAAATGAAAATACCTATATCAAATAACTTATGAAATGAGACGCACCCGTTTATTTGTGCGGGCTTCACGTAAAATGTACGAAAGCTATGTAGATACAACATTTAGTTTTTGTTTCATTGAAATCGGTTCAGTCTATCAAAAGATATTTGAATTTAAAGTGTTCCAGAAGTAAAATTACGGTCAGTTCACACCGAGACGCGCAGTTCAGTAGCGCGATCTAGCTTCTAATAGAAATACTACATATTTGGTGTGGAGTGAAGTGGCGTGGAGTGGAGTGGAGTGGTTTGGAGTGGAGTAGAGTAGAGTGGAAAGGGACGGAATGGGAAGGAATGGGATGGAATGGGACGGAATGGGACGGAATGGGACGGAATGGGACGGAATGGGACGGAATGGGACGGAATGGGACGGAATGGGACGGAATGGGACGGACTGGGACGGAATGGGTCGGAATGGGACGGTATGGGACGGAATAGGACGGAATGGGACAAATCAAATATTTTATTAAAATAAACATTAGTAAAAATACAAATAAACCTAAAAATTACTGATAGTCCTAAAAAATTCGATGCCTGTACTAGGTACATTAAACCTGTATCACAGGCGTGTGTTCTAATAATATGTCTACATGTCTACGTGGACAATTTGATCTCTTAACAATATTTAACATCAGAAAGATTTTTTTTAGAATACTGGAAAAATACTACTAAATACTGCTACAAATAGCTTAATTTATCATTAACATCTAACTTACATAGAAAAAAAAAACTAAAACATAAATAATATTAAAGTAGATACAAACTATGCCAATTACATATAAATTACGCAGTGTCAGCAGTCACTCAACTTAAAATTGCAAAAACCTCGTATCATTATTGTGCAATGTGCATGTTACACCAACAAATTCACCGAACGCACACAAGTTGAGTCATTATGAAACGAAAACGAATGTTTCTCTTTTCGGTATAATTCATTAGTTTCCTTCATAATCAATAGAATTTAAAAATCTGATCTCTGCTATTTTTCGAGCAGGACATCCAGCGTCTCCCGTTTTGTGGTCACTTGGTTTTTTATAGCGTAAACAAGTCGCGCATTTAGGGAAGAAATCTAACTTAGATTTCTTCTCGCATTCGGACATTGTGTGACCTTGTTCACCACAGTGACCGCACGTAGAGTTCACCTCTTTACAATATTTTGCTGCATGGCCGTATTGTTGGCATATCTATAAAACACCTCGTCACTAAAGTAAAGTCCCTTACTGGACAGGACGACCAATTTATGAAAATTCGTAATTGAGACATTAGCACTTTACGTATTTTAGCTGTGACTTCAATAATATAATTGCAGGTCGTGGCGTCTCTCTTCCCAGATTTGTGACTTAATTTTGTCGCGGCTAAGAATGATTCCAAGGTCATCTCTGGTAACTTGTCTTCTACATTTTGTTCAACAATGCACTTGAAGACCTCACTTTCAGTCAATGAAGACGGGACACCTACAACCACGATCCGGGGTTTGCGCTTGTTGGGTTCATCAGCGGTGAGTCCAGATGTGGAAAGCTGAACTGCGTTCTTCAATTTATCAGCATCATCTTGAGTCTCGGTGCTGATAATTACGCCTCCATTTTTTGTTTTTCTGACCCCGCGTACGTGCAGCTTTTGATCGGGCCGTATGAGCTTCTGAACAAGTTCTTTTGTTTCTTCACTCGATTTGAAGGTATCTTTGGGATAGATAGCAATCGCGCTTAAGTGATTAGGTCTTACGAAGTCATTAGATCCTCTCTTCACCATGTCGGCAAAATAAGCATTTCCCGTAGAATTAGAGTTCTGTACCGTCTGCTTAAGGCGGCGCTAGTCGCGAGCTCTAACTCATTGGCAGGCATGGTCAAAAACCATGATATTTCAGCTGAAATCGAGCCATATTGTTCATGTGTCCGCGAATGTCATACCCCCGTGGAGAAAACAGATGAAAACATTATTCAGTGAGATGCACGATCATTCAGGGTAAAAGGCGCGCGTAAAAAAATACGAAACGGCCTTTGGAAGTTGGGGTTTTATGAAGAAACTACTGCATCAATCAATTTCAAATAAAATTCATGGAATTCTTCGATAAATTTGCTTTATTATTAGCATCGGTACGGACTTTGTTTTGGAAATTTGATGCTTCTTTAATTTCTAATTTACGCCCAAAGTTGTGTTAAAATTAGCAATAAAAACGAATCTTTGGAAGCTCGTAACTTTTTAATGGCTTGTTATTTCAAAATTCTGCTTCCGTACAGACAAAATTAATAATGAGCCAAAACGATATCATGTTTAACTTTGGATGTACCTTGTCAAATAGTGGAGTAAAACCCCAACGAAGTTTCTATGGAAAAAATGTTGTTTAGTTTAACTCTTTTTTTCGTTTTACGTTCACGCGCGCTGGAATAGGATTTAGAGTAGGTTCCATCATTTTTTTTCCATACCAACATTCATTTAATTCATTAAACAATTTCGAAAATTCAAATCGATAAACAAACTACTAGGTATATTACAGTTGCAATTGAATGGTACTGCCTTTGAACGACAGTGCGTTTATTACAAACACGTCAAAAATTCTTGAAAAATCTAAGAAAACTCTTAAGATTTATATGAAAAACGTGGCGAAAATTAAGCGCTTCGCTACTAAAAAATACATTGTTAAATTCTGACATCCACGCGAACGAAGTCGCGGGCACAGCTAGTATTAAATAAACGTGAAACCTCCCTGAAACAAAAATGTTCACAAAATTAGGTAAAAAATCGTACTTAGTTGTTGAAATTTACTGAACTATGTGGTTAAGTAATTGAGATATTTCTACCCATCAATATGAAAGCGAGGCGCCATTATTTATGTAACCATCTATCTTATAGTGAAAATATTTTCCTTCGAATATTTTTTCGTCCACGTCCGGGACATGAACTGTGACATCGTGCTATCGCATTTCTCTCTAATGGACGCAGACCTCGCTACGGACGCTTTATCGCTTAATGTACTTACCTACGGATAGAACAAAATTCGAGACATTCGATTTTCTGCCCGTGTCTCCAAAATAAGCAATCCAGATGTCGAAGGTACTGTATAGTACACGGACATGTTACTAGAACTCATTTTAGAACTTAGAAGTAGGTACCTACATAATTTCATACCTTAATCCAGGGGTTCCCAAACTTTTGCAGCTTGCGACGCACATGTGGCTGGAGAGACGTCACCGCGTCCTGACCTATAGGATGACGCAGGTCCTCACCGGACACGGAAGTTTCGGGAGGTTCCTGTGTCTGACAGGGAGGGAAGAAACGCCCGGGTGTCACCACTGCGAAGATCGCCCGGAGGACACAGTAGAGCATGCGGTGCAAGACTGCCCTGCTTGGGCAGAGCACCGACGTGTCCTCACGGCGGCGATAGGCGGAGACCTCTCGCGCCCGGCATTGGTTGCGGCCATGCTGCGGGGCGAGACGGAGTGGGAAGCGGTTGCCTCCTTCTGCGAAGCAGTAATGCTCGTGAAGGAGGAGGCTGGCCACGAGAGGGAGAGGACAGCGTCCTCCCTCCGCCCCAACCGCATTGTTAGACGCCCGCGGCGTCGGACGTCGGCAGACGATCTCCGGCTACCGTAGGCGAGGGCATGCGGACAGCGAGTAAAGGGCAACTGGCTGTCCGACCATGGACCATGCCCGGGTCGACGGCGCGTCGTGTTCCACGCGCGCCTCAAAGAGCGTCAGCAAAAATGACGGGCCCCCTCTCAGAGGGCCAAAGCCTGCCGGGGTCGCGCAGGTTTAGAACTTTTCTCGGCGCCCTAGCTAGTTGATACCAAGTGAGTAATAAAACAATAACACCTGGTTCTGAACTCCACGACATCAGAGCACGTGAATCTGGGTTTACGTAAAAGAGATCAATGAGACCATCCTCTTCTTTTTGGTGGATATTTTTTTTATACATAGGAATCCTTGGTTCCACGCAATATCAGTCCGGAGAATGGTCGACCCTCACGTCTCACGGCGATCCTCTGTACTCTCTACAACAGACGCACCAGTAAGTTATCCTTGCCAACAATTGTGTCCAATACATATGTGTGCATATTAGCCTAGGCAATGAATGATTGCGGTTGGAAAAGTTGAAAGCAGAAAATCTGACAGTTCTGACTTAAGAACTTTGTTTGGACTAGTTAGAAGATAAACATATTAAAAGTCCTGACCCCTCCGAGGTGAGCCCGGGGTATGGCCCCCCATAGGTCCTGTTTTTTGGTTTTTTGCTTATATCTCCTAAACGATGCATCGTATTAAATTTTGTTGTACAACATAATAAAACATCATAAAATTCTCTTCAACTTTGCTTTTCAAAATTTTTTATTTATCTCTTATCGTTGAATTGGTATGAGCTCCGAAAAACGAACAATTTTTAAAAAATTGTCCAATTCTCTGTCCCGTTCGTTGTTTTTGGTTTGCATCTCGAAAACGGTGTGTCGCACGAATGCTTGTTGTACTACACAATGAAATCTGATTAAATTCTCTACAATTTTGCTATGTATTTTTTTTTATATTTAGAGAAACGACGGTCAGTATATACTCTGTTAGGAACGTAGCCTTTAAAGACTCAAGCATTGAGGCTGGGGATGCAAGATGAGATGATTGGGGTGAAGAAGTAGTGGGTCGTCTAGCGTCAATAATCCACTTTTTTCGAAGCTCATAGCTAGGCGATTGAAGATAGATAAAAAATGTGAAAGGCAAAAATGTAGAAAATTTTATTTCTCTAAAATAGTACAACTAAACTTCATGCGACGCACCGTTTTCAAGATATAAACAAGAAAACAAAGAACGAGACAGAAAATTTAAAACATTTACATCTACATCCAAATATTGGAGATAGATAAAAAGTGCGACAAACAAAGTTGTAGAGAATTTTATGAGGTTTTATTATGTATTACAACAAAATTTTATACGGTCAGGACTTTTAATATGTTTATCTTCTAACTAGTCCAAACAAAGTTCATACTTAAGTCAGATTTTCTGCTTTCGACTTTTCAAACCACATACCCTTTTGAGCACTCATTTACCAGACTATATCTAATATCTTTAAACGAGCAATTCTTGTATATTTATTTATTTATATATTTATTTATAATCAGGATCTCGGAAACGGCTCCAAGGATTTTCATGAAAGTTACAGACAGATAAGGGGTTTCTCGGCTCAAGGAATCGATTTATCAAGGTCCCAGGTTCGAGAAAAGCTCGGTTCCCAAGATATAGACATTTTAAAAACCGAGCGAAGCTCGGTCAACCAGATATTGAACACATTATGTGAGCATATAAAAATACAAATGTTAAAATTGGTAAATAAAATGCCTACATCATGCATTTTTTTTTAGCGTGGTGAAGTCATCAAATGAGTCCTCCCACCCCGCTCAGCTGTCTTTAATGGGTTTTCCATTGTATGTGCTTAGGTATTATAACGTATAAGTAAGTAGAAAACATCATTAGTTTCCTAAGCGTTTACGATTCTCGCTTGCCGTTTGACTCCCTACGTCCTACAGGGTCAGGCAGGCGGCGCGTCCTCTCTCTACAACGCATAGCTCTCTATAGTCTCTATCTATTGTAACTGTCCAGCTAGGTTGCCATTGCGCGGCCGGCCTGCTGCTAGTGTAAGGAAGAAGCGGCGCTATAAATCATCCGTAATATTAGTAATTTGGCGTTGTTTATTATTGTGACGTCATGTGTTTACGGTTCGCCGGTATGCAACTATTCTCATGTGTTCGAAGTATTCTATAATGCACACCAATCAAGTCGGACGTTTCGCTGTTAATACATCATGTACCAACTCATAAAATACAAATTGTGTTATTAATGACGAAAACTTATTTTAGATACATTACCGTAGCTACGTGTCTTAGTACAATCTAAATACTGCACATCAGTAGGTATACCGTATAAGTATGTAAGTAACGGAATTGAGACGTCTTCAACCGTTGAAGTACCTACGGCTGTTGTCATAGGTTCAATCGAAGGACAAGGGAAGGAATCGACAAAGGTTTTTTTCGTATCGTAATAGTCAGGTTACGGGGCCCAGTAACGAAATAAAAATAAAATAAAAAACAAATAACCCGACTGCGTGAAAAAATGTGAAATAACTGAAAAGATAACAACAAGCTAAGAATGTTTTTTTTTTGGTTTTTAAGCGATTGTGGTAGGTACAATTTTCATAAACGCAGTCGGAGGCATCAAATGTTCACACCGTAATAACGTCTCCCTGTCTCACGCCTTTCTGCAATTGGATTGGTTTCGTGCTCTCTTCCTGAAGTCGGATGGACTTGGTGGCGTTCCTATACAAACGCTTCAACACTTCGATATAACTATAGTCGATATGACATAGTTGGAGGGACTGCAATACTGCCCAGGTTTCTATTGAATCGAAGGCTCTTTCATAGTCCACAAACGCTAAACACAATGGCCGGTTATACTCCTCTGTCTTCTGTATAATCTGGCGGAGTGTGTGTATGTGGTCTATAGTACTAAAACCTTTTCCGGCTTGTTCGGGAGGCTGGAAGTCTTCAAACCTGCGTTCGAGACGGTTCGTAATGACTCTTGAGAACAGCTTGTATACCTACATGGCTCAGAAGTGAGATTAGCCTGTCATTCTTCAACAAGGTGTTGTCACCCTTTTTGAACTATCGTATCCTGACCGCTGAGCCTCTCTTCGGATTTCAGATAATCCCAAGATATCCCATCGCATTTTGCTCAATTCTTCCTCCAGCTCGATAATCTTCTCATCGGTCCTCAGTGTGCGGATGTTGTGCGTTGCCAGGGCCAAAGTCCGTTGGGGGTGGTAGCGGGGCATCTGCCGGGGATTCTTAGCACCCCCTGCTCCGCCGTTACCCGATCCGCTACCCAGACCAGGAATAGCGGAGCTGCCGTGGACTGTGGGCCGTGTGCTATTATTGTCAATCATAAAGGGGAAAAAATCATAAAACCCCCCCTGTTTGCCATAATCCCCACGCTTGGCAGGTGGCTTGGGGATCGCAGTATGGTCACCGAAAGTTTGTCAAGGACGCTGCTGCCCGTCCTTCGGTGGCTGGACGTAGTTTAAGGACGTACCTGGGTCCAAAATATGATATTAAGAATATTTTATAAGTTGATATTAATACTAGGTAAAAATTGATATAAGACAACCTTAAAATTAATATCCACATCATAAATAAGACGAGTGTTAGGCAGGCTAACTTTCATTCTAGAAAGTTCTAGACTGAAACCTTTTTAATATGACCGACACATATATCTAGGGTAGAGAGAGGGAAAGCGGTATACTACATTTGAAAAAAACTGACGACTGAGTGTCGGACCACGCACAATAAAGGGTTCCGTAATTGAAAATAATTTATTCTACACGTAAACCTAGCATTATAGTGAAACTAGTTGTGGCTTCGTTCGCTCCAACTTGAAAATGATCCCACTGGAACATAAAAATGACAAAAACAAACAAACCCCTATACAACATTATTTTTCCCACGTTTTTCCCACGTTTTTATAAACTCACTTTTCTTGTTTGTTTGTCGTACCGGTTGGACTTTTGCAACTCAATTTTGAGGTACTTTCCGATAAGCTAAAAGGGAAAAATAAAAAACCACTTTTTTTAGAAAAAGGGAACCGACTTCAAAACCAAATACAAAAAAACTATAAAATAACTTTTCTTTCGGAAGTCGG
This sequence comes from Agrotis clavis, assembly GCA_954870645.1. Taxonomy (NCBI): domain Eukaryota; kingdom Metazoa; phylum Arthropoda; class Insecta; order Lepidoptera; family Noctuidae; genus Agrotis; species Agrotis clavis. Next base: position 26,742,789 of record OX940927.1, on the reverse strand, counting down.
TGGCTTTGTTTTTTTTTTTATTTCATTGACATATATGGCCACCGACTTCCGAAAGAAAAGTTATTTTATAGTTTTTTTGTATTTGGTTTTGTAGTCGGTTCCCTTTTTCTAAAAAAAGGGGTTTTTTATTTTTCCCTTTTTAGTTGAGATAATCAACAAAAATCTTCATAAAATCGGCGTCTTTGAAAATCTACAACCCTATTAAGCAAAACGGATCTATGTGAGCAACTTTACAAGATATCTATTATTGTTATATACTAAAACCTTCTCCAGAATGTAACAAATACTTTTCTGAAAACTGTATCAAAAACGGTTCAGCCAAACGCGAGATAATTGCGGACAAACATGCAATCGTCCTTTAAAATCTACGATCCAAGTAAGCAAATCGGATCCACGCGGGCAACGTCACGGGATATCTATTAGTGTTATATACTAAAACCTTCTCCAGAATGTAATGAACACTTTCCTGAAAACTGCATCAAAATCCGTTAAGCCAAACGCGAGATAATCGCGGACAAACATACATACATACACACATACATACATACATACATACATACAGGTCGAACTGAGAACCTACTTTTTTTTTTGAAGTCGGTTAAAAAGGCTGAAATTTTGCACACGCTCTGAATTCTGATGACAATACATGACTAGCTAACAAACGTCATAACAAATCTAATATGGCGGCCTCCCCAAGAGGGCGGACTGACTGTTTGAAACCCACCCCCACGATATGGGTATCAAATGAAAGGGTTTGCTGTCAGGAATACGAAAAAAATAGTCACGTGACTTAAATCCAATATGGCGGACGGGGTACATATTTGAATATCGAAGATTAAAATATCTACGCTTAAAATATCGATGTTCAAAATATCGAAAATAGGTTAGGTTACTTTAAACCTTGCAAACAGAAATAGGAGCCCCGCAAAGCGGGGCTCCGCCCCCACGTTTTGAGTGGCCCCTCTCGCAACCCCGTAGGGTTATTTTCTTATTTTAAGGATATTTAAAAACGTGGGTTTTTAGATTTTTTTTAATCTATTAATTTTTTGTTTATGCGAAACCCGGTACACCTGTCCAATATTTTTGTGTAAAAAATCTATGTACAAAATTTTGAAACCGTACCATAAAAAATCACAAAGTTCGCTTGTTTATTACCTGGTTGTCCGTTCAAAAACATGCTCATTTCGCGGTACACCCGCGTAAACCGCGTCTCCTGTGTTATACTGGTTATACCTTTGGCAATAGGTACCTAACCGTACGGTGATTTTATTGTAATTCACTGGTAATAAAAATTTAAATATTTTTGTAAATATAACATTGTGTAAAAATTATTGGAATCGAATCAGTTACCTACTGATTCTGGACAAACTATATTCAGGTTTCGCATATACTAAAAATAATGTTGTAGATTCGTCATGTCTGTCTGTCCGTATGTCTCAGCTGTTGAAACTTGGTAAGTAGATGAATTATGTGAACCGCATTAGGATTTTCTATTTGTCGATTTAGATTTTTCGTTTCGAGTAAGTGTAACATCGGTAAAAAGATTTTCGGCCAAATGAAGTGTTGGAGTAACGAAAAAAAACGAATATAATAGGTTAACTAGAATTAATAGGTTAACTTGCTACCGTCGTGGAGGTGATGCTAATATTTAGTTTCTGAAGTAAGTTACGAAACAGCCAAGCCATACATCTTTACTGATGTGTAGAATTTGTGAAGTTAGGGTTGGTAGAATTAGGCCGTGTAGATTCAGAAGCTTGGTTCCACATGAGATCTGATATCATTTTCACAGTGCAAACCTTATGTGGTCGTTTTGGCAACATTTTACATAAAATGTTTTTGGTGGGATTTCAGTTCTTTTTGTAGGTCGTCAAATTATTTTTCACCTCACACGCTCGGAAAGATTCTATTTCTCATTCAAAATCTGAGCGCAAAACTCCATTTTGTGCTCTAGAGCACAAAGTGTTGTTCAAAATTCGAACACGCCTTGTATTCAATTGTTTTCTACACTGCCAGGCGAGCCGCCCCCACTGAATTTCCTCGCTGTGTGAGGTGAAAAGTTGTGTGTTGCACTCGGCAGCAAAGTTTTTCTGCGTCTTGTACCTTTGAAAACTTCGCATCGCTCAGGATTCTATATTTGAACCGCTCGTTTCTCTCGCGGTTCAATCTTAGAATCCTTCGCTCGCTCAGTTTTCAATTCAAGTACTCGCGCCAAAAATCCACTTTGCCGCCTTGCATAACAAATAACTATTTCACCTCACCCGCTCGGAAAGATTCTATTTCTCATTCAAAATCTGAGCGCAAAACTCTATTTTGTGCTCTAAAGCACAAAGTGTTGTTTAAAATTCGAACACGTCTTGTATTCAATTGTTTTCTACACTGACAGGCGAGCCGCCCCCACTGCATTTACTCGCTGTGTGAGGTGAAAAGTTGTGTGTTGCACTCGGCAGCAAAGTTTTTCTGCGTCTCGTACCTTTGAAAACTTCGCATCGCTCAGGATTCTATATTTGAACCGCTCGTTTCTCTCGCGGTTCAATCTTAGAATCCTTCGCTCGCTTAATGTTCAAAAATCAACTTTGCAGCCTTTCATAACAAATAACTATTTCGAGTTGCTCTCAACGAGCCCTTTCATTTGATACCCATATTGCAGAAGTGCAATAAAAATAACTATTCCGCCATCTTAGATTTAGAATGACGTCACAATATTTACCGAGTTGCTCTCAACGAGCCCTTTCATTTGATATCCATATTGTAGAAGTGCATTAAAAATAACTATTACGCCATCTTGGAATTTTCGGATTTAGAATGACGTCACATTATTCATCGAGTTACTTTCAACGAGCCCTTTCATTTGATACCCATATTGTAGAAGTGCATTAAAAATAACTATTACTTCATCTTAGATTTAGAATGACGTCACATTATTCATCGAGTTACTTTCAACGAGCCCTTTCATTTGATACCCATATTGTAGAAGTGCATTAAAAATAACTATTCTGCCATCTTAGATGGTCTGCCTGTGTCAGTATATCAGTGAATCAGTGACGAAATCCGTGTATTTTAGATATCAATAAAATCTAAAGTATTATAGCTATTCTATTGAGACTTTGTATGCTTAATTAGTCTATTATTGGCATCATATCCTACGAATATGAACTATCTCGTACATCGGAAACCAACTCTATGGGGGTTCGAAAAAACGACGAAACACTTCGAGAAAAGGTAGGTAGTGCCCTTGCGCTTCGCTTGGCTCGTTTTTCGATCTTATGATAGGTAACCTAAAAAAATGCTATCAACTTATTTTCAAAATACAAAAAAACCGGCCAAGTGCGTGTCGGGCCACGCACAGTGTAGGGTTCCGTAATTGCCCATCAAAATACTTATGCGAACTAACTAAACTGATTCGCTGAATTCCGGTTTAGCTTAGGAGTTTCCATGGCCACTTTCCAGCTCTATCATCAGAACCTGGAAAATATCCAGCACCAAAGTCCATGTAAAGAAGAATGAAACGAGCCCAAACTAGATGGGGTTGCGTTGTTGTACTATAAAGATCCCATGGCCACCTTCTAGCTCCATCATTAGAGCCAGGAAAATATCCAGCACCAAAGTCCATGTAAAGACGAATCAAATGAGCCCAAACTCGATTGGATTGCGTTAATGTATTACAAAGATCCCATGGCTACCTTCCAGCTCCATCATAAGAGCCTGGAAAACATCCAGTACAAAAGCCCATGTAAAGAAGAATCAAATGACCCTAAGCTCAGTAGGATTGAGTTGTTGTATAAGCAAGAATTCATGGTTACCTTCCAGCTCTTTTTTCGGTTACGATTCCATCATCAGATCTTGACTTGATGATCATGGGACCAATTGGAAGGTGTACTCTTTCAATCAAAAGAAGAATTTTCAAAATCGGTCCAGGCGTCTTTGAGAAATCGGGGAAAATATATTTAAAAAAAAGATTACGACGAATTGAGAACCTCCTCCTTTTTTTAAGTTAGTTAAAAATAGTTGACAAAAACCTACCAATCCCCAAAACATACCCACCTTTAAAGCTGTAAAATAAAGTTGACAAACTTACATTTGCAGTTGAAGAAGATGTTCTCCGATACATTTTGTTTAGGAAAACATGTTATCCAAGTACGTTTTTTAAGTTGGTCGACTATTACTCGTAAACTTGTAAAGCCTACTTAGTCATGATGATTTTCTTTTAAACTTCGTTATATATACTCTATTGTGAATTTTTTCACACCCCCAAACTACCCGTTTAGCTGGTAGAGGGGGGGGGGGACACTCGAGTCGAGCAAAAATTAGCACTTTAAAGCTTAATATTTCACAAAAGAATTTAAAAAAAAAATTGTTAACGAAAACTATCAATATTTTTTAAAGGCCTATTAAATGATACCCCACACTAAGGGGTACGCGAGAAAAAAAAAACATCCCCAGGTCACCTGTACAGGAGGCAGGTACCCTTTTTTTTTTTTTAGCGTGGTAAAATCATCAAATGTGTCCTACGGCCCCGGGCAGGGCGGGAGGGACTGTCAGACTTCTACTGACTAAAATCCACGGTGTCCTTCAATAGCCTGTTGCGTCGCGACCCCGGCAGGCTTTGGCCCTCTGAGAGGGAGGCCCCGTCATTATGCTGACGCTCTTTGAGGCGCGCGTGGGACACAACGCGCCGTCGACCCGGGCATGGTCCTTGGTCGGGCAGCGAGTTGCCCTTTACTCGCTGCCCGCATGCCCGCGCCTACGGTGGCCGGAGATCATCTGCTGACAGGAGGTACCCTAAAAAAAAAAAAAAATATTTTACGAGATTTTATTTTACCACTTTTTTGGCGCAGCAAATCCGTATATTTAAACCAAATTACAGCTTTCTAGTACTAGGCGTCTCTGAGCTAAGCTGCGGACAGACGGACGGACGGACGGACGGACGGACGGACATGGCGAAACTATAAGGGTTCCTTGTTGACTACGGAACCCTAAAAAAGAGGCTAGTTACTGTTGAAAATCCAGTTTCGGTCGGACACTACGACACCTGCAAGCAAGAACATTGTAACTCACTTTTTGGCGATTTTGAGTTATTACAATCATATTCTCTACAACTGCACTCACTCCGATGGCTCTAGTCCTTTAAATAAAGTTTTTTTTTCATGTGAAAGCATTGTAAGTGAGTGTCCACATAAGTTCATAAAAGGGTAATTACACATCATTGTCAACATTGCCCATGCTCACCATTACTAATGTAAAACAAGTTACAATTTGTTTGTTTCATATTAAGTCCATATACAGGGTGACTTTTTTACCACCGTCCAAAATTTTTCTAAACATTAGGTATCAATCACTAACCCCATTTTTGCAAAAAAATCGATACGTCAAATTGTCATATTAAATCATTTTCTCATCCGCTCTGTGTGGTCACTAAGCTAAACGTTAATAATATACACTTGCCGACGCATGAAACGGACAGAGCGCACCCCGCTGACCCCCCGCCCCGCCCCGCTACACCTGAGCGACACATCACAGCGCGGTGTCCAGATTCGTCAACTTTTTATAGATAACATTGAGACGTGATATCTCGATATTTTTGTATTGGGTGATACAAAAAGAAAAAACACGTATTCAATGATTTTCGCCAAAGATTAATATATTAAAATTTGGATGGTGACCAAAAAATCACCCTGTATTTCATACTTTATGCAATTGTATGTCTGAGTTACAACGTCATTTAAACAAAAAAGCAGTATATATTGTGAATTAACATTGTAACTCACGAAAAAACTTAAAATACACATTTATTATCAACTAGCTTCTGCCAGCGACTTCGTACGCGGATCCTGTTGCTTATGCCAGCGACAATGGGTTCGTCAAAATCGAAGATCTGAAACGTCTGATGTCGAATTCTTACAGCCTAGGGACGGGAAAACAACGATTCCAGACGTTCCAGATCTTTCATTTTTGTAAGTCAACAGGAAATGCCCATCAGACTAAACAACTTTAGCTAAGACGTCATTCTTATATATGTTATAGTGTAGCTGGGCTCTTGGAGTTCCACATCAGGTGTTCCAGATCTTCAGTTTTTATACGACAACAGGGAGTGCTCACCAGGCTGAACAACTCTTTTAAGACGTCGTTACTGTATATGTAATAGTGTAGCTGGGCTCTTGGAGTTCCACATCAGGTGTTCTATATCTTCAAATTTATTTTCTCAGCAGAAAATGCTCATCACCCGGAACAATTTTTGCTACGGCGCTATTTTTGTATCTCTTATAGTTTAGCTGATCTATTGCAGTTCTGCATCAGGTGTTCAAGTTTCCAAGATAAATTATAGCCTATATGTTGCCCAGACTTAATAGCTATACAACAAAAAAAAAACCAATCAAATCCGTCCAGTAGTTCCGAAGATTAGCGTGTATGGAGTAACTTCTCCCGTTTTCCTAACATTTCCCTTCACTGCTCTGCTCCTATTGATTGTAGCGTGATGAAAAGTATACTATAACCACCGCAAAAGTATGAAAAATAATTGTACCAAGTTTCGTCAAAATCCGTCGAGTAGTTTTTGTTTCTATAACGGTTATACAGACAGACAGACAGACAGACAGACAGACCGACAGACAGACAGACAGACAATAATTTTATTAATTGCATTTTTGGGATCAGTATCGATCCCTAATCACCCCCTGATAGTTATTTTGGAAATATATTTCATGTACAGAATTGACCTCTCTACAGATTTATTATAAGTATAGATAGATAGATAGATAGATATAGATAGAAGATAATAATAATCATTTAAAAGTGTCTCGCTGCTAATCATAGTTATGACTTATCTAACCATAATCTGTAGGATTTTTTTAAATCTTTATCGCGCTCTCCTGTAAAGTTGCTAAAAGTGAGTTACGATGTTGTTGCTTGCAGGTGTCGACTCGTCTTTTTAAATTTATATCTTAATAATTTGTACTTTCTAAGTTAATCTCTGACACCGGACTTTGACCACTTCCTCACGAAAACATATCTACAAGAATAAAACACTGATGATGTTGAAATTTACCGGTTTAGTCAACACTGTTTCTAAACTCAAAACTAACTGTGATCTCGTCATAATTATCCCATTATGCTTCAGAGTTCTGATATTTTGTAAGATTTCACACATCCCTCGTACACATCCCTCGCGTGTTTTGTATGTGCAAAAATCAAGCTCCGCTGAGCCGTTTCCACCACAGCGCTGTGCTGACCGAGGCGAGGTAAATGAAGCGATTCTATTGGTTCTTCCCAAACACATTCCTCGCTACACCTCCTCGCACATCTCTGGTGGAAACGCAGCCTAAAACTTAATGTCGAAATAGCATGGAAGGACTTCTCATCAAGATGGATGAAACTTACTGGGTGTTCAATTCTAACACCTCACTTATATATTCTCATAACTTTGAAACATCAGGCATAAAGAAAAAAAAAAACAAAACATTACGTGTATTCTTCGATGTTAGTATTGCTAAAATCATAACTATTTTTTCGGTTATTTGCAGTAATTATGTAAAAATAGATCAATCCTACCTTTTTTCATCATCAGCCTGTAGCAGTCCGCTGCTGGACATAGGCCTCTCAAGTTACACGCCATTGTGACTCGAGACAGGCTAACTTCATTAAACATATTTAAACGTATCGTAGAGAAACGTACAATTACAATTACAGCTAAAGTTCACTGAAGACTTCTGCGCACGGTCTTAGCGTATATAAGTCATTGTAAATAAGTTCGAGTACGTTTCTCTGTACAATTTAAAAAATGTAGTGTCAGGGTTTGTTCAACATTTTTAAGTTTTTGTTAAAACAACTACGTAGAAAGTTGCTGTTACTACCTTACATACTACTATGCACCAGACGTCTTGCTTGGGTGGAGGGCATCGAGTGGCCTTCCAGCAGGATCGGGCTTGCTGCGCGGCAGCGGCGGGCGCGGGGATGAGCCCGCAGCGGCGGCCGGCGCGCGGCGCAGGGCAACGACCGCTACACGCAAGCTTTTTCACGTGATACGATTAACGTCGCGAAGTAGGTCAGCAGAGCAGTGCACCGCGCGCCCCGCACCAGCTCTACGTGCACCGCCTGGCGCCCGCCACCACTCGCCACCACTCGCCACCACAGGCCACCACACGCCACCACAACGCCATGCGCCACCACGATAACATCTGCTTCTATACGTTCCTACTTATCCGGACGTTAACACGACAGTTTGCCGATTGGAGTTGCATTTGTTATTTCAATAAAATACGATTTAATTTTGTAAAAACCGTGTTCAAACACATTGTTATTATTGATACACCACAGGGGGCGTTCGACGTTGTAATCTTGCAAATGCCACGCTCCGGTGATGGGGTATATTCAAACACGAACACTAGAGAGCTTATTGTTACTAGACGTACTAGAGACTAGAGAGGTTGTTGATACTTGGTAGGTACCTAGTGCCAAAAATTAACGGATTTTTAATGTTTTGCAAGTCTTTTTATTATTATTACTTTCACGACGTCGCCGCTTGCGTTTTCAATTATATTTTCCAGCCGCAGTAGGCACGGGCATGGACGGCGAAAGGGTGACTCGCTGTTCGACCCGCTGCCGTCAGTAATCTGATGGGGCCTACCTTAGAGGAGTAAAGTTTTCCGGGGTCGCGGTACCGTGATCCAAGAACGTAGAGGGCTATTGAAGGATCACCGTGAATTTTTGTCAGTACAAGTCTTACAGTAAATCCCGTACCGCCCTGGATGGGAGGATTCATTATAGATGATTTTACCACGACAAAAAAAAAACCCTGCCATGTCCTAGTCGGAGTGATCTTTAGTCGTTTTTGCAACAAATAAATCGTTTTATAAATATTAAACGCATTAACGCATGCGTAGCGAATATTCAAAGATTTTCTTTGGAAAGAAAAATTCGAACCACGGGCAGGATTCGCACCGGTGACCTTCGGATTCAGTACATCCGACGCTCATTTCCAACCGAGCCACCGGCGAGGATCGCCATCTATTGCAGAGTATTCCAATACACCAATCCTGCCCGTGGTTCGAATTTTTCTTTCCAAAGAAAATCTTTGAAATAAAACGTTGTTTTTGTCGACCCGGCCAACTTTTTAGTCATATCAACATCATGCATGAAGCATCAGTGTATCAAGATGTGCGCAGGCACATCATTAAGTAACATTATAAATTCAACGATCGCCTTGCGACTTCTAGGTATGTTGCTCGTTTTATAATATAGGATTTAATAGAATAAAAAAATATTTAATTATTTTATTCTTTAAAAAAATTAAATATTTATCCGCGTTTTCCTTACTTTTAAAACTTTCTCCACTATAAATCAAAGATGCCATGTGAAGTCGATAACTTGACCCTCGTGACACAAGCCAAAGCAAATAGCTCAACAATAAAACACAATAAAATTGACTAAAGGGGGAAACTTATCGATGTTCAGCAATTTCCGGCGAGTGAGGGACAAGTTATCTCATTTACAGTCGCCGTGGGAGGTGATCACACTCATTAGTCGCACTCGCAAACCAGTTACGAGACACGCGTCACGAGAGGCCTCAGCAGAACATATCCGTCTTGTATCGTACAGCGTACTTGAACTATTTTGACGTTTATGCGCCACTGACACTACTAGTGACACTCATGGCATAGACAAACATTGTGGTTACGTTGGTCGTAGTCAAAACTATAAAATGATCACTGGTTCCTAAATTTTCGTCGCATTTGACCCTGACATCTCTGAGGCCCTAAGAATTAACAGCCCTATTACTTTTTTTAAGGTACTTCACCGTGAGATGAACCTAGCTTTTAACTTCGTAAGTACAGGTCTAATATAATTTGTTTCTTTTACTGCTTGTTTTTTCATTGTTCTATTTTATAATTTTTGTTACTTTTATACAATTTTCTGTTACCTATTTGTTTCGTCCTTTGTGAATTCATTGAGTACTTTTTCTTTATTTTTTAGTGTTCCAACAAGGTAGGTACTATTTTTTTTCATCAAATTATCGTCAAAGTCTTTACGTCACAAAAAGGTGAAAACTCGTGCTATGGCCTCAGTTGACCACTCCCGCCCTGCAGACACACACACACACGTGACTGTCCGACTGTCCGAGAGCAAGACTCGAGGAGCGAACGTAACGATGGAAAATTATTTGATTGTGGCAGCAGGCGGGAGGCGCGGCGAGGGGCGGGCGGAGTGACGTCCACAATTTAATAAATTGACACGTCATGTTTATTCAGTCACTTCGTCAGACGTGTGAGACGTGTCTACGTGAAGCTGTCACCCTTATCATGGCGCGCGTCGCTCCGCAGGGGACAGGTGCGAAGGTGCCCACTACAAACTTGTCGGTACTATGGAGCGAGTGTATTGCGACCCACACGGATTGTTACTAATGGAGGCTTGGGCGGAGTGCTGATAGCTTCGTACACAACAATAATAAAAGGATTAAGGATTAAGTCACTGTATCTTAATTTGTCTCCTTTGAGAACCTAGTGACGTGGCTTGACGTGCCGTGCTAGTTGAATCATTCTGTAAGGTTTTAAAATTTGTTATGGTGGGTGAATATTTCATTTCGTGCATATTATGATATTTTTAGAATTGTCAAATAAATGTGCCTAATCATGTTTTTTATACGTTTTTTTAAGTATTTAGTGATGATAAGTGAAATATAACAAAGGGATAGTAATCAGACCTTTAGTTTTTAAGATATTGAGGATTTTTTTTAAAGGAACGGTAGTGAGATTTAACACAAACGGAAATTAGATATCTATTTGTGTGCTAGACACCAAAGACAACTGATAAGATTGGGAAATATATTGTAAGTAGGTATTCGTTATATCCCATTTATGTCAACTAAGGAAATATACAGTGTTTACAGAATTGAATCTATAGAATATTATAATTACCGTTTGTTTCTTCTCATTACCATTCGAATAAAAAAGAACGGTAATCGATGGTAATTAGAAGAATGGTAATTAGATTCATAAATATTTTCGATAAATTACCGTTATTTGGAACAGGTAAAGTATTGTTACGTTTATCAGCGGAAAAAGAGACTTAAGTATAGGTACCGAATACATCTGTCAAATACTTCTTTGATAAAAATAAGTTTAATTACCTTTCATAACACGAACGGTATGCAGAAATATTCCTAACCACGTCACTTTTCGGACAGGAGAACTTATATTACGTCCCTTTCTTACCTCTTTCACGCGTGTCTTCGGCTCGGTGGCTGAGCGTTGACCACAGGCGTTGACTTTCGTCAAATATGTAACTGTGAAGCGCGGTGCACAGAGTCGCGTAAATAAAAATATCGAATCGAGCATACCGTCGAATGGTAATTATGAGAAAGTTTAGGGACATTTTTCAAACTTGTATAAAACCGCTTAAATATGTTCTTCCTAAACAATAAATCGTCTTTGAGTAGATTAACTATCCTGTTATCATAATAAAAGTAATAAAAATGTCGTTCTTCAAACACACTTTTTAACAGAATGTGGCAATTAAATAAAATCTGGTAAAAGGGACACAGATGGTAATTAGATTTTAGATCTTTTGTTTTAAATTTAGTGCATTTCTTAAAAAAAAAAAGATGTTTTAAGGATTGCGCCTAATAGAACACCAAGTTAATTATACAAAATCAACGTTAGGTTCAAATTCTTTTAGCGTTTCATATATTCTTTATCGTCTGCCGTGTGATATGCACGAAATGAAATATTCACCCATGGTCCGATTCGACACGTGTTTGGACTTGCAATTTAGAAGCTATTTTATCTACACAGAAGCAACAGCAGGTCCTTTCATCCAGTTGCAATGACTACGAGATTTTGTTGTTGTGTGATACAAAATATTTCATTGTTCTAAATCGCAAACTTTCCATATCATATATCATATCACTTTCCATATTATCATCATGTGCCAAACAACAAAGTGATCCTATAAGGGTTCCATTTTTTCTTCTTAGGTACTTACTGAACCCTAAAAAGTAGTAAATGCGCTGTGCCGTCACGTCACACAGGAAAGACAGGGGAGAAGGGAGCTTTCAATAGGTTCAGCCATTTCAGAGATTAGCGAATACAAACAGACAGACAGAAAGACAGACAAAAATTGTAAAAATGTTATTTTGGTGTATTCACTGTATACACCGTGACTTTTTAGTCGTCTTACAACGGCAGCCGTTCATGTATCCAATGACTAGTACTCGTTTATAATAAAAAAAATTTATTTAAGAGATTTGAAAGATTTAAAAATAAAATTTTAAGTCGTTATTATGTCGCAAGGCGTAGTTAGAAACACCCTTGTCTCATAGAAAATGGAGATGGAATGATCTGCTCGAAATAAAATTGGAGTGTCTGTTTGTAATATTGAAATAACCGTTGTTTACTACATGCATACGAATATATAAACGGTAGGTACATACACCAAAATAACATTTTTTTCAATTTTTGTCTGTCTGTCTTTCTGTCTGTCTGTTTGTAATGGCTAATCTCTGAAATGGCTGGGCCGATTTTGACGGGACTTTTATTGGCAGGTAGCTGATGTAATAAGGAGTAACTTAGCTTTTATTTCAAAAAAATCCTTTGTTTAAAATAAAATACATTGTTACAACTAGCAAAACAGTCTCAGAACTCGCACTTTCTAAGAGTAGTAGACTTAATGCGCTCTTATATTTGTTTTGATCATACCATCGATCCTATATTACTTTTAGACAAGCCGGTATGGCCTCAAGAATGCTCAGTCTCATAACCAAGTCTCATATATGTATATAAGAGCTATAAGACTAGTTGCACTTGAGAAAAACTTGCTCTTATATGGGTATTTTCTAAGCTCGTTTGTTTTTATATTGAGACTTGCTAAATGCTATTGTAAGATGTCAGACTAATATCAGCATAGCATATGAGTATTGTGAGTATGTGCATTTCTGATCTTATCTGAAACTAATATAAGATCAATACCACTGGATAAGTATGATATTAGAGTGATTTTAGTTCAACATATTTTATATTTACAATACAAAAGGCAAGACCCATTATGAGCGTTTGATCTTTTTTTTTTTTTTTTTACGTGGCAAAATCATCAAATGAGTCCTCCAACCCCGGGCAGGGCGGGAGGGACTGTCAGACTTGTACTGACTAAAATCCACGGTGGTCACTATGCTGACGCTCCTTGAGGCGCGCGTGGGACACAACGCGCCGTCGACCCGGGCATGGTCCATGGTCGGGCAGCGAGTTGCCCTTTACTCGCCGCCCGCATGCCCGCGCCTACGGTGGCCGGAGATCGTCCCGCGACATCCGTCGCCGTGGGCGTCTACCACTGCGTCTCGGGCGGAGGGAGGACGGTATCCTCTCCCTCAAGCGGCCCGCCTCCTCCTTCGCGAGCATGACTGCTGAGCGTTTGATCTTAGATCGATTTTGGGAATAACTAATTTGCATGGTTTTAAGAGTAATTTTGCTGGCCATATTTTATTTTAAGTTTTTAAATTTAATAGTAATAATAGGTTACAAAAACTGGAAAAGATTTATGAAAACTTTAAAGAAACTAAAACTACACGAGGAAAATTGTAAAAAAGTAAAATGAAACCCTAATTTATTCCAATATGGAGTTATCTTTAGTACAAGTACCGAATGCTAAAATTAGAGTAAACAATCTTACATTGGTTTTATAGTGCGCTTGTAAAATGCAGCTATACTAATGGCGACACTATCAATATAAATTGACAAATAAAATAATTAAACGAGAACAGAAAATACCTTATTTAACAAGGCGCATGAAAGTGTAAAACAAGGTCTAATTAACAGTTAATAATAAATTCCAATACGATTATTTACCGAATAACTACTACTTTTACTCTTATACTAAAGTTACGGCACTTTAGTATAAAAACACAGTTAAATAAACATTAACTTCACGCAACTTTAATTTGTTTTCATTTAATTTCTAACTTTTAATTTTGACCTGAAGAAAAATTCTCATTATGTTCTAACCTTAGACCAATATAAGCCTATGCAGGTTTACATGATACTTACGTAAAAGCAAAATTAGCCTGAGTCGGCTTAAATTAATTTTGGCCAGATTTCAGTAAGTGCAAACAGCATTCAATTAGACTGATATTAGAACGATATTAAACTAAATATACTTATAATTGGTGCCCAAATAAAGGCTTATATCATTATTTATAGGAGTGATGTAAGAGCAACAAAACAGTAGTCTTGAGATTGTTGTAAGCCTAGTTTTTGCTGGTTGGGGAGTTCCGACATCCACGCGAACGAAGTCGCGGGCAGCAGCTAGTTATTAATAAAAGTTATTATTAACGATTAAAAAAAAAACCTTGCCTAGAGATTTTTAGGTAGGGTGGACCACTTTTGTAAGACGACTAAAATTTCACGGTGTTTATATTCATATGCATGTACTCGTAGTAAAAAACGGTTATTTCAATACTAGCTTCTGCCAGTGACTTCGTACGCGGATCCTGTTGCTTATGCCAGTGACAATGGGGTCGTCAAAATCGAAGATCTGAAACGTCTGATGTCGAATTCTTAGAGCCTGGGGACGGGAAAACAAAGGGGCTCGCATGACGATTCCAGACGTTCCAGATCTTTCATTTTTGTAAGTCAACAGAAAATGCCCATCAGACTAAACAACTCTTGCTAAGACGTCATTCCTATATAATATGTTATAGTGTAGCTGGGCTCTTGGAGTTCTACATCAGATGTTCCAGATCTTCAGTTTTTATACGACAACAGGGAGTACTCATCAGGCTGAACAACTCTTGCTAAGACGTCATTACTGTATATGTAATAGTGTAGCTGGGCTCTTGGAGTTCCACATCAGGTGTTCCATATCTTCAAATTTATTTTCTCAGCAGAAAATGCTCATCACGCGGAACAATTTTTGCTATGGCGCTATTTTTGTATCTCTTATAGTTTAGCTGATCTATTGCAGTTCTGCATCAGGTGTTCAAGTTTCCAAGATAAATTATAGCCTATATGTTGCCCAGTTTTAATAGCTATACAACAAAAAAAAAACAATTTAATCCGTTCAGTAGTTCCGAAGATTAGCGTGTATGGAGTAACTTCTCCCGTTTTCCTAACATTTCCCTTCACTGCTCTGCTCCTATTGATTGTAGCGTGATGAAAAGTATACTATAACCAGCGCAGGAGTATGAAAAATAATTGTACCAAGTTTCGTCAAAATCCGTCGAGTAGTTTTTGTTTCTACAACGGTTATACAGACAGACAGACAGACAGACAGACAGACAGACAGACAATAATTTTATTAATTGCATTTTTGGCATCAGTATCGATCCCTAATCACCCCCTGATAGTTATTTTGGAAATATATTTCATGTACAGAATTCACCTCTCTACAGATTTATTATAAGTATAGATAGATTACAAACAGACACTCCAATTTTATTTACACGTATGTATGTATGTATAGATGACCGTAGCTAGATTGAGGCTGGGAAAGAAAACCGGCCAAGTGCGAGTCGGACTCGAGCACAAAGGTTCGAAACGGCAAAAAAATCATGTCAATCATCGGCAACAGAAATACATCTTCTATGAATATTGTAACGTCTAGTTATCACGGTTCATGAGACACAGCTTGGAGGATAGACAGACAGAACAGATGGACTGTAGAGTCTTAGTAGATAGGGTCTCGTTTTACCCTTTGGGTACGGAACCCTACGACTTCGACTGCTGCACAGCGTGTCGCGGGTTCGATCCCCGCACGGAACAATTATTGTATGACCTGTAAGTAATGGTTCCGGGTCTGGGTGTTTGTTAATGTGAATTTACATGTTTGTTAACGCACCCACGACTGGCCACGACTCAAGAGAAATTCTAAATGAGGGGTGAAGATTAAAAAAAGAAAAACAAACTTCCCACCCGTCCCGGTTTGTGTTCAATTTGAATGGTTGATGGTTGATGTATACACACATAGTAAACAAAGTTGCTTCCCGCTGTCTGTACACGCAACAGATATAAATATGGTTTTCATTAATAAACAGAGCGATTTTGATTTATGAGGATTATCATTTTATATGTATTTATACTTTGTAACACAGTTTTCTTTTTATAGTAAAAGTGACTAAAATGATGTGTAAATATATAGTGTGTAAAATAACAAAGTTAGAAAAATAACAAAAAAAAATTTTCTGTTGGTTATATTGCTCTTCTTTGATCATCATCATCAGCCTATAAATGTCCCCACTGCTGAGACACAGGTCACACAGGCCTCCTCTCTGTGAGAGGGAGTGGGCCATAATCCACCACGCGGGCCCAGTGCGGGTTGGTGGATGTCACATGTCTTCGAATTTTTGGTTCTAGGACATGCCGGTTTCCTCACGATGTTTTCCTTCACTGTTTTGAGAGCAGTGGTGATGAAATAAATTACACAAAGTAATGCGCCTGGCTGGGTTCGAAGTCGAACCCACGACTTACAACTCGTAAGTCGGGGCCGATACCACTCGGCCACCACTGCTCATCGCCTCCACTGAATTTTTGGTAAAAATATTTAACGTACGGATACTTGTGTTCTACTGTTTTATTGAAGGAGTAGATATACGAGTACCTACGTCACTACGTGAATGTTTATCGACAGTGAACGTAGCCCTATGAAAATATTGTAATGAGCGTACGGCGCGTTTGTGTTACATTTCAGCACGTCTCGTCGGTCGTTTGATATGCAAAGTTGCCATATTTCAGGAGCAGTCGCTTTTTTCGCAACAGATAACACGTTTGTCCCTGTAACAAATCGGCGGATGCTGCTCAAACCGTGGCTCCGATTACGATACGATTTTATTTTATTTTATGCTGCCTACAGCCGCGACTGTTTATGGTACCTAGGTACATATTTGTATAACATTCTATGGGGCGCGCCAAAGTTCACCTAAAATTTAAACTCCGATCATCGGAAACCCGAAAATTGTATTCCTAACATTTTTAATCCTAATGATCACAACTCCTAATTGCACTGTCACTAATATTCGTAATTCCGAATCATTCGACTTCATAATGTCGGTAGCAATAAACATCTATTATACTACTAGCTGTTGCCAGCGGTTTCACCCGCTGCAACTCGAAAATTATCCCACGGGAACATAAAATCGGGATAAAAACTATCCTATGTGTTAATCCAGGTTATAAACTATCTGTATACCAAATTTTAGCCAAATCCGTTCAGTGGTTTTTGCGTGAAAGAGTAACAAACATCCATACATCCATACATCCATACATCCATACATCCATACTTACAAACTTTCGCCTTTATAATATTAGTAGGATTATTTGTTTTCCTATATTTTCTCAACATAACCTTCTTTTACACTATTATTCAAAGTCATATCTTTTTTGTTTAGATTTGTTTTTATTTTGTTGGCATATTAGCACGTATACTTGAGAAAGTGCTTGCTTCGCACTCACTAATTATATGAATTGGTTTTTTTTATTAGTTAAAGCGTCTTCTTTAATTTTATTTAAAGCGGTGTGTACCTGAAAAGATATCCATACGTTAGGTTAGGTTAGAAATGTGACCAGCTACTCGCGAGTCGAGCGAGCAAAGCGAGCGGTGCCGCGGCAGCGACCGGCGAGCGCAACCTGGAAATTTGTCGCCAGTATTTTTTTCATAGTGACCCCAACACGACACTGACCAAAAACGACTGGGGGCGCCCCGACTTGGACAGGTTAGGTTAGAAGGGGATGGCGGGGTCTGAAAGACCCCGCCATCCCCTTCGTGGTTATTTTTTTTTAAACCACCCAGAAGTAGGAGCACCGCGAAGCGGTGCTCCGTCGAATTTTCTCGACATTTCACTTTATTTAGTTTGACTAAATTGTCGACATTTTACTGGATTTAGATTGACTAAATCCAGTAAAGTTAATAGATAAAAATATCAACGTAATAATGTTTAGGGATAAAAACGTTATGATAAAAAAAGTAGGAGTTTCAATATATTTACAATAACGATATTATTGATAACAATTTTCGGAAAAATGAGTGTTAAGTACATCGCCGGTAGCACTACAAAAAGTATGAATAAAACTTTAGGATGAAAAATTTTAGGAAGAGTGATCATTCGGATTACAAATCGTTAGGAAGAACAATTTCGGGTAAACAACTTTAGGTGAGCCAATATGGACCCCATTCTATGTATTAGAATGCTAACAATGTCGCGAGCAAATCATTAATATTACCTATAGGGGTTGTAGGAATTCCGTAGTAAGTTTCATACTATGTAGCAACGACGATATAATACTAGACTCCGCATGCACGATCTAAGGAACAAAAACTATTCTGTCAACTCGCTGAGATACTACGTAAGCGAGGGGGACGGGGTACTGCGTTGTGATTGGCTAACTCAAGGTCTGTTCTGTCTCAACGTATGTTTACGGCTCACAGGAGTGGTCGAAATGAGACGGGTATAAGACTTTTTTGCCTAATGTGTTGACAGACATCGGTCGCCTGTTATTAGGAGTCTAGTATTATATCGTCGTTGCTATGTAGGTACTAAAACAATTAGCTCATTACGATATTACTGCAACTGAATTTTCTTAGCGCCGCAGTTCAGCACATGTTAAAACTTGCGACATCGTACTGTCACCAGAGTTTCTTTACAAAAAGCTGCAATTTTTTTTAAACTCTTTATGTTTTATAATAACTTTTTTGACCTAAAGCTGATAGTAACCTAAAAAAATTGCTTTACAGTAAAACATTAACTCCGAGCCCTGGTTTCTACAGAATGATTATGTACGATATTGAATACGACGTTGCATCTTTGTAAATGAATTTTTGAATACACACATTTGTACTTGAACCATAAATACCTACACCGTGACTTTTGTCGTCTGCCAAAAGTGGTTCACTCAATGTATCCAACATAAGAAACCTCTATAGGAGCGATTATTATTTTTTATCAGGTACCTACATTAGAAATATGAAACACCCTGTTATAAAATGCTTACGTATCATACTGTTTCCATACCAGCGCACGAGTTGAGTAGATCATTCCATCTCCATTTTCTGAGACAAGACTACGCCTTGCGTCATAATAATGAATAATATTTTTATTAAAGATGATTTTTTGAGGAAAGAAAAATTAGATTGCAAGTGGGATTCGAACCCGCGTCTTCTGGATAGGTACTCCAGACGCCTTAACCAACTAGGCTATTGCAACCCACACCTGCAAGCTGAAATTCTCTATTCCTCGTTTACGCTTTTCGGTAGCGTAGCGCCATCTCTTGGATTAGTGTTCAGAAGACGCGGGTTCGAATCCCACTTGCAATCTAATTTTTCTTTCCTCAAAAAAATCATCTTTACGATGCGCGTCGCATGCGTTAATGCGTTTAAAATAATTAATAATATTTTTATTTTCATTTATTCAAATCACATAAATAACTATGTCGGAGCCACCGGTATTGTTCCGTCAGATTCAGGCATCACGTGGGCAGTTTGGGTCTCGTGCAATGAAAATACACTGGGTGCGGTTCACTTGGTTATTTTAATTTTAAATCACAAATTAAATCAAACACAATTTAATTTAATCACTCACTACACTTATACTGGGCACAACGAATCGAGTACAGTTTCGGGATGTCTTCACACTGCTGCGGTCGGGCACTGAATGCGCTCCTCGCCGCCCCGATGAAACATCACGACTCTGTATAAGCGCGCACAGACCACGTGATACTCAAAATGGCGCGCTTACGATTCGTTTGCTGCCCGTACTATTGACCGGATCCGACACGGCCATCCTGCGATTAACACGTCCTCGTGTGATCTTCTTCTTCAGCCTCTTTCTACCATCTTGATGTAGGCCTCCTTCAACTCTTTTCACTCGTCCTCGTGTAATAATCACTCTGAAACACAAAATAGTCCACGACAGAATACTGTTCCACTCGGTCATTCCTGACCAAACTATATTCAGTTCTTTGGTGAAAATAAGGAAATTTCAACTCTACTGTACCATTAAAACCAATACTCTTTAACTAAATCAAACATTGGGAATAGCCAATTGAAAATACATCAATCACTACCCTAGGCCACTAACAACCACCCCGGGCCACCAACAACTACCCCGGGCCATGTACCACAGTCGTTCGAATCTACTTTCACAACTTTATTGCAAAGAACTACCGATTTTCCAGTGACCTTCAACTTTCGAGTAAAACTTCTAACGCCACGGCTCTCTAGCCGACCAGCAATCACATTGCTTTCACACATCCAATGCATGGATCAGAACTTCTGTGCGCATCCACCACGTGGATCGCCCGAGTGCATCACCCGCTGACTACACACTATGGTCTCTCAAGACCCCGACCTCCGCCAGAGCCACCCGCGCACCGCGCTTCCATGGACACCGGGATGTCAATAAGATACGGATTACGGCTACGAAATGGCTACTGGTACAGTCGAAAACAAGACGGCCAATAGACCGTTTTACTCGACCTCTCACCACAACTTAATCAGAATCTATGGTAACTTCGACTGGTACATGACCCGTTGGAATGTTTGTAGGTACACTTAGTATTCAAGGGTTTCAATGTGTAACGGTCACCATCTCAAAATCTTTATCACTCTAAACAGACCCTTAAACTTTGGATCTAATTAAGACTGATCGGAAATCCCAGAGCATTCAAGTACCTTTGCAATTGTATTATCACAATGCAGCAATATTGTAATCAAAACAGCAGGAATCAAATTCGTGGCCTGTGGCTAACACTAGCCCCACTAACAAACCTCTGTTTGTTTCACACCGTTCACCATGAACGCACAATACACGACCTCCGCCAGTGCCATCCGCACACCGCGCTTCTATGGACACCGAGATGTCAATAAGATACGGATTACGGCTACGAAATAGCTACTGGTACGGTCCGACCAGCCGACCTAAGATTCCACACTATCATTCAACTCAACATCTCTACTTCAAAATGGTACTTGAACCTCAGGCATTCCCCCCAAATCCACAGCACTTAACCAGCACTATGCATCACTACTAACCAGTTCGTAACATTGTAGCGCTTAACCAGCGTTACAAATCCTATCACTTAGACAGTAATAATAAAAAAAGCTTAACCAGCGATATTACTCACTAACGCTTAACCAGCGATAGTCAACATAAAGAACACAAGGCACCAGAGGCGTAAGTAAAAATGAAACGATTCACCTGTGTTGTAACGTGTCTGATGGTGGTTGCACGATGCAGACATCGACGCGTCGCGCCGCGCCTTGGACTGGTCCGTTGCCACTGCCGCCACTACTGCTCGTACAGCGCACGGCTATGTGACCTGGCTTGCCACATTTGATGCACACCAAGGTCTTCGATGCCGGCTGCTGCGTCACTTGACTTGATGCTGTAGGTCTTCCCTTCGTATCCATCGCCTTACTTCTGCACTCAATACGCTTGGGCGTTTTAGCACAGTTATAACACATAATTGACGTTATTTTTCCTCGCTTGGTGTCACTTGTTTTCGATGATTCACAGATAGTGTTCATTTTTCGCATCAGATATGAAACGACTGGCGAACGTGGGTAATGTTTCTTTATCACTTGTTTTTTTTTTTTTTTTTTACCACTCATTTTTTTTTAATGAGGGTACCCGCTTTTGCGAAATAAATCTTGTTGTAAGTACCTTAAATTCCTTTGTAGGCTATTTGAAATAGCCAGGTTGAAGCTTCACCTTTAGCGCCTTGCTCAGCGTCAAAATAAGCTGGCATCCGGTGGCGCACCACGACCGCGCATCGGAATCCGGTTTGTCGGGGTCGAATTCCGGCAATAAAAACTTGTTTTTCACTGGCTGCGTTTTCAAAGTTTGCTGGTTTTGCATTTCAAAAAGTAACTAACTTCCACTGATGGTTATTGTCACTGTTCCCGCGTGTAATTTCATTAGCACGATTTGATCCCAATTCTGATGTCGGAGCCACCGGTATTGTTCCGTCAGATTCAGGCATCACGTGGGCAGTTTGGGTCTCGTGCAATGAAAATACACTGGGTGCGGTTCACTTGGTTATTTTAATTTTAAATCACAAATTAAATCAAACACAATTTAATTTAATCACTCACTACACTTATACTGGGCACAACGAATCGAGTACAGTTTCGGGATGTCTTCACACTGCTGCGGTCGGGCACTGAATGCGCTCCTCGCCGCCCCGATGAAACATCACGACTCTGTATAAGCGCGCACAGACCACGTGATACTCAAAATGGCGCGCTTACGATTCGTTTGCTGCCCGTACTATTGACCGGATCCGACAACTATTTGATTTTTAAATATATGCGTTTACCGGTCATTGGATACATGAACTGGGCTGCCGTTGTAAGACGACTAAAAAGTCACGGTGTATAACACACCGGTTGTTCATTTATTGTTTCACAACATCAACTTTAAACTTAATTTAACAATATATTAAAACTCTCCGCCTTATTTATGAAAATCGTATTATCAAGTCCAATTATGTGGAAATATTTCGGAAGTTCGTCTCGGCAGGAAGCTTTGGTGTTTTTAAAATGTAACCATTTGCCAAAATTAGAATTACTTATATAGGCTGTGTGCAGGAGTCATGTTCATTCTATTGTACTCACTGCGATCTTTATCTGCAGCCTACAGGGCGAAATCGAGACCATCCATCCATCCACGTCAAGAGCGAGCCGGCCATTAATAAGGAGCCAACACATGCGTGGGTAGCGCGTCCTCGGGAGACCAGAGCCTCACACACACGCTGGAACATAACATAGATAACATTACAGTTTGCAGCCTAAACTTTTAACGTTAATTAGTAAACCAACTAGTGAATTCGCCGTGATCTGGTGGGACTACTAGCATAGAGTAAGTACCCACACAGTTCCACAGACGTCCATAGACTTGCTGCGATGGTGTTCATCACGACATCGACAGTATACTGATTAGTCGAGATGCACTCTCCTTTTGAACCACGTATAATGTAAACGTATAGCAAGTGGACACAGCTGCGGGAAGTTGCCACACATTTTACCAGCTGTCGACTATCTGGAGGTGACAGTCACTAAATAGTAAAATGTTATTAAATCCTACCTTATCTGGCTTTAGGTACCTAAGGCCAGATAATCGCCGCGCAAGCAGTTCATGGCACATTATTAAGTTCAAGCATTGCAAAGGCGTGTTGTTGGGCTTTTGTAGTAGTGGCTCCATGAGCGCTGAGATGACCATAGTGACACTGTACCTTGTCAGTACCTTGCGAGACCACAGCGATGATAACAAATTATACACCTTACTTATATTAATTAAATGAACGTTAATTGATCGCGAATCTGCTGCTAAAATGACTTTTCTTTACCTTTTTTTTTTGGAAAATGTTGTCCCGCACTAGGAATTTCTCATTTAGATAAAGGTTCTGAGAGTGTGGTGCTGTTACAGAGTTACACAGAGAGGATCCGTGTTACCATGTTGCATATGTCAGGTGCGGGCGGGTGAACAATGTCCGCGCAAGTAGGTTGGGCTGGTGGACGCTCCGGCTCAGTTTATGGTAGCGATTAGGTTGACCTGAATTCCGCGACGTCCGCTCGCTTCCTCAAAGGAAGCCGCCTCTCGCTTGCAGCCGCTCGCCGCCGCCGCCTATCAGCCTATCACACCCGCTACTATTCCTGCTCATGAAGCTCACTGTCTCCAATTTATAAATATTTAAGAGCCAGTCGAGAGTCAATAAGTTCTCGTCACTTTGGAGCCGTCAAAAGTTTAAAATGCAATGTTAAGTCTTTATTACATTTGAAACTGTTTACAGGGCAGTGCATCTGTTTCAATTGTACGCTAATCGGACGCTAGAATTTCTAATAATGACATTAACATTCTGATATAGTGTTCACAATTCACAATAAGAATAAACACATTACACCGGCCGCGAGATGCGTGCACGTGCGGCACCTACATGACTGCACCTACAAACTTCGTTGAAACACAACTGTTCAAGTACCTAGCAACTAATTAAAAACAGAGTGAATACAGAGTAGGAAATTAGGAAGCGCTGATTTTATGAATCTTTTAATTAAATAATATAATTTTTGTATGTATAATTTGAATTAATTTGGTATTAAATACATCGTTTTAGTTCAGAACTTAAACGCAACGAAGTCAGTCATGGTCAACGATAATGGAACTGCAAGATGTTCAAGTGCGGGAAGAAATCATAAAATGGTAATATATTGCTTTTTGATGTTGAAGAGAGTCGGCAGCGGAGTCGGCGGCACATGCCAGAGAGCGTGGTAGAGCGAGGGCGGAGGGCGGCGGCGGCGGGCGTCGATACGGCGACGCGGGCGAGGGGCGGCGCGGCAGTGCCTGGCGCGCGCGGCAGCCGACAGCCGCCCGCATGCACCGCGCCGCCCGGCAGCCACGTGCCCGCCGCGCCGCGCCGCGCCGCCAGCCGGCCGCCAGCAGCCCGCGCCTGCCGCCGCCTGCCGCCGAGCGCCCGCAGTACTGGAGCGTCTGAGTCGCGCACCGAGCGCGTCCCGCGTCGCGTGTTGACACGGCGGTGACAGCCCCGCGGACCCTCCGCCTGACACTGACAGGGTTGCCGGCTCCCGAGGCACTCCCACTAATAGGTACCACATTATTATTCACTCATTACGGCACGGTTGTGGTCTGGACAGATGGAACGGTACCACCCATATTTACTGAAACGGAACTTGTAAATTAATTTCAAGCAGAGAGCAGTGAATAACAAACCGGTGCATAAAATCATAATTTAATATGTTTCACGTTCCAAATTAGATTTGGTTAAACAATCGTAACAATTCGCCAAAATTCATGTTGTAGTTTAGACTTTAGAGACGATGCGCTGGAGAGTTCATCTTCTTGAGAAATGTAAATCGTTTTGAGAAGTAGATGACTTGATCCGCTTTTGAGAAGGAAAATGAAAATACAGCTCGTAAGGAAATTGTGAATATAACCAAGAACTTTTGTGTTTAGAAACAACGTACAATGCAAACCCGGATATTAAATGAAAAATTGGCGAACCAGCAATAAAATTAGCAGATTTAAAACACTCCTGATTTATATCCTCACCGGGACCGGTATAACATAACGTACGTGGTGAGCTGTGTCTGCTTCTTGCTTATACTTGACTCACACACTTCATCGTTTATAAAGCTCTGACTTTTAGCCTCACGTCTATCTTTAGGTACTCAGTAGGTATTGTGAACACAAAATATTTACTACTTGGCGCTTTCAAAGTGCCATATAGAAGTATGAGTTTCCTTGAGTCTAAATTACCTAATAACATCTTGCCTAACAGTTACATTACTTCAATCATTACAGAACCATAACGCGCCGGCCAAATTCAGCCAGGCTGTAATGTATAATAATAAAATGTATGATTATGATGATGGCCCAATACTTTCAGATTGTTTCAACAATACAATGCGCATTAATACGCGAACCAATTGTTATTTGGTAAGAGTACAATAAGCGGACTGGCAATCGCGGAACCATATTAATGACTTTCATAAATTGAACGCCATCTGCGCGGTACTGTACACGTATACCGTCGTATTCATGGCTACCATGATGGCTACCCTACTAAGCATTAGCTTCACCTCCTTGTAGCACGGGGGTGAGTGTGTCACGCAGTCTCGGGGCTCCGGTATGTCGTAGTCGGGTCGCAGGCGCCCGCGGGACCATAACATAACATTATACGGCCATCACTCGTCCTGCCGCCGTCACTGATTTTATTACTGTAATTCCCCTTCAGTCCGGGCACAGTCATGGTCGTTCCACTAGAGGGATTACGCGACTGTTACGTTGATCTTATAGGTACTAGAGGAGGCTTGCTCTAATTGGCTGCGACACGTGCTTGCTGCGTGTGTGGTCAACTGTATGTAATACACCTTTGGCAAGAACTTTGTTGAATAATCAGGGCTAAAATCAACGTATTGAAGACTTTCTTTTGACTGTTGGTACAAAAATATACGTTAATACAAATTAATGTAAAAAATCGACTGAATAAAAAGTAAACGGAAAAGATAGCAAGTAGCAATAAAAAGTAGAACCTGTATTTTTCATTGACTTCTGTCATAGAATTCCGAAAGGAAAGTTAGTTTGCGTAAATGATAAATGATATTTATTTTGCAAATAGATTTTCACAAACACTTTTACAAGTCAAAGCACTTTTTTTTTAGCTAGATATGGCCGGTGTTTCGTACCTGACTACTCTGAGAAGAAACATCCGAAACAAACTCAGAGGTCATCGTCTCTTTTAAAGTCCAGACATTAAATTGGTTAAGTCATGCGAGGACCCTGCAGGTTTGTGTCCGAGATGGTCTTTTGAAGAAAGAGCCATACAAATTTGAGTGGACCTATCCAGTCAGTGCAAGCATTTGTCAGTTATCGTGAAGCTCGACTCATAACTCGAGGAGCTCAACATAACGACGAACTGTACCAAAGAAAGGACATTTGGGTAGGCCACATAAATAACTCAAACTGTCAGACAATCAAAAATGAACCGGACGAAAAATAGAAAGTGTGACCCACAAAGATCCTCACATTCACAACAAACAGAAGTAAAAGTAAAATATTTATGTCAAGAACATTATCATGTCAAAATGTATATATAAATAATTGTAAATGTCAGTTTGTATATAAAAGAAAATAATCATACGTGTCAGAGGGTAAACAAAACAAAGAAAGTAAAAAAAGTGAAAAAAAAATACACAATAATACATGTCAATATGTATAGATAAAAAAACATACATACATGTCGAACTGTATATGAAAAAAACATACATGTCAAGTTGAATAAAAACAAAAACAAAAACAGGGAAAAAAACATGTCAAATAGTATTAAAAGTCATACATGTCAGGGTGTATAAAGTAAAATAAAATAATTTTGTGTTTGTTTTTTTTGTCAGTTTTTATAATCTCCTTTTAAAACCCTTTATTTTGATACCCTACTCGATGGTATCGGAAGAGAAAAAAAAAATAACATCTACTCGTACAAGGCGTTCAAAATCCGCAGCACGCAGAAGAATCTAACGACACCTCACAGGCTACAATCCATCAAGTCGTTTAGGCTACACAGCGGCGTGCCAAAAAATATACATACTTACTCGAAATACATAACTCTCGTGGCACAGTCGGGTAAAAACTGAAAAATCATAAAAATTTGGGATGTAATGATGCGAGTGCAGCAATCTCAAAAATTTAACAATCCTCCAACTGGGTTGAGTTAGGAGACCAGAAAGCCCACATTAGCCAGAAAAGACAAGCCTGTGACAATACAGGCTTCGGACATCATAGTATTAGAAAGTTAGATAATTAATGGTTAAAGAAAGTTAGATAATAATTAATTAATTAATGGTTCCTAAAGAGTAAAGGCACGAAAAAAATCTAAAAACCCACGTTTTTCCTAAAAATAAGAAAATAACACTACGGGGCTGAGAGGGGGCCACTCAAAACGTGGGGGCGTCCTTTTGTTTGCAACAGTATCCATATCAGTTAAGAACAAATACTGAAAACTCAATGAATAATATTGCATGTATACTCGCTTTGCACATAATAACTGACATATTTTAACAACGTCTGTGTAATGTGTGTACGATAAAGAATAAGAATGGGATGCTGAACGACCACAACAAATGTACCCACAGCAGTAATAACTTGTGCGAGCGCTGCGCGAGCCGCCTCGCTCTACAGCTACATAAATTAATTACAATGCTAAGCAATTTTCTAACTTAATTAACGTAAAATATTTCAAGAGCGGCTCTTATTTTTCTTTTTCAGGCCCAACAAGATATTAAGTAGTTTAGGGTGAATCTTGAGAGGCTAATTTTACGTTGTCCGAAGAAAAAAACTACCCGTAGTATTAAAATTAGAAACCAAAATATTTTTTTTATGCCACTATATTGTATGATCTTACTGTTGCACGATAGTTTTTGTGTCTAATTTGGTTCTAAACAGTCGAAAAAAAATCCAAAAGGCTTAAAAATTGATAACCCTGGCGCGTCCGCTGCACATTTCGCAAACAAAATACCAATAAAACTCTTACTTACGAACGTAAACAAAATAAACAGTGTGGTCTAATTGCTACCAGGATTGTTGTAGATACATTTAAAAAAGATACAGCCTGTATATTTATGATAGTTTTTTTTTTTTTAAATTGTAATATAAAGTTTGTCCGAGACTAAACAGTGATTCCCGTGGCGCGTCACAAATCTTCGTGTATCTTAGTAGAATTTTATAGAAGATTGTCTCCATGCCGTCGCATGTGCGCTGCTGGTAGAGCTTCGTACGTCTTTGTGAAAGATTACGCCGCTCGTTGGTCCAGGACGAAATTATGAACATAATTATTTGATTCCCCTGGTTTTGGTTTCGCTAGCTCGTTGATTACCCTGACCACGTTTTCAAATGCAATTTGTGATTTAACGATTTGTGGTCGGGTATTGAAAGTGATAAATTCTTAACGAGACTCATTAGTATTATATAGAGGCTACTTTAAAATAGTAATAGAACTTGATTTTCTTCTACCTTTTTTTGATTCCCCTGAATGAAGTTAAATTTTATTTTACATTGTTAGTTATAAAAAATCTGTTTAAATAAATTTCGCCAAGGGAATCACCTGAATATGCCGAATCTCAGGATTCACCCTTTAATCAATCAATCGATAGGTAAGGCGCAAGCTCGCAAAAAGCTACATCATGTTATGAAAAAGTTAATTTGCTTTTATTGAAGCGATTCCTTTGTCGTTCGCCTTCAGCGATACCCATGGGAGGTGCTGGCAGCTCGCCCCCGGCACAGCCCACCACGCACTCAATAGATACTGCTTCATTGTCAGTCGCCGAGCGAGGCAGAACACCGGAAAATTGAACAAACTCCGTCCGTATACATGTATAATAAACGCACATACATACGTCTGTAATAAATATACACGTACTCTTTGCAGCAATAAAAATAACTTTTATGGACGATGTCGCTTTGTTGTTTCAGTGTTGTGTATGCATGTTGTACAGGTTAGCGCCGGCACTAATACGTTTATCTTTTGTGAAGCTTTTACGGAGCGTAGCACACAGCCCCGCCGGGCGAGTTCAAAGAAAAAAAAACAAGTCTTTTAATGTCCCGCCAGAGTAGTTGAGACATTCTTTTCAGTTAGTTTACCTGTCAGTTCGGAGTTCAGTAACTGGATAGAAGTTACTCAACTAGTTACTGCCATTATTGTTCTTTACTGACCTAGATATTTACAAAATATGAATAAGTCAATGTTAGTGCGTTTGGTTTGATTATATTCAAATAAGATTCTCCATCATAAAATTTGGCTGTAGTCATCCAAACAACGGAGACAGTTACTTACAGCTCATTAAAGCTTACACAGCAATTACAGAACAGCTGAGCCGCAGCGTGAAGCCCGCGGCCGTGCCCTGGGGAGTCGGCTTCTGTACGTTTAACATCCCGACGTGTGGCTAATACCAGAACGGAAGGAAACTCGTGTTTTTTAAATTAAAATGTCAGAATTACGTTCAGAACAACATGTGTATCAAAGCAACAAATTAATAAAGAGGCAAAAGAAACAGTTATGATGTGTGTGTACTGTATAGAGCAGGTAGAGCACGCACGTCACATGATTCTATTAGATTAGTATTTGTAATCAATCAGTCGGTACGGTCCGCTCCCGACGAGACCTCCTCACATGCTTGCCTGCGTGTCGGCGCACGGCACGACCACTATTATGGGATTATTTCCGCGGGCTGCCGCGGATTTCCTCTAAGCTATATTGCTGATGCCTCATGCTCATGAAGTTTTCATCAGATAATCCTTGTAACTTTTTACCCCTTCGGTGCAGCGGTGACGTAGTGGTATAGTGGTGTATTTTTGTAGTGGCAAGAGAGCAACAACTTTCAACACTGCTGCGTATGAGATTGTGTGCTTGGATTGGTTTGGGAATAGTGCGGAGGGATTGCTTAACTGATGATGGCTCATGAGATATAGCCTGGTGACATACGGACAGACAAACTTAAAACGTGGGCGTGGATTTAACTCTCATTGTAAAGGTTCACTTGCCTGTGCCTCCGCGATTTTGCTCGGCTATGTTTGTCGATATTTAACAGTCGTACAAGTTTTGAGTGGCCTAATACTCTCCGATGATAAATCTTACCAATAGACCGTACCGTATTTAGTACTAATTCAGTTACTAACTAGGTTGAGGAAGTTAGATCGCTCCATGTAAAATACTGATACTCAGTTGCGTCTATAGTTAGATCCTCAGACGACGATGATGGAATGGACGGTAATAAGATAAAGTATTGAAAAAATATTCTGCAAACAGCCCTCGTAGTGTGAGCGTCGGATCTTACTGATAAGCACCAACATATTAACCGTAAGGCTGTTTATTAGGGCGCCCTGTGGACTCTCCGTCCGCATTCCGGCCCATCGTGCTGCTCGACGAGGTGGGCAAGCTCTTGGAGAGAGTAATTGCAGACCGCCTCGTCGAGCACCTGAACCGGGTGGGCCCGAACCTGTCGGAGAGCCAGTTCGGCTTCCGCAGGGGGCGCTCGACGGTGGACGCCATCATGCGCGTGAGAGCCCTCACGACGGGGGATGCAGTGGCCCGGGGCAGGGTCGTCTTGGCGGTGTCTTTGGACATCTCCAATGCCTTTAACACCCTGCCCTGGAGTTGCATCAGGGAGGCACTCCGGTATCACCGGGTGCCGACCTACCTCCGCCGCATAGTCGAGGACTACCTGACGGACAGAGCCGTCATCTACCCCGGTCACCGGGGAGAGTGGAACCGGCGAGAGATGTCGTGCGGTGTTCCACAGGGTTCGGTCCTGGGACCGCCCCTGTGGAACATCGGATACGACTGGGTGCTGCGGAGCGACCTCCCTGACGGCGTCAGCGTAATATGTTACGCTGACGACACGCTCGTCCTGGCACAGGGAGAGTCGCACCAGGCGGCGGCCGACGTGGCGGAAGCGGTTGCGACAGTCGTCGATAGGATCCGGCAGTTGGGACTCGAAGTGGCGCTGCACAAGTCAGAGGCCATGTGTTTTCATGGCCGTCTGAATGCGCCGCGGTCAGAGTCCCACATAACGGTGGGAGGAGTTCGCATCGGCGTCAAGAGGACGATGAAGTACCTGGGACTCGTCCTCGACAGCCGGTGGAACTTCAGGGAGCATTTCCTGAGTTTGGCCACAAGGCTGAACCGGGCGTCGGGCGCCCTCAGGCGTCTGCTGCCCAATGTCGGTGGGCCAAACGCTTCCTGCCGTAGGCTGTACGCCGGCGTCGTGCGGTCCATGGCCCTCTACGGGGCCCCTGTGTGGGCCCTAAGCATCCGGACGCGACTACTGAAGTTGGTCGCATGCCAGAGGGTCATGGCTATCCGGATGATCCGGGGATACCGCACGATTGCCGGCGAAGCGGCCAACCTCCTTGCCGGATTACTGCCCTGGGATCTGGAGGCGACTGCCCTCCAGCGCGTCTATGAGTGGCGCGTGGAGGCGCAGCGCCGGGGCGTGACCCCGCTGCCTCGTGAAGTCGAGGCGCGGCGGGAAGAGCTCCGGCGCGATCTCAGAGCAGTATGGAGGGGACGACTGTCGCGACCGAAGGCCGGGCACGCCGCAATTGCGGCGGTAAGACCCCTCTTTGAGGAGTGGCTGGAGAGACGTCACGGCGTCCTGACCTATCGGATGACGCAGGTCCTCACCGGACACGGAAGTTTCGGGAGGTACCTGTGCCTGATAGGGAAGGAGGAGACGCCCGGGTGCCACCACTGCGAAGATCGCCCGGAGGACACAGTAGAGCATACGGTGCAAGACTGCCCAGCTTGGGCGGTGCACCGACGTGTCCTCACGGTGGCGATAGGCGGAGACCTCTCGCGCCCGGCATTGGTTGCGGCCATGCTGCGGGGCGAGACGGAGTGGGAAGCGGTCTGCTCCTTCTGCGAGGCAGTAATGCTCGTGAAGGAGGACGCGGGCCGCGAGCGAGAGAGGACAGCGTCCTCCCTCCGCCCCAACCGCAGTGGTAGGCGCCCGCGGCGTCGGACGTCAGCAGACGATCTCCGGCCACCGTAGTCGCGGGCATGCGGGCAGCGAGTAAAGGGCAACTCGCTGCCCGACCATGGACCAGGCCCGGGTCGACGGCGCGTTGTGTCCCACGCGCGCCTCAAAGAGCGTCAGCATAATGACGGGGCCCCCCTCTCAGAGGGCCAAAGCCTGCCGGGGTCGCGGGATTATTTCCTTACCGTGACCCCGGAACGTAACAGGCTATTGAAGGACACCGTGGATTTTAGTCAGTAGAAGTCTGGCAGTCCCTCCCGCCCTGCCCGGGGCCGGAGGACTCATTTGATGATTTTACCACGCTAAAAATAAAAAAAAAAAAGGCTGTTTATTACAGTACAATATGCTGGCGTGAATCATCTCGTTCCCTGTCCTCAGTGGACATCACTTATGGCTTAAATAGGAATATGTATCACTACGAGTATCTTTGCAAAATCCAGTCCAGGGTGCAGTAGTCCGGGATGCTAAGACAGGAAACCTCCACGTGCGCCCGTGGACTGGAGTTCCCTCTCGGATACGTCCGGGGGAAGACCAGTTTTTCGGGCCGGTGCACCCTGGGATGCGGGCAAAAACTCTTCCTTAGGCACAGATTATACATATAATAGTACTACAGATGATTCTCTTCCCAAAAACAATCAAACAAATGTAAAATGTATGCAGGAGAAAATAAAGTATATTTTTACTTGCAGCCGTACCGCTCACCTACTCTTATAATAGCCTAAACTTCCCGTGCGCAAGCAAAAATGTACTTAATGGTTACGCGCGAGAGTTTATTTTAGTTTATCTGACGCTAACGTCACATCAAGGTCAACGCTCGCCGCGCTCAATAGGGTTGTAACTTGCGAGTTTAGGAGGCACAGTTAGGTAGGTAGGTGTCTTTATGCATAATATGTTAAACTAGCTGTGCCCGCGACTTCGTTCGCGTGGATGTCGGAATTTAACAATGTATTTTTAAGGCCTTTGTCAAACAGACAGGCGATAGCGAACCGAACCGAATCATGTCATATAAAAATGCGAAAGCGAAATGCGAAAAGAGTATCGGATCACTTTATGTGACAGGCTTCAAACAGTTCCATACATTACAAACAAAAACGCTACGCCACGCATTCGGTTCGTCTGTCAGTTTGACAAAGGCATTAGTGCGAAGCGCTATTCTCGCCACGTTTTTCATAACAACCCTATATTAGAGTTTTCTTAGATTTTTCAAGAATATTTGACGTGTTTGAAATAAACGCCCTCTGTCGTTCAAAGGCAGTACCATTCAATTGCTACTGGATTATAGTTTGTTTATCGATTTGAATTTTCGATACTGTTTAATGAATTAAATGAATGTTGGTATGGAAAAAAAATTGATGGAACCTACTCTAAATCCTATTCCAGCGCGCGTGAACGTAAAGCGAAAAAAAAGAGTTAAAACTCCAAAACAAATAAAAAAGATTTTATTTCTCTTAGGTTTTTGTATGACTATTTTCCTAATACCCGCTCAATGCAAATAAATGATTCTGTTCTATTCTGTTCCATCCCATCCCATCCCATCCCATGCCATGCCATTCCATGCCGTTCCATGCCATGCCATGCCGTGCCGTGTCATGCCGTGCCCTGCCGTGCCATGCCATTCCATCCGTTCCATGCCATTCCATGCCATTCCATGCCATTCCATGCCATTCCATGCCATTCCATGTCATTCCATGCCATTCCATGCCATTCCATGCCATTCCATGCCATTCCATGCCATCCCATGCCATTCCATGCCATCCCATCCCATTCCACTCTACTCTATTATACTCCACTCCGCTCCACACCAAATATGTCGTGTGAACTGACCGTATATTTTATTTCTGGTACACTTTAAATTCAAATATCTTTTGATAGACTAAACCGATTTCAATGAAACAAAAACTAAATTGTTCTTCAAGTTACGGTCAGTCGTTGTGTATTAAAGTTATCTACATAGCTTTCGTACATTTTACGTGATGCCCGCACAAATAAACATACAAACAGACAAACAGACATACAGACAAACAGACAAACAGACAAAAATTCTAAAAATGCTAGAAATGGGTTTCCATTGGTTGTCCTTTAACACCCTGGCTATATTTTTTGAGTTTTTTTGTAATGTACAAAAATTACTTTTCTACAGTTTTATTATATGTATAGATTACATTATTAAAATAAAATAATGTTCCTCAAGGAATTTTGTTTTTATCATCAGCCTATAACGTTTTGTTATCGTCATCGATTACTACATACATTATCGATAGGTAGCACAAAATGTTAATAGTACTTACGGCACCTTACGTTACAAATGATATATACCAATATTATCTTTTCTACCTATTATTGTTCTATTTTAAACATTTCATCTTAGAAAAACAAAAAAGAATAATATTTAACACGTTCGCGCGCGGTGCTCACTTTTTCGAAACATGTGATGGAGCACTGTTTTCCCCCATACATTTTTTTTAGACGTATGGTGACGTTCTGCAATATATAATCATTTTTCATTTTTTTTATTAAACACTACGTCTCGATACGTCGACGTGCAGTTACGTTCTGCCACATTTTATCCTTAAAAACGCATTAAATTATACGTTTTATTATACGTCGTTTGTTGAGTTTCATCAAATTCGTTTCCATCTACAACAAATAAATGAAATTAATTAAAGTAAGTGTAATTATCGGTATACAAATATTTTATTATACATACACATGAAATACACACACATGAAATATTATTTCAATCAGCCAACAGGACGTAGGTCAAATGTAATTCAAAAACTGTTTAAATCTTATATAAACAAGATTTAGTACTTACTGTAATGCCCGAAGAACATGGTTGTGATGGATCCGAGTTTGTATTGTCACTTTTTTAATGTTTTTCTTCCTTCTTGCTCGCTTTGTTTTGTTCATCTAAAACAATGGGATTTCTATGATTAGAACTAAAATAAAACTACTCTAGTTGCTCAAATATAAAAATAATTATTGTATTTTATATAATTCACACTCTATTATTTAAATCCAGTATAAAATATGTGATAACTTACGATTTTAAAGTTTCGTCACCCTGGAGCTCACACTACTGTACACGTGGGTCGCGTAACAGCGCACAGCCCGACTGACAGTATGGCGGAGCATACTCCAGTTGACGACTATGGACGTTCTGCGTTTGTGGGTAGGTGTCTTTGATGTGTGAGAAGCACCCACAAAACGCTTTAAAATGTCGATGCTGTATGACACTACGAAATCAAGATTTTGATATGTTGTGGCACTGTGACGTCACTATACGAGCATTCAATGAGAATTGGACGTTTCCTTACGTACTGAATGATAGAAAAATATAAAATTTGACGTATCGATACGTTGTGCGACATCGTATCTCGGTTTTTTTACGTATCCATACGTTGTGAACGCGAATGTGTTAAGAATGTAGGATGTAGGTAGGTAAAGTTATATAATGATCGTCAATTCTATTGTAATGTTCAGTTAATTTGTCAACTCAACCCTTCCAAACTGAACAGCTTTTGCTTTATAACTTCCAAAAAATAACACTGCACTGTTTTGATGTTCTGATAGTCTCAGAACAAAGGTTATTTTTTCAATTTCATGTGCTGTATAAACAGACATTCTTACTTTTTTATAGTTCATTATTTAATACATTATTGCTTCTTTCATGCATATTTCAGCGGGCTGATTGGCGTAAAAAATATGAAATAAAAGCATACCACTGATCGTATTAATTTTACTTAACAAAAATGTGAGGCTCCTATCACTGTTATTATTTAAACAACCAAAAGCTACTTACGCAATATTTTGCTTTTCTTCATATTTTATTATCTTCATTTTTACTTGTACGTAATCACAAGTAACAAAAATAAATGAGATACGGAGCGCGTACTAAACGGGCGGCGCGCGACAGCCGTTTGTTACGGCCACTACGAAATGGCCCCGCATCTTCTAGCAGTTTTATACCTACACCGCGGAGTGAGCCAGGCCTGCCTTAGGCACTGTGTGCCTAAGGGGTCTTTTTGCCCGTATGCGAATAGCCTGTCGTGTGGACGCTCGAACGCGTGCCCCTCTGATTAGCAGAGGGCACAGCGGCGGAGCGGGCTTGCGGACGGTGAGTAATGGGTAGCTCGCCGTCCGACCAAGGACCAAGCCCGGGTCGGTGGCGCGTCGTGTTTCGCGCCAAATGCCTACTGGGGTCGCGGGTTTTTTCTTAACCCAGGATACCGTGGCCCCGGAACATAAAGGGCATAGGAAGGAACACGGGTGGATTTTAGTCAGTAAGAGTCTGACAGTCCCTTCCGCCCCACCCAGGGCGGGAGGACTCATTTGATGTCAAAATCAAAATCAAGTATCAAGCAAACTTTTCGTATGAATATCACACGCCAAACCAAAATTGTGTGAACGTATTAAATTAGTAGGTACATGGTCAAAAGAGAACCAGAAGAATTAATATATTTAGGGATGAGTATAGGTATGTTTATTTATGAAATAGAAGAGCGTGCACAAGATACATCACGCAGACGCAACGACTCTTGAATTCATAATGCGTATAAGAAGAGAGGTTAACATATTCAAACGTCTACAACTGCGTAGCAGACTTCTACGCGCAGTTTGCGAGAGCGTAGCAAATTCTTCGCCTACGACTGTGTAGCACCTCTACGCAAATTCTACGAGTGCGTAGCAAATCCTTCGCATACGACTGTGTAGCAGACCTCAACGCAAATGCTACGAGAGCGTAGCAAATTCTTCGCCTACGACTGCGTAGCAGACCTCTACGCATAGTCTACGAGAGCGTAGCAAACTGTTCGCCTACGACTGCGTAGCAGACCTCTACACAAACGCTACGAGAACGTAGCAAATTCTTCGCCTACGACTGCGTAGCAGACCTCTACGCATAGTCTACGAGAGCGTAGCAAACTGTTCGCCTACGACTGCGTAGCAGACCTCTACACAAACGCTACGAGAACGTAGCAAATCCTTCGCCTACGATAGTGTAGCAGACCTCTACGCAAATGCTACGAGAGCGTAGCAAACCCTTCGCCTACGACTGTGTAGCAGACCTCTACCAAGGCTACAACAGCGTAGCAGCCCTCTACGAAAAGTCTACAAGAGCGCAGCAGGGGGTCTAATCTCCGGGGTCGCGCCTTGTTAGGTAACCACGGTGTCCTTCAATAGCCCTTTACTTTTATTAAAGGACACCGTGGATTTTAGTCAGTACGAGTCTGACAGTCCCTCCCGTCCTACCGTGGGTGGAAGGACTCATTGGATGATTAATTATACCACGTAAAAAAAGGGGATCTAATCTCCAAGCACGAAACCCGTGGTTTCAACCTAGTGACAGACGTTTTGACAACGAGTCCAAACTAAGAACGTATGTTAATACGATTTGACAGATAGCTACTTGGAGTCCGCGCCACCACTCATTAGCTGTGGGTAGTACTCCACAGCAGCGTAGCACCCCTCTCGCAAAGTCTACGACTGCTTAGCATTCCTCTGCAAAAAACAGCGTAGCAGACCTCTACATAGATTGTTTCTATGAAAGATTTTAAATCGCAAGCAAAATACTTATACTCTCCAATACAAAGTTTCGGCTTTACATTAGTATTAGCAGCCAGTGGCACCGCGCGCGCACCCCTCGCGTGCGGAATGACAAGCGACCCTAGTCGAGTACGATAAGGTTTCTTTAATTATTTCTACTATTAATTAATTTAAACAAGAGCTGCTCGGTTCTTGAGACACTCATTTATTATTACAAGAAAACCGCATGCGGCACAACGCGCAAAATAACGCTTTATTTTTGTGTAAGAAGTATTCCTTTTGGATGATAATACCATCACGATTGTACGGCGGGAGTGGACCGCTCCGGCCGCCTTGGAAGCTATAAACTACAAG
The DNA here is from genome assembly GCA_954870645.1 of Agrotis clavis. Classification (NCBI taxonomy): domain Eukaryota; kingdom Metazoa; phylum Arthropoda; class Insecta; order Lepidoptera; family Noctuidae; genus Agrotis; species Agrotis clavis. The sequence continues at coordinate 26,704,878 of OX940927.1, read as the reverse complement.
TATCTAAATGTGTAATCGATGGTCGTAACAAATCCATTCCGCGATCCCAAATCGTCCCTTTAGTGGAACAGTGCACCTCGCTGAGTGCTGCATATCGTCGAGCAGACCGCGCCGGTACCTTCACCTACACATGTAACTGAAACAGTCAGTGGTCTGTCCTATGTTAGCGGATCACAAATTATGAGTGTCACATTTCCCATAAGTGACCGACGAAAATAAATCGATTGGGTGCACTCTCCTGTGTTTTCATATTGATTATTATATCTTCTACAAACCTACCTAAAGGTACAGAATTAGTTTTATGCTTGTAATTAATAAGGTAAAATGTTGAAGGACAGGCATCAAGCATGTAGACGTCATAGTACACCTGTGGCTTGGTATTATAAACTTTAATTTTTGCATTGGATCATTAGTTCCGGATATTACTTGCATACAAACAAATTCTACCTTTTCATAATATTAGATACATGATTATAACTTGAATAAATTGCACTTGTTTCTTTTTTTTTACTTGTGAAATGTGGAGTCAAATAAAGTTTATTTATTTATCAGCGAGAAGCGAGGAGCTAATCTTCTCATTGCACATAGTTTAACAGAGGGGCAGGCTAGGAAGTCCGTCAAGCAACATTGACGTCACCGAGTTTCAATGGCTGACATATCCCCCGACAGTGCCGCTCTAGCGCACCAATAACACGAGAGTGTCGCATTAGATAGCTCGCTCAGCGCACAATGCTTGGCTGCATCTGATACAGTAACCTCAGCGCTCAGCCTGACGTGCTATAGCTAATCATACAAATACATAGAGGCCATCACATACCTAAGTAGGAGCGCGTCTTGGGTCGTAACATCAGCAACTGAATGACTTGTAAAGAGTGCCAACTTCTTTCCGCCGACGCGTTACCAACGACTTGAAGTCGTTAATGCTGTGATAACACTATTTCCGCCGACTTTACTTGTTTGTTTGTGAACGACGTGCCCACCGTTACCGTCACTTCTATATTTATCGACACCACTTAACTGCCCTACTTCTAATTCAGAGTACTTATTGATTAGATATAAGTGTCATCTTGATTTTTGTTTCTCATTTCTAGCTGTCATTAACTTAGAGAAGAGCAAGGGAGTATTATATTATCAGTAACGAATTGACTGCATGATTTATTAATAATGTGAATCAAATGTCTAACGAACAAATTAAACAATTCTGACAAAACGTAACAGATGCTTGGCTAATTTAACATATTATTAATTAAATAGAATAGGAACTTTACCTACTCATATAAAATACGCATGCTGTGTAAGAGTTATAGAACATTTTCATTTAGGTATAACTTAGGTATAAGGAAAACATCTTTAAAAAATTGTTATTAAAATTTATTATGATTTTGTAACAACTGGAGCATTCCTTGAAGTTGAGATCTCTGTTAAGATATTAAGCAGTTGCCATGTTTTGCTCCAGGTGATATGCTATTATGTTATAAGTTAATATTCACATAATCATCTATTTGAGTTATTAATGAGACTTTAAATAAAGTTGTAGTATCATCATCACCCGCAGCCGGATTTTCCCCACTACCGTGTCCAGTTTATGCCAAGTTCCAAGTTCAAGTGCCAGCCTTATCCGAGTCGACATAGGCCATCGGAAGTATATCCTATACTTGCGAATGGCAACTATGTCGACTGTTCATCTAGCCGCTGGCCAGCCGACACTCCTCTATCAGTTCTTGAACACCACTGGGTCACAGCGTTACTCCACGAGCCATTCTCGTGCCTTGCTAGATTCTTACCTTCTTGAGTTCTATACCACGATTTTTTAAATCAAAAACCTTTGTATGTCTCCTGATTTAGGTGTTTGGAACTCGGTATACTTGATTTATGCCGAGCAAGGAACACTCTATGGCTCTCTGTGCTACTTTGAGTCTGTCCAGGGTCAACTGTGTGACCGTCCACGTGTTAGCACACGTTATGGATTCATCGTGGGCTGAATACTCATATTGTAGAGGCAGGCAGGTCTTAAGGCAGGAGTATTCCAGCTGTATTCTTCTCAATATATATCAGGCCTTTGCAATATCAGCCCCTATATGTATATGACTTGTATAGAAAGATAAATAATCCATGAAATTATTGAGGCTCATCGAACAATATCTAAATTAGATTTTTTAATCATGTTCACACATGAGTGTTGATGAAATTCATCGTTAAAGTTCGATAAATTGTGATAAGCGGACCCCTGGCATGTTGAAGATAACACCGCAGTCGGTGGCCGGTTCGTCTGTGCAGCGTGCACGTACGATATACCTATTGATATAGGTTGGAACATGTAGCAGAGCTTCCAAAGTAATGTTATCTCCTAATATAGGTAAAGCCTGCCGGGGTCGCGGGATTATTTCCTTACCGTGACCCCGGAACAGAAAGGGCTATTGAAGGACACCGTGGATTTTAGTCAGTAGAAGTCTGACAGTCCCTCCCGCCCTGCCCGGGGTGGGAGGACTCATTTGATGATTTTACCACGTTAAAAAAAAAAAAACTCCTAATATAGGTGAAAGGTACTCATTACCGTTGTACATGACTGGTGCCTTTGCAGATTGAGCGACATAATTATAGTGTGAATTGTTTTACCTAATTAAAACACTTGAATGTTGGAATTATAACTGATTTTACATACGTGTGTGTGTCGTGAGATAACTAAAGCAAACCATAGAATTTATCAAAAAACGGTTATTTGTAACAACTAGGTGTCTTAGATTTATCGTCAGCCATTCGTAAATCCGCATGTAAAAGTGCTCCGGAGCACCCCGTACTTAGTGACGCGTTCATCCAAATCACACGATCTGTGTAAATTACGATCCATTGTTTATCGTCACTGAATCTCGGCTGCTAATTTACGGCGCGTTACATCCCGCGGGCGTCCTCCGGGTGACTGCGGGGAGAGAGCGCGGTCACGGGGGCGGGGGCATCTCCCACCTGTTCACGGAGATATCGTAACGTTGAAGCGATCCCTGAAGGGGTACGACGTACGACGCATCACGTACAGTCTCAGTTCTTTAGTAAAAGTAGGTCGAAAGAAAAGCTTTTTTTCTCAATTGCAAAACTGATTTCAAGACTACATCAACGAGGAGCCGGTGCAGGGCACCTAATTTGTTGCCAAACTAAGTAAGTTAGTGCATGTGTGAATTTGCCGAAATAGCCTGTAACTAAACCGTAGTTACCGTCTTTGGGTAAATAGCGTCCCTGTGATGTTCTACGGAGACCCGCATTAAGTAGTATGCCTTAGAGTAGCCCCGCGGGCCGCGACATTACGCCGCAGCGTGCTGAGTCAGTAAGTAGCGAGCCAGCTGCTCTACCCACACCTACAGGCCACAACCACGCTTTCGGGTTTTATTATGATGTCAGATCTAATCTGATTCAGAGAGCAATGAATCCGTATGTTTTCAATACAATAACATGTCTGATGAAGTGCTACTACATTTATTTAAACGTATATTTGTGTTGTTCTGGGTTACAGAGGAGTGAGCTGTGAGACCAGTATTTTTGATATCACGTTTGATCATTTATGTATGTTTACATGTTCATACTTTGTTTACATCCGAAAGGAAACTATTTTCCTATAAATAGGAATTGGGTTTGGACAGCGCTTACGATAGAAATTTTTCATTTTTGATAGGTATCAATCTCGGTAAAGTTAGAGACTTTTTATTTGTCAGAAATATGAGTATGCACACACAAGGCATGCAGGATATTAAAATACATTGCAGAATCACTGTCATGTTAACGGGGCGCCACCGGCGTACAAATACTTACATAATTTAATCATTTAAATTTTACAAGTCATTACTACGATGTGTTTTCGTCATTAACAAAGAAAAATCCCATAAAATATGAAGAACTCCTTTTAGTCCGATCAACGAGGATTTTTTTTCAAATTCAAATTCATTTATTTGCAAATGCACAAGCTGACATGCTGACTTTGGAAAAAATCCTCCGGCGCTGAAAGGCGCAGACTATAGATGCGCAATAATCCAACTTTTTTTAGCCGAGAAGTTCTGTTTTTTTTTACCAAAACATGAAAATTGCATAAAACTCTCTGCGAAAAATTCCTCAGCCTCAAATTCTTTTTGTATTTGTTTAAATGTATTAGTTAGAATAGGGAAGTAAAAAAATCCAACAAATTTTCGATTTCAGTGTCACTCCAAATTAACTTTATCCCACGTTTTTATACACTCACTTTTCTTGTTTGTTTTATTTTTTTTTGTTTGTTTGTTTGTTTGTCGTTCCAGTTGGACTTTTGCATTTCAGTTTTGAGGCACTTCCCGATAAGCTAGCAGGCTGAAATTTTGCACACGCTCTGAGTTCTGATGACAATACATGACTAGCTAAGAAACGTCATAACAAATCCGGCGGCCTCCTCAAGATGGCGGACTGGCTGTTTGAAATCCACCCCCATGATATGGGTATCAAATGAAAGGGTTTGCTGTCAGGAATACGAAAAAAACAGTCACGTGACTTAAATCCAATATGGCGGACGTCCAAGATGGCAGACTGGCTGTTTGAAATCCACCCCCATGATATGGGTATCAAATGAAAGTGTTTGCTGTCAGGAATACGGAAAAAAATAGTCATGTGACTTAAAATGCAATATGGCGGACGTCTAAGATGGCGGACAGGCTTTGAGGCACTTCCCGATAAACTAGCACGCTGAAATTTTCAGGGTAGCTTCATGCCCGATGAACAAAGATAAAAATATTAAAATAATTAATAGTTTTAAAAAAATCTAAAAACCCACATTTTTAAATGTCCTAAAAATAAGAAAATAACCCTACGGGGCTGAGAGAGGGGCCACTCAAAACGTGGGGGCGTATCTTTGCAAGTTACACCCACGATCTATACACGTCATGTAAATATATCCCATCATAAATAATCCCTTAAATAATAATATACGCCCCCACGTTTTGAGTGGCCCCTCTCTCAGCACCGTAGAGTTATTTTCTTATTTTTAGGACATTTAAAAACGTGGGTTTTTTTACATATCGCGCTCTAACTTCTAGTGAAAAATTGCTCTGCCGATTTCTAGATTTAGATCTTTAAATGCTTAGGTTTGTTACGTAATTCAAAACTTTTTCCTTTTTAAACAACATTATTTGATGTCAAATCAATCAAATAATGACGTTTGAAAATGAAAAAGGTAACAAACCTATGTATCTAGGGATACAGCTTGGCCAGAACGGATTGAAACGGAACTAATCTTTTTATTTCTGACAACGTTTTAAAATCTTTGATATTTGATGTAAACAAAGACCGAAGGTTTGTTAGATTTATTATTGTGCCATAAAACTAACGTAATAAGTGAAAAAAAAAAAAAAAATCATTCAAAGTGCTGGCAGCGCGAACGACAGTGCGACAGTGGCGACTTCCGGTTTTCTACATTTTTATGTCAAGCTGTAAGTTATCACATCTATACATATAAGCGTCAGTTCACACCGTGACGCGACGCGAAGCGACGTGACGCAACGATACTTCAAATTTGTATCTTTTCTTGTAGTAAACAAAGTCAGATTTTGAACGACGTGCGCGTCGCCGCGCTGCGCAGCGCGGCGTCGAGCTGCGTTGCGAAAGGTGTATCTTTTGTTTTTTAAAATAGAGTTACATTTTGAATAACTCTATTGAAAAGTGCGCGCAGCGTCACGCGCGATCTAGCTTGGAATCACTTGGAATAGAAAAACAACATACCTATTCAAATATGGTGTGTACTGGAGTGGAGTGGTTTGGAGTGGAGTGGAGTGGAGTAGAGTAGAGTAGAGTAGAGTAGAGTAGAGTGGAATGGAATAGAATGGGATGGAATGGAAAGAAAGAAAAGGTTTTTATTTGACTCACACTAGAAAGGTATGGAATGGGATGGAAGCGGATGGAGTGGGATGGAGTGGGATGGAGTGGGATGGAGTGGGATGGAGTAGGATGGAGTAGGATGGAGTGGGATGGAGTGGGATGGAGTGGGATGGAGTAGGATGAGGTGGGATGGAGTGGGATGGAGGAGGATGGAGAGGGATGGAGTAGGATGGAGTGGGATGGAGTGGGATGGAGTGGGGTGGAGTGGGATGGAGTGGGATGGAATGGGATGGAGTGGGATGGAGTGGGACGGAATGGGATAGAGTGGGATGGAGTGGGATAGAGTGGGATGGAATGGGATCGAGTGGGATGGAGTGGGATGGAGTGGGATGGAGTGAGATGGAGTGGGATGGGGTGGGATGGAGTGGGATGGAGTAGGATGTATTGGGATGGAGTGGGATGGAGTGGGATGGAAAGGGATGGAGTGGGATGGAGTGAGATGGAGTGGGATGGAGTGGTATGGAGTCGGATGGAGTGGGATGGAATGGGATGGAGTGGTATGGAGTGGGATGGAATGGGATGGAGTGGGATGGAATGGGATGGAGTGGGATGGAGTGGGATGGAGTGGTATGGAGTGGGATGGAGTGGTATGGAGTCGGATGGAGTGGGATGGAGTGGGATGGAATGGGATGGAATGGGATGGAATGAGATGGAATGGGTGCTCTAATCCAGTAGCAATTGAATAGTACTGCCTTTGAACGACAGAGGGCGTTTATTACAAACACGTCAAATATTCTTGAAAAATCTAAATAAATTCTAAATATAAGGTTTATATGAAAACGATGTGATTTATAAAAAATCTGGCGAGAATTAAGCGCTTCGCACAAAAAAATACATTGTTAAATTCCGACCACCACGCGAACGAAGTCGCGGGCACAGCTAGTAAAAAAATAAAAAATCGGCCGAGCAATTTTTCACTAGAAGTTAGAGCGCGATATGTAAAAAGTTGATTTAGAGTGACGCTGAAATCGAAAAGTTGGATTTCTATACTTACCTATTCTAACTAATACATTAAAACAGATACAAAAAGAATTTGAGGCTGAGGAATTTTTCGGAGAGGGTTATATAAGCAATTTTCATATTTTTGTCATCTCGAAAAAAAAAATTGGATTATTGTGCATCTGTTCATCTGTATCACCCAATGATATATTATATATAATCTGGTATCACCTTCTAGTGCTGGAGGATTTTTTTTCGGAACACATATGCCTCGTTGACTGGACTATTCCCAAATTATAAAATTTAAATTCCCTAGAGAATCATGCCCAGTGAACCGCCTATATTTTCCAGCGAAACTAATCAATTTTATTCTTGTCCGCCCTTAGCGTCAAGATTAATATTTTGTACAAGGATTTAATTTGGAAGGCGCGCTTCGGGAATCGGGACTCATAGCGTAATATTGAATTTTCTTCCTTCCTCGTGTGCCTGCAGAGAACACCTCGCCAGATAGCTTTACATGATATGTACTAACAACGTTATAAAAATGCTCAGTGTGTAACGTAACACAGGCATTTGCAAAATTACTAACTATAGTCCAGTCATTAAAGCCCAAACCCGAAAATAATTAGTAACTTGCTGAAATTTTAGGGGGTTCATAAGGAAGGTAAAATAACATACCGGGTGATTTTGCAGCGTTCTGGGGTGTACGGAAAGGGTTGAAAAGGGGTGAAAAGGTGTTTTTTGCTAATAACATTGCCAAAAAAAATAGTAACACGCTGCAAATTTGGAATAAGGTTGTTCTTACGGTTTTGTAACGTGTATTAAATTTGCAGCGTTTTGCAACATACGGAACATTGTTTTTTTTAAAAAACAGTGCAATTAGTTAAAAACAGGGGTAAAAAAATTAGTAACACGCTGCAAATTTGGAATTAGGTTGTTCTTACCGGTTTGTAACGTGTATCAAATTTGCAGCGTTTTGCAACATACGGAACATTGTCTATTATTGAAAAAACAATGAAATTATTTAATCACACGGGTGAAAAAAATTTGTAACTCGCTGTAAATTTGTAATTAAGTTGTTTTTACAGTTTCGTAACGTATATCGCACTGTTTTTTTAATAATAAACAATGTTCAATTTGTTGTAAAACGCTGCAAATTTGATATACCTTACGAAACAGTAAAAACAACTTAATTACAAATTTACAGCGAGTTACAATTTTTTTTCACCCGTGTGATTAAATAATTTCTTTGTTTTTTTAATAATAGACAATGTTCCGTATGTTGCAAAACGCTGCAAATTTCATACACGTTACAAAACGGTAAGAACAACCTAATTCCAAATTTGCAGCGTGTTACTAATTTTCTTACCCCTGTTTTTAACTAATTGCACTGTTTTGAAAAAAAAACAATGTTCCGTATGTTGCAAAACGCTGCAAATTTAATACACGTTACAAAACCGTAAGAACAACCTTATTCCAAATTTGCAGCGTGTTACTAATTTTTTTGGCAATGTTATTAGCAAAAAACCCCTTTTCACCCCTTTTCAACCCTTTCCGTACACCCCAGAACGCTGCAAAATCACCCGGTATCTTATTTTACCTTCCTTAAGAACCCCTTAAAATTTCAGCAAGTTACTAATTATTTTCGGGTTTAGGCTTTAATGACTGGACTACTAACATAACATTACACCGCGTCACTAAACTTAAATTGCCACTTGCGGGAATCTTCCGTGTTTCTTTGTTGTTGCGAGCGCCGTGATCGCGGGGTGAATACCGATCATGGCGCACAACAGCGTGGTAATATTATCGAGAACTTAGAAAAATGTGCAGTCACGGTAAATATCTCGTAAGTGGCAATAATAAGTTCAGCTTAAAATAGTAAAAGCGTCAGTGTTTGATTACGTCCGCTTCGCAAAAATAACAAATAACTAGGCTACACTGACAAATCCCTATCCGGCTGATAAGTGGAAAACTTGTGCAAGTTCAGCTACAATATAAGTATTTCATAGACGTGTCCGTGTGCGCCCGTCGTCGGCAAAGTTTTCACTCGAAGTTAGCGAGTGAACGCTTAAGTATGTGATCGGTTCTTCGAGCAGCCCGACTTATATTATAAAATTGTGTACTGTGAAAGAACGCTTCGTAAATGAACAGGAGAGCTAGCTTTTGTGATCAGTTGCGAATTTGAAGTATAGCTTTACATAAAGTTTTAAATATTTATACGGAACAACGCCTGCGTCGCGTTTTCTTAAAGATTTTTTGAGGACAGAAATAATCAGGAGCGAGTGGTACCTACTCGACCTACTCGAATCCGCGTATTCTAGATTAGGTACTACAGATGCCTTACCTACCTAATGCCTACCTACCATAAAATGTTCAAACAAGGGAAAGAAAGTCCATAAGACGCGGGTTCGAGTACCACTCGCAGCTGAAATAAAAAAATCTATAGATTTACATATAATTATTATCTGGCCGCCTAATTCACTTGCTTTCTTCATCAACTGCATCAGTTCAGCACTGTCTCAGTTTTGCAGTGTCAATAATTCTATGTAATAAATATAATACCTACTTCGATAGTTTTGTTTTCCATAGATACAGCACCGGTCAATCCTAAAATATTTTTTAAATAGGGTAAATACGCTAAATGTCGGCCCCCTTATGGTTTTTCTGTTTTGGGATCGGTCTGGAACCATCAATTTGCAACGAAAGGATAGCTTCCAGTGTGGTTTTGGATAGTTTGATAAACCTATTTCATGTTTATGGGCATAAGGTTGACATTTCTACTACAAGGAAAAAGTACTAAGGTTTAGATGCGTCGAGAGTCGAGAACGAAAAAACCCTAAAGTCGGCCATTCACGGCCCATGGTCGGTCGCGTTTTTCCCAAATGTCGGCCGGGTAGAGGGTGTTTTAAATTAAGACAGACAAATATTATTAATATGATTTATTTTGGCAGGAGTCTCACTAAGTATACATTATTAATCGAATTTTGTTTAATAGTAGGTAAAGTATATTTTCTAACTGTAACTACATAGGTAATTTTCTGTTTCCGTAAAGGCCCTTGATCTCCCTGCTCTGTCGTTGTACCTAGTACCTACCTTAAATTAAAATCATTAATTCTAAATGCAGCTTTTTGTGACATGCAGGTTAATTAATGAATGAAAGATTCACAACCAACCATTTATATTTTTTAAGCTAATTAACATGGCTTTATTAGGTAGCTAGTTCCAAAGAGCAATTTTTATCTTATATTCCCAAACCATAATAAGCTATCACAAATGTTTCCAATTTTATCCTCCCATTTAAACGTAACTCTTAATATCCATACTATATAATTTTTATTTTATTTTATCCTTTATTTCAGGCATCTAGAGGCCCATAAAATACAATACACATATATACAATAACTATAAACTAATACATATTATTATTCTAAACACTATACTGAAAACAGTAAAAAAACTGTGTCTGTACATTGACTATATTAAAAAAATAATAATTGACGGGGGTTTAGAAACAGTAATAGAGCAAGAATCCAAAAAAAAAAAAAAAAAGGTTGCACTCCAGGAGTGCCGGTAGAAGTGAAAACTTTTTTGTTACTATGTTTTATTTTTAATTTGAATGACGTCTTACTCATTTTCGATCAGGGTCACGTGACCCTGACGCGAGTTTTAAATTTTTTACCCATTACAGAAAAAGTGTACAACGCCGCTAAAGAAGTTTTCACTTCAAAAGTTTTCACTTCAAAAACTGTCTGTTTGTCTGTATGTCTGTTTGTTTGTACACGCTAATCTTCGGAACTACTGGACAGATTTGAATGATTTTTGTTGTATAGGTATAAAGTCTGGCCAAAACATAGGCTATAACTTATCTTGGAAACTTGAAGGCCTGATGCAGAACCGCAACAGACCAGCTAAACTATAAAAGATACAAAAATGGTGCCGTAGCAAAAGTTGTTCCACGTAATAAGCATTTTCTGTTGAGGAAATAATTTTGAAGATCTGGAACACCTGATGTGGAACTTCAAGAGCCCAGCTACACTATAACATATATAGGAATGACGTCTTAGCAAGAGTTGTTCAGCCTGATCAGCACTCTCTGTTGACGTATATAAATTGAAGATCTGGAACACCTGATGAGGAAATCCAAGAGCCCAGCTGAACTATAATATATAAAGGAATGACGTCGTAGCAAGAGTTGTTGAGCCTGATGAGCACTCCCTATTGACGTATAAAAATTGAAGATCTGGAACACCTGATGTGGAACTCCAAGAGCCCAGCTACACTATACTTATTAAACATACATAGGAATGACGTCTTAGCAAGAGTTAGTTAGTTAGTTTAGTCTGATGGTCATTTCCTGTTGACTTACAAAAATGAAAGATCTGGAACGTCTGGAATCGTCTCGCGCATACCTTTGTTTTCCGTTGTTTTTAGAATTCGACGTTTCAGATCTTCGATTTTGACGACCCCGTCGTCGCTGGCATAAGCAACAGGAACCGCGTACGAAGTCGCGGGCAGAAGCTAGTCTGAAATAAATAACACGTAGTATAGCGTTTATCGGTATTACGTTTCACGAAATTCATTTACTAATTTACGCGGACAAAGCCACTGACAGCTGCTAGTCACTCATAAAAAAAAACGATGTTATATATATCAATAATAATTCACTTAGTTAAATTATGCTTAAAGTTATAGAATCGTTTCATCCCATTTGAATTCAATTCGCGTTTAAACTTAGTCCCATTCTCGGTTAGTCCCATGTGCAGTCGGTCTCATTCGTCCCACGCATACAGTCTGTAACAGTGTAACAGATTAGGTATTTTTATGGACCAATTGAATCACAAATTATCAACAAATCTAGTGTTTTTTTGTTAGCCTTTGTAGCTGAGCGAATAACTCCCCCAGTACCTACTCGTACTAGTTCTTCTCTTGTATCTCCTCGAACCAGTCTTTTTGGTACGCTTCCACTCGCCTCCTCTTTCTGGTTATCTCTTCCGGCACACATTTTGTGGAGACTTCCACCCAGTGGAGGGATGACCTCATGTGACTGACGTGGCCCGCCCAATCTCATTTGAGCCTGGCACCCTTCTTGCCAACGACCACTATGCCTGTTTTGGAACGAAATGTGGTATTTCGGGAGGTACCTGTGTCTGATAAGGAGGGAAGGACGTCTGGGTGTCACCACTGCGAGGATCGCCCGGAGGACATGGTGGAGCATAAGGACTGCCCCGCTTGGGCAGAGCACCGCCGTATTCTCTCGGCGGCGAAGGGCGAAGACCCTGTCGTGCCCTGCATTGATCGAGGCCATGCTGCGGAGCGAGACGGAGTGGGAAGCGGTCGCCTTACTCTGCGAAGCAGTCATGCTAGCGAAGGAGGAGGCGAGACGCGTGAGGGAGAGGAATGCGTCTACCTCACAGCCCAGCCGCAGTGGTAGCCCACGGCGTCGGACGTCGGCAGACGATCTCCGGCCATCGTAGGCGCGAGCATGCGGGCGGCGAGTAATGGGCGAGTCGCTGTCCGACCATGGACCATGCCCGGGTCGACGGCGCGTTGTGCGCAGTGCACCAACCGTTCCGACCGTGCCTTTCCCGTCGAGAGCTTGGAGGTTAGTTCCGGCGTGGGGTCTGAGAGAATAGGTAGATTCATGACAGTTTCCACTAACCTATTCTTGATCTCGAACACATCTAAGCACAGGAAGTGATTGTGTACTTGAAGCTAGGATTTCTATTCAGACTGGCCAGTAATTAGTAATTCAGACCAGGTCAGGCGTGCACTGCACCAGATGTGACCTTACCTGTTTTACATTAATTAATATTCAATCTCTTTCTGACATTACGGTTATCGCTATCGGTTTTACCTTGAAATACACTTCACTGAACAGTTTTATAAAGAAAATATAGGTACATCAGCAGGCATTGAATTTAATTAAAAGCATAATCAGATAGACTGGTGCTTTTGATTAATTGTTAATCTAACCTAGTGCTTTTATTATTTTTATTTGCAAAGCCTCGCCCCCGTAATGCAACGAGACACAAACTGTCAAAAAGTATTGAATAATAATAATATCAAATATTTCGAACTTCTTTTGCTCGCTTCCTAACGTAGATACAGTTGGGCTTTCAATTCCAGCAGTCTCATACTCAGGAATCAATATCCTTTTCATAAGGAGCAAGACAAATTTAGACTACCCATACAAATTATCTCGTCAGTCAGGTAACGCAATTATTGTGAAAATTGAGGTATTCCACATAGGGCAATTTTTCTCACCTGGCGCCTGTGAAAAATTTTGACGAGAGCCTTATGTGGAACAAATAAGGTGCCAGTAGCTCTGGTGCCATTGTCAGCGGGTGCTTTATGTGGAATACCTCTGAAAATTGTATCAAATGTAGATACGAGTAGTTGTCACTTACATACACACTGGAAGCTACATGCTTAAATGGAATGGCATAGAAGGCGATAAAAGTGGCACCTATTTTACGTTCTTTACATTGTATTACAACGTGATTGGAAAGACAGGATTTAGAGTAAAGTAATTGGGAGATTTGGGGCTTATTGTTCTATTTGAATGAGTGCAGCCTCCCCCGCGCACATGAGGAACATTGATACCAAACGGCGCGAAATGAATACCCATTTATCTACAGAAATTAGGGAAACGTATGTCGAACGGAATGATATTGCAATTATTGTTGGCTCTGTCACTTTGTTCAGCCATTCTAAAAGTTGTCGTCGGAAATGCTTTCAATGGTTTACTTTGTTCATAAACCTGCCAATTTGCATGGCTTTATGAAAATTGTAATGATGCCCTATATACTAGCCATTGGCAGGAATATTGTTTACATTCACAATTTATGATAAACCTATGATGTGTATCTTATTGAAAAAAATGTAGACAAAAGACCAAATAGCCAAAGAAGTCTGTATATGATAATAGTGACGAGGTACTGATATGATACTGAGTGCTTAATTAACATGTTACTTTTGAAACATTGCCAGTGGGCGCGTATCACATATCTGTACCTACACAAAAATATTTTACGATGCAATAACAATAAATCACGAGCATCGAACTCAAAACCGAACAGTTTTCAGATCGGAGCCGATTGACGCCGCGAGTGGCGTGAGCAGCGCGAGCAGAGCAACAGCGTGTGCCGAGTGACCAGCAGCGAGCTCGGGACGCGCTCGCGGCGGCACGCGGCACGCTGGAGGCGCTGCGCCGCCACTCGCGGCAGATCGCCGCGCGCCGCGACCGCCGCGTGCAGGTGAGCGCTCCCTGGCGGCCGGCGCATGCGCTCTCTGCCGCACACTCACGCCTACCTCTGTTTCAGTTCACGGAACGGACGAAGGATGGCGCGCGCGGCGGTGACGGCGCCGGTAAGTACGCGGCGCCCTGTGAGTGCGCGCTCGCAGTTCGCCGCCCGCCCTCGCTAAATATATTCCCCGTCCGCATTGCAACGTGGTGACTAGTCGCGCAGGCCGCTCTCGCCAGCGGGCGGCTCGCGAGGCTCGCGGCGGCTGCGGGCTGCGCGGCCGCCGCTGACGGTAGTGTGTGTGCGCAGAGAGCGGCGGATCGGAGATGTCGGGCGGCAGCGGCGGCGGCAGCGGCGGCGGCGGCGGCGGCGACGCGCGGCGCCCCTCCACCTGCCGCGTGGAGCTGGGCGCGCTGCTGGCGCCGGAGCCGCGCCCGCTAGACAACAAGGTCAAGGTACGCCGACGCACCTGTGTGTCCTCACGGGGCCTGTGCTCGCGCCTGTTCTATTTCTTCGTCCTAGTCGTGATCATCTTAATCTAGCGGTTAGGTATAGTTAGTGTGCTTTTCTTCCAGAGGAGGCAGGGCTCCCCGCGGTACGCATACAAGGTGTGCAGGTGCACCTGAGTTACGTATGGCATGATGTATTATTAGCTTTAGCGGCTGCAGTACTGCATATCTACGTAGCAAACATATTGCTTCAGTATTTTTTTCTTTTCCAGGTCAGCATGGAAGTTAAATCAGAATCAGTTAATCGCTACAGTATGTTGCTACATGTATGAATGTTTTCATCTGATAGGCAGATATGTTATGTTTTTTATTTTTGGCCTCGCCATGTCCGTCCATGGATATGTAAATTATGTATCTGCTTTGTTTGTTTATCTTTCCATTTAGCTATGAAGTCAATGGAGAGAGAATACGGATGATTGTCGGTGATGCAGTAGCGATTGTTGGTACTTAGGCATTCTTTTTACTTTGTAGATATTTGTCATGTGGTCGTGTGCGTCGCTTCATGTAGTAGATAGGAACAGTCGTTGACAGCCGTACTCATAAACGTACTACAAGAACGTACGTCAAGTAAGCTATCGGATCTACTTGACTAGATATTTGAAGTGCTAGCTGAGTGCGAGGCCAGTGTTTACATGACACTCGTCAGTATTCTGATCAAAGTGAACTTAATCTAAGTTAGGTTGTAACATCGGTGCAAGTTTAGTTTGCAACTAAAAGTTCGGTAATTGAAAAATTCTTGAAGGCTCTACTTTATTACAATCAACCTTTGAAACTTGTACACGAGAGGGTGAGCTTTATTTACGAAACTTTGAACATTACTCATGTACTCGTACCTATACCGATGTATCCAAATTGAAACTCAATTTTACTACTACAAAAGTACAAACACATTTGAATAAAAAAAACATATAATGGGACTGCGTACAGTCCCAATCACAAGGTAAAAAACTTGTAAAAGTACTGGTAGATATATGCTCATTTCAAATCGTAAAATTATCTCTATGGTAATGAATTTCTCTAAAGCCGCATTTACATTACGAAAGTAGTGTCATGCATGATAAAACTACTTTCGTGAAACTAGTTTCAGCACAAGTGAAAGTACTTTCGTTAAAATTTTAGTGTCGTGAAATTACCAGTATCGCGGAGATACTGGCCCTGTCAAGATCAAAGCTGTATTTCATTTATGATGCAAAGCGTCATTGTAGAAAAGATAAAATATAAAATTTATCTCGGAAAAAAGACGTTGATAAATCCACCAACGGCTTTAGTTCCATTGTCTAGTCCCATTATGGAATTACTCGAGGCAAAAACTTGAAAAAAAGCATCTGGATGCAACACAGTTAATCTCTGAATTAGCAGATGATCCTAAAAGCTATGCAAATTACTTTCGTATGGGTAAAAATCATTTTAATTTCAAATACCACACGTCCACTCAACGCAGGTGCTGTCGCGACACTACTTTCGCGTCGTGTTTACATGATGAAAGTAGTTGCATGAAACTAGTTTCACCAAAAATATGCGCATAGCACGAAAGTAATTCAGTGTCACGAAAGTAATGCATGCATTGTAAAACTGAACGTTTACACGTGAAATTAATGGTGAAAGTAGTGTCATGAAAGTACTTTCATGCAACTAGTTTCGTAATGTAAATCCGGCTTAATGCATGCATGCAACCTAAGAACAATCTTGAGAAGTAGATCATGTTGCATGTTGTAGTATGAACTGTATCTCTGTAAATACTGGGATACTTATAGTGTATCTAAGTAAAATATAAGTTTTTGAGATACACTTCCTCTCGCACCACTATCTATTTTTGGATTTGTTACTACGAATGTATCATGATTCTATTAGAATCCGGGGGCTACCTGCACAGCTGTACAAGCTGAGCTCGCTAAATTCGCGATAAGTCGTGAAAATACTCAATACTACAAGTCAGATTCTCCACAAAGATGTTTTTATCAGAAGAAAGACATCGAGTAGATAAGAACGGAGACACAACGAATGAGATCAGGAACCGCAAGAAAGTTATTTCACAAAGTTGTCACCCAATGAGTCTCTGCTCTGATGTGTGGTACTAATCAGGGTAGATAATCTTTAGTATTACGGAGTGAGGGCTTGTGTCGAGGCGGGACCGGGAGACCAAGCGAGCCAGATGTGATAAACAACTGTTTGATAACTTCTATTTACCAATCCGTTATTTTTTAATATACAATTTATTTTTATTTCTCATTTAGAGATGAGATTGCTGAGTTAAGTATTTGAGAAATCGAAGTAGAAGTAATTTGTGCTCCATTTGAAGGTGGAGCACAAAAGTGTTTTGACATGCAAATGTGGTAATTTAGAATGTTCCGGTCGTCTCCCACCGCAGTGTTTATAATATAAGTAAGTAAGTACTTACTTTATTAACTTGATTCAAAATGCTCTCAGCGTATTTGTTTTTTTATTAATCTCATTATTTAGAAACATACTCAAGCTAGAAGCTTAAAGCTCGTGATCGTTGTTCAGTGTTTACGATACTTGTGTCTTCTTTCCTCCTCCACTTTAAATTCTCTTTTGTTTCCTCGAACTGAATTTTTGCCTCTTTGTGGGAAATCTTTACAAATAATGAAGCGGCGACCCTTATAATGAAATTTGTCACCCTCTTAAATCTGCGTCCTCGGCTCAGTGCTCGGCGTTCAGAGTACCTAATGTGTATGTGTGGAGTCCGTGAGTCTGAATTGCTGCGTCGCCTTGCTTGATGGCAAGCATGATCAATTGACAGCCCGACCACTTGCGGCGATCAACTATATCTATACGTATATCCTGTTTTTAATATTTCTGTGCGTATATCGATGAGGTCCAGTCCTAACCCGGTCGACAAATGGGTTTGATTGATACATGCTACTGTTTATTATTCGCTTAGTGTAGTTTTCAGTAACAGAAGAGCTCGTGGCTAAATAATTACAGCAGCACAGGCCGATCTGCCGGGTTAAGCCACGCTTGCCGAGGTTGGTCTGTGGATGGGTGACCATCTGTCATAGCGAGTTTCCTCCGTGCCTCGGAAGCACGTAAAGCCGTTGGTCCCGGCTGTCATTTGTAGATCTTTGACAGTCGTTACTGTTAGTCAGAAGCTCTAAAGTCTGACAACCAGTCTTACCATGGGGTATCGTATTGCCCATAGTAACTGGGTTGTGGAGGTCCGACAGGCAGGCGCTCCATGTAAAACACTGATATTCAGCTGCATCTGGTTCGACTGGAAGCCGACCCCAATGTAGTTGGGTCGTTGGGAAAAGGTTAGGCAGATGATGGCAGATGATGAGTAGTTTTCAGTAACAAGTATCGCACATTCGGAAGCATGTCGTGAGTTTAATCTTTGCGCCTCCACACCCTCACGCAAGTTGTTTGTTCGCACGTAATTTGAAATCCTAACCTCGTCTGAAAGTTTAGCAATAAGTTCTCTGGGAGAGAAACGACCGCGCTGGTCGTCTGGGGGTTCCAACACGTACGGTGTACACACATAACGTACTACATTAAACGATGTTGATGCATATTGATTTCTTGTTGTCTTTTAAGCTGCTTGGTAATTGTAGTCGGACAGTTGATAAGCAAGCCGAGCCTCACCTATCAATGAAACAATAAAATCGTTTCATTTGAGTATCTCGCAGCGAAGCTCTCGTCGGCCGTGGAATTAGACTTCGCACGAGTAAACATTTACACGAGAACAGTCATCACTGGACACATCTGTTCGGCGGCCGACTCTGTTGCCGGCTTATAGCTTTATAATAGCGAGGCACTAGACGAGCCGGCCACCCGGCAGGCGACAAGTCCAGTCCGGTTAAGTTAGGTCGGTTTGAAAACGCCGACTCTTATGCCAGTAGCACACCTCCGCTGCGAAACTGTAGTAGCGAAACCAGTGAACGATTCGCTTGATCTATAAATGATAGATCAAGCGAATCGTAGAGCTCGCGCAGGTAACTGTACCATGCCTGTTCTAACACACATAACATGACTCTAGGATCTCTGTCGCTCGCTTATTCCCCGGTCTGTTCCACGCCGGCTTCACCTACGCATTCGCTCCGCTATTTTATTTGTTTCGTATTTCGTTCCGCACGTACCTAATTTGTCATAATCGACAAGTTTTGGAGGCGAAATAAGGAATTTTATTGAAATGGGTCCCTGAATCAGTTGAGTTTTAGAGAAATTAATTGAGGAGGTCCTCAATAGTCTTACTTTATTTATTAAAGCACCCCGTCTAAAAAAATGAAAATAACCTAACTTTTTTTTTATCAATGATGATTTCATACCTACTCAGATTGTTCGTTTATTCAAAGTTATGAGCAAAATCTTTACTACCTCGGTCGTAAACGAATCGTTACTATGTGCAGTTCCGTTCTAGGCTAACGCAGCGTGTGTGGCGAGGTTCCGCTGCGAAACGCGCGTAGCGGTAGTTTCGCGGCGGAGTTGTGCTAACTGCTACGGACCTATGATAGCGTACTGTTAGGCCGGGCCTTCCGAAAGGCTTTTTAAAAAAAGAATTTAAAATTACTTAGACGAAGTTTATTGGAAATAGTACAGAATAGGATTTTGTAGGATACGAGTGGCTCTCAAGGATGCTGAACTGGAACTGCTGGCCGTCGTCAGGCGGCCTCCTACGACGGTTACTTATCTTAATTACTATGATACCTGGAGATGGCGGTTATCTGTAAACGTGAGACGGGAAGCAATACTGGGAAGTGCGGATGCGCACTTCTAACGGTTTGTTTGGAATTCGTTAACATTGCAGGGCTATAACAGCCCCCCGTTTAAGTGAAAACTTACGCTTTTTAAAGCGAAGTTTTCAGAAAAGAAAGGACTTAGTTTATTCTTAGTCGTGGATTTGTCAATTGAATATTAGCGTCTGGGTTATTGTCGTTTACGGATTCATCTCCATTTTGAGTCAGCTTATATTTATTGTAGAGGGCCACGCATTTCCTATTACAACAGTAATATGACATAAAAATAACAAAGAACAAAATGAAAGTATATAAAGTAATGGAATGTGACGGAATTACATCAGGTGATTCAGATTGGTTAAAAGTTTTTGCTATTTCTAGGATGTTATCAATTCTATCGTTGATTCTATCTAGGTTATCGGTATTTAGATTGGAAATCTTAGTTGTGTTCTTATTATAATTAAGCTTATTGAAGTTTGACATATTGCAGCATGAATCATTAATTAAATTAAAATCAGAGTGTACATAATTAAGGGATAATTTGGGATATTTCTTACTTATTAATTTTACATCCTTACAGTATCCATTACAATTAGACTTAAGAGTTAGTATACCTGTGCCAAAGATAGTATATTCAGTTATCTTATTTCCACATTCGACATTCAATTTAGTGGGTTCTGAATGTGTGAATATCCATTTATTATTATCCAAAGATTGCCAGATGTCAATCAAACCATACAAAAATTTAGTTGTACATTGTGTAGGAAGTGATGTAACAATTTTAGTCATTATCTCGGTTTCACAAATAGGATTATCTTGCGTGCTTAGCTCGCTGGTCTGTTTACAAACATAGTTATTACTAGTAATAGTTTTACAATCAGTTAGCCTACTTAGTGTTATGTATTTAGATCTATCTTGGCTTATAGCTATGTATGGGTATGTTGGTAATATTAAGGCATATGATTTGGATACATTGATATCGTGAGGCACAGGAACGGGAATATTTTTATACAAGTTATATTTATTAATTAAAACTAAAGGAATTCTTAAAGTAAACACAAGCTTATCATCTAAAATATAAGTTACAATCTCTGACAGGTTAATTAAGGTATGTATGTTACTTATTTCTAGGTCTATGGGAAACTCTGTGTATTTGGGTAAGTTCTTACTGTTTTCTACAAGGTCAATAAACAAATCTCTAGGCGATAGCACTGAAGGGTGCAAGGTGTTTGATTGTGCAAACAAAATTGAATTAATAACATCTTCTAATTTGTAGGATAGACTTAGCATACTTGATTGGAGCACATTTAACGCGTTTTGAAGAGTGCTTTTGAGTAATAGGGCATTCGTTATTACTGTGATATTGTCAACGTGGTATGAGAGGTTTTCTAAAGCGGTATTAAGAGAGTTTTCATTCTTGTTAATTTCTATGAATGATCTATTAAAATTATAGATAGCGGATTTTGAAATGAGGGTGTTTTCTTTTACTATTCCTAGAAGTTTATTGTTGTTTTCCTTTAAGGATTGGATGGCGTTGCTGTAATTAATAGCATCGTCTTCGTCCATTGTCCCGAATATGTGTTTGAGAATAGTACCTACACCGGATATCCAGGCAGATCTTTTAGATTTGGTGGATAATAGATGTGAAATGGAATAGAAGTCTTTAGTTATGTCATCATTCATAGAGATTAGCGGTTGGAATGTGTTCTCACAATTAATATTGTGGGCTGTATCAATTTTGGTGCATAGGTGAAGAGATGAATATAGTGTGCTCTTTATGTTGTCGATGTGAGACCTTATGTAGTTTATTTCTATAGGTATTAAGACATGAAGGTGGTCGTTCACTAGTCTAACTGATCCAGAAGGGTTAAAATAGATGCCAGGGCTTTTGGAAATTTGTTCGATGGTAGTGTTGTCTTGGATGTCTGACATACTACATAACGCTGCCAGGCTGTAAAAGAGTAATATTACCTTATTATCTAATTAAACTAACGCGTAAACTTATGACCTAAGAGTGAGCTAGTTTTAGCTCATCGTAGTGGTGTTTTACGTTTTTTCTGTTAATTAATAAGGAAACCGTGTGGTTCCCATGGACCTGGGTTATCTTATACGGTCCTTTCCATAGCGGAGATAACGCCTTCCGCATTCTCAGATGGCTCTTTAAATAGACGAGGTCACCGACCTTGTATACAACGGGTCGTGACCTTTGATCATAATATGTTTTGGACATTTCCTTTGACTTAGCTATATTTTCAAGGGCTTTTTGATGGGATAATTTCAACCGGTGATTTAGCATTTTAATATATTCGTGATATGTACTATTGGTATCTAGTTTGTATATGGTATCTGGCAAATAGGGTTTGTGACCAAATAATAATTCATATGGTGTGAATTGAGTAGTGGTATGGACGTTTGTATTATAAGCGAGGATTCCCGTGTAAACGTATTTATGCCAATCCGTTTGTTCAGTATTGACATATGACTTCAGATATTCCTTTAGAGTGGAGTGGCTCCTTTCCAGGGCTCCTTGTGTTTGGGGATGGTATGGTGTCGACCACAGTTGTTTTATTCTTAGGAATTCGCAGGTCTTTTTAAATAAGTCAGCTGTAAAATTTGTACCTTGATCCGTTAGTATAGTCTTAGGGATTCCAAATAGGGAAATGAAGTGAATGAGGCAATCGCAACATTCTTCGGCTGAAACATTAGAGATAGGATACGCGAAGGAGTACTTTGTTAGATCATCTTGCAGGGTAAGTATGTATCTAAATTTGAATTCACCAGCTTCAGGAAGTGGGCCTACGATGTCGAGACTAAGGCGTTCAAAAGGAGAGGTTGAAGTGGACGTTATTTGCATGGGAGCTCGATTGGTTTGGCGAAGCGCTTTATTGAGTTGGCATTGGGAACATTTCTTAACATAATTTTCTATATCAGATTTCATGTTTTTCCAGTAGTACCGTTCTTTAACGCGATTGTACATACGAGATTGGCCTACGTGTCCTGCTACAGGTAGGTCATGGTTTTGTTTCAGGATTTTGGGAATTTCACTTGGAACTGGGAAGATAATTGTATTTTTATAGATATTGATTGCAATATTTGTATTATGAAATAAGTATGCGAGGATGTTGTATATTTTAGAGTAGGAGAGGTTAACAAAGGGATCCTTGAAGTCTGAGATGGCAATTTCGGATGTTTCTTCGCATCTTATTAATAATTCATTTCTTAAATTTTTCAACGATTTAAATAGGTCCGGGTAGGGTAGTT
Organism: Agrotis clavis; assembly: GCA_954870645.1. Lineage (NCBI taxonomy): Eukaryota > Metazoa > Arthropoda > Insecta > Lepidoptera > Noctuidae > Agrotis > Agrotis clavis. Next base: position 26,682,354 of record OX940927.1, on the reverse strand, counting down.
CGTCAAAGTGATGTACTTTGGTGTAAAGGAAATAGAATGATTTATTTTTACATGTGAAATTCTGGAAAGAATATAGGGTTCTCTCTTGGTTTAAGAGGTCAGATGTGTCGCCGTAGTTAGCGAGCACTTCTTCAACGTATGGATTTGATTCGTCAAGATCAATGGACGTGGGAATAATAATAATTTTAGAGTTTGAGGATAGTAAAGGATTAGTATACTCGTGGATTACTGTGTTGTAGGTGTGGTTCTTATTAGATGAGGCTTTCAGGAAATCGGAGTACTGATTGTCGTGTACTTCAGGGCTTGGTAGATTAAGTGGTGAACTTTCAGGTTTTGATAAATTTTCAGTATTTGTAGGGTTTAGGATGTTAGGGTTACTTTGAGGAGCAGTGAGTATATTAGGTGGTTCGAGGTCGGTCTCTTGGAGAGGATCCAGGGAAGGTAAGTCGTAGCCTTCGGGATTGAAGGGACTAGTCGGGAGTTCTGTGTCTAGAGGGTTCATTCGCGAAGGACCGCGGGGTCTCGGAGAGATAGAATTATCGATAGGGAGGACAGGAATAAGATCTGAGTGTTTGGGTGTCGTTACATTGATAGGCATTGGTGCTGGAGTTGGGTATCTAGAGAGCGCGTCAGCGGCAGAGTTTAGTTTCCCTTTTCGGTATATTATTTCATACTCGTATTCCTCTAGTTTTAATCTCCATCTTTGGAGTTTACTGCTGGGGTCAGTGTGATTGAATAGCCAACGTAAAGGACGATGGTCGGTAATTATTATGAACTTTCTGCCATAGAGGTATGGACGGAAAGTTTTACAGCCGAAAAGAATTGCGAGTAATTCCTTTTCAGTTGTACTATAATTGCACTTATTTTTGTTGAGTGTACGGGACGCATAGGCAATAGGTTTATCTTTACCTATTTCGCCTTGGGAAAGGATAGCGCTGATTGCGTAGTTGGATGCGTCACATGTTAATATGAATTGTTTAGAAAAGTCAGGATAGGCTAATAGAGGCGGAGATATGAGTTTGTTTTTGAGGGTTTCGAAAGCGAGTTGGTGTTCGTTTTGCCACACAAACGATGTGTCCTTTTTCAGGAGAACTGTTAATGGTTTAGCAAGTTTAGAGAAATCAGGGATAAATTTACGATAATAAGACATAAGTCCTAGGAATGATTTGATATCCTTTGCAGACTTGGGCGTTGGAAAATTGGATACGGCTTTGATTTTTTCAGGATCGGGTTTCACACCATCGTCAGTAATCAAATGACCGAGATAGGAGACTTCTTTTCGAAGGAATTCGCATTTGTCGGGTTGAAGTTTGAGGTTAAACTCTCTAAGACGTTGAAATACCGACTCTAGGTTTTTGATATGGGAGTTTAGGTCATAGGAGTAGATTACGATATCGTCGAGGTACACGAAGCACCGGGTGCCTTGTAGGCCTGATAAGACAGAGTTCATGAGTCTCTGGAAAGTTGAAGGGGCATTTTTTAAACCAAAGGGCATACGTTTGAATTCAAAGTGTCCTTGTGGTACACTGAAGGCAGTTTTAGCTGCGTCTTGGGGTGACATTTTAATTTGATGAAAGCCAGAAACTAGGTCTAGAGTGGAAAAATACTTAGATTTTCCTAATTGATCTAGTATTTCAGTTATGTTGGGTATAGGATAGGAATCTCCAATGGTGATGTCATTTAGTCTCCTATAGTCGATGACAACTCTCCATTTACGTTGTCCAGAGGCATCAATTTTTTTAGGGACGATCCAGATAGGCGCAGACCACGGGGACATAGAAGGTTTGATAATGCCATCTTTTAGCATTTTATCGATTTGCTTTTGGACTTCTTGTTTGTGACATTCAGGAAATCTATAGGATTTAACGTGGATTGGCGTATCACTAGACGTTTTTATTTCGTGTTGTAACGCTGTCGTTGTTGTCAACGGGTCACCAGGTAGGTGGAATATATCAGAATAGTTGGAGCAGGTCTGGTGAAGGGCATTGATTTCTTCAGAATTTAAGTGGGATGTTCTGAGTTGTTTAAGCACTTCTTCGGTGCGGGTATAAGCGTCTTGGGACGATATTGTATTGATAGGATATTGATTGTGCTGAGAGGTTTCAGGGAGTGAGTCGATAGGGGTTAGAGTTAAATTCAAGTTTGACTTGAGTGTAATAGGGGAATTGGATATATTAGCAACGGTAATGTTAATTCTCTTATTTTCTTTTGTACGGACTAGGCAATTGGCTATAAGTATATTTGGATGTTGAGTTTGATCTAGGATTAATCCTTCTTTTATTTCAGGGTTAGAGACTGAGCATTCTATAACCATTTCGGATCTAGCAGGGATATAGTACACAGGTTCATCAAACTGGAGAGGGATTGGTATTTTATTAAATCTTATTTCCTTGGTAGCATAATCGATGTTACCGCCAAAAGCGCTTAACACGTCGCTACCAATGATGCCGTCATGAGGAAGGTGTATTTTGTCTATTACGTGAAATTTATGGGTCGCGAACTTTGGAGGGGTATCTGAAAGTTGTAATTTAAGTTGAAAATGACCTAAAGTCGCTGTGGTTTTTTGGTTAGGTTCTATTCCTTTTAAATTTATTGATTCGGTTACGAGTTTGGGCATTTTCTTAATGCAATTTTTCTTTATGAGGCTTACTGCTGATCCGGAGTCTATAAGGAGGCATAGTGGAGTGTCTGAGACGGAAGTATTTATGAATAATTGTGGAAGTAGGGTTCTCGAATATTTGCATGGGTTTTGGGAGTTGCGCGGACTTTATATTTTCAATAACTTCAGTGGAGCTAATAGATTTGTTGGATACAGCGGATATGGTAGATCTGACAGATTCAGTGGATTTGGTAGGTTTAATGGATTCAGTGGATTTAGTAATTTTCATGGATTCAGTGGATTTAGTAGGTTTAATAGATTCAGTGGATTTAGTAAATTTCATGGATTCAGTGGATTTAGTAGGTTTCGTGGATTCAGTGGATTTAGTAATTTTCGTGGATTCAGTGGATTTAGTAGGTTTCGTGGATTCAGTGGATTTAGTAGGTGCGGTGTCCAGTGGGTATGGAAAGTGGTGTCTCGCACGACACCTATACGAGCCACTTAAAAGTTTTTTGGGTCGCTGTCAACTTCGTCGTAACTTTCGCGGCTTTCTTGCTCGTCGGTGTCATCGACGAAATTGACGCGTTGAGGGGGTTTAGAACCGGAAGTGGAAGATTCACCATTGCGGAAACGGTTGTTATTATATTCGCGTTTGCGACAGTTTTCTAATGTATGGCCTGGGGCTTTGCAGTATCGGCAGACGTCAAGATTTTTAGCACCGCTAGGATTTGGACGTTGTTGAGTTTTAGATGGGACGGATTTATTCGATTTAGAAAACCTGTTTTCCACGGGTTGGTTTCTTTTAAAAATGGACTGTTGAATGCGCTCCTCATTGATCGCGTAGTTGACGGCCTCATTTAGGGTATTAGGAGACCTGCATCTCACCATATTTGAGATTCGTGGGTGTAATCCCATCATAAAGTGATGGAGGGCTAGATCCTCCATTGCCGCTGTGCGGCCAGGTAATTCTTTAGTTTTATTGGTGTTTAGTGTGACTTCTGTCAGTAGTTGTGAGAGGCATGTCTCGATTTTTAAGGAGAATTCACTAACAGTTTCTTGCGGGCCTTGCTTGCTCTCTTGAAGTTCGGTTAATAGGTAGGTGTAGTGTTTTCTGTCGCAGAATTGAGCTTTAAGGAACTCTCTGAGTTGTTCCCAGTTGCCGAATTCTCTTATAGAGCAAACAACCTCCGCTTTACCCTCTAATCTGCTTAGGATATATTTAAAAATAATTGGCTTTTGGTTTTCCGATGCTAGGCTGTAGGCATTGTTGCAGTTAGTGATGAATGAGTTCAATTTCTCGCGTGTGCCGTCGTAGTTTTTAATGAACTTAAATAGGCTGTTAAGATCCATTTCTTCAGGATCTGACGATTTAAGGGATCTCGTAATTTCTTCTGGTCTTAGGGATTTAGACATAAATGCGGTTGCTTGACGTCGAAACAGGATCTTTAAAAGGTTGGACTCACAGTAGGCAGGCGAGCGTGGTGATGTGCAGCATACCAGGTGTGCTGGATCTGATGGTCGTGTGTGCTGGAGCCGGCGGCGGCGGCCGGAATAGCGTAGCGGCGCGCTATGGATTTACACTTGCACTTGCACTTTACACTTGCACTTGCACTTGTCACTACCGCTTTCGCTGCACTGCTTTGATTTGCCGGAACGGAGACGGACCGTAGGATTTTTCACAATCCCTTTATTAGCTGCCACCAATGTTAGGCCGGGCCTTCCGAAAGGCTTTTTAAAAAAAGAATTTAAAATTACTTAGACGAAGTTTATTGGAAATAGTACAGAATAGGATTTTGTAGGATACGAGTGGCTCTCAAGGATGCTGAACTGGAACTGCTGGCCGTCGTCAGGCGGCCTCCTACGACGGTTACTTATCTTAATTACTATGATACCTGGAGATGGCGGTTATCTGTAAACGTGAGACGGGAAGCAATACTGGGAAGTGCGGATGCGCACTTCTAACGGTTTGTTTGGAATTCGTTAACATTGCAGGGCTATAACAGTACGCTAGCAAGCGTGGGGCGAGGTGCGCTGTCACCCGCCTCCACCCTGCGACCCATTTGCATAATGAGTGGCAGCACCCACGTGCTGCGCCCTCGCGCGCCGCCCGGCCCGACTTGCGGCGCCCGGCACCCGGCGCGCCCGCCGCCCGCCTGCAGGCTGCACGCCATGTGCCCCTGTCTCTCTGGCAGCACTATTATACAAAGTTACTTTTGAGCGCCAAAATTCCATTAGGATTGGACACGTGCCTACTGTCAACAGATAAGCTCTGGCTTTATTTGACATGAGGAGTCGACAGCTATTCGATTTAGACTTGACGGTGCTGGCTAGAGAGTTACTAAATGCCAGTAGGTGGTAGGTGGTATTAGCTCTGCTTTACGTCGATGCCAACAAGATGATTATTTGGCCACTATCGATAACATATCGCAAGTTAAATTCCTAGTCTTCTGTTAGGTACCTATATCACACATGACAACATCCTTTACGAGCGAAACACGACTCATTTCATTAGCTTTATCTACTCGGAGAATTCCCAGGGCGGGATCGACGAAATTATTTATTTCGCTTTGGATATTACGATCACGAATACACAAGGTGCGGTATAAATATATAGGTACTATGGTAGCTACCTAGGTACTATAATATAACGTGAACAATTTATTGCTTCTTAGTTCGGTTCGGTCACCGGCTACATAAGCTCGTAACTTGATTTCCTTAACAAGTACAAACTGAATTATTGAACGGCGTGAGCAGTTTATACTTAGGATGGCCATTTTATATGCAATCAAAGACTGTCACGTTTCATATAATCATCAGCGTGTGGTTTATGATATTTGCTGTCATCCGTAGCGCCACAGTATACATGGTATGACGGAGGAAGAGAACGTGGTGCGGCCGCACCAGGAGATGGCCGTGCTGTCGTTGGAAGAGAAGAAGTTCCTGCTGGGCGTGGAGCGCGGCGATGTGGCGGGCACGCGGCGCGTGCTGCAGCGCGCGCGCGACACCGGCCACATCAACGTGGATTGCGTGGATCCGCTGGGTCGCAGCGCGCTGCTCATGGCCATCGACAACGAGAACCTGGAGATGGTGGAGCTGCTGCTGGAGTTCGGCGTGGAGACGCGCGACGCTCTGCTGCACGCCATCTCCGAGGAGTTCGTGGAGGCCGTGGAAGCACTGCTGGACCACGAGGAGCGCACCAGGAAGCCCGGCGAGCCCAACGTAAGCAGCGCACGCTTGCGAGCGGTCAGCGCCGCTGCCGCCTCATTCTGACTCATGAGTCACTGCTCTGTGTTCCAGAGCTGGGAGGCGCTGCCGCCCGAGACGGCCACGTTCACGGCGGACATCACGCCGCTGATCCTGGCGGCGCACCGAGACAGCTACGAGATCATCAAGCTACTGTTGGACCGCGGCGCCAACCTGCCCGTGCCGCACGACGTGCGCTGCGGCTGCGACGAGTGCGTGCGCTCGCGCCGCGAGGACTCGCTGCGCCACTCGCGCTCGCGCATTAACGCGTACCGTGCGCTCGCTTCGCCATCACTTATCGCACTTTCTTCTAAAGACCCAATACTGACGGCGTTCGAGCTGTCCTGGGAGCTGCGGCGCCTGTCCGCGCTCGAGCACGAGTTTAAGACTGAGTACCAGGAGCTGCGCGCGCAGTGCCAGGAGTTCGCCACAGCGCTGCTGGACCACACGCGCACCTCGCACGAGCTGCAGGTACTACTCAACCACGAGACGGGCTCGCCGCAGGTGCCGCTGCCGGAGCCCGGCGCGCCGGAGAGGATGCGCCTGTCCAGACTGAAGCTCGCCATAAAATTGAGACAAAAAAAGGTAACATCGACAAATTTCTAGCGTTATACTAATACATGCAATTAACATCATGATAATGAATGTGCTGCTGTGCAATTAATTCCAGTTCGTCGCGCATCCGAACGTGCAGCAGCTCTTGGCGTCCATCTGGTACGAGAGCGTGCCGGGCTTCCGGCGCAAGAACATGCTGCTACAGGCAGCGGAGATGGTGCGCATCGGCGCCATGTTCCCGCTGTACTCGCTGGCCTACATCGTGGCGCCGCACTCCGCCGCCGGCCGCACGCTGCGGAAGCCCTTCATCAAGTTCCTGTGCCACTCGGCGAGCTATTTTATGTTTTTATGTGAGTGATTGTCGGTAATGAATTTTACATTCCTTAAATGACGTACGATGAGTTCTTGAAGTTCTGTCATATATTTGACAATAAAGGGAAATGCTCGCTTGCAGTTTTGCTGATCCTGGCGTCGCAGCGCATCGAGACTGCGGCGGGAGGGTTGCTGTGGGGCGCGGCGCCGCACGGGGAGCCGCTGTCACGTCGGGGCGCCCCACCTTCTCTGGTCGAGTGGCTCATCCTCGCCTGGGTCAGCGGTGTGTACCAATATTATTACGATTTACTTATGGAATTTTATGATTAAACCTGTATTTAGTTATATTTTATAACTGTTATACTCGTATATCAGAAGGACCAGCGTAGTGGGGAAAGTTGCATTAAATATAAGGTCTGTATGACTGCAGGTTTAATTTGGAGCGAGGTGAAGCAGCTGTGGGACATGGGGCTGCGGGAGTACGTGCACGACATGTGGAACGTGATAGACTTCGTCACCAACTCGCTGTACGTCGCTACTGTCGCGCTGCGGATCGTCTCACACTTTCAGGTGAAACTTTCTACCAGCCATTCTATAAAGAAACACAATTACTTCGGTGAAAACTGTGACCAGTGATCTTTCCCTCTTTTTGACTTAGGTGCGTCGCGAAATGTTGGCTGGTCTTCATTGGAACCAGCCGCGAGAGAAGTGGGACGCGTGGGACCCTATGCTGTTGTCCGAAGGGCTGTTCTCGGCTGCCAATATCTTTAGCAGCCTGAAGCTGGTGTACATCTTCAGCGTCAACCCGCACTTGGGTCCGCTGCAGGTGTCGCTCAGTAGGATGGTGCTGGACATTCTCAAGTTCTTCGTCCTAGATATATTAGTCATCTTTGCATTTTCTTGCGGTGAGTGCTCTATTTAGTAACAAAGCACGCTAACTCGAATTATTGAGCCAAACGTATCAAAGTGTTCTTCTATGACAGGTCTGAACCAGCTGCTGTGGTACTACGCCGACATGGAGAAGAAGCGCTGCACGACGACGGGCACCTCGCTCACTGCCAACGGTACATTCCCTGACCCTGACGCCTGCATCGTGTGGCGACGGTTTGCCAAGTGAGAAGCAATTCACATTCATAAACATCACATTTAAATCCTATATTTTTCATTTTGTTTAGTTAAGAGCTGGATCGGGCACACCGCAATCGCGGCGGTAAGACCCCTCTTTGTGGAGTGTCTGGGTACGCGTCAAGGCGTCCGAACCCACCGCCTGACGCAGGTCCTCACCGGACATGGAAGTTACGGGAGGTATCTGTGTCGGATGAGGAAGGAAGAAACGCCTGGGTGTCACCTCTGCGCGGATCGCCAGGAGGACACAGACGAGCATACGGTGCAGGACTGCCCCGCTCGGGCAGAGCATAGCCGTGTCCTCACGACAGCGATAGGCGGAGACCTCTCGGGCGCGGCACTGGTCTAGGCCATGCTGCGGGGCAAGACGGAGAGGGAAGCGGTCGCCTTACTCTGCGAAGCAGTCATGCTAGCGAAGGAGGAGGCGGGACGCGTGAGAGGACCATGGACCATGCCAGGGTTGACGGCGCGTTCTGTTTCACGCGCGCCTCAAAGAGTCAGCGCAATGACAAGGCCCCCCTTAGAGGGCCAAAGCCTGCCGGTATCGCGGGACTAACAAATACCGTGACACCGGAACGTAAAGGGATAAAGAAGTACACCGTGGATTTTGGTCAATACAAGTCTGCCAGTGTCTCCTGCACTGCGCGGGTGGGAGGACTCATTTGAATAGTTTTAATTTTTTTTTTCCCATTCCTTCCACTTCTCTCGATGGTGTGCCTCCTCACGCATTAGTAATTAGTTTAAAAAACTAAAAAAAAATGTTACGAACTTTATCCTTTATAAAAGTCACTGAATAAGTAAACACTGTTTATTATATTCATCAACGCTCGACGCCGGATGGTGGAATTAGTTCAGTAGTACATGTACTAGATTGTTTGTATATGGTATTCTGAGACTGAATTAAATTGTTACGATGTAATATCACAATATAACGTACCAAACAGCCCATCGTGCATCGTATTCTCGTCCCATCATTTACGGCGCTTGTAACACAGTACGTCGCTTGGCTTCGAGCCATAATCATAGTTGTTATCCTCATGATCTCGTACATGATGGCTCCAGATTATGTTCCAGGCTTCGAATCGCCTCAGAAAAGGCTATACGAGTATAGTTTGCAGAAATTATTCTGTTTCCTGACTTTTCTTCATGTGTATTTTAAGGTATCGGTGGAAGATGTCAGTTGCAGCGGTAGTTCAATGTGCCGCGCAAAGGAGATGTTTCATTTTGGGCCCAGTCTATGTACACCATATCAATAAATAGGAAAAAAATAGGAGAATTTCATAAAAATACTGAAAAAATCAGAGACGGGTTTAGCTGTTAAAAAATAATAATTAGGACTGTTTTTTAGCACGATAACCCTATTTCAGGGCGGCCATGACAGTACTATTTGACGTTTACTATCATGACGTTTGACAACTTTGACAGTCCCATGCAGTGACGTTTGAAGAATTTAAAGATTTTCTTGAGTTAGAATTATTCATATTTTTTGGAGTTAGTAATGATTGTATTTTTTTTTTGTACAATTCAGTATACTATTATTTGACCACGGCCTTAAATCGCCTGTGATTCGGATTTCGTCGTGTGTTAATTTACAATAACAAGTTCAGTTTCAGGTATGTCTTATATCCATGTTTTTGTTCAAATATTTTTTCTGTGTTGTTTTCTTCCCCTGTGTCTTATTCACATTATATCGATAAACAGATTAAAGTACTCTGTGAGCAACAGGTCAGTGGGTCGTCTAACACTATATACTTGTAAAGAAATTCTATTCAGTATTAGAATCTCTTTGGTTCCTATTTTGTTTCTTTATTTTTAAATCCTTGACATGAAAAGTCAGATAGACTGTCAGAAAAGGAAAGCATAGAATTCAAGATTTTATTTCTTATTTTTGTTGTTAGGATACAATAAACCTAAAATGTCGTTTCTTCAATAAAATTTGAGCAACACAAATTGTGTTTATGTTGTATTCTCACAAAGCCTAAAAAATCTTATAAAACGACATTTTTTTGTTTATAAGATTTGAAAAAATGGAGAAACTTTGTTTCGAATTTGAAATTTTACCAAGTGGTGGCGGAAAATCAAATTGTTGTTGTATAACCTCGATTTCGACACTCGAAGGAAAAGTGTACGCTATTCCAGATGAATTACAATCCATTGGATGTCACAAAGAAATAATGAAAACGGCTGCATATGTGAAGATTAAAAACAGTCTTAAAAAAAGGTACCAAACTAGAAAAATTTGGATAACTATGTCAGACGAATTAAAAAAAACATATATAGATGAGGATGACAATTTACAATTTGCAGAACAATACTTGGAGGAAGTGGTACAAAAGCAAACTGCGACTGCAGAAAGTAGTGAAACAGGTGTATTGGAAAAGTTATTGGAAAAGTTAGTAGAAAATGTACAAGGTTCTAAACACCAAAACTTAAAGCACATTGCAGAGAAGTTCGTAATAGAAAAATTCACCAGCAAATCTTTGAATGCAAACCATTGGTTAAATACTTTCGAAAAAGAATGCATACGATTTGATATAAAAGAAGACGAAAAAAAAATTGAAATCCTTAGACTGTTCCTGGATAAAAGTAGTACCGACTGGTACAGTTCAATGATTATAAAATATACATTAGACTCAGAATGGACAATTTGGAAAAACAAATTTTGTGAAACATTTGCAAACAAAGGATGGAACCAGACTACTTATGCTTTATCATTCAAATACAAAGAAGGATTGTTGGTGGATTACGCCATAAGGAAAGAAAGATTGTTATTGGATATGAGAAGTTCAATTGATACAGGTACCCTAATAGACTTAATCGCAACTGGTTTACCAATACATGTACTTAACAGGATTGATAAAGAAACATTGAAAGATACAGTGGATCTTTTTAATGAACTGAGAAAGTTTGAACATTTGGTAAATAAGAATAAATATTATAACTATGGGAAAAGTGTAAATTTTAGAGCCAACTATAAAAATGAGGATAAAAGCCCATGTAAAACATGTGAAAATTTAAATAAAGGGATTCGCTATCACTCTGAAAATGATTGTTGGTTTAAAACAAGAGGAGATGATAAAGTGAAAGAGAAAAACATAAAACATGTAAACAATTCTGTCATAGAAGCCGAGTTAAATGAAACGGAACAAAAAAACTAATTGTGACACCATTAATAACTGTCAATCTGTTATTAAATAATACATTAGAAATCTATGGAATATATGATTCTGGCTCAAATGTTTCTTTGATTAATTCAAAGTTGCTAAAATTAAAAGGCAAAAGAAGCAATTTGAATGAAACAAGTTTAGTAACAATTAATGGTGTCAAGAAGACAAGTGGTTTGACAAACTTAAAGATTAAAATATTTGAAATAGAAGAAAATGTAGAAGTATACATTATAGATGAGAAAAATTTCAAATACGATTTTTTGATTGGATTAGACATGATATTGAAGTTCAAGTTAATACAAAATGAAGACTTGAAAATTAGCCAAAAACAAAACTTGAACAAAGAAAAAGTGGAAGAAGCTTCCATAAATAGAAAAGCTTATACTAGAGAAGAAAGAATAGAAAACAAAAATATACAGAAACAATATACGATTAATTTTAACGAACATGTAAAAGAAGAAGATTTTGAAATGAATGTTGACCATTTAAATGAATATCAGAAAGAGGAAATAAACAAATTAATTAATAAATATAACACAGTTTTTGCAAAGAATAAGTATGATGTTGGAACTGTTAACGGTTATGAAGCTAGAATAGATTTATTAGTAGACAAATATTGCAATAAAAGGCCCTACAGATGTACGATAGAAGATAAAAAAGAAATAGAAGAGCAAATAGGTAATTTATTAGATAATAAACTTATAGAAGAATCCTACAGTCCTTTTGCTGCACCTGTGACATTGGCTTTTAAAAAAGAAGAAAACAAAAAATCAAGGTTATGTATCGACTTCAGAGATCTGAATAAGATTGTAGTGCCGGAAGCACAACCATTTCCGTTAATAGAAGACTTAATGACTAAGACAAGGAATTGCAATTTTTATTCAACACTCGATGTAAACTCTGCATTTTGGGCTATTCCCCTACGAGTAGAGGACAGAAAGAAAACTGGATTTGTAACACAAGAAGGGCACTTCCAATGGACTTGTCTTCCATTTGGTCTGAAAACTGCATCAGCAATTTTTCAGCGAATATTGAGTAATATATTAAGAAGGTACAAACTCACAGATTTTGCTGTAAATTACATTGATGACATTTTGATATTCTCAAAGTCTTTTGATGAACATATCCATCACCTAACACAGTTGTTAGAAGCCATAAAAAGAGAAGGATTCAGATTAAAATTTAAGAAGTGCACATTTGCATCAGACTCTGTAAAATATCTGGGTCATATATTACAAAACAATTGCATTAAACCAGTGAAAGATAATTTGATTTCGGTCAGGAATTTCCCTACTCCAAAAACGCAAAAGAATGTAAGGCAGTTTCTAGGGAAAATCAATTTCTACAATGATTACATACCAAGAAGTGCGATAATATTAGATCCGTTACATAATTTATTAAGGAAAAATCAACCATTTATTTGGTCTGACGAATGTCAGAAAGCATTTGAGAAAATAAAAAATCTCCTATGTACTCAACCAGTACTAGAAATTTTTGATAAAGATTTACCCATAAACATTTACACAGATGCTTCTATCGTGGGAGTTGGAGCTATTTTAAAACAGACACAGTCAGATGGAAAAGAAAAACCAGTAGCTTACTTTTCCAAGAAACTAAATGAAGCTCAAAAGAAAAAAAAAGCTATATACTTGGAATGCTTGGCCATCAAAGAAGCAGTACGATACTGGCAGTACTGGCTGATTGGAAAATCATTTACAGTTTATTCAGATCATAAACCACTAGAAAATATGAATTTAAAATCGAGAACCGATGAAGAACTGGGTGACTTGACTTACTACCTATCACAATATGATTTTAAGATAAAATATGCTCCTGGAAAAGATAATTTGGAAGCGGACTGTCTCAGTAGAAATCCTGTATTAGAACAAAATGAAAATATGGATGAACAATTAAAAATTGTGAACTTGATTAATCTGCAAGATATTTTAAAAGATCAGGCAGAAAATGAAGAAATAAAAAATAATAAAGAAAAAATTATAAATAACCAAAATGTTTACTATAAAAAAATTAGAAACGGGGAAAGAATAATTTTGTCTGAAGAATTTAGTATCAAACTTATGAAAAATATACACACGAATCTTTGTCACATTGGAGTAAAACAAATGCAAAAGACAATTAGTTCACTATACATAGCAAGAAATTTAACAAAAAACGTTAGAAAAGTATGTAGAGAGTGTGAAATTTGTATAAGGAATAAATCAAGAGGACAACATAAATTTGGATTTATGTCTCATCTGGGTCCAGCCACAAAACCGTTTGAAATTATCTCTATAGATACAATAGGAGGTTTTGGAGGGTCAAGATCTACAAAAAAATATTTACATTTATTGGTGGATCATTTCACTAGATACGCATTTATCATAACGTCAAAAACTCAAAGTGCAAATGATTTTATCAAACTTGTCACGAAAATATCAGAAACAGAAGATGTTGGAATGCTGCTTACTGATCAATATCCAGGTATAAATTCAAAAGAATTCAAGAGATTTTTAGAGAAAAAACAAATACCTATGATATTCACTGCAGTAAATGCACCATTCTCGAACGGTTTAAATGAGAGATTAAACCAAACTTTAGTGAACAAAATTCGATGCAAAATTAATGAAAATGGAAATAAAAGAGCTTGGACAACAATAGCTCATGAGTGTGTAGATAAATACAATCAAACTATTCACTCAGTAACTGGTTTCTCTCCAAGTTATCTTTTGTATGGTATGGATGTTACAATTTTACCGCAAGAATTGAAGAAAGATAAAACTGAAAATAACTGGATAAGAGATAGAACAAAAGCATTAGAAAATACAATAAAATCACACAACTACAACAAAGTGTTATTTGATAAGAACAGAAAACACCATGAATTTGATGTTGGGGACATGGTATATGTGGAAAATGGAAATAAGCTAAACAGGAAAAAGCTGGATGAGTTGAAAATTGGACCTTATCGAATTATAGAAAAAATTTCTAAATCAATATACAAAATCGACACTGGACATAAGAAAATAGAGTCAAATTTATTTCACATTACAAAAATTATTCCAGCATCCATAATAGAAGATGATGGCAATGAAGAATGAATAGGATCATCGTTTGAATGATTTTCCTGGAAGATGGATCCGAAAGATCCCTTTAAAAATCATACTCTCCAGGGGGGGAGATGTAAAGAAATTCTATTCAGTATTAGAATCTCTTTGGTTCCTATTTTGTTTCTTTATTTTTAAATCCTTGACATGAAAAGTCAGATAGACTGTCAGAAAAGGAAAGCATAGAATTCAAGATTTTATTTCTTATTTTTGTTGTTAGGATACAATAAACCTAAAATGTCGTTTCTTCAATAAAATTTGAGCAACACAAATTGTGTTTATGTTGTATTCTCACAAAGCCTAAAAAATCTTATATACTTAACCATTTTTTGTTTGTTTTAGGTTAATGTAAATGAAATAATGTGCCCACAATGCTTTGGCATCAAAATGTTAAATAACTAACATTAAACTAAATGTTCGTGCACAAGGAGATCATGAACTGACCAGCATCGCCATGATAGCAATGTTTGTGTCGGTTGGGCGTAGGACATCATTGTTTTGTGAGGCGCACTCACTCTATTTCAAAGGAGCGGAAGGGCAATGATTATTATTGCTGAAACAATTTGTTGTTCCACGACAGGTAAACACTTTTTTATTCATACAGAGCAAGCACAAATGCAGAAGTTTCTTTTTATTATGATTCAAGACAACATTGTTGCGGAAAGGAAAAGAACTGATACAATCAATGTTTTGAAATGTGTGTAACAGATTCATATCTACACACATTTCACACTTATAACATTTCCTTGGTCAGATCTGCAAAGGTGATATAAAAATAACCAATCTTGATTAATATTATTTATTTATGATTGATATCCAAATAAACCTTTATTTATTTTTGTTTTAGGTACCCGAGGGTTACTTGCTATATTTTACTTCTTGGGTGCATTCAGAGTACAATACAACAACAAGGACTCATGCCAGCTCCAGTTATGTACATTATAAAATTATGAATACATGTGTGTAGTGCCAACAGTTTTGTGTCGAAACACACAGCCCCTCCATCAATAAAGGTCCTAAACAGACCGTAATAGCAGAAACAGTGTTATAAAAAAAGAGGTAATATTAGCAACTTAATTACCAACTTTTGGAATGAAATAATTATGTGAATAGCCAATATGTATATCATATTCTTTTGTTTTATTCAGATTCCACCAAGAGGTATGGTTTGCTATGCTTGTTGGGTGGCAGCATGTAGAAAGATGAAAACAGTAGCACGTAGCAAAAAAGACGATGGACAATGAATTGCTGCGCCCACATTATGATGATTGTGTGGTATTCCAGTTGGGTTCGGTACCGTGAGAACATACAAGAGATGATGTAGAAAATAAATAAATCATAAGTCTCAACAAATTATTGTTTTATTAAAAATATTCTTCATGGCTGAATTTGATATCCTTTTAACATCACTAATAATAGTTATTATGTATAACTTGTTTCAAAAATTGTTAGTGCATGGTTTGACATGATGTGCATTCCCTCGCAGAAAGGGGGTCTATCAGCTCATTGGATTAAAATCTTTGGTCTTCCTAGCTGTGAGCTGTTACTGTGTAATAGGAATAGTTAACATTTAACAATAACCTGTAGTTATCAGATACTGCAATGTCACTGCTTTCCTAAGAATGATACATACATCCAAAGTATACTGAATAGGCATTATAGAATGAAGCAGCAAGAAGGCAGTGTTGAAAAACAAATAACGTCCAAGCTTTCGTTTCGATTGACCCTTGTCCCTGAAATAAAAGATAGGTGATGCAAGATGTGCTGCCGCTCTCTCTCTACTAGCTACTATAACAATAACTTGGAGTTGTTAGGTAAGTACTGCACATGTCACTGCTCTCCAATGGATTATCGTGGTTAAGAGAACTTTGAATAGGCACCGAAGAATGAAGCAGCAAGAGTTGATAAACATAACGTCCACGCCTGCGTTTCGTTTCTTGGCATTGAGAGATAAGACATAAGTTCTGCCGGAATCGAGTAAAATATCCTGTAGGTAGTATTATTTTTATCGAAACCCAAGATTCTTGAGATCAAAAATTGTTTTTTTCGATTTTTACACCAATTTATATCACGGTATGTACCTACACGTCAATCAAGTGTCATTGTCAAAATAAACATACTACTGTCAGATCCACCATGTTTGATTTTTGTCGAGTGTTGTTATCCTTGACAAAGTTAATTTAAAAGCGCAATTAAACGAAGTGAAATTAAAGAGAATTAACCATTAAAAACGGTTTATGTATTAAGAAGCTATTTTTACATATGGTGTACATAGAGTGGGCCCAGGCTCCATACATTTTTGGACCATCTCCTTTAATGATTGAGTACCTACCACAAAGGTTAACTATAATTATGTCGCAGTTTGTTCGAGACGATGCAGACGCTGTTCTGGGCAGCTTTCGGGCTGGTGGATCTGGACTCGTTCGAGCTGGACGGCATCAAGATCTTCACGCGGTTCTGGGGCATGCTGATGTTCGGCACTTACGCCGTCATCAACGTCATCGTGCTGCTGAACCTGCTCATCGCCATGATGAACCACTCCTACCAACTCATCTCTGTAAGTGGAAGTTACAAGGAAAAGTTATAAAATATTTATTGTGTAATTAAATAATAATCTTATTATTCGTAAAGTAGGGAACTGCAACAAAAAAAACTTAAATTCCTCGAAAATAACTATAAAATATTTTCGAGCAAATTAATTTATTTTTCACCTCACACGCTCGGAAAGATTCTATTTCTCATTCAAAATCTGAGCGCAAAACTCCATTTTGTGCTCTAGAGCACAAAGTATTGTTTAAAATTCGAACACGTCTTGTATTCAATTGTTTTCGACTTTTCTACACTGGGCAGGCGAGCCGCCCCCCCTACATTTCCTCGCTGTGTGAGGTGAAAAGTAGTGTGTTGCACTCGGCAGCAAAGTTTTTCTGCGTCTCGTACCTTTGAAAACTTCGCATCGCTCAGGATTCTATATTTGAACCGCTCGTTTCTCTCGCGGTTCAATCTTAGAATCCTTCGCTCGCTCAGTTTCCAATTCAAGTACTCGAGCCGTGCATAACAATAGTCATTTGTTATGCAAGGCTGCAAAGTTGATTTTTGGCGCGAGTACTTGAATTGAAAACTGAGCGAGCGAAGGGTTCTAAGATTGAACCGCGAGAGAAACGAGCGGTTCAAATATAGAATCCTGAGCGATGCGAAGTTTTCAAAGGTACGAGACGCAGAAAAACTTTGCTGCCGAGTACAACACACAACTTTTCACCTCACACAGCGAGGAAATTCAGTGGGGGCGGCTCGCCTGCCAGTGTAGAAAAGAAGAAAACAATTGAATACAAGACGTGTTCGAATTTTAAACAACACTTTGTGCTCTAGAGCACAAAATGGAGTTTTGCGCTCAGATTTTGAATGAGAAATAGAATCTTTCCGAGCGGGTGAGGTGAAAATAACTATTTCACCTCACACGCTCGAGAGCACAAAGTGTTGTTCAAAATTCGAACACGTCTTGTATTCAATTGTTTTCTACACTGGCAGGCGAGCCGCCCCCACTGAATTTCCTCGCTGTGTGAGGTGAAAAGTTGTGTGTTGCACTCGGCAGCAAAGTTTTTCTGCGTCTCGTACCTTTGAAAACTTCGCATCGCTCAGGATTCTATATTTCTATCTTTCCGAGCGTGTGAGGTGAAAATAACTATTACATACCTTTCGTTCCTATATAAAAAAGAAACGTAAAGTACCTATTGTTACTATTAGGGTTAACAAATTCTCTCGGCAGTAACAACGGGTCAATAGAGCAAAATCATTAGGTAATTGTTTTCATAATGTTTGTAGGAGCGTGCAGACGTGGAGTGGAAGTTCGCTCGCAGCAAGCTGTGGATCAGCTACTTCGAGGAGGGCGGCACGGCGCCTCCGCCCTTCAACGTGCTGCCGTCGCCTAAGAGCGCGCTGTACGCGTGGCGCTGGCTGCAGCGCCGCCTGTGCGGGCACGCGCGCGCCAAGCGGGAGCACATGCGCACCATTAGAGTAAGAAAATTAATTTCATTTTCAATTAGCCACATTTGGACAGCGTGCAGCGGTCAAAACTGCATCTTCTGCAAAATGCAAATCTGTTTAGTCCGTCAATTAGAGTATTGAAAATTGTGAACACGTTTTTTTTTTAAATCAATTAATATTGACAAAGATAAAACGCTTTGAAATTCGGGTGTAGGTAGAGCTTGTGACGTCATAAGACCTGTAAAATTATAGGTAAGTACCGACCAACCCGACCAAGTGACGTTTTGTGATTTTTTGAAGCGTTGTCACTTTTGGTTTACATACTTAAATTCCGATTCGGGTCCGTCAGGTCGAAAAGTCCGAGTCGGGGTGTCCCAAGACACATTTTGCTCGCTATTGCATCCTGAGTTATAGCACCACTAAGGTGGTTCAACGGAGCCCCAAAAAAAATACGGGTCTAATAATTATTGAGAATGTATCTTTCGAACTAATTAAATTTTAGTACTTACCTAAATTAGCCTATTCACATGCCTTCCGTCTATGTATTATTTTCAATACTTTGTACAACATAGTACGACAGCTATAGTGATCTCTGGAACTGCTTGCGAACCACGGATACCCTTCAATTCACATGATTATATCAGACCTGTCTTATTAAAATGAACAACAGAAATAATCCAAAACTCATGAAACATTGACTACTACTCATACGACTAAAAGCTGCATGAAGAACTACCTTACATAATAATAATTATGGTTAATCTAAGGACAAAAATAATAGGTAAAGAGTATAGGTCTACCGGTATGTTTATTTATTTTTACTAATTATGTTTTTATTGTTCACAGAGAAAAGCAAAACAAGCAAATGAACGAGATTTCCGTTATCAGGTTTGTTTGTGATTTAGTTCCTAACTAGCTTCTGCCCGCGACTTCGTACGCGGATCCTGTTGCTTATGCCAGCGGCAACGGGGTCGTCAAAACCGAAGATCTGAAACGTCTGATGTCAAATTCTAAGAGCCTGGGGACGGGAAAACAACGGGATGCGCGTGACGATTCCAGACGTTCCAGATCTTTCAATTTTGTAAGTCAACAGGAAATGCCCATCGGACTAAACAACTCTTGCTCAGACGTCATTCTTGTATATTTTTATGTTAGTGTAGCTGGGCTCTTGGAGTTCCACATCAGGTGTTCCAGATCTTCAATTTTTATAAGTCAACAGAGAGTGCTCATCAGGCTGAACAACTCTTACTAAGACGTCATTACTGTATTGTTATAGTGTAGCTAGGCTCTTGGAGTTCCACATCAGGTGTTCCAGATCTTCAGTTTTTATACGACAACAGTGAGTGCTCATCAAGATGAACAACTCTTGCTAAGACGCCATTACTGTATATGTTATAGTGTAGCTGGGTTCTTGGAGTTCCACATCAGGTGTTCCAGATCTTCAGTTTTTATACGACAACAGTGAGTGCTCATCAAGATGAACAACTCTTGCTAAGACGCCATTACTGTATATGTTATAGTGTAGCTGGGCTCTCGGAATTCCACATCAGGTGTTCCATATCTTCAAATTTATTCTCTCAGCAGAAAATGCTCATCGCGTGGAACAATTTTTGCTATGGAGCTATTTTTGTTTCTCTTATACTTTAGCTGATCTATTGCAGTTCTGCATCAGGTGTTCAAGTTTCCAAGATAAATTATATAGCCTATGTGTTAGCCAGACTTAATACCTTTACAACAAAAAAAAATCAATCAAATCCGTCCAGTAGTTCCGAAGATTAGCGTGCACAAACACTGCTTTTCTACGATTTTATTATATGTATAGACTTCAAGAAAAAACTTGTACTGACTAAAATCCACGGTGTCCTTCAATAGCCCTTTATGTTCCGGGGTCACGGTAAGGAAATAAATCCCGCGACCCCGGCAGGCTTTGGCCCTCTGAGAGGGGGCCCCGTCATTTTTGCTGACGCTCTTTGAGGCGCGCGTGGAACAGACGTCCCGGAGTCGACCCGGGCATGGTCCATGATCGGACAGCGAGTTGCCCTTTACTCGCCGTCCGCATGCCCGCGCCTACGGTGGCCGGAGATCGTCTGCCGACGTCCGACCCGGCCGGGCGCCCACCACTGCGGTTGGGGCGGAGGGAGGACGCTGTCCTCTCCCTTTCGCGGCCCGCCTCCTCCTTTCACGAGCATTACTGCTTCGCAGAAGGAGGCAACCGCTTCCCACTCCGTCTCGCCCCGCAGCATGGCCGCAACCAATGCCGGGCGCGAGAGGTCTCCACCTATCGTCGCCGTGAGGACACGTCGGTGCTCTGCCCAAGCGGGGCAGTCTTGCACCGTATGCTCTACTGTGTCCTCCGGGCGATCTTCGCAGTGGTGACACCCGGGCGTTTCTTCCCTCCCTATCCGACACAGGTACCTCCCGAAACTTCCGTGTCCGGTGAGGGCCTGCGTCATCCGATAGGTCAGGACGCCGTGACGTCTCTCCAGCCACTCCTCAAAGAGGGGTCTTACCGCCGCGATTGCGGCGTGCCCTACTAATTTATTGTGCTTGTAAAATTAGGAAAAGAACGGAACGAATAAAAAAAAAAAAATCGTTCCTTTATAAGCAAAGGGGTCTGGAGCTTGTAAATTACGCCAAATTGATAGGAAAATCAATCAGGCTCACGCGGCGGCGTGTTGATCAACAAAAATAATACAACAATCAGTCTTTTATTATTTATGTACTGTGGTATTACTATTGCCTGGCCGGAGCTGCAGAAGATAGTACTATACCATTTTTGAATTGTATAAACTTCTGCTTGGGAATGTGGCTCGATTACTTTATATTTATTATTGTCTTTAAGGAAAACTACCTGTAACTTGGCCTACTTGAAATAAATGCTTTGATTTGCTTAACAGGCGATAATGCGTAACCTGGTGCGACGCTACGTGACGGTGCAGCAGCGGCGCGCCGAGTGCGGCGGCGTCACCGAGGACGACGTCAACGAGATCAAGCAGGACGTCAGCGCCTTCCGCTGCGAACTGGTGGAGATCCTGCGCAACTCCGGCATGAACACCTCTACCGTGAACGCCGGAGCGCCCGGTACTACTCCACGATCATGCCACTCTTTTCATGTGTTACGATATTTACAATTCAGTGATTCTGTTTCTGCATTCACACGTTGATTAATTATCCAGTCTCATCTGCAGGAGGCGGGGGCGGCAAGAAGAACCGCCAGAAGGAACGACGCCTTCTGAAAGGGTTCAACATCGCGCCGTGCGGCTCGCTGGCGCCGGTGGACGAGTTCTTCGCGTCGCTGCACCACGAGCACGGCGGCGCGCACGGCGCCGCGCACCACGCCTCGCTGTCGGCGCTGCTGGGCGGGCGCCTGCGCACGTCGCAGTCCAGCCTGTCGGACGGCGCGGGCGGCGCGGGCCCGGCGCGCCGCAAGCCCTCGCACAAGCGCCGCTGGGGCACCATCATCGAGGCCGCCCGCGCCGCGCGCGTCTCGCGCCTCATCGGCCGCTCGAGGTCAGAGGATTCCGTATGCGATCATGCCCGACAGTCGCCCAGGTAATAACTTGCATTCGTTTACACCTATATACCTACTTCCTGTAGAAATATCGAGTACAAATACAAGACTTACATATTGCGAGAGAAGAAAGAAAAGAAATGGCTATTAATTTCTTCAACTATCACTAGGGTTCCGACTTCCGTACTTTTTTTTAATATAGTAAATCATCGAATGAGTTCCCCGCCCAGAGTGGAGCGGAAGAGACTGTCAGACTCGTACTGACTAAAATCCACGGTGTTCCATCAATAGCCCTTGATTTTCGAGAGGAATCGTTACCTGTTTAGACAGTCTGGCGACCCCGGTACACATTTTGCCCTTAAAGGGGGGCCCCCCGTCAGATTGTTGACAGCTCTTTGAGACACGCGTGGAACACGACGCACCGTCGACCTGGGCATGTTCCATTGACAAGACGGCCAGTCACCCATGTCTCGGGAGTGCCGATGCCGTGGGTGTCTCCCGCGCCGTTGGGTGAGGTGGATACTGTCCTCTCCCTGACGGGTCTGATCTCCACCGTATGTTCCACCGTGTCCTCCAGGCGATGCTCACACCCAGGCATTTCTTTCCGCCTAATAGAGTTCCTTATCACAAAAAAAAAAAAACAAAAAGGAAAATCAAAATAGCATCACATAATTATATACATATATTCATCTATCATTTATAAAGATTGAAAACAAAAATAAAAAACCGCTTTACCTACCTCCCCTCTATTTTTGTACAGATCGAAACAACGAACATTGTATAATAATGAAATTTATTTTGATCACATTTATAAGAACGCTGCAGCAGGTCAACCTACCCCTAAAATTTTACCAATCGAACATTAACCATCCACTATTTGACACCTGCAAGCAAGAACATCGTAACTCACTTTTGGCAACTTTACAGGAGAGCGCGTCAAAGATTTAAAAAAAAACCGGCCAAGTGCGTGTCGGGCCACGCACAGTGTAGGGTTCCGTAGTTGCCCATCAAAATACTTATGCGAACTAACTAAACTGATTCGCTGAATTTAAATTTTAAAAGAAGAATTTTCAAAATCGGTCCAGGCGTCTTTGAGAAATCGGGGAAACTACATAAAAAAAAAGATTGCGACAAATTTAGAACCTCCTTTTTTTAAGTTAGTTAAAAATAGTTGACAATAAAAACCTACCTATCCCCAAAACAAACCTACCTATTCCCAAAACAAACCTACCTATTGTAGCTGTAAAAATAAAGTTGACAAACTTACATTTGCACTTGAAGAACATGTTCTCCGATACATTTTGTTTAAGAAAATATGTTATCCAAGTACATTTTATAAGTTGGTCGACTATTACTCGTAAAGTTGTAAAGCTTACTTAGTCATGATAATTTTCTTTTAAACTTCGTTATATATACTACTATTGTGAATTTTTTCACACCCCCAAACACAACCGTTTAGCTGGTAGAGGGGGGGGACACTCGAGTTGAGCAAAATTTAGCACTATAAAGCTTAATATTTCACAAACGAATTTTTTTATCAAAAAATTGTTAATAGAAACTCTCAATATTTTTTAAAGACCTTTTTAATGATACCCCACACTAAGGGGTACGCGAGAAAAATAAAAAAACGTCCCCACTTTACGTGTACAGGGAGGTACCCTAAAAAAAATATTTTACGAGATTTTATTTTACCACTTTTTCGGCACAACAAATCCGTATATTTACACCAAATTACAGCTCTCTAGTACTGTGCGTCTCTGAGCTAAACTGCGGACAGACGGACGGACGGACGGACATAGCGAAACTATAAGGGTTCCTTGTTGACTACGGAACCCTAAAAAAATACTTGCGCTGGATTTTTATTTGTAAATATACTTACATAAATTAATAAAATTGAGTGCATTGAGCGGTTGTCAAAATTTGAATTTGTACACAATACAATAGATAAACAGGTGATTAATACTCGTATCTATGCAAACAAAAAAAAACCGGCCAAGTGCGTGTCGGGCCACGCACAGTGTAGGGTTCCGTAGTTGCCTATCAAAATACTTATGCGAACTAATTAAACTGATTCGCTGAATTTAATTTTAAAAAGAAGAATTTTCAAAATCGGTCCAGGCGTCTTTGAGAAATCGGGGAAAATACATAAAAAAAAGATTAGGACGAATTGAGAACCTCCTCCTTTTTTCGAAGTTAGTTAAAAATAGTTGACAATAAAAACCTATCTATCCCCAAAACATACCCACCTATTATAGCTGTAAAAATAAAGTTGACAAACTTACATTTGCAGTTGAAGAACAAGTTCTGCGATACATTTTGTTTAGGAAAATATATTGTCCAAGTACGTTTTATAAGTTGGTCGACTATTACTCGTAAACTTGTAAAGCCTACTTAGTCATGATAATTTTCCTTAAAATTTCGTTATATATACTACTATTGTGAATTTTTTCACACCCCCAAACATAACCGTTTAGCTGGTAGAGGGGGGGGACACTCGAGTCGAGCAAAAATTAACACTTTAAAGCTTAATATTTCACAAACGAATCTTTTTATCAAAAAATTGTTAATGAAAACTATCAATATTTTTTATAGACCTATTTAATGATACCCCACACTAAGGGGTACGCGAGAAAAAAAAAAAACATCCCCACTTTACGTGTTCAGGAGGTACCCTAAAAAAAAAATATTTTACGAGATTTTATTTTACCACTTTTTCGGCACAACAAATCCGTATATTCACACCAAATTACAGCTTTCTAGTACTGGGCGTCTCTGAGCTAAGCTGCGGACAGACGGACGGACGGACGGACGGACGGACGGACATGGCGAAACTATAAGGGTTCCTTGTTGACTACGGAACCCTAAAAAAACAGATAGCGCTGGAAACGGGAATTTTCTGCTTTTACACCGCAAAATTGGTACCCTTCAGTTTTTCAACTTTTATAAATGCAATTGACATTTGACTCGTACTTTGAATTTTTTTTGTTTCAAATATCTTGATGGTAAAAGTTCAAGGTAATCCAACTGACTTTTATTTAGTGCTAGTGGTTCGGACTCCGGCAGCGACTCGCAGCGGAGTCCGGAGCGGACCACCCGCAGCGGACCGCTGCACCCGCTGACAGCGCTGGCGGCGCTCAAGCGCAAGCGGAAGAAGTTCTCCGACTCGCGGCGCGCCGGGGAGGCGGCGCGGGCGGCGCGCGCGGCCGCGGGCTCCGAGGCGCTGCAGCGGGCCAGCTCCGTGCCGGCGCGCCCGCCGCCGCCGCCCGGCCCGCTGCCGCGCCCGCCGCCCGCGCCCGCCAGCGTGTCGCCGTCCACCACGGCCGAGAGCGTGGCGGGGCGCGGCGGCAGCCGGGAGCCGCTGCTGGCCAGCCTGGACGACGACGCGCACAAGGTGGGCCGCACGCGCGACGCGCCGGGCGATGCTCGGGCTCGCGCCGCGGACGCAGCTGAGACGCGTGACGGTTCCCAGGAGGCGTGCGGGCGCTGCGGGTACGAGGCGGGCGCGGGCGAGGCGGAGGACGAGGCGGGGCCCGCGGGCGCGGACGAGGGCGCGCCGTGCGGGCGCTGCGCGGCGCTGGCGCGGCTGGCGGGCGTGACGCCGCTGCACGGGCACGCGCCGCACCACTCGGCCGGCTGGCTCTAGTGCCCGCGCTGTTCGCCGCCGGCTGCCGCGGTATCTTCGGCCGTGACAGAGCAGCACGAGTTCAATCGGTTGCCGTAGCACAATCCTTGCTAGTCGCACTATGCCGTACTTACATTTGTTATTAGTTAATGACAGACGCAAATTATTAATGAATTGATCATTCGGTGTTTATGAAAAAGTGAATCAAATATCGACGTAGTAGCGTGCACTCGATACTAACCATAATGTTATAATAACTGTTTACAGTCAGTCAATGTTCATACCTACTCCTTACATTTTCCACATATCGTGTTTTACTAAGATCTATATCTAATAAAATAAATGGAAATCTGTTTCTATTAGCCCGAGAGCTGTACGACATTTTATGTAGGAGCGCGGTGTTTAATAAATGCCTTAATTGTGGGGTGATCCTTTTCAAGACATACTTTTTGTCAAGTGGACCCTAAACCCGAATCGGCTAATAACCACTACTTTAAGAAGTCCGGCTTGGTTTAATCCCGCTGCTTGTCAGTGGACAAGTTTCCGGCGTGCCTCAAATATCTACCCATGAACTCACCTAGCTCTCCAGCTATAGGGAAAGTTTAAAATTGAACGAATATTGTTTGTTCACTGTATTTTTGTCAAAAAAGGCACAGAGAACCTTACATAGATGCAAGAGCGAGCTATGGACCGGGGCTTTAGACACAATAAAAATAGTAGCCAGTTAGCCACACAACATGAATTAAATGTAGGTACAATGTGTAGGTACGTATTTGCTGCCTCTTTCCGGTATTGGCATGGCCATTTGGACTCAATGGAACTCTGGAAGTCCTGGGACCCTTGACCGTTGACTGACTGTACCTCTATTAAAGGTGCTTCAAAACGAGCCATATTTTATTGCAAGTCCCTCAATACTTGTTGTTGAAGGCATGTATGACTGTCATCAAAGACACGGCTGCACTCCTCCAACAGCAGCTGAGAACGAACAAAATTAATACTACCATCATGTGAGGAGTACTGACAGCGGTGAATCCCTTACAGTCATACACAGTAAAATATGCCCGTTTAAAAACACCGACATACAGATAGACTGGTAAAACTATTCATATAGTCATAGTACATACTAACACCATGTAAACACAACATTATCATCAATACTTAGTGGATAAATCTTCCTATATTATTATTACGAAGACATATTTTATCAAACACCAACTAGTTAAGTAGCTACAAAAGTATTGTAAGTACAGATAGGTAAGTATTTATTGTATTACATTTGTAAGAAATTATTTTATATACGTTTTAAGAGGAAACTACGTGAAGTACTGACAGAGGGTTGACTAAACATAGTGCACCGTTGTGTACGATGTACTCTATAGTTGCAGGTAAACGAATCAGCACAAGATAACATGACCTAAGTAAGCAAAATGATACAAGAGTAGCGATAACTTATAATTATTGTCCTCATTCCGTATGAACAACGAACTATTGTTCCCAACAAATAATTCAACCTTCTGTATACTGTGTAACTCCGTGTAAAGTACCTATCTACTAATAGCCAATAAGTTACTAAATATAATCATGATGTGTTCCAGAAAGTTTTCCAATTAAGTTACTCGGTCGGCGCACACTGAAATAGTGCTACTATTATTACTAAGTAAGGACGAACAATATAAAACAGGGATTTTAAATGAAACAAGTTTTACCTACTTACCTAAATATCCGATGCCGGTATGTGATACCCCTGACATTTTGTAAGACACGTTAGGATAAGTAGAGAGTAGGCGAATAATTGATAATGAACTGGTGTCGCCATATTGATTCATCTCATGCGATAGCAGTCAGCATCCTCACCGAAGTCGCGAGCTTCATTGCAGCTCTAGACGTTTTGAAAGTTTTCTTTTGTTCATTTGAGTTCATAAAAGAGGAAATTAATTAAAAGAGGAATCTGGAATATGAATCGTCAATGCGATGCGGCGAGTGTATGTCTGCCAGTATTCCCACGCAGACAGACGAGCACGTCATCACTTTTACATGTAATGTTACAGGACCACACGCAGGTACCTACGTAATGAAGTTTCTAAAGATTCAAAACACATCTAATTCACTTGTCACTTGTTCGATTGTGAATTAGAGTAGCAGTTCTACCTGCAATGTGACATTGAAATGATGGGTGTAAAGACCCACATAAAACACTTGCCATAGAAAAATACCTTCTTAGAGCTGAACAGCAGTGCTACTTATTCTCTAAGGGCAAAGCACCGCGACCACAACCTATCCCCAGTACTCTTGGTATGAAATCGGTGGCGGGGACTATCACATCGATCCCAACGCGGCATGTGACAGAGATGAACCAACTCGGGACTCTACTCTTTAGTCAAATTACCGTTTCACCTAACTCTTAGGGCGCATTCACCACATGTGGACGCTCCCTTAAATGAATGAATACGTGTATCCGAGTTTTAAGCTCAATTATCTTTTATTCCTTAGTAGATATTTATCGCGAAAAACAAAAATTTGTAACGTTTGCCCTTGTATAACTTGCTATACAGATATAAAAGTTTATGAAACTTTTGAGACAACTTTCAGAACACTAAAGGTGTAAACTCTCTTATTCCGTGGTTGACCCCTTTATATTTTTCCCATCCCACTTGCAATCTAAAAATTTTTCTTTCCTCAAAAAAATCATCTTTACGAGGCGCGTCGCATGCGTTAGATAATGCGTTTAAAATAATTAATAAAAATATTTTTCGGTCGAAATGACTATTTAGGTTTTATTTAAGTTTTAATAAAAAACAAGCCGCCAATGCTTATAAAATATCTAGTTGGCAAGAGCAGATCTTAGAAGTGCCGAAATAATGTGATCACTATATGGGACACTGTCATTGAAGACAAACTGCAGTTACGACGCCGCGCCGTGTCCTTTAAGAATACCGCCGCTGTACGGCCTGAGTCCCCGGAACTCATTATTATTATAATATATGCATAAAAATGTTAAATTAGTCAACGAAACTGTAAAGAAGTGATATGATGTGCTGATGTGCTCATTTAAGGCTACACGACCAAAATATCTTGACGTGGCCTCTATTCATTGTATATTAATTAGTTGAAGTATCAGTGAGTGAGTTGCTCGTCGCCTGCCGCCCACATATCGTCCTCATGTGCACCTGCTGTGTGTCATTGTTTATCTTATAGTTCATCGAGTGCTGGCCACGCCCGGCCGGCTGCCCGGCGGCGGCTGGTCAGCACGACCAGAGGCCTTCTCACGCGTTTAGTTGTTCGCCGCGGTCCCACGGCCGCGTCGGCACATAATCGATTATATTTTGTAAAGAATTGTTATTTATTTATACATTATATTTGTATATAACGGTGCGAAGTTTAATAAAATAAGCACTATTCATTGAGGTGTTTCATTTGTCTCCAATCTCCATAATATCAACTTTGCAAAGCTATTGCAGCTGCCTTGCTCGACTGCTTCGTTAGCGACTGATCCGCCACAGCCGGCGCGGGCGCAGCCGCAATCTCCAACGTACAATGTGTTAAAAGTTCGTAGCCTAATACAGTTAGATGGAGCATGCTATTTTTGAGTTCAGCGATATCTTTGTCAATAGTTAAAAGTTCAAATGGTTTTGCTCGTAATTTTAGGGTTCCATCTGTCCGCCCTTCACATCCCAATTTTCCATGGTATACCAAACCCCGTGAATAGTAATGTTTTCATTCATTTTGTTTGTTTTTTGGCTTATCAAAATACGTCATATCCTATTTGCCATTAAGATTACTTTAAGGTTCGTTTCGTAATCTATTACCAGCATTATTTCCTTCCTTATTGGCAGTGATCGGAATAGTCTAAATAAGTATATTTACTTTAACTTCAATTTCAAAGAACAGCCTCACTCAAGAAGTGGAGACATTTAGTACCTACAGAAAATGAAAATATAATTCACTTTGCTTGCTAACTGCTATTTATAATCAAACTAGCTGATGCCCGCAGCTTCGTCCGCGTGGATGTCGGTTATCGTGACCAAACGTCGTTTTTTCGCGACAAAAGGTAGCCTATGTCCTTTCCCAAGCTCTAGTGTATCTCTGTGCCAAATTTCATCAAAATCGGTTGAGAGGTTTAAGCGGGAAAGCGTAACAGACAGACAGAGTTACTTTCGCATTTATAATATTATTATAGTTTGGATGATGTCGAGGGCAATTTTGTTCAAAATTAAATGCTTGTAATGATTAACGCATTTTTTTTGGATATGGATTAATACTATATCCATTAAAACATTGTCGCAAGAAATGTATTAATTAAAAACCATTTGATTTCCATAAAAAAGGTTATGATGAGTTAACCTTAAAAGATAGACATTTATGCTGTCGCGGACTTTATTTTAGAACGTTTCATGAGGAACAATTCCGTCATACATCATTTTTGCGTAATATAAACCGTTTACGCAGCGCACGCAACGGAAGCTCTCAAGAAGAATTTCCCGATTTGACAACATTTTTAATTGCTGCTCTGCTCCTATTGGTCATAGCGGGATGCTATGTAGCCTATAGCCTTCCTCGATAAATAGACTATCTAACTAGTGATGGGTTTTTATCCGGATAAATACTCAAAATGAGTAAATACTCAATAAATTTCCATTTTTACTCGAGTTTTTATCCAAAACAGTGGATAAATACTACTTACAGTTTATGTTAGATTTGTTCATCGTAAATTTTGTTATTTTACAAGAAAAATGATTGAAATACATGAAAATCTGATAATATAGATTCGTAAAGTACTTTTTTAATCACTTTAATAATAACTATTACTAAAAGCGTTAGAAAAAGTAGGAAATATTCCCGTTTTTTCCAAATACGTTGTTTTTTTTTTCAATTTTCCAATCAAAACCTTGAATAAAACATAATTTTCATTTTCTAATTAAGTCTATAGTAGAACTGAGGCGGACGCGCGACAGCACATTTTTGTCTGATCAAATCTAACCGAGTATATCTGAGTGTATCCGTCAGTCTAACTCCGATTCTGATCCTAATTCCGAGTATGACTGAGTCTTACCGAGGCTTACGGAGTCTTAACGAGCATGACTTCGAGTCCGACCAAGTCTTATAGAGTCTTACCGAGTCTTACGGTGTCGAGCACGATTTCAAGTCTGACCGAGTCTGATCGATTCTTACTGAGTCTGACCGATTCTTACTGAGTCTGACCGAGCCTTACGGAGTCTTAACGAGTATGATATCGAGTCTGACCGAGTTTTACTAAGTCTGACCGAGTCTTACCAAGTCTGACCGAGTCTGACTTCAAGTCAGACTGAGTCTAACCGATTCTTACTGAGTCTTACCGAGTCTGACCGTTTCTTACCGAGTCAGACCATGTCATATCGAGTCTTACGGAGTCTTAACGAGTATGATTCCCGGTCTTACCGAGTCTTACCAAGTCTGACTCCGAGTCTGAATGAGTCGGACCGATTCTTACTGAGTCTTACCGAGTCTGACAGAGTCTTACCGAGTCTGCCCGAGTCAGACCGTGTCTTATCGAGTCTTACGGAGTCTTAACGGGTATGATTCTGACTCTGACCGAGTCTTACCAAGACTGACCGAGTCTTACCAAGTCTGACCGAGTCTTACCAAGTCTAACCGAGTCTTACCAAGTCTGACCGAGTCTTACCAAGTCTGACCGAGTTTGACTCAGTCTGACCGAGTCTGACTGATCCTTACCGAGCCTGACAGTGTCTTACCGAGTCTAACGGAGTCTTAATGAGTATGATTCCGAGTCTGACTGAGTCCTACCAAGACTGACCGAATCTGATTCAGAGTCTGATTGAGTCTTACCGAATGTCAGAATCTTACCAAGTCTTACTTCTGTCGTCTGACCGAGTATGACTGAGTCTAACCAAGTCTTATCGAGTCTTACTGAGTCTAACCGTACTCGACACCGAGTCTTACTACGAGATTTGATTTGAATCTACTTGTTTCAAGTTACGAGTAAACTGTTTCCTTTATAAAACATGACAACAAAACTTGTTTTCAACCCTTACCTAATATTATAGGGCTTTGGCCTTATTGACGTCATCTCAAGGCCTAATTGCTGGATCTGTGGCAGGACCTGTTCATTTGTTCAACCCCTGTTCATTTGTTATCAGTAGTGACTAGTCACGGTACGTCCTCTTCCACGTCGTCAAGAAGAAAGAAAACCTATTTATTTTACAGTTATAACTTGTCATCGACGTAGTAGACAACGCCGATACCATGGAGGATTGTACCACGAAGCGTTCGGTCAAGCAGCTAAACAGTGTGCCAGGTTCCGATGGCGACGGTGCACCGGAGATGGTTGGAATTCGAAACTTTGTAATAGCGAAGCGCTTCCTTAATTTAACTCTAGGGCAAAGCCTGGAAGACGTTCGTCATGACGAGAGACACTGCCAAGATGTTTTCACCTCACACGCTCGGAAAGATTCTATTTCTCATTCAAAATCTGAGCGCAAAACTCCATTTTGTGCTCTAGAGCACAAAGTGTTGTTTAAAATTCGAACACGTCTTGTATTCAATTGTTTTCTACACTGCCAGGCGAGCCGCCCCCTGTATAGGTCAATGCCCCCACTTCATTTCCTCGCTTTGTGAGGTGAAAAGTTGTGTGTTGCACTCGGCAGCAAAGTTTTTCTGCGTCTCGTACCTTTGAAAACTTCGCATCGCTCAGGATTCTATATTTGAACCGCTCGTTTCTCTCGCGGTTCAATCTTAGAATCCTTCGCTCGCTCAGTTTTCAATTCAAGTACTCGCGCCAAAAATCAACTTTGCAGCCTTGCATAACAAATAACTATTTCACCCCGATTGCTTCCTTCGCCCTTTTTTAACGTGGATAAACTGGCAAATGAGTCGCCCAGACTTGTACTGACTAAAATTCACGGTGTTTCTTTACTAGCCATTTACGTTTCAGGGTCACTGTTACCTGTTTTGACAGTCTCGCGACCCCAACAGGCGTTTGTCCCTCTATGG
This sequence comes from Agrotis clavis, assembly GCA_954870645.1. Lineage (NCBI taxonomy): Eukaryota > Metazoa > Arthropoda > Insecta > Lepidoptera > Noctuidae > Agrotis > Agrotis clavis. The sequence goes on along the minus strand of OX940927.1, from coordinate 26,650,148 downwards.
GGGCCTTGTCAGTCAGTCAAATCCCTCACATACACTTTTTGCAGAAGTCAAACAGGATATCCGCAGATCCAAGATACGCAGACAAGATAAACGGCATAGAAAATGAGGCCGAGTTAGAATGCAGTGAGAAACACATTGCTTCTCCTTCACTGGAGAGACTTCTGAGACCTAATAATCGGTAATGTAATTTTTGGAAAGCCCAATTGACAATCCTTGCCATTGAATTTGAAAAAATAACCATTCTATTCGCAAAAAATATAAATTTCCATCATTTTGAGTAAATATCCGATAAAAACGAGAAAATACGAGTATTTACTCATTTCGGATAAATACTCGAGTATTTATCATCTGAGTATTTACTCTCCGCCCATCACTATATCTAACACATAAAGAATTATTCAATTCAAACCAGAAGTTCCCGAGATTAGCGCGTTTTTAACAGTTGGCAAAACTGAATGTCCTCCGAGATAATCCCACATTAGTTCTACTATTCGCCACCATGAGCGCTGCAATCGAATAATAATAATATAATAAATAAATAATAATAATAAATGTTTATTTCAATAACTTAAGAATACGTTTACAATTTGGTCTTCAGGGAATTTCCATTTAAGTAAGAAGTATACTTGTGTTAGGAAGTTCCGCTCTTCCAGTAGTTACAACTTGTTTAAGCTATTGAACGTACGTTACAGATGACATTTGAGAAAACGATAAAAATGACATAAAACAAAAATATAAAGTAAAAAATTGTAAAAGCGCGCATAGTGTGAGAGTGTGTAAAGGTGTGTTTGTGTGTGTTCGTGTGTGTGTGTGTGTGTGTGTGTGGGTGAGTGTGTAATGATAATATCTGGTATGTGAATAGTGTTGAATACGTGCTTATGAAGAAAGAGTAGTTTCCATTGTTAAAAACCGATAATTATGAGTTTAAGAACATATTGTTTGGACTAAATTCTCAATCTCGTCGTAACTTTTTGTCTTTAGCCATTCAGTCAGAGCATTTTTGCAGTCTCGATACGAAAGTGGATAAATATTTAATTCCTTGTTTATAACATTATATATGTGAGAAGATTGCCTAGCGTACTGTCTCTTAGCAAAAGTTGATTTAACAGGAACATTGGGGATCATGTATCTCCTTCTTCCTTGTCGAGTCGTGGAATTGAAGGTAAGACATTTATGTTTTTTTTAATATAATTAAGAGCACATAGAGTTTTCGTACCGTCAGAACGTCAGAAATTAGGTAAAGAGTTTCAGTTGGGAACCTAAAAGGCTTAAATAGCATAACTTTTAGGAGTGATCTTTGAGCCCTTTCTAGTTCGAGGAATTTAGTTTTTGTAGCTCCTCCCCAAACGGGTAAACAGTACGATAGTACGGACTGTGCCAGTGATGTATATATTTGCATCAGAAGGTTTTTAGTGGTCACGTAACGCAGTGTTTTAAATGTCCAGATAAGTTTTCGGATTCTTTTCATTATTAATTCAGTATGCCAATGCCAAGATAATCGTTGGTCGATCATTATACCTAGATACTTAGTATATTGGACTTTTTCAATTTCTATGCAGGGGCAAGCAGGGTTCGAGTTTGAGGGGGACTGGCAATTATGGATTTTAATTTTGAAGTCAGCTGAAGGCTGTGAAAGTTTATATTTAGAGAAGCAAATGAAGGTGGTTTTTGGTATATTAAGGGTCAAAAGATTGCGGTCAAGCCATGATGCGATCCTAGATAGGCCGGACTCAGCAGCTTTCTTGACATTATGCCAAGATGTGTCGCTAAACACTATGGCAGTATCATCCGCGTATGAGTAGATGTGGCCGCCATCTATGTTCATATTACAGAGGCTGTTTATGTAAACTAAGAACAAAGTGGGGCCAAGCACGCTTCCTTGACCGACACCGTAAGTAGTCGTTTCAGCTAAACTAATTGTATCGCCAATTTTGACTTTTTGTTTTCGCCCAGATAGGTAGTCCTTGAATAAAGCAAGAGGCTGACCTCTTATCCCGTTGCTTTCTAACACGTTCAGAAGAGTCCAGACAGAGACAGTGTCGAACGCTTTTTTGATGTCAAGGAAGACAGCGAGGCACTTGCCTCCACTGTCTATTTTACTGGTTACAGTGGAGGCGAGCGCCAAAGCTGCGTCCTCCGTTGACATTCCTCGCCGGAAGCCAAACTGATTGGGTGATAATAATTTGTTTTTATTGAGATAATTCATTAGACGTGAATTTATTAGTCTTTCTAATATTTTGGAGATGGACGGTAATACTGATATGGGTCTATAATTCGATGGGTCTGTCTTTTCTCCACTCTTATGCACTGGTGTTATTAATGCAAGCTTCAGAGCGGTTGGAAATGTCGCATGGTCAAAGCACAAATTTGCCAGATGAGAGATAACAGGAACAATCAGGCCATGGGCAGCCTTTAGAAAGCTAACCGGGATACCATCCCATCCTGGAGCACTATCTGATTTTAGAGTCATGAGAGTACTGTAAACCTCTTTTTGATCAGTTGGAAGAATTACGAATGAGAATGAAGTGGGGTTGTCATTTGCATCAGAATGAGAAGTGTGTTCTCTGGAGGTGCTCGAGATGATTTCATTGGCGAGAACGTTGCCTATGCTAGAAAAATATTTATTTACTGCATTTGTTGACTCCTGTGCCGTTGGTTTTAGATTTAAAAGCTCTATGTTTGGTGTTTTATTAAGTTTACGCTGAGTTATTGAGTTAATTGTGTCCCATAGTAAATGCTAGAATAGTCCTAGTACTTGCACCTTCTCCATAGCAAATGCTCAAAATGCCCACCGTTTGGCTTGAATAAAAGCTCTGCATCATTTAAAACATTATTTCTAAAATAAAAACTTTTTTTTTAAGTTTTTTTACTTTTTAGATAACGCTGGTTTCTGGACTTTACTCATGGCGCGGTACGACGCGATTCGAACGAATTCCAAGTACAAGTAAAAATCAACCTTACCACTATGACATAAGACATAAAACACGTTGTTATCTATGAATAGATGAAAAACAAAACACGATGGCCATGACAACGTCAAGTCAATCGGATTGCATTTTTACTTCTTAGGCGATTCTCACACTGCCCCGCATGAAGGCCTATTCAGACCTAAGCGATTTCGCTGCCGCTGTGGGTAGAGGTACATACCGCGCGGGTTTCGCTCAGGTATTTAGTATCAAGTACCGCGGTTAGAGCGACCTGAGCGAAATTCGCTGCCGCTGTGGGTAGAGGTACATACCGCGCGGGTTTCGCTCAGGTATTTAGTATTAAGTACCGCGGCTAGAGCAACCTACCGCGCGTTATTCTACCCACAAGGATAGCGAAATCCGTTTTGGTGTGAACAGTTATAATACCGCATACCCACTGGGTTTTCTCTGCCGCAGACGGTAGCGAATACCGCTTAGGTCTGAATAGGCCTTTATGCAGCGTAGCGCGTGGATGCGTGTTCATCCGTTGCTTGTAAGTATCTCCGTTTGTATGGAAAACACGCACAGTCCAACACACAGAAAATGCATCCACGCGCGTTCATGCGGATCACGCGCATACACGCGGAGAAACATGCACCCCCGCGCGTAGCTGGGGGGCGAGACGCAAGGTCACCGAATCCCGCAGTGCCGCGCGTGATTTTGAATGCTCAGTACTGCACGACCACCACAGAGAACGGCGAATAAATAAATGAGAGCCGCCGTGCGTGAATCTACAAAACGCACCTACGCGCGTGAGTGCGCAAAAAACCCGCACGATGATGCAGATCTGCACTCCCGCAGGAACGCGCGTAGGTGCGTCGACACGCAAAATGCTGCATCATGCGAGGCAGTGTGAGAATCGCCTTAGTGGCAAGGTTGATTTTCACTTGTAGTTGGAATTCGTTCGGATGGCGTCGCATCGCGCCGTGAGTAAAGTCACTTAGTTTGTTCATCTCATTCAACGCAGCACTGTTGCGAGGTCGTTTGCCGGTTAATTTATAGTGCAGGGGGGTGTTACAACGTCTTAAAACCAGGCTTATTCCGGCGAGTGAAAGTGACAGAGCTATACAAGTCGTCTAGCGCCATCTCGTTCACTCACTGAAACAAACCTGGTTTTAAGACGTTGTAATAACCCCCCTGGTCGCATTTCGTTTGCAAAATATGAGGACCGCAATCTGTGTTATGAAGTAAGAAAGAATGAGTGGATTAAATAAAAAATAATAATAGTACAGTAGATTTTTTATTACAGGTATGGTAACTATTACAATTAATATTATTCTAAGGCAGTCTAAGGCCTGGGTGTGCTTAGCAAACGAACGATGGACAGCGAGCGGAGCGATATAGTACTGCTGGCGGCTGTTCTAATATCAAACTATATGTCACGCGATGAGACCGTGCGGCACGAAGGTAGCACGCGGTGAGACCGTGCGGCACGCAGGTAGAAGGCGGTGAGACCGTGCGGCACGCAGGTAGCACGCGGTGAGACCGTGCGGCACGCAGGCAGCACGCGGTGAGACCGTGCGGCACGCAGGTAGCACGCGGTGAGACCGTGCGGCACGCAGGCAGCACGCGGTGAGACCGTGCGGCACGCAGGTAGCACGCGGTGAGACCGTGCGGCACCCGGCCGGCCCGCTCGCTCACAGCGCGGTGTGCTACACGGCCAGGTCGAGCGGCGTGTAGTCGGTGGCGGCGGGGCGGCGCACGGCCAGCGCCACGCGGCCGGCCCGCTCGCTCACAGCGCGGTGTGCTACACGGCCAGGTCGAGCGGCGTGTAGTCGGTGGCGGCGGGGCGGCGCACGGCCAGCGCCACGCGGCCGGCCCGCTCGCTCACAGCGCGGTGTGCTACACGGCCAGGTCGAGCGGCGTGTAGTCGGTGGCGGCGGGGCGGCGCACGGCCAGCGCCACGCGGCCGGCCCGCTCGCTCACAGCGCGGTGTGCTACACGGCCAGGTCGAGCGGCGTGTAGTCGGTGGCGGCGGGGCGGCGCACGGCCAGCGCCACGCGGCCGGCCCGCTCGCTCACAGCGCGGTGTGCTACACGGCCAGGTCGAGCGGCGTGTAGTCGGTGGCGGCGGGGCGGCGCACGGCCAGCGCCACGCGGCCGGCCCGCTCGCTCACAGCGCGGTGTGCTACACGGCCAGGTCGAGCGGCGTGTAGTCGGTGGCGGCGGGGCGGCGCACGGCCAGCGCCACGCGGCCGGCCCGCTCGCTCAGCAGCACCCCGCAGCCCCGGCCCAGGGCTCCTCGCTCGGCCGCCAGGGCGATCTGGTTGACGACGCGCCGCTCCACCTCGTGCTTGATGGAGCGCGCGCCGTAATGCACGTCGTACCTGAACAAATGTGAAAAGAGTGAACAGGCTACTTCTAGGTAGAGACCACATCTTCGCTTACCATCAGGCGAGATAGTGGTCCAATGCGAACATGTCATTAAATAAATTAAAAAAACACGCTGTGAGCGACGCGCCGAGCCGCGCTAGCCGCAGATGACCTACACTCAGCGACTATATAAATTACTAGCTGACCCGTGCCAACTTCGTTGGGCAGTATTTCGGCTAATATGTATGATATCTTTATAATTTATAACCTATAGCACTCACGGATAATGTAGCTTTCTACCAGTGAAACAATTTTTTAAATCGTTTCATGACTTCCGGAGATTACCCCCTACATACAAACTTACAAACAAATGTTACCTTTTTATATTATTAGTATAGACTAGACTCCTAATGACAGGCGACCGATGTCTGTCAACACATTAGGCAAAAAAGTCTTTTAACCGTCGTTAAGTTCCTATTAGTTTCGACCACTCCTGTGAGCCGTAAACACTTCCGCGTTACTCTTATAAAAAACCGAGAAAATTGAAATAATAATGCCCCGTGTACAATACGTTTTTGTGATAAAAAGCCAGATTTCAAGCTTCCAAAAAGACGGTATCACATTTCATCGTAAGTTAATAGTTCCATAACCTAAATTAGATTAAATTTCTGACAATATTTATTGTATGCATGGCACATTCGCGGAGCGCGCGTTCATGTCTTTTATGATTGCGCTCTTTCCTTTGAAAGCATTTTTTTTGCTATCTCTTTTCCTCGATTTTAAGTAAACAAACATACTTAGTGATGTTCCAAATCGTACAACCACTTCTGTTGTCGATAAAGCAAAAAAAACCCTATTAATATTTATGTATGCAAAAAATATATTTTTAGTAATTATAAATTACAACAGATACATCTGATAAATTGTGAAACTTTAATTTATTAATTTTAGATACCCACACGATCAATTATATATTTCCACAAGGCTTGCTTTTCTTACAAAATCATCTCAGCACATACATACTGTTCGAAGAATTTATACAAAATTAATAATTAATTAATAATGGCACATTTTTCAGATGCTATTAAAGACTAACATATATTACATATACGAAAACTGGGCAGTTCTGGAAATATTACATAAGATAACCTACTTTTTGTTTGAAGTCTGTTAAAATATTCCCTATCACAAAAACTACTGAACCGATTTTGATAAGCAATTTTCTTTTTCGATATTCTTCATCCACATCTAATTGGACAATTCACCCTGCATAGATAACATCAAAAAAGTAGTTCTATCGGCTTCCAACTTCATACCTCGGCACAATAATTTAAAGCTCGTCCTCAATCAATAGTGATTGATCATATAAATAAAGTTAAAAAGAACATGAAACAAATGGATCGGAAGTAGTGTGGTCATAGTTACCCGTCAGCGAGCGCGCCCAGCACGCCGCCCTCCCAGCGCAGCTCCACGGCGTGGCGCGCGCTGGCCTTCTCCGCCCAGTGCTTCAGCTCCAGGTTCACCAGCGTCAGCAGCTCCTGGCGCGAGAACGGCAGGAAGTACACGATCTCGTTGATGCGGCCCAGGAACTCGTCCCGCCCGAAGTGCCGCTTGAGGATGGGCCGCACCACGCTGTCCTTGAAGTTGCGCGACACCTCCAGCAACTCCTCCGGCTCGTGAGTCTCGGGAGGTCCATTGTGGTTGTTTTTGTCGTAATCGCTAACTGAAAATAGCCGACATTCACGAACACGTTAACTTACTACATACTACTAAATAATAGTAATAACATGCAAACGTGTGGTACCTCTCTGTTCGACGTTGACGGAGGGCGTGAGGCGCGCGCGCTGCGCAGCCCGGGCCTCCGCCTCGCGCCGCAGCTGCAGCCCGTACTGGGCGATCTCGTCCGCCGCCAGGTTCGACGTCATCACGAAGATAGCGTTCTTGCACTCGATCAGCTTGCCTTTGCCGTCCGTCAGTCGACCCTGCGACCGATACGAATCTAAGTACACTCAGCCAGCACAGTGTAACATTAGTCTCGTCAGACGGTTACCTCGTCGAAGAGCTGCAGCAGCACGGTGAGGACGTCGGGGTGCGCCTTGTCCACCTCATCGAACAGCACCACGGCGTCCGCGCGCCGCGCCAGCGCCCGCGTGAGCTGGCCGCCCTCCTCGTGGCCCACGTAGCCGGGCGGCGCGCCGATCAGCTTGGCCACCTCGTGCTTCTCCTGGTACTCCGACATGTCCAGGCGGATGAAGGCGGCGGGGTCGTCGCGGTGCATGTAGCGCGCCAGCTGCTTGGCCAGCTCCGTCTTGCCGATGCCGGAGCTGCCGAGGAACAGGAACACGAGCGGGTGCTCGTCGTCCGCCCAGCCGTTCTCCTTACGGCGCACGGCTGCGGCTACGGTCTCCACGGCGGCCTGCTGGCCCACGATGAACTGCTTGAGACGCTGCTCCAGCGGGAAGCGGCGCCGCTCCTCGGCGGCGGCGGCGGCCGCGGCCTCCTCCCAGGCGCGCGTGTGCTGCACGATGAGCTCGCGCGCCGGCGACGGGTCGCGCGCGTAGTGCAGCGCGCGCCGGCCGGCGTGGTCGCGGGCCGTGGGGTCGGCGCCGGCCTCCAGCAGCGCGCGCGCCGCGCCCGCCGAGTCGGCCAGCGCCGCGTAGTGCAGCGCCGTCCAACCCAGGAAGGAGGCGCGCGCGTTCATGGTGCCGCAGAACTCGTCCTCGCGGCGCTGCAGCACCTCGAGCGGGTGCAGGCCGGCGGCGGCGGCGGTGAGCGAGGCGCCGGAGTAGCGCTCCTGCAGGTCGGGGCGCGCGCCCAGCTCCAGCAGCTCGCGCACGGCGGCGGGCTGGTTGTTGGCGGCGGCCACCATGAGCGCGGTCCAGCCCAGCGCGTGCCGCCAGTCAGCTGCGCCGGCGCCGCCTCCATCCGCCTCTCGCCCACTCTTTCCACTTGAAATTGCCGCTTCTACTTGCCTAAAAACACGTCGGTTTTTTATGATTTTTGATGACTCCTGACAGCGCAGCAGTCGATCACTCAGCCACTGCACCAAACGTGTCATTAAACTTAACTTTTACAGACGTACTTACGGTAATTTTTAGTATTGATGACTTGGTCTTGAATGGCTAACATAAACCCTTCTGTTTCTGGAAATAGCTCGCTTAGTTCCAGCCACTTGTTAGAAGCTTCTTTATCAATGTGTGTTTGATGTAGATCATTGGGATGTGTTTGATGTAGATCGTTGGGATTATTATTATTAATCAAAATAACCACTAGTATAATTTTCGTTAAGTCGGGATAACTTATTGATTCAGAAAGGAATGTCCATATTATTCTTATTATCCAATCTGCAGTTATAAGTTAGAACATTCAACTAATTAAAAGAATACTCACTTGCGCAATTCTTGTACATTTCCCAACTGTGCTGCTTTAAAGAATCTTTTCTCTGAAACAATAATTCAGGACATCACCATTTATACACTAAAAACCATTAAACTCCACTTTTACTATATAGGAATGGAATTCGTACATTATTGGTAAAAGTACAATATAGCTAAGTAAATTGCTGTTTTTTTTATTCAAATTCAAATTATATATTTTTTCTTGAAACTATGAGGTTGCTCAATGTGATTCTTTTTGTAAAACATTCAACATATGACAACAACAGTTTCTAAAATGAGGGGGAAGTTTGTACAGTGGTGCCCATGCAATTTTGTTATTGTATTAATAAGTGAATAAGGGATTTAATTCAATTTAGGTATCTGATAAAATATCGACGCGAAAAAGCAATCTTGTAGTATCTCGAAAAGTGGAACCTTACACCAGAGCCAAAAAACTATTTAATAAGAAATTCATAACTTGTAAACTAGCTGAAATCGAGAGGTAATTTTCAAAACACATATTTCTTAAAATGAAATTTATTAGATAACACTAAAGTTAAGCTTTCTATTTATGAGTACTATCTACAAAAAAAATATGACCTTCGAAATCAATGGTCCATAATGGAAAGTTTATCCAAAATCGCTATCCAGCGTCGATATTTACAATATGATGGGGTCTGTGGGTCGTCGTAATAGACATCTAAGTCTAAAGAATTTTATAGTAAAAATAAGACGGTGAATAAGGGTGATGAAGGGAGTAAGTTTATAAGTACCTATGGATGATCTACAGCATACTCTAATGGTCATGAAGTCTTGATAACTACAATGTAAGTAGTTGTTTTAGTATATGCACCATTAAAGACATGATCAGCTGCGAGTAGCGCCAGCGCCAGTGTGCCTGCACTGAGCGCAATCGTGGAGCCGTGCCGTCGGTCGCCACCCGGTTCGCCGTTGTTATCTGCCGTGTGCACCTGCCGCACCAGTACTCCTGTGAGCCGCACCGATTGCTTCAACGCAAACACGCTGCGTTTGTACACACATCGAGCAGATCGTAATGTTGACATTGTTTGAATTCAATCAATCCTATCTTCCGAGTAACTTTTTAATTCTTCTGTGTGTTTCGAAATATAATTTGAAATGCGCCGTATCCACATTATTACTGTTTTGATTTTTTTTTTAGTTTTTTAGCTCAGTGAGCCTTCATTTTAATTTTACAGCTTTGATATAATTTTGTCAGACTGACATTTCACTACTGTCAAAGTGTCAATTTTTGAGTTGACACATTTTCCAATTTTTTTTGGAATGTTTCTGGCATGGCAACACACATTTTCTATTGCATAATTATTATTATGATTATACCGTAGAAAGAAAAAAGTATAGAAAACGTGATACTTTCTTCTCTTTCCCTCAAGAAAGAAAAACAAATCGACAAATCGCACAAGAAGGAAAAGGACAGAACTAAGTTATCTCCATCTCTCAGCGCGTACCGGTTTTTTCAAGGCCAGCACAAACATTATGCTGTATTTAGGGATACCAGATTCAGGCATTATACACACATCAAAAGTGTCTAGGGATCAACATATATTTTTGCAATAACTTTTCTCCTGATTGATATTAATTAAAATGTTCTTTAAGGATTCATCAAATAAAGTGTTATCGTTTGTCACAGTAACGATAAACCAAGTCACCTTTGCATTCATAAAGAAATTTGCCATTTTCCTAATAAAGGGATTTTTGACATTTGAACCACTAACATTAAAGTTCGAAAAAAAGACTGAAATAACAGTTTTCTTTAAAATTTTATTGGGTATTTTAAACAATTAATAATCCGTGTTTCTACCGCGAACACTAACAACACAAGAACATCGGTTTGGCATACTCAAAATGAGTTCATCCAAATCACGCTGTGGAATGGCCGCCCATGTTCGTTGCAACAACAAAAAAAGGTCTTCTTGCGACTGGATACCCTCCATATTCGGCAGAGCTCTTCTCTGTAGCATATCCCATGCATGCTCAATCGGGTTCAAGTCTGGCGACTGAGCAGGCCAGGGCAGGACATTGATGTTAGCTGCGGCGAGAGTCTGTCTTACAACTCTTGCGGTGTGCGGTCGTGCATTATCATGCATTAACTGAAATAAGGGACCGATTTGCACTTGTAGAGGAACGATGACGTCTGATACAATCGTCTCAGCATAAATTTGAGCGTTGAGGTTGCCTCTGATCCAAATCAACTCAGTTCTTCCGCCGATCCAAATACCCGCCCATACCATGATGGTTCCACCACTATAAGGATGGACTTCCTGGCAGGATTTTAATCGCTGTTGGCGTCCAGGGGTTCTCCAGTGTCGTATACGTCTTGTATCCGGTCTCATACCAAAACGAGACTCATCAGAAAAGCACACGAAACGCCATTGTTCTTCTGCCCAATTTCTGTGTTCAAGAGCCCATTGATATCGAATCCTACGATTGTGCATTGCTATAGGTGGTACCCGTAGCGGTCTTCGGGAATGAAGGTTCACTTCATGCAAGCGGTTTCTGACTGTTTGGTCGCTAATTAAGTTCCCTGAAGAGTGATGAAGCCTCACGGCTAACATCATGGCGGCTATTGTTGGAGCTCTTCGAGTTAAGATTTGAATGTATCGGTCTTGTCTCCGTGTGGTGCAGCGATACCGTCCTCTATGGCGCTCAGCCACGGTACCAGTGCTTCGGTAACGTGTCCAAAGTCGACTGATAACACTCTGACTTGTATTCAGAGCTAAAGCCACAGTACGTTGCCGGGAACCAGCTTCTATCATTCCCACGGCTCTGAGCATTTCTTCCCTGCTTAAATGACGTCGCCGCTCCATAATAACGTTGGTTTTAATCAGTAGTAGGGAAACAGTAGCACTAATAATGTCTTCAATGCGTTGTATGTTTTTATAGGGAAAATATTGACAGCTGATTTTCATCTTTTACTCGAATTTGATTTACAGTTCCTGATTCAAATTATGAAATGCACCAAAAAGGATCCATATAAATTTATAAAATCATAAATTTATTACAAAGCCACATCTCAATCTCAAGGAATCCGCATAAAAATGCTTGATCCCTAGACACTTTTGATGTGTGTATTTCCCGGACAATAGGGAAGGCAAGTGTCAAAGTGACAAGTGACAGTATGGTCCCAAAAGAACTGTCAAACCAAAGGAATTTTCTGAAAAATAAACGTTTTATTGATGTAAAATGACTAGATGTTGTGTAATAAGTTGTAAAAATGATGGAACATACAAATTTCCGACAATTCACACTATCAAGACATAATGGGTAGCTGCTGTGACTGCTGTGAGAACAAAAGTTGTATTATTACTAAGGAAAAGCTATATAATAAACAAATATCCAGCCTTGCGAAACCGAGACAGGCCGTTAGTTTATTAATGAAATTCTATGATTATACCTTATCTAAACCATCGAATACACTTTTCAAAATAATATCTACTTTTCTATTAGAGGTTAAGTACCAGTATTGCATCGCTCTATAAATCATGAAATGGTTCGTCTGGCGGAAGAATTATCACCTGGAACGAGTTTTGTGATAGTTCTGGTGTTAAGAAATTAAATATATTGTGATATTTCTCGAATCTAAATAGAAAAAAAGGTTAAAATTACTGACTTAAAACATTATGATATTTTATCAAAATAGAAAGTCAGAAGCAGCATTATATTCTTGTTATAGGAGAGGACAGGTAAAACATACCTAAACTCAAAAATTGAAACCTCAACTACAAGTAATTGTGGATTTATTACGGTAAAATCAAATGTATTACCACTCAATTAAGTCACTTTTTTCCTCTTGCAGAGTCACCGCGGCGTCTTAATTCTTCTTTTAGTATATGTACTTGCATTAACGAATAATTTTCCATATTTGTTTTGTATTTATACTCAATTTTTATAACAATAAATCTTGTTTGTTTATTGTACAAGGTAGACAGTAATCTGACGTGGGGACCAACTATCGCAGCGCCATCTACGATTAGCTTTGAGTTGCCATCCCCATTTGGTCTGTACGAAACTAAATGAAAATTGTTAATTATTTTTTAACAAACATTCTACATGTAATAAACAGGAATTTGAATCCGTAAAAGATATAAAAGATTCTGAAACATAACTCCGACAAACGTTGTAAGAGTCACATGCAATGATGTTTTCCTTCACCGAAAGGCAATTGGTCTGATAAACAGGTTATCCTTTTGACATAATATGTATAATTATGGGTAATAATAATATCAACCAATAACGATCACGCGTGATAATAATGTACCCGCTAGTTGGGTAAAAGTTTGCAGTGTGACAACACTCCCCATTCGTGACGTCAATATTCTCTATCTCATGTGGCTACGCCAAACGTGAATCTAGGGTTACGGCGTTTACGCACTACGTCCGATCCGAATCCGATCCGAACCCGTAAAAATACGATACGTGTCGTGGCCATAGAACTATTTCTATGGTAGTTTACGCACTAGATCTGATCTCCGTCATCCGATTTCTTTCCGTCATCCGAGAATCTCCGTTTCGGATAAAAAATGATGGGCCGAAGTAGCCATAGTATTATTTGTATGAACGCTCGCGCACTGCGTCCGAGTTGAATCCGAGCTGCGTACGAGCAGAGAGGCAGCGGGGCGAGCGGGGGGTATGCGGCTGGTTGTCAGAGATCGGAGTAGTGCGTAAGCAATATCCGAATTCTGTCCGTGATTTTTTTTCACGGGCTCGGATCGGATTCGGATCGGACGTAGTGCGTAAATCGGTGACCTTGAAATAAATGAAAGGGACCGACACAGCATTCTGTTCCTTTCTAATAGAGTGTCCAAGATACAATATTTTGAAGATAACATTCGGTTTATATTTAAAATTCTTAATAATAATTAATAAGAGTAATGGTAATTTGTTTTAATTCTTATAATAATACTGAAACTAAAGCTTCAATACACGATTTTTATTTTTTTTAGTTTTGACAGTCTACCTACATACAAAATAAAAACATAAAAACGGAAGACTGTTACTTTCTTTTTTGTTTTTGGTAGATAATATTAACATTCTGAGGCTAAATATAGCAGCCCTCCTCATTTCTTAAAAATAACTTAATATTTTCTCCTATTTTCTCCCCCCTTTCATCTCTGTCTGTTCTTTAGTAGTATCTCCTATTAGCTCTCTCACTTTTTTTTTATATTTTTCAGTAAGTAACTACATCTTGAAATCATGCCTGTGATGACCCGTAAGGCTACTGCTCAGGATTTAGAGCTCAAATTGAGAACGGCCCTCCAAGAACTGAAGGACTCTAAACTCCAATGCCAACAACTGTTAAAGGAGATTGAAGAGAGCGAGGAGGAAGTCAATAATGTTAACATCAAAAACACGAGCTTAAAACGGGAGCTAGTTGACCTTCATCACCAATATTTACATGTTGTCGATGAACGGGATCGTCTGAGGGAAGTCACGGATGGATTCAACACATGTAGCAACTTATATGAGGAGGCTTTGTGTAAAATTAGGGATTTAGAGGATGAATTAATCCATGCAAACACACAAATTTCAACATTAGAAAAGGAGAAAAAATATATTCAGGTTAAAGAAACTGAACATTTGTACAATGAATTATTAAATACTAATTGTAACCCTCAGCCTATTATAACAATAGACCTTACAGAGGACTCACTACTGAAGCAAAACTACTCTCATAAAACTAGTACAAATAAAATTAAGAAATATGCAAGATTAAATAAAATAATTAAGAAATGTAATAAATATAAGAAACAACAAAATTACTTTTCTAAAAACATTCAATTAAGGAAAGAGCGTGTTTCTTTGGTTAATAAATTAAATAACTATCAGATTAAATTGGAAGATAGTATAAATATTTATGAAATAGACACTCAGCGCTTACAATCAGAAATACAGGCTTTGAATCAGTCGCTAAAATCTTTGACTAATAAATATGAAATCTCTAAAAACCAAATTAAAGATCATATTCTTGCCACAAATCATTTGGTGGACAAAGTAGAATTGCTTACCCTCAGCAACACTCAGTGTTCCTGTCACATGGGACCCACTCTGGATGCCCTCCAGCCTGAAGCAACGGAGGACCCGTCTCAAGCAGTGAGGGCTCCGGACAGTATCACCAGTCTGAACATAATATCTGACATTGTTCTTGATAATGTCATGCAACCTGAGATGAATAGTTTTGGATCTTCAATTAGTCTTAGTGACTGTCATTCAGTTATGTTCTCTGACAGTATAGGCAGAGGGCTAGGTAATTTATTGAGTAATCATTTAAGTTATTGTACTCTAAATCATTGCATGCCACATTCAAACTACAAACAGATAATGGCATCAGTCACAAAAAATGTGTGTTATCCTAATACCACCATTACTATATTTATTGGTAATAGTTCTAAGATTGGAAAACAAGACATCACTGACTGTGTAGCAGAGTTGTTAAAATTAGATTGTAAGAAAATTATTTTGTGTGCATTTCCCTATTTTGAGAAGTTGTCAAATAGAAAAAACAATCATATACATAGGCTGAACAAGCATATACAGTTCTTAGCAACTCATTATAGTGACAAACTTTTATTTTTAGACATCAACACTGTTGTTGATAAACTTAGGTCGACCCAGGATTCAGCATATCTGCCTATTAGATATAGACATATAATAGCTAGTCTATTAAGTTTTAATATTCACTCAGACATAAGTAGTATGTCTTCGTCTTGTTGTGTACATATTGATAGTAGTAGTTTTAGTAATAGTTTTAGTTGTATGAACGAGGATCCATGTGTCACCATGGAAGATTCCCAATCTCAAGGTGGGACTACTAGTAGTAGGATATTTTTGCCTGGTGATGGCATGGGAGTACCGGGGCTCCCTCCGGATAGTATTTATCTTTCTTTAAACTTGTAAGTGGGACAACAGAAGGTACCATTAGCAATATAGCATCTCGTAAAGACAATGTATCTTCTTGCAATCAATTATTTAGTTTAAAAAAAGGGCCTCAGAATACCTTGAAATTACTCCATCAGAACATTCAAGGTATCTCTTCGAAATTATTGGAAATCGAAATATTTTTAGAAAAAACCATGTTTGACATCATCTGTTTTACCGAACATTGGTTGAAGGATTACCAAATGTTAATTAATTATAATAACTACACTGTGGGCAGTTGTTTTACCCGTAAATCTATGCTGCGTGGAGGTTCCTTAATATTAATTAAAAAATGTATAAAATGTAAAGAACGTAATGACATAGTAGGTCTCTCTGTTGAACATTGTATCGAACTGTCCTGTGTTAAGCTAGATAGGCATGTAATAGTGTGTGTGTACAGACCCCCAAAATATCAAAATTTCTCCTTATTCGAATCAATAATGGAAGATGTCCTAGTAAAGCTTGCAGACAGTAATAAATCCGCAGTTATTTGTGGTGATTTTAACATCAATATTTTGGAAGAAAATTTAAATAGCAATAGATTATTAAATCTTTTTAAGTCATTTGATTTGACCAATATTTTTGTGGAACCTACTCGGGTGACTCCAACTTCTGCTACTTGTATTGATAATGTTTTCTGCAATTGTGATTATTTGGATAAAGCAATAGTTAGTTGTCTGCCGTCTGATCATAGTGGACAAACGGTAACTTTTAAGTGTAAATCAACTAAACAACAAGTTCAGATTTCATATAGACAAATAACAACTAACAAATTAAATAAATTTAATAATTCCGTATGCAATAGATTAAGTGTTATGAGCCCTAGTGTTGACGACATTAGAGTTAATAATTTTTATAATGGTTTCTTTTCAATAGTTCATACCGAATTCAATAAATCTTTTGAAAAGAAGACTAAAACAATTTGCCCTAAATTTGTGTTTTAGGGAAGATACGTATTTACGCGACCAGGTTTTTATACCAGGTATTTGTTTCCAAGTACGTACACCAGGTACCGACCCGAAATACTTGCAAGACTTCAAAGTATTGTCGGGGCTCAACTAGTCGACCCTCGCCGGACCCGAGTCTCGCTGATTCGTACTGTATCGTGACGTAGCATGATATCGGACGTCGCGCGTCGGGCCGCTTCGGCCGCGTTCGGGTCTCGAGCAGCACGCTCGCTGCAATAAGAAATAGTACATCGCTCTCGCTCGTACTTTTCACTGTAAAGATGACTCGCTTGGAAAGTTAACTTTAATTGTATCGGAACTAAGGAACAAAATATGCAATTATTTTTATTTATTTTTAACCTTGAACCTGTGTAAGCTGCAATAATAATAACGGTACTTGGTACGACACTAGTAGAAACTAATCGTCTAATACTCTATAAGTACGTATTTATTTGTAAAAGCGATTTTGCTCCTTATTAGTACGTGTATAAGGTTCAATTTCCTATCCAGATAGAAAATACTTGAAAGTATCCCGAGCCCTGGTTTTAGGACCTGGTTTCTTAAAGAAGTCGTACTTGTAAGCCCTGGTAAGCGATTTTGCAAGTACGACCCATGTCTATTGTGTTTAGTGACTGGGCGACTGCAGGTATAAGTATAAGGAAAAGTAGGGAAAGACTATTTGAGCTCTATGGCCTTAAACCTTACATCAACACTGAAACTTTTTTTTTTTTTTTTTTTTTTTGGCAAGTCGCTATTTGCGCAATGCCACTAACAAAAAACGAGGAAACTTGGTAGAAAATGTAAGGTTAATTTAGGACACGGAATTTGGATGGATATTGGATAGGATTATTAGGGAAAACATTAACAAAAGTAAATATTATATGCGTATATTATTGTCAGTGATAAATGATGATAGATACATATATACTTTTAAGTCATTAGAAGCTAGTAAAACAGAGATGGAGGTAGGAAAAGCAATGTTATAGGAAAGTAAACTAGATATAAAAGAATCATGACTAAGAAGAGGACAGGAAAAAAACATATGATTTAAATCGCCAACATCACCACATTCGCAAAGGTCACTGGCAACGATCTGCAATCGGGCAAGGTGGACTTTGGAACAATTGTGACCCAACCTCATACGAATAAGACAACTGGTAGCAACCTTACCAAAGTTAAATTTAAAAAACCATGGTTTCTTGGGAATACAAGTTTGAATATGAGAATAATATTTTCCTTTAGTAGTGCTGCTGTCCGCCCACATCTTGCTCCATGCATCCCAAAGAAAGTTCATTGGCAAATTCGCCAAATCGTGACTAAAGTTAATGTAAGGGAACAAATCACCACAGTCTACAGCCTCATTAGCCAGTTGATCGGCTCTCACATTTCCTGCGATACTACTATGGCCAGGTATCCAAGCGAGAGAAACTTGAAGACCTAATTTAAAGCATTTATACAAGAGACCTCTAATAAAAAGAACTATGGGAAGTATTGGTTTACATTTAAAAGGATTTCTTTCAATAGCCTGCAATGCACTTAGAGCGTCTGTAAATATTATTGCTTTTTCCAACTTCATGATGCAAATATACTCTAGGGCTTTGAACAGTCCAAAACATTCACCAGTAAATACTGATGATTCAGGAGGAAGCTTGATTTTTTGTACTATGTTATATTGCGAGTGAAAAACCCCAACTCCAACATTTCCCAAAGAAGAGTGCTTAGACGCGTCTGTATAAATATGATGCCAATTTTCCCATCGCAAGCCTTTGGTAAAGTTAAATGATTCTTTTACAAAATTATCATTTTTATTAATGCCTAGGTTTAAGATAACATCCGGAGTAAAAACTAATGATTCATATGAATGATTAAAAAGAGGAAATGATAATGACTGGTAAATTGGAGCTTGCAAAGCCATAAATTTTTTATAGCTAACAATAAGACAAGGAAGAGATTTATTAGACCAATAACGGGAAGAATTGATTTGATCTAGAAGAGACTGCAATTTTTGACGTAACGGATGATTAGAAAATTGAAATGAACGGAATAGAAATTTGTCAGCAAGATACTGACGTCTAAGTGAAAGAGGAGGATCTACAGTTTCAACCTGTAAAGCATTTATTGGGCTTGATCTCATAGCTCCGGTCACTATTCGTAGTGCTTTTGATTGAATTCTGTCTAATTTTTTAAAAGCAGCTGAATTTCCAGGTTCCAATAAAAAAGTTCCATAGTCAAGCACACTTCTAACTATTGCGTTATATATTAATTTTAATGAATAGGGGTGGGCACCCCACCAGACCCCCGATAAACATCTTAAAATATTTAGCCTTTGCTCACATCTTGCCGTTATATAATCACAGTGTGGAATACCAGTGAGTTTACTATCTAAAACCACTCCTAAAAATTTTACCGAGGATTTCACAGGTATTAAATTATCATCATAATATACAGAAACAGGGGGAGGAAGGCGCATCCTGGTAAAAAGTACAACTGAACTTTTAGAAGTAGATAGCTCAAGGCCATTGTTATCCATCCATTTTTTTAAAAGGCTGAGACCTGATGTCATTGTATTACAAGCCGTCTGAATAGAGCTATGAGGGCAATATAAAAGAAGATCATCAGCGTATTGTAGCACTTTTACTTTATTGTTTAAAGAACTCTCAAGATCATAAGTGTAAATGTCATATAACAGAGGGCTGAGAACTGATCCTTGAGGAAGACCTTTCCAAACGACTCTAGATTCACACCTAGAATCCTGAAGTGTAAGATTAATATACCTCTCAGATAACATATTTAGAATGAAGTTTGTTAGTAAAATGGGGACATTTAACTGCTCCAGTTTATATTTTAATTTTGATATTACAACATTATCATAAGCAGAGTTAATGTCAAGAAAAGCAGAAATTATGGATTGATTCGAAGAAAATGCTAATCTAATATCAGTGACAAAGATGCTTAAACTATCTATGGTACTTTTGCCACGCCTAAAACCAAATTGACTATCACTGAGTAGTTTCCTGTTTTCTAAATACCACTCTAACCTATTTTTAACTAAATGTTCTGTGATTTTTAGCAAAACCGATGATAGAGCAATTGGTCTGTAAGAAGCGCTACTCGATGGACTTTTGTTAGGTTTGAGAATAGGTATAATATCTTGGGCTCTCCATGAAAGCGGAATATTTCCGGATATCATAATGTTATTAATTAGTTTTAAAAAATAGAGAAGAGATGTGTCACTCATATTTGATAGAAAAGAGTACGGAATACCATCTGCACCCGGAGCGGAGTCTTTACTGTGTCGAACAACACCTTTAAGTTCTTCTAAACTAAATGGAGTATTAAGGTCACTAAGAGAATCTAGTGTTGAAAGGGGAATAGAATTTGGAATAATATTTTCCGGGACAGATGAGGGAGCTAAGTTATCTAAAAAACTATTTACCAGCTCAGGTGGAAGGAATGCTGTAGATGAATCTGAGAACGCTGTTCTAAACCTTCTGATATTCTGCCATACCATAGATGGTTTAACGTTAGGAGAAATAGACAGACAAAATGATCTCCAGCTTTCAAATTTCTTTTTTTTAAATAATTTTTTTGTTTCTGAAATTGAGGCGTTCAGACTATTAAAATTTTCTTCGGTAGAATTTTCAAGATAGGCAAGTTCACACTGTTTCCTTATTTTTATTGCATCTGTACAATCTTTGTCCCACCATGGCGGAGATGGGATTTTGTTTTGTATCTTTTTTAGAGGAAAAAGTTTATCAGCCGTTTTTATCATGGCTTCAGATAAGGCGTCGGCACATAACTGTTCATCACCAAATTTAATTTCCGGAAGATCACAAACAATAATATCTAAATGCTCTTTAAATTTTTGCCAATCCACATCACCCAGTTTGTACTTCAACCGTGGAGCGCTCTTAGAATAATGTTTTTGACCGTCGGGAAATGATAAAACTATAGGAAAATGATCACTACCAAATGAGGAAAGCATAACTTCCCAAGTCAAACGCGAAGCTAATTTGTCAGAGCAAATTGACAAATCAGGAGCACTAGCACCCTCATGTGGAGAAGTGCGTCGAGTTGGAGACCCAGTATTTAATAAACAAAGATTGAGACTATCCAGAATGTCAAGTAAGGTGCTGCCATAGTTATTTGTTGACGAACTTCCCCAGACTTCATGCTGGGAATTAAAATCACCTAAAACTATAAATGGTTTAGGAAGAATTGAAAAAATATTTACAATTTCATTAAAAATTACAACAGATGGACGAGGAATATATACAGAAACAAAACAAATATTATCTACAACTGCTGCAATAACAGAAAAATCATTATTATGAGGTGGGATTGTGAAAAATGAAAATGAATGATGATGTTTGATGAGTAAAGCAACACCGCCATACCCATCAGAGCGGTCTTCTCTGAGACATGCATAACCAGGGATCCTAAACAAAGACCCTGGTTTAAGCCATGTCTCTTGAAGAGCAAAAACAAAAGGTTTATATTTATTTACAATATGTATAATTTCAGATTTTTTATTTATTGCACTTCGGCAATTCCATTGTAGGACTTTGTTGTCCATGATTATTATTAGTTGATGATGATGATTCAGAAACTGCATTTAATACAGTGGCAGCGATGGACGGTGAAAGGTGATGTGTTTGAGTTAATGATTTTATCAAA
The DNA here is from genome assembly GCA_954870645.1 of Agrotis clavis. NCBI lineage: Eukaryota > Metazoa > Arthropoda > Insecta > Lepidoptera > Noctuidae > Agrotis > Agrotis clavis. The sequence continues at coordinate 26,628,915 of OX940927.1, read as the reverse complement.
GCAATGATTAGTTCAGACACAGATAATGCAGATAAATCATCCTTAGGGATGAGGGCACAGCCATCTTTTGATTGAGGTACATTTCTAGCAAGGTCCTGATGGAACTGCTGATCATAACCTTTAGAAAAGTGGGGTGGGGACCGAGGTTTAATAAACACTGTTTTTTTATATGATATTTTATTTTGTTTGGATGGTGAGTAATGAGGAGGAACAGAAGCATTAATATGGCTTGAAGTTGTGGGAGAGGAAAGCAAGGCATCAGCATATGATATTTTAGAGATTGTGGGATGAAGCTTTGAAGCTTCAGCATATGAAATACATGACTTGGCCATGGATTCTTTAATGTTTTTTTGACGTTCATATTCTAAACATTTCTTGCTAGTCGCCTCATGAAAACCGTTGCAAAGACAACAAGATAGATTATCCTCAGATACTGTACACTCATCCCCAGAGTGGCCTTGACCGCACTTATAACAGCGTGGTTTAGACCTGCATTGATTTTTGACATGGCCATATCTGCAACAATTATAACATTGTATTGTTGGATAAATGTACAAGTCCACAGAAAGTGCTGTATAACAAATATATACACGCTTTGGTAGAATTTGACCATCAAAAGTTAAAATAACTGTTTCTGTATTTTTCAATAAAGGTTTTTCATCTACAATAGTTTTTCTTTTAATTCTTCTTATCTTTAATATTTTGCCGCAACCAATTGGCACAGTGATGTTTTCTAATATTTCATCATCTGTCCACTCTACGGGTACGCCTCTGACGACACCCATGCGAGTCACAGAAAAAGTGGGGATAAAAGCTTTATAACAGTCCCTTTCCAACAACTTGCTGGTTATAAACAAGTTTGCATCATTATATGTAGAAAAAGCAACAACCAGCCTGTTTCGCCCTATTTTCTTCAGACTGCCATTAATAATGTTATTGAAACAATTCCTTTTCAAGAATCTACCAAAAGTAACCGGATTAAGAAAAGTATTGTCATTAGGCGCAGATTGCTCCCTCTGAATATGTATAAAAAACGGAGCCGCATCGGAGGAATTGTATAAGAGCCGAGCAACTGAGGCAGGACGCTGAGACGACCCACTCAGTAGATCGTCAGCACCAGCCCTTAACATAGAAGTACGCGGAGAATCAGTTGCCTTATTTTTAGTATCATCTACAGTAGGTTCCACCTCACCACAATCACAGTCGTTGTGACGTCTCCCGCCACTTTTGCGCCTTTTTTTGTTGCAGTGTTTGCAAATAGATGGCCGAGCAGACACCCTTTTTCGTTTTGAGCTATTGTTGTTGGTTGTTAATGTTATGGAGCAATCAGTATCCACTGCACTAGTATCATTATTAGAGATTGTCACATAGTGACCTATTTCCAACGGTGGCGTCCCTCCGGGGTCATCCGGAGGATCCATATTATAACTACAAAAAGAACTAAAAAAAACTTACCAAATCTGAAGAAAAAACTACCACTACACTAAAACTAAATAAAAAGTTGAAATATATACAAAAACTTAATCTAATCCAATATCTAATTAAAAATTTAAACAGAGCCAAAAAAAACCACGTCCGCCAACTTCAGGTTTCCCGCGCTTTTCCACTGAAACTTTTAACAAGTATGTTTCTACATACTCGAAAGTGTTCAGAAATGCTTGCAAGGCTGCTAAAGCCATGTACATAAGTAATAAAATCAAAACATCAGATAATAAAATAAAAACAGTTTGGAAAGTAATAAATGATGAGACTGGCAGGAAAAAAACACGTAGCACCAAGTATACGTTGGAGACACCACATGGTCCTATAAGTTCAAATCGAGATGTAGCTCAAGAATTTGTAAATTTCTTTACTGATATACCATTAAAGACCACGGAGGCTCTAAATTCCTCTCCTGATATCGCAATTGCTTTATTAAAGGCAAACGTGTCTGGCTGCTCGGCTGAATTTGTATTTAAGCACATAAACCCCATGACGGTTATTAAAGCTTTTCGGCAAATCAAAATTAAGCTAACAGAAGATCTTTGGGGAATGTCAATCAAAGTTTGTACATCCATAATAGAGACTATAGCACCATACTTGGCTTTAATTTTTAATTTGTGTGTAGACCAAGGAGTTTTTCCGGACTTAATGAAATTCAGTAAAGTCATACCTCTTTTTAAATCTGGAGACACTAAAGACACTAATAATTACAGACCTGTATCCGTGTTGCCCGTTTTTAGCAAGGTTTTTGAAAAGGTAATGCTTGATCAGATGCTTAACCACTTTAACACCAATAAAATTTTACACGATCAACAGTATGGTTTCACCAAAGGACGTTGTACAACTGACGTTACGCCGGTGTCACCCTATTGAAGCACATATTTACTGCATGGGAAGAGGCACAAGACGCCATAGGAATATTCTGTGACCTCTCCAAAGCATTTGATTGCGTAAATCACGATACTTTGCTTTTTAAACTTGAGCATTACGGTCTAGGTAAACTGGCAATTAGTTTGTTAAAATCTTATTTGTGTGATAGACAGCAGCAAGTTCAGATAAATGGTGTGAATTCAGAAGGTTTAAAGGTAAAAATGGGGGTTCCGCAGGGCTCAATATTGGGTCCTTTTCTCTTTCTTGTATATATCAATGATCTACCCTATTTATTAAAAAATCAACCTCACAATAATATGGTGTTATTTGCTGATGACACTTCCCTAATTTTTAAGATAAATAGACGGGCCCAAAATCTAGACAACGTAAATAATGCTTTACGTCAGGTCCATGATTGGTTTACTGCAAACAACTTAGTATTAAACGGAAAAAAGACCAAATGTATAAGATTTGCTTTACCAAATGTTAAAAGCACAAATTATGATATAGTATTGAATCAAGAGAAACTTGAATTTGTCGATAAAACAGTTTTCCTGGGGATTACGCTTGATGCACGGCTACAATGGACTCCCCATTTAACAACTCTTGCGGGGCGGCTAAGTTCAGCAGCATACGCTGTTCGAAAAATCCGTCAATTTACCGATATAGATACTGCTAGAATTGTCTATTTTAGTTACTTTCACAGTATCATGTCTTATGGCATTTTATTGTGGGGACGGGCTGCCGACATCGAATCTATTTTCATTCTGCAAAAGAGAGCCATCAGGGCCATATACAATCTCCGTAGACGCGATTCTCTCAGAGAACTGTTTAAGGAAATTAACATTATGACAGTACCTTGTCAATACATCTATGAAAATATAATGTACGTTAGGAAAAATCTGCATCTTTTTAGTAAGAGAGGTGACAGACACAACTATCACACTAGAAATAGGGATCAATTAGTTCAGCTGGGCTTCAGACTCGCCAAAGTGGACTATTCTTTCATGGGGTACTGTTTAAAGTGCTATAATAAAATACCACAAAATGTTCTTGAATTGAATGAGACTAAATTTAAATCATGTATTAAACGCACTCTATGTAAGCGGGCTTATTATAAACTAGGCGATTATATCGCTGATAATAATGCTTGGCTCCATGCTGGTCCTGCTCCACCTGACAGTGTAGGATAAATATTGATAGCGTTTATTTAGTATTCTTGTTGGAGCTGCTGAAGATTGTACAACTGGATTTGCATTGTATAGACTCAATCTTCCTAGTATTATATAGTTTCATAGCCAGCATTGTGTGAGTACTATGTACCTCGGAGCTATCATTCACTGAGTACCTACGTCTCTTATTGACTTGAATGACCCTGGCGGTTGAGAGTATGTCATGCTCACTCAAATGTCTCGCTGAGGGTGGCGCGTGTGTCGGATCATTTAGTTCCCTTCAAAATGGTTGAGCTGAATGGTGCTGATATATGCGTCATGTTCGTGAACGGGCGCTGTCAGTTGGGACTGGTCATCCCTTAGCTGCCATGGTCTATTTTAATTATTTATAACTTTATTTTCGAATTGTCTTGTTTATATTTTCTATGGACACTAATAACTTGCATCGTTCTCACATAATGTACCATCTGATGATGAATGATGTAACAAAAGATCTGTAATAATTTTGGCGATTGAAAAAGAGTGTCCATGGAGTTTCTTGCTCATTCTTCTCCATAGAGATCTACTCCTTGGAATGAGCACCTACGGTACTTTCACAGTTTTTATGTCTTGTGACTGGGACTTTAGCACCATAACTTTTTAATGTTTAATATCATTTTTATTTGTCTATGACAATTCATAAGTGCCTGTAACTGGCCTACTTGAAATAAATGCTTTGATTTTGATTGATTTTTTGATTTTGAACATTATTTTTATACTGAAAATACGTAAACTATGGCCATGTCTGCCGCAGAACCGACGATAGATGGAGTAGGAAGGTTCTCGAATGGAGACCGCGTGTAGGTAAGCGTAAGGTGGGACGCCCCCCGGCAAGATGGACCAATGACCGTCCTGAAGAAGCTGCCTGGCAGTGGCTGGATGAAAAAAGCAGGAAATCGTGTGTTGTGGCGCTCCCTGGTTGAGGCCTATGTCCAGCAGTGGACTGCAATGGGCTGAAATGATGATGATGACTTAAAGTATTACAAAATGGCTTTTTTCCTTTAAATATGGGCTGACAATGTTTGAAACTCCGTTTATTATTTTCATTACCCTATTACTCCGCTACGGTATTTACATAATTGGGTACCTTATACGATACCTCTTGGAAACACTGGTGGACTTCTGAGCTTCTGAGTAGAACGCCGGGACCAACTAAAGGCTCCAGTACACGTTGGCCGAGCGCGCTCGGCGAATGCGCTCGGCAGATTTTCGTGGTACTGTTCACACGTTGGCGTCTTTCATTCTGCGTTGGTCGCTAGACAAAGATGGACGTTAGTAAAAATTCTCTGTGGTTGCTCATTTTTGGGGTTTTTAATGTATTCATTGTGGTTACGTTACGTTACTCTATGACACCATCATGACCGTGAAACAATTAATTGTTGGCGCAGTGGCTGAGCGATCGACCGCTGCACAGGCCACAGCGTATTTTGGGTTCGATCCCCGCATGGAACAAATATTTGCATGATCTGCAAGTAGTTGTTCCGAGTCTGGGTGTTTGAGTATGTGAGTTTCATGTTTGTAAATGCACCCACGATACAGGAGAAATTCCTAGTGTAGGGCAATGTTTAAAAAAAAAAACTAAATGACGGACTAATTAGATTTGTTGATACTGTCAAATAGCCAATTAACGCTACATTACTGTCTACTCCGACGCATACCTAAGCCTTTGAAATAAACACTCGGCCAACGTGTGATCGCTGTTTGCTGCTTGTGCCAAATTTCTTTGATTTGTGCACGAAAAACCGACACTAATCGGATCGTCGGCGAATGTTGGCCGCAAACGACAAATACACACAAAACAGCCTACTACACATTTGCCGAACACACTCGCCAAACGCGCTCGGCCAACGTGTACTGGAGCCTAGTTTATTAAAATTATTTTCAAATATACTATGAATCATTTCCGAGGTCAGTATTTTTATCCATAATATTGGTCACCCTATAAACAACAACAGAAGGAAGGAGAAAGAAACCAGCGTGTGTGCCTCTCTTTCTAAGAAAACAAGGCACGGTTTTAATGTTACAATAATTACAAAATGTTACACTCGCTCCCTATATTTTAAACTCCTATGGGCTAGGGCAGGGTCCTGTAACTCAGTAAGTTTGCATTTTGTTCTGGGCTATAGTTCTGTAACTGGACATTAGATGGCATGACTGTCTCAATTTCATCTATACTGAAATAAAAATAAGAAAAAGAAATATTGTTCGAAGATCTATAAAATTTTAACTATTTAAATTTGTTAAAGGGAAAATTAAATAAAATGAAAACAATATTGTATAAAATATTTCTATGACAACACTGACCCGTAGTAAAATAATGATACGTTTCATTTTCGCACGCATTAAAACACAAAACCGATGTAAATTGACATATTCATTGTGATAATTTTTATTTCTTGCTCTCAAAGAAATATAATGAGCTGTAATTAAAACAACTATTTAAATTTTACACTTATTGTTTCATAAAATAGTTTTCAAATTACAATTTTAAGTCAAATATTGGCACTGCAAAAAATGTTTGTTACGGAACTTCAATGTCGGCCATTCCGAAATTGTTGTTTTTGTTACCATGGTAACCTGTCTTGTGTCCACTTGTGTCAAACTCGATATTTTATGTTTTGTTTGATGTATTGAGAAAGTTTTAACCGTGATTTTCATTTACGACCTGGATAGTGGCTATGTTATTTGAATTATTGTGGATTCATTGTGTTCTTTTTACCCGACTGCGCGACGCAAAGGAGGGTATCAGGCTAATTACTCGTGCAGTGCCCGTGCATTCTCATTTTTCGTTGGAATTTCCTGTGACCTAGTGTTATCTGTTGTGTGTTAAGTTGTTTGTTTAGTTTCTACAAACTTAATAAAATGTTGTAATACTCAATTTTGTGTTTTATTCTAAACAAAATAAACATTATATTAATATAAGTGAAGAAAGAAAGGGATAGCTATATAGCTATCCCTTTCTAGGATACTGCACATAAATGTGTGTAATATGTATGTATCTATAGACACACACATGCACTGCAAGTTCTGTAACTCCACATCAGGGCTGCGTTTAAATCCTTTATCCAGTTTAAATTTATACTGACTTAATGTCAAACACCCCGTTTAAGTACACCGCGAGGTGAAAAATTAAGCTAACTAAAATTTAATCTGCCCCGTTTACGGTCGTCCGCTGGTATAAGTTTTTACTAAATGGAATAAATTTTTGCGTCCTTTTTACCTCGCAAAATTTTATCCTGCTGTCAGATTGACATTAAATTTTGTTGCTTTGCTCGATTCGCGCCGTAAAAACGAAAATTATTTTTATTTTAGAGAGTAAATATTATTTGTGGATTATGGATTTATATTAAACCGGCAAATTGATTATTTGTTCAATAAACTGAGCTGTCAATTGAATTTGGCAACTAATATTGACAGAAACTTATGACTCCGTTCAGCGAACCCTCGCTAGTTTAATTTTTACCGGCGAAATATCGCCGGAAGATTTAAACGCACCCCAGATGGCGCTTGTCGTTGAGGTCAAGCGAAGTCTCTATACCCCTATATACAAATGTACTCTATGGGCTAGGGAAAGCGTAGTCCATCTTTTACGTTTATGGTCTGTGCAGAAATCACAGACCAGTCATGTCACCGCGGCACCGCAAGGAGTTTTTAAACTCATTGCGTCACCGCCACCCAGTCCCAGAACATACAGAACCCTCTACAGGGGTGCGTTTAAATCTTCCGGCGATGTTTCGCCGGTAAAAAATTAAACTAGCGAGGGTTCGCTGAACGGAGTCATAAGTTTCTGTCAATGTTAGTTGTGAAATTCAATGGGGAAGGCAAGTGTCAAAGTAACAAGTGACAGTTTGGTCCCAAAAGAACTGTCAAATCAAAGGAATTTTCTGCAAAAAAACGATTTATTGATGTAAAATGACTAGATGTTGTGTAATAAGCTGTAAAAATGATGGAACATACAAATTTCCGTCAATTTACACTATCAAGAAATAATGGGTAGCTGCTGTGACTGCCTTGAGAACAAAAATTGAATTATAACTAAGGAAAAGCTATATAATAAACAAATATCCAGGATTGCGAAGCCGGGACAGGCCGTTAGTTGAGTTTATTAATGAAATTCTATGATTATACCATAACTAAACAATCGAATACACTTTTCAAAATAATATATACTTTTCTATTGGAGGTTAAGTACCAGTATTGCATCGCTCTATAAATCATGAAATGGTTCGTCTGGCGGAAGAATTATCACCTGGAACGAGTTTTGCGATAGTTGTGGTGTTAAGAAATTAAATATATTGTGATATTTCTCAAATCTAAATAGAAAAAAGGGGTAAAATTACTGACTTAAAACATTATGATATTTTATCAAAATAGAAAGTCAGAAGCAGCATTATATTCTTGTTATAGGAAAGGACAGGTAAAACATACCTAAACTCAAAAATTGAAACCTCAACTACAAGTAATTGTGGATTTATTACGGTAAAATCAAATGTATTACCACTCATTTAAATCACTTTTTTTCCTCTTGTAGATGCACCGCGGCGTCTTAATTCTTCTTTTAGTATATGCACTTGCATTGACGAATAATTTTCCATATTTGTTTTGTATTTATACTCAATTTTTATAACAATAAATCTTGTTTGTTTTTTGTACAAGGTAGACAGTAATCTGACGTAGGGACCAACTATCGCAGCGCCATCTACGATTAGCTTTGAGTTGCCATCCCCATTGACAGCTCAGTTTATTGAACGAATAATCAATTTGCCGGTTTAATATAAATCCATAATCCACAAATAACATTTACTCTCTAAAATAAAAATAATATTCGTTTTTACGGCGCGAATCGAGCAAAACAACAAAACTTAATGTCAGTCTGACAGCAGGATAACATTTTGCGAGGTAAAAAGGTCGCAAAAATTTATTCCATTTAGTAAAAACTTATACCAGCGGACGACCGTAAACGGGGCAGATTAAATTTTAGTTAGCTTCATTTTTCACCACGCGGTGTACTTAAACGGGGTGTTTGACATTTATTCAGTATAAATTTAAACTGGATAAAGGATTTAAACGCAGCCCAGCTTGGCAAATTGGAGTAGAAAACCGGAAGTCGCCACTGTGTTCTCGATACCAGCACTTTGAATGTTTTTTTTCACTCATTACGTTAGTTATATGGCACAATAATAAAAACAAACCTGCGTCCTTTGTTTAAATCAAATTCCCGACCAAGGTCATCCAAAGGTCGGTTGACTCCGCCCATTTATCGGCCGACAAACGTCTACACGGTCGATTTTCACACCAACCTGACCAAGGTCACCTCTGTCGGGCGGTCGGGTCTGATCGTGTATAAGGGGTTTTATTCACTGTCCATCTGCACGACGTTCGCAGTGGTGGGGGCACTCGATGGATAAAAAATTGGTCGTGCACATCCAGCAAACAATGGGGAAGGCAAGTGTCAAAGTGACAAATGACAGTTTGGTCCCAAAAGAACTGTCAAATCAAAGGAATTTTCTGAAAAAAAAAGATTTATTGATGTAAAATGACTAGATGTTGTGTATTATGCTGTAAAAAAGATTATACCATAACTAAACAATCGAATACACTTTTCAAAATAATATCTACTTTTCTATTGGAGGTTAAGTACCAGTATTGCATCGCTCTATAAATCATGAAATGGTTCGTCTGGCGGAAGAATTATCACCTGGAACGAGTTTTGTGATAGTTGTGGTGTTAAGAAATTAAATATATTGTGATATTTCTCGAATCTAAATAGAAAAAAGGGGTAAAATTACTGACATAAAACATTATGATATTTTATCAAAACATAAAGTCAGAAGCAGCATTATATTCTTGTTATAGAAGAGGACAGGTAAAACATACCTAAACTCAAAAATTTAAACCTCAACTACAAGTAATTGTGGATTTATTACGGTAAAATCAAATGTATTACCACTCAATTAAATCACTTTTTTTCTCTTGTAGATGCACCGCGGCGTCTTAATTCTTCTTTAAGTATATGCACTTGCATTGACGAATAATTTTCCATATTTTTTTTGTATATAAACTCAATTTTTATAACAATAAATCTTGTTTCTTTTTTGTACAAGGCAGACAGTAATCTGACGTAGGGACCAACTATCGCAGCGCCATCTACGATTAGCTTTGAGTTGCCATCCCCATTAATAATAATTATTGACGTACGTCAAGCCTATTCACGTTGTTTTTGCGTCGTGCATCGTGCATGACCTTGCCGGGACGTCCAGCAAGATGGACCGTCTCTAAGTAGTCTGTGGACGAAATGAAAACTGACATCACGTGTCTATGATGTAGTCTGTGGACATCACTGACATCAAGTGACATCAAATGACCATTCCAAAAAAAAAAAATCAAGTGAAATGAATTTCACAGTGTTGCCGCTAGCGGATTTTCAACGGTTCTAGCCAAACAGAAAACCATTTTAGCCACCAAAATAAATCTAGCCTCTTCTGGCTAATTTTTCGATAACTTTTACTAAATTACTATTAGAAGTCTACCGATTAATTATACCAAACTACGAAAAATCAATTAAAAATATTAAAAAAAGCTTGCCACAATTATGTTTTGCCTGCTGAAGTTTTAAACAAAGTCACAAAAACGGTCAAATCGGTCAAACAAATTGAAATACCACCCACATCATCACCCATTGACGAAGAGATTAATTAATGAATCTCCAGATGTCACTGTAGACTTTGGAATTGATTTTTAATTTTAAACCAAATAATTGAGAATATTTTTCACTAGCTGAACGTTTATTAGCTTTTAATAATGTTAAATACTAATTAGTATTAAAATTGTTTTATTTAACCCATTTATCACCATGCCGAAATTGTAATATTTATCAATAGTAATGGGGATGGCAAAGCTAATCGTAGATGGCGCTGCGATAGTTGGTCCCTACGTCAGATTACTGTCTACCTTGTATAAAAAACGAACAAGATTTATTGTTATAAAAATTGAGTATAAATACAAAACAAATATGGACAATTATTCGTCAATGCAAGTGCTTATACTAAAATAAGAATTAAGACGCCGCGGTGCATCTACAAGAGGAAAAAAATTAATTTAATTGTGTGGTAATACATTTAATTTTACCGTAATAAATAAACAATTACTTGTAGTTGAGGTTTCAATTTTTGAGTTTAGGTTTGTTTTACCTGTCCTCTCCTATAACAAGAATATAATGCTGCTTCCGACTTTCTATTTTGATGAAATATCATAATGTTTTAAGTCAGTAATTTTACCCTTATTTTCTATCTAGATTCGAATTCACAATATATTTAATTTCTTAACACCACAACTATCACAAAACTCGTTCCAGGTGATAATTGTTCCGCCAGACGAACCATTTCATGATTTATAGAGCGATGCAATACTGGTACTTAACCTCCAACAGAAAAGTAGATGTTATTTTGAAAAGTGTATTCGATTGTTTAGTTATGGTATAATCATAGAATTTCATTAATAAACTCAACTAACGGCCTGTCTCGGCTTGACAAGCCTGGATATTGGTAATTTATATAGCTTTTCCTTAGTTGTAATTCAATTTTTGTTCTCAACGCAGTCACAGCAGCTACCCATTATTTCTTGATAGTGTGAATTGTCGGAAATTTGTATGTTCCATCATTTTACAGCTTATTACACAACATCTAGTCATTTTACATCAATAAATCGTGTTTTTTCAGAAAATTCTTTTGATTTGACAGTTCTTTTGGGACCAAACTGTCACTTGTCACTTTGACACTTGCCTTCCCCATTGGATACCTAACAGTATATGGCCAAAAGCACTTTAGCCACTTCTAGCCGAATTTGAAAGAGATTTTTTTGTAAAACTGGCTACTTTTTACTTACATGTGGCCACAAACTAGATTGTCCTAACGGCAACACTGAATTTCAGCTGTCCGATCTCGGTCTGTATTTCATGCTCTCTGAAATAAATTCAAAATAATATAAATAAAGCTCGTTATTCGTTTTGGCTATGTTAATAAAGGGTTTTGTCTTGTCTAACGCCTGGAAATAATATATATGCAATAAATTATTGGTATAAGTAATTAAATCTATTGCTGCTGTTGGAATGTGTTGACACTTGAAAGTGTTTGTTTGGGAAAAACGTCTTGAATTATATATTGCTGGCTAAAAGATGGCTTTGGGAGGATCGACGTACTTAAAAAGCGCTACAATGTTGGAACAGTTGCTGGAGGAAATAAACTTTCAAAGAACCAAAGAGATGCGTCAGCTGATGAAAGATGGTGAGTACACACTTGAGTACATAACTTAAACTTTTCTCGTATTTAACCCGTAGGTAGTTCTATTTTACCGGCACAAAAGAATATCAGTAATAGAATAAGTTCAAGTAAGAGTATCAGTCATTTCTTCCTTTGCCTCTATGTAAACTAAACAACAGGTAAGTACATTACAACTTTCTATTGGTAAATCTAAAGTTTATTCAAATGCATATGATTTAATTGAGATTTCTGTAATTTCTCCACAATTTTCTCAATGATTGAAATTTTCATAGAGCTGTGTGTACTGGTCACTATGTCATAATTATCTAGTCCTTCACTTTCCACAAACACTCCAGATATATTTAATATTAGAATGACTAATATCTAATATTTGGACAAATTTTGGGTTTATATGTTCTTATAAAAATTATTTTAAAGTCGAGGAATTTAACAGCATTGTGCTCTCCCCTGCATAAGTGGGCGCTTATTATGCAGTTGGATCCAGAACCTAAGTCAAGTACTTCTTGACACAGTACACTTTGGTATGAGGTTCTTTTCTCTGGAGCCCAGTAGGCAGTATTCATTTTACATATTTAAAGGTTTTGATACTGAAATATTTAAAAGAATTATTGATTATGAAAAAGACAAAAAACATTAAATGATGGCTTTTCATTTAATAAACGTTTATGAAATTGGTGCCCTTTTTAGTGACCATCTAATATCATTTATGAAAAAACAAATGGTGCGGAATAGTATTATGAATGAATTAATTATTGTATTGGCTGATCGAAAGTTTTTGTGTGATAACCATAGGACGGAAATTAGGTAGAGTTATTCATGCTTACACTGATTTCATGCAGCAAAAGAATAAAGTGGATATGCCCCAAATTCTGGAATGACTTTTATAGACAAAAAAAAACCCATGATTTATTAAACAAAAAAAGTTATTTACTTTTACACATATTTTTTTGTCTTATTTATCTCTGATGTTTTTATTATTATTATTTATTTGTATTAAGTACTGTTTTCCACATGAGATTGTCTACTAGAAATCCCGGGAAGATCCATATTAATATCAACATTTCAATGCAAGTACTAAAATAGCTCTAGTTACCTAATTCTGACCTCTGGTGATCACACATCGAAAACTTTCAATTCAAATTATTTCTTAGCTTGTACTGCTAGACTTAGTGAACTTATTTCATTTTATAACTTTTTTGCTTATCTAATTTTTTTTTCTATTTAACTAAATTATTAGTGTTGCATATCTGACTGTATTATTAATCAACATTTGCTAATATCACTCCTAAAATAATAATGCCTCTAGAGTTCAACCACAAACGGCTCAAACATGTAGCTACTAGCTAAGCCGATATATTTACGGCATTTGTGGTTTTCTGCACATGCAGCAGTAGCACCAGTAAGATGCTGAGCTATGGAAAAAAAATACTTTATATCTTTTTAAAATAATGAAATAGAAAAATATAAGAGAAAAAGGTTGTTTGCAACTACTTTTCTTTATTTATGACCACATCAATTTTAGTCAGTGACCACATGGTCCGCTATAGGTAGTAAATTATGTTTAAAATGCACTGTAATAGTTATTTATATATAGAGATAAAAAATTACGTAAAATTAATTTATGCCAATACTAGATTCTGCCCGCGGTTTCACCCGCGTCATATTAGGTGTTTATGGAGGCCCCGTCATTTCCCTTGGGGAGCGCGTGTCCTATTCCTTGGTCGGACCGCGAGCTATTCATTACTTGCTTAACTCCCGCAAGTATATGCCTAGGGTGGCCGCAATTTGCTCCGCGATTTCGGACTCCCGGTCCTAGGCGTTTTCGGCGGTGGTTTAGGCGTGAGCTAGAGAATGGTCCTTTCCCTCACGCGTTTCGATTTTTGACTTTTTTTAGTTAGACATTTAATGAGGGACAAACCAGCCGCCATTTTGGCATGCCCAAGTGTTTAATAATTAATTGTTCTCTTGGGCATGCCAAAATGGCAGCTGTACACACGTGGTCTGAGAAGAGGCTGGAGAGAGGCCACGGCGCGGCATTCATCTTCCGCCAGCAACAGCACGATCAATGAGCACTTTACATATAGGTCCTCATCGGACACGGTTATTTTGCAAGGTTCCTGTGTGTCCTCGGTAGGATATCCTCGGGTGACACCATTGAGTGGACTACCATCGCGCCTGGAGGACATGATGGAAAACTGCCGCGCTTAGGCGAAACACTGCTGTGTCCGTATTACTCCTAATTGAGGTGATAAACGGCGGCGACCTTTCGCAGTGCCTGATTCTAATTCCTGTTTCTAATTCAAAACAGGAATCACTGTGACCGGTGAGGATCTGTGTAAACCCCGGAGTTAGTAGATTGATTTCATGTAGGTACTTGTATCACGAAGTGATAGAGAAATCAAAACATGGATAAGCCTTTTTCCCGGGATTTCATTTCAGTACGTACTTACCTGATTGAATTAAAATACACGCGGGCGAAGCCGCGGGCAACAGCCAGTGCTTATAAATGTGTACATCCTACACGTTCCTAACAATTTTAAACTTCTTCGAAAAATGTCTTTAAAATCCCGGTGTTCTGGAGGCAGGTCCATATTAATATAATACGATTCAGAGTTTGCTCATAAGTTGTATTTTCAACACGCTAAATATTATGTGTTTTCTAAAAGTACAGCCCCTCGTCGTTTCGTTGCCACTGGTCATTGAACCGTGGCCTAAATGCGATCCAGCCCACCATTGGCACTGGGGAATACGATGACTCATAGCAATAACTTAACATCACGCTGGTTTCTTTGTAAGGAGCTGAGGCAGACGTGTTGTACACGCACATTTCGCTAATTACGATTCTGAGTTGTGATCCAATAGAAAAACGAATGCATTTGTCCCGTAGTTTCGCCAAATTACGGGACAACGAAATTGAAATACAGTATTACTAATTATTGAAATACAATATTTGGTCACATAATTTGGCGACATTACCCATACATTATGCGTTTTTTTCAATTGAGCGCTAAATTAGAAACTATATGGAAAGGGGAAGCCGATTTTGAATTGAAACCATTTTATTGGATTTATTGCATCATTGGATTTTTGAAAATCATTTTTGGGTTTTTGAAAAAATACTAATATTGATTTATGACGCGAAGCCGTTGTTTTTGAAAAAAACACGCTGTATTATTACACGACTCCATGTCGTTATTGAGGATCAAATACTGGAAAATAATGACAGACAGCAATTTCAACTTGAAGGCTGATTTTTGTCAAAATAGCCGCTTAGGTACGGCGTACGCCCAATCTTTATATGGCACAGTTGGCCATCGACTCGGTTGCTAAGGAAGAAAAAAAATCTTTATAATTTATGATAATGAAAGCTGAGAGTGGCACATTTTTCAGAACTACTTAAGAACCATGAAATCACCAGTTAAGTTTGATAGAAGTCATATTTCATCGAACGTTAGTTTTTCACTTTAACAACACAACTTTCATCAAAATAACGAAGCTGATTATTTTTTTATTAGCCTGCTCTGTCCTACTCCTGGACAACGTTGTTTTGCCATATAAATTTAAAAAAAAAATAGATAGTAGCCGATTCTCAGACATACTGAATACGCATATAAAATTTGGTAAAAATCGGTTGAGCCGTTTCGGAGGAGTACGGTAACTAACATTGTGACACTGAAATTTTATACATATACTAGCTGACCCCGCAAACGTTGTTTTGGCATATAAATTAAAAAAAAATAGATAGTAGCCGATTCTCAGACCTACTGAATATGCATACCAAATTTCATAAAAATAGGTCAAGCCGTTTCAGAGGAGTACGGTAACTAACATTGTGACACGGAAATTTTAAAAATATAAATTTTATGAAATAATATCTTTAAATATAAATTTTAAAGATATTATTTTATGCATAAAAAAGTACTACTCATCAAAATTCATTCCAAAAAAAGAATAATCCCGATAAAGTCTCTTGTTTATGTTTTTGATCTTCTAATTTCTAAAATTTCAATTTTGTTCTGCGCAAATAACCATACTATGTGCCTCATTAGTAAGCTCAAGATAGCCCAACGACTTACGCACGTATGGAGAGGGCTATGCTAAAGCTAAAAAATAAGGGTCGATTTATACTAGCACAGAGTCGAAGCGCATCGAAGCGCATTTTCTAAAACTGAACATAACAATTTCAACCTTAACTCCACAGCGTAACGCACACTTTACTTCTAAGATTTTCACGATTCACGATCGGCGTTGTTCGCGCGCAGACGCGCGAATTCTGAAGAATGCGCGCGACTTTTTAAAATCTTAGAAGTAATTATGTGCGTTACGCTGTGGAGTTAAGGTAGAAATTGTTATGTTCAGTTTTAGAAATTCGCTTCGATGCGCTTCGACTCTGCGCTAGTATAAATCGACCCTTAGTCAGTGATGTCTACTATAACCCCCCAAAGGCTATATCGACTTAAATAGTAACCCTGTATATCTATACTATACTAGGTGATTTTTTCAACTGGGCGTGGAGGCTATATCCGAAACTATGAGGAATATAAAAAAATGTTGAAAAGAGTCTCGAGGCCGATTTTGACGAAAACTAAAACTGCATTATTGGATTTTAGAAAAATCAATAATGCTGGGTAGCATTTTGGAAAAAAAAAACACCTGTATTATTATTACACTATTCGAAAGTGTTGGTAATAAGAAACAAATTTTGGGAAGTAATCAATCATATAGGTACGGCAAACTTAAGGAATCCGAAATGAAAAAATGTTTTTGTGTTGGATAGTCCATTTATCGAGGAGGAAGGCTATAAAACATCACGCTAAGACCAATAGCAGCCAAACAACGGGGGTAAAACCACGGGGTACAGCTAGTATATTAATACTATTTATGGCTGAAGAGTTTGTTTGTTTGTTTGGTTGCACGCGCTAATCTCAGGAACTCGGGTTCGGTACAACACATTTATTTTTGTGTTGTTGGATAGTCCATCTATAGGTATATTTAGGAAGGCTTTAGACTATTAACATCACCCTACAACTAATTTGAGCAGAGCAGCAATGACACATGTAGCAGCAGGGGGGGAAATATACAAAAAGCTTAAGTTACGCAAAAATCATGTACGACGGAATTGTTCCTCATTAAAAGTTATAAAAAAGTCAGCGAAAGCATGTTACATCTATCGTTTAAGATTCACTATAACCTTTTTTATGAAAATCAAAGTATTTTTATTACACATGATATTAATCCTCCTAACTGCTCAGTTGGTCTCGAGGTCGCAAGCGCGACTGCTGAGCATGGGGAGCTGGATTCAATTCCCGGGTCAGGCAAAAAGTGCTATTGGGTTTTTTAAGAATTTCTCAGTAAAGTTAGCGGTATGATACCCCTGTGCCTCGAAAAGCACGTAATTGTTCCTGTGCCTGATCTCTCACCGGTCGTGTCGAATTTCCATCCCATCGGACAATGAGAGCAAAGGAACAGAGAGTGCGCATACTAGACTTGTGCACTATAATATGTCCCGCGCAGATGGCTACTCTCCGTTGGGATTGGCCGCCATGGCCGAAATCTTTATCCAAATAAATACGTTAATCATCACTAGCATTTAATTTTGACCAAATTGTCCTTGACATTATTTGATTTCAATGAATACCTTACGCCTCACACAAGTCCTACCGGAGACGGTTGTTTCGGGAGGTACCTGAGAGGAAAATCTTCTACCTCACGCCCCAACCACCGCCAGACGTCTAGGGGCGTCAGACATCGCGGGGCGAACTGGCCACCGTAGCTGTAGGTACTGACTTGCGGATGGCGAGATGGTCAGCTCGCGATGGCGCGTCGTGTTCCACGCGGTCCTCAAGGAGGCTGACGGGGCCTTGCCTTCCCAGGGCCAACAGCCTAACAACGCGGGAGAACCGCGGGCAGAAGTTATTATTTTTATTTCGTATTTGACTTCATTAGGGATACCTAAAGTCGGTTTTTTAATCTCGTAGACTGAATTGACAGGTGCAAATGGCAAACTGACATAAATTTCAATAGTATTTACGTCAGTTTTAATGTTATCATTTGTCAATTTGGTCTACGAGATTAAAAAACAAACTATAGAGAAAGTTATACTACCAATGTACCTAAGTATATTTTAAACCAAAATACCTCTCAATGATTCGAGGTTAATAATTATGAACATTAGAATTTAACTTTTTTCCTTTAAATTGAGATCAAGGTAATGAAGTACGAATGGGTTGTCTACTCATGGAGGTGGAAGTATAAACTCGGCTTAAGAAAAAACATTTAATTAACTTTACAACAGCGTTGGCATAAACAGTTGCATGTTCCGTACATTACAGTTTTCACAAAATTATATTCTAAAGAGGGAACACGATAAATCTCGGAATGTGGCATCCTTCAACTTCTGAAAAGCCTCAGTTACACATTTTGATGTGATTATAACAAGTCGGACAGAGTATAATGTCTCGTTTTGATTACATCATTAACTAGGTGTGGTTTACATTCGATCGTGAAACAATAGGTACCTAATATCATTAAGTATGTAACCAGATTTAACTTAATAATACATGTACACGGCATCCCATCGAAGGTTTTAATGCAGCATTTCATTTAGGTACAACAAATATTTACAAAAAGTTGCAAAATAAAACAATACATGAAAAAAATACAGTATTATTAAAATATAAGATATTCATAACTTCAGCACTTCAGCACTTCAAAAAGTAATAACGGTTTATTTGGGCAGTTCATTACAAAATGATAATTTACACGAATGCAATTTGCACACAGAAGCAGAATGTACAGCTGACGATGAAGAGATTCACCATGGCACGTGGCGGCCTCGCGCGCCGCCACCTACTTGACACCTCACATACGGCTCTAGGACCATTTATTTCGTACTATATCCAAATTAATCATAATTATAATAACTTGTACCTAGTTACTTACACTTGTAAACTTGATCACACCTATTTAAGGAACCGAATTAGTTTTTAGGTCATGGATGATTTGTTGTGTCCCAGGAATGCTTTTGAGTACAGCTTAATTATCAAAATACTTGATATCCATTACTACTCTTATAGTATTACCCACATCATTGTTGTTCAATGTTCTAATTATACATATATGTAGGTACTAATCCTTCACGAAATTTGATAAAAAGAGATGAGATGATAAATGTGTTCTTACAAATATCATAGTTTTACTGAAACTGAGAAAAACTTTTAGAATTGAAGCAAGTTGGTTGGATCATAACATTTTGAAGGCACTTTGCAATTTACAAGAGTTCAGCAGCAGTCGCGTTCCTTCTACTCATCTCTACTAGACACTCTTATATAATATCTCTTTGTACATTTAACAAATATTTGTGCAACATAATTAGAGTTGTTAACAATGTTTCAGATTGTGGTTTCGTAGTTCTACAAGGAACGACATATTGGACAGATTTGTTTGTGCGCCACTTTCTGTTCCAAGAGGAGCAGTCGATCGACTGCGACGACCTGCTGTTTTTCGTGCGGAAACGCCACGTGAAGGGTTCCTCGCGCTACCTGCCCAAGTACGAGGTAGGTGTTCACTCCAGCAGTGCAGCTGTCCAGCCGCTCAGCACGCGGCCACTGACATTCCGGCTAAACTCCGACACCGTGCCCCAGCACGTCTGACTCGCTTGTGCTACATGCTTAATTCATCATACATTTATTAACTTGTTACTCTTCAGAATCAGTAATAAATAATAATTTTGATGGCCCTAGGTGCCGAAGTTATAACTTTTTATATCATCATCTCGTTATGTGGTTTAGCAAAGTAGAATCACGTGGTTTTATCAGCCATGCGTCATTTATGTGAACTTCCACATGGTTCCAAAAATGAGCACGAATAGAATATTTGAACAAATATTGTAAGATTAGCAGTGACTGCGTGAAACAGAAATGGTTGCACAACCAGGAGCTTGCCAAACAGTAACGCAATGGTATAGATATTGTATGAATGTGAACATGCAACAGCTATCTCTGTGGCACTTTGTTAAGTATACTACAAACAAAACGTATCAACTTGTGTCCATGTCAACTTGTCTCGTTGCTGATTTTGTATTTTATCCCTTGTGTTTTGTAGTTTGTAGATAAAATCTATGCAAATAGGAATGGGTAATATTCAAAAGATGTTCAATGACAACAAAGATAAAAGTGTATGTTTGTAGATATCAAAAGGAAACCATATAACTGGTAAACAGTTTGTTTGTGAGTGTGGAATGTTGTTCTGGGTGTGTTGGTGCCGCTCATAGTGTACTTGCTCGGTTTCGTTTGATTCCTAATTTAGCACCATTTTTGATGAATGTTACAAATTCTAGGTGGTAATATTTTGAAATACAAAAAGTATGCATTAACAACAGTTAAGTATGTACTTTATTTTAAACAATATAAAAATATTATTTCTTATAGTAGGCTGCTGGTACAACAACTACTTGTACTTGTACGCGCGTGTCACTCCCGGTGGCACGCGCGTATGTTCGTTCGTCTCCAACTATACATTAATCACAGTATATTTGTTTCTAATAAATACTCAGTAAGTTTTAACTTTGATTCGAGGTTGTTCAATAACCACTTATAAACTATACAATTTACAAAAACAAAAATTCTATCAACAGTTGACAGTACATAATTGATCGATTATTGTTCTTTGTCAAATAAAATCAAATCTTACAATTATATTCAACAATAAAAGCTTACGAGGTTGTCACTTCCTATAGAACAGTTTGCGATAGTTGTGAGGAAACAAATCTTATGCTCACTTGGCGAATTATCACATTTGAGCCGTAGCGGTCGGCCATAGTTCAGTTAGTTGACGCGATCGTTCACAGCACAGCCGAGTAACATAGTGCAGGTGCGAGGGCGCGCGGCACGCCACCGACACTGACCGCTTGGCCCGCCGGGCCTGTTCGCAGACCGACGTCGAGGTGTTCCGCAAAGACTCCAAGAAACTGCCCATCGGAGACCCGGAGATCGACTGGGAGGAGACGGTCTACCTTAATCTGATCGTGCATCAGTTCGACTACACGCTAACGCTGGCCATCTGCACGCGGACCAGCCCCAAGGAGCTGCAGGTCCTCAAGCGGCACTCGCAAAAGGTGAGCGTCATACGCGTTCCGGCGGCGGCAGCGTCGCGCGCGCGCTTCACTAGCTGAGCCGACTGAAGAGCTTGGTGCGCGGCCACGGCAGCGGCCAGTCGTAGCGGCGCGGCACCGGCCCGCGCACGTTGCGCTCCAGGTACGTGAACAGCCCGTACCACCACTCGCGTTGTATCATGTAGTGATTGTAGCCGTTGCCGCTGCGGTGCGGCGTCACCAGCAACGAGTGGAACGTCCAAAACAGCCTTGTGGTCACATAATACGCGATCACCACGTCCACCGTGTAGTGGCCGTGCGCCAGCAGCACGAACGACACGCCCAGCAGCGCCGAGCCCCACATGGCCCAGTGCATCGGCCACAGCTTCTTCGGCGAGTACTCCGCTACGATGAGGTAACTGAGCACGAGGACCATGGTGTGCCCAGAATATATGTAGTCGCCGCAGTACGTGTGCTTGCCGTTTATTGACAATCCGAAGCCGGATATTAAGTAGAACATTCTCTTGATGACTAGTATCGGCGAAGTGTTGTTACTCTTGGGGCTGCAGTAGTACGTGGTGCTGGACACCGGCAGCACCGTCACGAACATGGTGACGGACCGGTACAGGTACAGCAGGCCGATGATGCAGAACAAGCGGCGCGCCACGATGAACCGGTGCTTGTGGAACACGACCACCAGCATGGCGACGGTCGTCGATATCATGATGAGGTACTCGGACACGGCGAGGCCCCAGTCCCTGGCGGCGACGTTGTCTAGTATGATGTCGTTGAGCGGTGGCGTCGTGTTTCTGTCGGGTAGTCGCTCGTGTACTAGCGACAGCGACATCATATTGACACATACGCACATGAATAGGAAGAAGAATGATATAATAGTTTTCCATATTTCTTTGGGGTATCTCTCCTCGCGCACGGCGCCGGGCGGGATCTCCACGATGAAGTCGCCGGCGTGCGTGCGCTGCGGCGAGTGCTCCTGGTCGGGGTCGGACTCGTCCGTGGTGGGCTGCGGCGCGTCCGTCTTCACGGTGCGCGCCAGCAGCGGCTGTCGCTGCATGAGCTCGGCCTGGCTGGGCATGGCCCCGTTGTGTCGCCGGTCGCTCTGTTGTCGCGCAGCGTTGTTGTTCAGGTCATTCCGTTTGAGGCGCGCCTCGAAGTTGATCCCTTTGATCTCGTCGTGCGCGGTGTGCGCCGCTATGTCGACATCGCACAGCGGCGGCGTGGCGGGCGGCGCGGGGGAGGGCGGCGGCGAGGGCGCGCGCGGCACCAGCGCTAGCTGCTTGTGCGGCAGCTCATTGGCGAGGTACACGCGCACCGACTCGACCAGCGGCTCCGCGAAGTTGATCTGCTTTGGCGGTGAGGGCTCCTTGTCTGGGGAGCGCGAGGAGATCGTCATCCAATCACCATTCGGCTGGATCGAACCTGAAATGTAGAAAAAACTAGTGTTAGTTTGTACCATTCTTGGTTATTTTCTCTTGTCTTTAGCTTTTTTTTATTATTTAAAGATAGGTTCGCGTTTGACCACTATCTCGCCTGATGTGTAATCTTATTTTGGTATGGAAGTAACGAAATGAGTCCTCCCGCATTGGGTGGTGCGGAAGGAACCAAAAAACCACCCTGTTCCTTCAGTTGCCCTTTGTGTTCCAGGGACGCGGTGTACTTTGAGACAGCCCCGCGACCGCACTGATATCATAAGCTCAAAAAATTAATAAATTGATTGGCCTCCCAAAATGTTTACTAGCTTCCGTTTCCTATTTCTCTAACCAAAGTTAGGTTTAAATTTAAATATAGTGAACATCAACGTAACATTTATCTGCGTCGTTATTATCTGTACGGGTTTGGTGTCATGTTTGCAGTGTCGATGCTAACCTAACTGTTATCTGGGATAAATGAGGCGCTTGGTATTATTTGTGCATCGTTGTTGTGTAAATAAGGCTGTTTCTAGAAGACACGTCGTAAACAAAATCGCTCCGGCAGCGCTGGTACGGTTCAAAGACCGAGGGTTACGATTGCGCGAGTCGGAGGCGCGGTGAGCGGCGCGCCGAGCCGGCACCGGCGCCCCTCCTCGCATTGTCAGATGGTAATAATTAGCCGCCGCTGTTTGATGTGCTCGGTGGAGCCCCGACGATTCGTGTCTCGTCATCGAGCAGCGCGGCCCACCAGATTGCAATTTACTATTACAAGAGACAATTATAGATCGCCCCCGACGACAGATTTCTCTTTGGCCACTTGTTCCGAGAGTTGTTTTCTTTACGCGTGAAAGCCGTTATTAGGAGCACGATTCCTGCTATATTCCGACTTACCCGATCAATGTGAGAGCCGTCATTCAGCGGGAACGCGGGGTCTCATCGATTGGATGTCCCGGTCCTGATTTGCGCCAGATAGAAAGCCGGAAAGCCAGCGTCGCATCCAGTAAAATCACAGGCACGTAAACGAGGTCGAAATGGAAAACGATATGCTTAGAGGTACACACTTCACTGCACGAGTAACGGAATCCCGCTCACAATACGACGTCCGAGCTTCTCTAAACGAACTTGCATTCAAATTGATATCACTACACTGTGCGAAGGCCTCGGACGCGATAATAACACAAAATAATATTTTATTCCACCAGAGTTTCGCCACTGCGAGCGTGCGTGTACAGTGGCGACCGCGTACTAGAAAAGATGTAGCACTGGTTGGCTTCGGTCCGCCGGCGCTCGGGAGTCGTCGGGTGGGTTCGCGCGCGCTCGGCTCAATGGAAGCAATTACGCGCGGCGGTGACGTCACAGCGAGACGTTCCAGTCCCCCTCCGCCTCGGTGCGGGTGCACCGGGCCGCTGTGCCGCCCACCGCGCACCGAGCCAAACAAGCTGGCCAGGCGGCCACCACGGCAGCGGCGCTCTCAGCGCTGACGAGCTCAATGAAATGTTTCGAAACCGAGACATATTTTTTTATTTATTTTACAGTTTGATAGGTTCTCAATCGAAATTGGGAAGCTTATCAGAATTCCGAAAAATCTCTGGTTTTTAGAACCTTTTTGGCACAGTTTCAAATTCAATACATACCCACTTAGTAAGTTTTCAAATAGTATACAGAGTGATTTGTAATTGGGTGCATTCCTTGAAATGAGTGATACTAGACCTGATTTGCAAAAAATGTTTACCTACTTCGATAAGATGGGGTAGTAGTTAGTACAAACTGACTTGTTTTGAAGATGTACTTTAAGTTTTTGTCGACAGTTCCACGTCTCCCTAATTAAATGCTTACTGTGAGAAAGTAACGACCGCCACCACTTTGAATTGATACTTTTCTGTTAGCGTAGGAACGACTTAGTCCAGTGAAATTTTGGAAATTAAATCCAATATAGCATTCTTATTCATCATGCATTGAATTTTTCTTAAAACTTTCCTTGCCTCTCCAGCCTTATTTCTCAAAATAAATGATGAAAATTGGTTGGCATATTAAAGAAAAAGTTTCTTGCCTCATTACCTTTCTAAAATGGTGCCACAATACCCACTTTTAAGAAGTGTCCGTCCAGAAAATTAGGTGTTGCTACTGACAAGCTAGCATTTCAAGTGAAATAGGTAATACATTTTTTTTCATTCCAAGACTAATTGTCTTTGTGAATTTGCTTAGAACCGCTTTGTGATACAGGGGAGAGGTGGAAAATATTCGAAAAAACTTTAAAGAACCAAATCTCCAAAAAAAGTCAGTTTTTACACCATGTTTTCGGGATTAAAATTATTGCAAATTAGGTGTAGTATCACCCATTTCAAGGAATGCACCCAATTACCAATCACCCTATGTATTTGACTTGTTGAATTATATACTGCATAAATTGTATGTCATAATCATCACTGGATCCCGTGATCAACTCCATTAGTTGTTAGTTCATGGGAAGTTGAATGTGTCGCGTTCTTTCGAGTAATGCTCGCGGCCCGTGGACGTGTTCGACATGATCCCTATGATGCCAACCCGCAGTTCTTGGTGATCCTAATTTTAACTGATGTCACTTTATATCTCACGTGTCACCATTGAGAGAATAATACTTCAATATCATTAGTGTTTCTTATTTCATCGACAATTGTTTTCAATGAGTCCCCAGCAGCAGCTGTGCTGGGGCTTTCGATTAGTCTCAGACGAAGGATATTGTGGGGAGATATTTTTTTTTGTTGCATCGCTTCACCGACTTCTCCCCTTCGTAAAATGTTATCCTCATATCTAAAACGATGTACCTATGTATTTTTTTAAATATTTCTATACTTTCGTAACACGATCACAGAATAATAGTGATTCTGGATCGGCATGACCTTGTCTTACTGAATTCTTCAGGAAAGATAAATAGTATTAACGTAAGTCAATTAAGTGACTAATAAGTAAAGCTGCTCTATTGACGTAAGAGTTTTTCAAGTTAATTCGTATAAGAATTAGTAATGTCGGGGATAACATCTATTACGTAGCCACATAAAGTTTTAAAGTGCAAGTTACAGGCCTTTGTAAATATTAGTACCTATTTGAATGCAGAATCGTGCAACGTAAGTTTGTGGTCGAATTTGGGTCAAGGTGTTCTACCTGGACACGGGGCGTCACTGAGCCGGCCGGCGGCGGCGGCCGATCCATTGTTAACGCTTCACAGGATGGTGGGAAAGAAACTTAACAAAATGATCGCAATTCGCAACATGTCAGTGACGCGATGCCGCAAGATCGACGAGAATACAAAAAATTACTTCCTCGCTGTGGGAGGCGATAGTTTGAACTGTTTGTCCTGCTCTAGTCCTTGTATTAGTTGCGAGTCTTCACCGTTTTTTTCTTCTAATGTAAAAAATATTTTAAAAGCTTTTGTCTGTTCATTTGGTTTTACTTCCTTAATTAGATGATGTAGGTAGGTAAATGGTGTGTCAACATGGTTCAATGGGCCACGAGTGTAATGACACTCCGGAGTATGTGGTGGGCGATCCGGGCCATCAGTTTAAAGTATTAATTCCTTCTGTTAATTATTATCTGTTTGCTTATTGGAATCTCCAATATTTTCAGTACCTGAGATCAGTGAGATCGTTGGCAACCATAACTCCTCGTTAGCGGTAGGTAAGAGAAACGGGTCAAGCCGTCGCCAATATTATTCAGTCGGTCTAGTTATTAATTCCTATCATGACGTTTCTAAAAGAAAATACTCTCAGACTTTCGTCATAGCTGTGCGTCACCCACATTGCTCGGGAGCTCAATATTTTGTGTTGAGCTATTGTCGCTCGATGCAGATGTTCTGAATGCAGATTTTCAATCTCCGCATGTAAATCGCTTTGTACGAGAATCACTAAAATTGGTATGCTCATGGTTTTTTATTCATTTTTATCCCATCATTACATCGGGAATAAGTGAACAATGAATGCAGGATTTTTTAAAATTATTATTATAAAATTGTGTTTCCGTAGGCTAACACTGTGTATTGTGTGCAGGTGTACGCGTCGCCCAGTCGGCGCAAGATGGACACGAAGGGCGAGGGCGAGGAGATGACCTACCCGCACATCTGCTTCATGGTGGACAACTTCGACGAGGTCAGTAAACAATACATGCTCCGCAACTGATTCTACTGCAGCAACGACTATAGCAGTTGTACTGCAGCAACGATGGCCCACTTGAACGACAGTTTTTGAGAACAGTGGTTGTTGTCATGTCGAAGTGCCCAAGTCCTGGACTAAGAATTGAAAGTCCACCTACCAGCCAATGAGAGAAATAGATTAAGAACAAGTTGGACATTCAGATCCTCTAATAAGTTTCATTTAATTCTGTATTTCGTTCTCAATTGAGTGGTTTGTATAACAGATGAAGTGTTCGTGCGTGGTTATCGGGACGAGATCAAATGACTTCTGTTACTATAGCGGGACGTTTATCAAGATGTGATACTTCATACTCTGATTGTTTACATTGTTACATAAATTATCGCTGGACGGGCTGCAACGTTACTGGCTCAATGAGTGGTGCTTAAGAACAACTCGTTCTGTGTTGTTATTGTCTAATACAATAATAACAATAACATGAGTACCACCGCTACGTGCGGTCACTGTGTAAATATTTACATTTCGTAAGGACAGTAATAATAAAATTAGGTAGAATAATATCAAACATTCATTTAATAGTTTTTGTTTAGGAGAAACTAACGAAAGTAGTGATTTGATTATACAAATATCCAGAAGCTACGTTACCTAAATCTGTCCGATTAATCAAATCATGACTTTCCAACATATTATCAACTGCATTGTTATCATGTAGTCAAGAACAAATCATTATCTAGTATGAGAAGTCCCTCTGGTTTCACAATGTCTTTCTTCGGTACCTCAAATATGTATAATTATAATTTATAGTTGTTCCTCGTATTTTCACCAGCCGCTCGGTTTGTTTGGATCGTTGCGCGATTCCTCTTCAATGTGGCTATTGTTTTTGCAAAAATATTTTTTCCAACTGGGAGTTCATGGGTTTAGCGCGTACAACCAATCAAATTATAAGTTTAGTTTAGATTTATCCTTCCTACTATTTGCCACATAATACCATACCGTTGTGCAACTCAACCTATTGCGATATTAATAGGTGTTAACATTTCGAGGGATCAAAAATGTCAAAGAACAATCATAATAGTCCGATGCCAGTAAATGATATACATACGTGTTTACTGTTTAGTGATAATGAAACTGAAAACACACAGTCGATTTGTGTTCAACGAATAAGTAAAGTTGTTTATGTGAGGTGCGCCTCAAGGCTAGCGTTGTTTGTGGCAGAATTTAGCAACAGCGTCCGAAAATGGCGGCGATAATTAACTTTTAAACATTACTTAGTTATTTGTACGTAAAAACTAACAGAGGTGAAGTAATGGGCTTTACAAAATTAGTATAAAAATTGCTGAGAATCATTAAAGTTGAAACGAGTCTCCTTGAGGCATTAGTCTACTCCATGCAACAAATAACATTCCTGATCTGAACGCTGCAAAATATCAATTTCCATTATCTCACTTCAATAAGTCACCATCTGCATCCGAAGTTCCTAACGCCACAGCATGTTTTATTCTTCCAACCATCTTATTTGTTGATCATGATTATTAATTAAATACATCTTTCATCATTTCATGTAGATATAGCTAATAAACTTCCTTAATAAACCCTCCATTCCTCCCCATCACATATGTGCTAATTAAAAGAGGACACAGAGTACGTCCAAATAATTTGCCGTGAAAATTGTAATCATCGACTGGTGTGTTGACATTTACTATTTAGTAGATAACCAGCTGTTCTATATAAAAAAGTCTGTACATGATGAATTGATAATGATGTCCTCAATAAGCTCTCCTGTTATCTCGTGAGTGAGTGTGTGGTTAGTTGTGTTGTGAATGTGTACTCATGTATGTAGTCGGCTGCTTGATTGTCGTCTGCGCTTCAATTATGTCTGTCGATATAATTAGACTTGGCGCTGCATTCGTTCAAAGACTCACTAAACGTTGTTCTTTGTCTCCGTCTTCTGTTTTCATCATCTCACTGTCATCACCGATATCTTCAACGACATTAATTTTGGTATTTGTGGCAACACGGCTCTAATGCATAGTACTTACTTTTTAGATGCTCTTGTAGTTTTATAACCTTATGCGTCAACTGTGAATGTCAAACCGTTTAAGTTCTCTTATTATAATGCCAAATAGAAATCCTGTCTTGCCTCTTAACCACACTTGATAAACCACCCATTCGTATGCGTGAAACCTGTTTCAATTTTATTATAATAAATGCACTAAAACGCAAGTCAAGTACTTAGTCCATTCGTCAAGTAGATACCTAGATGTGATTAGCATTACACAATTGGCGATAATCAGTTGACAAGCCAGTGATTATGTCCTAATTTTAGACTTCCATTGATTCGTTTTGGTAAACCTAATTGAATCGTTATCGGAACTTGTTTTATTCACCAACTGGCGTCCTCGTTGGAATGTGTGTGTTCTTATTCGTCGTGGTAGTTGCAATGCATGCATGTTGTGCACCTCCAGCACCGGTTTAGTGACGTTCTGTATGATGTGATTCGGTAAAAACTGTAACTTGTATACCTGTTTGGCACCGCGTAGTATCGACATCAGTTCTTGGCTCAGCAGGATTTCAACATATTTGAGTGAAGATCAGCGACAGATTCGTTTCAAACATTTGCAAACCAAATCGATTCACTTTATTTTCACTTATGCTGATTAGTTTTTTGTTGATCAAAATGCTATTTTAGAAATGGATGATGCTTGATTGGCTTCTTATATGTTGTTATGCAAGCAATACAAACATTTCTACAACTGGAACATTATGAAACCACGACACAAACTGCACTTGTTGAAGTTTCACAAAATAGCTTCAATTGTTACATTATTAATTTCGTAACATGTGTGGTCGATTGCATAATACTTCGGAACCGGAAAGTTAAAGCAATTAGTTAAACTTGTTGTTGATAAATTGATACTTACCGGTGATGAAAGGAATGCATACGGTGACATGTCAATGACTTGACCGTTGTGTTCTGTAAATGGCAACCGACTTAAATGCAGATTGATCACGAAATAGCTAATTCCGTAGTTGGCCGCTAAAGTGTGATATCTGAGTGAGAACGTCGAAGGCGCGTGTGGGAGCGATGGCGACCGGTCGGGGCCCCGGTGGCGGTCGTGCGGTCGTGGGCTCCGCGACCTTGCGCACGGGCACTCTCGCTTGTGTCTTTCTGTCTGTTGTCTGATAACCGAGTGACAAACTCCCATATCGTCTGTTTTGATACTTCACATATATGATAA
Organism: Agrotis clavis; assembly: GCA_954870645.1. NCBI lineage: Eukaryota > Metazoa > Arthropoda > Insecta > Lepidoptera > Noctuidae > Agrotis > Agrotis clavis. Next base: position 26,599,192 of record OX940927.1, on the reverse strand, counting down.
GATATTAAGTAAATAAGTAGGTACTCCTACTTCAAAAGTCACTTCAATTATACGAGTAAGTGAATGAAAATCGCACCAAATCATTACTATCATACCTAATAGGATAATATCAGCCATTTCAATATCAGTGATAATTAATCTACTTTATCAAAACAATTTGACAAAAGTTTTTCAGTTTTCTGGCCATGGCATTTAATGGAAATTATAAGTAGGTATATTTCGCAGCGAATCCGCACACTACATCGTGTTTGTAATAGTTTATTTCTGGAAATAGGCAATGTGTGTAGTGTGGGCGCTGTAAATATGTTTCCGCGGCTTCTAACCGTGGCACAGTTTGCGATATTTTGTTTTTAAATAAATAAGTACGAGTACGCTTGCACTATCGCGACATTCGCGACTGTAAAACCGTAATTAAAAGATAAAGGCTCGTAATAAAAATTAAATGTTTTATCTCCTATTTCTACACATCTGTTATGTTTGAGTATCCCGCAGCCCACAGGCCCAGCGTCTCCTAATAAACCCATCATTTTGTCTTGGCAAAGGAGGTTCTCAATTCGGCCGGTATGTTTTTTTTTCTTTTGTGTATGTCATGTATGTTCAATGGAAACTACACCACGCGCGCCGTACTGCCGTACGGCTCTCCTCAATGACAGGTAAATTATTTTAATGAAAGAACAGCTTTGAGTGCTTCCCTAGACTCTATGACCTATGTCAATCACATACAGGCCATTGTTGCGTGGGTTTATTATACAAAAGTTTTCATGATGAGTAAGTAATAAACTCCATTAATCTTTATATGTAGCATTTATTTTTATCATCAGTATCAGTATCAGTATGGCAAATTTGTCTCAATTTTTCAAAATTGGTGTCTTTTTATCCCTTGTTACTGAAAAAGAAATATCGTAATAATTAGTTGACGCTTTGTGGAAGCCATTACAGGTTTCAGTACTGGTTATGTTCGTCCCTGAACTGTGATAAACGAGTATTTACAGACGCCAGTCTATCTAGTTCGTTGAATGGGCAATAAAATTAGCTCGGTGGGTCTGTGGCGCGTGGCACAACATAGCATGTTCTGCTATTTAACACTGTACCACTAAAACATGTTTATTACTCAATTATATTTATATCCCATGTTCGTTCACAATCGATTATTCATTTTGTTATGATAGCTTAATTTTAATTCCTTGTCTGATCGTTTCAAAAGATGTAATCTTATCTGCACCTTTTAATGTAACATTTAGCGACGCTTCTTTGGCAGAAGATTGTATCAAATCCAGAACTTTAGATTACCTACAATAATTATTTAAATACTAGCGGCCGGTTCCGGCTTCGCACGGGTGGACATGATGATTTTCGTCCTCTTTAACCTGGTCCTGATGGTTAAAAACACAACAAAAAAAGAATTATCCGAATCGGCCCAGCCGTTTGCAAGTTATGGGCTTAGCAACACATTTAGCGATCCATTTTTATATTATAGAAGATTAAATTGCGTATTTTTAATTTCAGAACCATGTTTATTGAAACATAAATTGTTGCTATTAGGTAGGTCCAAAGGTAGGTCAGTCCGTCAGCGTGCATGTAGGTATGTGCTGTAGGTTCTCTCATATAAAGTGACGCGCCACACTGCCCTACTTCGAGCAGTCACCCACAACACTATTATACAATAAAAGGCTAAACTAAAGGTCTCCGCTGCTTTCTTACACACTGTGGCACTTGTTGGCTTTTCACAGTTTTCACCATGTGCCGCAAAATGTTATGCAGTAAAGTGAGTCACAATTTCACAAAGGAAATTCTTTCTTTGCCAAGTCCAAGTGTCATCTTCCAGAAGCAAAAAGATAGCGTGAGATTTAAAAAATTAAGCGAAGTGAAGTCAGTTTGATGCATTTTCACTGAATCTCTTATCGGTTTAATTAGTTCGTTTGTGAGTAAGAATTGATTAGAAAATAACTGTGCACTGTATGGCTTATCTATGAACATGTACCTACTATTTCCTGCATGTTCTGGGTTGGTGTTGCCCATAGATACATGTGACTGTTCATAAAATACCCTAGGCTGATAAAATTTTCGTTTTTTCCTAAATTACTTTAGTGGAAAATATGAAGGATGGGGCCCCCCATAAAGAAGGTGTTGCCAGTGACAGCGTATACCCGTTCCATCCGAGAGTGAAGGTGTGTGCCCAACAAGCAAAGTAATCCTATAAAGAAAGACTTTAAGTCTATCACTACTAATAACGTTCTTATAAAGGCCTTGCGGTAGACTCCTTAACTTATAATAGTATTTGCCAAGCCTTAACATACTCAAACACATTAGTTTTTATATCTCGGTCTTATAGTTTGCTACAAGACTGACCTCTCAATCATTTATAGGACACATTATCTAGTAATAGCATTTCACAAGTACAGATATTCTCAAGAGTAATTGCCTTTATATCTAAGACTTACAGTTAACTACAAGATTATCTTTTAGGACACTTATAGGAATAAGTCTTCTATAATTGTTTGCAGTAAGACTAAATAATCCTGAATAATATTTTGATCCTATAGAAGGATTTTCGGAGAAAAAATGATATTATAACATACTTGGCTGAGACGACTATAAGTTTTTGTCGTCATAATCTTGCTCGAGACTTTTTTCAATCTAATAGTACTTGAAAAGAGCACTATAAGATCAAAAAAGCTTATAAGTTAATAGATTAAACACTTTATTAGTAAACGTCAGCCATTTTATTGATATTCAATTATTCCCCTTCGTCTTGAGAAAATGAATTTAAACGATTGGAAACGATTCAAAAGAAGTGGTGGTTACAGGAGAAAAGTAACAAATAGATATAAACACTTAATGAAGCCAGGTTCTTCAGGAATACAACCAACAGGATTAGAAAATAAATCAAGCGCGTCAAGTGTAAACGCAGGTGTAGTAATTGAGGGTTCCGCGCACTCAGAAAGTGAAGATGTTGAAAATTGGGACGAAGAATACGATTTAAATATCGAAGAGACTACTGACTACGAAAAAAACCATGAATTACTTACAGATATGCAAAGCTGGGCAATAAAATTTAATATATCTCACCTGGCACTGAACGAACTATCTACTATTTTGAACGAAAGATTAAGTAATGTTTTACCTAAAAATGCGCGCACTTTTTTAACCGACTTCCAAAAGGAGGAAAGGAGGTTCTCAATTCGGATGTTTGTATTTTTTTTTTTTTTTTTATGTTTGTTCGGGCATAACTCCATCGTTTCACAACCGATTTGAAAAATTCTTTTTTTGTTGGATAGGGTATACTTCCGAAATGGTCCCATTAAAATTTTATCGAAATCGGACTAGCACTTTTTGAAAAATCAACAATAAACAACAAAAACCTAAAAAGTTTTCAACTTTGTCTACACCGATTACTCCGAGGTTTCTGGTGCGATTTCAATTATTCTTTTTTTGTTCGATACAGTATATCTGCCATTTGATCCCATAAAATTTTCATATAGTTTGGTGCAGTAGTAAATATGTTTACCTCATTGTGTACATACATACATGGGCGTTGTTATTACCGGTGCTACGGATTACAACATTTTAGTGCACATGTAAGAAAATTATGTATTTGACAATAATTTGGGTTGAATAGTGAAACTAAAAAGGATAAAATAAAAAACTTTTTCAAAAAAAAATGTAACCGACTTCAAAACAACCACAAAAAAAGTTCAAAATAACCTACAAAAAAGCTTTTCTTTAGAAAGTCGGTGACACAAAGTCAATGAAATAAAAAATAAAGTCACCGACTTTCGAAAGAAAAGTTTTTTTGTAGGTTATTTTGAACTTTTTTTGTGGTTGTTTTGAAGTCGGTTACATTTTTTTTTGAAAAAGTTTTTTATTACATACCAACAAAGAAACGGTGCATATTACAATCTCAGATCCAGGACAGTATTGGGATGTCAGCGCTGGCGCTCATGCGAGGATTGGCAACGTCGCGCGATACTTACATTAGAAAATAGGCAAAATAATCGCGTAATTTTTTTAACGATTTAGTAGTTTGTAGAAAAAACAGTTTATAGGTAATTACTATGTTACTGTAACTGAAGCTCCCATTTCATTTTGTCGCATTTATTCAAATTCACCCTGTATATATACCCCGCACCCGCACGTTGGTGGAAACACTTTGACCTTGAGCTGGCCTCGCATAATACGTAGAGAGTTTCAATAGAACGTGAGACCAGGTTATACTGTTTTGTTTCCACTTACGTGCGGTCTAGTGTACGATGTAGGTACAAGCTTAGAGGTTCAGGCGGAAGCGAGACGCATAAGCAAAGCTCTGGTTTTGCGGTTTCCATAGACGTGCAGAGTTAACGTACCCGGATGTTCCTAAAACTGTTTATTTCACAGCCCAATGTTTCTCGTTCCGTATCACGGGAATAATCAACTCACTTAAAATATTATGAAATCACAGAAATCTCGCGATACACCCTTCGCTCAATAAGCAAATGCGCTCTTCCTGACAACTCAGGCGCTACTGCTACTGGTTCGGACATGCAAGCCTCCCCCCGCACTTCTAGCTCCCGTATTGCGTAGGTACTGAACTATAATTATTATCGTACCTTCAAAATATATGCCAAACAGGCGGCGCGGCAAGGGATACCTTGTGTATGTTTGAAATCTGGCTAACATAAAATCATCTTTCTTTTTAAAAAAATATAAATTGGATCTGAATAAACTAAGTACTTTTATGAGTGTTAAAAAAAATGTGGTCAAAATCAGTAACAAATTGTGCATTCATCTTCGATGTAATGGTCATATATGCTGTACTGGGAGCAATTCGGACACCAAAAAAAGATTTGGCGCAATAAAACTATTATGTTTTCATGACTACAAATGAAATGAATAGGTCTATCCATATTATTTAAATAAACTGGGAATCCACACCCATTACAGCTTTCCGATAACACAAAATGTGTATTTGTCCAAGGCCATCTCATATTTTTAAGTAAATTCAATGAAGATTTTGTCAACAAACAGTCGACATCCAGAAACGCAACCATCTTGTTAATTAAATCCTAAAAAAATGAAAATCAATCATTAACAGGCAGACTTCAAGGGAACCCTAATTTGTTTTAAAATGGAAGCAAGTTATTCGGACAGAAACTGCTATAAGTACTAATTTACCTACAATGGTTCTATAAAGTACTTAATGGAGGACAATTTTAAAACATGGCGAATATTCATTAGAATTAATGAAATAATTTATTTACAACAATATAATAATGTGCTATTTCGCGAAGGGCATCGTAAAACTTACTAAATTGCGGTACACATTTACAGTAAATATGACTTCCCCAAGAGTTCACACACTATATTTACAATATATTATTAGTTGTTTTACAATAGTATACAAAATAATAGTAATCTTACTAACGTTTTATTAAATATTTATCACAAAACAACCGGCACCACCAGCCGAAGCAACAACAAAGCTAACCTTTACTAAAATATACTTATAACTCATAATTAAGTACATTACTAGTGCCATATAAACAAGAATGCTTTAGTAAGATACTTATGCCAGATACTAATAAGAGCGTTTGTACTTGTAATTGTGTAGTCTCATATCATTATAGAAACTATTGCGCTTCGTCAAGTACATTATAGGGCTTAGTAACATTTTATAAGTTGATTATAAGATAGTTATAGAAATAAACGCTCCTATAACTGCGCCCAAATCCAGCTTTGTAGCATTTTACAAGTTTCTTGTAAGTAAAAATAAAAGTAGTCTTAAAGATCGCTTTAAGCACTGATTTTGCTAGTTGGGTGGTCTGTCAGTGCACTCGCTCCACTTACTGGCTCGAACACTGGCGCTCCGCACTCGCCTGCCGCTTGGAAAGGCTCCAGCTGCCCCAATTGCATTGTGCTCCTATCTGCATTTGGCTACAGCGCTTACATATCTCGTTTACGTGCTGTGTATTGAATACAGTTACTTTTTATCTAAGAGCTAGTAAACAGGTGCTCTCAATAATACTCTATTTGCCATGAGACAACACGTTCTAATGATAGTTGGTTTTAGTTTTAGATTTTGACTGTATAATTATCAACTTTATCATGTTATCAATGTAAAAACTTCTTGTTTAATTGGTAATTTATAATTGTGTAGGTAACTAAAAAGTCCTAAAATGCCGATGAAATAATCGTTAATTGCGTAATGTTTTCCCAAGTAGAGTTAAATAACATTGATTCATGTATTCACAGAAGAGTACCACGGTGACGATGTGTACACAGATATAATAACATTATACATATTAATCATCCACGATCGTGTGTTTACTGCGGCGGTGAATCATGCCGTGACGTCAGCTCGAAAACGGGCGACATCCCCGCGATATTCGCGGTCACCATATTATACAGCATCATATTCTACACAGGCCTTGTATAGTTTCAAAAACAACGTACACGAGTATCACCATACTGTATGAAGAGACTGGTGTGCTACGCTATTGACATCATAAGCATTCGATCAACTACCAATACATATAATTATTATAACATCGTCAATTTTGGCACGTCTCACCACATAGTTCTTATTGAAGACAGTGCAGTGTAGTTTCGGGCGTGTGTTGTATTGATCCGGTGAATACATGCAACAGTTGCGACCGCGAACTGCGAAGCTGAGCGAGCAGCGAGCGACCTACCACACGACCGGTAATTAAATCCGGTGCACCGCGGGGCCGCTATCGATCAAAATGTAACTATACTGTTAGTCAGCCTAACCTCATCTACAAAGGGTCTTAGCAGTATTTGCACGAGACAGCTAACTCCTCAGACCTTGGGAACATCTATTACGGCTACTATGTTATATTAGCGCCGCCGCTAGCATATTGATGAAGCTTACTTTGTATTTTTGTCATTGTTGTAAAGTACAACTTTACTGCACCGGGTGCGTTTGTACTCGAACTGCATCAAACACGATCATACAAAATGCAACAGCAGTCACTTTCTTTGTTGTCGGTATCTTTCCGGTTGCGCTTGTGTTAGCAAATAGAATATAATGTACCGGTGACCATCGATGTAGCAACTCACGTTTATTGTTCCCGATATAACCGTTAATATCGATACAATCGTTTCGTGTATGTTAACGTAGTGGATTATCTCATAAACGTGTTATTATGCTACAGTGAGGCGATAGCTATCTCCGAGGTGCTTTACATCGCCGAGCACGCGAAGGAGACGTCCCAGTAAGACACGCAATCACCGTCGTATTACTAGACAACGTTATCAAAATTCAATCAAGCAACGAATAATTTTACATGAACTCACAAAAACGCAGTACCTAGGTAACGGTGCAATCGATTAACTTTTCTGTATCAATATCAAAACAGGAAGCTGCACTTCATGTGTTATTTTCCTGAATCGTGTGGTACCTATACATATTTGTTGGGGTTATAAAAGACGTTTAAAAACGATTAGTGTGAATTGATGGAATAACGAAAAGAGATGAATAGTAACTTGCAGTGCGTCTAGATGTCCGATGATACAAGGAGGGATTACGATTGTAGAGTTCTTTGAAACACTTAAGTATTATCTGTAGAAAAACTACGAGTACAAGCAGGCAACCTTATGGCGAGAGCAATCAGGTTATGAAACTTGGCATCCACCAGTGTTACGTCATCAATGATCCTCTAAGCTCTGCTTTCCACCGAGACAATTGTGGCACGGTGGTATTTAGCCGAGCCATCCCAAAAATGGCTGCAATTCTTCATGTAGCATCGGACTTGTGCTTCATAATTAGTTAAAAGCAGTCCAGGCGTGAAATCTCGCTTCACTCTATTTAGGATGCCCAACTTTTTGACCGCACTTTGGGCTTAATACTAATGCGACGCCGAAATTGATGAAAGTCAGCTCCATGCCCAGGAGCTTGATCCGAACAGTTTAGTTATGACTCCTTTTACAGTTAAATGTTATGCCTGTGTTTTATTAGTGGCCATATTGCCATCATCCCACTGCGACAACAAGGCTAAAGGCAATTTTGTCCACTCTACCATGGCCTATCCCAAATGAAAATCCGCGTACTGAATAATAGGCTGAAGTAAGTCGTTGATGCTCAACAGGATAAAAGTTGCAGAGAACAGACCCCTGACTGAGGAATTCTGGTATCAATAGCAATAACTTCAGAGGAGCAGCCATCAAGACTTCTCAGATCGACTGTTCACAAAGGAAGTTGTGTAGACTTGCGTGCCAGAGTCTCAAAGACCTTCGACATTTATCAAGTGATGCAGAGTATTTGTACAGAGCAGTTGCTCTTGGTTAACTTAATATATATTTATCTACCCAACTGAGGTAGGAATCCTATAAAACTTGTATGACGACGCGACATTTCATTGATGTTGTTTTCAAACATTAGGCCTTGGATGGCGACCAGTTAGACCGGCGCTCGGTGCACGCGCACCGGCCACGGTTTTGAGTTACGTTCTCACGGCTGCTCCCACCCACAACTTGCTTAACTACTTAGAGGCCTTCACTGCGTACAACTTTGTAGTTAGACAATAAAACTTCACCCACTAGATGACTGACGCTTGCTACGATAACACCCAAAAATGGAAATCTGAAAATATTTCAAGTAATTCTGCTCAATTTAAACAAATATTTAGGTACCTCAATCCGAGGTTGGAAGGTTTTGCTGTTGCTTATGAGCGATTACATGACACAGTTTCAGTAGGTACCTATCGATACTTTGTCAAAGTATCGATGATCTATGTTAATCGTCCACGTGTGAGGCAGTTTGCCAGCAGGGCTCGACTGATAATTCACTTGATATTTTAATCATTTTGAAATTAAAATAGTTATTTATGCAACTGTTGTATAATCAGGGGTATTAAAACACGAATGTAGGTTTAAAAAATTTTAGCGATCTGGTGGTGAAAATGTCATTGCATGAGAATGTTCTTTTTTTGAAATTCATAATATCACGCGTTTGGATGATAATTATAATGATCATAATATCATTGAGTGTTTTAATGTTGGCAATAAGCTAATTGTTATAGATTCTTATAAAGAGGATTAATAGCATGATAGTAGGTAGATAAACAATATTATGGAGGCCATTTCACGTGTACTCCCTTTTTTGAACGTACCTAGCTAAACGCGCCGAGACTTTATTAAAATAAAAAAGGTCACAATCATTCTATTTGTTCAACAAATAGGTATAAATGTAGGTAAGTTAAGGTTTTAATTTGTTTTTACATAATTTCATTTGGGGCTCTTTGATTTTTAAGATCGGACTAACAAATGTAACTATACTGTTACAATGCAAATTATAAGCCGACTGTTCGCTAGAACATCATGTTGCAACACCCGGAGATATAACACACACAGTAAATCTCTCATACAATGAACAGAGGCGCGAGTGAATAGCTCCACAGTTGCTGCACATTCTATCTCTATGTAAACAGATTATATTGTCGGCATTTAACCGATATCTCAGTTCATTTGCCTATTTAGTTGTGAATTGTGATTGGAAGCATGTGATGGCCTGAAATTCAATTGTCAATGAAACATGCAAACTAAGATGGAAGCTCTAACAAGCACTATCTACAATATCTATACTAATACTAATAATATAATATAATTATATATTATATTATATATTATATAATATTATAAAGAGGTAAAATTTGTTTGTAAGTTTGTAAGTTTGTATGTAGGGGGTAATCTCCGGAAGTCATGAACCGATTTAAAAAATTGTTTCACTGGTAGAAAGCTACATTATCCGTGAGTGCTATAGGCTATAAATTATAAAGATATCATACATATTAGCCGAAATACTGCCCAACGAAGTGGGCACGGGTTAGCTAGTGTGATAATAATTTGGCAGCGATTATATTAATATCTGATTATTTGAACACTTGACGTCCTTGAGTATGAACAGTTTCATTATCAACCATGTTTATTATGGACATGCTAGTTATCTGCCGACCTATTTACAGCTAATTGATAATCATGCGAAAGAAATTGTTCATTAATGCGAATATGTCTGCAATTATCGCGGACTTTGAAACGGCGACACCTAATTGCGTATTAATTAGAAATAGTTAGTGTAAATAGTCAGTGGGTTTAATTATTATCGGCATTAATTGGAAAACAACAGGCGTGTTATGTTAATTATGAGGAACTGGTGAGTCACTGCCCACTGAGTACTGTGGTTCAGTAGTGTCAGTACTGTACACAATGAGGACAGTGAGGGAACATTTAATTAAATAATTACAACAGGGTACATACCTAAGTAATTACAACATAACAAATAAATAATAATTATGAATATATTATTATTTATTTGTATACTTATAGGTATATCCTATCCTACAGGAATATATCCTACAGAAATAATAAAATCGGCATAATGTTGCCTATTTGTTATTTCTGTTTCATTAATCTATCTCTGTACTTTTTATCCAGATCCGTACACTGTACAGCCGTATTGGTGTGATTACAAACTTTCCTAAAATATCTTTAGGAAAGTTACAACAATGCGTGACAACAATACACAGGTTAGGAACTTATCCGTTTCTGAGATTAGCGCGCACAAACACAGATAAACATTCTAACAATCATTGTTTTGAGTTTTATTGCGTTAAATAAAGACAATTGACAATAGCACTGAACACTTAATATTTATAACAATAGCTAAATATCTCATATAACTTCCATTTACTGAAAGTGTTCAGTACATTTTTATTATGTATATTTATATCACATTACAACAAATATAGCCTCTTATCACTGTTTCCAAATCAACGGGAAGTTCGGTGCTAACTCAGTGCCTATCCACCGAGCAATAATAGAACGTTTCATTTAAATCATGTTCAAATTATTCCTAAGCATATATTTAAGTAATTATTTTAATTTACTCTGGTTTCTTTTATTCGGATGTTATTAAACTGTGTTTTGAAACTTCTTATGAATTACTTGTTATATCGTAGGACACAGGTATCTGCTTTGCATTTTCATTAAAATTTGATTAAGCGATAACCTGAATCTTATAATTCACTCGTATAATTATATTGTTAGCAAAGAATTGTTTTGGAAATACAAATTTGAACCTCAAGCAGGATTTGAACGTGCGACCGTGCCGCGAGCCATCGAAGTTCATGTCTACTGCGTCGAGATCTTCAATACTGTGTCCTACGGGTCCTACGGTATAACAAGTAATTCATAGGAAGTTACAAAAACATAGTTAATAACATGCGAATAAAAGAACCACAGTAAATTAAAATGATTAAAGCTTTCCTTTGATCATTTTCAAATTATAAGAATTTGAAAATGATCAAAGAAAAGCTTTGAAAATTTGCGACGCGTGCGTGTATAAAATATCAAATAGGTAGTTTTAGCAGCTTATAAAATGAGCGCTGTTTATGTTGAAGCTGTTTAGGTATAGATTCTGTTGGATTTACCTTCATTTGTTATCATGATTTCTAGTCAACATTGCGGCTAAGCCGAGATCAAAACACTATCTCAATAACGACTCATTGTATTGTCACATTGTATTAAAATTCAGTAAACCTGAAGGCAGTAGTCAAGGTGAGGCCGGGCATTGTGTTTGTTCGTCAGTTTTTTTGTATATTATGTGCAATTTCAGCGAACTAAGTACCTACATTACGACACCTTGACACTGTGGCAGGTCATCAGGTGTTAATAACATATAAATAATACAACAACGCTTATGTAAAGCGTTTCTGTGGCGCATATAGCATGTTTTAATAATGAACAATAAATGTACTTAGCTTTTATAAATAAATTCCTCAGTTGCTACATTGCTTGTGATTTGAACAACACATTTATTGCCTATTAACTACATAAAGAAAAGATCCAGTTACAATAACAATAAATAAAATTGTAACAAACAACCAATACGGTAGTCTACGATGATGACATCATGGCCGCTAGATATAATGTTGAATGAGTAATGTTTAAAGTATTTGCGGTAAATACGTTATACGACAGTTTTAGCACATTTAAATTATTAAATTAAACGGCTTAGCTAATGATATCTGTTGTATATTTAGTCTATGGCACATTAGTTTTAAGAATAAAAAATGTATTGTCTACGGTCTTCCTTGATCACCTAAGCTACGATGTAACGGACGCCATCGTGTAAAGCTCTCAATATATTATAATCCGAATTCATCTCAAGAAGTTGTCTTATTACAAGAACCCAGCCAGCCCCAAGCACAACATGGTGTCAGAATTGGTCTCAAAAGGTGAGAAATTTGTAATTATTCAAAATGTCTGACAAAATCTTCATTGCGAACATAAGGCCGCTAAAGATAGAAAATGGCGACAATGCTGCCGAGAAATGGAGGCAATGGAAGCAACGTTTCGAAATATTCATGGATGCTAACGAAATCAGCAAATGTCCAATTGCTAAACAGACAGCAATTTTACTGAACACGATTGGTGATGACGCGCTTGAAATATTCAATAGTTTCAACATCGACAGGACACAAACGAGCGTAGAAATTATTTTGAAAAAATTTGATGACAAATTCAGTCCACACACCAACTTAACAGTTGAAAGATATAACTTCTTCACGAGACTACAGAAGCAAGACGAAACTTTGGAAGAATACCTCACAGTTCTCACTAACCTATCGACCGCATGTGAATTTGCAGCACTAAAAGATTCTCTTATAAAGGATATGCTTGTCATTGGTATACAAAATACACATATAAAGGAAAGACTTCTTCAAGAAGAAAAATTGACAATTGAAAATGCCATGAAAATTGCAAAAAGTCTCGAACTGTCTCAAGAAAGGTCAACAAAACTCATGTGCAAAACTGAAAACAAAGAAATAGTGCAAGCAATCAAGACAAGTAACAGAAGCCGTTCACAGACCAGGTACAACAAAAATAATCATCACTACAGGAATAGATCATCATCGTCAAGCAGAAATAACTTCAAACAAAGACTAAAAACACCAGACAACAATGTATGCAGGAGGTGTGGTCAAGTACACAGATACAAATGTCCAGCAGAAGGCAAGACTTGCAACAATTGTAAGAAGAAAAACCACTTTGCAAAATTTTGTTTCTTCAAAAATTCAGGAAATAATAATAATTCTGGTAATAATAATCATAGAGTAAGTACAATTCACTCATTATCACATCCACAAGATAATCAATTTGTCATACGTTCCATTAATAAAAATTTTAACAGTACAGGAGACTGGCAAATTAATGTTTATTTTCAAAATTTCAAAGTCAAATGTCAAATAGATACAGGAGCTGACACAAATGTCATATCAAAGCATACTCTTGAAAGAATTAGGTCTAATACTCAGGAAAATATTAATTTAATAAGAACAAATAATAAAATATATACTTTTTCAGGAGAAGTAGTGCCAAATTTAGGTACTTGCATCTTAAATTGCTCATTTGAAAATGGAGTTTCAGCAAGATTACACTTTACTGTGGTAGATTGTGAATGCATTCCAATAATTGGGTGGAAAACATGTGAAAAACTTGGTATTGTAAAAAGAATATTCAAGATTGAAGACAGACATAGCAACAGGTCAGTACAAAATATTGTGTCAAAGTACGCTAGTACATTTGAAGGTTTAGGTTGTTTACCTTACAAGGCTCATTTAGACATTGATCTCAGTGTTAAACCAAAAGTTTGTCCGGTACGTAGAATTCCCTATTCTTTAGAAAATCGCCTGAAGGATGAACTAAAGAGTATGGAACAACAAAAAGTCATTGAAAAGGTTGAAAAGCCAACAAAATGGGTAAATTCTATAGTCCTAGTAGAAAAACCTAATGGTAAGTTGAGGATTTGCCTGGATCCAAGAAACTTAAATGAAGCTATAAAGAGACCCTACTATCCATATCCTACATTTGATGACCTTAGATCTAAAGTAGCCGGAGCTTCTATTTTTTCAAAACTGGATGCTAGTTCAGGATATTGGACTATTTGTTTAGATTCAGAAAGTAGTGACTTATGCACTTTTAATACACCCTACGGTAGATATAAATTCCTTAGATTACCGTATGGCATTAATTCCAGTGGAGAAATATTCCACAGAACCATGAATCAATTGTTTGGAGACTTACCAGGAATAATAATATTTGTCGATGACATTCTTGTCTATGGGTCGAATGAAAAAGAGCACAACGAAAGGCTTGAATTACTGTTCAAACGTGCATCTGAAGTAAATTTAAAATTTAATAAGTCTAAATGTCAATTTGGTATGGAGGAAATACGCTATGTGGGTCATATTTTTAACAAAAATGGAGTGTCACCCGACCAATCTAAAGTCGAAGCAATTTCTAATATGTCTAGTCCAACAAATGTTAAAGAACTCCAAAGATTTCTTGGAATGATTAATTATTTAGGTTCCTACATTCATAACTTAGCTGAAGAAACCACTATTTTGAGAGACTTGCTAAAAAAGCAAAATACTTGGCAATGGTTAGATCAACATGAACAACAATTTAAAAAATTAAAATCATTAATATGTCAGTCACCCATTCTTGTTCATTATGACATCAAGAAACCTATTAGATTGTCTGTTGATTCATCAAAAAATGCAGTAGGCGCTGTAATATTACATGGTAAAAATCCTATAGCATATGCCTCAAAATCACTAAATAAAAGTCAAATAAACTATGCACAAATAGAAAAAGAGCTTTATGCCATTGTATTTGGTTGCAATAAGTTTCACCAATACATATACGGTAAACCTGTTCAAGTCGAAACAGATCATAAACCTTTGGTCACTTTATTCAAAAAACCTTTGTCAGAAGTCCCTACAAGATTACAACGTATGATGATAGCCTTACAAGCTTATCACTTAATTGTTTCTTATACTAAAGGAACAGAAATGTACATTTCAGATACTTTGTCACGTGCTCCCATCAAGGACACTAACCAAAATCAAGAATTAGTTAGCCTGGACGATTTAGACAACGAAGTCGAAATTCATATTAACTTATTAACTTCTAACTTAGCTATCACAAAAGAAAAACTGGATAAGATTTTACATCACACAAATCATGATTTAATATCACAAAAACTTAAAGAATATTATAAAATAGGATGGCCTAAATGCAAAGAACATTGTGACAATTTAGTATCACCTTATTGGAATATTAAGGAAGAAATTCATATGATTAATAATTTACTTTTCAAAAACAACTCTGTCATAATACCTAAGTCTATGAGGTCTGAAATTTTGAATATCCTTCATGAAGGTCATTTAGGTATAGAAAAAACAAAAAGTTTAGCTAGAGGAGTAGTTTATTGGCCTAACATCAACCAGGACATAGAAAATAAAGTAAGACAATGTGAAACTTGCAGTATTTATTCTTCAAATAAAACTAAAGAGTCAATGTTATCTCATGAACAACCACTATTTCCTTGGCAAAAACTAGCCACTGATTTGTTTGAATATAAAGGCAAAAAATATTTACTTGTTGTAGATTTTTATTCCAATTACATAGAAATAGCAAATTTAAACAAAGACAGTAGAACTTTGAATGTCATAACACACTTAAAATCTATTTTTGCTAGACATGGTATCCCATTACAACTTCTAAGTGATGGAGGTCCCCCTTACAACTCGTTGGAATTTAAAAAATTTCTTCTTGATTGGAATGTTGAACATATTGTGTCAAGTCCACATTTATCTAGGTCAAACGGACTCGCTGAAGTTTCTGTAAAAATTGTGAAAAACATATTAAGAAAATGTGATGAATCAGGGTCTGATCCCTTCATAGGATTACTTCATTATAGAAATAGTCCTAGAGGAAATATTGCTTCACCTGCTCAGTTATTAATGTCAAGAAATTTAAGAACTAAATTACCTAATATAGTAAGTAATTTAAGACCTAAAATTGTAAAATTTTCAGAACACAAAGTAAAGAAACACAGTAATTTAAATAAAACAAAATTATATTATAACAAAAATTGTAAAACATATCCAACATTTTATAATAACCAACAAATTTACTTTAAGAAAAATCCAAAAGATATCATATGGACTAAAGGTACTATTGTTTCAAAGACAGACTTTCCTAGATCATTTATTGTTAAAGATTGTTATGGTACAAATTACAGAAGAAATAGTCAACATATTCGGATAGATTATAAATCAGGCAATAATAAGTCAAATAATAAAAAAGTCAAATTCAAGGACACTAGACAGACTATGAGTCAAAATAATTTTCCAATTCCAAATAAAACAGACAAGTCGAAGTCGGAAACATTTCTTCAAAAGTCCAAAATAAAAGAAAAAGAGGATGATAATTGTATATTTATTTTCACTCATTCAGAGTCAAATCCTTTGTCAAAGTCTATTACCAAAGAAAATAATGATTCTGATTCCTTCTTGTCAGTAGAGTCAGATCATTCTTCTCAGTCAATTACGGAGGCAAGATCCCCAGTATTTGTAAATGTCGAAGAAATAGCATCACCTGATAGTCTACATGAATATAATGAATATGATGACCAGGTTTTATTGGATACAAATGAATCATCATGTAATTCTCAAAGTCCTATTACTAGTCCTATGCTTGAAAACTTACCTCATACCTCTGTTAATTTAGAAAAGAAAGATTGTAAACAAGCTAAAAAAGAAATGTCGCAAGCTGAGTATAGCTCGAGAGGTAGATTGATAAAAAAGAGACAGAAATTAGATTTATAAATTTGAAATTGTGTATTAATATTGTATAATGTTAAAATATATTGTATTATTATAATTTTATTTATCTTAGCTTTATTCATCAGTTTAAGGTTATTGATAAGTGTCAAATTGTCAATGTCATAATTTTATAAATGTCAATGTCATAATAATTTTATAAATGTCACATCAAACCTTTTAAAAGAAAAAAGGGCATGTTGTATATTTAGTCTATGGCACATTAGTTTTAAGAATAAAAAATGTATTGTCTACGGTCTTCCTTGATCACCTAAGCTACGATGTAACGGACGCCATCGTGTAAAGCTCTCAATATATTATAATCCGAATTCATCTCAAGAAGTTGTCTTATTACAAGAACCCAGCCAGCCCCAAGCACAACAATATCTCATTAGTTTATTACAGTTAAATACCAACATTTTGGCATTGTGTTTATTCTTGTTGTGTTATTTTGATGTTCAAATTGTTGAAGATGGTGTTGCTCTGTCAGTCTTGTAGGGACTTACTGAATGTTTTTTTTTTAATTTAGCGATAGACTCGTGTTCGATCACTACCTATCACACCTGATGGTAAGCGATGATGATTGTGGTCGACGATGAAGCACGCTTGCCTAGAAGTAATAAATATTCACTCTTGACTTACTATGTTGTTGATGGGAGAATATTATGTTCTTATTCACTACCGTGTCACTACTGTTTGTATAAATAAGAATAGGTATAGTGATCACGTGCTCGACTCATGGAGCGGCACAACTCACAAGCTTGACATTCAGACGAGCGGCCGGCCTTATCGCCGGATCAGTGCTAATTACCCTATGTGCCTCTTATAAACTTGATTGTATTTAAAACTCTTGTTGAACGTCTCGATCTTAAGGCCGATTTACACATCATAAGTAAGTAAAAACCACGTTGCACCGCCCGGCAAGTAAGTGAAGAGTTGAACTTGCTTACTTACTTTTGGATTTGTAAATCGGCCATTACGTAATCATCAGTGACGAATGTTCTTGGCCAAGCGTTCGGTAGTAAGTACCTACCTTATACCTACGTTAGTTTTTCAAAATAAAACAAAACCCGTCACAATTAAATCAAACATAATATATTGATTTTGAAGTTGATTAAACATGATACATACATATATTGAAGTTTTCAAAATTTCAATAAACAGGTTGGTTGTAGTTTTATGGTCGTTTGTGTGAGGAAAGTCATATAATTTTATATAATAATTAATAATGTATAAAACCAACTAGGGAACCTTTTATCCTTATTTGACTACGCCATATCAAGAAGGATAATAATTTCATTTTCTTTGTTGTCCAAACTATGAAATAAACAGGAATAACATAAACCAGGAAAAAATAGATTAAGTATTTTATTCAAATGTAACGGTCCCCAGATATGTAATGTTTAGGTATTAGGAATTTCTCTTATATTATCTTGGGTGCGTTTACAAAATTTTTAACTTACACTGACACAAACTCCCAGACCCGGAACAACTACGTGTATATCATAGAAATATTTATTCCGTGCGGGAATCAAACCTTCGACACGCAGCGCAACAATCAATGGCTAGCTCTCTGGCATTGCGCCAACCGTGCCGTCAGATTAGCCCTACTTAATTTTTTTACTTTGTGTATTAATGATCTAGCATTGGACTCACTCATTTGATGAATTTACCACGATAAAAAAAAGTGTACACGCATTGAAAAAGACACATTGATCAAAGTCAACTTTCCTAAAATCAAGTGAACTTTGTGAGTTCAAACGTTTGTGTTCTCGTTGCATACGAAGCGAGTTATTAACCCCCTGACCATCAGGACGACTTCCTACAAGGATGCTGTAGTGCGTGTGGTGGTAATGGTGTGTGGTTGCCGGCAGGTGTTCTGCGACATCGTGGTGCGCGACGGCGAGATGGTGTGCGTGGAGCTGGTGGCGCGCGGCCGGGGCTGCGCCGCGCAGGCCGTCATCTTCCTCGGCTCCATCCGCTACGACATCCTCACCAGGGTCTATGACTCCAGGGTACGTTCACTGCTATTCTCTAGCTGTATTCATAAGTAACTTGTGACTTCAGCTTGGAGGTTTGTCCCAAACCACGTGCCAACTCCTGTCCTGCCCTGAGCCCAAAAAATTAAATGGAAGCGACTTCTTTGCTGACACCGTGGAAGTAGCAAAGTTTTGGGGCAATACAATTGCAGTATTTTTGTATTATATTCTTGCTCTTGTACTTTTTCCGCATAATTCTTGATCTGAAAGCTCTGTCTTTACTTTCAAAATGTTTACTGGGTATCTGTGTCTCTCTATTTTGGCGAGTACCTAGTGAAACCTTATAAAAACGCACGTAGAATTATCAGTTCATTAACACAGTTGTCGTGGCGTAAACTTTAGTTTTCTGTTAAGTACCTACTAGTAAGCTTGTCTTTTATGGTTTACAAGCGAGCGGTGTAAATTGTACAACTATATGAATGGCATTAATTCCATGTGCCGCGTCAAATAACATCAATACAAAGTAGTACAAATATAATCAATACTAAAGCTACAAATATTTTCTTTATCATGATTTGTACGTGTTACATGGTAACGTGAAATAATTTATTGAAAGAAGCAGAAACACATAATTGTCAAAACTTTTTAGGGACGTTGACCCAAGGAAACGTTCTCATTAACTAATACAAACATTGAGGTACAATTAGGCGTCGACATTGTTTGGTTTTTTTATATCTACGTATGAAATATGACAATAATAATAATTATAAGGTTTCCAAGTCATGCGCTTTCTATCAGTTTCAATATCAAAAAAGCCCTCATGTTATTTTTTTTATATGGTGGTTTGTATTTCAGAATCAGGAGCAGCACTTAGCTACTTATGTTTTGAACCGCGTGAGGTTTGGGCGATGATGGTTTACCGTCAAGCTCGCTTCCTAACTGGCGTTGTCGGGGGCGCAGGCTCACCGCAACAAGTGTCACGGTGTCGGCCGCTAATTGCCGGATACGGGCCGTTTAGTGCGACTTCCGGGTTAGCGGCTGGACGACCGGCACGTCTACACTCACCACATTCACATGTGGATTACGAGAGTATTCAACTAGGTTACTTGTTATGACTGAAGTTCACAAGCAGCTTAAATCATGATATCTCGTAATGTGTCAAACAATGGGAAAAGAAAAAATGTCGACAATCGCTCCCGAGCCAAGTGCTACAAGGGGCTCTTTGTCCTCGTGACAATGGCCCTGTGCCCCGCTTGTCGGCGGCTGAGCGGCTGGCTGTGAGAGCTCACACCCGCTCTCACTGGACGACCATCTGTTCTGTACAGCTCTCATCATAATACGACTATAGCGTTTGTGAGTGCTTTACTGAAAAATATATTTTCGGTTACGGTTGCAGGAGCTACTCATAGTAAGACTGTTCCACAGGATATTTTAAAAGTAAACACCGCAAAAGAGGGTTTTACTTTTTTTAGACCATAAAGCTAACGGTCCTCCTGATTGGAAATGGTCACCGTAGTCTAAGGACGTCTGCTTCTTTGTAGACTTTTTTTTAGCGTGGTAAAATTATCAAATGAGTCCTCCCACCCCGGGCAGGGCGGGAGGGACTGTCAGACTTGTACTTACTAAAATCCACGGTGTCCTTCAATAGCCCTTTATGTTCCGGGGTCACGGTGAGGAAATAAGTCCCACGACCCCGGCAGGCTTTGGCCCTCTGAGAGGGGGCCCCGTCATTTTGCTGACGCTCTTTGAGGCGCGCGTGGAACACGACGCGCCGCGCCGTGGACCCGGGGTCTTTGTAGACTTTGCAACTTTTCCAACTCTTTGGGTTTGAACAAAATAAGAAGGGGCGTTGTTCCGATAGTTAGAGACAATAGTTTCGGTGAATTTTGTTTACATCTTATCGGTACAATAATTATCTTTCAAGACTGGCTCATCCGTATCCTCGGACGAAACGCAGACGAGCTACTTGACTTGTGCGGGTGGTCGCCAGCCAGTCGGACGGTATCACGGTACCACCGAGCGTTTTTGTTCATGAATTTGTTCCCGTCTTGTGGACAGGTCTAATATTGTATTCCAGGCCCTTCATGGCACAAAAAATTGGCAGAGATATTCCTGATATCGTTCGTAATCAAATAAAGAGTGGCGTATTTTCTTGGTCACACACAGATTGGTAAAGGTGTTATCATGATTGATAATATTAATCTTGTCTTGTTGTACACATGTCTTATGACAAGTACCTCGTGAGAGCGACGCTGAATAACTGTTTTATTCGAAAGTCAACAATATTATGATATGGCACGCCAACCTTTTTTTGTTATTGTATATGTTGTTACTTTGCGCTTTAAAGGCGACGATGTGTGCTGGACAGATGCAAAGTAAATGAATTGGCATGATTTGGGCACCCGAGATCCCCCCAGTCTCGTGAAGTTAATTGATAGTACGCAGCTGTTTATAACAGGCACAGTGTATGTTACTGTATCGTATTGCTTATTGATTCATGTAATATCTATTACCGCAGCTGAACTTATTCCAAAGTGACTGTAAGGCCTACTGTCCACGGCGGCGTAGCTGCGTAGACGCGTATTCTTCATTATACGCTTGGTGTACGCCTGCTTGCAGCTTACATACAAAACTATGTAACTCTGTCGACGGAGTGGCAACGTCACGCTCGCGTCGCTGCATGCAGGCTTCATGGCGCCTGCCGTCCCGCATGTCATTCATACGCCCGAGCGTAAATCGAGTGGGCGCACGTGTTTGTTTTCGCAAAAATGGCGGCAGCGGCCGCGAAATTTGTTCAGACAGTAGAAAAATATCCGTGTTTATACAACAATAATTTAGCCGAATATTCTAGAAAAGATTTAACTGAAAAGGCTTGGAGTGAGGTGGCGAATGAAATACAATGAACTGAAAGAATTAATGAGTGGAATACACTATCATCTTCTAATAATTCTCTTGCCGCAACGAATAATCTACAGTTGATATTTTTTTCTTTACATGGATGCACCCAATATAATCGACGTCTTCGGCGTCGAATGTAGTAATAAGCCAAAATAACGTCTTCTTCGTTCGACGACATTCTCACAAATGATTGCAAACGTACGCTAGCAATACGCCTCGTGGACAGAGTTGAGTACGCTGGGCTGCACAAGCTGCATAGCGTATTTTGAAGCGTCTATGAAGCTACGTGTCCGTGGACAGTAAGCCTAAGTTTACTCCTTGCTAGCCCAAAACTTTTTTTCATTCAAGTAACATAACCTAACTGGATAAACTAAATTTTGCTGAGTCGGTTCGGGGATTGTCGTCCAATTGTTTTAGTCTTCATAATAATTATAAGGATACAGGAAATATCCGTTGCTAATCACAAGATCAAAACTTAGTTAGTGAAAATAATTGTTACTTAGGGGCCGAGTGTGTGCAAAGGAACGGATTCCATCAACTGCGTGTTAATTAGCAGTGAGCTCGTGGCGCGTGGGGCTTCACACGGCTCTGCTAACTACACAATAAACATCAGTCTGCTAAACGTTGTGATCAGTCAGAAAGTTGTCACTTCTCGAATATGTTCATCATCACTTGGATATGAAGAAAAGTCTCAAATAACAACGTTGCTGTAGCTTCTAAGAAATACACACACAGTTAGTTGCCGTGATAACCTTTCGTCCATGACTCTTCTCAAACTTTCAAAAGCCGGATCCAACTACTCAATAATCATAAACAATGTCGTTAGTAAAACCATAGTCACGGTAGTGCCATAGTAGTTTCGCCGTTACAATATAAGAGCTGAGACCTGACTATTTGTTCATTTGTTGGTGATTTCAGTAATAAGTTACTTCTGAATCGCATCGTGGACGATAGGGCCAAGAGGCTTCAATACTTAGTACCAGATCCGGTGACTGCTCGCACGATAGCTGTTATCAGACCAACTTTAAGTTATCGTTCAACTGGATGCCGGTGACGTCATCCTTATCTTGTCACAACCACTCACTGACCGTTCTGCTAGTTTCAGATAAAACTAACGCATTCTTGATCCGGTAGTTTCTAGATAACTCTTTAACTTGGACCTAAGAATATTAACTGAAATAATATGCAAATTTTAATGAATACGTGACGTTGATTGTCTGCTAATAGGTAAGCTAATAGATAATTTGTGCGATATGCGCCAAGGTAATTAACCACTCAATAAACTTGTATGTTTGTTGAAACCAAGTTGAAACCCTTGAGAGGGACTTGTGTACATGATCGATCGGTATATTATTTGGTTCGCTTTGCACTAATACAGATATTTCTAGATTAAGATAGCCTATAAAGACCGGTTCATTGATATGCCGATAATTCGGCGTGAAGAAAGTGAAGTATCATGCAAGGAAGTACAAATCAACATTTATATGGCCTTGATTATAATGAATTTTGCTTTGATAAGATTTTAATTGACTTAGTAAATGAATGATGATGACTTGTGCGACCGATTGTGTAAAACTTCATTGGCTTGGTACCTCGTGTTACTATCTACGTTTTGAAAGAGTTTATGTGCATGACAATGAAAAGTTAAATAAATAAAGCTAGTTTATCCCCTGACTCCACAGAGATATCATACATTTACTCTTCAGCAAGTTTTACTTAGGTATATTTGCTATTTCTTGCTTTATTTGCTTTACTCTTGTAAACTACGGACTTAAGTAAATAAACAGTTAATTTTTATGTTTATCTCATTTAGTAATGATGGTCTTTATGGCTGTATTTGCAAAGCAGTTAGGTTTTTCGCGAGAATAATCAGTGTTTGTGCGGTTGTGGATATTTCCTCAAGGAAACCTGCCGCGGTTGTGCTTTCAAAATTCTTTAGTGATCTCGTCACGTGAAGCTCGGTGAACCTACCAGATAGTGAAAGATCATCCTAAAGAACTCCTTTAGCGCTCGAATCCGTCGCATCAGAGAAGCTGTTCCTTACGCATAATGGCGTAAAAGTCATCGGCTCTTGCGTCAGCAAACATGTCCGATGCGCTGCAGAATGGAGGGAGCCTCACCAGAATGAAGGCATTGAGTATTGTATGCGAACTGCCTACTAGCTGCGACCTTGAGCACAGATTATATAATAGTACTACAGATGATTCTCTTCCCAAAAACAATCAAACAAATGTAAAATGTATGCACGAGAAAATAAAGTACATTTTTACTTGCAGCCGTACCGCTCACCTACTCTTATAATAGCCTAAACTTCCCGTGCGCAAGCAAAAATGTACTTAATGGTTACGCGCGAGA
Source organism: Agrotis clavis (assembly GCA_954870645.1). Lineage (NCBI taxonomy): Eukaryota > Metazoa > Arthropoda > Insecta > Lepidoptera > Noctuidae > Agrotis > Agrotis clavis. Next base: position 26,575,296 of record OX940927.1, on the reverse strand, counting down.
GTTTATTTTAGTTTATCTGACGCTAACGTCACATCAAGGTCAACGCTCGCCGCGCTCAATAGGGTTGTAACTTGCGAGGCACAGTTAGGTAGGTAGGTGTCTTTAGGCATAATATTATGTTAAATTACATTATTAAAATAAAATAATGTTCCTCAAGGAATTTTGTTTTTATCATCAGCCTATATCGTTTTGTTTTCGTCATCGATTACTACATACATTATCGATAGGTAGCACAAAATGTTAATAGTACTTACGGCACCTTACGTTAGAAATGATATATACCAATATTATCTTTTCTACCTATTATTGTTCTATTTTAAACATTTCATCTTAGAAAAACAAAAAAGAATAATATTTAAAAATGTAGGATGTAGGTAGGTAAAGTTATATAATGATCATCAATTCTATTGTAATGTTCAGTTAATTTGTCAATTCAACCCTTCCAAACTGAACAGCTTTTGCTTTTTAACTTCCAAAAAATAACACTGCACTGTTTTGATGTTCTGATAGTCTCAGAGCAAAGGTTATTTTTTCAATTTCATGTGCTGTGTAAACAAACATTCTTACTTTTTTATAGTTCATTATTTAATACATTATTGCTTCTTTCATGCATATTTCAGCGGGCTGATTGGCGTAAAAAATATGAAATAAAAGCATACTACTGATCGTATTAATTTTACATAACAAAAATGTGAGGCTCCTATCACTGTCACTATTTAAACAACCAAACGTTATGCAGTATTATTTTTTCTTCATCATAATATATATTTTTTTTAACTTATGCGTAAATACAACCAAACACCAAACTTAAATAATATTTAAGTAAGCGCGTGCTTAGTGGGTGGCGCGCAGGGGGTGTCAACTTTGTATGGGCAAATGTTAGACAGGTACCCGGGGCAAAAATACTTCTTTGCCAGCATAAAAAAATGATGAAGTATTATGAAAGACCCAGAGAATTCGGTCTTTAATAATACCAAATAATACTTTATTTTCAAGTTGTAACACAGGAGCAATTTATGTGACTAGTTTTTGTTTTTTTTTTCTAAATGGTAGTTTTTAACCTGTAATAGTCCATGTTTTGGATTATGCAAATATTAATTAGATATTTTTAATGACTGAAGTTTTTATGATTTTCATTTATCCAGTAAAATAACTAAACGAGTAATAGTCTGAAATTAAAAGTCGAAAATATACATATAGTAGTAATTTTATAATTCATACTACAACACATGCCCGATGTCAACAAAAACCTGAAAAAAACAAAAAGTTCCTATCTTGAAACTTCCTTGATTTTGTTTTCAAGTTTCATTTGCTGCAAATATTCAGTATTTCTGTACTTGTTTTGCCTTTATCTTTGAGTTGAGGTTTCGTTCCTTCGTTCAGTACCTATTTATAAAATGTTTCACAAGTTCTGAGACAGTGACTCTATTGTGATCTAAAAGATACTTTGTGTGCTTTGAAACTTTGTAAAATGGATGAAAATAGAACGGAATCTTATAAATGTGGCTATGTGGCTGTTCCCCAGCCGAACATAATGTGAAACTATTCCGCTTTCCTAAACCCGGAGTTCGTAACCTTATTCGGTAAGTAATACATAACACCTAAAAGCTAGGTACATAAAGTTGTTCTTCCGTTCGTTTTAAATAGTACGCCCTAGTCATAGTTCTAGGGAAATTTTGAGACAAAGTATTGTTCTCGTAAACTAATTTATTGACCTAACAGCAGTAATGACCGAGTGACACTGGGTTGATTTTCTTCATCTGTAGTTATTTTCGATTGTTCATAAAATGCTTATTACAAGATTAATGGAAGGATTATCCTTTTTCAATCTAGTCTTGTAAATATTCAGGTCCTCATCCTTAGATAATTACATATAAATATTTCAGCAGTTTGCAGAACTGTTAATGTGTTAATGTTTTCACTTTCAGTTGTCTGCTGTGGGCAAAGTACATTTTTCCAGAAGGACAGTATAAATCTTTGGAAAATCAGATAAAAATGTACAATGAACATAGAATGCTGTGTGAAAGGCAGACTTTAAAGATATCAGAAAAGCGCAGTTACTTCGAATACTACTGTTCCATGTGATGTAAGAACTCATAATGCACAATGGAGCAGTTGATTCTTTTTGCGATTTCAGGTTTGTTCCTATGTATTAATGAGTACTCATTAAATAAATAATGGTGGTATACAAAATTGAATTAATGGAATAAAACTTTATTTCAGATTGATAATGAACTTATTGATCCGGCCAAACTACAAGCTGATCCATTTAAGGATGTGACAAATATCCAGTATCCCAATACACCTGAAACATCATCAAAAAAATTCTATGTTGTGATTCTGTGTGTGTGAATTTTCTAAATTGTCTTTTTCTAAAAATCTGATTTATTCTTTAGCAGAATACAGACTTAATCACTTGACTTGAACTAAAGCAATTGAAGCTAAAACATGAACACAATATAATTATTAAGAAACTTTTGAAATAAATAATTTATGACACTACATTATTTACTGTTTTATTTTGCACTTTCCAATATTCACTCTTAGGTTTTTTGGTAGGTTCATTCTCAATTAAGAAAATTCAAAATTGAGTTTTCTTAATTGAGAATGAACCTACCAAAAAACCTAAGAGTAAATTTTTAAAAATAATCTGGGATGGTACTCAACCGTTTGAAATTCCCGCGATATTGAGTGTTTTCTCTGGGCTACATATAGATGGCGCTGGCTGAAACTGTTCTACGAAATAATGTATGGAGTTAGCATTCTTCTCCGTTAGGAGTATATATGTTCTGTGGTGGCGCGCGGCAGCCGACTAAATGCCCACTTCGAAATGGTCCCCGCCAATGCTTGCAGTTTTATACCTACACTGCGGAGTGAGCCAGGCCTGCCTTGAGCCATCGAGTCCTTACGTCAAAACCCGCGTTCTGCGTAATGGAAAATTAATGTTTCTGCCGGCGGTTTTTGTGTTATCCAAATACAATTTACGCGAAACTTAGATCGTATCGCTGAAAAATTGTACATCGAAATTGACTCTGAAACTAATTCTGTAAACAATGAAATTCAATTATGTATTCACTACTTTTGTCCTTCAGAGTTAATAAATAAAATCATGCTAAGTATTAAATACGATTTTATAGTGGTAGACCTAGAAATGCAGTTTTATGTGTTTTATGTTTATGTAATTTTAATCGTAAGTTACTTTAATGTCAACTAATATTTTTGCCTGTTAATTTGCACACTATCAAGTAGTGTGCACACAAAGTTATAGCCTAAATTGTATCATTTTACACCTATGTCATAAATAATTGAATTGTATAGGTACCTAGGTATGCCTTAGTACGCAACTTGCATAACTGATTGTCTGATCCCAGGCAGTCAAAGTGACATCTACGCTAGTAAGAATCTAATAGAATTCTCCTATTCCCCACAACTCATATTCATACATACATATATCCGGATCATATAGATACTCATTTTTATCAGTTTCTTATTTTATATTGTGTCTTCTTAAAGTTGTTTCAGATCTAGTCGACCTTAATGTTGTATACCACGGAGACTATCTAAATCTAAACCTTAGTTTTACCAAAACACGGAAATTAAATCAACAATACCACAGTTCACATTAGGTAACTGGTTACGTTTAGGAATGTCAGACAATTAACTCAGTTTTAATTAAACAATTATTCAGTCGTGAATTGAGTGTTGTTCCGCCGTTTGTTGACTCAGGCCGGGTTAAAATAACCTGTTGAGTCAGGCCTACGCAGCCTTCCGTGCTTCTCCGTGATCGCGAGCGCGTGGAAAGCTTTGCTGCTTGGGGCTTGGAATCGTATAGTTTGACTATAAAATGAATAGGAGGTACGACATCTGAATGAGTAATGTGCTGCAAGAACACAGTTATTTTAAAACGTTGAGATTGATTGATTTAACTTATGACCTTGCTAGCTTAAAAGCTGTTTTTTCTTGTGAGCGGTTTTTTTTTGTTGAGATCTTAAAAGGCGACAGCGGTTATTTGTTTTGCATTCCATAAAAGCAACGACTTATCATCCGTTGCTTTGTTACCTGCGTCGCATATCCTGATACAATATAAGATACAACGATTGTACGTTACGACATAATGAATGCTTTGTGGAAGTTCAGTCCTGTCCTGACCTTGCCACACTGCACCTGCATGGGGAATTGTTGACCTAACTAAACTAACTTCCAGCACGGAGGGACTAAGGCCCGTGTTTTTCATAGAACGAATGTTCATGTTCTAGTAAATCCACATTAAAAGATTATGATGGATTGATTAATTAATTCGAGTGGTATGCGAATCTAAAATTGCCACCTTAGCAAAGTTTGCTTATTTCAATGTGCTAAAATTGTTCTCTGATGTATATTATCATATTATTTCAATTACAATGTTACGAATTTTGTACAAAAAATTGCGATAAAATTCGTTACATGAAATAAACGATTCTATTGTTCAAGCAATAGATTAGATATAATTAGTTATAATTGATAATCAACAATTTTAGCAACATTAATACCAACGCTGCTAAAGAGGCCATATTAAATAATGTAGCAGTAGAAACTCATAATTTCAAGTACTGTCGTTTAACTAGTACCACTTAGCTATAAAGTAAGTACTTAATTAATGCATCCTTATTTATAGCTACTTAATAGTAATAATGTATTTGTAAGTGCTGAAGATAACGTGCGCGAAATATATGAGGTTTGGAAGTAGAAGGGGAGGCCCAACAGTGGGACAAATTACAGGCTAATAAAAAAGACATCACATGGTAGGTAGTATTTACTACTACATACTATACTAATTAATGTCATAATATTGAACAGTGTGATAATCTAGTTTGAAGTGTTATTTAGATTGTGGCAATCTTCAGAGATTGCCAAAATCAACATTATTATTTTTAGCTATACTATTTCATTGTATGATAATCTGCTACCTACGTAGTAGGTAGCGGGCAATAAGGAACATTCATAAATATTCATAATCACTGCACATTTAAACAAATTGGTGATTAGGAAACGGCCATAAACTTCAGAAACACTTCACAGCGATAAAACGCCTCTGTAAAATAATGTTGAAAGGTATTCCTTACAGTAAAAAAATTGAAAAGGGTTCATAAAGATCCTGGAAATCATTATGTTCACCGTATCCGTGTGGGATCCCTTCGTGCTGAGGGCTCAGTTTACGAGGTGAGTTTATGGGGCGTCGCCGGCGCGCCGCCCCGACGTCACCCGGCGCCGGCCTTGGACCGCGGCCCACAGCGAGCCGTACATCTCATATAACACCCTCTATTATCACTGCATGCCTTCCGCCGCTCGCGTGATGTGAATCGGCAACACGTGCCAGTTTTAGCTTGGACTACCCTTACAGTGACGTTAACTTGACCTACATAAGATTACACAATTATTTCTACTATTCGGCCGGTCGCAGGAATTGTCGCAATTTGCGTTCAATGTAGACCGTCACTGCCATTAAGGAGCGGAAGGGAGTCCTTTCGCGTCGCGCGGGTGACGCGTCACCACCGTCAGGCACCGTGTCACCGGGCTAGCTGCTCATTGACGAACGTGCCGCGTCACATCAGGTGCCCAGCATTACGAACATTATTATTAGATGACGTATAATCTGTCGTATTAACATTCCATTCATCTTTTTTACTAACAACACCTAATAGTTCAGTTCCATAGAATTTTAGTCATAAAAATTCTAGGAAGTCAATTAGAAAAGCATTTAGTGCTGTCTCTCGGTGTGGCGGGGTGTGTCTGTGTATTAACGGGGCCTGATTTATGGCAGACTAATTGATCGGTGTCTGAGCGAGCAACCAGGCAGGCAGTGCCGTGACGTCACGCGCAGCCCACGCTCACTCGCGTCCCGTTCATCTGGCTGATATTACTGAATACACCCCAGAGCTAGGGCTACCCTGCACCATTGTATCATGTTGTGCAAAACTGCGTTTGTTAAATTATTTTTGGGGATTTATACCAGGGTTATTATAGAAAGAATACATAATTTGCCAAGTACGCACAGCATTAACATTCAAACCTACCCGCCACTATTTGAAGCAATCATTTCAATAATAAATCAAATAAACTGAAAACTATAAACTGAAATCGGCTTCAAATGTTATCGTTATAGTGTGCAGATTGCATATTAACTCCATTTACGAGCAGTATTGCGATGCGATAAAAACTTTACATCACACATAAAACCGATTTTAATGAAAGTTATTGTTTAATTCCTAGTTCAACATTTCACACGAGTTTGTGAAAGAAACTATCTCATGTTGGCCTTGATGCGTACCTACATTAGGCTAATTTTCGGGCATTAGTAACGGCAGCCCTGTTACGCGAGGGTGTCACGTCCCGCTCGAGAGGGCGCCTGCCGAGGGTTGACTCCTGGCGCTGACATCAGTGCACACGTCGCGCCGACACGCGTGATCTCATCACCCAGACAGCTTCCCCTCGCACTAAGTATCACGTAGCTACGCGGCGAAAGTGTTCCGCGACCCCATTACCCAAAAGTTGCCAGATGACATCACGCATCCATCCCTACGGTTGTTAGTACTAAGTACATTTTGCTAGGCTAGTCTAACGTGGGCCTTAAGGTAAACATGAAAGGTGTAGTGAATGTACAAAGACTTCAAAAGTAGCAGCATACACTTTTCTTTGTATCACGCGAATTGTGGCTCCTTTCCACCACCGCGACAGTTACTGATCGGTGGCTTCAACGCATTATACAAAAGTTAGTATACTGCGATAACTTGTTAATTAGTACAACATTGTGGCGACACGATGTCGCGAGTTCGTGAAGCCTCTCGTCTGCCCCACTTCAACTGCGGTCTCCCTCGCCGTGATATTGTTCACAGCTAAGATTACGTGCCGCCGATCAATCGATAAACACTCGAGCGGAGGAAAAACTCACTTCCATTCAACTAGGCCATCTGTTTCGTCGCATCGTTACTGACACTTTAAATTGCTTCCGGACTTCGGTCGACACTTATAACCGTTTGAAATGTTGATGACACTTGAGTAGTTTCGTATTCTTATGTCTACATGAGTGTGCCCCGTGTCCTAACAAGTGGGTTCAAGTTCATGTGTACCTCCTTGACTACTGTCTTGTAAAAAATTGCCGACATTCATAGAAGTTGCATAAAAATAGAACAATCATTATTATCTACGTGACCCTGAAGTTATTGTTGGCTGGCGGAAACTGATTTCTTACTTTATTATTGAATGCGCTTCATTTCTGCAGCGTCATCTAGATGATATCAAAGATCTTAACTTGTGTATCGATTGATGTAAACAGCGGTGGATACTTTCTTTAAGACTCCTTTCTTTGCATACATTTATGAATCATGAGTTGCAGGTATGAGTGGGAACAATAGTGTTGGCAGGGCGGCGCGGGGTCGACAACCGCCGTCTTCCTCTAAGGGCTGCTAGTGCCACCCGCCACCCTGCTCACTGTCGGCCACTATGATTCATGTCCACGTCGTGCTCTACTGACTGATCACTAAAGGTCAAAGTCCGCACTCCAGTCTCGAGCTAACATTTTTCTTGACCTATTTATTTCCATTATTCATCGCTAATGAGCTTTTGTTACTGGAGCTGAGGTCGTCGCTTGGAACTTTGAAAGAGTCCCGAATTTGCACGCGATGCTCGTTTTCCCATAGCTAACACAGTGACGCATGTTTTCACTAGGTACTTGAGCCAGGATTGGTTTGTTTATCACTGTTCGATGAAGTGCTAAATTAAACATTATTCAGAAGATATTTCTCGACATTGTATTTATGGTTAAAGTCACGAAGAATTCATTGAAATAATTTATGAATAATTATGTGGGTAGAAATTTCCATTGAATTCAAATTGTTACGAAATAAACAGATAACTTTGGACTTTTCCTTGTAAAGTGTTTTTTAAATGTTTCATAAGAAGTTTTTCAATTGACTCTATTTTGAAGTATCTGAATTGTTTTAGAATTTATAAATAGAAGATAATGCGAGACATTCTCTTTTATTTATAAATTCTAAATGGTCTGCCTAATTGAAATAAATGATTTGACTTTGTCGCGTTTCTTTTAATAGCAGACTAAATTGCCGTGTTGAGCAAAGGCCTAGCGTGTGGGCGCTAGGGCTCCGCCCACCGTTGTGGTTGTGGTTCAGTATCTGGACCGGTTTATCGTACGAGTACGCGACGCCGCCACTACAAACAACAGTACTTCAACAACTCGTTCCACTAGCTGACTGCTCAGGAATGTGTCCTCAACCAATGATATTGTTCTCAACTCATCATTACAAATATCCGCTGGTTGCCTGCTTCTTATATTCATATTTTTTAAGGTTGATAGGTGACAGTCTGTTATATTTTGTTAATATTTTCATAATTTTGATTTAGAAACAAATCACGGATGCAAGCATATTGTATGAAGTATCATGGTTTAAATTAATAACATCGTTAATAGCGATGTTATTTATAACAGTTAGCAGAAGTGTTAGGTAAACATCTAAAGCTGCATGCATTTCATCGCTTATCCGATAGAATAATAAAGACTCAGTAAAAATATCCAATCGGTGTATGTTTCAGCAAAAATGTTTATTAATAAAATGAATCACACACCGTTGCCTTGCCTACAATCTTTTGTAATACTAAGTACATTATTTTATATTGTGACTCAGTCAATGTGTTCCCACTTTCAGATGATCGCAATAACATTAAACAATGGTGTATAGTATAATATTGTTGTCAAACATTTTGTGCCGGCTGTTTATAAAGCACGCGTGCTCGCCGGCTCTGTTTACTACGACTGAATATAAACAATAAGCAAGTTCCCACAGCAGCTGCCGTTCCCGCTGTGACAAAGCCCCATTGTTACGGCACACAGCCGGCCGCCAAGCTACGAACGTGCGTTTTTCCCTTTTCCCAATGAAAAGTGAATGGCTGAGTTACGTGAGAACTGAGAGTCGATCGTAAGCTATCGGTTATACATTTGTTACAATAACACAGGAGGGAAAATTATCGTTTTCTTTTTTTTGTCAACAATTGAGAACATTTCGCTCAACGGTGCTATAATTGCGAAAGGTCCACTGCAGAATAGGATACACTAATGAAATCAATCTATAATTGCTTAATGCTGTCATCCTCATGTTTAGTCCACATCACCCTCAGTTAAACAATAGTTCTGATAGTGAAAGGACACTACCTTTTTATGTTGGGTGTTTTTTTTTTCCACAAATGTGTTTTACTGATCTTTTTACACGACTCGACTGCTCAAACAAAGTTGAAACCTTTTTTTTATCGAACACTTTTGCATTATCTTTTTGTTTACATTGCAGACCATTTTTAGGGGTTTAAATAACATGCCGTTTGCGTTCCAGAGCTGTACCCTGCTTAGACAGTCGTACGACCCCAGCTTCGGGGTGGTATTTGTGGTTGATGCCAATAAATAGGCTGTTTGTTTAGATTACTGTCGTGATCTTGTTTAACTGTAATATGTTAATTTCCAGCAAACATCGCTATCCACGAAAGTGGCGCAACGCATGTCGTTCGGCCTGCTGGGCGGCAAGGCGGCGGCGCGCTGCGAGTTTGTGCGCATGAAGGGCCCCAGCGGCAAGGGCCACGCGGAGATGGCCGTGTCCAGGCCGCACGCCGCCGGCCTCGACACGCCCTCCTCCGAGCCCGGGCTGGCGGCCACCGACATGTGGGACTGCGACTGGGACGACGACCCCGAGGAGATGTTCATGTACAGGCATCAGGTCAGAACTAGCTTCATCGTCCTCATCCTTAGGTATTCGAGGTTCTGAGTTAAATTCCCAGGGGACACTCTCCAGTTTACTGACTGGACCGACTGGATTGACGACCAGTGCCGTAACTAGCCTTTCATGCTCCAAAGCGAGCTTCTTTAAATGCGCCCTGGTCCTGGCCAATTGTGGTCCTGTTCTGAAAATTTCTGCGCTCCTCCAAAGTCTGCGCCCTGCGTCTGGGCATCGTTGGCAGAGTTCTATTTGGGCAGACTGGAAGCGGAAAGCAAAGGACAGGTGTTGTGTTGTGGGATAGGCCAAAAGTTGTAGTATGTCCAAAAGTGGACTGGCTGAGTTGTTTATATAGAGAAATATGCCTAGTTGTATTTACTAGGTATAGGATAAAGAGAAGTTAACTAATGTAAGCTTATAAAAAACTGTAATTGTTCATGCTTAACATGAACTCTGGAACGAAATCAAAATGATTGCTTACAAGCCATTGATTTTTGTAACTTCAGGGTTTTCAGGGAGGTCCCTTTTGTATTATTTAAAGCCAGCATGCACAATAATAGGGCGTGTGTGTTGTTCCAGCGTCGCCTGAGCGACCCGAGCGCCAACCTGAACAACTTCGTGCGCGGCGGCTGGCGCACGCGGGACGCGCGCGACAAGAGCCGCTCGGAGAACGAGGGCCTGGACTCACTGGTCAGCGGAGTGGCCGAGGTGGAGGCCGGGGACCTGCGCGACGGTACGTACCACCACCACAATACACCACAAATACACACGGGCTCGTCTCTAACAATGGTGCTAGTTTTATAGAAAAAACTTGTGTTACATTTGCTACAAATAAACCAAATGGATTCTACGAAAAATACTGAATATTTTGAATTGTTGAAGATTTAAAGTGACACTTAGCGCCATCTAGCGGATCATTTAAGAATCAATTACAAGAAAATTAACGAAGGCTAATTGTCATAAAGCTCAATGATATAACACGCGAGCTCGTATTAGTGTGTCCACTGCTAACAGCCCAACTAGCAAAAAGTGGTTTTAATGCTATCCTAGAACCACATTTATCGAGGACTATATGAGACTTATATCCACATATAAGTCGCGAAAAGGGCCCACTTTATAAGTCTACTTTTACTTATAACGTATTTATATTAGTCCGCTGAAATGCCATCTACGCCCATATTGCTCCTTAAATAGAATTACGTCAATACAATTACTCCTGTTAATCTCAATATAAGTAAGTTATAGTAGTAAATTTGATTAATACGCTCCTAGAAATGCTGCTGTAAGCTCATAATTAGAACAGTCGAAGAGACTATCGGAAGTTGTTGTGCGCTGTGAAAATATTTTTAACTTCTTGTGTTTAAGTATTTATATGAATCAGAATTTATTAATGTCAACGACAATAGAAAAAGTTATTGTTAGTCTTATAGTAGGTAGCTTATTCATAGGGGAATATGAATTTTCTGTGAAATCTGTGGTGGTTTGGGTTACAATTTTAAAGCGCCTCTTGAAATTTGCTTATTTACATTTTAGTATTAATTAATATTAAATTAATATTATGAAGGCAGCCGACATTTTCTTAGTAAGCATTTCCAAGTGTAACATAGTGCTAAAATAAGTATTTTTAGCATGTCCAAGTGTAATATAGGACCAATATAAGTATGTTGGTTCTATATTGGAATATCTCAAAACCGAAGCATATTCGCCATTGTTACCGATTAGGGTTCCGCAATGTGCCCAGATGAAATCGATTGATATTATATTGATAAGTTATAAACATATTTTTAAACAGGTTTGTCCTACGTGCTAGGTTAAACATTGTTTAACTTAATTATATAATAGGTTACTGACGATTTAAACAAGACTATGCCGATGTTCCTGGATATCGATCGATTTTTAACCAAAAAAGATTTCAGATCTTTAAAGAACTTAAAATGGCCTTGGAATGTTACACATTTCTTGTTATCTGAGATATGTCCCGGTTGTCAAAGCCAAAACTCGAACTGTTGAAAACTGGTAATCCATCAACATTTATGTTTAGAAAAAATTCATTTGGTAAATAAGAAACATTGTCATTTTATTTTTTTCAAACAGTTGACCAAACCGATGTGCCAATAGTGCACTGGGGCTGAAACACTAATGTTTATATTTTCTTTCTTGGTATCCAGTAATGTTCGTGCATCTTTAGGCAAAACATTGTTTAATCTCATATTTAAAATTTTAAGTAAAGAGTTTAATGCAGAATGAGAAATATTGAAGTGTAAACCCAGTTTTTAATAGAATGACACAGTTCTAAATTTTTGTTATAATCCGAAAGTTCTTCCTCACTTTCAATATCGCTCATAGACTTGGTACTTTCGTAGTTTTAACTTTTTCTAAATGTGCTATGTCCGGAACCCTCGCTAAAATTCGCAAAACGGTCGTCACACTGTTGTAATCAAAATGGCTGATGTCAAGTCCTACAATAGAATTTCTCAAAACTATATAAAGCGTGTTTTCGCCTGTACTAGTCGTTACAAGCAAAAGTGGCTTCATAAGAGTTTTAACCAGGATTGTTTGAGATTACTTAGACTATAACACTACTGTGGAATGCCAATATAAATATGTCTAGGTTTAAAACGGCATAAGATAAAACTAAAAAAATATATAATACAGAAAATATTTTGTCATACCGAGTGCTGTTATAATCTTGGTGTTTATTATTCATAAAACGTGGATATGAAATTCATTTAACAGTTACTTCTAAGCTTATGTTGAACCATACCAGATACATAAATGACTTATAGTGATTTAACTTTAATTTACTTATATTGGCCACAAAATATTAGCTTATATGAGGCTAAAAGTAAAAATAACAAGAGCAATTGCTCCTCAGTCCATATCTTCCTGGTACATGCTTCTGCAAGAGTATGAGGATTTAAATAGCCCGCAGACGTTATCTTATAGGCGCATATAAGTCTAACTTACCGGAGTAATTATTCTTGAGTGTAACTACTCTTATTTCATGCTTTTATAGGAGTCCTGATCCTAAATATGTCAGGAAATATGGTTTTATATACGGATATAAGTACAAATTATCGGATAAAACGTACTTGAGTAAAAACAGCACGTATTTATGCTGTTAAAAGCGTAGTAGCAACTACCAAAACCATCTCAGGAGCTTTATAAGTCCAGGTAGCATTCTTTAATCGCATGCCAGGATTATTTTGCTAGTTGGGAGTATGTGTTAGGGCGATGTTACATAATTTTCTAATTAGTCACTCGTTCTCAGCGAACCAGCGTATATTCTGAGTGTACTCGTTCAATTGGAATTCATTTGATGTCAATGAGGGCCTTTAGTGGAACTGATTGTATAAATTAATCTGACATTGAGTCACTCTAAGTTCTCGGTCAATGATTCGTCCACTTGATACGCATTGAACCTATAATTGTTGTAACTTGCACTTTCAATTGTTGTTTTGTTACTCCGATGTACCCTGCAGTGGATTCATCACACGAGAATATTCATTGTGAATGTTTCAAAATTGCTTGATTGTTTGTTGTACTGCTGTGTGCTGGTTGTTGTCGCTTAGCTGGCTGCACTGTAGCTTGTAGCATGGAGGCGCGGGCGTGGCGTAGTGCGGGCCAGTAGTGGGGCGTAGTGACTGGACCTTACCAGGGTAGAGGCCGCCAGAACGAGCAGGGCCAGCGTGCACGACACACGGGTCACACCACATGTTTGGTGCTGTTTTTAGTACGGACACCGGTCGATATTTGTATTCCATATGAGGTCTTAACACCTTCGTGTGAAATACAGGTGATCGGTGACCGTGAGTAAAAACTGCACGAAATTCGGGCGTGGATCCGGTGACGTGTTCAAAGGTAGTGATGCGGGTGTGTTGTGTGTAGGTAGAGGGCGCGGGGGGCGCGGGGGAGGGCGGGGCGCGCGGGGGGCTGCGGCGCGGCCTGCTGCCGCCGGGGCTGGCGGCGCGGGCGCGGGCGCGGGCGCGGGCGCGGGCGCGGGCGCGGGCGGCGGCACGGCCATGCGCGCGCTGTGCGGCGCCGCGCTCTCGGACGTGTCGAGCCCGGCGTGCCTGGTGACGGTGTCTCCCCGGCGCGGGCCGGCGCGCTCGGTGTCTGCGGACGTGTCCCAGCCGCCGCGCCGCACCACTCCGGACGGCACGGCCGTGTACTACTGGTGCGACGTGCCGCGCACGGACCACGGTACTGCGCGCACTCACACACTCACACTCCTCCCTGTGCCGCGCGGGCTCAGCTGCCTCCTGTACACTAGGGCCCTCTCGATAGTTCCACCGCGTGATGTAGAAGCGACCGTCGCTCGCCACTCCCGCGCACCTCCCCACTATACTATCGCATATGCATTGCTTGCGCTCCTACCGTGCAAGACATCACAGATCGGTCTATCTGACTTGACGCGATCTTCATATTAAAAACTCTCATACTAGCCTCATTTAACATGATAATAATATATAGTCTCAATTTATTTTTCTTTAAAATTACCTATTTCATAATTATGAACGCACTTCATTACTTTCATAAAATTAGTAGAACGACATCCACATCACGATCACTAATTAATTCTTCATGAAATATATTAGTCTTAAATACTACCAAAACTGTTGACTTCCATAACATATTCATTGTTCCCCGCCAGAGCTGGACGACGGCGCGTACAACCCGCTGTGGGCCATGCGTGGCTTCACGCAGACCTTCCACCTGTGGAAGGAGGGCAAGCGGCAACAGTCCACGCCGCTCAACGCATACCTCACCTACGTCACGCTGCCCTGGTGGACCATCGCCAAAGGTCGGTACACCACGACCGTCTCTATTGACCCTTCCCTTAGGGACTTTACCCATGGCACGATGCGACACGACGCGATTCGTGCGATATCGAGTCGATTGCCGATTTAAGTCGCACGTATTTACTAATGGAGTGATGTGATGCAATTCGACCGTCAACTTCAAAAATCCACCTTATTACTACGACATAAAGGCGCTGCAAACCAAAGACATAAGATGTCGTCAGTGACGAGTAGTTGCGCAATCGAATTTCGAACAGAGAATCATGTGCATTGTCATTAGCACGTACATGCAATTCGATATCGAGCAGATCTGTAAGCGCTGTCGTCAATACGTGCGACTCCATTAGCAAACACTAGCGATTGTCCATACATTTTCTACGGCCGGATGCTTGTGTGCTAACTGACCGATATAGTCAATCGATGCAATTCTGTATCGCGTCGCGCCATGGGTAAAAAAGTCCCTAACTTGGAAACAGCAGTGTACAAGCTGTAGGCCTTTCAAAAGCCTCCTCCATCACAAGCTAATCGTATTATGTTCACATTGCAGACATCCTGGACCACCGCGAGGAGCCCGTGCTGACGTTCTGAGCTGACTGCCGACCATGTTTTGTACTCGTATCCTGTAGCCTCGCCCTCACGACCGGCGTACGAGACAGTGAACCAACGCACAAACTAACGAACCCTGCCCACTGTAATGTTATTCCGTTAATATTTAAGTCTAACTGTACCTTCTCGGGCCAAATCATAGTACCTATATTATAAACGTGAAAGTTTGGATGGATGTTTATTACACTTTCACGCAAAAACTACTGAACGGATATGGATAAAATTTGGTACACGGATAGTTTATTACCTGGACTAACACGTATGATAGTTTCATCCCGATTTTATCATCCCGAAGGTTATTTTTCGAGTTGTAGCAGGTGAAGCCGTTGGCAACAGCGAGTACTAAATGTAAGTGACCTTTGAGTGCATCCATTTTTTTATAAATAATGTATTTTAAATGTGTCATTTCTATGTTAATAGTGTTGATGTGAATGAAGAAAATAACTTTAAGGCCACCTGAAGTAAACATGCATTTACCACGAATTGATGATGGTGATGATGATCGTCGTCATCACTGATCTGTATGAAAGCTCGCAATATGCTTTCTCAGTTTTATTCCATGCTTGTGACAAGTTCAAAGAGTGTCAGCATTATGACGGGGCCCCTCTATAGAGGGCTAAAGCCTGCCGGGGTCGCGGGACTAACGAATTACCGTGACCCCGGAACGTAAGGGCTATTGAAGGACACCGTGGATTTTAGTCAGTACAAGTCTGACAGTCCCTCCCGCTCTGTCATGGGTGGGAAGGACTCATTTGATGATTAAAATGCTTGTAAGAAGTGATTGGCCCGAGCTGGTGAGTGGATATCACTAATATTACCTACTAATCAGTCTTTAATTACCGGTGGACGTAAAAGTGTTCCTTTAAGAGGGTATAAAAGCTAATTTTCTGGACAACAACTGAATCGAGTTGTTCTTAACAAGTGCTTCCTCAAACAACCTCTGATAAAACTGTATTACTGCCACGACTTATAACCAAATACTTCCAGTGTGTACTATAACATGTGTATGAGACGTGAGGGTGTGACCATTGCCTTATATCGCGGCGTGTCGTCAATATTTCGGTGTCGTGTGTCGTGATCATCTTGTATACTTAGGCTTGCGCTCTTCACCTGTGATCATATAAGTTACGTAGCATTTATAAATTAACTATCGAGTTCTAAATAAATCGAAAAATTTAAATGTTAAGGCAAATTGATTACCAACTTAATCCAAAATTCAAATGTAACTGTATTTTTTTGACGGTGAAATATGTAGTAAATCAATTTACGTAAAAGTTAATTGAAATAGGGTGTCTTGGGTTCATCAATATTTTAGCTTCTCTGGGTCTCTGATAGAACCTCGAAGCTAATCGTACATTTGTCGGCACAGAACGCGGCGCACGCGCCATCTTGTTTAATTCGTTGGAAGAATTCATATGAAATCGGAAAATGCTGTTAGCATCCGAATAATGGTGATGACATCATAATGTCATGCAATTCGGCGTGTGCGGCGCGTACGTATCTGGTATAATGTGCGACTATTTTTATTTTGCTTTGCTAGTTCTTGAATTTAATATTAGTCAAGATTTGAACAGTTAATTATTCCATAGTTATAACGGGCACGTGTATTCATATTTATTATGTACATTGGATTAAATTAATGCCCAAGTGATGTAACATAAAAAAAAGGATTCCAAGTTAAACAATAAATTTAGTCTTGCCACGTTCTTTACATAAACGTACTTTGTGTACATGTGTATTTACCAGGATATTAGTTTTAACATCGTTAAAATGCACATAATAGAGTCAAACATATAGCAGCTTCATTGCAAGAGTTTGTCACGTTTTTTTATCGTAAATCTCTACTTAGTATGGGAACGTCGTTTCCTGAAATGTTTGATGTGTTTTTGTTAATTTTCATTTAATTTTTGATATTTTTACATTGCTCTCTTACCCCCTTATTAATAAACGTGGACTAAATTTACGCCAAGGTTAATCCTTAAAAAATGTATGATTAATTCGAGGATTATCCTGGTTGTAACTGTAGTCCACGTTTATTAATAAGGGGGCTAGAGACAGAATCAGTGATCTCTATGTATTTGTATTGAAAGATTTGCTGTTATATTTAATGTTTATGAGCTTATCTGATCACAGGTACAAATCATCTCATTTGTGAATATTAATTTTGGTTGTAAATTATTTTATATGCATAAACAATGATATTCTGAGCGACTGTCACGGCCACAGTTCGCAATACATATCACACCGTATCGCTTAGCTATGACACTGTTCCTATTATTAAAATAGCATGTACAGGAATATTTTAACATTTTATACAATATTGTTTGTACTAAAGACTTATGTCCTATAAACACACGATACTTGATGAGAGACGTATCTTGTAATGTGATTCATGATCAGTGTGCATAGGCCTAATGAGAGATTTTTTAAAAGGTGAGTGATTTTAACGATAATTTAGAAAGTTTGTATTCGCTCTAAATGAGGCTAAAACGATAGTTGCAATATGTGAGTGACATTCCAGATAGTTAGGCCAACAAATTGTCTCATACTCAATACTATGATTCCATTATTATTAACTTATAAAATTGAACGGTTAGTAAAGGACTCTTGTAAGTTTCATCTGAGATTATAAATTGACAGGTGTTAAGTATGTCATGTTTTTTTTTATAATTGTGATAAGTGATTATTTATAAAATCTTTACCGTAGGTACTATTCGTAACTGACTGTACGAATTTGTTTAAGAACAAGTATTTTTTGACAACTGTCAAATTAAAGGGTGCCTTCATAAATAAGCAGATCGGTACGGATACGATACTGATCGGTGCAGGTAAAACTTGAATAGAGAAACCGTTAAATCTGACAAGTCTGAAACTGTATTTATTAAGTACAAGCGAAGATAACTTGGATGTATTAGGGCGGCCACATACATCTGTTTTCCTGATCCGGAATCCTGATCCGTTTTCCATCCGAACGCAGTGAATGTGTGTGTGTTGTTCACATTCGGTAACTTCCCGTACAGATTTTGAAAAACGGATCAGGAAAACTGATGTATGTGGCCACCCTTATGCCTATACCGACCAGTGCCGACCTTTCTGTATAGACATTATACTTCTTTATAAAAGCACCCACAGGCTGCAGGAAGGCCGAACATAATACTCTAGTCATCATTATATTTCTAGACGCCACTTAGGTTTATAAGTTTATATGAAATTATGTAATAGTAATGTTCAAGTCATTTGAACAAATGTATTTATTATTAAAGCTTCATCAAAATCTTATTGTGCACATTTTCAGTCGATTTTACTTTGCAGAACCGTTTGAAACAGAATATAGAACAGTGCTTCAGTAGATAATTGAGTTTGATATAACCAAACAATGGAGAATATACATAGAAAATAGCATTATTTTTGTAATAGCAAAGATTTATCATGTTTAATCGAATTAGTTGAACATATTTTTATATCAAGCATCACATTACGACAAGTAAATAGTTTCCATGAATTGATATACTTTTGTAAGTAATAAATAATACTGGATTTGAAACAAATGTTGGACGATAAACTTTAACCTATGAGCATGTTATACAGAGTTGTGTTAATGTGAAATATCATATTTTTGTATTAAATCGTTATAACTCATTATAACATTATGTCTTAAGCCTTAATTAGTGAGAATATCATCATTCCAACTGCTATAGTGGCTCATGTGCGAGGCTAAGTGTAATCATCACATTGTCTTTATTTCTTACTCGGACGGTGCAAACTAAATGTTTAGATCATAAAGAATCACCTCGTTGCTAGCCCCGTACATGAACAGTATCGTGGAGCCATATATTTATATCTATCAAATATGTTTTTAACTAAGGAGTCTAGTCGAGATATACTTAAAACGTGCATAGTTTAATATTTGTATGATATGACTGAATTAAATTATTGCAACAGCAATGTATCGTTTCTCTGCATGTTCCTCTGCCCGCGGCGCGTGAGTTCGGGTGCGTATGCGCAGGTCGGTGATCTGGGTTAATGGCGGACGAGCTTTAATCTTAATGTTGTTTGGATACGTTTGATGTTGTTTGACAGAATTAACTGGCGGATTAGATACGTTCCAAATATTATTGATACTAGAATGGTTACTTATGGTGACATATCGTATATCTTCAAGCAATACCAACGTATACGTTGTATATTCGCACTTTGTGTACTTTGACCGAGCCAGAAGAAACGCACTACAGACCCTTAGATGGCTAGGGGGTCTGTAGTGCATTTCTTCTGGCTTGGTCGCGAATGACAAACGTAAACTAACGGTATTCTCCAATAGATTTTCAACTTTTTAGTTAGCCATTTATGTCCCACTGCTGGGCAAAGGCCTCCCCCATATCCTTCCAAGTGTTCTTTTCCAGCGCCACTTCGGACCAGCCATCGAGGTACGCATCTAAATCGTCTTGCCATCTCTTTTTGGGCCGGCCTCGGCGGCGTCGTCCATTCTCAGGCACCCATTGAGTGCATATTTTTGCCAAGCGACTATCTTGTATGCGAATGACGTGACCCGCCCAATCCCATTTGAGCCTGGCAGCCTTTTTACCTACGTCAATTATTCCAGTTTTAGACTTTTTCAACTTTTTACAAGAGCATAAAGTTGAAAATCTGTTAGGAGAACAGAAGATGGGGACGCGAGGTATAATGGGGACATACACTCTTTATTAGGCATACTTAACACAACACTAACTTAGCGCAAGCGCCATCAGGACATCATTTGCAAGCGGCCATTAACAAATAGTATCCTGTTGGCGCTTGCGCTACGTTAGTATTCTGTTAAGTTTCCCATCATTCCTCGCATCCCCCGTCTTATACACTGTTCCCTTATAGCCTACTGAGCGTTTGCATTTATCGTTTGTAACTTGGCAAGTGGGGCAGTTGCGGCGTTGACTGTAGCCGAGAGCATTCGAATTGTTTCGTATATAGACGTCACATCGATAAACATATAGGAACTGTCATCTAACCTTTGCAATCATAACACAGCGGACCTCTGGACGTTATTTATATTATGCCGTTTCACGATAATAAAGTATATTCATGTTAAAGCCTCACACTGCAACATTTGATGACCCGTACAGATAACTTACTATACCTACAACCACGACGAGTATACCAGCTCAGAGACGAGCACGTGTCGTAGAAGAGAGAGTTATGATGCTGGGGAGGAGTGCTGCAGACTAAACCAACCTCATTGCAAGAGAAGACGGAAGATGAGCATCTGTCCTGCCTGCACTGTTGACGAAATTGTGCTTAATAACATCGAGTTGTATTACCTGCAACAAAACAAACGAAATATTTTGAAAATCAATCAGAAAAACTTCGTCCTCAAGGGAAAAGGTACGGATCTTTGGATTATGAAGCTTTTAAATCCAGGAACTTTACACTAAGTGGCACCCAAATGAATGCCTAAGTAAAAAAACTTGTTGGATTTTCAACTTTCGGTGCTAAAACGAGCAGGCGCCTATTTAAAATAATAATATGTCCGTGTTCCTGAAATTCTAGCCTGCTAGAGTGCAATGGTCTCGACTCACCAGTCCTGGAGGTATGTTCTAAGTAGGTATGTACGCTGTTTATATAATCATGTGTCTGTTTATCTCATAATCTTATCACAGGCTTTAGTCATGAAGTAATTCAGTCACATGCGTCCAAGTAAGATTTGTAAACATCTTTCTCCTTCGTCTGGAAGTCATCATAAATAACAGTACGGTAAGGAAGACGGAGCGTGTTAGTAATGTACCACAGATCCTGTGTTACGACTTCCGCATCCTTGGTTCGCCGACCCCCCAATAATGCCATCCTAATTGAAGGAGCTCGAACCGAAGGAAGCGTCCAATTAATTATGTAAGACAATAATAGGGTGTGCGTAATCTAAGAACTGCAGGCGGAGTGGGCGCGAAGGTATGCCACGCGCGGGTAATGAGCGGGCGGCGCGCGGCCGGAAGACGGCACTTGTCGCGGACATGTCCGCCGCCTGTCCGCGCGTGAGGTAACTGCACCGCATTACAGACACTCCACACTTCCTTCATCACTCGCCCACAGCACGCACATACCGACACGCGGGGCTCAACGGGTAGCTAGTGGACCCATGACCCTTGAAAACCCTACAAATTCCATATAACTGGGGATGACGTTTGGGTGAAGGATGTGGGTAGTCGAGAGTCAATGTAATACGTAATCAGTGATTGCAGGCACTCCCACTGCATTCCGCAGACTTCGCCCGTGAGCAGTGCGTCTCCTGGTGCAGTCACTGGTGGTGTGCAGGACTTGTGTTTGAAGTTCTCCTGGCTAGAACCGTGACAAGTGTAATGTGAGCAGCTCTGGACTACCGCACAGGAAGGACTGTTAATTTGTGAGGCGGAAAGTGATATCTGGTAGAAAATCTTATAAGAATTAAAGGTAAGTGAATTTCAATTATTCTTAGTTCTTCCAACAGCCAGCTGAAGCCAGTTAATTACATACATAAATATTCAAAGATTCGAATGCCATGAGTAGTATTTTCAAACTGTCAGCACTCTCATATTATGAATGCGTCGTCTCATGGGCGAATCATTTCCGGGGATTTAAATTTTCTTCACCCCGGCTGGTAGATAATTATCTTGGGAAAACTTTGACAACGTACCTTTGAATCCCTCCAAGCGCCCATGAGTCCAATTACTTGGTGAATCTTAGCCCTGCTGAACAACGGAGGCACCTAAACTATTTATAGGTTTTAAAATCAGACGACCTTGGTCGATGCTAATTAGGCAGAAACACGGATCAGCAAGGATCTACGAGGAGTGCCATTAAATATAAGAACTAACCTGGCTCAACAGTGAAACTGTGCTCAACAAGCGCTTTCTTACAAGCGGTAAGGTGCCACGAACGAAAAGAAGGGAGCGGTGAAGATGAAAAAAAAGACATTGTCAAAAGCCACTGGCGCCGCGATCAGCGACGTTGAGTAAAGCCAAACGGCTCGTAAACGATAGTGGAACTAGAGCGCAGCGATAGTATTAATAACTGACCGATTTTCCTGTCGGTAGTCTGATGGGAGTATCGGTCAGTCATTATCGCGCACTTCACTTCTAAAGGGCTTTTCCACTTATCTGTTATTTGAGTCTGCAATTTCTATTTTGCAAAATTACTCATTATGTACCTGCTTATGACGGGAAAGGATCATGATCTAAGTATGCCATTTGGTATGCAAGTATTCAAATTCAATCCACGACCTACACTGACCTACGCGCAAATTGCTGCTACCTACTTGTGACTTAACGTAAGAAGGATATGATGCGGCTTCGAGCTTCCTGTGAGAATGAAAAGACAAAGCATTTTATAATTTTGATTAGTGACCGACCGAAATTTCGGTTTCGGTTTCGGTTTCGGCCGGTTTCGGCCAAAAAATCTAGTTTCGGCCTTAGTTTCGGTTTCGGCCAAAATATAGCCGAAACTTTCGGCCTCACCGAAACTCTTGTGTCCGTGCATTTTCGTGCGTCGTTCGGCAAAATTCGTTATAGCTAACAGCGTGCTTGCGCGCCGGGCCGCCCCGGCTCAGTTCGCCACCGTCCATTTAATCGTGAGATGAAGTTATTTTTTGAGTTTACTGCTAAGAGTAAGTCTTGTATATTCATGTCATAATAAAATATATTTATTACGTACTTTAATGATTAAAGAACTTATCAATCATCAAGGCAGTGACTGTATTCGAAATATAAGTTAACGGTTTTTTCTTTGAAATAATGTTAATTTTTTTTCAACTCAGTAATTTCGTATTGCTGAATATATAGTGCGATTGTTGAGACTTCAACTTCAAGTCCAGTGAAACATTGAAAACAATGAATTTTTACAATTTAGAATAGATTATGGCTCATTAAAAGTCGAATATCGTAGAAAAACAGCAATTCCTTAAAAATCATCTTTTTCCGTAAGTTTGCCGTATATCTTCCTTACATCCCAGAATTTTATCCTTATTAGCTACACTATCGAATGGTGTAATAATACAAGGTGTGATTTTTTTCCAAAATCAGGTTTCGATTTTTGGCCATGATTATTGATTTTTCTAAAATCCAAGATAATTGTTTTTTTTTTTAATCCAGGATTATTGATTTTTCTAAAATTCATGTTAAATTGCAAATTCTATGTTTTTCGATATTCCTCATAATTAAGGATATACGAGCACCTAGCCATCCACGCCCAGTTGAAAAACTTACCCTTTTTTTCTCATGTGTTAATAGATGTAAAAAAAAATAACAGAAAATAAATCAAAATTTTAAATGTGTTAAATAGTTTCGGTTTCGGTTTCGGCCGAAACTGAGAGCAAGGCCGAAAGTTCGGTTTCGGTTTCGGTTTCGGCTGAAAAATCAGTTTCGGTCGGACACTAATTTTGATTAAAATGTGTTTCGTTAACATATGTATCGTATGAAATATGTCACGATTTGAGGCGGCGAGGGGTCGAGAGGCTTGACCCTTTATCTACGTCGCGGGCGGCGCGCGATACACCCGCACTCTGCTGCCGACGCACGCGCAGACGGGTGAGCAGCCGTTCCTAAGCTTACGGAATATTCTTGCAAATAGTTTTGTGTTTCAGAAATAATATTGTCCTAATATTTGATTATGAAAAATCTTTGTATCTCTACTGCGACTACTTTAATTAGAATTCGCAGTAAAATATTTCATTCGAATTCCGATAAGTTTCCTATTTTAGTTTACCCTGTTTAAAATTCCTTCCCCGACATAATCAAACACATTATTGTCAAATAAAATATCCGTGTTGTGTTGTAGAGTAAGATGTGGCGGCTGTGCGTGGTGTTACTGGTGGCTGCGCAGGCGCATGCCTGCGAGCTGACGCCGGGCGGCGGCGCGGGGCCCAAGGCGCCCGGGGACAACTTCTACCGGCTCATCGTCAACGGAGAGATCGAGCGGTATGCGCCCGGAGAGAGATACGTCGGTCAGTACACATACTTTTTGTACATTTTTTAATCAAAAGAGAGAGAATCGGCGTAGAGTAGGTATATAGCCTGAGTCTAGGCCGAGTCGGGTGGACGGAGCCGCTAGCGGAGGGGCCAGAATTTAGAAAATTGGACCCACGGTATAAAAAACATTCTATGTCACTGATCCATATTATATAGTTATTTGTTATGCAAGGCTGCAAAGTTGATTTTTGGCGCGAGTACTTGAATTGAAAACTGAGCGAGCGAAGGATTCTAAGATTGAACCGCGAGAGAAACGAGCGGTTCAAATATAGAATCCTGAGCGATGCGAAGTTTTCAAAGGTACGAGACGCAGAAAAACTTTGCTGCCGAGTGCAACACACAACTTTTCACCTCACACAGCGAGGAAATGAAGTGGGGGCGGACCGCCTGCCAGTGCAGAAAAGTAGAAAACAATTGAATACAAGACGTGTTCGAATTTTAAACAACACTTTGTGCTCTAGAGCACAAAATGGAGTTTTGCGCTCAGATTTTGAATGAGAAATAGATACTTTCCGAGCGGGTGAGGTGAAAAAATAATTACAAACGTCCATCACTCTTCCTCAGAAACTTTTTCATTTAAAATAGTAGTAAGATTAGTTACACAAAACTATAGAAGTCACAAGAAATAAAAAGAGCAGCATCAGCAGAGCATCTCTTAACTCGCAACAATCATTTCCGTGATTTATTAAAAACAGTGAGGTCAAAATGAGCAGTTGACATGTATTATCATAGAGCATAACAGAGTTAAATAATTATATTTGCAGATGTCTTACGCTGAAAATTAATTATTTCTAGCTTTGCCTGTAACCAATCAAAGGCCGAAATTGCCTATCCGAGTTTTAAAGATGTCCAATCAGCAGCAGCCGGGATCTTAATTTCGGTCGTTAATAACAATTCCATATACAATCTGTTATCTGCACATGTCAGCAGAACTTGATATTTTGTTTAACAAGTCGTGCTACTGTTACTCATCGTCGATTGTGCAAAGCGCATGAAATGATATGATAACACATACTTTGTATGTTTAATATACTTATTCCATTTTATTAGAATTGATAAATTATCCCGGACGACTGATTTACGCGACTGATACGCTGAAATACTTGGAAAATATTATCACGACTACACATGTCAGAACACTGTATGAGCACGATATACTGTTATATACAGCATACTTTGGTTGCCGAAAGAAAACTTCGAGCTCATACATACAAAAAATACATTATCTAGTCTGAATTACAATACGAAAACAAATAACATAGGACTATGTAAAACTTAAAGAAACCACAGAACGGCATCTGCAATGAGCCTCAAATACTCCTATCGTATCGTCCACGTAATCCACGTTTATTCTCATTCACTAATCATACGAGGACACAGGTTACGAATACTATGCACATTTCTTTGATAATTTAGTTTAAACTTCTTTGAAACAATGTCACCTGACATTTGAAGAAGTTTAAACAATCGTCTTAATTCCAGTGACGCTGGTGGGGTCCCGCACCCACGACGTGGTACAGCAGTTCACCCGGTTCCAGATGAAGTTGGACCCGCTGGACCCGGCCGCGCCGCGCCTGCCCAGCAAGCAGGGCCAGTTCCAGCTGTTCGCCGACACGCTCACCAAGTTCGACGAGGAGTGCACTAACTCCGTCATCGAGGCCGACGACCTGCCCAAGACTGAGGTGCAGGTCATGTGGAAGGCGCCGCCTACTGGCTCCGGATGTGTGCTGCTCAAGTAAGTCTTATCATTGACAATCCCACTTACGAGTCCCGGTCATTTTTTTTTGTAGTAGATGATAATTATGTGGGTAGTGTGAGTGTGAAAGACTGATTTACAAAAATACTATTTACTCTCGTTACTGAACTTTTAAAATATTACGTACATTAACTTGTGGATATCAGGGCGATGGTGTACGAGAACGAGAGCCGCTGGTTCGCGGAGGACGGTCAGCTGACGAGGCGCGTGTGCGAGGACACCTCGCTGCAGGCCAGCGAGTGCTGCGCCTGCGACGACGCCAAGTACAAGGTGAGCGAGCGACTAAAGCGGTACGCACATTGTCTCTGAAGTCAATGTACCTGCAATGCTTTTCTCCATTAAAAAGTGACAAAGACTAGATTTGCTACTTACATTTACACTTTGGCATCGATGTTACTTTGTGGGAGATTACGAGCGTTAGGTTTACAAAACATACATTACAATCTTGTAATTTTTTTCCAGCTGGTGTTCGAAGGTCTGTGGTCTCCACAAACGCACCCGAAGGACTTCCCCGTCCAAGCGATGTGGCTGACGCACTTCTCCGACGTCATCGGAGCCACACATCCCAAGAACTTCAAGTTCTGGGGAGAAGGCGAGATCGCTACTGATGGATTCAGGTGACTGAATATCTTGGAACAGATTATATCTGAATAATGTGTTGGTGCATAGTGACGGATCATCAGATCTCGAGAAATCCTGAGGTGTTTTACACTATTGAAGGAACACCATGGATTTTAATCAGTACGAGTTTGACAGTCCCATCTGCTCCACCTTGCGCGGGCGCACTCATTAAATTGATTTTACCAAGCTAAAAAAAGGTGTGCTTGCTTAATATCTAGTAACCATCGTTAGTCTTGTTTGTCTTGTAAACGCTACTGAACGTACATTTTTATAGAAACAGTTGACATGACAGTGTCTTTATATAGCAGTAAAGGCAGAATGTATACTCCAAGCTTTAGCTCTGTTGTTGGAAAGACTACTTGAACGATGTAATTTCCGCAGGTCTCTAGCGGAGTGGGGCTCCGTGGGTCTGCTGGAGCGCGAGCTGCGGCAGCAGGGCTCCAAGCTGCGCTCCATCGTGAAGGCTCAGGGGCTGTGGCACCCGCGGGTCAACGGGAACACCTCCGCAGGCTTCACCACCGACCGCAAGAGGCACTTCCTCTCGCTCGCCTCCATGTTCGGTGAGATGTTCAAATGATGTCAAGTAAACCTAGTTTATAACAACAACAATTCTTATGTCTTATATTTTTTTTTTTTTTAATTTTGCTTTAACTCACAAAGCACATAAAGCCGTTGGTCATTTGTAAATCTTTAACAGTCAGAAGTTATTGTAAGTCAGAAGCTTGCCACTTAGTTACTAAGTTGTGAAGGTCACATAGGTAGTCGCACCATGTAAAATATTGATATATAGCTGAAAGCGACCTCAACAGCGTTAAATGCTGAGCAGATGATGATATTTTGCTATGAGATTGGGCGGGCTATGTTTAAAGCCATCATTTTTGTGATTCTAGGTCCATCTCCCGACTGGGTGGTGGGAGTGGACAGTCTCAACCTGTGTCAGAAGGACTGTACCTGGGTCGAGAACAAGGTGGTGGACCTGTTCCCCTACGACGCCGGCACTGACAACGGAATCTCATACATGGTGAGTGCAAGTCATACGTTCTATATTATGACGAAAGCTTGAGATGCGAAAGGGTTAGTTTCATAGTTTAGCCTTATGAGGAACAGGATATAAAGTTCCTAAATAGGTACTCAATTCAAAAAGGAGGTCTTCCAGTTGTAACCTCAAATGACATGTCTGAGGTTTCAAGGTCAACCTCGCCCCAAATGACATTTCAGACTGGTTATTTAAAGGTAATTTGCAATAATTTATATTTACCTATTAATATTGGGAGTGGACCGGCAATATCTGCAGACGGATAAATGACAGCTGATGTAGCTGTAAGTTATTAGAGTGGATAGCGCATACGGGCAAACAATGTGTGGTATACCTTGCGGTGCAAATGTGAGATAATTTGAAGAAGGTGACAGTGGTTGTAGACTGTGGTGGAGGCAGTGGTTGTAGACTGCCCAATACCAGGATAGTTGGCGCTTTTTGGGGCAGGCTTACGTCCTCTAGTGAACAGCAATTTAATTTAAAAATGCTGCTATTTTCTGTAGTCTCCAAATTCCGAAACGGTCCCTCGTGAGAAGATGTACCGCATCACCCCGATGTACCCGGAGGACCCTCGCGCTCCGTTCTACTCGCCGGGCGCGCAGCAGGTGCCGCCCATGGCGCGGCTGTACCTCACCAGGGACAAGCTCATCTCCAGGTCCTGCGACGAGGAGGTGCTGCTGCAGCAGGTGGTGGAGGAGGAGGAGAACACGCAGACTGTTAATAGACGTGAGTTCAATCGATATCGACTAGTAATACGTTTTTAAAGATTGATGGGAGAGAGGTTACCTATATTAACGATTGTTTTTGCACTAAGATATTACAGTTTTGTGGGCTCGTAGAAAGCGTTTACTTCATGCGCCATGTCGTGCTTGTTATCAGATCCACTTTTCAGAACAAAACTTTTTCTAACAAGACCGGACCGGATTTATTTGTAATCGATTACACTATAGGTACTTCACTAATATTTCCGTATCTATGTTCTAGCGGAGTGCGCGGTGAGTGAGTGGAGCGCGTGGTCGCAGTGCTCGGTGAGCTGCGGCAAGGGGCTGCGCATGCGCACGCGCGAGTACCGCATGCCGCAGAAGGCGCAGATGTTCCAGTGCGACAGGCAGCTCGTGTCCAAAGAGATGTGCGTCGCCGCCGTAGCAGAGTGCGAGTGAGTACCGCATGCCGCAGATGTTCCAGTGCGACAGGCAGCTCGTGTCCAAAGAGATGTGCGTCGCCGCCGTAGCAGAGTGCGAGTGAGTACCGCATGCCGCAGATGTTCCAGTGCGACAGGCAGCTCGTGTCCAAGGAGATGTGCGTCGCCGCAGTAGCAGAGTGCGAGTGAGTACCGCATGCCGCAGATGTTCCAGTGCGACAGGCAGCTCGTGTCCAAGGAGATGTGCGTCGCCGCAGTAGCAGAGTGCGAGTGAGTACCGCATGCCGCAGATGTTCCAGTGCGACAGGCAGCTCGTGTCCAAGGAGATGTGCGTCGCCGCAGTAGCAGAGTGCGAGTGAGTACCGCATGCCGCAGATGTTCCAGTGCGACAGGCAGCTCGTGTCCAAGGAGATGTGCGTCGCCGCCGTAGCAGAGTGCGAGTAGGTACCGCATGCCGCAGATGTTCCAGTGCGACAGGCAGCTCGTGTCCAAGGAGATGTGCGTCGCCGCCGTAGCAGAGAGCGAGTGAGTACCGCATGCCGCAGATGTTCCAGTGCGACAGGCAGCTCGTGTCCAAGGAGATGTGCGTCGCCGCAGTAGCAGAGTGCGGGTGAGTACCGCATGCCGCAGATGTTCCAGTGCGACAGGCAGCTCGTGTCCAAGGAGATGTGCGTCGCCGCAGTAGCAGAGTGCGAGCGAGTACCGCATGCCGCAGATGTTTCAGTGCGACAGGCAGCTCGTGTCCAAGGAGATGTGCGTCGCCGCAGTAGCAGAGTGCGGGTGAGTACCGCATGCCGCAGATGTTCCAGTGCGACAGGCAGCTCGTGTCCAAGGCATGCCGCAGATGTTTCAGTGCGACAGGCAGCTCGTGTCCAAGGAGATGTGCGTCGCCGCCGTAGCAGAGTGCGAGTGAGTACCGCATGCCGCAGATGTTTCAGTGCGACAGGCAGCTCGTGTCCAAGGAGATGTGCGTCGCCGCCGTAGCAGAGTGCGAGTGAGTACCGCATGCCGCAGATGTTTCAGTGCGACAGGCAGCTCGTGTCCAAGGAGATGTGCGTCGCCGCAGTAGCAGAGTGCGGGTGAGTACCGCATGCCGCAGATGTTCCAGTGCGACAGGCAGCTCGTGTCCAAGGCATGCCGCAGATGTTCCAGTGCGACAGGCAGCTCGTATCCAAGGCATGCCGCAGATGTTCCAGTGCGACAGGCAGCTCGTGTCCAAGGCATGCCGCAGATGTTTCAGTGCGACAGGCAGCTCGTGTCCAAGGAGATGTGCGTCGCCGCCGTAGCAGAGTGCGAGTGAGTACCGCATGCTGCAGATGTTTCAGTGCGAGAGGCAGCTCGTGTCCAAGGAGATGTGCGTCGCCGCAGTAGCAGAGTGCGAGTGAGTACCGCATGCCGCAGATGTTCCAGTGCGACAGGCAGCTCGTGTCCAAGGAGATGTACGTCGCCGCCGTAGCAGAGTGCGAGTGAGTACCGCATGCCGCAGATGTTCCAGTGCGACAGGCAGCTCGTGTCCAAGGCATGCCGCAGATGTTCCAGTGCGACAGGCAGCTCGTATCCAAGGCATGCCGCAGATGTTCCAGTGCGACAGGCAGCTCGTGTCCAAGGAGATGTGCGTCGCCGCAGTAGCAGAGTGCGAGTGAGTACCGCATGCCGCAGATGTTCCAGTGCGACAGGCAGCTCGTGTCCAAGGCATGCCGCAGATGTTTCAGTGCGACAGGCAGCTCGTGTCCAAGGAGATGTGCGTCGCCGCCGTAGCAGAGTGCGAGTGAGTACCGCATGCTGCAGATGTTTCAGTGCGACAGGCAGCTCGTATCCAAGGAGATGTGCGTCGCCGCAGTAGCAGAGTGCGAGTGAGTACCGCATGCCGCAGATGTTCCAGTGCGACAGGCAGCTCGTGTCCAAGGCATGCCGCAGATGTTCCAGTGCGACAGGCAGCTCGTGTCCAAGGAGATGTACGTCGCCGCCGTAGCCGAGTGCGAGTGAGTACCGCATGCCGCAGATGTTCCAGTGCGACAGGCAGCTCGTGTCCAAGGCATGCCGCAGATGTTCCAGTGCGACAGGCAGCTCGTGTCCAAGGAGATGTACGTCGCCGCCGTAGCAGAGTGCGAGTGAGTACCGCATGCCGCAGATGTTCCAGTGCGACAGGCAGCTCGTGTCCAAGGCATGCCGCAGATGTTCCAGTGCGACAGGCAGCTCGTGTCCAAGGAGATGTACGTCGCCGCCGTAGCAGAGTGCGAGTGAGTACCGCATGCCGCAAATGTTTCAGTGCGACAGGCAGCTCGTGTCCAAGGAGATGTACGTCGCCGCCGTAGCAGAGTGCGAGTGAGTACCGCATGCCGCAAATGTTTCAGTGCGACAGGCAGCTCGTGTCCAAGGAGATGTGCGTCGCCGCCGTAGCAGAGTGCGAGTGAGTACCGCATGCCGCAGATGTTTCAGTGCGACAGGCAGCTCGTGTCCAAGGAGATGTGCGTCGCCGCAGTAGCAGAGTGCGAGTGAGTACCGCATGCCGCAGATGTTCCAGTGTGACAGGCAGCTCGTGTCCAAGGCATGCCGCAGATGTTCCAGTGCGACAGGCAGCTCTTGTCCAAGGAGATGTACGTCGCCGCCGTAGCAGAGTGCGAGTGAGTACCGCATGCCGCAGATGTTCCAGTGCGACAGGCAGCTCGTGTCCAAGGCATGCCGCAGATGTTCCAGTGCGACAGGCAGCTCGTGTCCAAGGAGATGTACGTCGCCGCCGTAGCAAAGTGCGAGTGAGTACCGCATGCCGCAGATGTTCCAGTGCGACAGGCAGCTCGTGTCCAAGGCATGCCGCAGATGTTCCAGTGCGACAGGCAGCTCGTGTCCAAGGAGATGTACGTCGCCGCCGTAGCAGAGTGCGAGTGAGTACCGCATGCCGCAAATGTTTCAGTGCGACAGGCAGCTCGTGTCCAAGGAGATGTACGTCGCCGCCGTAGCAGAGTGCGAGTGAGTACCGCATGCCGCAAATGTTTCAGTGCGACAGGCAGCTCGTGTCCAAGGAGATGTGCGTCGCCGCAGTAGCAGAGTGCGAGTGAGTACCGCATGCCGCAGATGTTCCAGTGCGACAGGCAGCTCGTGTCCAAGGAGATGTGCGTCGCCGCAGTAGCAGAGTGCGAGTGAGTACCGCATGCCGCAGATGTTCCAGTGCGACAGGCAGCTCGTGTCCAAGGAGATGTACGTCGCCGCCGTAGCAGAGTGCGAGTGAGTACCGCATGCCGCAAATGTTTCAGTGCGACAGGCAGCTCGTGTCCAAGGAGATGTACGTCGCCGCCGTAGCAGAGTGCGAGTGAGTACCGCATGCCGCAAATGTTTCAGTGCGACAGGCAGCTCGTGTACTAAGTCCTAAGAATTTTCTTTAATCCATTTATATCGTCTCAAAGTGATGTTTTACGCCATCTCTTACAAAATATTCAAAAACCCAAAGACGTATTAAACAGCTTTATTTTTACTCCGTTTTATTGTTACATACAGTCATTCAACTATAGCTAGTAAATGAAGCACACAACAATGGTATCTTTATTCTTACATCACTGACACTCAATGGTTCCAGTAGTCAGATTGCATTGTATGCAAAAAAGAAAATTAATGAGCGTTTGTGAGGCAACATTTAACAGTGGCTTTCAGTAAGTAATTGGCGTCCGATCAAGATCGATGAATTGATTTATACGTTTTTTAATTATGGAATCAGGCGATACTTTGCGGAAATCCATGACATTGAATGTTAGGAAAAATATCTAGTTTTAATTCCGCGACAAAAATCCAGGCTTGTTGCAGGATGCAATCCCACCCTATGCAATCATGCATATGCACGCATGCATAAAAGTTTTGTAGGTTATTTTAACCTTTTTTGTGGTTGGTTTTGAAGGCGGTTACATTTTTTTTGAAAAAGTTTTTCTGTAAATGATCGGTGGGGTAGTAATAATCTAGTTTTGAGAAAGTTCTAGGTACTTCGTGATATTACTTATTTTAATACCATTCGCATTGTCCAAAAATCGAGGAGATTTTGGTAATGTCGGTTTGATACGCGCATTGGACCCAAGTGACAAATTTTGGCAGAGGGGAGAATGGGAAGGATTTCTGCGTCCAAGAAGTTCCACTAGTTTAAACAGGGTGAATTTTCCAACTAGGGCGTGGATGGCTATATCCGAAACTGTGAGGAATATCAAAAAACGTTGAAAGGAGTCTCGAGGCCGATTTTGACGAAAACTAACACTGTATCATTGGATTTTAGATCGAACTCGATAAATGGACTATCCAACACAACGATATTTTTTCAATTGGAACCCTTACTTCATGAGATTAAAGCGTTTAACCAAATAAACAGACAAACTCTTCAGATTTAAAATGATGTTTATAATTTTATACATTTCCATTTTCACCGATAGAGGTGACGGCTCGGTCCCGGACGACACCGACAACAACGCGACGCCCATCGAGGCCGAGGACGGCATCTGTCGCACCTCGGAGTGGGGCCCCTGGTCCGAGTGCTCCGTCACCTGCGGGGTCGGGGTCAACACACGGAGGAGGCACTTCATCAACCACATGGGCATCAAGAAGTGCCCGCTTGTTCAAACTGGTACGTTAAAAGATTGCTTTTTTTGCTAACAGTATGATAAATTATAGAATCAGGCGTTACTTTGCAGAAATCCATGACATTAAACATAAATGTTATGAAAAATATATCTTTCTTAGTAGTTTTAATTCTTAATTTAAACCAATTTTTTTTTTAGTTAAAATTCAAGTTTTGATTAAAAGTATGATTTTGGATTCCCAGGTTGGACCAAATGTCAATAACAACATGCACAGTTTATGTGAAATAAATTACGAATAGCGAAAGGTATTGAGAAGGCGTAAACTAAACTCCTTCAATAGAAGTTCAAAGCATACAACAATTAAGTTTGTTGGGTTATTTCCACACTATAGACTTGTGCTACACACTATCTGTTCACCTTCTTTGTGATACAGGCGTGATTATAATTTCCACTAGCGCCACGAGTGTGTCTACGGAGGTAACTGGTACTATGTAGCTCACTATAACATTCTGTCTTTGTTGCCTCGTGGCAACAAAGACAGAATGTTATAGTGAGCTACATACGGTCGTCCGTGTATTAGTCTAGACCTTCTCCGCTAGGTGGCGCTATAAGTAGCGATGGGATCAACCATCGTTTGTGAGAATTCCTGAATAAAATGTACTATACATTATACATATGTAAGAAGTAGTTGTTGCCGCGGCTACACCCGCGTGCAATTCGGAAATTATTCCACAGAACAAAATATCGGGATAAACGTCTAATGTGTTATTCGAGGCTATAAAATGTTTGAGGTTCGTTCAGCTGTATCGACGTGATTGAGTAACAAATATCCATCCATCCATCCAAATATCCAAGCTTTTTAATAGTAAGTCTTATTTTGTTCTACAGAGGAGAACCGCAAATGCATGGAGCCACCGTGTACCGAGCAGGAGACGGAAGTGTCGGACCCGTCGTGTCCCACCACGGAGTGGGCCGCCTGGTCGCCGTGCTCGGCCTCGTGCGGGCGCGGCGTGCGGTTCCGCATGCGGCTGCTGCTGGTGCCCGCAGACCGCCAGCAGGAGTGCAGCGCCAAGGTCGAGCTCATGCAGCAGAGACCCTGCCAGGAGAGGGAGAGCTGCGCCATCGACATGATGACCGCTAAGCGTGAGTTCACATCAACTTAAGCACTTTAGGTCGCCCCCTCACCGGGAGCGTTCGCTTGTAATGTAACTTTGTAGATTCGACTTTAAACATTACATTACAATACTACCTCCCTGACTGATGAGCATTCGCGTACATTTGCTTCAAGGTGCGCATTGTGATGCTTGATTGTCTTCCTTCATTGATGAAATGTTCGAATCTGTAACGTTACATTACAGGTGAATGCCTTTACAGAAAACGAGGTTCTTTTATCATGGTTATATCATCAAATGAGTCCTCCCGTCCACAGTGGAGCGGAAGGAACTGTAAAACTCGCCCTGACAAATGTCCACGGCGTTCCTTCAATAGCTCTTTACGTTCCAGAGTTACTGTTGCCTTTTTAGACTGAGACTGTCCCGCGACCCCGGCAGGTTTTGGCCCTCCATTGGGGCACCGTCAGATTCCTGACAGCTCTCTGAGCCGTCGATCCTTTAAAAATAATGCATGCATAATAAACCTGTAATTTTCGCATGCCTACTGCAGGTGAGATGTCTTTGTACCACCCATCAATTTTAACAGCTTTGTAAAACCATCTCTAGCGAATAAATGATTCTATTCTATTCTATTCTATTCTAAACGAGCCCGAGAAAAATCGAAGTGATGTAACAAACTCTCGTGTTTATAGTACCTACTTTAAAAGTAAGCGTTTATTAGAATCGTATTTATTTAGTTTTTCCCTGGATAATAAATTGTTGACAACTAAATAACCAGAAGATTAGCATTTATGAGGGGTATAAACTGGTCGTAATTCATAAAAAAACGTATCGTTGACATAAGGCGTTATCTCAGCGATGCGTGTCGACTGCCGGCGCATACAGTCAGATACATAACGAGCCGCCTGCAACCGACGAACATTTGTTTACCGTTACCGTCACACGGAGACGTATTGCGATAATTACACATTTTACCAGATTACATTGTAATTGAGTACAAGTCGCAAGGTTACGTTGTGTAACGCTAAACGCTAGTTAACTTACTGGCTGTGATTATGGTGTATTTAGATATGACATATCTATGTAACTTGGTGATATGTCTATTGCATACTATTACTACCTACATCATGTTTTTGAAATGTAATCCACGTGTTAATATTTCATTATCATCAGCCTATAAAGTTCCCACTGCTGGGACAGAGGCCACCTCTGTGTAAGAGGGTCTGGATCATAATCCACCACGCAAGCTTATAATTGTAACCTATTCCTGAATTCTTAATATATTTAATAGGTAGCTATACTAAATCTATAGGTAAAATTTTATTTTAAAACCCAACTTTTTTATGGGTAGTCTTGTAAAAAGTAGCCGTTCTAATTTTGAACGTAGCGTGATGTTTTAAATGGACTAAACAACACAAAAAATATGTTTACAATTCAAACAATTAGTTCCTGATTCTGCGTTCAACCAAACAAAGTCTTCCAATTGTTTATCGTGTGTAAAAACAACAATGTAAACGAGATGCAACAGCATTTCATTTTGTATTATGGCTATGTTAAGCAGAAACAGACACATTTCTCAGTACAGGGAAGTTAATGAAAACTGTGCGAATTCTGGACGCAAATAAAAATGTTCTGTACATCGGCACAAGGCCATCTTTCCGTGAGTTATTGCTTATCATAAAAAAAAATAGTACATGAATGTTAATAAATTCGCAGTCAAGGGCTCCCGACTTTACATTTTACGATGAATGAACAGTTTGTATTAAGACGGGTGTGGATATCTAGAGATTCCAGTAAACAAATAATGTTTTTGCGATAAGCAACGACATTGCAATTCAAATATCTATTTTGCAACAATGCGAGTATGCAGCTTCAAGAAATAATATCTATACTTACTTGAAATAAATAATAGGTAAAGCATTGCTTATACAACCCCACCAAAAAATAAAAAGCAGATGATGTTGAAATATAGAGTTTTTTTCCCAATCTTCTCCATACAAACCTACCCTTGCAAATGGGCGTAGAATCAATCCCGTCTCATTTACTTTCATTTTAATATTCGACGTTCCAAAGTGCCTCTTTGATGACATAAATTAACGTTATTTTTCCCTCAGGTATCTGCATGGAGGAAGCAGACCCCGGTCCGTGTCGCGGGCTGTACCAGCGCTGGACGTTCATGGCGCAGAAGGGCATGTGCGTACCGTTCGCGTACGGCGGCTGCCGCGGCAACCAGAACAACTTCATCACGCAGGAGGACTGCACCAACACCTGCAGCGTCATACTAGGTATGTGCAACAATTTTTAAGCTGGTAAATTATTTAAATGAGTCCTCTTGCCCTGGGTGGTGCGGAAAGGACTGTTAGACTAGTACTGACTAAAATTCATGGTGTTCCTTCAATAGTCCTTTACGTTCCAAGGTCACGGATACTTGTTTAGACAGACCCGCGACCCCAGTTATATTTCATCACGGCATCTATACTGTTCACGGCATGTTTGAATGATCGGCCGCAACGCTTCGAGTCGCAGGTTCCATTCTTGCACACATATTTGTATTATAGGCGGTTGTTCGATGTCTGGCTGGTTTCTGTATGTAAGTCTTATGGTTTTTAACGCGACCACGGTACAGGAGAAATACCTTGTGTGAGGCTTTTTTTATTTCAAACCTTGCAGTGCATTATATTTGTCTTGAACATCTTCATACTCATCTTCATACTAAATCCGTTTATAGACGATGCCTGCTTTTTTTCTGTATCTGTAAGAGGCCATCTAAGTTTCGATATTCAACAAATAAAATGACCTTGGGATCCAATGTAAGTTCTATATTTGGACCAACATTAAATGTCATTAACTCATTATGGAGCTCGATCATAAAGAAGACTGTTTTACTAGGATACTAAAATTAATATTATTATTAGGGAAAATCGATTGGGATCATGATTGCGACCGAACCGAGTTTACTAAGTTTGCATTTATTCTAAGATTTCAGTGACATAATATCTCATCAAACCCGTTTAAAATATAAATACGCGGTCAGTAATTTGACATAATATCGCGTAGACTGACATGGCATTAACACTAATTGGATTATTAAAGTGTTGCCTCTGATAAATTAGCTTAATTTATTCAGATACTTGTTTGTATAAAAAAGTGTGCGAGCAAGCAAAGTTGATTGTATTCAGTCTAGTTTATGTTTTTGTGTGCACGGCGTTTAGACAAGATTACATGATAGCTAGGTGTGGGTTGGTGAAACCCTGCTGATACTCGTACACTAGTTTTCTTATTACAATAACATTACTTCAAAAATTTAATCCAAATTTATCGACACTGTTGCAGCCCGTTCACTACTTTTTGGCCTAAACGGTAAGTTGTGCAACGGGTGGCGAGAATAAGACATTAGTTACTTTGTAAGTATGCGAATTCGCCACTTGCGGCGCATCATGGGGTTTTTAAAACATTTCTACACATTTAATCTCATTGAGCTGGGAGCTCTGCGCTAAGTCATCGCTGTCAGCGGCAAAGCCGTGAACGGGCCGTGTGGAATGATGTAAAATTCACAGCTTTTTTCGAAATCTACGAGTTCTATTCCTGGCTAGAAATATTATAGGTATTTCAAAATTAATTGATGTAGTTTTAGTTTTAATCAAAATCGGCCTCGAGACTCCTTTCAGTTTTGTATGATTTGGTTATTAACACTCTGAATAGAGTAGTCAATAACGCTCTACCATCACAACAAACCCACGCTTCACGTCTTCATGGACTGTATGCCCATACGCGGCTAATTCGTGTAATTACGGCCCACTCCACTACTTTATTTGTATGAAATACGTGGTGACAATGATTAATACCACCGCGGACTGCGATGTCCCACACCGACCATTGGGCAGTGGGCCACTGTGCCACGGAGGACAAACAAAGCTCGTAATTTAGAGCAGTGGGACAACGGGTGCCGGGGTGTGACGTCATCCCACCTGTCCCCCTGTGACGTCACTACATGCACTACGTCATGACTTGTGATAGCTGTTACTATTGACATTTCGGACCGCTCACGAACTCACGAGCTATAACGTCCATTTCGGTCTCGCTTGGAATCGTTCAACCTTGAGTCCGCCAAGTTTTGAAGTTCTTAGGCTAGTAAATGTGTAACTACGTCAATTTGCTGCAATGTCGCAAGTTTTATTTCTTAAACCGTATTATTAGCCACAATATTATAAGAAAATATAATTTCAAAAGCTCCCAGCACACTTGGAGGCAACGTTGTGCGGTATGTCAGTGCCGTTATGTTGTTGTAATTCTTCGGAGCTTGGACAAAGGTCTTTGTTTGAACTAAAGTTTGACACCAAAGTGTCAACTTTTACCTGTATAAAGGAAAATTCTGCAACAATTTTAGTGTCTAGCGGTGTGTACAGAGTGTAGAACTATTAATTTGCTTAAGTAAATTAAAGTGTTTAATTTCGGGTAATGGATCAACATCATTATACAATGTTCACATCGCGAACGTCAACGATGATTCCATACATACGTACTTTTCCATTAAGAAAAGCCTCACTTATGTAGAAGTATGTCCAATATTATTCCCACGAAAAAAAGATATCCGTAAATTAAATCAGCTCTCAAATAAACGTAGTTGTCAAGTCCCGAATCAGACTCAACAAGTTACGGGAGCATAAAGATAATAATTTTATTGATATGACGCTAATCAAATCAACATAATTATAGTATTAGATGAGTATGATCACACCCATGTCCCCGGCGTCAGGGCTGTCCTGGCGCGGCGCCAGGCGTGACTCAGTGACCAGGTGCTCCCAACTTCTCCAGCGTATTACCATACGACATCGGCCGACACTTCTTGTGTACGGTCGTTAACTTGCCTCACAAATTACAATAACTTCAGGAACGTTGCCATTCATAATGCATGGCAAGCAATCTGGCAGTCATCATAAATATCAGTTGTGTGTATGAAACTGTCGGATTATTGTAATTTATTGTAATTTACAATCGCAGTGGGTGGTAGTTTAAAAGCTATTAAAATCAGAATGATTTGAGAACAAATCCTAAAGTCTTTAAAGTTTCAGAGCTCAAACAAGCCTGTAATCAAAGAACGGATTTAAAAATGAATGCTCGTTTAAAACGTTTTCGCGTGTAAACATAAAAACAAACCGGCAAAAGTGAGCCAACAACACGATGGGCTAGTGTGTTAAGACGGACTTATGAGGTACAGGCTCGGCTCAAGGCTGCCCGCTTGATTAGGTGTCTCAAATCTGTGTGCCTCCTACCTACTGTGTCTCACCCTCTGACGGTGACGTCAGGCTCACGTCACCTCCTCACGTGACGTCACACACCGGGAACAACTTCGAGTTCGTTCTTTTACGATGCTCATAAAAGAATACATCTTAGAGATACATGAGAAAAAATCTTTGTCTCTGTCGCTAGTAGTGTGTGTGACAGACATGATAATTTTGGACATTATGTCATTGTAGAGCAGAAAAAAATAAGCAGACTGTTCGCATTTGTCACGACTCCGTGTACCGTGTGAAAAGAACTATGTTTCACGTACAATAATAATATCTATTATTGTTTATTCATTACACTTAAAGTTCTTCTTTTTTATGACTCTACGTTAAGTTCATTTTCATCTCCTAATGTTCACTTGCAACAGAAGACCAGAAATCACTAAATTCATAATTTCATAATAAATAATAATTATAAGTTTATTACCTAGATTAGCACTAGTTTTTATCCCGATTTTAATGTTCCCGTGGGATAATTTCCGAGTTGTAGTGGGCCGTAAAGCCTCTGGTAACAGCTAGTGGAGTATAAACAAACTCAATGAGACACCTCTACCGGCTACTTACTTACTACGTTATTGGAGGAAACGGAAATGAATGTTGATGTTTTTCTTTAAGCGATAGCGTGTCGACTTCAGTAATCACTCAATTGTGCTTGAACAAGAAAATGCGGAATTTCTTGTGCATCATCGTTCTTACCGGTTATTGTTATCGTTTCCCAACGGGTCGGCCTTAAAATGAACATGGACAAGACGAAAGTCATGTCGAATGTCCATGTGGCACCCGTACCGGTTGTTGTTGGGAACGATACTCTCGAAGTTGTAGACCATTATACTTACCTTGGACAGATTGTTCAGTTAGGTAGGTCCAACTTCGAGAAAGAGGTCGCCCGAAGAATCCAACTCGGATGGGCAGCGTTTGGGAAGCTACGTGATATCTTCTCATCGAGAATCCCACAGTGTCTCAAGACAAGGGTGTTTGACCAGTGTGTGTTGCCAGTGATGATATATGGCTCCGAAACGTGGTCCTTGACTGCTGGCCTCTTAGAGAGACTAAGAGTCACTCAACGAGCAATGGAAAGAGCTATGCTCGGAGTTTCTTTGCGGGATAAAATCCGGAACATGGATATTCGGCGAAGAACCAGAGTCACCGACATAGCTCATAAAATTTGCAAGTTGAAGTGGCAATGGGCAGGCCACATCGCTCGTCGAACTGACACACGATGGGGAAGAAAAGTTCTCGAGTGGCGACCACGGACCGGAAAACGCAGCGTAGGCAGGCCTTCCACTAGGTGGACCGACGACATCGTGAGGGTCGCGGGCAGCCGATGGATGCAAGTGGCGAATTGTCGTTCGGCGTGGCGGTCTAAGGGGGAGGCCTATGTTCAGCAGTGGACGTCTTCCGGCTGATGATGATGATGATGATTGTTATTTTTCGTAGTGACCCAAAGTGACCAAAAACACCAGAAAATTACTCACAAACGAGTCAAACTTGCACTCAGGGATCTGTTTCACGAGGTGTTTAATCCACCTTCGTAGTAGTCTAGTTTGCCAGCACGTTAGCACAGGGACTGAGCGATTGACAGCTCTGTTCGATTCCCGTACGGAACAAATGTATGAACTACAACGATTATTTGGGTCTGGCTGTTTCTTTATGTGAGTTTAAACACATCCAAGATGCAGGAGTAGGCAATGCCTAAAGTGAAGGTAACCTTTAAAATCGATTTTTTTTGTCTACTAATGTCTAAAATAAAAGTGTTAACAATTTCCATGTATAAATCAAGTTGATGTATAAAGCAAGACAATTTATTGATAATATCACGATAGCAGAGCCTACATTATATTGCTAGACATTCGTGCGACTGATTGTCCATTTTGACGGGTAACGACTTAGCAACCAGTTCTCACATACTTATTCACTAACCAGCAGAGTGCTTGCCTCGACCATGACTTTGCCCGGGAAGATATCGTACTTTACTTTCCTTCTATTATTTTCATTTCCTTCCAGCCTCTTTAAGCTCGTTGTTGGTTTTGAAAAATACAAAAATTATTATCGAATGAATGTTTGACTCGATTCATTAACTTTTTTTATTTATGAACTGATATAAAGTAAACAAACACTCAATTTTGAGCGAAGTCAAAATCGCATACAAATTAGTAAACCCGTTATTAAAATTCGCACGCGCAAACACTGATACAAATAAACAGAAAAAATTCAAGCAATAAATAATTGGTTTTACTATTATTCACATTAGTTTTTCTCATAATATTATTTGTGACTAGCTTCTGCCAGCGACTTCGTACGCGGATCCTGTTGCTTATGGCAGCGACAATAGGGTCGTCAAAATCGAAGATCTGAAACGTCTGATGTCGAATTCTTAGAGCCTGGTGACGGAAAAAACAACGGGACGCGCATGACGATTCCAGACGTTCCAGATCTTTCATTTTTGTAAGTCAACAGGAAATGCCCATCAGACTAAACAATTCTTGCTAAGATGTTATTGGTATAAATGTTTTAGTGTAGCTGGGCTCTTGGAATTCCACATCAGTTGTTCCAGATCTCAATTTTCATACGTCAACAGAGAGTGCTCATTAGGCTGAACAACTCTTGCTAAGACGTCATTCCTGTTTTAGTGTAGCTGGGCTCTTAGAGTTCCACATCAGGTTTTCCAGATCTTCAGTTTTTATACGACAACAGGGAGAGCTCATCAGGCTGAACAACTCTTGCTAAGACGTCATTACTGTATATGTAATAGTGTAGCTGGGCTCTTGGAGTTCCACATCTGGTGTTCCATATCTTCAAATTTATTTTCTCAGGAGAAATTGCTCATCACGCGGAACAATTTTGGCTATGGCGCTATTTTTGTATCTCTTGTAGTTTAGCTGATCTATTGCAGTTCTGCATCGGGTGTTCAAGTTTCCAAGATAAATTATAGCCTATATGTTGCCCAGACTTAATAGCTATACAAAAAAAAAAAACAATCAAATCCGTCCAGTAGTTCCGAAGATTAGCGTGTATGGCGTAACTTCTCCCGTTTTCCTAACATTTCCCTTCACTGCTCTGCTCCTAGTGATTGTAGCGTGATGAAAAGTATACTATAACCAGCGCAGGAGTATGAAAAATAATTGTACCAA
The DNA here is from genome assembly GCA_954870645.1 of Agrotis clavis. NCBI lineage: Eukaryota > Metazoa > Arthropoda > Insecta > Lepidoptera > Noctuidae > Agrotis > Agrotis clavis. The sequence continues at coordinate 26,532,514 of OX940927.1, read as the reverse complement.
GTTTCGTCAAAATCCGTCGAGTAGTTTTTGTTTCTATAACGGTTATACAGACAGACAGACAGACAGACCGACAGACAGACAGACAATAATTTTATTAATTGCATTTTTGGCATCAGTATCGATCCCTAATCACCCCCTGATAGTTATTTTGGAAATATATTTCATGTACAGAATTGACCTCTCTACAGATTTATTATAAGTGTATAGAAGTATAGAAGATAGATAGATATAGAATAGATAGATAGATAGAATAGATAATATGTCTTCAATTTACCTACAGGCACCTATCCATTATGTAGGTGTATAATGTAGTAAATATTATTCTCCATTGTTGGTAACTAATAAAAGTAGACACCTAAATTCAGACTCAGCGAGACATTTATCACGGTAATAATATGTACAGTATTGGAACTCCCTACAAACGGACGAAACGCGAGCTATACCTACGCGCCTCGATGTCGGGGCGCGCTCGAGGCGCAGACAGTCACGGCCGTACCTACCGTAGTGATTGGTAGTGATGAACGGACGGTGCGTTGTTTTTTTTTAGCAAATATGACAAGTAGAAAATATTGTGCTGTGTTTGGGTGTTTAACGTCAACAATAACGCATCCAGACATAAGTTTTTTTAAATTACCTGCAACCTCTGAAAGGTAAGTACTGACTATAAAATAATTTTTCACACCACTTGCTCGTAAATGTCACATTATAAGTCATGCAAACTGGCCGTAAAGCAAGTCATTGTTCCCCACACTCAAACCAGGGAATAATATATGTACTGAATTTCATTATTCCCTGGGAATAATGTGATTTGAATTTGGAACCTCAAACAAAACATAGTATGAAAACTTTGAACGAAGGAATTGAAGCAGCGGCGGCTGCCCCCCGGCAGTCCCTATTGCAACAGCTGATCGCTTGCTGAGGTGGGCACCACAGCATGCTCACGTTCGAAGGTTGTCGTACCACATCAAATTTCAAAATTCGAATTTATTTCCTCGCAGGTGGTGTGAAAAGCAGAGTACTCACCTCAGGAGTAAAGCTGCCTTTGTCTTGGGCTAACTTAAATCCCTCGCTACACTAAGGATTCTTATCTTAATTCCCTCGTTTCACTCGGGAATTAACACTTGAACCTCCTCGCTGCGCTCCGGAGGTTCACCCCCAGAATCCTTAGTGTCGCTTCGGGATTCAATACGCCCGTGACGTAAGGCACTGCTTTATTCCCTTGGTGCGTAATCTACTATTACTTACTAGTAGCTAGTAGCCGTGCTAGTAGGTAGGTACATAATGTGTGACTTTTTAATGGTTATGTATTTTCCTTTATCTCACGAAAAAAAGGGTATTTGGGTTAATAAATTGTGGTGTTTGTTTATGGTAAATTGTGAGTGACACATTGCTTTTGATTGTCAGTTTGTAAGCCATTACATGAGTTTTTCGTGATCTGCTTGTTTTAATAAGATTCTTCCATAATACACAACATTTGGCGACGAGTCGTTATTCACGTGTGTAAGAGCACTAGTTATTGTGTGTAAATGACCACGGCGGAGCACGCAAAATAATTTAATATGGCGTTTGGTGGCAATCTCTCATTTGATCACCGCGTGCAGGAGTGGAGCATTTTTAGAAGTCGTTTTATCCAGTACTGTACGGCGAACGACATTGGAGACGACACCGATAAGTCTGGAAATAGAAGACGAGCTTTTCTACTCACTGCGTTGGTGGAAGATACTTACCGCGTCGCAAGAGATGTAGTTTTTCCCGAAAGCTTGGACAACGTTGACTATAAAAACTTGTTAGAGAAACTGAACCTCCATTTTCAAGCAAAAAAGAGTACGTTCGCTGAGAGGTACAATTTTTATAGGGCGGAACAACGTCCTGGGGAAGATCTAGCGGAATGGGCGGCGCGAGTGCGCAATTTGGCACAGTTCTGTGGTTTCAAGTCTGAGTTAGATACGGCTTTACGCGACAAGTTCGTTTTAGGTTTAGAAAATACCAAGGAAAAAGAAAAATTGTTCGCAGAAAGCATTGAAACCCTCACATTTAATAAGGCATTGGAGATGGCGCAGAGCGTGCGGTGTGCGCGAGCCGCGTTGCATGCCGCGCGAGCAGGCGACGTCGCGGCCGGCACGGCTGGCGGGAACTCCGCGGAGCCGGTCTTCGCACTGCAGCGGCCAAGCGGTTCTTCTTCTTACGATAATAATTCGCGAGTATGTAAGAGTTGTGAAGTGTGTGGGTACAAAAATCACTCGACGGAAAAGTGCCGTTTTGCTAATTATACCTGTCAGAAATGTCATAAAAAAGGTCATCTGAAAAGGATGTGCAAAGCTAAGATAGTTGAAAGCCATTTCTTGGAAACGGGTGACGATGATGTTGATGACGGAGGTATTTATAATTTATTCAACATTAAAAACGTTAGTAAGGATCAGCCTTTTTCACGTAATGTCATGTTAGATAACAGGAACATCTTATGTGAAATTGACTGTGGCAGTGCTGTCTCCGTTTTACCATTTATTTTATATGAACAGCTGTTTGGGGCTATGAACAATAGTAAATATCGTTTACAGCCATGTGAGGAGGTTTTTAACTTCTATACAGGAAAAAAAATTGCACCATTAGGTTGTTTGTCATTGTCTATAACATACGAAGGCCGCACAAAACTAATTTCCTTTTTCGTAATCAAAACTAATGAGAAACGTTTGCCTCTTTTAGGTCGAGATTTTATGAGGTTGTTCGGTATACATTTGTGTAGTTTAAACTGTAACAGTGTAGTAAGGGATAACACGGGGGAAAGGTTATTAAAGAAATATTCAACATTATTTTCTGATGAGTTGGGCAGGTTCAATAAGTATAAGGTAAGTTTGAAAATAAAACCTGATGTACAGTTGAAGTTTTTCAGGCCACGCCCCGTGCCTCTAGCTTTGAAGCCAAAAATTGAGCAGGAATTGGATAGATTATTGGCAGCAGGTATTATAGAAAAAGTTGATCATTCTGACGTCGCGACGCCAATAGTTCCAGTTTTACGTTCCGACGGGAATGTTCGAATTTGCGGAGATTTTTCAGTAACGTTAAATAAAGCGTTATATTTAGACAATTACACTCTTCCACGGATCGAAGATTTGTTTGCCAAACTTCATGATGGGGTAGAATTCAGCAAGTTAGATTTGAAATTGGCTTATCTACAGTTAGTACTCGATGATGACTCAAAGAAATGGTGTTGTATTAATACTCATAGAGGGTTATATAGATACACGCGCCTCGTGTTTGGTTTAGCTAACGCTCCTTTTATATTTCAACGTACTATGGAACAGTTATTAGGCGATATTGACGGTGTATGTATTTATTTAGATGACATATTAGTAACTGCTCCTAATAGGTCCCTACATACAGATAGATTAGAGCTCGTGTTGAAAAGATTATTAGACGCAGGGTTGAGATTGAAAAACGATAAATGCGAATTCTTCAAAAGCTCAGTGGAATATCTTGGTTACGTTATTGATAGGAACGGACTGCATAAATCTAACGGTAAAATCGAAGCTATCGTTAAGTGCGATCCTCCTAAGAACGTTAATGAATTAAAGTCATTTTTAGGGATGGTGAATTATTATCGTTGTTTTGTTCCGAATACATCATCGGTTCTTAGTAGAGGGAGTCTCAGATGATGAGTTTGTTGACGCGGTCTCTCAGGAACCTGAAGTCCGCAGGTACCCTATAAGGAGTACCCGGAAAACGGTAAATTATAAATGTTAAAATACGTACTTTTAAAATAATGTTGGAGGAATGTGGTGTTTGTTTATGGTAAATTGTGAGTGACACATTGCTTTTGATTGTCAGTTTGTAAGCCATTACATGAGTTTTTCGTGATCTGCTTGTTTTAATAAGATTCTTCCATAATACACAACATAAATACAGTAAAATGAATAAAGTAAAGGAAAGTTACTGAGGCAAGTTAAATAGTTAAGTTATAGGCGGTTCTGAATGAATCATGATACGGTAGGTACTTACTCTTGTGTTAAAACTCCAGTGCATGTGTGTTTTGTTAATTTGTATTATTCAAAGTAAAGTCATGGTATAACGGCGCGGTGGGATTGTCGGCGGGCACGGAAATGAAGCAGTGAGCTTCATTTACCTACGGTACGGTGTACAATCAACGTATATTCAGTGTACTACATAAACTTTAACACAGTCATGAATCTTGGAACGTAAGAGTACATAGTTCGCTCCGTATTTGAGTGTGCGCACTCGGTTGCATTAGGCCGACTACCTGCGCGAGCGATGCGCTGTACGAGGTAGCGCGAGCGGCGCACTGACCTTGAAGAAGCGGTTGACGCGAATCCACACGACGACGTAATCAGACCCTTGTTATATCGTCACGGGTGCGTTTTACGTAACGGCGCTACAGTAATATTTGTTTATTATCTGTGTTTTGTGTATGAATCATACTAGAAAAACCGGCCAAGTGCGTGTCGGGCCACGCACAGTGTAGGGTTCCGTAGTTGCCCATCAAAATACTTATGCGAACTAACTTAAACTGAGTCGCTGAATTTAATTTTAAAAAGAAGAAAGCTTTTTATTAGAATGCGAGAAGCTTTTTATTAGAATGCGAGAAGCTTTTTATTAGAATGCGAGTTTATTATACTTTAAAATTCAATAATAAAGCATTTCCTACGAGTCAGTCAAGGCGCAAATATTTTTCGGTCGCAAATTTATAAGCATAATTTGTTTTTCAAACAAACATTTGTTTTTAAATTAAATCTATTAATAAAAAACAACACGCATTTTTATTGAACACTTCCTTTTCAATATACAAAGTATTTTATTTGTTTACTTAAATATAAGAAAAGTATACCTATTTACAATCACAACACTAAATAGAAACAGAAAGTAGGCAAATGTAATTAAAATGCTGGAGACGGGCGTCGGACAGCCCTAACGCATGTTTACGTACCGCGCGGCTGTAGGTATTTATTTTTATCATGCGGCCGAGATCCACTACTGTAGATATTTATACTGTGCATTTATCATTTGGGCGCACTAATGTGAATATAACAAGTCTTATTTGATTGGTTGTACCGTTACTAACATTAGCACTAAGTGACTAATCATAATAAAGCAGTCACATAGTGTACTGGGCGGGGGGGGGGGGGTTCCTACTCCTCCACTATTCTTTTCTGATTAATTTCGTTGCAAGATCCAAGACAGGTAAATTCATTCTCCGGGACACGTCGAAAAAAAAGTCACATAGTGGAGTGATAAGATCACTATAAATTGACGCCTAGAATGGCCGGCAGTTCAGCGATTGGTTACCAATGTTAAAGGTTCGAAATCTTTGCATATATACACTAACGAAAAAGATTTTCATACAAATTGCACGCCTTTCTTAGAGTGTGGAGCCCACACTGGCAACTGGATTTGAATGCTCAGCAGGATCTGTCCCACCACTTTTCGTGCTCATCCTGCCCAACCAACCGCACCTTCCAGGATATAAACGACGCAAACGCAAGCAAAGTTCCATTGATTTGTAATGTGCAATTTAAGGCTGAAAAGTTATACATATAGCTGGTACTCCCAATGCGCAATGTATCTGGTGTTGTTGGACCGTCTTAAAAGTATACCGTGGCCAAGGAAAGCAAAGGGAACCTGGAGGACTTTTAGTCAAACAGTCCCTTTCGACTCTTGTGAAGATTTTATCACCATAAAATAATGAAAAAGGCGCAATTAATACTTGTATCATGTAGTTTTTTGTTTGTCAAACAACAAGGGCGAAGTTAGTCTGGTAATTATGTTCCGCAGGAGGAGGCGCCCCCCCGGCGGGTCTCCCGCAGCTGAGCCAGCTGCCGAAACCGGCCCTCAACAACAACGTGCCCGGCTCCAACAGCGTTAGTGGTAAGTTGTTGATAGAGTCGTCAAGAAACAAGATGGAATGTGTGTATATGTGTGCTTATGTAAAGTTTGAAGCATTCCAACTCAACTTTAGTGTCTGTTGGGATATTCGCACATCATATGACTTTCGAACTGGGGGTCGCAAAAGGCTAACAGAACCATTACATGAATGTAAAGTGGAATATTTGAATCTACTGCTGACTAGATTATAAATAAAGAATAATTTTATCGCAACTCGTATTCTTCTAAGCGTGTCGATGGCAATTATTTTTTCACACAAAATTTTAGCTACGACATTGATAAGGTTCCTGCATTTATTTTTCACGAACAATGAAACATTACCGGAGCTTTGTTTACTACTGTATTTTAAGTTCTAGCGTCATCCTATTCCAGTCACGTACTTGAAGATGTGTCTGCACTTGACGATTCCGGGTTCTACAAACACCAGATATTATATTTATACACTTTTGTGTGACTTATGGAACAAAGTGTCTTCTGACATAAATGTTGTTAAATAGTTTTCACAACAGTATAGGCTTGGTGAAGGCAATTCATACCTTCTTACTCGTATCTTATGCAAACGTATCTAAACTTATTAACTTGTCTGATTCAAGCTTACAAAGGGTGCTTATTTGCCACTCTTTAAAAAAAATGTTAAGCGTTTCACTTTTTAAATTAGATTTCCAAACAGGTATAGATTGTTGGTTAGTCTGCTAACGAGCAAGAACCTACCTCCATATTGCGATTTGATAAGATTTTTACCTTGACCAGGGCCCGCGCTGGCGCAGCCCGGGGACTGCCAGGTGAGCGCGTGGGGCGAGTGGAGCAAGTGCTCCGTGTCCTGCGGCACCGGCTACCAGGAGCGCACCAGGACCGTGCTGGTAAGGAACCAACTACATCCTACATCAGCATTTTTATCATTATTGATAACACTATTTGATCCACTGGAGATTACTGATGGCCTTATTGTTGGCCGGACTGGCTGTTTTTCTACCAACCATTAATTTATTAGTTTACTCCACCTGCCGTCACATCGTCTACGCGAGTTTGATCTGTTTTAACTATTGGAGGTTTGCTTCCGTTGTAACTATTGCGATGAAACGTTAGTGTTGAGGTTAATAGGCGAAAACTGCCATTTGACAAAATTGAAAATGGCTAGGGTTAAATGCTTTACCCAAGTGTCTGTAAAAAAACTAAATGAACATTTTAACTTCAGAAGCAAGTTTTACGTTGTAAGTATTTGGAGTAAGAAACCTTTCACGAGATGTTTTTTTGAAAAATGGTGCAAAAAGATGAAACATACTGGTCGTCGCCTGGCATAATAATTGAAGTGTCCGTGTAGTACGTCTTAGAGATGCGCTGTCGGCACGTCTCGCTGAAGTGCGTGGCTACTACAGCATCAGGGTCAAGAGTTGACTAACTTATACATAACATGATACATAGTTAGGGACGTTAGAATTTAGTTAAGATATTGGCCGGTTAAATAAAGCTCAATTAATATCTAAATAACCGTTTGAGATATGTTTATAAAAGGAACACATATGTATCTCGCCAGTCCCAATATATGAGCCAAAGACAAGTCTTGGTGAAATAGTTTCTGAGTTATGAGGGGCTAAAAAGTGGCTCCAAATGGTTCGTGTAATTTTACACACTGTGAGCTGCGCGCCTGAACTTGGCTTGACACGCTCCCGCGTGCCTAGAAACAACTAGCACAGATAACTATGTATTTTCATATAACGACATGCTGTTACATACTTTTGTCAGCTCTATGCTTTTGTCGGCACAGGAGCCAAGCGATCGAATGCTGCGTAATTAAATCATCTAATTAAATACGTGAAAAGCACACGTGTAATGTAACCCACACTTATCACAGTAGCAATCAAACTGTTAACGTAATTATATCGTGAGTGCAGTTTGATTGGGGGTTTCAGCTATTAATCCATACGCATAAAATATTTATAGATGCCAAAATAACTTCCTTTGTTTGTACTTTTCACGCCTAAATAGCAGAACGGATTTTGGTAAAATTTAACACGCCATATAAATTTTGTGGAGGAATAGGATACTTTTTATCTCTGTAGTACATCATTTCCAATGTTAACTCGGGCGAAATCACGGACAAAACCTAGTATACCTACCAATTAAACTACCTACGCATCATAAGGGGCATGTATTATTAAATAGAAGCTAATATTAAATTCATGTGAATATAAAAGCAGGCTTCTAAAAATATAGTATGATAGATAAATTGATGGTCGCTGTCGCTCGTTATAACAGTCATAGGGGCTAAAAATACTGATCAATCAGAGACAACAGTGTGGTGTTGTCGGCCTCGACTACGTACTGCCACTACACGCAACGCAAACAACAGAGGGGCCACTATACAGAAACTCTCGTCAAACAGCTTAAGGGGGATGCTCCAACCAGCCCGCGAAATTCAATTTTTTTTACGTTTTTTGCAATTTGCAGGCCAGTGACATGTTGGAACTTTATAAATATTTGTGTTGCGCAAATAACAAGTATAATTTTAAATATAAAAAATATCAAAAAACTCGCTCCATCAGCTCTCACATAGAAAAGGTGCATCATGTTAAAATCTCCGAAATCTAACTACGATGCACCTTTTCTATGTGAGAGCTGATGGAGCGAGTTTTTTGATATTTTTTATATTTAAAATTATACTTGTTATTTGCGCAACACAAATATTTATAAAGTTACAACATGTCACTGGCCTGCAAATTGCAAAAAACGTAAAAAAATTTGAATTTCGCGGGCTACATCGAAGCAATCACCTTAAAAAGACATTAGAAAAGTATTGGGAAACATCATCGGAGTGGTAACTTCACTTTCAGTATAAAAATGTAATAAAATACGTGTAGGTTTCAATTGCATCCGCAATTGAAACCTACACGTATTTTACTTAGAGCTACTATATCTGACGTCCACAAGAACGTAACAGGGTAACAATTTCGTAGATATATTCTAATTTACCACCTAATTTGTCTATGTTCACAAAACAGGTGACAAGCATTCCCGCGTTGATTGACCAACGCATTGTTTATGGGTACATTTGAGTTGATTGCCACTCAATATTACGCGGGTATTCGCCACTCAGCTTAAGCAGAGATGTCATATATAGTTGATGATTTTTCATTCAGGATGATTGAAAAACAAGTGTGCTTTTCTGTAGTCCCTGTCCCATAATTATTATGATGTGTATATCCAACATCCCATTTTGGTAATTAGAATCAATAAACTTATTCACAGACACATTACCGTAGCGAGACCTATAATATAGCGGGGCCGAAACGCATCAGGAAAGAGCGTGTTTCATTAGTTAGTAAATTAAATAACTATCAGATTAAATTGGAAGATAGTATAAATATTTATGAAATAGACACTCAGCGCTTACAATCTGATATACAGTTTTTGAATCAGTCACTAAAATCTTTGACTAATAAATATGAAAGCTCTAAAAATCAAATCAAAGAGCATATTCTTGCCACAAATCAATTGGTGGACAAAGTGGAATTGCTGACTCTCAGCAATACTCGGTGTTCCTGTCAGATGGAACCCAATCCGGATGTCCTCCAGCCTGAAGCAACGGAGGACCCGTCTCAAGCTGTGAGGACTCCGGATAGTATCAGCTGTCAGAACTTAATATCTGACATTGTTCACAATAATCAGCCTGAGATTAATAGTTTTGTATCTCTAAATAGTCATAGTGAGTGTCACTCAGTTATGTTCTCCGACAGTATAGGCAGAGGGCTAGGTAATTTATTAAGTAATAATCTAAGTTATTGTACTTTAAATCATTGCATGCCACATTCAAACTACAAAGAGATATTGGCATCAGTCGCTAAAAATGTGTGTTATCCTAATACAACCATTACTATATTTATTGGCAATAGTTCTAAGATTGGAACAAAAGACATCACTGACAGTGTAGCAGAGTTGTTAAAATTAGATTGTAAGAAAATTATTTTGTGTGCATTTCCCTATTTTGAGAAGTTATCAAACAGACAAAACAATCATATACATAGGCTGAATAAACAGGTACAGTTCTTAGCAACTCATTATAGTGACAAACTTTTATACTTAGACATCAACACTGTTGTTGATAAACTTAGGTCGACTCAGGATTCAGCGTATCTGCCTATTAGATATAGACATATAATAGCTAGTCTATTAAGTTTTAATATTCACTCAGACATAAGTAGTATGTCTTCGTCTTGTTGTGTACATATTTATCCTAGTATTAGTTTTAGTAATAGTATTAGTTGTACGAAGGAGGATCCATGTGTCACCATGGAAGATTCCCAATCTCAAAGTGGGACTACTAGTAGTAGGATATTTTTGCCTGGTGATGGCATGGGAGTCCCGGGGCTCCCTCCGGATAGTATTTACTTTCCTTTAAACTTTTAAGTAAGACAACAGAAGGTACCATTAGCACTATAGCATCTCCCACAGACAATGTATCTTCTTGCAACCAACCATTTAGTTTTAAAAAAGGGCCTCCGCAGAATACCTTGAAATTGTTCCATCAGAACATTCAAGGTATCTCTTCGAAATTATTAGAAGTTGAAATGTTTTTAGAAAAAACCATGTTAGATATTATCTGTTTTACTGAACATTGGTTAAAGGACTATCAAATGCTATTTAATTATGAAAACTATACTGTGGGTAGTTGTTTTAATCGTAAAAATTTGCTGCGTGGTGGTTCCCTAATATTAGTTAAAAACTCTTTAAAATTTCACCAACGTAATGACATAGTAGGTCTATCAGTTGAACATTGTATCGAACTGTCCTGTGTTGAGCTAGATAAGCATGTAATAGTGTGTGTGTACAGACCCCCTAATTATCAAAATTTTTCCTTATTTGAATCTAGAATGGAAGATGTTCTGGCAAAGCTTGCAGTCAGGAATAAATCTATAATAATTTGTGGTGATTTTAATATAAATATTTTGGAAGAAAATTCAAATAGCAGTAGGTTATTAAATCTTTATAAGTCATTTGACTTGACTAACATTTTTACAGAGCCAACTAGAGTTACTCCATCTTCTGCTACTTGTATTGATAATGTTTTCTGCAATTGTGATTATTTCGATAAGGCCATAGTTAATTGTCTGCCGTCTGATCATAGTGGGCAGACGGTAACTTTTAGATGTAATACAATAAAGCAACAACTTGAGATTAAATTTAGACCAGTAACTTCTGCCAAATTAAGTAGCTTTAATAATTCCCTACAGAACAAGCTAAGTGTAATGAATATGGACGACATTAATGTTAATAAATTTTATGGTAATTTCTTTTCAATAGTTCATACTGAATTCAATAAAACTTTTGAAAAGAAAACAAAAAAACATTGAACCCAAATTTGTATTTAGTGACTGGGCGACTAGAGGTATTAGGAAAAGTAGGGAAAGACTATTTGAACTGTATGGCCTTAAGCCAATCATTAACACTGAAACTTTCAATAAGTATGTTGCTGCCTATTCAAAATGTTTTAAAAATACTTGCAGGGCTGCTAAAGCCATGCATATTAGCAATAAGATCAAATCGTCAGAAAATAAAATAAAAACGGTTTGGAAAGTTATTAATAACGAGACTGGCAGGAAAAAAAAGCCCAACACTAACTATGCTTTGCAGACATCTTGTGGTCCTATAAGCTCAAATCTGGAAGTAGCTGAAGAATTTGTTAAATTCTTTACTGATATACCGGTTAGGACTACGGAGGCTCTAAATTCCTCACCTGATATTTCAATAGCTTTATTAAAGGCGAACGTTTCTGGCAGCCCGGCTGATTTTAAGTTTAAACATATAAACCCTATGACAGTTATTAAAGCTTTCCGGGAAATCAAAATTAAAGTGACCGAAGATTTATGGGGATTGTCTATCAAAGTTTGTACAGCCATTGTGGAAACTGTAGCGCCATATTTGGCATTAATTTTTAATCTGTGTGTGGATCAAGGAGTTTTTCCTGATTTGATGAAGTTCAGTAAAGTCGTGCCTCTTTTTAAATCTGGGGACTCTAAAGATACTAACAATTATAGACCAGTATCCGTGTTGCCAGTCTTTAGCAAGATATTTGAAAAAGTAATGCTAAATCAGATGCTTAATCACTTCAACACCAACAAAATCTTACACGATCAGCAGTATGGTTTCACCAAGGGACGTTGTACAACTGACGCCGGTGTCACCCTATTGAAGCACATATTTACTGCATGGGAAGAGGCACAAGACGCCATAGGAATATTCTGTGACCTCTCCAAAGCATTTGATTGCGTTAATCACGATACATTACTTTTGAAACTTGAACATTACGGACTAGGTAAACTTGCGCTTAGTCTGGTAAAATCTTATTTATGTGATAGGCAACAGCATGTTCAAATAAATGGTGTAAATTCACAGGGTTTAACAGTTAAAATGGGAGTTCCACAAGGCTCAATATTGGGTCCTTTTCTCTTTCTTGTATATATAAATGATCTACCCTATATACTTAAAAATCAACTACACAATATGGTGTTATTTGCTGATGACACATCCCTAATTTTTAAAATTAATAGGCGAGCTCAGAATCTAGATGACGTCAATAATGCCTTGCGTCAGATCCATAACTGGTTTTCAGCAAACAATTTAGTATTAAATGGAAACAAGACTAAATGCATTAGATTTGCCTTACCAAATGTTAAAAATAGTAATTATGACATAGTGTTGAATGACGAGATACTAGAATTCGTCGATAAAACGGTTTTCCTGGGAATAACACTTGATTCAAGGCTACAATGGGGCCCTCATATAACAACACTTGCAGGGCGATTAAGTTCAGCAGCATATGCTGTCAGGAAAATTCGCCAATTCACTGACGTTGATACCGCGAGAATTGTATATTTTAGCTACTTCCACAGTGTAATGTCGTATGGAATTTTATTGTGGGGACGGGCTGCTGACATCGAGTCCATCTTTATTCTCCAAAAGAGAGCGATCCGAGCTATATATAATCTCCGTGGACGCGATTCTCTAAGGGAACTGTTTAAGGAAATTAACATCTTGACGGTTCCTTGTCAATATATCTATGAAAACATAATGTACGTTAGGAAAAATCTGCATCTTTTCTCTAAAAGAGGTGACAGACATAATTATCATACTAGAAATACGGACCAATTAGTTCAGCCGGGCTTCAGACTCGCCAAAGTAGACTCTTCCTTCATGGGGTTCTGTTTAAAATGCTATAATAAGCTACCACAAAACGTTCTTGAACTGAATGAAACTAAATTCAAAACATGCATTAAACGCACACTTTGTAAGCAGGCATATTACAAACTGAGCGACTATATCGCTGATAATAATGCTTGGCTCCATGCTGGTCCTGCTCCATGAGACAGTGAATGTATAAATAAATTGATAGTGGAAGTATACTTAATACCATTGTTGGAGCTGCTGAAGATTGTACAACTGTATTTGCATTGTATAGATTCAATCTTCCTTGTATTATATAGCTTCATAGCCGACATTGTGTGAGTACTATGTACTTCAGAGCTGTCATTCACTGAGTACCTACGTCTCTTGTTGACTTGAATGACCCTGGCGGTTGAGAGTGTGTCATGCTCACTCAAATGTCTCGCTGATGGTGGCGCGTGTGTCGGATCATTTGGCTCCCTTCAAAATGGTTGAGCCGAATGGTGCTGATGCATGTGTCATGTTCGTGAACGGGCGCTGTCAGTTGCGACTGGTCATCTCTTAGCTGCCACGGTTTATTTTAATTTATTAATTTTTATTTCTGAATTGTCTTTGTTTTAAATTTTACTATGGACACTTTTAAACTTGCTACATCGTTCTCACATAATGTACCATCTAAGAATGAATGATGTAACAATGATTCTGTAATAATTTTGGCGATCTGAAAAGAGTGTCCATGGAGTTTCTTGCACGTTCTTCTCCATAGAGATCTACGACTTGGAACGTGCATCTACGGTACTTTCACAGTTTTTATGTCTTGTGACTGGGACTGTAGCACCATAACTTTTTAGTGTTTAATACTTAATATTCCTTTAATTGTCTATGACAATTCAAAAGTGCCTGTAACTGGCCTACTTGAAATAAATGCTTTGATTTTGATTTTGATTTTGATTTCAGCAAGGCCCTTTTCTTTCAGTTTTTCGCGACAGGCCTCACTGGCTCATTCACAGGTCCCGGAAATCGGATTCCACAATCGCCACAGGCGATATATTCGGACGTCGGATTTTATCACAATTCACAGGCGTCGGATTTTATCATACGTCACAGGCGTCGGATTTTATCATACGTCACAGGCGTTGGATTTAATCATACGTCACAGGCGTCGGATTTTATAATACGTCACAGGCGTCGGATTTTATCATACGTCACAGGCGTCGGATTTAATCATACGTCCCAGGCGTCGGATTTTATAATACGTCACTGGCGTCGGATTTGTTCATACGTCATTGGCTCGGATTTAATTATACGTCACAGGCGTCGGATTTTATCATACGTCACAGGCGTCGGATTTAATTATACGTCACAGGCGCCGGATTTTATAATACGTCACTGGCGTCGGATTTAATTATACGTCACAGGCGCCGGATTTTATAATACGTCACTGGCGTCGGATTTTTTCATACGTCACAGGCATCGGATTTAATTAAACGTCACAGGCGCCGGATTTTATAATACGTCACTGGCGTCGGATTTTTTCATACGTCTGGCGTCGGATTTTATTATACGTCACAGGCATCGGATTTTATTATACGTCACAGGCGTCGGATTTTATCATACGTCACAGGTGTCAGATTTTATAATACGTCACAGGCATCGGATTTTTTCATAGGTCACTGGCGTCGGATTTTATCACAAGTCACGGGCGCCGGATTACGTCACACGCCGCGGGCGTCGGATTCCGTCACAATTTACGGATTTTATCATACGTCACAGGCGGCGGATTATATCACAAATTCACAATTTACGGGCGTCAGATTTTATCATAGGTCACAGGCGTCGGATTATATCACAAATTCACAATTTACGGGCGTCAGATTTTATCATACGTCACAGGCGTCGGATTTTATCATACGTCACTGGCGTGGATTTTATTATACGTCACATGCGTCGGATTTAATTATACGTCACAGGCGTCGGATTATATCATACGTCACAGGCGTCGGATTATATCACAAATTCACAATTTACGGGCGTCAGATTTTATCATACGTCACAGGCGTCGGATTTTATCATACGTCACAGGCTTCGGACTTAATCATACGTCACAGGCGTCGGATTTTATCATACGTCACAGGCGTCGGATTATATCATACGTCACAGGCGTCGGATTATATCACAAATTCACAATTTACGGGCGTCGGATTTTATCATACGTCACAGGCGTCGGATTTTATCATACGTCACAGGCTTCGGACTTAATCATACGTCACAGGCGTCGGATTTTGTCATACGTCACAGATGTCAGATTTTATAATACGTCACAGGCATCGGATTTTTTCATAGGTCACTGGCGTCGGATTTTATCACAAGTCACGGGCGCCGGATTCCGTCACACGCCGCGGGCGTCGGATTTTATCACAAGTCACGGGCGCCGGATTCCGTCACACGCCGCGGGCGTCGGATTCGGTTACACGCCGCGGGCGTCGGATTCCGTCACACGTTAAGGGCATCGGACTAGTTCACGCGTCACGGGCGTTGGATTTTATCACAAGTCACACGCCGCGGGCGTCGGATTCGGTTACACACCGCGGGCGTCGGATTCCGTCACACGTTAAGGGCATCGGACTAGTTCACGCGTCACGGGCGTCAGATTTTATCATACGTCACAGGCGTCGGATTTTATCATACGTCACAGGCTTCGGACTTAATCATACGTCACAGGCGTCGGATTTTATCATACGTCACAGGCGTCGGATTATATCATACGTCACAGGCGTCGGATTATATCACAAATTCACAATTTACGGGCGTCGGATTTTATCATACGTCACAGGCGTCGGATTTTATCATACGTCACAGGCTTCGGACTTAATCATACGTCACAGGCGTCGGATTTTGTCATACGTCACAGATTTCAGATTTTATAATACGTCACAGGCATCGGATTTTTTCATAGGTCACTGGCGTCGGATTTTATCACAAGTCACGGGCGCCGGATTCCGTCACACGCCGCGGGCGTCGGATTCGGTTACACGCCGCGGGCGTCGGATTCCGTCACACGTTAAGGGCGTCGGACTAGTTCACGCGTCACGGGCGTTGGATTTTATCACAAGTCACACGCCGCGGGCGTCGGATTCGGTTACACGTTAAGGGCGTCGGACTAGTTCACGCGACACGGGCGTTGGATTTTATCACAAGTCACACGTCACAGGCGTCGGATTTTATCATACGTCACAGGCTTCGGACTTAATCATAGGTCACAGGCGTCGGATTATATCACAAATTCACAATTTACGGGCGTCAGATTTTATCATACGTCACAGGCGTCGGATTTTATCATAAGTCACTGGCGTGGATTTTATTATACGTCACATGCGTCGGATTTAATTATACGTCACAGGCGTCGGATTATATCATACGTCACAGGCGTCGGATTATATCACAAATTCACAATTTACGGGCGTCAGATTTTATCATACGTCACAGGCGTCGGATTTTATCATACGTCACAGGCTTCGGACTTAATCATACGTCACAGGCGTCGGATTTTATCATACGTCACAGGCGTCGGATTATATCATACGTCACAGGCGTCGGATTATATCACAAATTCACAATTTACGGGCGTCGGATTTTATCATACGTCACAGGCGTCGGATTTTATCATACGTCACAGGCTTCGGACTTAATCATACGTCACAGGCGTCGGATTTTGTCATACGTCACAGATTTCAGATTTTATAATACGTCACAGGCATCGGATTTTTTCATAGGTCACTGGCGTCGGATTTTATCACAAGTCACGGGCGCCGGATTCCGTCACACGCCGCGGGCGTCGGATTCGGTTACACGCCGCGGGCGTCGGATTCCGTCACACGTTAAGGGCGTCGGACTAGTTCACGCGTCACGGGCGTTGGATTTTATCACAAGTCACACGCCGCGGGCGTCGGATTCGGTTACACACCGCGGACGTCGGATTCCGTCACACGTTAAGGGCATCGGACTAGTTCACGCGTCACGGGCGTCGGATTTTATCACAAGTCATGGGCGTCGGATTTTATCACAAGTCACGGGTGTCGGATTCCGTCACACGTTAAGGGCGTCGGATTTTATCACAGGTCACGGGCGTCGGATTCCGTCACACGTTAAGGGCGTCAGATTCGGTTACACGCCGCGGGCATCGGATTTTGTCACACGTTAAGGGCGTCGGACTAGATCACGCGTCACGGGCGTCGGATTTTATCAGAAGTCATGGGCGTCGGATTTTATCACAAGTCACGGGCGTCGGATTCCGTCACACGTTAAGGGCGTCGGATTCGGTCACGCGTCACGGGCGTTGGATTTTATCACAAGTCACGGGCGTCGGATTCCGTTACACGTTAAGGGCGTCGGATTTTATCACAGGTCACGGGCGTCGGATTCCGTCACACGTTAAGGACGTCGGATTCGGTCACACGCCGCGGGCGTCGAATTTTATCACAAGTCACGGACGTCGGATTCCGTCACACTTTAAAATCGAGGCTGAACTACTTTACTGACACAGCATAATTACTCGTATGATCGCCGGATATAACCGGCATTACTTGCTTTACTTTGAATGAGTTGCTTAACTTTGGTGACCCATCCAAAGACAGACCTAGACAAATTTTGATTGATCAAATCAAATGGCACGCTCTATATGAGTTTACTAATCCTCTTCCACTTCCCTTTACATATTTCCGTTAATGTCATGAAATCATTCCCACAGATTCGATAGAAAAGATTTTCCACATCAAAAGTATGGCACAAAACACGGCGGGCGTATTTTAAACGCGCAGAAGACGCGCACTTCAAGAAAGTGCGTCGTCTGCGCGTTCAATGCAATTTATGTGTATAATACGCAAAAATAGTAAATTTTTAGCGTATGAAACTCGATTGAAATGCCTTTTTGTAGCTTGTTGTTTGTAGTCGTAGCTACGAGCGACTACAGCGTATTGGTATCGCTGTATCAGCGCATATACGCGCTTTATACACGCTTTCGTGACCGCCCCGGTGATGCTTACTGCTTAGGTTTACAGGTTATGCTCAAATTTAAGTTTGAAGCGTGTAAACGCGCTTCATCTCCGCGTTTAAAATATGCCGTGTGCTATGGACTTATGGATTAAACTATTCAATGGTCACGTAGGTAAATCTTTGCTTTGTTTTATATTCGGCATTGAGTGATGTTTGACTGTCGGTAAACGTCGGAAAAACAAATGAGTCTAACAGGTTGTTAAATAAAGTGTTGAATGTTGAGAACGAACAAAGAATGTATATTAAAATAATCCGTTAAGACTGCATTATGTGTGATGTTTGTAAGTTACATGCAAGTGTGGAAAATTTTAAGTGAACCAATGTTTTTATGAGAAATAAATATCTTTAAACCTGAATTAACTTAAATGCAACCAATTACTTATGTTCGCAAATTTCTTAAGCATAATTGGAATACTTAAACTCGTATGTTTTAAAATGACCGACGCTCTAATGACGGCTCTTTGAGAAATACTTGTGAACAAACATTAAGGAGTAATGTAAGTGATTATGAGGCGACGGTTTGTGGACTCAGCACCGATTGTATAGACAGTGTTGATGCAGGCGGTGGACAAACGCTATAGCAATCGATATTCCCGCATCGTTGTCTAGGGCTACAATGCCGAATTGCCGATGGGTCAATGGTATTCGAACAGCCATAGGTGCCCTTCTAAATGTGAGTTGTATTGTCAACCACAGTCATTTCTTTTACAAAGTTGTTACTTAATAACTTGAAGTGTACTAAATATAAAAGTACGCTATGACTTAAACTTGTAAAAGATAATAGTCTTTTCGGCTCAACTATTTTTCTAAAACTTTGATCATACTTAACGTAACTTGCCTAAGTCTAGTATTATAATTATTATCTTTGCCTAAGTTATGAACCAGCCCTAGGGCTAGGGCGGGCGGGCCGCCCTTCGCACGTGCCTACGTCACGTTCGGTCAAATCGTGCCGTTTGCCGATAATAATTTGCTCTATTATATAACTGTCTACTGTCGAGGACATACCTTACCCGTAGCAGTACTTACACTTTGTAGTCGTGAGAAACAACAGCTTACCTGAAAATATCGAAATACATTGTAAATATACAGCAATATAGTGAGAAAATAAAATGTTTCAAGTATTGTAGCAATCATTTTCTACTTAATAATGAATGATTATTAAACTTTTAATAGCATTTGAAATGTCATTGTCAATGGTAAAGTATACAGTTTGATTTATGTAATAGTTATATTTTATTGGTTACTGTGGACTATGGTTAAGTTACTTATAATTGTAAGTTTTAATTACAAAAGTTATAATTTGAATTTGTTAAGTAACGGATGGGACGGGACGAGGGAAATATAATAGTGATATTTGATGATGCTAGGGTAGAATCTTAACGTAGAATTTAAGTGGCAATCGAGTATTAAGATTTAATTTAAATAATGTATTAACAAACTAAATAGATAATGCATTGGCAGATAGGACAGGTTCGCAAATAACTGAAAATCACGCATCGACCAAATGAAATAATGAATCACGCTACGAACTCCATAGCATTGACCTTACAAATTAAGATTTATTTAATGCATTAACGAGCAGCAGTTCAAGAGGTTTGATACTAATCAAAAGAACGTGTAGGTAACTCAATGAATTGGTCTGGAAGGCTGATTGCCGCGATCAATCACGTCTGGAATAACTCGCGGTACGTTATGTATGACAGCCGCGCTAAATGGTGTCAGATGATGTCAAGTGCGGGGTGTGCGGGTCACATCGCAGTCTGTGCCGAGCTAATTGGCGCAAGTGTGCGGCGCGCCTTATCGGGCGATAGGTCAAGGTCGCAATGTGCGGCCACGAAGGAAACGGTGCGACGAATCGGGGGAGAAAATTGTCGTCCGCTTCGAAAGTTCATTAGTCTAGATAACGTACTTTATCTTTCACCTCTGGATATCTCGCCATACAATATGAAAGTAATTGTGATAAGAGAGTGCCACAGAATAGACATTGTTGTTGTAGCTGTTAACACTGTCTGTCTGCTTTGAACAACATTGCAAGAAACAGATATCTGATGTATTAATATTAAAATAACAAGCGTTTAAATAGATAGCTTCAGTTCGTATCATTCACGGAAATAAATCGCTTGCTCGTACGTACACACAGATAAATTGTACGAAATTAAACGTTACAGCGAGTGTATTTATTTGCACAGCGTCATCTTCTTCGGGTTCACGGAAACGTTATGAGTGTACTCTCAATGTGTTTACGCTGGAAAAATAATCTACTCTCGGTCGCAATCTTGATCTCCGATCTTTTTATGTTACCAATCAACGTCACAGCCTATCCGGTTCTAAAATGTGTTCAATCAGAAGCAGCTGTTAACCCAAGAAAACGGATCAGAATTTTCATTTATCTGTCCTGTTTCACCCACTGCTAAGTATAGGCCACCTACCGTTTGTGCCTATTTCTCCGACCTAAGCGTTCCATCAGGTTTTACCCTCAATCTTCCTAATGTCATCCATCCATCTGGTTAGATTTCACGCGAAGTCTTTGAAAAGATTAGAGTATGTGGAATCCATGTGTGTGTGATAAACGAAAGAGGGGAAGCACATTGTTATCTTACACTCCACTGTCTTGTGACTATGTTAATTGCGATTTGCATTGCATGCACACTGTACAAACTACTTGTTGAACAGTGGAAGAACTTATAGGATGTATGTTTAATCAACGTGTTGTACATTAAGTCAACAGATGCAGACTTGATTAAGATCTATCTACGGCGTAACTTCTACCTATATAAAACTAGTTTATTTCGTGTTGGCGTTGTCATGACCAGCTAATATTTTAATTGTTAGACTTGCCAAACCACCCGGTTCTCTTTGATTTGACATGTCGTATAACATGTGATTGTCAACAGGTGCAGCCGGCCCCGGGAGGCGCGGCGTGTCCGCGGGCGATGGCCCGGCGTAGGCGCTGCTACAGGAAGTGTTAACTTTAACCTAACTGATATTACACCTAACATTTGAGGCTCGTACGTACTGGCCATTATTGTCAGCTGTGAAAGATCGCTGGCATACCCAGGACGCAACAATTGGTTTGGTTTTTTAAAAGAGTAACATGACATAATTGTTTCAAAAGCATGTTATTCAACATAGCAATTTTAGTGTAATTTTCAAATGCTATCTAGTGCGTACGGGTCCTTATCACTTACTTAACATAATGCATTTTCCAGCATTTAACATTGTCAACGTTTTGTATGTATACACCAAAGCCATGAGTAATAAATAAATGCTTGCAACAACGAATAACTGACTTTCATTATAATTATCATAGGAAAATCGATCGAAGGGATTTCGAAGGTTGTGGACCTCAGCGAGTCGAACACTAGCTATTAAGGTGAAACAAGTCAACATTTTTTCCATAGAAACTTCGTTGGGGTTTTACTCCACTATTTGACAAGGTACATCCAAAGTTAAACATGGTATCGTTTTGTCTCATTATTAATTTTGTCTATACAGAAGCAGAATTTTGAAATAACAAGCCATTAAAAAGTTACGAGCTTCCAAAGATTCGTTTTTAATGCTAATTTTAACACAACTTTGGGCGTAAATTAGAAATTAAAGACGCATCAAATTTCCAAAACAAAGTCCGTACCGACACAGCACATTTATCGAAGAATTCCATAAATTTTATTTGAAATTGATTGATGCAGTGGTTTTTTCATAAAACCCCTTCTCCCAAAGGCCGTTTCGTATTTTTTTACGCGCGCCTTTTACTCTGAATGATCGTGCATCTCACTGTATAATGTTTTCCCCTGTTTTCTCCACGGGGGGATGACACTCGCGGACACATGAACAATATGGCTCGATTTCAGGTGATATTTCACCTGGTTTCATGGTTTTTGACCATGCCTGCCAGTGAGTTCGAGCTCGCGACTAGCGCCGCCTTAAAGTAGTTCTATTATTAATTTAATGGAGTTGATAGTGTTGATGTTAGCGACGGTAGATTATTTTCCATTCGGTTTTTAAATAGTGAGGATTGAGAATACGCCCACGAAATATTGGCATAGGTAAATATAATTTTTCAACAATGTATTTGATACCAGTTTAGCTTTCATTTGGATTTTGTCAGAGAACCTACATGGCCCTCGTATGACTACCAGTTTAATCCCTCGACTTTAAAAGAGAGTGTCCTCTGAGTTTGTTTCGGCTGTTTCGTCTCAGATTAGTCAGGTACGAAACACCTGCTTCATCTAGTTTGTAAAAGACGACGTGTAAAAGTGTTGAAATTAACCTACTTGCAAAAATAAATGTCACTTCACCTACTCAACCAACACTGTCTTCTGTTTTACTCCATATCTCACAGCTGGTCAGTGAGTAAAAGTAATGGGCATTAGAATCCGGTATTTGTGTGGCAAAACATGATGGACGACCAAACAATCGCCGTAAGGTATCAATGCGTCATTTAAAATGGTAAATATTATGGAAACTCGCTGCAGTTTCCACATCAAACGCACGTGGCTGCCATACAGAGAGGGTGTCAATGTCGCACAAACACAGATCACAGTCCCGCATGCAATCACCCTCAACTCACAACATGCACCAATGTTTGATGTTACTTCGCTGTATAGTTTACAAGCACGGTGCTCACCGTGGAGCTGCCACCATCAACGACAACAATAAATCATTATTTTGTAATTGTATTATGTACTTATAACATAGGTATATAGGTATACAATAGTTATATTTTAGAGCAAAAATATTGATCAAGGAGAATATAATTGTAAAAAAGTTTGATTTACTGAATGTGACTGAGTAATGTATTTTCACGCACTAAGTCATATGAAAAACAAGACAAATTGCAAAACAAAGTTGAACATTGAGGCGGGTTACACAACAACATTCACAAAAATACGGAAAATTTACTCTAGACATCATGGAAAATTTAGAAAAAGCTAGCTCAATATCACAGTGGGCGACGATAGCAGCAATGGGAATACAAGGAGCTAACACTTATGTGAACGGAAAAATCCTGAATGATGTGTTCGTCGCAAGTACGTATGGCTAAACAATTATGGCCACAATCAGGCGATTGATTAAATGATGGCAATTAACATGCGAGTCCGACTGTTATTAGTGCGGAGCTAACAGCCATCACGGCCACTTCCTTCATGTTTGATTCACGTACTGAAATCAGCGGTGTGCTGAGTCAGACACTCATACTGGGGTCACAGGACACATTCCTCAATAAGTATTAAGGATAGGCAGGATTAAGACTACCTACACATTGGTATGACCTGAACACGTTATTGAAAATGTTGGATGTTACTTCATATAGAACTGAAAATAACATGACACAAATCATGAACTTACTTTCATATCAGAAATCAGAAGTTTATAATTATAATTATGGACGCCCGACATTTCATTAATCATCATACCATGCATATTACATAATAACGCAAAAAAATACTACTATAATAGCATGAAAAATGAAAGCTATTTATATATAAAAATAACAAAGTGTATGTTGTAGCATGCAGGTCTACATGGATGTATGTTTGTAGGAGAATTCGCGTGATTGGTGATCACAAATGTGTAGTGTATTCAATTATACACGGAATGTGCACATTGTAATAATAGCGGTAATATCCGTCGGAGGAACCATAGAGGCATAGAGCATAGATTACAAACTATCGTAACACCGGGTGGTACTCAGCTTCCGGTCATCAGAGTGATAAAATTAAAAACTATTATGAATACTAGGTACCTATATGAAACTTAAATATTAAATAAATAAAAAAGTATACTCAATATAGGACTCCAAAACGTTGATGTATGTACAGACGCCAGCACATCAAGCTACCACAATATGTCAGATTTCTTTAATAGAATTTCAACCTTAGGACAAGAGAAGGTTAGTGTTTGATTGATAAAATCTGACAGATTCGGGTAGGTTGACCTGCTGGCATCTGTACCTATTCATAATTATAATTTTGGTAATCAGTATAAAAAAACATTTATCTAAGAAAAAAAACCAAGTAATTTCGTTTTTGTAAAAAACATAAATGCTAGGTAATGATTTCCTCAATTTATTTTTATTGTTTAGTTATTCAAAGCGCAGCACGCGTTGGCGATTTGTCAACAATACAATAGGTAATGACCACAATCATTTTCCTTGGATTTTGTCTTTGTCAATATATTGAATAGGTGCTTTTGAATACATACAAATTATAATAACATACACGTGCATTTAACATAAAGGAAATAACTTAAATGCTTATGTAGACAAAAAATACAACACTCATGTAATTTTCAAAATGACAACTATACCAAGGATTTAAATAAGTACCTCATCTTATTGAGTAGGTAATTGACTAAATTGTTCTAACCTCCCCACGCACAGTTTTATAACCCCCAGGATTGGTGTGCCTCACGCTAATTAGATTATAGTTTTAGTACTAACATTAGTTTATAAGTTGATGGATTATTTCGAAATAAATATTTTATTATTATTATTAAATTGTTATGCCCATGTTGAGCATGTATATGACATATTGTCCGATAGACATCAATGCGACTCGAGTAGAAAGTAATCAGGCTCAGGAACCAGTTAATGTATTTTCAGACACAGGAACCCCATGGTTATTTTTGTCTGACCTGAGAATCGAATCGAAAATGGGAAGATGCTTAGCAGTTGCCTTTGAAACCATGATACTAGCGGACAGGGCAATAGAACCTTAGTAACGTTCTGTACGAGGTTGCTCTTAGGACGACACGTGACCAGCCACGTGGCGGGAGCCCCACCACCTAATACTGCTCTGAGGTTTAGAGTAAATAGCATGATTTTTATTCACTGATTTTTTTTTCATTCGCAGATTACCGGCGATTTTATTTTAGAGCAAGGAGCCTTTAAAATTTAGTTTAAAACTAATTTGATCATACTCTCTCGTCCCCAGATACGATAGAGTGGCATAAAAAGTATTTAGAGTGTACGCGTAGCACATGGCGTAGTTAAAGGTCTAGGCCACGTGCGTAGCAACCGGCGTAGCAAGGAACTACGTGACGCGCTACGTGGCGCTACCAAATACGTAGCACTTAGGGTAGGGGTGTACGCCTATAAGTAACAATTATGGTAATATCCTACAAGCTTCTGTTAAAACCGTATTTAAAGTGATGATTGTGTAAGTTCAACGACAAGATGATTGCAGCAAGTGATCGACCTCAAGTAGACTGATAATGTCCTGCTGGTTGCAAGTTGCAGTCAATTGTCGTGTCAATTGGTCGCTGAGACAAATTGCAGGATACAGGACTGTGGGCGTGTGTCGATACTGACATTCTGACGTAGTTACTGAACGTGAGCTGTGTCTGTATTGACAGGCACCCACGGTATATACCGCACACGAGAAACGAACATGGGATTTTATTTAACACATGTGTTATTGTAAAGAACACATTGAATTCATTGAAATGCTGTACGAAATCCATTTAAGTTAAAATTTATAGTTAACTTATAACTTTCTTTTATAAGTCTTGGTAAGTACTTAGTTGGTTAATTGGTTGTCTTCATCAATTATTTTTTTAAACCACGGCACGGTTGGCGCAGTTGCTGAGCGATTGACTGCCAAGTAGAGTGTCGCGGGTTCGATCCACGAACGGAACAAATATAATATTTGTTCCGTTCGTGTCGTCCGTCGTTTTGTAATGATCTACAAGTAGTTGTAGTAGTTGTTCCGGTTGTAGGTGTGAGTTTCTATTTTTTTTGTAAACGTACCTCCCATACAGGAGGAATTCTTAGTGTGTGGGGCAATATTTATATATAAAGTTTTTCTTAGCTGATAAACCTCTGACTTTCTTCATAATAATAAGTATAAGTATTTAAAGGAACCTCTTAACAGGATTTGTCTACGTCTGGTGAGGGGCTTACAATAACAGTCGGTATAGATGACTGATGCAATGTACAGCTTGGCCAGAACGGATTGAAACGGAACTAATCTTTTTGTTTCTAACAACGTTTTAAAATCTTTGATATTTGATGTAAACAAAGACCGCAGGTTTGTTAGATTTATTATTGTGCCATAAAACTAACGTAATAAGTGAAAAAAATAAAATAAAATCATTTAAAGTGCTGGTAGCGCGAAGACAGTGGCTTCCGGACTTCCGGTTTTCTACAGTTTTTTGCCAAGCTGTAAATACTTATAGACAGGTGTAGAAAGTTCTGACTTGAACCTTGATCTGCGACCTGCTCTCATTTAGCGGGTGAATTGTGGTTTTTAATTATATCGTACATCATAAATAATAGTTATTTAGTAGTATTGGAAAAGACCTCAACTTTTTCGAAGTAACAGTAATTATTAACAATTCAATGCTATAGGGTCGTCAACTATTTTTTTTTTGTTAGATAATGACACATAGGCATTAACCTCAAACTTATGTTATGTAGGTATCGCTTTTATGATTTGTTATAAGCAGAGAAGTGATTGATATCAAAAGTCGATTTAGTTCCGCCACGAATGATTATGGTAGATTTTATTACGATAGATACTTCATTACTAAACAAACGCCATTGCGATTCGAATGTTCCATGCCGATTGTTTTGTGTAGATAAAGCGATAAGAAAAAATGTGATTCCTAAATTTTTTACCGAGCGAGTGAACACAAAGTATTTGTTCCAAATGATTAATTTCGAGGTCGGATGCTGTGTCTCTCATTGAATATCATTCTCTGTTGATACCATCTGAGTAATGACCTTCAAATACAATGGCATGCGGATATAATCAAAATTGTGTTTTATCTGAAAAATTTATAAATAGCACACATTTTGAGGATTTCCTCCCGGGGCGGGCGCACAGCGCAACCAGTAAAACCTTGCGATAACAGATGAATTATAATATTATTTACTTTTTGATTTCCAGATTATTATTATTTTAATATTAAAATGTACATAGCTAATCTTTTTTCGCGGAGTCCCCCGAGAAAGGTTAGATTGTAACTTCACCGTTCAGCGATAAGATATGAAAAGAAGATAAAAAGGCAAATGGAAGTAAGTTGAACGACTGCAAGATAACCGCAGTACTCGTAACGACTGGTATTTGATAGTCGGCGAAACCTTTTTCCCTTTTCCAATATTTTCAACGGTGGTATATCAACTGAATATTTCAGCACTTTCGTTCATGCGCAAATATTTGCACAGGGAGTGTTGGCGTTACTGTAACAAGACCCGCCACCTTATTGCGCACTCGGTTGGTCACAGTTCGCACAGACAGCATGTAGTTCTAATTCGTTTCATCATTCACCTCACCACTGATTCTGCCTCGAGTTCTATCGTAGATTACCACTAATTAGTATAATTTGACCGAGGTTGCCGTAACGTTTCATATTCACAAGGTTACGACGAATTCCGCGCACCACTCACGCATAATCTGTGTACTCTACATTCGATTTTTGAGACATTGAATGTTGAGCATGTAAGGTCGTATTGGTACAGACAGTAGGTTTTCTTGTAGTTTCTGGAGAATTTTGTCATATGAAGGCAAAGGGAAGGGAACCCCCTTTTCAGTTATAATTTATCAGCTAACAGATGTACCAACTCTTTTCTCACAGATTACCCAGTAACTTAGTCAACAGTTACTTGTGTGGAAAGGAAGCTGAAGAGATAAACAGCGAAACAACTGGCTTTCGTAATCATGAAGCCAAAGACTTGTAGTATAAAGGGCGTCGGTCTAGGGTAGTACAACTATCGTTCACGTTGTTAGATTCTTATTGCTTTTTTTATTTTTAGTGAATTCTTATTGCTTGTTTCTATGATAATTTCAGAAATCAAACGTAAATTCCAAAACTCATCTCAATTTCTTACTTATCCTGGCCCGTGATGTGTACCAGACACGTATTTACTGGAACCGTGTACAACTGAATGCTGACACTTTGTAATAAGTAGGTGGTATAACGATACGATAACAGAAATGTTTTTGTTGATACTTCAAATCCTTTTATTGATATCTGCAGCGTTGATGTTGTGGGAAACATTAGGTTTCTAAAGGAAAAATGTTAACACATTAACCGAGCTTTTCGAATAGGTCTACAAGAAAGTTACAACAAGGTACAAGAATGTATTTTTTTGGCAAAGCAGTGATGATATTTTTTCAATCCTTATGATAACGGTCTGATTTGAGTTTATCCCATAACTAACCAATCTATTCAATAGTACCTTTCCTTTGTGTTTAACTTTTATAAACAAATTTACTTCCGCATTTTAGGTAAGACTGTAAGTTGTCTGCCAGTGAGGGCAGTGAGTGAATTTCTAACACAATAGCTGATACGTTTCACGCAAGATTACTGAATTCCTGCGCGCACCTGAAATCTGCTCGTTGGAATGCGTTTGATTTGTTAATTTCCATAAATAAAATCGCAGCGTTTTAGTGCGAAATACTTAGACATCGTTTTTTGAGATCGTCCTTGAATATCCGCTCAATTTGTAAGTATTGTATATTCCATTCCAACAAACATGACCTTTCTACGACCTGACACAATGTATCAAAGCTGTGCTTATTTGTGAAAACTATCTAGAATCCGTTATGAAGCTTGTACAACAACTTGTGCATTATATCTGTTGAGGTTCATAAGAATCATAAGGGAACAACATACCATAACGCCATGCCTGTAATGCCTGAAGGGTTTGGCAAAACACACATTTGCCACTAATATTCAAGTCTCATGTTATGGTGGCATGAACCCGGCACAAATCTAGACTCACAACCACTGAGAAATGCTGTAGCTTCATCGCAAAAATGTAACAGCCTGCGCAGACGTAGCTCTACTTAAGATTCCTAGGAACCTGTCCCGCTTGACCAGTTCTGAGAGCGAAGCCGTCCCGTACCAGTTAGCGAGGCGACTGCGCGTTGTAAACAGAACCTCCAGGCAGAGACCAAGGACAAACAATTCACTCCGTTCACGACCTCAGTTGACTCGACCTATGGATTTGCCTTTCTTATTCCTTTCGCGTGAGTACCGTTGCTACACAATTCGTATTGAGATTGGTGGGGGTTCCCTATGGAGTTCCTTCACTTAATGCCTGATTTGCTGTTGCAAGAGGCGTATGCGGTATGCTACCCGCTTAAGCGTATATTTCCTGGCCTTAAGTACGCGGTGTACGCCACTCCACGCCAGACGCCCATTGACCTCCCTGTTATGAGTATCTTCCGATGTCAGTGACGTGACCTGGTTACCATGCTGCGTTGTTTTATTGATAATGCGAGATTCGTATTGGTTTGTGGAGCGATTGTTGATGAACATCTGTCGTGTTTTATGCCAGCTTGCATTACATGTGCATACCTAGCATCTTAGGTGCTTATCTATTTGCTTTGTTATTGTGTTCAGTGCAAAAAAAATTCAGAAGACACTAGTCGCAGCTAAAATAGGTAATGTCTAACTAGCCGACAGATAAATAATGGATATGATGTCACTTAATTAAGGACATCAACGCGCACCAAAAATAATAGATGAAATATTTATAAAATGTCATTGTTCTATTAGTTTGAATTCAGTGAGCGCATTTGGACCCATTATTTATAAGGTCAAAAACAATCGATTCTCAGCCAAACGCGAACCGAAATAGATGCGTGAGCGAGTTCGATAATGTTTCACAGTCGTAACGCGCGATACTCCGGTATAAATGCCCGACAATTTACTCATTATGTAGTTCAATTATAATGCTTTTATTCTTCAGGGGTTAATCATTGTTATCACTATGATCTATGGGAGTTTGTTAATTAGCGCACATTCCGAATGGATGAATATTTTCCACGAATTTTCGGGTTTGAATGGCGGGTATGTTTGAACTAGTAATTTATCGACATTACACAGGTGTGTTACTATCTACAAAGGTTTCGCGGAAAATATGGAACTCAACGCATGTGATTGGGGAATAAGGAAATATTTGTGGACAAACCTAGAGCTAGACGAGTTCTCAGTGCGAGGTCGCATGAATATGAATTTACGTAAATTGTCGCCGAACAAGTCTAGGTATTCCGTTTTTAGCAAACTGAGTTTTATTAAAAAGTATCTCACTCATACATATTTTTAGCGTCAATCAATGAAAACGTTTCTGTTATTTGCCAACTGGTGCAGTTACACTCAAATCGGCCGTACACAAATAAAACAACAGCACAACAGTTGGGTGCGTGTGTCCGCGTCGCGTTACGTCACACGTCAGCGTGTTTCCGAGCGGCGCGGGTGCACGCTGACCGTGACCGCGCGGCGAAAGTGTAGGCGACCGGCAACCGGCGCCCGCGCACCACGCCACTGCATAGCAACAGCGTTGAGAAGGGCAACTCGTTATACAGGAAGACTAAACGAGAGCCGGTTCAGGTATAACTATAGACAAAAAATCTACTAACGTGATGAAGAGAGGATGTCCCTGCTTATGTAACACTTCTAAAACGAAAGTCTTGCACCGAAGTACCTAGTCGTGTTTGTAACATACGGCGTTCCAACGTGATTATCTTCACCTCCCTTTTCCAAGTCGGCTTCCAGTAAACTGAATACAGTATATCAAATAGAGCTAAAACCAGTATTTTGAATATGTACTGACTTGTAAATATGTTACAACCAGTGCAGGTACAGCTGGGTAAGACAGGTTGAAGACATCATGACACAGCCACATAATTATTTAGTAAATAATTCAGGCCAGAACTTCTGTTCCTGTGTGTGTATTGAGTGCGGGCAGCGTACTAACGTGCCTCCAATGAAGCGCCCACCGCCGCCCGCGCAGCGCCGGGACCGTTACTCATTCAAATGTAGGACTGCCAATACGAATATCGAATAGTAGAACGATACAATGTTTTATTTTGTCATGATTGAGAACAGGCTTGAAGGAAAAATTATGTGTACTAAATTAAAATCGTTTTAAATTTCAGATTGTGTCCTGGTTAGTATACCTACGGCAAAAACTTAGAAGCCAATGTTAGTATTTACTTTACTAAAGTTAACCATGTTTTTTTTTTCATATCCCCGTCCGAATCGGCTGTTTTTCGTTTTCTGACTGAGTACTGAATTTAAATATTTTCTTAATAAATTACCTAAAAAACAACTGTTATTTCCGCATTAATTTAAAAAATGTGTGCAACTTTCATTCTAGTAGGTAGGTACTATTTTCCTCTTAAGTCATTTTTAGGGTTCCGTAGTCAACAAGGAACCCTTATAGTTTCGCCATGTCCGTCCGTCCGTCCGTCCGTCCGTCCGTCCGTCCGTCTGTCCGCAGTTTAGCTCAGAGACGCACAGTACTAGAGAGCTGTAATTTGGTGTGAATATACGGATTTGTTGTGCCGAAAAAGTGGTAAAATAAAATCTTGTAAAATATTTTTTTTTAGGGTACCTCCTGTACTTACACGTGAAGTGAGGATTTTTTTTTTCTCGCGTACCCCTTAGTGTGGGGTATCATTAAATAGGCCTTTAAAAAATAATGATAGTTTCCATTAACAATTTTTTGATGAAAAAATTCGTTTGTGAAATATTAAGCTTTAAAGTGCTAAATTTTGCTCGATTCGAGTGTCCCCCCCCTCTACCAGCTAAACGGTTATATTTGGGGGTGTGAAAAAATTCACAATAGTAGTATATATAACGAAGTTTAAAAGAAAATTATCATGACTAAGTAGGCTTTACAACTTTACGAGTAATAGTCGACCAACTTATAAAATGTACTTGATTAAATTTTTTCTTAAACAAAATGTATCGGAGAAACAATAAATCAACTGCAAATGTAAGTTTGTCAACTTTATTTTTACAGCTTTATTAGGTATGTTTATAAAAATGTTTTTTTGGGGATAGGTAGGTTTTTATCGTCAACTATTTAACTAACTTCAAAAAAAGGAGGAGGTTCTAAATTCGTCGTAATCTTTTTTCTTATGTATTTTCCCTGATTTCTCAAAGACTCCTGGACCGATTTTGTAAATTCTTCTTTTTAAAATTACATTCAGCGAATCAGTTTAGTTAGTACGCATAAGTATTTTGATGGGCAACTACGGAACCCTACACTGTGCGTGGCCCGACACGCACTTGGCCGGTTTTTTTATTTTGTGGGATTTAAAAATGTGATCACATCTATGGAGCAGTCCAACCAACCAGTCGTAGTTATGTGGAGTGCAGTAAGCCAAGAACATGGTCCGGTTGGAGTACCTACTGATAGTGAGTAAAATACTTTTAACGCTATTTTGGCCATCGCCCATCTTCCTTCACATGCCGATCAGGGGGCCAATTCTCGGCTTTAGAGATGGTGTCGAACTCGACAAAAATTTCTAATGACGTCATTTTTTCGACAAATTTTAAAAGTTGCTATTCTGGGGATGTCGAATTTGACATCTGTCGAAGGCTAACGTTAGAGTTCATCTCGAGTGCTTCTGAGCAGTAGAGATGTAATGTCGATTGTAGAGATACGTCATTTCTGAGTGAATTCGTTGAGTTTTGGATTGTACACTGTTTTCTATTCTTTAATTTTTAAATAAAATACGGCTTGGCATGTCATACCTACTGGAAATTCGATAAACTCTTGATTTTTGCATTGTGTTTTCTTGAAACGACGACCTTCGCGCAAATAACAAACTCGTGTACCCACGATTGGACTAGAAACCACTGAAAGATGGACGAATTTATTAGCATTTTTATCACAATAACAATAGCATTTTTGTCTCGGAGTTGTTGGAAAGTGGCGAGCAACTGGCCAATACACGGCGACAACAGCGCACTTATCCCGCCGTCGATATTTACGATTTGAGCGAAACAGAAGTCATTAAAATAATTCCCCTCCATGTTAAAATAAAAATCATGAAATGTAAAACAGCACAGCCCACTAATGATTTATAAACACAGAGTCCATGTAAACATAACAAAAGACGCAAATTCTGACACTGACCTGACAGACAATCAACTGTCAAACTGATTATTTTTACACAAAACGTTTCGTTTCATCCTTAAATAATTAGTTTTAGTCAGGGTTTTAAAACAAAATCATTCATTAACCTATAGTTACCTAAAACGGAACGTGCGATTCTTCATAATGGTAACATTATCTTCACTCGACTCGACATTTTCGTGACATTTATTTCTATTTTGACTGAGAATACGGATTTCTGCTCAATTCGACATTTTTTGGTAGAGATAGAGATATTTTTAATAGATATAGAGATAGACTTACAATCTCGAACTCGAGAAAAATGGCGAAAATCGAGAATTGGCCCCCTGACTCTCTGATAGTAAGATATTTCAGAATAATTAATTTAAATGTAATATTTTTAAAGCGGCATATTTCAACCAGCACTTAGGACGTAGATCCAGATATACTAAAAAAACAAGTCATTCTCACTGTAAACATCGGAAATAGTCTGAACTATATTTTTAGGTTTTAAAAATAAATTGTTAGATAATTCCTCGTCGAAGTGCTCTCTGGTGCCAAAGCTGAACAAAAAACGAGGAAAACAAAAAACACAGCCATTACACGAATACATTGTGAGTATCATTGAAAATAAAATAAATGTTCTTACGAAACATAGAGAAATAAACTATGTAGATATGTATTTTGTGGTGCAGTGTAAACGGGAAAGAAATCATTTATTTGTTTACCGTGTGCAACATTAACTGAGCTAAATATTTAATTGGAACGAAATATCGAGACGAAAAAATAATATACCTATACTTATTGGTGTATCGCGAATATCATCTTTACTACATGCATATAATTCAATCTGTCGTTGGTAATTTACATTTCAATGTCAGTCGACTGTAGAGTCGATTAAATTGCGGAAGAACATTTTTTTACAAAGTACTTAAATGACGCCATTAAAGTAATTACAGGTTAATGTAAAGTTTAGTTTATTACATTTAACATAAATGTAGCATTAAAAAAACTGTTGGAGGAAATAGTTTTTTTGCCTTGTCTTTGTGTTTAAATACATTTGTAGAAGGTAGTGCACATAAAACATATGTAGGTAATTGCCTGATCGATGTGGACAATGGTAGATATTGCATGATATACTTAGATATAATAACTATCAGCTCACTCATCAAAATTACTGAGCTTTCATAACCCTGTGGCTCGATGTCATAAGGACAACCTAATAGTAGTTTGTGCATACTCCGTGGTACACAATATTTTCATTTTTTATCATAATATAATTATTAGTCCTCCCGCCCACGGCAGAAGGGACTGAGAGTATTACTGACTAAAAGTTCAATCAGTTCCTTCGATTACCTTTTGCATTCCAGTGTCGTGGTATCACAGTGAGACAGTCCCGCCACCCTATAGTTTGAACATCTACCGCTTTTCTATGTCGTCAACGTGAAACCCAGGAGGTGTGACCACTCGACCTCTGCCACTATCAGCTACAACACTGATCCATTAAATCTTCCGCCAGATTACAGCTCCCGTTAGCACCACTCACCGTGTTGTTTGTCACCTGTCATCGCCGCCTGACAAGTCAATCTTACCGCAGCATTACTGAAGTCAACAGTTAACGTCATTATCTAAATTCTTTATCAAATAGATTAAATGATTCGCAATCTTGAATACAAGATTAGACTGCCTGATAATGTATCATGTTTTGCCTCGAGACACAGATTGCAACATTTCGCAGTTAAATCCAGCTGAAGCAATGAAATTGATATCTGATGAAGTTGAGTCAGAACTTGTTTCGTGCAAAGTGGAGTATGTCTAATCTCATAGATGAAGGCAATAGCAGATAATTATATGAATAGGCCAGATTTGTGATATTCAGCTCCCACACTCAAGTCTGAATTAGGTCACACTTACATAAACTGCTGTTGTTACGAATAATTACGCACAATCATAGTAAAATGGTGATATCACAAAGCGTCTACGTAAGCCGTAACCGAAATAAAATAAAACGAGTCCATGAAAATGGGGCAAAGCTACATGTAATGTGACAGTTATTTTAGCACGACATAATTCGAATGATTACATAATTTAAGTAATGGCGGGTGCGGCCGGCTGTTCGGTGAGAACTATATTAATTTGATCAGGCAGCGAATAAACACATCGCAACACCATCTACCACTAGCTGCTACTTAATCGCTCATTAAAGATTATTTTATAAATAATGGGTTGTACTTCATTAAAAGAAAAGGTTTCATTTACTAACTTTATATACGTATCTACAACCATATCTTTGCCCCACTTCTATTGGACGTGTAAGCAAATATCAATGACAGATCTCGTAGCTCAATTAAAACTTAGTTTGACCCACTGAATGTAGACTCCCTCGCTTCGGGCTGGCAATGACACCAAGCCCGCTGCTGTTACATTTTCAGCGTAATCCTGAAAGCTGTACCTACATGGAAATCAATGGCCGTTAGTAACTTCAATTGAATTGAGCACCTAAAGGTTGATGTTATTCAAAGTTGATCGCGTGCTTGGATCCGTTCGTGGGCTGAATGCGGGCGACCACGTGGATTGTGTAATAAATATATACATAGGCACGTTATGTACTTGTTGTGTTATAAATATAATGGTCGTAGTATGTAAATGTTAGTGGAAGCACGCGAGGCGGCCCGCCCGGTCGCTGCGCCCGGATTGTAATGATTAAATGGTCATTTTCAGTAAGGTGTGCTGATGAATTTCATTCATAATGATTCTAATAATTTAGTACCAGACGCCAGTAAATCATGCTATCCCGATATATTAAACTTCAATACATTTTCAAATTTAACAAAAAATACAGATTAACAAACAAAATCAAAATGTTTATATTTCTATTTGTACCTGATGAAATACTTAAAGCGTATTCATTCATTCACGCGCATAGTTCAAAGTTGTCTGATAGTTTCAGGCTTCAGCAGTACTTACGAGGAGTGATCAAAAAGTAATGATAATCGGTTACTCTAGGTCCACATAAAAATCCAAAAAAAAAATGTTTTTTGCTTGCTTATATACTCACTACGTCAGCCTAAAAAAATCATATGAATAGATCACGAATTCCAGGAGATACAATTATTTGAGTATGAACTGTCGAAGAGATAACATCAATATGGAGAAAAACTAAATTAGAGCTGTCATCAAGTACCTCTGTTTGATAAAAAATTCTACAAAAGACATACACAGTGACTTGGTGGAAACATTGGAGGACTCTGCTCCTCCATATTCTAGAGTTGTACGCTGTGCCAAGGAGTTTAAACTGGGCAGAACATCCACAAGAGATGAACATCGCGAAGGACGCCCATTCACGTCCCTCACTGAAACCAACGTGAAAAAAGTCGAAGAATTTGTGTTGGCAGATCGAAGAGTGACCATCAGGCATGTAGCTGAGGTCACAGGTATCTCATATGGCAGTGTTTAAAAAATCCTTGCGAATGAGTTCCATATGAAAAAGGTCTCTGCGCGTTGGGTACCGAGAATGTTAACCGACGAGCAAAAGCAAAAAAAACCGGCCAAGTGCGTGTCGGGCCACGCACAGTGTAGGGTTCCGTAGTTGCCCATCAAAATACTTATGCGAACTAACTAAACTGATTCGCTGAATTTAATTTTAAAAAGAAGAATTTTCAAAATAGGTGCAGGAGTCTTTGAGAAATTGGGGAAGACACATAAAAAAAAATACGACGAATTTAGAACCTCCTCCATTTTTTGAAGTTAGTTAAAAATAGTTGACGATAAAAACCTACCTATCCCCAAAAAACATACCGTAAAAACATACCTATTAAAGCTGTAAAAATAAAGTTGACAAACTTACATTTGCAGTTGAAGAACCTGTTCTCCGATACATTTTGTTTAAGAAAATATGTTATCCAAGTACATTTTATAAGTTGGTCGACTATTACTCGTAAAGTTGTAAAGCCTACTTAGTCGTGATAATTTTCTTTTAAACTTCGTTATATATACTACTATTGTGATTTTTTTCACACCCCCAAACATAACCGTTTAGCTGGTAGAGGGGGGGGACACTCGAGTCGAGCAAAATTTAGCACTTTAAAGCTTAATATTTCACAAACGAATTTTTTTATCAAAAAATTGTTAATGGAAACTATCAATATTTTTTAAAGACCTATTTAATGATACCCCACACTAAGAGGTACGCGAGAAAAAAATAAAACATCCCCACTTTACGTGTACTGGAGGTACCCTAAAAAAAAATAGTTTACGAGATTTTATTTTACCACTTTTTCGGCACAATAAATTCGTATATTTACACCAAATTACAGCTCTCTAGTACTGTGCGTCTCTGAGCTAAACTGCGGACAGACGGACGGACGGACGGACGGACGGACGGACGGACGGACATGGCGAAACTATAAGGGTTCCTTGTTGACTACGGAACCCTAAAAACGAGTTGACATTTCGAGGGTCAATCTCGAAAAGTTCCAAGCAGATCAAGAATTTTTTTTGTTACGTTTTGTGACTATGGACGAGATCTGGATCTACCATTTTGATCCTGAAACGAAACAACAATCAATGACTTGGAATCGAGCCTCCTCACCGACACCAAAGAAATTCAGTGTCAAGTTCGGCGGAAAAGGTTCTGGCATCTGTTTTTTGGGACGCTGAAGGCATAATTATGGTGGAATATTTTGAAAAGGGAGCCACTATTACGGGCTCTTACTACGCAAACTAAATAAGAAGATTATGGGAGGTCATTAAGGAAAAAAGACGCGGCAAACTGCGAGTTGGAGTGCGTTTCATCAAGACAACGAACCGGTTCACAAAGCCGCAGTTGCGAGAGCTGCCATTCAAGAAACGGGATTCAAACTGCTCGAAACCCCTCCCCATTCGTTAGATATAGCTCTTAGTAACTTCTAACTCTTTCCTCGGCTCAAGGAACACCTCCGAGGCCAGAAATTTGAAGACGATAGTGAAGTGATGGCCGCTGTTAAGGAGTTTTGGGAGGGTTTTGGGAATATTTTTTTTCAAAGGGAATCCTGGGTTTAGAAAAAAGATGGACTAAATGGATTGATTTGTTAGGAGACTATGTAGAAAAAGAAATTATTATTTTAACTTTAAATACCGTGTTTTATATTCATTATCATTACTTTAGGATCACCTCTAGTATTATTTGGTCTATTCCCATCCAATACCAAGAGCTAATACCATTTGGTATATTTCCGACTTTTGTTTCTATTCCCAACGAGTACCACATTTTTTTCAATAGAAAATCTATTACTAACGAATACCGAAACGTGACTTTTTGTACTCAGCTACACAAATTACATACTATCGATGCAAGAGCGAGCGAAGCGAGCTCGGGACTTGGGGTACCCCGATTCGGACAGGTTAGGTTAGAAGGGCATCCCCTTCGTGGTTATTTTTTTATAAACCACCCAGAAGTAGGAGCCCCGCGAAGCGGGACTCCGTCGAGCTACCTTGATAGGTTTGAACATAAATGGTATAGCGGGCTTTTTAAGATAACGTCGGTGTTCTTTGAAACTGTAGTAGGTTACGTCATTTTTACACCATAATTAATATCACTCAAAGCATTTTAATGTTACTGAACCTGACTGTACCTAATTTCTTAAAATTTTTTTGGCATTTGTTTTAAAATGTGGTATCTACTCGTTGGGAATAGAAACAAAAGTCGGAAATACACTAATACCAAATGGTATAATTAGCTCTTGGTATTAGATGGGAATAGATCTTATTCTCTAAGTACGACGAGTTTTAGCATGGAAAAAAAATCAAAGTATTTATTTCAGTAGGCCAGTTATATTTTAAAGTCACTTTTGAATAGTCAAAGACAAAAATAGTAGATTATTAACCAAGGGGATAAAGCAGTGTCTTCTGTCGCGGGTGACGATTTAAATCGCGAGCTTAACGAAGGACTCGAGGTTTACTCCAGAGCGTAGCGAGGGTGTTAAAAACTTAAATCACGAGCGAAGCGAGGGATTTAAGACGTGTCCTGAGTGTAGCGAGGGATTTAAGTTCACCCAAGACTAAGACAGCTTTATCACCGAGGAAAATACTCTACTTTTCGTACCATTTGCGAAAAATTAACACAATAATAATATGAGATAAGCATTTATTAAACATTAACATTTAACATTAACTTATTTATAAAAATAAATTAAAATAAACGTTTATGTAAGGTATCCTAGGCATTTAACGCCCGCTTAATTTTAAGCCAATATAATACTTAAATGTAATAAATAAATCAAAAAACTTTTTGGTGAATAGTTTAATTTAAAAACTATTCATCTACTGGCCTGTTGGTCTAGTGGTTAGTGACCCTGACTGCTATGCCGGAGGTCGTGGGTTCGATTCCCACCCAGGACAAATGTTTGTGTGATGAGCACGATCATTTGTTCTGTGTCTGGGTGTAATTTATCTATAATATGTATGTATTTAGAAATATATAAGTACCTATGTTTATCAGTTGTCTAGTACCCATAACACAAGCTCTGCTTAGCTTGGGACTAGATGGCGTTGTGTGATAGTTGTGGAATATTATATTATTATTATTATTATTATCTAAAAAGTTTTTTTAATTTATTTATTACATTAAATATTATATTGGTGTAAATTTAAGCGGGCGTTAAATGCCTAGGGTACTGTATTTTTTTTTTTTTTTTTTTTTAGCGTGGTAAAATCATCAAATGAGTCCTCCAACCCCGGGCAGGGCGGGAGGGACTGTCAGACTTCTACTGACTAAAATCCACGGTGTCCTTCATAGCCTGTTAAGTTCCGGGGTTACGGTAAGGGAATAATCCCGCGACCCCGGCAGGCTTTGGCCCTCTGAGAGGGGGGCCCCGTCATTATGCTGACGCTCTTTGAGGCGCGCGTGGGACACAACGCGCCGTCGACCCGGGCATGGTCCTTGGTCGGGCAGCGAGTTGCCCTTTACTCGCTGCCCGCATGCCCGCGCCTACGGTGGCCGGAGATCATCAAGCGACGTCCGTCGCCGTGGGCGCCTACCACTGCGGCTGGGGCGGAGGGAGGACGCTGTCCTCTCTCGCTCGCGGCCTGCCTCCTCCTTTACGAGCATTACTGCCTCGCAGAAGGAGCTGACCGCTTCCCACTCCGTCTCGCCCCGCAGCATGGCCGCAACCAATGCCGGGCGCGAGAGGTCTCCGCCTATCGCAGCCGTGAGGACACGTCGGTGCTCCGCCCAAGCTGGGCAGTCTTGCACCGTATGCTCCACCGTGTCCTCCGGGCGATCTTAGGGTACTGTATTTGAAGAAAACAAAAATGCGTCAAATTCTTCCGACTAATATTTTTTTGTCGGAAAAGCAAAGGCATCAAGCTCATACGGCCTCTTCGATTTTCGTAATTTTATTGAATAGGTAATCATAACTGCCTATTAAATGCGTATTCCTTTTTCTAAAAGTTGTATAATGCTTTATATACAAACTCAATGTTGTAAAGACAGAATGATGTAGTTCAGTATCGGTAAGTATTCCAAATTTAAATCACATTCTCTCCCTAGAGGATGAATGAAATTCAATACAACTTTCTTTCCCTGTTTTTAACAGATTAAATGACTATTGTTATGTACGCTTTTTGGGGCATAGAATGTCACTTTTTTGAGCAAGTGGTACGAAAAAAGTAATTCAACACTACAAAATTATGGTGTCCCAATCACAAGACATAATTTAACTGTGAAAATGTTGTAGATGCCCATTCCAAAGAGTAGATGTATGTGGAGAAGAACGGGCAGGAAGTTCCATGGACACTGTTTTTAGATGGCCAAATTAATTAATTGGATTTCTAAATATTACCAGCTTCTTGATTTACATGTTCGAAAGTACATTTTAAACCAAACAAAAGAAGGTTTGCGATACGTTTAAAAGCACTGAAAACATACATATAGGATAAAAATCGTAACAAATTGGGACTTTCAACTTATCGAAGTCAATGGTTCTGTTCGACATTTTAAATAATTAATGAAAACAAATTGGGTATATTGGGTAATAAATGCCATAATATTGATTGATGCGCTGTACTGTAGGAACCTCAACTTTCTTCCTCGAAACTACAGTTGCAGCTTACACTAATTTTTATAAGAAATCTTGTCGAACGTTATTGTTATGTTAGTCATATTTACGCATAATTTGATAACGCACCGCTCCCTAAAAAGGTTGGTTCAGTAGATCAAGGCACAGTTAGGCTGGTGCTAATATCTCGTCCGAAGAAGGCAGGCTATCGACACCACCTGCATGACCTGCAATCCTGCTTCCACAATCAGACACACTGTTGATGTTGGTCAGACATATTACTTAAAGTCTAATTTTGTTAAGCGAGATTAGGTACATAAATGATTCTGTGACTGTTCTCACTAACCGCTCAACTAATTTAGGAGATTAGTGTAATTCCTCATTACAGCTGTCATTAAGAAAATTACTAAACATGCTAATCTAGGCTCGCTTAAGGCTACGTTTATTTGATCAAATATAGATAGATTATAGTCTGATTTGAAGTAACTTAAACAAAAGCTATAATTCATCGAAGGTCATGGATGAGTGACATTCGCGTGCTCCAATGGCCTCAAACGATATCAGTTCACTAATCCCCAATTAACAGAAATGATCCCTCACACTGATACTATTAACAATTTATGCGACGGATTTATGATAATTTATGGCAGCATTGTATCACGATGTAATTGGCATAATGGACCATTAATTAAGTCACAGTTACTTCACAATATTTCAATGTTGAGCTGTAATAGATGGAGTTGCGTGAAAAAACGCTGTAAGTCTCCTGAAAATGTTTGAAATATGAGCGCGGAGGGCGCGGTCCTGACGCAACTGAGGTTAGGACGACGTGCCCGCACGCAGCACGACACAGAACCTTGGTGGACGATAACTTAATGTTATGAAATAGCTAAATATCCGGCAGTTACTAGGCGGTTTTTGGTCGTAGTATTTCTAGGTATCTGGCAATATAATTTAGATTCGTGTTTACCTACTTTTAGTACAGAAAATATTTGATGTCTCACGTTTGGAATGCGAGAGCTTAGGAGAGTTGTATTTTCACCAAAAGTTTCCCTTAAAATTGACTTTATAAGTTATTATCAAAAATTATGATAACCATCAGTGGATGATGCGTGAGTTACGTGTCGTCGCCATTTAGCTTATTATCCTGGTATTCATGAACCGCTGTTATTGACGGGACATCGGCGGACCGCCGCGCCGCCTGCTAGTCACCTCGTCACAATATGGCCGCGCCT
This sequence comes from Agrotis clavis, assembly GCA_954870645.1. Taxonomy (NCBI): domain Eukaryota; kingdom Metazoa; phylum Arthropoda; class Insecta; order Lepidoptera; family Noctuidae; genus Agrotis; species Agrotis clavis. The sequence goes on along the minus strand of OX940927.1, from coordinate 26,490,278 downwards.
TGTATTGGATGTAATGTAACCCATCTCGGTTATGGCCCATATCGACCAATAACGTTGACTGACATGCGAGTTTATGACCAAGTATTGTATTGTTTAGGTCATGGGATTGCGAAGCCTCAATATCAAGAAGGCTTTTTTTTTTAGCGTGGTAAAATCATGAAATGAGTCCTCCCACCCCGGGCAGGGCGGGAGGGACTGTAAGACTTGTACTGACTAAAATCCACGGTGTCCTTCATAATAGCCCTTTATGTTAAGGAAATAAATCCCGCGACCCCGGCAGGCTTTGGCCCTCTGAGAGCCCCGTAATTTTTTGCTGACACACACGACGCGCCGTCGACCCGGGCATGGTCCATGGTCGGACAGCGAGTTGCCCTTTACTCGCTGTCCGCATGCCCGCGCCTACGGTGGCCGGAGATCGTCTGGCGACGTCCGACGCCGCGAGCGTCTACCAATATCAAGAAGGCTAATACAAATTCCAATAGGTACCGATATAACTTTACAAATAATTTAGACCGATAGCAATAACAATTTAAACATTAATCCAACACGCAAATTATAGTTGAAAAATCCAAAGATGTCACTGAAAATGTACATAGACAAGTTCATTGTGCACAAACGTTTTCAAATAAGCTTATTTTTTTGTTACAAACAAGCTCTGCGCTCTGCGGCATTTTCCATCGACATCATGGCGGACTTCAATTTAATCTTCATCCTTTTACAATTCTTATTTGGATGAAGATTGCAGATAATCATACAATTCCTACCATAATTATTCATCTTCCTAAGTAACTATTCCTAGTTATTACCTACATATTCACGGCAAATAATAACTAATGTTTAGTAAAACCGAATTATTGAGGATGACGGGAATTACAGCATACACTCTGCATTAATTTAGGTGTCAGTCCACAACATGACAAGTGTTGTGATAAAACTATATGTTCTAGTACGCAGCACCGCCTGCCAATCATCTGCTCCGTGATTAATGTTCTCCACATCTTACACAACCGTCAGACGTTCCGCCTAAAACACTTTGTCATCGCATTTACACAAAAATGTTAATGAACGTAAAAATAAACGGATCTTTTTAAATCGTGAGGATTGTTTGAAATCCAACAATGTCAAGGTTTTCATGTAAGTATTTTTGGTAAATAAACAAACGAGTTGTTTTTATGTTGTTGCGACATCGAGGCTGCTAACAATTGCGTAAGAAAAAGTAATGATCGGTAAATACCTAAATAGGTACTAAACAAGAACACTCCATACATAATATTATAATATAGTTAGTTTTTTTAAGAGCGAATGTATCCCAATATTTGCAACTGTAGCAGAGCTGTAAAGGGCTAAGAAGAATCATTCGGAGTTGTTGGTCAAACTTCAACATAATAAAGCAGAGAGACATCATAATAAGAAGATGAAAATGGTCTCAGTGATAACAAAAGTCTATGAAATGAGAAATAATATACATGATACCCACATCAGCTTGCCAGGACAATAATTATAGCATTGTAAAAATAACTCCAAAGAACATTTTTCCATCAAAGCACTCTCTGAAATTGTTTTCAAATTTCATTTACATTGTAATTATTATAACTCTGGAAGTCATCAGTATTATTCATATTTAGATGGTGCCCACAAATACCACAAGCGGCATCGCCAGTATCAGTTGGTGTCTCAAGTGCACAACTATTAGAATATTACAATGGGATACGAACACTTTAAAATAATTTACAATTTTTTCAAGACTATAATCTCAGTGAAAACTATAATGTTCTTGCGTCTTTCAGGAGGCCTGTACTACAGAATAAGTTCTAATAGAATAGTTTGCGTCATTACAGGCGTGTACTGCGTCGCTGTCTGTTTCTTCCTTACATCGGTCGTGATTAAAATTATAGTTACTACCACTCCAGCCGTCATCGTTAAAGCAGTAACTGGTTTAATTGCCTATTGCTCATGTGTGATTATCTCTCTATTAACTGATTCTGAGTATTTTGGGGCTTATTTAAGTCATATCGAAACCATCGACATTTTACTAGGAGTACGACCAGATATTGATGTTCCAGTTACTCGACTTTTGTTCTTAGCTGTCGTAGCGGTTCAACTGAGCGTAGCACTACCATTCTACTGGTCTATGGTTGAAGACGGAGCATCTGTAAGAACCCAGATAAACTTCATCGAACTTTCTTATTATGTACTATCATGCGGTCTGATTAACCTCACCAGAATTATGATTTTTGAGCTGCTGTGGAGTAGGGTGCGGATGTTCAGACAATATTTGGAGAGCAATCTCTCGCGAGTGTCGAGGTTACAGGGTTCTGAAGATGCAAGAAACCTAATGAGGCAATGCATGCGCATTTACAAGCACATATTGGATACTATCACGAAGTTGGGCGTTCCTGTGAAAATTATGGTTTGTACTTAATTCTTATTAATCACCATAGGTCGGAATGAGGTAGTTATATGGATCTTTCCCGGATTCCTAACAGACAATCTCGTGTGGAAAACAGTATTAGGTACAAATAAATAATAATAATAATAAAATCATCAGAGATAGATTCATCTTCATCAGCCTCTGATGTTCCCAGTTTCCCACTGCTGGACAGAGGCCTCCTCTCTGTGAGAGGGAGTGGGCCATAATCCACCAAGCAGGCCCAGTGCGGATTGGTGGATGTCCCAAGTTTTCGAATTTTTGGTTCTAGGACATGCCGGTTTTCTCACGTTTTCCTTCACCGTTTTGAGAGCAGTGGTGGCCCAGTGGTATCGGTCCCGACTTACGAGTTGTAGGTCGTGGGTTCGAACCCCGCCAGGCGCATTACTTTGTGTATAATTTATTTCATGAGAGATAGATTAGACAAGTAAATTGTTTGAAAGTAAATAACTTTTTATATAATAAATCATGGGATTTTCCTGCTTTTTAAAAGTAATTCCGAGAATTCGAGCATATCCACGTCTTTATTCTTTCGCAGCGTAATCACTCAGAATCATGTAATATTTTAAATAATTGTGTGTTATTTGCTCATTTCAGACTATTGTGTCTGTTTCTGCATCTGTTCCGAAAATAATTGCATCAGTGTACGAATTGGTTTCAGGCTCAATAAACGTAAGTACCTAGTACCTACATTTATCAAATTTTCAGACGAAAACTAAGGTATTGTGGAGTAGAGTAGAATTCCTTCACTTATACAACCTTAGTTTTCTTTTACCAAAAACATTTTAATGCTCACTAATCACACTGTGCTAAACGTTGCAACACTGAGAACTTTTTGACCGACCTTGAAATCGTTACAAAGTCAGCTGTACAAAATATGTATGTATGCGGGAAGCTGTTTTTTTGTCGCAGAGACAGTCCCTGCGCACGTACGAGCTGGTCATGGATATCATAATGGCGTGCACGCCGGCGCTGCTGGTGATGCTCGCCCGCGGCGAGGTCCAGCGTATGAAGCTCCTCATCAGCAGGCAAATCCTCACTTGTGAAGGTAGCCGCACACTAATTTCTATTGCTACGAGTTACTGCCACTATAAAGCTCATAAGGGGATCAGTCTGCATGAGTTAGAGCGGTTTCGCACTATGTCCGATCCGAATCCGATCCGAACCCGTGAAAATACGGTCCGTCGTCGTAGCCGTAGAACTATTTCTATGATAATTTACGCACTAGATCCGATCTCCGTCATCCGATTTCTTTCCGTCATTATAGAATCTCCATTTCGGATAAGATTTTTGACGGACCGAAGTGACCATAGTATTATGAACGCTCGCGCACTGCGTCCGAGTTGAATCCGAGCTGCGGATGAGCAGAGAGGCAGCGGAGCGTGCGGGGTATGCGCCTGGGTGACGTGAAGCGTCAATTTTATTCCAAAAGATGGCTCCTAAATTGCTTGGATTTGTATCAGAGTAGTGGAGTAGTGCGTAAGCAATATCCAAATTCAGTCCGTGATTATTTTCTAGAGCAATTATTTCACGGGTTCGGATCGGATTCGGATCGGACATAGTGCGAAAACGCCCTTAGTATTCGTCGATCCGTGGGTGTGTGATGCTCAGCAGTTGAGCCAGTTACGGGTTGTAAAGATCTAAAAATCTCAATAAATTTTACCGAGGTTTAAATTTTCAATTCAATTCAACTACTCAATGCAATCCATTTTTAAAATTACAATTACCTATTCAAATGTTACTGTGTTATACAGTTAGTAGGTATCTGGAAGCTCTAGCAGTCGCTCCATGCAACACTTCCGATTCGATTGGAAGCCAACCAATACTTAGTTGGGAACAGGCTAGGTTGGTGAGGATGTTTCTAAAGATACCCAAGGTATTCAATGTGGCTATGTTGACAGATGACCACGTCCGTCAAGTCCTGGACGACTGCGTATCGTACCTGGAGCACCGGCCGTGCAGGTTCTCTGTCTGCCGCCTGTTCAGCATGGATGTTGACCTGGTCTTCGGTCTCGTCAGCGTCTACGTCTCTTACTCGCTCGCCATGGTACAGTTCGGACATTTTTATAACTGAGCTTGGATACCTACTCACTTAGTGTGATGTGTGAACGCTTTTTTATTAATTTTCATGCTTCTCGTAATAAATATGTTTAGGCTTAATAAATATTTTGACTTTAAAGGAAAGTAGGTAATCTGAGGGGTTGTTTCATTTTGCGTAGGACCTACAGTTACAAGCCGTTTTACTCCAAAAGAAAAACTACAAAAACGTGGGAAAAGGTTAATTCCCCACTCACTTTACGTATTGACATTGTTGTGGGTGACAGGCACATCCAACTGCCGCTGCCATGACAGATTACAATTAGTTAGCAGCTCATCGGTGACGCAACAAGTCCTTCACGGATGGCCGGTGCCGGCGGGCGCGACATGTAAGTATAATATGAGGACAGTCGGAAACGGCCCGGTTGCCGGCTGGCCGGCACTCCCTGTCGGTCAAGGACGCTCGGTAACTGACACTGGACTACTTTCCAACATAATGAGAATATACCGCCGCGTAGGTTACTGAGAATGTGGGAGGTTGCCTTTATTGCCCGACGTTTACTTAACTGTAGTTTATGATCATAATAACTGTCTCATCTTAGAGTTATTGCATCTTTCATGCCCATTAGGAGGTGTGCTTGTTACGAGACTGATTAACTACTCAATTTAGTCATTTCATAATCATAGAAGTAGAAGTACGAAATAAAGAAGTCATGACTGATGGCTTTAGCTTCCAAAGATTACTCGTGGTGTATCAATCAATAGTGCCTCAGTTTGCCATTTAATTAAAGTGAAGAGAGAACAACATGTTGACGAGGTTACCGTCAGGTGAGGTGATGTGCGGGCTGCGGCCTTTAGCTGACTATTACAAACACAAACAACGCACAGTCAATATACTCTACTATTAATAGACAATAGACGTGCCATTCATGATTGTGGGGCGTAAGTACGATTTGTCATTACTGTTCAGTATTTTTTGTGTGTGAAAGAGGCCTATGTCGTTGTCCACCTAACCTGGTGACGCCAATAAGTCGATGTTTTAGTTCATAGTTAGATATGATCATAAAGTTCCATTCTTTTGCTTTCTGATGTGTTCATTTCGAATAAAATTTGTGAGGGATGCTTGAACCCGAGAACTAAGAACTTTATATTTTGTTAAATAACATGGTAACACCACGTAATTATGTCACTTAAAACCAAAAACAAAATCATAACACCATGTTCACCTTCACCCGCGGCGTGTAGTCCTTCATCATAACTATTGTGGCAACATGGCGTGGTGGTAACATATTGTCAGCCATCATTGTCTGCCGTTACTATGTGTGTGACGGACAAGGTCGGGGAAAAGAAGCTAGCTGTTGCCTTCTCATAGGCGATGTGAAAATGTATTGTAACAACTTGACAGCTTCGAAGAAAATTACTAATTCCAACAACTATTGATTTTTATGGCCTTGTCTGTCAGCAATATTACAAGTCTGTGATTATTATCTAAAGTAACCTCGAGCAACATATTTTTTGTCAAATTCAGTAGTTATACTAATTAGGTAGGTACCAAATTAGAATTAATATCCAAAAAAAGGGTGTCATTTTGAATAAACCCTTCAAACATTTTATCTCAATAGTTCAAGACCGTTTATTCTTCATTGAATTTTTAGGATTAACTTTACTGATCGTACTGATCATTTATCTCGCATCAAAAAATCATCCTTTTTGTATCGATGATAAATATTGATACCTAATCAAATTCATAGATATAAACAGATAGTTATTACCATCGAATATCGAAAGAAGGTTGTAACAATCGGTTTCAAACGACCAATGACAATAAAGCCTCAAACGACTAAACTGAAACAATGGAAGCTAGTAAACACAGATCGAACAGTTGAGGGCGCGGCAGAATATCTCAGAAACTTAGCAACAGAGTTTGACAGTAGTCTTCTTAATGTCTGACAGTTTCCAAACTTGACTGTTCCATGAAAGTTAGTTAACGTTATTTTAGGAACAACAGATTTCTTCGAGGCAGTCTTTTCTTGGTCCACCCCAAATAAATAGAGTTTTTGGTGGAAATGATGACATAACACATGTAACCGCAATTAATAGTAAATCCTTCGGTAACGTGTGTTATGTCCGAGGCAATTAATAACTCGTTATTATCATTATCACAGTCATTAGTCCACATTCTCTGGTATTTCGTAACGATCGACTACCGCTGTGACTGCGTCTTCATTTATCAAGGAAGGCTTCACACCTACATTGTCGTAACTAGCCTTTTATGCGTCCAGTGCTCTTTAGGCTGTGGGAAAGAGATAGGTCTATACAAGTCGTCTAGCGCCATCTCGTTCCCTGAGCGAACCACTCACGCTTTAAGACGTCATGGTAGGCCACCTGGGGGGGTATTAAAACGTCTTAAAACCAGGCTTGTTCCAGTGAGTGAATGAGATGGCGCTAGACGACTTGTATAGCTCTGTCACTTTCGCTCGCCGGAATAAGCCTGGTTTTAAGACTTTGTAATACCCCCCCTGGTCTGTCCAATTGTGGTCCTGGTCTGGCCAGTTCTGCGCCCCTCCAGGGTCGGCGCTCTGTGCCTGGCCACCGTTGCCGCGTTGGCACATCCCTATTTTCGGCACTGCATCTAACACTTAGTGATTTATAAATTCTACAATGTGTACTTCTTAATCAGTAACTTAAATTTAATGACATCATTATATTACGTAGAGTGGTTGGACATACGAATACGTATCTACTTATAAAAAAGGCGAAGCTTACTTATATTAGTTCTAAAATTACGTCGAAGAGGTGTGGTATTTATGCAGAACATCTGAGAGGTTTCTGTTATTGTATGGCTGCATTCTGACCTTCATTTTTTTTGTATCTTTAGTCATTACTATAAATAGTCTTACGAAAGCTTTTTGGTCTTGAAAATAAAGTTCTTGTCGAGCAATCCTTTTGTAAATGCCAAGGTTCCAGATATTTAAGAGCAGTGACTTCATTACTACCGTCTACGGCTGTCTGCTTGAGCAGTGGAGCTGCAAAACTGATGTCATGTTGCAACGAATGAGAAGGTAGATATTCTTTTGTTTCAGTGACCTTCTTACCTTCGAACTGTTTATTAGAATATTTTTTTCACCTCACCCGCTCGGAAAGATTCTATTTCTCATTCAAAATCTGAGCGCAAAACTCCATTTTGTGCTCTAGAGCACAAAGTGTTGTTTAAAATTCGAACACGTCTTGTATTCAATTGTTTTCTACTTTTCTACACTGGCAGGCGAGCCGCCCCCACTACATTTCCTCGCTGTGTGAGGTGAAAAGTTGTGTGTTGCACTCGGCAGCAAAGTTTTTCTGCGTCTCGTACCTTTGAAAACTTCGCATCGCTCAGGATTCTATATTTGAACCGCTCGTTTCTCTCGCGGTTCAATCTTAGAATCCTTCGCTCGCTCAGTTTTCAACTCAAGTACTCGCGCCAAAAATCAACTTTGCAGCCTTGCATAACAAATAACTATTTCACCTCACCCGCTCGGAAAGATTCTATTTCTCATTCAAAATCTGAGCGCAAAACTCCATTTTGTGCTCTAGAGCACAAAGTGTTGTTTAAAATTCGAACACGTCTTGTATTCAATTGTTTTCTACACTGACAGGCGAGCCGCCCCCAGTATAGGTCAATGACCCCACTTCATTTCCTCGCTGTGTGAGGTGAAAAGTTGTGTGTTGCACTCGGCAGCAAAGTTTTTCTGCGTCTCGTATCTTTGAAAACTTCGCATCGCTCAGGATTCTATATTTGAACCGCTCGTTTCTCTCGCGGTTCAATCTTAGAATACTTCGCTCGCTCAGTTTTCAATTCAAGTACTCGCGCCAAAAATCAACTTTGCAGCCTTGCATAACAAATAACTATTTTTTGTGGTGAAATGAATGTAACAAGGCCAAAACAATCATTTCAGATTTGTTGTTGATTGCAGACTTGGTACGAGTTACTTACTAGACCTTTTCCTTATTTTATTATTAATCATCATCAACATGTGCACTTGTGCAGCCCTGTTTCACCCACTACTGAGTAGGTATGCAGCCCTGTTTCACCCACTACTGAGTAGGTATAAGCTTCGTTTCTTTTGTGTCATGCTTATACAGCTTAGAGCTATTGATCTCCAGCCATCTCTTTTTTCCACAACTTGTTCACAGAACTCTACAATACTTACTCGTATGCTAGTGGATACTACTTTATTCTTTTCCTTTTGTTACTTGGCCTTAAAAAAATATTTTAATAGCTATTAACTGGGTTGGATCTAGACAATACAGTGCGACAACGACGAGTCTAGACGAGTTAGTTAGCGCTACTTCAAAGGTAACTTGATCTGCCTCGTTTTGTGTCAATGTCACACGTATTCATACTACAATATTAGAATAGTTTTATCCGCTTCAAACCACTTGAGAAAGTAACGTGTAGGGGCTTGATTGGATTTTAGTTAAACTATAAGAATGAATGATTAACAAACGTCAACGTCAATTTGCCTTTTGAATAAATTATCACCTTTCATTTCGTTGATTTAGGAGAAATCATATACCTACCTTTTAACGGTGAAGGAAAACATCGTGAGGAAAGCGGCAATGTTCTAGAACTAAAAGTTCGCAGGCATGCGAATTGCGATATCCACCAACCCGCACTGGGTCCGCGTGGTGTATTACGGCCCACTCCCTCTCTCAGAGAGGAGACCTGCGTCCCAGCAGTGGGTACATTTATAGGCTGCTGATGATGATGATAGACATTGGCAATTTAACGCTTTTCTCTAAAAAAATTTAACATACCTACTCTTTCAAAACTCAGGATCCATGTTGAGTCTCTACATATTTTTCGGCAGCTCGCTAAAAACCTATACATATATCTATCAACATCTTCTTACTGAAATCAGTACTGAAACTGCAATAATAGTAAAGCGCATTCACGTGATAGATAATAATTATATCAAACATGCACTATTGTGGGAACTGCATTGTTTACCTCAATAAACCTGGCATCAACGGCGAGGGATCAAAGTCACCAGCTCCGCATATCATCGACGTCACAACTGCACACATTGTGACTGTTTACTGTGACGGAAGTTTAATCCCCGCTAAGAACTTGGAAACTCTCTGGTGTTTAGACTTTCAGTCAGATCCGTTGTTTGAATGACGTAGAATTTGTTACCGTTTGTAGCAACCGTATGTATTTATGTAGATAGCTGGAACGATAGTTAAATTTTAATAATAGTTATAAAATAAGTGTTGAGTTTTTGCTTGCATCCTGTTAGACATAGTACTTTCCTTAACTTTTTGTAAGTCTTTTCTTGGCCCTCAGGCAGGGATATCCCAGACTTTGCCTAGTTTGTAAAAGCTAATTAAGGGAATCAAGATATATACTGGTTGGAAAATACACGATTGTCTACTATGTAATATTTATAATCTCTAAGTATTTTAATGATAAACAATGAAACTGATCTGCGTTGACTAGGTAAGTACATAATTAATACAAAGTCAAAGAGAATGCTTTACTATACCTCGTTTTTTAATCTCGTAGACTGAATTGACAGGTGCAAATGGCGAACTGACACGAATTTCAATAGAATTTATGTCAGTTTTGACATTTTCATTTGTCAATTTGGTCTACGAGATTAAAAAACGAGGTATAGGAGTACTAACAATTGTTTTATTGCTTATAAAACGTCCGTTTGCTAAACATAAATTCCTCATTGTGCAGACTATATTGTACAGTTTCACGACAAGGTATTGTAAACTCTACAAGGTTTGATTTTGTGGTGGTATTGCCGTGTGGTTCGGAAAGCGGTGTTCGTGCAGTCTGGGCCACGCATGATTAAATCTGGATGCATGGCGGCCTTCGCCTGAATTGGCAGGTCGCTGAGGTATCACACAGCTTGTTTACTCCAAGAGACGCCACTTCACTCCTCACTCTTTAGAATCCGTTTACATGAAGACACGCGATGCGATCCACCTCTTAAGGGTAAACGACCAGACGATCGATTTACGTTAAGTCACCTGTCTAACTCATTTAAATTCAAACAATACTTGGAAAGATGGGTTCAAGGTAACCTCGTATAATAGCTATCACTATTTACCATCGACAAATATTTTTATAATAAACTGTTCAAGAATCTCGGTCCCACTTCACATGTCCAGATGTGATAGGTTAATTACTCGGCCATAAAGCTTGTGTCATGGCGCCAGGTGGGCCTCGTCCTCTGTCCCGGACCGGCGCGTGCGCAGCCTTGACCGACATACTGATACGAGTGCACACATGGGGCATGGGGTTACTTCACCTAAACACCTGTCCTGGGATGTTTCGGTGTCACTTCGAAGTGTAGTTGCGGAGTCAGTACACTCTTTGTAACTAAGATTCTGATACTGCTAGCCTACATCATCCCACTGGTGGGCAAAGGCCTCTCCCCATGACCTCCAGTATTCACGATCCAGGGCCAAAGTGGACCACTGGTCATTGGTTTTGTCAAGCTCGTCCCGCCATCTTCTACGAAGCCGGTCACGTCATGAACTGTGGGCCAAAATAACTACTTTGATGAGCCCTAACACAGCCAGAAGGCGTCGCGGCAGACCTCGTAGAAGATGTAACTCAGAGATCTGTAATATTTTCCAGAGCAAGTAGCGTGAATCTCCAGTAACTTTGGAATTACTGCAGTTGTAATCCTGGGTATTTCTGAAACATCATTATAACAGTTTGGCGGCTGAGTGACGTTGCGTTTAGCAAGTTATATTAGGAAGTTATATTATAGGGTACGACTGAAAATAAGCTTAGTGATACTGAGTTAATATGAAAAATTCGAAGAAGGGAACACTTGTTAAGACCTTCCTCAGCAAGCCAGGTAAAGGTAACTCTATGCATGAAGAGAATGACGATTACTTGTGTTTATTGGCAACTCATCAATTAACACAATTCTAATTTTGCTTAAAACCTATCCCTTGGCTAGATGGCTAGCAGGTACTCAATCCTTAACATTAAGAGCAAAATGACCAACAAAAGAAAGGCGAAAAGAAAAGAAAAACTCAAAAAGACTTATTATAATTAGAATGCTTACTTCTTGTGCAATAACGCACAAGAAGTAAGCATTCTAATTATATGGTTTATAAGGAATTATAAGGTTTTTAGTTCTACATCATAATCCAAAGATCCCACATTCAAGTTAATATTATTGTTCGTCTAGACTTCCGCGCCCTTGAGCCGACACCTGGCTCGTACGAGGGCTAAATAGTAATACCCATAAATCTGAAGCCGCTTCAATGCGATGCATTAGGTACACTGATTCGATCTGTAGCAATGAAATTAGAAACAGCCAACCTAAGAGCTATTTTGTGGCGTTTCTTTTTATCGGCAGCTGCCTCTGGATATGCTTGAATTCAGATAAGAACTTGGTTTTACAAGAATATCTCAAGTAAGGTAAACGGCCCAGTAACCGTGAAGTTTTGAACTTCACTGACTTTGCAGGTATGCTATGGTAAAACTAGAAGACTTACAAAAATAATAATTACATGACTAGAGAGATAATTTAAACAAGTTTTATTGTATTATTCTTTTTTTTAATTAGTATAAATTTTGTTTAACAATGAAAGAAAAATAAAGAATAAAGGGCTAATTGTACCAGTACCCGGTAGATTTGTACTAGTAAACGTTAAATTGTCCCTGAATCCGGTAATATTCAATGCGAATTTGAACTCTATTGGTTTACGTTAAAGTTCACAGAAAAACTGTTTTTGCATTTCTGTGTAAAATAAATAAAGAAGGGCTTATCCAAAGAAAAGACATTTATTTGTATTATTGAACATTTTTCAAATGTATTAATGAATATTATTAAGAGAATAGTTAACATCACGAAGTTTAAACTAAATGTTCATAGTGAAAAGCCTGCCGGGGTCGCGGGACTTATTCCATTACCATGACCCTGGAACGTAAAGGGCTAATGAAGGAAACCGTGTGTTTTAGTCAGTACAAGTCTGACAGTCTATCCCGCCCTACCCTGGGTGGGAGGACTCGTTTGATGATTTTACCACTCAAAAATAAAAAAAGTATTCATAATGATACTTAGTTTAAACTTATGTTTAAACAATACCTTAATTATTAACTAAGTATCATTTTGAATTGGTTGCGGGACTTTTTCCATCACTGTGACCCCGGAACATAAAGGGCTATTGAAGGACACCGTGGATTTTAGTCAGTACAAGTCTGACAGTCCCTCCCGCCCTGCCCGGGGTGGGAGAACTCATTTGATGATTTTAACACGCCAAAAAAAAAGTATCATTTTGAATACGCGTAATTTGTCATCGAACGTCGACTGTAAGATACCGAACTGCCTGGACGCAGCTGAAATTAAGGGTCCTTTTATGACTGCATATTATTATCAGCCCATTGCCGTCCACTGCTGAACGTAAGCCTCCCCCAAAGAGCGCCAACCCTCCCGATCCTGGGAAGTCCGCATTCATCCGGATTGACGAATCATCGACCCATCTTGTCGCAGGGCGTCCTACATTACGTTTGCCCATTCGCTGTCTCCACTTTAGCACTGACGTGACACGTGGCGGGCCCACTCCCACACTTCCACTTCAGCATACTTCTTTATATGTCGATTACTTTGATACTCTGGCGAATGACTTCGTTCCGAATTCTATCCGCCATAGAAATTCCGAGCATTGCTCTCTTCATTGAACGCTGAGCATTTGAGCAACCTTAAATTTGTGGGGTTTATAACCAGTGTGTCCTACCCGGACACACTGGTTAAAAAACCCTGGTTTTGAGGGATTGTGGAATCGATTATTCGAAGATATGACGTAGCTTCCCGAATGCCGCCCAGCCCAAGCGTATCCTTCTGGTTGCTTCCTTCTCGAAGTTGTGCCGGCCTAGTTGTATAGTTTGACCTAGATATATGTGTTTTTGGACAACTTCGAGGGCAGCACCATTTACGATTACAGGTCTCGGATGAGTTTGGTTTTGTCTAAATTCATTCCGAGACCTGCACGTCTTGAAGAATCGCTTAGGCTGTTCAGCATTACTTCCAGCTCCTGCAGGATTCTGCCATGATGACAATTTCATCCGCAAATCGGAGGTTTGAGATGTACTGACCGTTGATATTTATACCACGTTCTTTCCAATCAAGCGTCTCGAAAACGTCCTCCAACGCGTTTTTGAACAGTTTCGGAGAGATGACGTCTCCCTGTCTTACCCCTCGACGCAGTTGGATTGATTTTATGTTGTGTTCTTGTACTTGGACGGTCATAGTTGCGGCCTTATACAGACATCTCATCACCTCAACGTAGCGGTAGTCGATGAGGCATCTCTGCATTGACTCCAGAACTGCCCAGGTCTCGACAGTATCAAAGGCTTTCTCGTAGTCCACATTCGCTAGGCACAGAGGCTTATTATATTCCTCGGTCTTTTGTATTATTAACCTGAGGGTATGTATGTGGTCCACGGTGCTGTAGCCTTTTCGGAACCCGGCCTGCTCCGGCGGCTGGAAGACATCGAACTTTTGGGCGGGACGATTCGAAATAACTTTAGAAAACAACTTGTAGACATGGCTCAGGAGTGCAATTGGGCGGTAGTTTTTAAGAAGCGTGTTATCGCCTTTTTGTTAGTCGGGTATCCCCAGATTGAGTCATGTTATTTTTCCAGGTCCATGTCTTTGTCCAAAACCTAATCAATTTGACCAATCACTCACCATTCACCTATCACTCAATTACTCCCAGAAGCGATAGTAAATATGTTACACATCAAAAACTAAGGAGGCAATTGAATCCAGGTGATTACAACACAAACAAAGAACATAGAAACTACATTCTGTTGATTCGAAGGAAAAGAGATCTTAAACGCAAGGCAACAAGAACGATGTCGGGTTTAAATGCAACTTTTAATCTCCGGCCCAATATCAGGCAATATATTCCACGGTTTTAAAGGAAAATGAGACCTATTTCAAGGCAATAAGTACACAATAGCGGGTTTCGGTACAACGGGTATTACCGGGTTCACCATGTACCAATATCCGGTAAAAAAAATACGATTTTAACGGGTACTAGGTCAAGAAGGGTTTGTTAGTACCAATAGATGTGAACGGCAAAATAATTTATTTCTCAATTAGATTCACCTCAAGTTAAAGGTTATATCGCAAAATAATCTAATCAAATATATTAGAAAATTAACACTGTTACCATATCATAATCCGTCGCAGTATGGCTAGCTCATCAATGCGACGTGGTGGTTTCGTAGTTCACTGACAGAACTTCGAACTTCCATAATATTTTCACAAAGCAAACTTTTGTCATCTCATGGTTTTGACACCATTAAACTTTTTGGGCAATGTTGCCATTACAATTGTACAAAATATTACCGAGAAGGTATTGCCATTCGCAAACTTTAATTTATTATTGGTAGAAAAATGCAATAATCAAAAAACTGTCTTGTTAACGGATACTGGTACACTAACGGGAATAGGTACTTTTACCTTATATGCTTCCTACTAATATTATAAACGTGACAGTTTGTTTTGATAGATGGATGTTTGTCAGGGTTGGAAAAAAAAACAGTTTTTTTTTCAAGTTTATAAAACAAACAGTTCAAAATGTTTTAAACAAGTGTTTTTTTTTGTGTTTTTTATTTAGTTTCTTTTTCCACCTTATTTGTCGATGTCTACACGTATACTTAAATCAATTATGTTTCATTTCTAGACTACATCTTTTCAAATTCGCCCTTTGTAATGAATTTTTTACGAAAAATGATCAATGGAAAAAAAAACATGTGACGTTTTTTATTATCTCAGAATCATTTTATATGCATTCATCCGACTTGAAAACTGTTTAATTTCAAACTGTTTTAAACAGGTGTTTTATAACAACTTGTTTTAATCATGCCAACCCTGATGTTTGTTTCACGCAAAAACTGTAAAAAAACTACTGAAGGGATTTGGATTACATTAGGTACACAGATAGTTTATAACCTGGATTAACACAGGATAATTTACCCCGGTTATGGTCCCGTAGGATAGTTTTAGAGTTGTAGTAGATGAAACCGCTGGCAACAGCTAGTATTAGGTACATACTTGAGATATTCTTGTTATATTGAGCTATCAAAAATCATGTGCTGAACGTTACGATTTGTCATGGCTGTTTAAAGATTTCGATATAATGTAAAAGTGTGAGATAGGAGGCAGGCAGGACGATACTGAAGCGCAGCAGTTCTGCAGCACAGAATGTAGGTAAATCTCATATAAAGTTAGGGAGTATAATATGGGGACCAGTGTGCTGTGATAGTACTGCTGCAGTAGAACGTAAGCATTATCTGAGGCAAAGGAGTTCGGAAACATAAGTAGACTACCTCCTATCTTGAGCTTGTTTCAGCAATTTTGGTAATCCATTTATGTTGTGATATTGTTTTGTATCATTTGCGTATATATTGCTCTTGAAGATCTTCCTATCGTTAGGAACGAAGAAGTCACTCTAAAAACATCGCATACAAAAATGATTTAAATCAGAATTGCAAATGTACCCAACGCGACACATAAAGCTACACTAACAACGTTAAAACGCATTTGCTCATAATAATGCACCATGAAAGTACTTCAGGCTGAAAATGTCTAAAGTTTCAGTTATTTGTTTACGACAGAAAGTGATGTTCCGTTTGAAGTAGCCGCCGACGCGCCTGCCTCATGTTCTCCGCCTGTTGTTAGAAAGCCGGCTGTTTCTATAAACTGACAGCTTATTATGGATTATACTTGCTTTCAGTTTGTGAATAGGTAATCTGTTGTGGAGTTTCCACAATATGATATGACGGCAGAACGACTAAAGTACGTTTTTAATATGATAGGTGTAGCAGCTGAAAATTGCTTATCAAGTGAGGCCATTGCTTATTTATTAACAATGAAGGATCATAGGGGAAAAGAATAATCTATTGCTCGTAACTATGCTATACTATACTATACGTCACTTGTCTAAGTTTAAAACACTTGAATGCTCCAGCTGCTATCAAATTTTCTAATCGCGTCTATTGATTTTTCCGACCTCTACCATCGAATTATCTAATCTCAATTATCGAATTTTTCGGGTTACATACAAAGTTAACATTATTTTTATATGTTTGGATATTTTAGGCGCATTGGCAATTTTCTAAAGTACTTACAGTATTTTGTACCGCGTTGGGCATATATGGGATCACTCGAATAAGTGCGTACTACACACACACCTGTACAAATTACTACAGAAACTTCGATTTCAAGAATACATAACACAAACAAATAACATATTTTCTTCGTAAAAATCAGAATATGCTCGTACTAGCTGGTACTGGAGGCTGGTTACCTGTTCGTGTAACAAAAATACCGGCGTCCGAGCAGCCGAGCAATAACAGCCGGCAGTGTTGCGCTTGCATGACTCACCGCGTTAAATATTCTCGCAACGATGAAAGGTTTACAGCAAACTGCGTTATAGTACACGCTAATATTGTTTCTAATAATGTAATTGTACACTATCCTTTAATTTATTAGGATGCTGCTCGCCGGCAGCAGGGCGCTTGTAGAGACATTGGGCAAAGGTACACTATTGTGCCCTCCTGTCGGTAGAGCAAATATTGTACAAAAGATCAATAGCTTTTTATGAGATAACCGTTTGATAAAAAAACAGAAAATCTGCGCATATTATACGAATTCATTTTCCGCGAAATTGGCGTAATTCTGAAAGTACAGGCAAAGTGAAGTAATAGTGTTAGCATATTGTAAGATTTAATTAGGAGGTACTTCAGCTGTAATGCATTTCATCATAACATCATAATGCATACGATATTTTTTTTAAAATGATGAAGACAAAACCTGCTACTGAATTTCTCCTCCTCCTTTATAACCTACTCCACGATCTATCTACCTCTGTACCAAAATTCACCGGACCAGCATTTTACTCGTGAAAGCGTCACTTAACAAACTCACATGCGTATTTATAGAATTAGGTAGTTAAGATTAGGATACCACGGAAATTAATGAACTTATTCAACAAGATTGATAAGACTTCAATCAATCAATCATCTCAGAGCAGATGCAACAGACTTATCAATACCTAGAAATTGGTATCTGATAATAATATCACAATTATTACAATTTCAATACAATATCTTTGAAAAACAAAAGATAACATTAACTATCGTGCAAGATATTAGCTCCTACAAAAGATAACGGCTCAAAGATTGCTCTTGCGTAAAGATTGCCCAATAGCACAGCCAATAGTCCGAGCTACGTGTGATGTTGCCTCGTACGAGTACGTGTGTTATCTCCCAGCGAGTGCGGAGAAAGCGGCTGACAGACAGACGGACGGTGCGATCTTAGAGTAGGCTTGTTTTTATGTGATAATGACAACATTAGAGAGTGTGATGGAGCAAGTGGGATGCTCGTTTGATTTGCCTTTGTTTTTTAATTTATTTAAAGAAACCACTTCAACACGTTGTACTACTACAACAATTTGAAGTATGCAAGGGATAATGCAGTTTTTGTATTCAATAGAATGTATACGTATAGTATACCCCAATGATGACTTTATAATATCATTGGTATACCCCACATTCATCATTTTGCGTAATAACGTTTAGACCAGAATTACCGAAAATCGTTAAAATTTTAACGACGATTAGGTAGGTACTTACCAACTTGTAGAAATGAAGAGAGTGCTAAGTTAAGATGTGAAAGATGAAGATGATCTTTAATCTAAGTAACGAGGTGATAATATCTTCAATTTTAAATCCAATAAAGACAAACAGTGCACCATCAGCCCACACGACCAGCAGTTAATGTCGACTGAGTGCAAGTTTTACTATGAGCGGCAGTATTGTACTTACTCGATGTATGTGTTAGTTTTATTTATTATCACCTCGCCTCTGATTTGTTTTGTTGTGCATCTAACAGCTTATTGTTTAGTTTATCGATCTTTTTTTAATTTTACGTGAAACAAGGATAAGTGTTGTAGGTTCTTTCCTACTACCTAAGTAGCGTTTGATTAATCAATATTTTATTTGAATGAATCACACAGTTCATTATTCATTCATATTTAAATATTTATAAGTAGACTATTATATAGGGGATAATAAATAAATAAGGTGTTGACTACTAATCAAAATGCAAAGACACTGAAGTTCAGTGATATATGTATAGTCATTTAGTCATATAGAGCTAGAGCTGCTGACCTCAGTAACTGAAATCATATTTTAATTTATTTTTAGAGAGATACCTATAAGACCTAAATTATTCTTTAACAATAATTTCACAACATGTATTGTGATGTCGAAAATAATTAAATATCACTTCATTTCCTAGCTGAACTGTTACCAATAATCGTAGATAATAATGTTTATTTCACGTTGTTTCTACACTAATACCTTAATTCCCATAACAGCTTAATGGATTCCGATGAAATCTAGCCCCTTTGAAGATGATTGGTGGAAAATATGCTACTTTTTATCTCAGTACGTATGAAGTAATTGCGGATAGCACGCGGGCAGGCCCGCAGGCATAAGCGAGTTTTAAATTATAATTAGGATGTGGAGGTAACACAGAAATGCAATAAACACCTCACCAGTCACCACGCCATCACGTACAAACATTCATCATTCAACATTCCGTCTTACTACAGGAAAGTATCTATTGAACACTTGTCTAAAATAACTCAACGTCAAAGCGACATTTCACGTTGATTTAAGGGTCGTTTTGTAGTTACACTTTTGGGTCGATCTCCAGAGGCATTTTTTTTCGTGTCGGGCTGAATAAACCCATTTTAAAATTGAAAAACGTTTTCCCAATATTTTTTTATATGCAGTTCAGTGTCTAATCTACCTGGTACAAGGCTAATATTATGAATAAGTTAATTTAAAATATTTAAAAAAAAATCTTAAACCCTAAAATCCTGATCGCTCTGGGTTGTCCTCACTCCCGATTGAATGAAAAAAATATTCTTTATTTTTTTAATGAGAAGCTACGTATGAAACAACTTATTTAGATTACATAAGAAATAGTTAATCTTCATTGTTATAAAATACTTGTAGTTTTATTATGAATACTTTTGCCACAATTTGAATTTAAATTCGTGTCCGGGCATTTTATCTCATCGCTCTGCGCTGAGGTAAAACATCGCGCTCATGCCTAGTTACGCGTTATAGACACTCTATTCCACTCTCGCTGGGTGGCACCAGCAGTGGTCTAACCGTTGAGGAAGATACCTTCGTGCCACGTATCCGCGAAGGTAAGTTCACGAAGGCAAGTTTATGATTACTCTGGATTTGGTTCTCGAATTTTATGATTGATATGGCACGTTATTCAAATTAAATATTAAGCTTGTAAATTTGTTTTTTATGTGAATTCAGTGATCTTTATGATGGTTTTTATGACACGTAATTATAAATTTCTACTGCTTTTAAATTCGGCTATGTTCATGATTTTGTGACTTTTTCTGATCGCTATGGCTGTGATTGCTCTGTCCAAAAAGACCAGAGCAATGATATTTTGCATTAATTGTACGTTATAAAACTATTTAACCATCTTAAAAAAAAGGAGATTCGCAGTTCGGCCTGTATGTGTGTATGAATGTTTGTCCGCGATTATCTCGCGTTTGGCTGAACCGATTTTGATGTGGTTTTCAGAAAAGTGTTAGTTTTATTCTGGGAACGGTTTTTATATAATTATAATTACACGAACCGTCTCGAACACAGACTTGATGACTTCCAGCCTCCCGAACAAGCCGGTTTCCGAAGAGGCTATAGTACCATAGACCACATCCATACGCTGCGGCAAGTTATACAGAAGACCGAAGAGTATAACTTGTCATTATGCTTAGCGTTTGTGGACTATGAGAAAGCCTTCGATTCGGTGGAAACATGGGCGGTACTTGAGTCACTCCAGCGATGCCGTATTGATTATCGGTACATCGAGGTGTTGAAGTGCTTGTATAATAACGCCACCATGTCGGTCCGAGTACAGGAGCAGAGCACGAAGGCGATTCCATTGAGAAGAGGCGTAAGACAGGGGGACGTTATCTCCCCGAAACTGTTTACTGCCGCAATGGAAGACGCCTTCAAGCTCCTGGAATGGCAAGGACTTGGCATCAACATCAACGGCGAATACATCACTCACCTTCGGTTTGCCGACGACATCGTAGTCATGGCAAAGTCGATGGAGGAACTCAACATGATGCTCGATTGCCTCGACCGAGTTTCACAACGGGTGGGCTTGAAAATGAACATGGACAAGACGAAAATTATGTCAAATGCCAATGTTGTGTCCACCCCAGTCTCTGTTGGAAACTCGGTACTCGAAGTTGTTGACTCATATATCTACGTAGGACAAGCAGTCCAGTTAGGTAGGTCCAACTTCGAGAAAGAGGTCAACCCTCCGAATCCAACTCGATTGGGCAGCGTTCGGGAAACTACGCAATGTCTTTTCGTCCGACATACCTCAGTGCCTCAAGACGAAAGTCTTCAACCAATGTGTGTTACCAGTGATGAGTTACGGCACCGAAACGTGGTCTTTCACTATCGGCCTCATCTCAAAGCTCAAAGTCGGTTAACGAGCTATGGAGAGGGCTATGCTAGGTGTTTCTCTACGTGATCGAATCCGATATGAGGAGATCCGTAGACGAACTAAAATCACCGATATAGCCCACCGGATTAGCAAGCTGAAGTGGGAATGGGCAGGCCATATTGCTCGCAGAGCAGATGGCCGATGGGGTCGAAAAGTATTAGAGTGGAGACTACGGACTAGCAAGCGCAGCGTAGGACGTCCACCAGCAAGGTGGACAGACGACCTTATA
Organism: Agrotis clavis; assembly: GCA_954870645.1. Taxonomy (NCBI): domain Eukaryota; kingdom Metazoa; phylum Arthropoda; class Insecta; order Lepidoptera; family Noctuidae; genus Agrotis; species Agrotis clavis. Next base: position 26,469,001 of record OX940927.1, on the reverse strand, counting down.
AAGGTCGCCGGAAGACGCTGGATGCAGGTCGCTTCCAACCGGTATATGTGGAGATCAAAAGGGTAGGCGTATGTTCAGCAGTGGACGTCCTATGGCTGAGATGATGATGATGAACGGTTTTAATATATAAAACTAATGGATATCTTGTGACATTACCCACATACATCCATTTTTTTGCTGACTTGTATTGTAGATTTTCAAAGACACCGATTTAATTGAATATATAAACTAAAAGGGAAAAATAAAAAAAAAGCTTTTTGAAAAAAAAGGAACCGACTTGAAAACCAAACACAAAAAAGTATAAAATAACTTTTCTTTCAGAAGTCGAATGGCCATAGTCAGTGAAATAAAAAACAAAGCCACCGATTTCCGGTAGAAAAGGTATCACTTACATGTTATTTGTTACACGTATACCAACTGAATATGACTAAAAACGCCAAAACTAATATTTTTTTATCAATATTCTTTTTTTTTTTTAAATTGGTTTGACCAATTATGATCGCTCTGGCACCAATTATGATTGCTCTGGTCGCGAAATTTTTTGAACTTAAATATTTCCATAACTGTTAGTGTAAATTGAAGGCCAAAAGTAAAAATATACTATTTGAATATCATACTTTTTAATGAGATACATAATTACCGTTAAATATCAATATCTGAAAAGCACCAGAGCGATCACACGAATACGCCCGTTTTGGAGATCCACCCTTTTTTTAGACAAGCGTTCAACAGATGTTTATATTTTTGTGGTATGGCGGTAGATGTTTACGTTCTATTGTTTATCGATAACCGCAATGAACACCTGGTTAAATCATTACTTCATCTGGTAAACTGGACTCGGATGACAATCTGATTGAAGCCCTACAAATTATGACTTTTCGCGTTTTTATGATATAAACGGGAACTGGAAATAATAAGTTTTTTGTAAGTACACCAGAGCCACTTTTTCATTTCATATAGCAGTAATTACTTCAAGTAGATACACTGTAAGTAAAATACGGAAGTCTTGTGATAAGGCTTCCAGTTAATAAGGGGAGCAGTATTGTTGTATTGTGATGTCACTGCAGTGGACTATGTGTCAAGTTATTTGTATTATTGGAATATTTCCTGAAGTTTACGTGGAAGTACTGTTGTAGATGTTGAGTCATTATGACTTAACTTGGTGAGTAAACTTTGTAATAAATAAGTAATTTATTGTATGTTATCTTCTAAGTAGGCAGAACTATGGTCAGGCCCATAGTTAATTTCATTCATGAATTTTCCGGCAGGGAAACAAACAATATACATGAATTAATTAAGATCTCTTTTAATATGTAACCGTCTCCCAGCAGTGGAAATATCATTGGCTGATTGCACTACGTGTTAGTGACATAGCGGCAACAGGTATCAATGGTGGTCTTCATAAAAGCAGGTATTAAAGTTCCGTGGATGAAGCCAGTGCCAGTGCCGCGCCGCCGGTGAGGTGTGCGTGTGCGCTGTTCGGTGGCCCACAATCGCATGAGCACAGAGAAAGGCGAGAAAGCTCATTTTATGTAATACCCCACATTTTATCGCCCCTTACTATTATTATATTTATCATTAATCATGAACTGAGCATGCAAATTGTGTGCCATTGAAATTGTATATTGTTTGTGTAATCTGTGGTGTAATGTAACTTGCTAATCCATTACCTAATCCGATTCTTTGTCAAGGTGTTTGAAAAAGATTATAACATAATAATATACCCTCATATACCTATAAAAACCGGCCAAGTGCGTGTCGGGCCACGCACAGTGTAGGGTTCCGTAGTTGCCCATCAAAATACTTATGCGAACTAACTAAACTGATTCGCTGAATTTATTTTTAAAAAGAAGAATTTTCAAAATCGGTCCAGAGGACACAGTAGAGCATACGGTGCAAGACTGCCCCGCTTGGGCAGAGCACCGACGTGTCCTCACGGCGGCGATAGGCGGAGACCTCTCGCGCCCGGCATTGGTTGCGGCCATGCTGCGGGGCGAGACGGAGTGGGAAGCGGTCGCCTCCTTCTGCGAAGCAGTAATGCTCGTGAAGGAGGAGGCGGGTCGCGAGAGAGAGAGGACAGCGTCCTCCATCCGCCCCAACCGCAGTGGTAGGCGCCCGCGGCGTCGGACGTCAGCAGACGATCTCCGGCCACCGTAGGCGCGGGCATGCGGGCAGCGAGTAAAGGGCAACTCGCTGCCCGACCATGGACCATGCCCGGGTCGACGGCGCGTTGTGTCCCATGCGCGCCTCAAAGAGCGTCAGCAAAATGACGGGGCCCCCTCTCAGAGGGCCAAAGCCTGCCGGGGTCGCGGGATTATTTCCTTACCGTGACCCCGGAACGTAACAGGCTATTGAAGGACACCGTGGAAAAGGAGTCTGAGAAATCGGGGAAAATACATAAAAAAAAGATTACGATGAATTTAGAACCTCCTCCTTTTTTTGAAGTTAGTTAAAAATAGTTGACGATAAAAACCTACCTATCCCTAAAAAACATACCTATTAAAGCTGTAAAAATAAAGTTGACAAACTTACATTTGCAGTTGAAGAAGATGTTCTCCGATACATTTTGTTTCAGAAAATATGTTATCCAAGTACATTTTATAAGTTGGTCGACTATTACACGTAAAGTTGTAAAGCCTACTTAGTCACGATAATTTTCTTTTAAACTTCGTTATATATACTACTATTGTGAATTTTTTCACACCCCCAAACATAACCGTTTAGCTGGTAGAGGGGGGGGACACTCGAGTCGAGCAAAATTTAGCACTTTAAAGCTTAATATTTCACAAACGAATTTTTTTTTCAAAAAATTGTTATTGGAAACTATCAATATTTTTTAAAGACCTATTTAATGATACCCCACACTAAGGGGTACGCGAGAAAAAAAAAAAACATCCCCACTTTACGTGTACAGGAGGTACCCTAAAAAAAAATATTTTACGAGATTTTATTTTACCACTTTTTCGGCACAACAAATCCGTATATTTACGCCAAATTACAGCTCTCTAGTACTGTGCGTGTCTGAGCTAAACTGCGGACAGACGGACGGACGGACGGACGGACGGACATGGCGAAACTATAAGGGTTCCTTGTTGACTACGGAACCCTAAAAAAAGTATAGTATATTTAAACGTAAGAGCGAATGAATTCACACATGTATTTTGTAGCAAATATTGAGTAATTTGAGATAAAAATAGCGAATTGCGCAATAAGTACCTATAAATACTTATAGTAAATCCTTACTCACACACAAGACTTCAAGAACATAAAAATTCCAGAGTTTATTAATTAGGTTTTGTTTGTGGTTACATTTCAGTACTATAGAATGAGCACACATCATGGGGCGGACTTGACGACTCCATTATTGGTGTTACAACTTACAGCAGGTGGGAACATTGTCAGCTGGTGTTCATTTCTTTCACTTTCACATAACTACCTACGCTGTTACCTAAGCATAGATATAACATAATGTCAGAACTCATAACTCATAAGTCACATAACGCATTTATAATTAGGTATGTGATATATTATGTGGTCACATATTGTACGTATACTAACTATCTTTTTTGTGGCAATACTCTTTTTTTTAAATACTTTTCTCCTCAATAGGAATTTCACCTTTATCGTGGGTGCGTTTAAAAACATAGAAACTAACATAAACAAACAAACTTGATCCGGAAAAACTACTTGCAGAGATAATTCAAATGTGTTCAGTGCGGGGATCGAACCCGTGACACTTCAATTTCATATTCATTACTACCTGTTTCAAAAAGGAAACTGAAGGATCTAAAACAGTAGCTGAACGTTGTAGCTTTCAGGCCTACGCGCTACGTCTCGTAGCATCGATAATAATCTAAAGTACGATTATTAATTCCAGTCAGTAAAATGACATTTGTACATGAATGAAATTCATTGTATAATGACAGTTGCACTTGTCATTTTACTGACTGGAATTAATAATCGTACTTTTAAAACCTATTCCAAATGTTTTACACTTCTTATAACTTATTAATTATTTACATAGTACAAAGGAAAAAAAAAGTACATATTACTCGTAATAACCTAACTCTGCAACAAGGGATCTCTTAAGCTTACTTCATAATTATAATTTCGAAGCACATATAAAAACACCGACTCGGGCGAATTCTTGCATTGACCAAATCGCCAGTAACATCAAAAATGTCCAGACAGATATTCATCACCTCGCCCTGTCTGACCATGAGACAGCGCAAACGGTGACAATAAAAATAAATAAACAACAAACAATATCTTGCTGGTCTGAATTAAAACGTGATTACAGTAAAGAAAACGTTGACAAATTTCGCGATTGTATATCCTCTCTGTCTTTTTCGGAAACATTCGATTCAGATAATTTGACAGAATCCTTTAACTTATTTTATGAATCTTTCAAATTATTTTATGACCTGTGCTTTCCGGTGATTAAGGTCAAGGTTAATAATAAACCAGTAACACAAAACTGGATAACAAAAGGCTTTAAAAAATCCAGTAAAACAAAAAGACAGCTTTATTTAAAATTTAAAACGTGTAATATAAATAAAAAACGTAATGAAAAAATCTACAAACATTATTCTCATATGTTTAAACGTTGTGCACAGAGAGCTCAGAAACTTATGAATACGAGACATATACAAAAACACAAAAACAAATGTAAAGCTACTTGGAATGCAATATCCTCTACAATAAATAATAATAACTTATATAAAAATGATATCGATGAAATAATCTTTAACAGTATAAAATATAATAATCCATCAGACATCTGCAATTTATTTAATGAGTATTTTATTAATTTGACTTCTAAGCAAACTTCTAATCCCAATGACATAAAACTTGATCAAAAAAATAAAAATCTTGATACTATTTTCCTAAATCCCGTAGATGCAAAAGAAGTGTATGAAATCATAATGTCCCTAAATAATAGCAAAACAAGTGGGTGTGATGACATCACCACACAGGTCGTGAAAGCTGTTGGTTGTTGGATATGTTATCCACTAGCGCACGTTATAAATTTATCTTTTTTGGAAGGTGTTTTTCCTGACCAACTAAAAATGTCAATTGTGAAACCACTTTTTAAAAAGGGAAATAAGTTAGACCCTAATAACTATCGGCCTATCACAATAGTACCCATCTTTTCGAAAATCTTTGAGAAGGCATTTCTAATTAGATTAAATAACTTTCTGGCTACACATAACGTATTATGCAAGGAGCAGTTTGGTTTCCGCAAAGGTAGTTCAACTGCTCTTGCATTATTTAACTTTACGAGACTTGTAACAGAAAGTATTAACAACGGAAATCCAGTAGTGGCTCTATTTTTGGATATGAGTAAGGCCTTTGATTTTGTTAACCATTCCAAATTATTACACAAATTAGAATTCTACGGCGTACGAGGCAAAGCGTATGAATGGATATCTAGCTACTTAGAAAATAGAAGGCAGTATACAGAGATTTCCAAAGTTGTAAAGAAAAGTGACAGAATATACTTTAAAGATAAGTTTAAATCAACAGCAATAATAAATAAATGTGGTGTTCCTCAGGGTACCATTCTTGGGCCTTCGTTGTTTTTGATTGATATTAATGATCTTCCAGAGGCCACCTTGCAGAAATGTATCCTTTTTGCAGATGATACGACAGTTATTATAAAATGCCAGGATAAATGCTTGTACAACTCAGTTACTGAAAGTACTCTGTCGGATATAATTGATTGGATGGCAAATAATGATTTGAAAATAAATGTGAACAAGACTAATTTAATTGAATTTTCCTCATATAATACAAAACAATTAGCTTTAGATATTAAGTATAAAGGTGAAAAGGTACAGCAAGTGGATGAAATAAAATTTTTAGGTCTTAATATAGATAAACATTTAAATTGGAAAAGCCATGTGGAACATATATGTCTGAAACTTGATAGGTTCGTTTTTGCATTGAAAAAACTTCGTCAAAACGTTTCTGTGGAAGCTGCTCTTTCGGCTTATCATGGTTACGTGTCATCTGTCTTAAGCTATGGACTTATCATGTGGGGTAACTCGACCGATAGCGACAGAGTATTCAAGCTCCAAAAACGTTGCATTCGGGTCATATACAAGGCATGGTTTTTAGATAGTTGTAAACCTCTATTTATAAAATCTAGGATTCTTCCACTGCCCTGTAAATATATACGAGACATCTGCGTGTTTACAAAACAGCATATACAGTATTTTAAGCTGCACTGTGAAGTTGTTCCAAGACAGAAAAGGGCTAAGTTTCGCAATCTGTTATATCAGCCATCTTGTCGTAAAGATATTTACAGGAAAAATGTATATAACATGTGTATTCTGATATATAATAAGGTGCCGAATGAAATAAAAATATTGAAGGGTAATTTGTTTAAAACAAAATTGACGGATTGGCTACAAAATAGATGTTTCTATAGCGTGAGTGAGTTTTTGGAACATGACAATGAATAAATAAATAAATGAATTAATTATTTAATACAATCATTATAATTTAATATTTTCTAATTTCAATTTTATTTACTTTTTTTGACATTTAACTTCATGGACATCTTATTTTATTGTTTCAATTTTGTTTTAATCATTCATTCTATTTTATTATTATTATTTAGTATTGTGTCTTTTAAATGTTTCCAATGTTTTATTATTGTAAGAATTTGCACGCCTGCTTGCAGGCAGAATACAATGACCTTTAGGACTTAATACCTTACCTTATAAACAAAATGTATTTCTTCAGCAAATAAACTTTTGATTTGATTTGATTTGATTTGAATATACGATGTTGAAAACACTGAAAACAAAATTCTTAAAAATTGTTTTGAATCCTTACAAATTACGACACTCTTGTTGTGCCAGTGAAATGATGTTTGTAATGACGCCAAAGGCAAGTAAAATTGACGGAGCATGTGTTAACACGAAGGCAGGTAAAGGGTTATTGAAGGAATACCGTGGATTTTAGTCAGTACGAGTCTGACAGATTTTCCCGTCCGCTCTCGGCGAGAGGACTCATATAATTAATTTTAAAACGTAATAAAATGACAAGAAAATCATCAACATTGTTAGCCTAGCCTTCCCAACTATGTCGGGGTCAACTTCCAATCTCTCTAAATGCAGCCTTGTTTTTAACCGACTTTAAAAAAAGGAGGAGGTTCTCAATTCGCTCGGTATTTTTTTTATGTATGTAGGTACATCGATTACTCCGAGGTTTCTAGTCCGATTAGTGTGATTCTTTTTTTGTTCGATGCAGTATACTTGCAGTTTGGTCCCATACAATTTTTATCCAATTTGGTTCAGTACTTTTTATTTTGTGAGCATTAATATTGATTTCGGCTACTTCGATGACATGATGATCTTTACTTTTTGCGTGTTTGTTACGCGATTACTCCGCCAATTTTATTGGGGACCGATTTTCAAAATTCTTTTTTTGTTGTACTAGGGATCGTTCACCTTAGGGAATACTGCAAGTTGAATCAAAATCTGTTCAGCAGTTTTTGAGGTACCTAGGGAATTTTATTAGCTTATTGTGTACATGAGCGACGTTAATACCGGTGCCACGGATTACAAAATTCTAGTGCACATGTAAGAAAATGATGTATTTGACAAGAATTTGGGTTGGATATTTAAACTAAAAAGAGTAAAATAAAAAACTTTTTTCAAAAAAGTTTAACCGCTTTCTAAAACAACCACAAAAAAGGGTAAAATAACCTACAAAATAACTTTTCTTTCGGAAGTCGGTGGCAAAAAAGCCAACGAAATAATAAAACAAAGCCACCGACTTCCGAAAGAAAAGTTATTTTGTAGGTTATTTTACTCTTTTTGTGGTTGTTTTTGAAGGCGGTTAATTTTTTTTTTAGCATGAAGTAACGTGCTAGACAAACAGAGCCTCGTGCTCTGACAAAAGATATCACCTGTAGACTGTATTTCATACATTATAGTACCGTCGGGAAATACGTGCGACACTTTATAACTAATAAAAATATTTAAAAACGTAAAATTCGACTTAACGTTAGTAATAAAGGTGAAATTACACGAGTTGTGAGAGATAAGGCGAGTTGTGACAAGTTACTCGAACTAGGTGTGGGAAACTGAAGGCGATAATGTTGCAGGTACACACACTGGTAGACAAATGTACATTTAAATTTTAAACAAAATGTGAACTGCGAAACATGAGTGAATCATGTATTTTACACATTGAACATTTTAGAGTACCTAAGCCTCGATTATTTATGCGAGTAAATGTTTTTAAACGAGAACGAAAATAAAAAAGATTCTCAATTTCACATTATATTTTTAACTTTATACCTACAGAGTGGATTTTGTAAATACTTATATTAAAAAAGTCTATATTTATTTGGTATTCTCCTACTTTTGAAGCCCTCATCTCATCCTCATTTAGATGATGCATAATCTTATATATAAAATTTCCGTGTCACAATGTTAGTTACCGTACTCCTCCGAAACGGCTCTACCGATTTTTACTAAATTTTATATGCGTATTCAGTAGGTCTGAGAATCGGCTACTATCTATTTTTTTTTTTAATTTATTTGGCAAAACAACGTTTGCGGGGTCAGCTAGTTTAATTATAAATATGAATTAATAATGTCCACGTTCATTCATAGTTCAACAGGCATATAGTACCTAATAATTATAAATAGTTGATATATTTAAGTAAATATGTAATACAATTAATTAATATGCACCGATACCTTTTTTATAATAAGTACCTTCTTTATTAGGTACCTGTAGACGGACTTGAGTCTGATATTTTTCAGTTTACTTTGAGTCTGACGTTTTAGTCATTCTATGATCTTTAAATATATGAACACTACTTTTAGTCCGCGGTTTCGCTTGTGTGGTAACCGGTTATTTTCGAAGTTTTTAATGGACTCATCATCATCATCATCATCAGCCGGAAGACGTCCACTGCTGAACATAGGCCTCCCACCACGCCGAACGACAATTCGCCTCTTGTATCCATCGGTTGCCCGCGACCCTCACGATGTCGTCGGTCCACCTAGTGGGAGGCCTGCCTACGCTGCGTCTTCCGGTCCGTGGTCGCCACTTGAGAACTTTTCTTCCCCATCGGCAATGCCAAGGGCCCAGAAAAAAATTGAAAAAAAAAACAAAAATATTTTTTAAATTAAAGTTGAGAACTGAATTAGGTATAAGTACCTTCTAAACACTTCAAATATTCGATCTCACTTTTAGCCGGAAACGTTGGGGATAAGACCGGGGAGTGTGGGATTTGTACCTCACTAAAACCACACTGGTGATCACCATCAACACATGGAGGAGGGAACCGGGACCTCTTAATAGACCAACTCCAGAACCCTCCTGTGCAACGCCTGTTAAGGCACATTCTCGGGAAGACTAAAAATGTCTTCCCTGAGTCTGACTGTGCACGGTAGCATGTGATCGCAGTGCTACCGTCTTCGCTGAGATCACTTAGTGAGCGAACAGAGTCCCCACGCTGAACGCCGGCGATCTCAAAGGCCCAGACGGGGTTTCGAGAGTGGAGGCCTACCTAGTGTTCCAGCAGTGGCGACATTATAGCTATTTAGGTAAACAGAACAACTTAAAACCCACGAATGCATTAGCAGTTAGTATGTAATTGTACTCGTAAGTAATTAGTTAAAAACTCTGGGTGAAGTTAAATTTGGTGTGACTGCGTGTTACATGCGTGTCGCGGACAATTAATCGTTCCCCTGAGCCATAACAGCTATATGTACAGGATTATATACAACAGTCTGTTTGTTTGTCTCATGCTAACACGTGATTCTGTAGTGTGAAAATTGAAAATCAGCGCTGTTTAGAAGTTTATTTACAAAATGCAATTAAACCTTTTATTATAGTTGCTGCCAGTTAAGATGGCAATAGCGGTCATTAACCTTTACCTAATAAGTCCTCGTATAATGACATAAGCTCAGAATTAGCATTTTTACAAAATACCGAATAAATTAGTAAGTATATTATTGTAAGGATATAAGTATCTAAGTATTCATAAGATATCAAAATGGTTAAAACATTTCACCTATACCTCAGATTTTATATTATTTTTATATTAAAGACTCACAAGTAAACACTATCATATCACAGAAAAATGCTAATTCTGATCTTATGTCATTATACGAGGACTTATTAGGTAAAGGTCAATGACCGCTATTGCCATCTTAACTGGCACCTACTATAGACAACCTATTTTAGTATTGTTTATTCAGAAGGCACCTTTATGATAACTTTTTTATTTATTAATTTCTCGCCTTGTGGTAAAAGATGATGTGGTGGACGGTGAAGGCACGCTTGGCTAGAAGTAAGGTATTCACTCTTGACTTGAAGATCCCAAGGTAATACCTGTCAGGAAATACCTACAGACCCGGCGGGGAAACCTATTTAAATTTATGTTAAGTTACAAAAGAAAAACATCACTGATAAAATTAGAAAATGAACTTTAAAATGAACCAATTTTAATTTATTTTAAGACCATTATGTAGGTAATCGATGAAGTCCCAAAGTCCCAAGGCCTGCAGACAGCTTTAGTGTCGTAGTCGTGCAGATACCTAATTTGTGGCCGCTGTGACCGTATCAGGCCATCAGGCCCGAGGGAAGGCCAAGCCTGTCCGCTGCCGTCCTCTGTTTTGTGTATCTAGGTGCAGACATGTGAGGTGTGTTGTATTGTTTCGTGTAAGTATTTAGTGGATTAGTCGGATAATCTGGTCTATTTACAAGTACCTAACATGAGTTCAAACATCAAATAATACTCTTTAATTTTTCGGGATTGGCCATTTGCTAAATCAATATTAAATTTAATAATGCGTATGATGTGTGAATGTGTCTGAATCAGGTTAATTTGCTAGTGCTATATAACCAAGACTACGCCTACTTTGCTAGAGCTACCGACCATCAATACAATAAAATTTTAATAGAATTGCTGGAAGTAAGGTTCGCCACAAGTCCGACTATTAACTTCGAGAAATTCGTTTGTCACCATCTCTTGATGGAGTTGAAGGACATTAGGACAGCATTGTTATGGGAACGGCATGTTAAATTACTGTTTACGGCTCATTCCCACTCGCGGATAGTAGGCTTGTGTACCAGCACTGGAATCCTGACAGGCTGATTATAGGCTGTCTGGCCTAGGTAGGTGTGTCACTATTAAAACAATTCCATTACTTCATTACAAGTAAACACTGAATTATTTGTTCAGATGTTTCCATTTCACATTGAGGTTACACATTATTAGATATGTATTAAACGACCCCAAAAATCCAAAAATATATCTGATATTAGCTCAAAATTATACAAAATGAATATGGGTCGCTTGTCAGACCTTTGAAAACGCGTGGGTATAAGGCATCTGTTATAATAAGACCGAATATATGTATTGATGCTACCTTATCAAAGCAACCTTCGTTCACGGTCAACGGCCACTGCGGGTGGAACACATAATACACTGAAACTTTATTTACATTGCTGTCAGCATTTCGGCAGTTATTATAGTTACCTAACACGTTTTTATCGATGTTAGCACACAAACTGATGGTTTTTACGTCGGTTTCAGGCAGTTTCAGGTCGATTTCATATCGTTTCAGCAGAGTGCCGTGATTAAGTTTTATGGAGCGCGGCCCATCGCCTTGACACCTTTACCTTCATTGCCTTTGCTAATGTCAAATACTCGTATTACAACATTCCCTGGGGGTGTATTACAAGCTCTTAATTCCTGTCAGTTTACGCCTTAAAGTGAACTGCCTTGCTTAGTCGTATTACGATCACACAATGACGGGCAGTAAAACGGTCACGTGACCTCATACCGACTTCTGCCTGTGCTTGTGCCTGGAAATTTCGTATTACAAGCTACATAATGACATTTCAAGGCCGGATTAACTGTCAAAATTGGCATCTCCAAAATCATTCAGTTTTCGCCACTTTTTAGTAACTTTTACTGACTTGTTTCTTTTAATTTGTCTTTAAACAGTTGAAACTAACTAAATTAAACTTTGCTATTAATAATGGAGGCACTACAGAATATCTGGAGAGTGCATACACGATATAATCTCAGCTGACGAGCTTTACATAAAAAGACGACAAAGTTTTTACCTTTTACGACACATATACACTCATTTACTGAACGCTAAGCAATAAATATAATTATTCATATACGTAAACATTTACTCATATAGTAATATATTGTTCTAAATAAAAAACATGTTACTCCTGAAAAAAATGTTTTATTTGTCGTAGTTCCATCAGTGTAAGAAAAAAATATACAGAGCTTAGATTTGAGACATGGTGACGAAATAAATAATCTTTCGTAGCAATGGATGTAGGGTTGAATAAACCAAACAAAATGTATGATCAACTCAAACACTTAAAATTAATAGCCTCGCGCAGCATCATTCCAGAAATGGTACAGTCCAATGGAGCCAAAACTTGTGTTCAATATTTATTTGGGTACATTGGGCAGTCTTTAATGTATCAGCAGACATTTTCAATTTCACTTCCTCGATTGCTTCTGGTACCACAATTTCGCAGCCAATTTCAAGAGAACTAGGTACACTGTCTTTCGGTTTGAATAAACGTCCTAGGTTTTATCATTCCTTCACTTGTTGAAACATTTCTAGCTCTTGCTTTAAAAATTAGAACATTGTTGTGTTGGAACAGCTCCATTTTTAGGGTTCCGTAGTCAACAAGGAACCCTTATAGTTTCGCCATGTCCGTCCGTCCGTCCGTCCGTCCGTCCGTCCGTCCGTCCGTCTGTCCGCAGTTTAGCTCAGAGACGCACAGTACTAGAGAGCTGTAATTTGGTGTAAATATATGGATTTGTTGTGCCGAAAAAGTGGTAAAATAAAATCTCGTAAAATATTTTTTTTTAGGGTATCTCCTGTACACGTAAAGTGGGGATGTTATTTTTTTTTCTCGCGTACCCCATAGTGTGGGGTATCATTAAATAGGTCTTTAAAAAATATTGATAGTTTCCATTAACAATTTTTTGATAAAAAAATTGGTTTGTGAAATATTAAGCTTTAAAGTGCTAAATTTTGCTCGACTCGAGTGTCCCCCCCCTCTACCAGCTAAACGGTTATGTTTGGGGGTGTGAAAAAATTCACAATAGTAGTATATATAACGAAGTTTAAAAGAAAATTGTCATGACTTAGTAGGCTTTACAACTTTACGAGTAATAGTCGACCAACTTATAAAATGTACTTGGATAATATTTTTCTTAAACTAAATGTATCGGAGAACATGTTATTGAACCGCAAATGTAAGTTTGTCAACTTTATTTTTACAGCTTTAATAGGTATGTTTTACGGTATGTTTTTTGGGGATAGGTAGGTTTTTATCGTCAACTATTTTTAACTAACTTCAAAAAAAGGAGGAGGTTCTAAATTCGTCGTAATCTTTTTTTTAAATGTATTTTGGCCGATTTCTCAAAGAAATTTTGAAAATTCTTCTTTTTAAAATTAAATTCAGCGAATCAGTTTAGTTAGTTCGCATAAGTATTTTGATAGGCAACTACGGAACCCTACACTGTGCGTGGCCCGACACGCACTTGGCCGGTTTTTTCAAAATTTTCCGCTCATGACTTCGTCTATTTTGTTTCCTTATTTTCTCTGCGGTAGGAAAACGGTGTGCTTCTTTATTAATGCAGTAAAAAGCACTACATAGTGGCATTATAAATAAATAGAATACGATAATCTTGTTTGTTTTGGTAAACAAAACCGCCACAGACTAAAAAAGTATCGCAATACGATCGTTCAGAAACCAACCCCTTTGTGAGAATTTTATTTGGTATTAAGTTTTTGCATAAAATGACAGTAAATGTTGGTCAATTTGATTGTAAATATTTAAATTGTTATTAAAATACAGTTTAACTCAAATATCTCCTAAACCTACAATGAAAAAGATTTTTTCACACACAATTTATAAAACCGGTAATCATCGGTAAATTTTCGATTCGATTTTTGAACGAATTCGCTAGCCCGTCATAATCATCCAGAGACAAGTAATCCAGGATGATTCCTTGCAGAATTACGTACGTCATAATACGAAATAGAACAAGCCTGCTTAAGGCCGTAAAGTCAACTGCTCGAAAACTGCAAGGAATTAAAAAAGGTTGTAATACCCCCCGAATGTTATTATAATGAACACAACCAGGGTTAGTACCTCACTAATACCGTAGTTCTTGATAATTCGAGTTTGAACTTTGAATTAAATTAGTCCAAGATATAAAATATTCATAAATTATTGATCAGCAGTGTAAACAAACCCTTTTAGGTTAAATTATTTCGCAATCACGCGCTAAGCCAGTAACAATATTTTTTATGTGTGATTCTAAACTTATTTATTTTAAAAGGCTACGACTTTATAATGTACCCACTTTTACCAACGATTTTTAATTGTTAAAATTGAAAAACAGTCGAAAAGCAGCAGCGTGTGCTGCTGCTTGAAGAAGAAAAACATTAAAAATACAATAATCACACATTCAACTTGGAATTAATGGCGCTACAAATTGGCATCAGTTTTCTAACCCATCCGTTTATAATGTGATCAAATAAGAAAAAAATAGATTTTTGATTCAATGTGTTTTACCTTCTTGCATCAATCAAGTCCGTTACAGTTATGCCATTAAATGTAGTAAAAGTTCAGAGAAATTAAATTTGATAGAAGAATGGCGCGGTAACTTCTTGGAAGCCAATTAACTAATGTGGCTGGTCACAGCACGGTTCAACTTCTAACAGTTGATATTAAACATGGTGGCAAAGGTTTTGAGGTGGAACGTATTCTTGGAAAGTAAACATTTGTTCATTGGAAAAGTACAACCACATTTATTTGGGTCCTCTTCATTTTTTGGCTAGACTGTGTGGAAAATCAATTTTCCTTAGACCAGATACCAGATCCCTCCCAATTAGAGGTAGTTCTCATTTATCAATATTCGATTTGCACGCGTTTATGGGTTACAACAGCTCCATCACAATTGACTCTATTGAAGCAGCGGTGGCCCCGACTTACGAGTTGTAGGTCGTGGGTTCGAACCCAGCCAGGCGCATTGCCTTGTGTAATTTATTTCATCACCACTGCTCTCAAAACGGTAAAAGAAAACATCGTGAAAAAATGGGTGGCTGGTGGTGGATTATGGCGAACATGGCTGATGATGATTTTGACTCCATATTATTGTAAACTATCAGTACCCTTAGCACGAGTTTTCAGTATTTGAGACGTAAACTGCCTATATACAAATGTACTCTATGGTAAACTGGAACTTTGATAATTTCAAATTCACAATTTTCAAGGAAATAATTAGTTCCTTCTTCGCACACCAGAGGCGCTGTTCCATTTTTCCATACAATAAACGCTGTAAATACTGGAAAGACGCTGTAAAGTAAAACAGTGAAAAGAAAACTCGTGCTAAGGGTACAGTACAGTTCCACACTGTTCGAAATTGTTTGACCACAATTCTTTTGTGTCAACAATGATTGACAATGAGTGATGAAATATTGGGTTTTTTCTTTGTATATTTTTCCTCAGGTTTCAAAGTAGGGAATAGAAGTTGTGATTAATTTACTTGTGAATGAGTAGGTAAGTCCCTGCCTACTGAAAGTGTCAATAAAACCCATTCAAGTTGGTTTTTAAATAGAAAGGGTACCAATTAGTAGCTTTTTTATCTTGTTAAAATCATCAAATAAGTTCTCAATTCTCAATTTCTTTATTGCATTCCAAAATGTACATAATTAAGTAAGTTAACATTAGCTGGTGGGTTGTAATGTCGACACAATTTTGGACCCTGTCGGGCACAGCATAGAATAATCATGGGAGAGAGGAGGAAGAGCACTGAGTGTTTACTTTTAATCTAATATTTAAAAATTACGTTTTTGTTTTTAATACCTACTATATTAAGTAAGTTACTAAGTTCTCCCGCCTAAGGCAGGATGGGAGAGACTGTCAGACTCGTACTGACTAAAATCCATGCAGTTCCTTCAATAGCCCTTTAAGTTCCAAGGTCACGGTTACGACATAAAAATAGTCCGTGCGACCCAAAGTGTACCTATACATATAATTATAATTATGTAATCTAGATTCTTTTCACAAGAACTCGCGAAGCCTATTTTTGGCTGTGAATTTCCTGACACACACCATAGGTAAATTCATAAAATTAATCTAGTAAATTGAGTGATGGAAGGGTGATGTCTAAATTACCTACCAGACGGTCCGATGGACACGGACATCCGCTCACTAAACGAACTGATTTCCGTACAGTCAGCGATCCCTATCTACCAACAACATTACAACTTTAGTCGGCCTTATCTTTACTAATTTACTTACATTATAAGCGCTCATGCACACGAGACGGTTTTGCGCCGGAGCTAAGCCGGGTCTACGGTACGGGCGGTCGTCAGTCGTGTATGAAACTCTATGAAGGGAACATTTTGCAGAACGCCGACATAAAATCCGCGAAATCCCGCCAACTGCCTTGAACGAGACCGGTTGTGAACAGCCACTACAAGTTTTATTTACAACCTGTCGCTATAACCTGCCTATACACGGGGTACCGGCACAGATAGCCACATAGTATTACAGGACACAGCTGTACCGTGTTCAGTCTGACTGTCGCTGTAGTTAAAATGCACCATTCATTGATGAATTTTCTATCAATGGACATCACGAAACCCATCAATTCAACCAGGCGTTCATATAGGTAGCGTCAACAATTCAGTGCTGTTTGTTAGTCAAACCGCAAGGTTGCACGTGTCGGTGGACTCGATCGAAATGTGTAGCATAATGTGTGAAGCGATTAATTTTTACGATATCGCTTAGGTACTTCATCACAATAGTTTTTTGATACGAACGAATGAATTCATTTTATTTTTCTCAGGACACTTGTTGTTTTTATAGGCCGCTTAACATTATGAACATTGAAACTGCTAATAGGGTAAATACGCTAAATGTCGGCCCCCTTACGGTTTTTCTGTTTTGGGATCGGTCTGGAACCATCAATTTGCAACGAAAGGATAGCTTCCAGTGTGGTTTTGGATAGTTTGATAAACCTATTTTATGTTTATGGGCCTATGGTTGACATTTCTACTACAAGGAAAAAGTAATAAGGTTTAGACGCGTCGAGAACGAAAAAACCCTAAAGTCGGCCATTCACGGCCCATGGTCGGTCGCGTTTTTCCCAAATGTCGGCCGGGTAGAGGGTGTTTTAAATTAAGACAGACAAATATTATTAATATGTTTTATTTTGGCAGGAGTCTCACTAAGTATACATTATTAATCGAATTTTGTTTAATAGTAGGTAAAGTATTTTTTTTTAAATGCACTTAAATAATAGGTAATGTTCTGTTTCCGTAAAGGCCCTTGATCTCCCTGCTCTTTCATTGTAGTACCTTAAATTAAAATCATTAATTCTAAATGCAGCTTTTTGTGACATGCAGGTTAATTAATGAATGAAAGATTCACGACCAACCATTTATATTTTTTAAGCTAATTAACATGGCTTTATTAGGTAGCAAGTTCCAAAGAGCAATTTTTATCTTATATTCCCAAACCGTAATAAGCTATCATAAATGTTTCCAATTTTATCCTCCCATTTAAACGTAACTCTTAATATTATTAATAAATTAAATTATACAATGAACATTTAATTTTGAGAAAATAATAAAAAGCAATCAGCCTGTATAGTTGGGCTCGAATTCGAGGCTGGTCGACATTACGATCTTTAATATTTCTAAAGCCGGCCCCTATTTCATGTACACTATTTCTCGAGATTCAACTTCTATCACCCCGGCCGGTATTTGGCGATTAAACGTAAAATAGATTTATTTGCCTATATGCGTTGCAAATTCTCATAGTAATCCAATGGAATTAGTACAATTGGAATTTATAAAACAGACTGCATTTACTTTAAGTCGACCATGGCCGAGAATCCGGTTTTAACTCAAAATTGGTAGTCTATTGGCGGCCTCCTATTTTTCTTTTAAAACAATACGTTAAACATTGAAAAAACTGTCTCAAAATATAGTAAAAATTACTAATTACTGATAATAAAGCTTAAAACAATAAAAAAGGAATGATTTACCGTTCTAATATCAATCCCCGAAGTGTGGGTATTCACAGCAAGTAAGGTACTTTCAATATGAACTTGACGCTTCGACGGCGCAATCGCTGCTGAAGCTCAGTGTGCGAAGAGTGAGCGTCGTAATCGGAAAGTAACGGTTTGTACATATAGAGTATGAACTAAGGTGGTAATTCGAGTGGCAAATTTGTCACTTCATTACGTTTTAAATGAACGCAAGCTGAAAATGTGCAGAGGGCCGAAGTTTGGGGGGGGGCCGACGTATGGCGTATTTACCCTATAGCTATTATTGAATTAGATACATAGTTTTTCTAAATATTATATCTATTTGCGAATAGGTTTATGTGTTATTGTATTGTCGTAAAATGTAAAATAATATTCGTAAAACGATGACAAGATGAAACGAATGTTTCAGTACCTATTTACCTTTGGTAGGTAAATAATAGTTAAAACTACGTACCTATAGGATTATTTATCGCAGACTTTGTTGTTTACAGGCGGGAAACAGTTTGTTTTATTATGATAATAATCTATTATCACGATGTGTCTAACAAGTACACACGTAATACAAACAGAGTCAGGTGGAGAGAGCGTACCTTTAGCATTGAGCTGGGTCTTCAGGCGGGTCAGCTCCCTGGAGCGGCTGCGACTGCGCCGGTGCGCGGCGATCCTCCGCGGCGAGCGCGCCATCGCACTCTCCACAGCCAGCGTGAGGGGCTCAGGCTGTCACTCGCAGCTGACATGGAGCACACGCATGGCACGCACTCACTGCACCACACAGCTGACACAGTTAGTAGCCGGCACTCCGACACACTGTTTGTTTGTAAACAACAACTTTTCGCGGGAAATCACAAGTCACGACGAGACCGAGTACTTTCAAGAGTGATAAAGTACAAGCTAGTTGTGGGACGATTAAAAGGAAAAGTTGCGATAGTGGAGTGAACGAGTCAATACGTAAGGTTGTAAGGCACGAGCGTCGTGTGGAAGGCACTGCGAGGCACTGAGCGAGCGTGTTGTGGCGCGGCACGCCGGCTGAGAGCGGCCACGGCGCTCGCGGGTAGCGTCACGCTCCGCTCGCACCGCGGCCTCGCCCGCCGCCGCCGCACCTACATACTTGCATCACTGTTAACATGCAAACACGGTAGCCATGATTGCTCTAGACACAGTGACTGTCTGCCATGAGAAATTCTAATCGCTTCTGATTTTATAACAAGAGTAATTTTTCACAGAGCAACGGATGAGGATCGTAAAAATAACCCCTTGAAAATTGTATCCATGCTTTAACATTTCTGCTGTGACCTCCAAATTTTGGGGCTAGCTGCGTACCTACCTATCATAATGTTAATCATCAGGAATCTAATGTTTCCGTGGAAGTATGAAGTCATGTGCGCTGAGCGAAGTAAATTAGCAGCGGTTAATGAATGCCTTCACGAACAACGCAATTAGCTCAATCTTGACGTGTGGAATATTTGAGGGGAGCCCAAATACTCGGCTTTGTTGTACCAAGCTGAAGGTTGGTAGAGGCCGGGTACATGCAGCGTAAGGTCATGGTCATCGGAGTATGAGCGATGCCAGGCTTAATTGTGTACCTACATGAAGGAATAAAAGAAATTCGTGTGACGACATTTACCTAATTTATATTTCTTTCTAGGGTAGGGGAGGATGAATATTGAATTTCAAAAACAAGACATCTTATTTGAATTCTGAGATGAAAGAAAGGTGATACTGGGCTCAAATGACGAAACACGTAGGTACTGCAAAAGCGGACAAGAAGGCGGATAGAACAATAATTTCAAGAACATTGACGTGGAATGTGGATGCAGAAAGGGTGGAATCACATTTATACATGCATTTTCTTTATGAGGTTTCAAAATCGTCGTGTGGGAGTCTCTTATCGAAATACAGTCCCGCGACCCCGGCACATTTATATGCACGGATCAGCGATTTCAAATAGGTTTATCATTCGTTCATTTAGGTGGGTACTAAAAAAAACATTGGTGGTGCGGAAAACTCGGTCGAAAGTTTTCGCATTTATACGCATCGACAGTCCATAAAAAGTAATACTGGATCTCTAACTCTTGTGAATCCTAAGAGAAGAAGAAAAAGAGAGAGGGAGAAAGACGCAAGAACAGCAGACTTCTGATGATCTCTATATAATGTGACTCCACCCTAATGACACATTATAATATAGAGCCCGTTCACAGCCGTCTTTGATGATTCGTCAAGAAACAATAGGGTAAAGGGAGATTATCTGGTGAGAAAGGCAACTCAGTGATAGAGTCTGCTGTAATGCGAAATGATGTGTCATTACATTTTGTCCACTTTAGTGGTGAACTAGTTGCATCATTTCGCATTACAGCATGCATATAGGTAACGTTTTGAGACACTTTTAAGACTCTATCACTGAGTTGCCTGTCTCTCCAAATAATCTCCCTTTACCTTACTTGTGTAATTTGTGACTAATAGTCACGATGGGTAGGCGTTCCCATTGCGTATGTTTCGTCGTTAAAGATTCGTCAAATTTAAGATATTAAAATAGTGACTTGTTTTTGACGTATAGATGCTGTACCGAAACCGTGATTTTTTTCGATTTCTGATGCGTGAGAACGCACGGCCATTTAAAAAGCATTGCCATGGCATTGCCACTGTCTCTAATCTCGGTAAAAGACGTTTCTCCGTAAGCCAAAATGAAAAGGAAACTACAGCAGTCGTTTGTTGTTGTTTTCATTGCACTGCGTCGCCCTTTAATCCATTTCCCCTCATCGAGATTTATAAGCTATTAGGTATCATTTACTTGACCCAGTTCTCCTGTCACGAAAGGAAAATTAGTTCCTACCTAAGTAATTCCAGTAATTGATAGGTAAGACATGATGGTAGGAATACCTCAAGCGGGGTGGAGCAAAGATCATCTGAGAGTGGCTCCCTCAGTAGGTGAATGGTAATGCTGCATAAGAATTGCTAAAAATTTAGTTTAATGTCGTGTCGGCATGGTTAGCGTTGTGGCTGGGTGATTAGACTGCTGCATGCTGCACTGCGCGTCGCGGGTTCCATACCCGCACGGAACAAATTATTTTTTTTAAAATCTGAAAGTCTTTGTTCCGGGTCTGGGTATTTGAATATGGGAGTTTAAATGTTTGTAACAGTTTTTAATGGCACGATTAGCGCAGTGGCTGAGCGATTGGACTGCTGCGTTCAACGGCTGCGTTGTATGTCGCGGGTTCGATTCCCACATGAGCAAATATTTTTATGATCGTACGATCGATTTGTAAACGGACCCACGATACAGGAGGAATTCCAAGTGGGACAAAGTTTCATTGAAAAAAAAAACAAAGAAATGTAGGTACGAGTTGTTAAGAGTTGCCGGACAACGTTCTACTAGGCAAAAGCGTATCTACGTTCTTCGTAAAGTTATGAACGATTTTATACCCTAACGATTGATTACTTTCATTTAAACAATTAAACATAGGTAGGTACATCATGCGACTAGGAAAATAAACGTATCTTACCTACATCATATCCGCAGTGGTAGGCGCCCGCGGTGCAGACGTCAGCAGATGATCTCCGGCCACCGTAGGCGCGGGCATGCGGGCAGCGAGTAAAGGGCAACTCGCTGCCCGACCATGGACCATGCCCGGGTCGACGGCGCGTCGTGTCCCACGCGCGCCTCAAAGAGCGTCAGCATAATGACGGGGCCCCCCTCTCAGAGGGCCAAAGCCTGCCGGGGTCGCGGGATTATTTCCTTACCGTGACCCCGGAACAGAAAGGGCTATTGAAGGACACCGTGGATTTTAGTCAGTAAAAGTCTGACAGTCCCTCCCGCCCTGCCCGGGGTTGGAGGACTCATTTGATGATTTTACCACGCAAAAAAAAAAAAAAAAAAAACCGGCCAAGTGCGTGTCGGGCCACGCACAGTGTAGGGTTCCGTAGTTGCCCATCAAAATACTTATGCGAACTAACTAAACTGATTCGCTGAATTTAATTTTAATAAAAAGAAGAATTTTCAAAATCGGTCCAGGAGTCTTTGAGAAATCGGGGAAAACACATAAAAAAAAGATTACGACGAATTTAGAACCTCCTCCTTTTTTTGAAGTTAGTTAAAATAGTTGACGATAAAAACCTACCTATCCCCAAAAAACATACCGTAAAAACATACCTATTAAAGCTGTAAAAATAAAGTTGACAAACTTACATATGCAGTTGAAGAAGATGTTCTCCGATACATTTTGTTTAAGAAAATATGTTATCCAAGTACATTTTATAAGTTGGTCGACTATTACTCGTAAAGTTGTAAAGCCTACTTAGTCATGATAATTTTCTTTTAAACTTCGTTATATATACTACTATTGTGAATTTTTTCACACCCCCAAACATAACCGTTTAGCTGGTAGAGGGGGGGGACACTCGAGTCGAGCAAAATTTAGCACTTTAAAGCTTAATATTTCACAAACGAATTTTTTTATCAAAAAATTGTTAATGAAAACTATCAATATTTTTTAAAGACCTATTTAATGATACCCCACACTAAGGGGTACGCGATAAAAAAAAAAAACATCCCCACTTTACGTGTACAGGAGGTACCCTAAAAAAAAATATTTTACGAGATTTTATTTTACCACTTTTTCGGCACAACAAATCCGTATATTTACACCAAATTACAGCTCTCTAGTACTGTGCGTCTCTGAGCTAAACTGCGGACAGACGGACGGACGGACGGACGGACGGACGGACGGACATGGCGAAACTATAAGGGTTCCTTGTTGACTACGGAACCCTAAAAAAAACCGTGCCCCCAGATATCGAAAATCGGCTATCCAATATCCGATTTCCGATTATCGAAAATCGGCTATCCAATATCCGATTTCCGATTATCGAAAATCGGATATCGACTTTTCGAATATCGAATATCGGCTATCCAATATCCGGTATCCGATTACCGAATATCGACTTTTCGAATTTCGGGTATCCAGTTTTTAAATACCGAATTTTCGAAAATCGAATATCGGATATCCGAATACGCAATATCGAATACCCGCTATCCAATATCCGATTATCGAATATCGACTTTTCGAATTTCGGGTGTCTAGTTTTTAAATATCGAATTTTCGAAAATCGAATATCGGATATCCGAATACGCAATATCGAATATCCACTATCCGATATCCGATTACCGAATAACGAATATCGACTTTTCGAATTTCGGGTGTCGAGTATTTAAATATCGAGTTTTCGAAAATCGAAAATCGGATATCCGAATATGCAATATCGAATATCGGCTATCCAATATCCGGTATTCGATTACCGAATATCGACTTTTCGAATTTCGGGTATCCAGTTTTTAAATACCGAATTTTCGAAAATCGAATATCGGATATCCGAATACGCAATATCGAATACCCGCTATCCAATATCCGATTATCGAATATCGACTTTTCGAATTTCGGGTGTCTAGTTTTTAAATATCGAATTTTCGAAAATCGAATATCGGATATCCGAATACGCAATATCGAATATCCACTATCCGATATCCGATTACCGAATAACGAATATCGACTTTTCGAATTTCGGGTGTCGAGTTTTTAAATATCGAGTTTTCGAAAATCGAATATCGGATATCCGAATATGCAATATCGAATATCGGCTATCCAATATCCGGTATCCGATTACCGAATCTCGACTTTTCGAATTTCGGGTATCGAGTTTATAAATTCCTAATTTTCGAAAATCGAATGTCGGATATCCGAATATGCAATATCGAATATGGGCTATCCAATATCCGATTACCGAATATCGGGGTTGGAGGACTCATTTGATGATTTTACCACGCTAAAAAAAAACCTACATCATATGTTAACTGCATCGCGTGCGCAGATTTCCCTCGCCGAGTAATTAACACATTCCCGAGTGTGATGCGTCCTACTGCCTTTCAAACCCACTCGTGGATACATTTCCACTGCTTACCTACATCTGTAATAATAATAATATTCCACATTTATCACACAACGCCATCTAGTCCCAAGCTAAGCAGAGCTTGTGTTATGGGTACTAAAGTTTGTTTTTTAATCTCGTAGACCAAATTGACAAATGATAATGTCAAAACTGACATAAATTCTATTGAAATTCGTGTCAGTTCGCCATTTGCACCTGTCAATTCAGTCTACGAGATTAAAAAACGACGCATAGACAACTGATAAACATACATATTTAATTCTAAATACATACGATCGTGCTCATCACACAAACATTTGTCCTGGGTGGGAATCGAACCCACGACCTCCGGCATAGCAGTCAGGGTCACTAACCACTAGACCAACAGGCCTGTGACTTACGATTTATGTTCGTACTCTTGGTATTACGGAAACTGAACTCCCGTCGAGAAATCTATTGCAATGCGATCTGCTATTTGTTCGTGAGGACATTTTCAAATCTAACTGCCCTTTAGCTCTGTTGTGGGTTTTAAAGCGTATCTTTTTGGGTAATTTAGAATACAGTATTACGATAGGATTGTCCTTGTTTACCTTGAAACCCAAAATTTCCCTTGTACCCACAACATAATTTCTTGGTACAAATGCGATAGTTGGTATATGATAGGATCAGAGGATGTTCAGATGTTAATCGCATTAGGATTAATGGTCAGGATTAATTTTTTTGTTAGAAGTGACGGTAGGAACAGGATCGCGACCGCGAGCGATTCGGAATAGTGCACGGAAAAAAAAAAAATTTGTTGTATAGAGCCCTATAACTATTTATTTTATTGTTTTTTGTTCAGGTTTTTGTTGTTCTAGCGGCAACAGAATTTTCATCATCTGTGAAAATTTCAACAGTCTATTAGGGTTCGCAACGGACGGACAGATATGCAGATGGACAGTGATGCCTTTGTAATAGATGGGAATTCTAATAAACACATTAGATACCCTCCTTTGCGTCACGCAGTCGAGTAAAAATACGGTTCGTTGTCACTAGTACCATTAACAGATATAAGTAATCAATTTCGTCAATGCAACTAAAGCCGCTATCTTTTAAACTTCAATGGTATTTCTTCTTCTTGTAATGCGGGAATCAAACCCGCGCAGTCAATTGACATCAGATTACATGTTCATTTACGTAGTTTCCAAACATTAGTAATGTAATAAGTTATGACTTTCTCAATTTTATTTAATCTGTCATTCTGAAACCGTTCTGTTTTGCTGTTATTTGTAGTGGTATGGTAGTCAATTGGAAACAGGTTTTGGAGGTGCAACTCGTGACGTAGGGCCAGTGGCCCGTGGTCACCTGCAGTAGGTAATGCAGTGATGATTTTACTTTCATTAAAACGAAATACGGTTGATATTTGTTAATAGGAGGATCTCGTGGCTAAATAATTACAGACGCACGAGCCGATCTTCCGGGTTAAGCCGCGCTTGCCGAGGTTGGTCTGTCTGTGATGGGTGATCATCTGTCATAGCGAGTTTCCTCCGTGCCTCGGCAAGCACGCACGTAAAGCCGTTGGTCCCGGCTGTCCTTTGTAGATCTTTGACAGTCGTCACTGTTGGTCAGAAGCTCTAAAGTCTGACAACCATCAGTCTTACTTTAGGGTATCGAATTACCCAGTTACTGAGTTGTGGAGGTCTGACAGGCAGTCGCCCCATATAAAATACTGATATCCAGCTGCATCTGGTTCGACTCCAATATAGTTAAGAAAAGGCAGGCAGAATGATGATGACGGTTGATATTGAATTTGTTATATCATTGCTGCAACTGCGTGTGTGCGTTGGTCCTAAATTATTTAAGAATAGGAATGGAATATAGGGAGTAGAAAATCAAATGAAACTGCAATTTAAAGAACGAGAACAAATTATATAATTTATATCTGTTACATCCACAAGATAAGAGCCAAGGGCGCCCGAGATATGGTGACGATGACCACTTGACCAGCAGTGGTTTTTATCCTATCATCGTAAAAAAAACCAATAATGCGCCCACGTTGATCACAGGTATTGGTGTTTTCGAATCATTCTTATGGCGTTAGGAACAACGGGGTTAGACTTAAAAAAAAATGAAGGAATTAAAGATCGATGGATCCCACAAATTTCTTTTTCATTTTTGTTTTAAGTAGGTTTGTGTATGGTATGAAATAATCTGAAAGTAAACTTTTCTAACAAGCAATTAAGCAAGAATTATGTTTAAATACGCATTCCATTATTAAAATGCTTATAAAACATTCATTCCAATTGCTTTTAATTTTTGGTTGAGAAATCACAAACACATAGGAATAACAAATTGCTAATTAAACCTAGATGTCAAAATTGTAGACATAGACTTCAAATCAAATCAATTCAGTTACAAGAATTTTAACAATTTGTATAAAAAAAAGTTTTTGACACATAAACTCACGGCTTTAAGCTCCGAAGAGTTTGTGGTTATAGCCCATGTATTAACCTATTGAGAGATGGGATACCAGTGATTGTACTGGAAACCGAACCTATGAGTCTCTGGCCAATTAGGCAGTTATGTAATTAAATGTTATGAAAAATATCTAGTTTTAATTCCGCGACATTCATGGATTTCAGAAAAGTAACGCCTGATTCTATATTTTTTTTAGGCAATTAATATCGATGAGTTTCAATGAACAGAATAATGAAATGAAATCTCTTTGTTAATTCAGTCACCACATCTCATTCGCCGTCGAGAGTACCCACAAGTTAAACAGTTAACAATAATAAACTGTTACAACAAATGTGACAATATCAGTTAAAATATGTCCTTAGCGACCATGTCGAGAGTCTGAACTTGTATTCAGTACGTATCACAATTATTTACTTTTTAGCTTCAACTTATTGAAGCTATTCATGCTACCCACTTGTGTTTAACGTTTTGGGAGAATTCCATGATTTATACTTTAAAACAAGCGTTAGTCATCGATGACGGTATGGTAGATAGAAAATTACTGCGTCGAAGCTAATTAGAACACATTTTGCATTAATCAGTAGAGTAGGTATAGCTAATTTGATTATGTACAGAAGTAATATTCGGTATATTTGAAGTAACCACGGATATTTCTCATCTTCTCCCGTCGTACAATTAATAATATTTTCTCCTTTAACGTTCAACACTAGCGTCTCTTGAACTATGAATACATGGACTTTAAAAAGCTGCTATGATTATAATTTGCTCAAAAACTATCAAAATTGACTGACTAGATAATATTTAGGAATGACAAACCAATGAATTTAGTGCCGATGGAGTGTTTCATGATCAAGTGCACGTTACGCGCAGAGATTCATATCATATAGGTGCCTCAAAGTTACAATATCGATTTATGTTGAAATTTTCACTTTAAAAGATTTATTTGATATCGATTTACGCATCGAAAAAAAAAAAAACAAAGTGGTTTTTCCTTTAAAGATAATTAATCAATATCTACTTATTAAGCGACATCACATTTTAGCATGTACACGTGTATATTAATAATTGTTTATATATTTATGTACACTCATGTAAGCTTATTATGTAAAACTGAGAACAAAGTTCTGAACGACCGAGTTCATAACGCGGTGGTATATGTACATACTCGGCAGAACATTCATGGTTATAATGCATATTGTGACACAACAGAAAATAGGCCATGTATTAACTATTGAGAAATATATCAAATAATATCGAGTACTTACAGCTTTGTAAATTGTTAACTAAATAATAAATGTAAATCGTCGGGGTCTTCCAACATTTCTACCCACACCTGTACCAATAGAGTAATTATGACATAATTATGGACATTATTTTAATTGAACTCGGCCTGTTACGACAGTTATTTATATTTATTGTGATTAAAAATATTTATAATAGTAACTTCAAATTAAATTAATTTTGTTCTTTTTGAAGTTTAAAATCTTATAATTATGAAAAAGTAAAATGTAGAAAGACCCACAAATATAAAAATAAATCATAATTTACACGCTGTTTATTTAACTTTCTTAACTATTTAAGCTGAAACAACATTGCAGTATATGGAATCAATAATTATTAGTCATTTAATACCTACAACCAAACTTCACTAACAAAGATAGTATAATATACGTAGAGGATCCTAGTTGCTGAACTACACGGAAATTATATCTTTAAGTCTTTTAGTAATCGAAGGCATACATTGTTCCGAGAGATTTTAATAATAAATAATTGAGAACGATTCCATCGCTCGTTACGTCTTCACAAGTACCGACAGATACATAACTCAAGGCTTCAGGTGCAAGTGACACTTGCACGATTTAGGATACAACTTAAATACAGAGTTTTAAAAAGGTTTTAATCTAATTTTTGGTCTAGGATTTTAAAATCATGATTCCCTGTGACCGAAAGTCGTAAAACATTCAAAATAGATAGAAAAACCGGAGATGATGTAAACCATCTACAGTCATTATGCTATATCTTGTATACATAAGTTATTTATTTATATATCATATAATTAAATAGACGAGGTGCCTACGTTAAGTACAGTAACACTAAACATCCATTATAATATTTGTCATGTCGGGTATCAATAAATAATAATAATATGTAACAATAATGTCCGTCTGCGACGCTAAGTAGACAACAGTGATATCGTTTCAGAGAGTGAGTGAAAAGAGTTTGTACGTGTGTGGAGTGTGGGGGCTGGGCGGGCCGCGCGGCCGCCCGAGCAGCCTCCTCGCGAGCAGCCGCCGCACGCGCGCCAGCGGGCCGCGCGCGCCGCCCGCCCGCGCCGGGACCTGCGCCTGCGCGCTCACGAGTGGAGCGGCCTCGGCTGCCGCGTGTCGTACGCGCGGATCATGTCCGCCTGCGACACGCTCCCTCCTTCTTCTTGCGAAAACGCGAACCCGTCTGTTTGCACACACATCCACAATCATTATTACATCAACACACACATATAAAAATATCTAAAAAAGTAATTTAAATCATCAACTAATGGTGTTAAAAACGGCAAAAATGAACAATTAATGATTCTATCCGAATCGGCGTGATGACATTATACAATCGAGTGATATACACAAACTGTGTGAACTGAGAATTTAAAAGAAAATTAATGAATACCTTGATAATTCCTTCAATAGGTCTGCAGTAAATAAATGGTGTATCTATGTGTGTTACGCGTCAGCGGTGCGTGGTGTGTGCCACGGAGTAGAGAACTCATGGAGTGCTAATAAGTGGCTAACTCGCGAAAATAAACAGCCTTGACAGACGCCTTTCAAAGGTCACATAGTTGGCGTGACTGTAGCTAAGTCTCAATCACACTAATGAGCACTATTTTTAGACATACAAAGACATTAGCAGATTTTCAACTAATGACGATGCTTGGAACTAGCTATGCTAGCGCCATTAGTTATACAGAACGTTGGTCCATACATTTTGAACAATGCTGCACATATTAGCAGTCCACGGGTCGTGTCCATGGAGTACTCACGCGACAGTTCAAGCTCCATGTTGGCGCGCGCCGTGTTGCGGCGGCTGAACACGCTGCGAACGTTCTGCAGCAGGCGCGCCGTCTCCGTGAGGCTGCCACACAGAGCTGGCGGTGACTACTGAACTTGGCGCCCTACGCCCTACTCACCGCCCGAGAGGGCCGGACGTATGCGCCGTCGAATAGGGAACAACTACACATGCTGATGTCTAAAACATCTTTCTGATGCTTTGAAAAATCGTTCCCACATCGATGACAGTTTCTAGTAACCATGGGGCTAAAAGTTTATAACCGAACATAAAATAATGAACCATAACCAATAGAAGTAACAAGAGAGTTAATAAGCGGGAGTGTCGCGCGGTCACGGCTGGTCGCGAGATCGGCGGTGGTATGCAAGCATCTGCCAAGCCATGCAAGCGACGTACCGTGGTACTTACACGTGGCGAGCCGGACGAGCGCGTGTCTCGTGTCCGCCGCGCTGCTCGGGAACAACCACCATCAGTTAGTTACATACACCCCAATACATGCCAATTTACAGTTAGCAGACTGAACACATACTTAACTTGCAATATCTGTTCTGATATACACATCACTAAGTCAGTCAGTACAAAAAGTCACCGCCATAATAACAAGTAACAGACGCGAGTGCACTTGGACTCGTTGCATTCTGTGATCTATTTACTCTGTGGCCCTAATTCGCACGAATATTTAGCGTTGTATTATGAAGTTTGTATTTATTTTTTTATATATCATTATGAAATGCCGTAAGGTAAAAGGAGAGCGCTGTTGAATTTGCAACGTGTGGCTTTACGCCGAAATTTGAAAATCCAACAGCATGCTCAATGTCTTTACGAATTTTCAATTTTCCACGTCATAATAAAGCAAGTTGAGTATATGCCCAGCCTGTCATGTCTTTAAGACACACCGCACAATATAACTACTCCAATATTTCTTGTAACAAAAAAAGTAAGTAAAGTATGTTAGTAAATTGTTAGTTATTGTGAGAAGTTAGGAAACAATAAAGTTAGTAAACAAACATTTATCATTGGAGTAGTTTATGATGGGCCAAGAATAATTTCACATTTTTAAACCAATTTTTTAATCAATTTAAAAGTGCGGTGTGTTAGTTACAATTTTGAGAGGTTCCATCAACAATAATCTGCTTCATTCTTGGTCGCTTTGTATACGATATGTGACGATTTGGATGTTCAAATAATATTGAGTTGCTATCGAGATAAGACATATTGGAAGCCGCGATAAATTCACATAAATTACATAAAAATATAATCTAACGAGCTATGTTTTATCTCAAGTGTCTTTACACATGTTCTGTTCAAAGAAACGGTGGTAACTTGATAAATATGGAAACTTTCACAAGTATAAAATGTAATAAAATTATCCTTTTTTTTCGCTATTGGGTACCCGGCTGAAGCCTTACGATACTGTGTCCTTGTCAACATGACGTATCGTTTGCGAATACCCGGTTCCCTCAGGCGGGTACCCGGTTCCCATTGACGTAACCAGTTCATAATTTTGCCAAATTCAGAGCCTGTGTAAAAACAAGAACAGCAGCTACATCGTTAGTACTAGCACAGTAAACTAACATAAACCAAATCGCATACCGAGCGTCAAACAGCCCATACAAACAGATCAAGCATTATTTTGGCATTACTTAGGACTACAAGTAACAACATACAACACGGAGTAGTTTCAACAGTTTTATTAGAACAAACATGGAAAACAGAGCACTGTTTCTTCATTTACTTACAATTCTTTGTACAAGCTGTGGTGATGTCTTAGTGACGTTCAAATTAACAATCTTATTAGCAGTAGGTATGTTAACTACGCGCACTTGTGCAGAAAATCTCCCTTTAGCTACTTGGTGTTGCACTATTTAATATTTCGCTTTTCTCTGGTAATCAATACTATATTGGTAACGGAAAAACAAAAAACAGGAAATTTCTATTAAATGATATTTATTTTGCAAGTTGGTTGTTAAAAAACATTTTTACACGTCAAATAATATTTTTAAGCTAAATGTGGCCGGTGTTTCGTACCTGACTACTCTGAGAAGAAATATCCGAAACAAACTCAGAGGTCACTGTCTCTTTTAAAGTCCAGATATTATACTGTTCAAGCCATACAAGGAGCATGCAGGTGTCTGAAATGGTCTTTTATGGAAAGAACCACACAGGTTTGAGTGGACCTTTCCAGCCAGTGCAAGCATTTGTCAGTTATCGTGCAGCTAGACTCATAAGTCAAGGAGCTCAACTATTGGATTTCTTTAAGGCTCATGGTCTCGCCTCTTAAAAGAGTAGGCGAAAGTTTGGTTTACTCAATACTCTTATACTCTGACGGTAAGATATTGAGAGCAAGATTTTCGGCCTTATAAACTACATACGTATCTCGCAATTAATTAATATAAATAGTTCTGCACAAGTCCGTTCAGTTATCAAGTCATTAATAGTCATTATACAATGAACATACAACTAAATAATAAGCTGAAGTTTCGCTAACATACACCATTAACTCGTCTCTAAATTTTCCAATGGAAAGGTCATTTACCTCATACATGTTATAATGGTGTTGCCAGCGTTACTCCAGTAATAAATGTGAAAGATTAAAAAGACAGAAACGAACAAAAACATGAGTGTTTAGATGAAATAATAAAACAAATGAATTTACAGACTGGTTGGCGCCATTCTAAAAATAATAACAGCCCCTAATTCATAAGTATTTCAATATATTATAAATTAAAATTACGGTCTAGCTACTTAGATATTGATTGACTTTAAAAGTGAGGTAGTGAATAATATTCACAATTAATACTTCTTTTTACACAATTAATATTAAGCAATTCCTTTTTACTAGTTCATTTAAATAATCCATTTTTTTCTTATTAAAAAGGTAATATTAGATTTGATATTTTTTTATAATATATAATTAATTAGTACGAAAAGTATGTTCAAGTACATAAGACAGTTTCACAAAAAGTGCTTCGTAACGACATGGCACAATGAGGTAACACACAATCATGTTGTAATGTGATAAATAGCGCCAATCAGCCACAGACGTGAAATTATAACATTTACAAGAATTCATAAGATAACTACTAAAAATAAGCAAATAAAAGTAGCGCAGGGTCTATGTAAATATTTACAACAACTACACAATATAATGCAGATCCTTTTATTTCATACAAGTGTACATTATGTGTAACAAATTAGTACAACTAAGAATTTAAATTTAAAAATATTTCATTAAACTTATAGTATTTCATCACAAACTTTGCTTCTATTAAATTAGAATAACTTAAAAAAATTACTACTAATCGTTAGGCCAAATAAATGCTTAATTTCATTTTCTAGTAAATATTGTTTTAATTTCATTCGTATAAATATATCCCAATTACTCTCAGGCGGAAGTAAAAAATAAACATTTGTACAATTAACTATACTACTCTATTGTCTAGTTTCAGAAGGAAATAATCTCTCTCTTATAAATTATGTCATAAGTCACAACTGTACGTGATATGTTTTATTTTATTACGTACATAACAAGTGTAGAATTGACAATATCCCGTTATCTTCAAACGGGTTTCGGTACACTACGTACCAAAGTAAATATAAATCTATGTTCTCTCAACTCCCACAGAGATCATTATAAAATATAAAACGATAATATCATACAAACAATATTTTCAAGGGAAGAATGTGAATGGAGCATGTTGGACTGGGGTTCAAAACTAACAAGTACTTAATTATGTTACAATGATTGTATTGCTCAAGAAGCCAGTACTCGTACTAAAGATATAAAACGTTCAAACGTGTCCACATATAAAAATATTCACATTTATTTATATTACTGGCTAACTAGTCTGTATGCGTAAATTGTGATGCTTCCACCGAACATGCTCTGTGACCGTGCTCTTGCTGTCTCGGGACATACACATTACACTAACTAAACTAATTATAAATAAGTAAACGTTTAGGAACCACTAGGAACCGACCGGCTTTCAATGGACTGCCGCGAAGTTTATAACAGAACTACGTATAAACATCTTATTACAAATGGATAGTTTTCGTCTGGAAATACGACTTTTATAAAAAGTTTACTAAATATTCTAGAATTCAATTTCTTTAAACTTGCTAAGTTACAGTACTGAGATTTAAGTTTTGCGCTTCGGAAATTTGCATGTTTCTTCAGAAATGCAAAGTGTAAATTAAAGAGCACTGCTTATTAAATAGATATAACATCTAAATAATCTACGGCGACCCCAAGTTTAGTAAGAAACAGTTCTAAAACGTGAGCAAACAGTAAGAAGTTCAATTTTGTTGACCAATGTTATCACTGCTAAAACGTTAACGTGATTTTATTACCCCATAATGAGAAATACTTGTAAGAATTTATATTTTACTTCGTTAACTTTACTGGTCAAAAACCCTGTGTCAATAACTGAACGTTACAACTCGATGTAGTTGGTACGAAGATTGACGAGGCGCAGAACTGAAATCGAAGTATTGTAATGGGTAATAAGAAGAAAATATCAAAATGTTTACTGAGCAGCTTAAATAACTTATTCAGATTGTAAAATATCAAAGCACTATCAATTCGTTTCGGCTATCTTCCCTGCAATGTATCCGCACAGAGCGTGGTCGGCGGCGCGTCAGCTCGATATCTCTAGTGGTCGTAGGACTGGCTCTCACTAACTAACACGGTAACAGTTGCACTAACTAGCCTTTTCAAGGACTCTTATTTATATAAATTCCTCTTTTCCAAGTGCACGTTACGCACACATATAAAACTCGTAAATTGTGGCACACTAACATCTCTCCACGACACAACTACAAATACTGGAATGTTATCATAGGAATAACTTCTGTACATTAATAATACTAGTCATTGAGTGAAGACGAGGTCAATAAACACCGAATGAGCAACTTAGTGACCGCCCAGCGGAATTAGAATATCATTTATTTTAAATATTATTGGATGGTTTCATTAATATAATACGTTTTCATAATAAGATTTCGAAGATTCAAAGTATAGGAAGATCTAGATAAGCGTACAAACTAGCGACACTCGGTGGCAGGTGAGCGCTCGAGCGTCCACACGCTACTAACAGTTATATAATATTTACCATCTAATAGCACTCCTTTTTCTTATTTTTATCGTGTACCTGACGTACGCCCACCTCGGAATGAAAAGTTTACATTAATATCTACAACAGTATCACATCGGCGACATCTTCAATGTAAATGCATACAAAATAGCAGAGGAAGATCTGAGGGAGGAGTCTGTCAGCGGAGGGCGGCTGCAGGTCGTCACACGACGTGCGGGCGGCGCCGCGCGGGCTCGGCCGGAGCCACGCGGCGCCAGCGCAGCCCCAGCGGGGAGCCGCGCGCGCGCGCCGGCTGCTTGCTGCGCGCGCCACAGACACGTTAGGGACGCGCGCCACGACCGTAACACACCACCCCGGGCACGGGCCACCACTAACATACGAATCTATTCCGCGGCAGAGCTTCTCCGGGCGTTATACTTTTCCGTACCTGATCCCCCATTGTCTGGGAGTTCACGTGTAACCGAAACGGTATCCCGCGCGGAGTTGCGTGCTTGTAATTGTGTCCGCGTCCCGGTGATGTGGAGTAGCGCGAGGTCGTGGCGAGCGTACGAGTGGGTGCGGGGAGGGGCGATGCAAAGCAAACTAAACACGTAACGTACGTACGGACGGTTGCGTGCGTACTGACGCCGTGTCGCCCGGCTGCCGGCTGATCGCCGACCGCACCTTCGACGGTACAGATCGTACGGTTGCTACTTGTTCAAGCGTACTACACAATATGCTTTATAAAAATAACAATACGAGTGTGGATACAGCAAGAATATAAATGTCCAAATACTAAATTTTGCTATACATATAAAACTACAAAGGAGTACAAAATCTAATCTAAATAGAACTACGCTTTATGTGTAATACATGGCGGCGTCAATATATAGGAAATCAGCCGGCAACGGAACACAACGACGTACAGAATGCATAGATAATGAAAATACGAGTGATATGATAGACAATTACACGCCGTCAGAACATGCAGGCTAGCAGTCACAAGTACGACTGCTACAGTGTTCTGGCGCCGTCGGCACGACAGGACAATATACACGTGTGGAGATAAAAACGGGAAACAATAGCATGCATGTAGTATCTACAGATGCTAGCGTTTTTTAAAACTCAATTTTATAAAAATATACAACATCGAACTGCTAATAACTCGAATGATTTACGTAGACAGTAGATACTTCATACATACCAATTTTACTAAAATATATACACGTATACACATATACAAACTGTTAAATAAAACTGAATATTAGTAGGTCAATAGTCCAGTATAGTCATTCCAAAATAATGCAGACGTTGGAGCATACAGTCATGGAGGCAAAACACACGCATTTGCTTGTTTAGTATCGTTTCATATTGTAATATACTCATTATGCCTCTTACAACACTTTACAAAGTCAAATGCTCAGAATAAGTTTTGCAGGAACATAAAATATAAAGTAATTATGAATAACCGCAATCTCAGCTTGATCAAACTCTAATTCGATGTTTAAATAATGCTTAGCGACGTCAAAATTAATGTGGGAACATGCAACTGCAATCTACAATATTTGATTTCAATTCTTGACGCTAAATCGAAGGACATAAGAGTTGAATTTAATCATTCTCTTGGGCGTCGATAAGGTTTTATGTAGAATCAATGGGCAGCTAATCTTGTTAATCTAACTAATTAATACGTAGGTATTATAAATTGATGTACACATATAATGTCAACCCAGCATTAACGCTTTTCCTCCCAGTATTATGTTCCGGTGGTATATTTTTCGAGTAACACGCGAACGGTTTGGATGGATATTTGTTTCAGATATAGTCTGGAATATCACATAGGAAACCATTTATCGCGGTACTACTTTCACATAATTATGACAATTTGAGATTATGATTTGATTTTCGACATACAGGCGGGGTACCTCAGAAAGTGGGTGCTAGACTTTTGCCAAATGAACAATATTTACGATTTGCATTGACATGTATTAGGGTGTTATTTTTACTTAAAACTTATTCTGAGCATAATTATCTGAGATCACACACAGCATATATTTTCAAACAAATAAACCAACATAAAATATTGTCACGCCAGCCCAACCAATCATTGCCCCCCGTGCTTATGAAACCACCACAGTGATCCCAATTACCAAAACAGTGCAGTTCATATAATTTGTGGTAGGTTACATAAATTGTGTGTGCTCCCAGGTTTTATACCATCCTATCATATCAAATCACAGTAGGAACACACTCGGTATTTCTTCTATAGCGAGAATGCTCTGTCATATACTAAGAAAAAACCTATATTGAATTGTGTTTTTTAGTTCTTTTTCAGTAACACCAAACTACACTTAAAAGTGTATACCCAAATAGTATTGCAATAATATTTCAGTATTAATTTTAGGTGCAGCTTAGTGTTACAAAAAACAGTCTTATAGTTTAAGTGACAGAGAAAGAATGAGGATTTTATGGAACTTCAAAGGTTAATGTCCAAAATGTATAAAAACAGAGCTGGTGAGAATCAAATGTTGCATAGAAATACTATGTGTTTTTTTGCAATTCGGATTTAAATTGGCTAAAGTAAAATTAGGATTTTTTTTCAAAATTAATTAACACACATTTGAGACTGTGCTTCCATAAAAATGTTCATTATGTAGCTTTCATCCACATGTTTGAAGTTCTGCTAGAAACGGAAGAAAAATAAAAGATTCCATTGCTCTATACATTTTGGTCACTAGCCTATAGA
This sequence comes from Agrotis clavis, assembly GCA_954870645.1. NCBI lineage: Eukaryota > Metazoa > Arthropoda > Insecta > Lepidoptera > Noctuidae > Agrotis > Agrotis clavis. Next base: position 26,431,662 of record OX940927.1, on the reverse strand, counting down.
CACTTAGAGTCTCATCCAGGGGGGGTATTACAACCACAACGTCTTAAAACCAGGCTTATTCCGGAGTGAAAGTGACAGAGCTATACCTACAAGTCGTCTAGCGCCATCTCGTTCACGCACTGGATTAAGCCTGGTTTTAAGACGTTGTAATACCCCCCCAGGTGGCCTACCATGAAGTCTTCAAGCGTGAGTAGTTCTGCCGAGGGAAAGCGACGGAGCTATACAAGTCGTCTAGCGCCATCTCGTTCACTCACTGAACAAGTCTCGCTTTAAGACATTATGGTAGGCCACCATGTCTTAGTTCACCCCCCTCCCATCACACGCCAGAGCATTCCCGTGTCGTACTTGATCATCGGTATACCACACGTGACGTCATCATGTAAGGGTACTTACGAGTGTCGCGGGTGTGTGAGCAGTGCGGAGGGGTCGCGCTGCTTGATCTCGCTCTCGCGCACCGCATCCGTCATCGTCTTGAAGGCAGAGTTGTGTACCCTGGAATCAGAGGCGTTATCATGAGTTTCAGTTATTCTGACGTAAAGTAAACTGGAATTTTGACATTTTCAAATTGACAAAATACAAGGAAAAAATTAGTTCCTTCTTCGCACAGGGGCGCTGTTTCATTTTTCCATACAATAAACGCTGTAAATACTGGAAAGACGCTGTAAAGTAAAATAGTAAAAACTCCTGATAAGGGTACAGATACATATTATTTTAGGAGAGGAGAAATCTTCAAATGTGTCCTCCCGCCTAGGGCGTGAAGGGAAGGACTGACCGACTCGTACTGACTAAAGTCCGCGGTGATCCTTCAATAGCCCTTTATGTTCAAGGGTCACGGTTCCCTGGTGAGTCTCGCGACATGAGGAGGGTAAGGCAGTAAGTGGTATTGGATCATCTGCGCGGCTTGTTGGATTGGCTTCCAGTTGCATGCTGCTGAAAACCGGTCATTTACATGGACCGACTGCTTATTAGACCGACTGCTTATTAACGTAGAAACTGGGTAATAGACTGGTGATGTGACTTTCAGGTTCCTGCTTCCTGTAATGACTGTGAAGGGCTACAGTTGACAGCTGGGACCAATAGGGAGTTTCACTGCGAGTTTTAGCCGTCAGTGGTGCTAAAGCGCATAACGTAAACAACGTCAAGTGTAGCTTCGAGTGTATAGTGTATGTTTAGTTAATCATACAGTAAATGACATCATGCGCTGGTAGCGCCATCTGAGACGAGCTTTGCGTGAATCCACCCATTGATTTAATGAACCTTCCAAAGATGGTCTCAATAGGTAATGAAATTATGATTATCCTTAGATCGACAGCTGTTTTATCAAGTATAAATAAATTAAAAATAAAAACAGCTGACCTGTACGTAGGACTCGAGTACGGTATAAACTTGGTTATTTGACTGATACATAAAAAGGTTCGTATGTTCATATGTTGAGTTGGTAAGGTACGGCGCCATGTCAGCCCTACAACGAACAATCACTCGTTAGTTAGCTTCAATCGTTATTTTGATCATTATTTACGCGCTAACTAAAATGTTTCACTGGTAAAAAAATAACTAAATGATTTATGAGACTTATTATTACGACTTCAACTGACTGTTTCAATTCTATACTTAATTCAAAACCAACATTTTAACAAAAAAGTACTCTGAATGGACAATATACTGAGACACGAACTAATTACTTTTAATCGGCAACTGCGTCTGAAACAAATTCCAAAACTAAACGAAACCATATGATCGTCGCTACTCGTGAGATTAACTGCAAGCTATCTAGTACCAGATACAGAGAACTACCGACTATAGTCTAGACTAGAGGAAGGCAGCGAGAAGAGTAAGTACGGGTTTGAACTCGTAGCGCGGTCTGAGCAGAGAGCCGCGCCGCACCAGCGACGAGATGTTTGCTGCGCGCGACGGCGGGACAGCGCTGCGGAGGGCGCGGGCCCGGGGGCGCAGCGCCAGCAGGCGCGCGGCGGGCGGCGGCCGCAGCCACACGTAGGGCAGGCGCCGCAGCCGCCGCTGGCGCCGCTCGGCCAGCGCCAGCAGGCGCGCCAGCTCGGCCAGCAGGCCGGCGCCCTCGCCCGGCAGCGCGCCCACGGCCATGAGGTGTCGCGCAGAGTGCTCGCCCGTGTTCGTGGTCCGGCCCAAGCTACACGCCGCCGTATCACATCTACTCTAAGTCACTCCGGTTTTTACTATCCCTGCGGCCCCGTCCGAAATCTAATGCATATCGGATTTGCGTACCGAAGGTTCCGTACCTTGGAATGAAAAATATTAATCGAATTACTGTTTTTTATTTTTTTTTCCAAACAGATATTTGAACGAGCGCGCGTAATTAGGGTTCCTTTCTTCCAATGGAGAAGTTTCACAATGCTGATAACACCTTGCTCTACAGCATGGCCTCGACCAATACCGGGAACACCCTTGCCTATGGCTTGGCTGGGAATTCCGCCTCGAATACAATAAAAATATTTTTTCCCATTTGTTTAATTGTACTGATAGAAAACTTACTCTCAAAGTAGAGGACGGAAACAGACGCGGACGTATTACTTCTTAACCGACTTCAAAAAGAAGGAGGTTATCAATTCGACGGTATATTTTTTTGTGTGTTGTTACGGTATTACTCCGCACATTGTGGACCGATTTTCAAAAATTTTTTTTTTTCGGAAGGAGTTACTTCTGAAGTGGTCCCATTGTCACCATGTCAGGATCTGATGATTGGATCCTGGAGAAATCGAGGGCACAAAGAGACATACATCAAAAAAAAGATAAAAAATTAAAAAAAATATATATGGCGTAATTCCTAAGTTCATTTTTTTACACCTTCATATGAAAAAAATGATATGAAAATAGTTCAGGCGCTGTTATGAAAAATTCGTTCGTATGAGTATGTATGGACCGATTTAAAAAATTCTTTTTTTGTTTGAATGGGTACCCCCAAGATATTACAACGGCCATAAAGTCAGGTCTCCTGGTTTCAGGATCCTGGAGTAATAAAAGTAAAATCTCAAAAATAACCTCATTTTTAGGGTTCCGTAGTCAACAAGGAACCCTTATAGTTTCGCCATGTCCGTCCGTCCGTCCGTCCGTCCGTCTGTCCGCAGCTTAGCTCAGAGACGCCCAGTACTAGAAAGCTGTAATTTGGTATAAATATACAGATATATTGCGCCGAAAAAGTGGTAAAATAAAATCTCGTAAAATATTTTTTTTTAGGGTACCTCCTGTACACGTAAAGTGGGGATGTGTTTTTTTTTCTCGCGTACCCCTTAGTGTGGGGTATCATTAAAAAGGTCTTTAAAAATATTGATAGTTTCCATTAACAATTTTTTGATTATAAGATTCGTTTGTGAAATATTAAGCTTTAAAGTGCTAATTTTTGATCGACTCGAGTGTCCCCCCCCCTACCAGCTAAACGGTTATGTTTGGGGGTGTGAAAAAATTCACAATAATAGTATATATAGCGAAGTTTAAAAGAAAATTATCACGACTAAGTAGGCTTTACAAGTTTACGAGTAATAGTCGACCAACTTATAAAACGTACTTGGATAACATATTTTCCTAAACAAAATGTATCGGAGAACATGTTCTTCAACTGCAAATGTAAGTTTGTCAACTTTGTTTTTACAGCTTTAATAGGTGGGTATGTTTTGGGGATAGGTAGGTTTTTATTGTCAACAATTTTTAACTAACTTCAAAAAAAGGAGGAGGTTCTCAATTCAAAGACGCCTGGACCGATTTTGAAAATTCTTCTTTTTAAAATTAAATTGAGCGAATCAGTTTAGTTAGTTCGCATAAGTATTTTGATGGGCAGGTACGGAACCCTACACTGTGCGTGGCCCGACACGCACTTGGCCGGTTTTTTTTATCTAATTTCTATATACTGAGTTTCAAATTCATCGGGTCGCACGTTATGATTTTCCTATACAAACTTTAACATCGTCTAGATTACAAATGGAGGGTAATTTAAAAAAAATACTTCTAATAACTAATAATGCCCATATTTACTAATACTCATATTCGTACAAAGCTTCAAGTTTACAAACCCAAGGGATAAGATTTTCCAAAGGTTTTCACCCCTTTTCACCCCCTTACATGTAACCCACACAAAATCCTTTCTTAGTGCTGACCTACGTAATAAATTGCAACTACCGTCCAAAATTCAGGTTATACATTTAGCTGTTTCAGATCCTTCCCTTTAAACTTGAATACCCCTTTTCACTAACTTTGGGAATGATTTTCGAAAAATCAAAAAACACGGGTATGATTATTTCTGATGTAGTTTATATAAATATGGACTTTCAAATTCATCAACTCGTGTGTTATGATTTTCCCATGCAAACGTTAGTCGTCTTAGATCTCATTTTAAGTGAAATAACCTCTGTCGACCACTCCCTCGCGATACCACTGATTCTGTCTCATCATAATGCGTCACAGTTACTTTTTTTAACTTTGCCTCACACCAGCAATTCCTCCTGCATCATGGGTGCGTTTACAAACATATAAACTCACATACACAAACGCCCAGACCTGAAACAAATACTTGTAGATCGTACAAATCTTTGCTGCGTGCGGGAATCGAACCCACGACACGCAGCGCAGCAGTCAACCGCTCAGCCACCGTGCTAAACGTGCGGCTCAAAAGAAACAATAAGAGAGTGAATAACTAATAATGTTTAATACAAAAATTAGCTTATTTTTAAGATTTTTCTTTCATTTATCCGGGGTCCTGGAGACCGAAGACCTGACTTTATGGCCGTGGGACTACCATGGGGGAACCCTTTCAAACAAAAAAATATTTTTTTTTAAATCGGTCTATAAATACGCATACGAACGAATTTTTCTTATCAGCGCCTGAACTATTTTTAAAGCAATTTTTCCATATGAAGGTGTAAAAAAACCGGCCAAGTGCGTGTCGGGCCACGCACAGTGTAGGGTTCCGTAGTTGCCCATCAAAATACTTATGCGAACTAATTAAACTGATTCACTGAATTAAATTTTAAAAAGAAGAATTTTCAAAAACGGTCCAGGCGTCTTTGAGAAATCGGGGAAAATACATAAAAAAAAAAGATTACGACGAATTGAGAACCTCCTCCTTTTTTAAGTTAGTTAAAAATAGTTGACAATAAAAACCTACCTATCCCCAAAACATATCCACCTACTAAAGCTGTAAAAATAAAGTTTACAAACTTACATTTGCAGTTGAAGAACATGTTCTGCGATACATTTTGTTTAGGAAAATATGCTATCCAAGTACGTTTTATAAGTTGGTCGACTATTACTCGTAAACTTGTAAAGCCTACTTAGTCATGATAATTTTCCTTCAAACTTCGTTATATATACTACTATTGTGAATTTTTTCACACCCCCAAACACAACCGTTTAGCTGGTAGAGGGGGGGGACACTCAAGTCGAGCAAAAATTAGCACTTTAAAGCTTAATATTTCACAAACGAATCTTTTTATCAAAAAATTGTTAATGGAAACTACCAATATTTTTTAAAGACCTATTTAATGATACCCCACACTAAGGGGTACGTGAGAAATAAAAAAAACATCCCCACTTTACCTGTACAGGAGGTACCCTAAAAAAAAATATTTTACGAGATTTTATTTTACCACTTTTTCGGCACAACAAATCCGTATATTTACACCAAATTACAGCTTTCTAGTACTGGGCGTCTCTGAGCTAAACTGCGGACAGACGGACGGACGGACGGACGGACATGGCGAAACTATAAGGGTTCCTTGTTGACTACGGAACCCTAAAAAATGAAGTTAGGGAGTATCCCATATTTTTTTATACATTTTTATCTTTCTTTTGAGATATTTCACTTTGTTATAGGACGTGGGGTAATTTTCTATGGATTATGATCCGTCTTCTTTATGAAGTAATTTAAGTATTTGCGTATGGTAATCATCATCTCATGAGCTGAGCTGATAATGGAAGGTACAACTCCTCTAGTAAGGACTTGGCATCGACTGATTAAGTAAATTATGTTTGTGTTCGCATATCTCCGGAACTACAAGTCCGATTTAAGTAATTCTTTTTTTGTTTTACTTGATATCGTTCAACTTAGAGAATACTGCAAGTTTCATCAAAATCGGTTCAGTAGTTTTCGAGATAGGGAATGAATGAAAGAGATGTTAACGATGTTATTACCGGTGTTACGGATTACAAAATTCTAGTGCACATGTAAGAAAATTATGTATTTGACAAGAATTGTGATTGAATATTTAAACTAAAAAGAGTAAAATAAAAACTTATTCTAAAAAAAAAATGTAACCGCCTTCAAAAACAACCACAAAAAAGGGTTAAATAACCTACAAAACTTTTCTTTCGGAAGTCGGTGGCAAAGAAGACAATGAAATTAATAAAAAAAGTCACCGACTTCCGAAAGAAAAGTTTTGTAGGTTATTTAACCCTTTTTAGGGTTCCGTAGTCAACAAGGAACCCTTATAGTTTCGCCATGTCCGTCCGTCCGTCCGTCTGTCCGCAGTTTAGCTCAGAGACGCACAGTACTAGAGAGCTGTAATTTGGTGTAAATATACGGATTTGTTGTGCCGAAAAAGTGGTAAAATAAAATCTCGTAAAATATTTTTTTTTAGGGTACCTCCTGTACACGTAAAGTGGGGATGTTTTTTTTTTTCTCGCGTACCCCTTAGTGTGGGGTATCATTAAATAGGTCTTTAAAAAATATTGATAGTTTCCATTAACAATTTTTTGATAAAAAAATTCGTTTGTGAAATATTAAGCTTTAAAGTGCTAAATTTTGCTCGACTCAAGTGTCCCCCCCCTCTACCAGCTAAACGGTTATGTTTGGGGGTGTGAAAAAATTCGCAATAGTAGTACATATAACGAAGTTTAAAAGAAAATTATCATGACTAAGTAGGCTTTACAACTTTACGTGTAATAGTCGACCAACTTATAAAATGTACTTGGATAACATATTTTCTTAAACAAAATGTATCGGAGAACATCTTCTTCAACTGCAAATGTAAGTTTGTCAACTTTATTTTTACAGCTTTAATAGGTATGTTTTTTAGGGATAGGTAGGTTTTTATCGTCAACTATTTTAACTAACTTCAAAAAAAGGAGGAGGTTCTAAATTCATCGTAATCTTTTTTTTTATGTATTTTCCCTGATTTCTCAGACTCCTGGACCGATTTTGAAAATTCTTCTTTTTAAAATTAAATTCAGCGAATCAGTTTAGTTAGTTCGCATAAGTATTTTGATGGGCAACTACGGAACCCTACAATGTGCGTGGCCCGACACGCACTTGGCCGGTTTTTGTGGTTGTTTTTGAAGGCGGTTACATTTTTTTTTTAGAATAAGTTTTTATTTTACTCTTTTTAGTTTAAATATTCAATCACAATTCTTGTCAAATACATAATTTTCTTACATGTGCACTAGAATTTTGTAATCCGTAACACCGGTAATAACACACCGGTAATAACAAGTTTGCCGTATATGATTACTTCCCAGAATTTGATCCTTATTAGCAACACTATCGAATGGTGTAATAATACAGGCTGTGATTTTTTTTCCAAAATCAGCGGGTTCGATTCCTGGCCAGGATTATTGATTTTTCTAAAATCCAACGATGCAGTTTTATTTTCGTCAAAATCTGCCTCGAGATTCTTTCCAACGTTTTTCGATATTCCTCATAGTTTCAGAGATAGCTATCCACGCCCAGTTGAAAAAATCACCCTGTATATTAAAACCTTTCTCGGAATGTAACGCATACTTTTTTGAAAACGGCATCAAAATCAGTTCAGCCAAACGCGAGATAATTTTGATCTTACAGGAGAAAGTTTATTTTTCCTCATCAACTTTGCACTTTTCGATTCGCCTGTCACATACTTGTGCACCTTGTAATCGCCTGTCATTTTTTTTCCAAGATTTACAATAAATAAACTACATCCTGTTAAATTTTTAAGCTTACAGGAACAAGTTTTTTTTTCATTTTTTTTTACACTTTGAAAATTAAATTGTCTAATGATGTGCACGGCTGACGCCTGCCAGGTCGTCGCTATTGCTCTTAGCATGCTATAAATATTACGTGTACAAATTTGTAACCTTACAGGAAGACCGTTAGTCGCAGGGTTCAGTAGCTCTTGGACTAATTTGCAAAATAAACGACACACTAATAAGTATCTACCAGGTAATGGCGGTATTCTAATCTAATAGGGTGTCACATCATATGGAAACTTCTCCATTTAGGTACGGAACCCTGAAAAGACGACAAGAGAAAATTCTAAATACTACAATAAACTACGGACAGGAGGACGCTCGGCTCCTAAAGATATTTTAAAATCGTCATTTATGGCGACACAACGAAACAGGTGGCCTACCGCACTGGAAGTACTCTGGCTTTAAGACGTTATGGTCGGCCACCAGATCTCGAAGGAAACACAAGGTCACTGTAGAAACGTTGAGTAGGTGTAAGGCATGGGTGATGTGTTGCCGAGCACATGGAAGACCCCTTTACAGACGTCCCAGGGATGGGCCCTTATACACGTTGCACAGGCCGTTCTGGAAAGGGTCTTTTAAGACAAACCCGGTGCCCTCTCTCCGTATGCCACTACCAGGATGGTTTTACTGAGATAAGAGTCCCACACACTCCACAGTCTTATCTCGAAAGACCGCGGGAATATTGAAGGTAATAAAAATAATAATATTCCACAACTATCACACAACGCCATCTAGTCCCAAGCTAAGCAGAGCTTGTGTTATAGAGCAAGAGCCCGTGAACCCCAGACCTACGTTATTTTATAAAGGCTGAAAGTTTGTCAGCGGATGCTCCCAACACTGGTAAGACGATGGACCATTTATGGAGTTTGGGTTATGGTGGCTTTGGCAGGTAAACGGTACTAAAGGTGCGTAAAATATAAGTTTACTTACGTCATAGTATAAAAGCTGATTTTTATGTATAATACTCGGGTAATATGTAGATGATGTTTCCTCATCAGCCAGACACTTATCATGGTGGCAACCCCTTGCCAGACACCCTTAATGTTCACGAAATTATAAGTTTACTTACGTTATAGTATAAAAGCTGATTTTTATATATAATACTTGGGTAATATTTAGATGATGTTTCCTCTTTAGCCAGACACTTTTGATAGTTCCAACCCCTTGCCAGACAAACATTGTAAATAGCCCAGTCAACGGATGTACAAAACAAGCTATAGAGGGAAAGTCTTGGAACACAATTTTTGACTACACAACTTTGTTTGGACTAGTTAGGAAAAGAACATATCGAAAGTCCCCATCCCTAGCCCTTGAGCTGTGCCGGAGGGAGGAGTTTGAAGGTACCACTTTTTGGTTTTTCGATTAAATCTCGGAAAGTCGGACCCACCGCTAGGACCCAGCGGCATAATATATTTATGAACAAAATAAAAGGTGAATAAATTCCCCATATGTTTTATTCAATAAATGTTTCCAGGTCTTGTTTAGTTTTCGAGCTATCTGCTCTTGAATGTCTGTAATATTTTGAAAAATCATTTTTACCTTTTTGCATTTGGAAAGTTGTATTTCATATCGCCAAAGGTCCAGAAAGCATGAGCAGTCTTTTCAGACCCTCCCTTTACCACCTACAATGAACAAAGCCAAGTGAAACCTGCATCTTGAGGCGATATGAGCCTCCAGCTAAAAGGGTCTCTTACTATGCTCACAAAGTTATAACAAATTCTTGAATTCGCGGTAGCCACCATCAAGCTTGATATTTTTTGTTTTCCTTCCACCGAGGGAGCAGTAAAAATAGCTCAGAAACTCATTCTAGATTATAATTACATATTAGGTAGGTACATGTACAGGGTTTTGATTCTAAGTTGACCGATAAGGAGAAATCCGCTTCCATAAGAGCTACAGAAAAACGATCTTAGGAACCTTTAGCTTTTTATAATGTAAACAATTTTAGCATATTTAATCAAGTGCGAGGTGTCCATAAAAATGAGTTGCCAATTTTTTTAATGCCCTTCGACTCTCTTTCAGGTAAGGATCGTTTTACTAAATTGGAATAAAATAATCAAGACGGCGGAAGTTGGTCAAATTCAGCAAAAAATTTTTTCATACAAATGGGGAAGGCAAGTGTCAAAGTGACAAGTGACAGTTTGGTCCCAAAAGAACTGTCAAATCAAAGGAATTTTCTGAAAAAAAAAACTATTTATTGATGTAAAATGACTAGATGTTGTGTAATAAGCTGTAAAAATGATGGAACATACAAATTTCCGACAATTCACACTATCAAGAAACAATGGGTAGCTGCTGTGACTGCCTTGAGAACAAAAATTGAATAATAACTAAGGAAAAGCTATAAGATAAACAAATATCCAGCCTTGCGAAGCCGAGACAGGCCGTTAGTTGAGTTTATTAATGAAATTCTATGATTATACCTTATCTAAACAATCGAATACACTTTTCAAAATAATATCTACTTTTCTATTGGAGGTTAAGTACCAGTATTGCATCGCTCTATAAATCATGAAATGGTTCGTCTGGCGGAAGAATTATCACCTGGAAGGAGTTTTGTGATAGTTGTGGTGTTAAGAAATTAAATATATTGTGATATTTCTCGAATCTAAATAGAAAAAAGGGGTAAAATTACTGACTTAAAACATTATGATATTTTATCAAAATAGAAAGTCAGAAGCAGCATTATATTCTTGTTATAGGAGAGGACAGGTAATACGTACCTATCTTCAAAAATTGAAACCTCAACTACAAGTAATTGTGGATTTATTACGGTAAAATCAAATGTATTACCACTCAATTAAATCACTTTTTTTCCTTTTGTAGATGCACCGCGGCGTCTTAATTCTTCTTTTAGTATATGCACTTGCATTGACGAATAATTTTCCATATTTGTTTTGTATTTATACTCAATTTTTATAACAATAAATCTTGTTTGTTTTTTATACAAGGTAGACAGTAATCTGACGTAGGGACCAACTATCGCAGCGCCATCTACGATTAGCTTTGAGTTGCCATCCCCATTGTATGAATGAAAAAATAATTTATTTTTTTATGATGCTATTTGGTTTAGTGTCATGATAGGATAATTTCATTGTATGAGAAGGATAATATCTGGGCAACAGAATTGGGTCAAATCTTATAAAACGACACGAATCTAACGAAATACGACTTAAGTTGTAATGTACCTAATATAAATTAAAATGACATTCGGCGCAACTTGGAGGGTCTGAAACACTGATGCTGTTTTCTGGATCTTTGGCGACATCAAATACAACTTTCCACATGCAAAGAGGTAAAAATGATTTTAACCAATATTACAGACATTCAAGAGCAGATAGCTCGAAAACTAAACAAAACCTGGAAATGTTTACAGGATTAAACTTATAGAGAATTTATTCAGCTTTTATTTTGTTCATACATATTATGCCGCTAGGACCCATGGTTTCCGACTTTCCGAGATATAAGCGAAAAACCAAAAAGTGGTACCTTCAAACCCCTCCCTCCCCCTTAGCTCAAGGGCTAGGGATGGGGACTTTCGATATGTTCTCCTCCTAACTAGTCCAAACAAAGTTGTGTAGTCAAAAATTGTGTTCCAAGACTTTCTCTCTATACCTTGTTTTGAACATCCGTTGACTGGGCTATTTACAATGTTTGTCTGGCAAGGGGTTGGAACTATCAAAAGTGTCTGGCTAAAGAGGAAACATCATCTACATATTACCCAAGTATTATATATAAAAATCAGCTTTTATACTATAACGTAAGTAAACTTATAATTTCGTGAACATTAAGGGTGTCTGGCAAGGGGTTGCCACCATGATAAGTGTCTGGCTGATGAGGAAACATCATCTACATATTAACCGAGTATTATACATAAAAATCTGCTTTTATACTATGACGTAAGTAAACTTATATTTTACGCACCTTTAGTACCGTTTACCTGCCAAAGCCACCATAACCCAAACTCCATGAATGGTCCATCGTCTTACCAGTGTTGGGAGCATCCGCTGACAAACTTTCAGCCTTTATAAAATAACGTAGGTCTGGGGTTCACGGGCTCTTGGGCTATTATGGATACTAGACAACTGATAAACATACTTAATATATGTCTAAATACATAAATATTCTAGATAAATTACACCCAGACACAGAACAAATGATCGTGCTCATTACACAAACATTTGTTCTGGGTAGGAATCGAACCCACGACCTCCGGCATAGCAGTCAGGGTCACTAACCACTAGACCAACAGGCCTGTCGAAGGTAAGGTCCCCCTGATAAATAAAAAAAATAGTTGTAAGTCATGATACTCACACGACGACGATCATGTCGGGGATGAGCGTGGCCACAGGTATGATGATCAGGCCCAGCCAGAACACCAGCGACGACAGCACCATGCTGTCCATGGACCGCATCACGGCGCCGATCAGGATGGTCGGGTACACGTTGCTGAGGGACAACAGACGATATTTTGTTACACATAATTATACTCACACGAATGTTTACCAACAAACTGTATTGCACTTAAGCAGGAGAACATCATCTGCTTAGCCTTCTCTCAAATATAGGGTGACTGGTAATTAGTGTACGATACTTATTAGCTGTTCAGTACATTAAGCAAACATAAATGTACTGAACAGCTGATTTTTTTTTCGCGTTTTCAGGTTTGTTCCCATAGTAAAAGTTGTTGGTTATGATGAGCACAATCACGTGTTTAAGTGTCGTACACATTGGGGTCGGGTTCCAGTCGAACCAGATGTAGCTGAATATCAGTATTTTACATATGTAGAGTGACTACCTATCGGACCTCCACAACCCAATAACTGGTTAATATGATACCCCATTGTAAGAGTGGTTGCCAGACTTTTTGAGCTTCTCACTAATAGTAACGACTGTCAAAGATCTACAAATGACAGCCGGGACCAACGGCTTTACGTGTATTCCGAAGCACGGAGGAAACTCGCTATGACAGACGGTCAGCCATCTACAGACCTATCTCGGCAAGCTCAGCTTAACCCGGAAGATCGGTCTATTCTGCTGTAATTATTTAGCCACGAGCTTTGGCAGAAGAATGTTAATTTAATAAATATTTCATTATTAAAAAGTTTGACTGCAACGCGGTAATTCCGTAGCGCTAGTAGTCTCTAAAAACCTTGACCGCAAAATACATATGTTTCTGCCATTGACTGTGGGTTCGAATCCCATCTATGAACAGGTTCTTTTTGCTTTTGTTTAGGTACTGGGTGCTTTTTATTTATATTTATGGCGAGGATACTAACCTGTAGATGAGTATGAAGACGAACCACATGACCACGGAGCCCCAGATGGCGACGTGCGTGACCCACGTCCACGAGTGGGTCGACAGCCCCGCCTTCAGGCACACCGTGAGCACCACGTACTACATATGAACATGCCATTAGTTGCAATACATCACATACAATATTCTTTTAAACAATTTTATTTGCAATATTAAGTATTGGTGCAGCCACGTGTGTCTTAAAATCGACGGCATCGACCTTTGAAAACAGATAATTTGCAAAGCGCTATCCCTGTCACAGTAGAGTGTCAGCTTTTATGAAGTTTATCACTAGTTTGTTGTTTATTGCGATTGATAAGTGCTATGTGCGACAGGGATATCGAACCAGAAATTAGCCGGTCTATAAACGTACAAGTATTTATGAGAGCGAGTTTATTTACGACACATAGTAAGGAAAATGGTTGACTCACTGTATAAATAAAGTTGCCCATGACGAGGTAGCCGCCGTCCCTGCCGTTGGACCACAGCACGCCGTGCTCGGTCAGCAGCATCGGCAGCCAGAACAGCAGCACCGAGTGCAGCAGCGCGTTCACCGCCCACACCCAGAACACGCGCACGTTGAACAGCAGCCCCTGCTGCGACGGGATGTACAGCACCGGGTGCTGCACACACAACATTACATACAACAGCAGCACCGAGTGCAGCAGCGCGTTCACCGCCCACACCCAGAACACGCGCACGTTGAACAGCAGCCCCTGCTGCGACGGGATGTACAGCACCGGGTGCTGCACACACAACATTACATACAACAGCAGCACCGAGTGCAGCAGCGCGTTCACCGCCCACACCCAGAACACGCGCACGTTGAACAGCAGCCCCTGCTGCGACGGGATGTACAGCACCGGGTGCTGCACACACAACATTACATACAACAGCAGCACCGAGTGCAGCAGCGCGTTCACCGCCCACACCCAGAACACGCGCACGTTGAACAGCAGCCCCTGCTGCGACGGGATGTACAGCACCGGGTGCTGCACACACAACATTACATACAACAGCAGCACCGAGTGCAGCAGCGCGTTCACCGCCCACACCCAGAACACGCGCACGTTGAACAGCAGCCCCTGCTGCGACGGGATGTACAGCACCGGGTGCTGCACACACAACATTACATACAACAGCAGCACCGAGTGCAGCAGCGCGTTCACCGCCCACACCCAGAACACGCGCACGTTGAACAGCAGCCCCTGCTGCGACGGGATGTACAGCACCGGGTGCTGCACACACAACATTACATACAACAGCAGCACCGAGTGCAGCAGCGCGTTCACCGCCCACACCCAGAACACGCGCACGTTGAACAGCAGCCCCTGCTGCGACGGGATGTACAGCACCGGGTGCTGCACACACAACATTACATACAACAGCAGCACCGAGTGCAGCAGCGCGTTCACCGCCCACACCCAGAACACGCGCACGTTGAACAGCAGCCCCTGCTGCGACGGGATGTACAGCACCGGGTGCTGCACACACAACATTACATACAACAGCAGCACCGAGTGCAGCAGCGCGTTCACCGCCCACACCCAGAACACGCGCACGTTGAACAGCAGCCCCTGCTGCGACGGGATGTACAGCACCGGGTGCTGCACACACAACATTACATACAACAGCAGCACCGAGTGCAGCAGCGCGTTCACCGCCCACACCCAGAACACGCGCACGTTGAACAGCAGCCCCTGCTGCGACGGGATGTACAGCACCGGGTGCTGCACACACAACATTACATACAACAGCAGCACCGAGTGCAGCAGCGCGTTCACCGCCCACACCCAGAACACGCGCACGTTGAACAGCAGCCCCTGCTGCGACGGGATGTACAGCACCGGGTGCTGCACACACAACATTACATACAACAGCAGCACCGAGTGCAGCAGCGCGTTCACCGCCCACACCCAGAACACGCGCACGTTGAACAGCAGCCCCTGCTGCGACGGGATGTACAGCACCGGGTGCTGCACACACAACATTACATACAACAGCAGCACCGAGTGCAGCAGCGCGTTCACCGCCCACACCCAGAACACGCGCACGTTGAACAGCAGCCCCTGCTGCGACGGGATGTACAGCACCGGGTGCTGCACACACAACATTACATACAACAGCAGCACCGAGTGCAGCATGCGGTGCACTGTCCCATACATCAATCCCTACCGCGGCCTTCGCCGGCCGTTGCCGCAAATTGATACACCTCTATACATTTATTTTTGTCACCAGAATCTTCGCCGTTTCCTACAACGGAAGTATTGTCTGCGGCGACAGTCTCATGACCTATTGAGAGCTCTAAGCTCGTCGACTACGACTACATTTATATTGTCATCGAAACGTTAAAAAGAGAGGCGATAACGAAGCGGGTGTCGCAGGAACAAACCCAAAGAAGAGGCAGACCCAAAGAATATGGAGATATGAGTTGGACCACTTCATGAAAAACTGGACCGTGGAGCGGCTACAAGGAGTAGAGGAAATCCTTTGCCCAGGAATAAGACTGACATCATAATAAACCCATCAACATATTGAAGTACTAAAGGTCTGAAAGGCTTTACTTACCCTGAGCATAATCTCGGGTGAGCACAGTTTGTCGAACAGTCCGATGGCGAAGGGCGGCAGAGCGGTGAAGATCACGTTGTAGAACCCTATGGTCCAGCGCTCGAACAGGATCTGACCCGACCTGCGTACAGACACCATTCAAACATTTAATTTGGACAAATGACATTGACACATCAAGGAAGACAAATCATTATTATAGGACATCTCAGAGTTTTTGTTTGGCGAGAACTCAAAAACATTTTCTGTCAAAATAGAACTGGATATTTTTTATGCGGTTTCATAAAGGTGGATCATCTCTCCGGTACATAAAAGCGTTTTGCTAAAACTTTTATTGTGCTCAGAGCTAAAGAAGTGTAATTCCCTGCAGGAGTTTGCGTTTCCTGATAGTAACAACCTCAGGTCTTCCCGTTACTGTTGGGCAAGATTGCTTCACCGTCGACATCAGAATTATTATCATCATAATTATCTTACTATCAAGATAGTGATGAAACACGAACCTACAGTTAAATAAAATTAATAAAAAGTGTTTGTTAAGTCATCGGGCTTGAAGACAAATGATCCACCCACTACCATGGAGTCACTCCCTCTCACTGGTATGGCAACATTTTAGGCTAATTGTTTACTATGCTAAGATCATTGTGGTAAACTCACCAGGCGGAGTAGATGGCGAACCAGAGCTCGATGACGTAGAGGCAGATGTTCTTGTAGAAGGAGTACAGGATCAGCTTGGAGATGCGCGAGTAGTTCCACGCGCCGTGCACCAGCAGCAGCCGCAGCAGGAAACGGAACTAGAAGGAGAGGAAGATATTTAAGAATTTCTGGGTCTTAATCTTTTGTGCGCCTTGCCTTCAGCAAAAAAAAAAAACAATCTTATGAATTCATCAATAAATATGAGATAATTGGTTTGTGTAGTAAACCACAGTGGCCACGTCGTTATTTTTTCCCTTTGTTTTGTTTATTTTTTTATACTTTGGCGTCCGTAGTCAGGCAGGCGTGGTCCCCTAGCGGTTGCAATATTGAAAATAAGTTGTGGTTAAGGTAAGTGATAGTGGCTTTTTCAAACAGCGAGCTCGATGCGGCGTGTCTTTGGCGTGCTTATTTACTCTGAAAGTATTATGTAAGTCACACACAACACACCACCTTGGCGTCGCCACGCTATTTTCATAGTAAGTAAGCACGTAAGCAAGTAAGTCGCGCTACGCCTAGTTCGATAATACGGGAAGTGTGTATCTTTCAAGTTAGATTTTGAGTCGCTCTATTGAAATGAGCGCGTAGCGTCGCGTCTTGAAATGTGCGCATAGCGTCGCGTCGGTGAATTGACCCTAAGTCATCAGTAGTGGTCGGTTACCTGCGCGATGCTGTAGTCGGACGCGCACACGGCCTGCAGCCCCTCCACCCCGGAGATGCCCACTCCGACCGACGCTCGTTGGATCATGGCCACGTCGTTGGCACCATCGCCGATGGCCAGCGTCACCGCGCCCGTCGCTTGAGATACCATCTCGACTACCTGACAATTGAAGAAGAGATCTCAATTGAATGACAATTAAGCCCGAAACTAAGCACACCTCTGATTATCCCTTTGAGGTTTGCAGGTGTGATGTAGCTACTGACCTCAGCCTTCTGCAGCGGCGACACGCGGCAGCAGACCACGACCTTGCAGGAGATGCACAGGTCCAGGAAGTCCTTCTTGAGGTCGCAGCCCATCGCGTACTTGAGGGTCTTGCCGTCGATGATGAGCGCTATCTCGTTCTGCTTGCCCAGGTTGTCGCCGAACTCCAGCGTCTGCCGGGATATACACTCGCGGGTGCCCTGGCGACGGAAGATAGAATTTTTTAAGATAGGTGTAGGGTATCTTCGAATCATGAAGCCGTGAGAATTCCAAAGTGCTTTTCTGACGCTTAGCAGGTAGTCGGGGCTGAGACGACGCTGATTATTCCAGTATAGTGGGGTTTTGGGGTACACAGGGGTGTTCCCAGGACAAGATCTGGATAGTTGTTTGGAGACCATTCGAGAGTGCACACGGTGGCACCCGTTATTCGGTTGGTGACCGAGCAGAATTTACAAGAAGCCAAATGTCAGTGCTGTGCAGATTGCTACGGATTAGCCAGACAACTTCTGGCATTACCCATTAACATTCAGGTAATCGACTTCCGTAGGTCACACGAATTAGTATAAAGTTGTAAGTTCAATACTAACGTCCAAGCTGTCCTCGTTGATGATGATGAGCGGCATGTTGCTGTGCAGCAGCCGCGCGGAGTGTCCGATGTTGATGGCGGTCTCCTGCTTGTCTCCCGTCAGCACCCAGATGTTGATGTTCGCCTTCAGCAGCGCTGCTATCGTCTCGGGGACTCCGTCCTGTTCACAATTATTTCTTAATTAAATAGAGTATAGAAGTCTCTGATTACTGTCAAAGGCAGTAATAACAAAAGAAAGTAAAGATCAGGGCAGAGATTATAAGGTATGAAGTCAAATGGATTTGGCTGGTGAAACTTCACAGCACTGATATAAAATGTTCAGAAAAAAATACTTGTGATTACGATGTCAGAAGTGCAGTTGTGCACGTTAAGTATCAATATAACGGCCTGTTCACGATTTTGGTCTAAGCAGTGCCCGCCCGGCGGTCGCCATGGTGTGGTGGTACCCACACCACGTACCCACTGTAGTGGTTGGTGACAAACGCCGAACTCCCCATCCTCACTATGTTGTCCGTACCTTTGTTCCCACCGCTTTTAGTACCGCACATCGCACTAGTGATTCGCTTGGAGAACACCACGCGTGTTTTCACTATGTGCGACATTTCTTGGCGTGCTCTAAACACGGTTTCTGAGTCATCATGTACGCGAAACACATAAGCTACTGTTTGAGTTGTAATTAACTTCATAAATACGATGCAATTGTGAATATTAGAGAAGTGTTCCGTCATGTGTCTGACCTGCAGTTTGTCCTCGATGGCCGTGGCTCCCAGAAGGTGCAGATTGTTCTCTATGAGCATGGCGGCTTCTTCAATCTTCAGCTCACGGTCCTGTATCGCTATGCTGGCTTTGTGGTACGTGTTCGCCCAGTCCTGGACAACAAATGCTATGTTATTCATTTGTTAGGCAAAAAGTGTACGTTTGCATAAATAATTCAATCGCAAAAATGGAATAGAAACAGAGTGAAAAGAAGATGTTGTTCCTAACACTTTGTTAGTTCGTCTTGCGCTTGCGCACGATTCTTTGCGTGAGCATTGTAAGGTTGCGGTGACTTGTAATAAGGCATACAAAGTGTCACAGCTATGTTTTATTTTCTTCCTTTTTTTAAATGATAATTCTCCTATTTTTTATTGTTATTTCTAGTATATCAGTATGAAACTGGATTGTAGTAGACCTGGTAGAACTGCTCGGAGATGTCAGCCACGGCGAACACGAGCGTGCGCAGTCCGTCGCAGGCGAACAGCTCCAGGTGCGACAGCGTGGCGTCCGCGTAGCGAGCGTGCGCGCCGCCCGACAGACGCGGGTAGATCACGGAGTCCGCGCCCTTGCAGTACAACTTGATCTGGCCTGCACACCACATAGCAATGGTGTTTGTTTCTTTCGACAACGCTATGTAGGTTGTCACCGTCGATGTCAAAGTCATCGCCAAAGTCACCCTCAATGTATTTTTAAAGTTAAAATCAAAATCATCGCCAAAGTCAAAGTCATCTTCAAAGTCAAAATCGTCGTCCAAGTCATTTTCAATGTCAATATCATGTCATCACTTGTTAAACTTGTCAAAGCCATCGACAAAGTCACCGTCGATGTCAAATCACCGTCAAAGTCATCGTCAATGTTAAAGTCGTCGTCAATGTTAAAATCACCGTCAATGTCAAAATGAAAGCTATCGTAAAACTAACCGTCAATGTCAATTCAAAGTTAAAATCAAAATCATCGCTAAAGTCAAAGTCATCACCAAAGAAAAGTCATCATCAAAGTCAGATGTTCGTCATTATCATCGTCAATGTCAATATCATCGTCAAAGTCCTCGTCAATGTCATAGTCATCACCAAAGTCAAAGTCATCGTCAATGTCAATATCATATCAAAGTCACCGTCATTGTCAAACTCATAGTCAAAGTCGAAACCATAGTAGTCATTGTCAAAGTCACCGTCAATGTCAAAGTCATCACCAAAGTCAAAGTCATAATCATCGACAAAGTCCCCGTCAATGTCAAAGTCATCACCAAAGTCAAAGTGATCGTCAAAGTCAAATGGTCGTCAATATCATGTCAAAGTCATCGCCAAAGTCGCCATCAATGTCAAAGTAATCGCCATTTTCAAAGTCACCGTCAATGTCACAGTCATCGCCAAAGTCAAAATCATCGTTAGCGTCCCAGTCAATGTAAAAGTCATCACCAAAGTCAATGTGATCGTCAAGGACTATCATGTCAAAGTCATTGCCAAAGTCAAAATCATCGTCAATGTCCCCGTCAATGTCAAAGTTATCACCAAAGTAAATGTCATCGTCATAGACAAATGTCCGTCAAAGTCATCGTCAATGTCAATATCATGTCATCGCTAATGTCAAGTCATCGTCAAAGTCAAAACCATAGTAAAGTCAATGTCAAAGGCACCGTCAATTTCAAAGTCATCGCCAAAGTCACCGTCGGTGTCAAATTCAAACTCATAGTCAAAGTCAAAACCATAGTAAAGTCAATGTCAAAGTCACCGTCAAAGTCAAAGTCATCGTCAACGTCAAAGCCGACGTAAATGTTAAAATCATCGTAAAAGTCAGTCATCACCAAAGACAAAATCATCGTCAAAGTCAAATGTTCGTCGTAGTCATCGTCAATTTCATATCAATATAATGTCAAAATCTTTTTATCGCCAAAGTAAAACTCATCGTCTTAATCAAAATCATCGTCAACGACAAAGTCACCGTCGAAGTCAAAATCACCATCAATGTCAAAGTCACCGTCAATGTCAAAGACATCGCCAAAGTCAAACTCGTCGTTAAAAAATTATAGAATGGGTCATACAATTTCTTTTATCGATTTTCAGAAATGTGACAATGCAATCAATTCTAGTAAACGGAGAAAACTGGATAGCTATTACGACACAAGGTTTGTAAACAAGTGTCATACCGCTGGGCGTGCGCACGATGACTGACATGCGCTTGCGCGCGGACGTGAAGTCCAGCACGTTGAGCACCACGTACTCCTCAGTAGCGTGCGGCGCGCGCAGGCGCACGGCGCGCGGCGTGCGCTGGTCGAACACGTAGCCCCACGCCTGCGCACCCAGCACGAGCGCGCGCTCGTCTGAGGAGGGACATTATTTTACAGTTAAGAACAGTAATTGTTGGTCCTTCGGAACCGGTCCACAATGTGGAAAGGTCTCGAAGGGAAAAGGGCAAGAGGGAGACCAGTGGACCGGTGGGCTGACAAAAAATATACAAAAAACACAGCCGGAAACTGGATTGATATAGCAAAAGACAGACACACGGATTGATATAGGAAACAGTGGAGAAAGTTGGTGGAGGCCTAACTTAAAAAACTTATTGAAAAAAAGTGAACCGACTTATAACCAAACACAAAAAAACTATAAAATAACTTTTCTTTCGGCAGTCGGTGGCTTTGTTTTTTTTATTTCATTGACATAAATGGCCACCGACTTCCGAAAGAAAAGTTATTTTATAGTTTTTTTGTGTTTGGTTTTGAAGTCGGTTCACTTTTTTTCAATAAGTTTTTTATTTTTCCCTTTTTAGTTGAATTAAGGCTCAGGTCTTCTAAAATTCACTCGCGCCGAATTATTTGCGTAACTTTGTTTGTGATTTTTGAACAAAATAGTGCAATAGCTTGAAATATTATTATTGCACATAAATAACCATAATATTAGTAACATCTAGTTATTTTTTTTAAGTTGATTTAAGTGGACTATATACGGTAAATCAAGCGTTCAAATCAGCTCTTTCCTGCCCAACGTCATTTCGAGTTACGTTGGTGCACTCAATCTGAGACAATGAAGAATTAATTTAAAAATCTGAGCAGCGCATAATGACCGCAATATCCTCGTCTTCAAACTGCGCTGATTAGTTTTTTATATTTATGTTTCATTTTCTAAATTAAGATGGCAGAATATTATCAAAATTCTCGGATTTTATCTCTCAATAAATAGTTTTTTTCATAAGAACTATGCATCGTAGGTATGTAATATTTAGATTATTTTGATGTCGACAGATCAATAAAGCAAATACAAAAAAAAATTGTACCTAAAGCACTTTTTTCAACAATAAAAAAATATCTCAAATAACCTCTCAAAAAGTGTTTATAAACGAGAATTGCAAGAGAAATTCCTTAGTGGCCGGTGGACGGCCGGAGCGATTGGACGTGAGGTCCACGACGAATTTTTATTGGTCCCTCTCGCTCGCACCTTCTCTCGCTCTAACGGTGATTACGCACAGTTACGCATCTCAGGTTGCTCTACTTTATTAAATTAAAATATATTTTTTAACCGACGGAAAAAAAGGAGGAGGTTCTCAATTCGACATGTATATATATATATATATATATATATTTTATTTATGACCATTCATTACTTTTTCTTATGTGGTCCAATTTCAAAAAAAATTTTTTTTTTTTGTTATACGTAGTGTATCTGAAAGTTGGTCCCATTTAAATATCAAAACTAAAAGCGGCCTATATGGGTAGAAAAAAAAGAATTCGTTGTCAATTTTCCTATAGAATTTTCAGTTGTGAACCGATTCTGTTGAAAATAAGTTAACATAATGTAGTCCTGAGGACATTATAATTATACTATATGTATAGCAGAGATATGGAGAAGTAACTAAACAGGTTCGAGCGAATTCCGACCTTATTGACATTTAAAATTTAGTTTGTTTTTTCCAACGACTATATAATACTATACTCCGCATGCACGATCTAAGGAACAAAAATTATTCTGCCAACTCGCTGAGGTACTACGTAAGCGAGGGGGGCGGGGTACTGCGTTGTGATTGGCTAACTCAAGGTCTGTTCTGTCTCAACGTATGTTTACGGCTCACAGGATTGGTCGAAATGAGACGAATATAAAACTTTTTTGCCTAATGTGTTGAGGGACTGTCAGACTTGTACTGACTTAAATCCACGGTGTCCTTCAAATAACCCTTTCATGTTCCGGGGTCACGGTAATGAGATAAGTACCGCGACGCCAGCAGGCTTTAGCCCTCTAGATTTGAGGCGCTCGTAGAACACAACGCGCCGTCGACCCGGGCATGGCCCATGACTTTTTTTACCCGACTGCGCCAGGAGGGTTATGTTTTTCGAGTGTATGTATGTATGTATGTATATTTCTTTGTGTTGCTCTGCAGCCTAAACGGCTTGATGGAGTTTAACTTGAGAGGTGTCGTTAGATTCGTCTTAAACGTGAGAGTGTCACTGGGTACATAAAAGTGGCCAAGTGCGAGTCGAATTCGCGTGCAAAGGGTTCCGAACTAAAAATATTTTTTTTAAGATCTCTCACATTCTATCAAGTGGGGTATCAAATCAAAGGATTTTAAAAATGGTTTACGAAAATATATATATAACTTATATGTTTCAATTTAATGTGGACTGATAAATGCTAACAAAAACTAAAAATAGTAAAATAAAATAAATATTTTAAAAAATTGATTGGTATAATTTGAATGGGCCCCGACTGTGAGTGTGAATGAGTGAATTCTAAACTACTGGGCTTGTTTCTTTCTTTTTAGTTTTTTTACGCAGTTGGGTTTTTTTTTTTTTTTTTTTTTAATATTTATTTTATTTATCATGGTAAAATCATCAAATGAGTCCTCCCACCCCAGGCCAAGCGGAAGGGACTGTCAGACTTGTACTGACTTAAATTCACGGTGTTCTTCAATAGCCTTTTACGTTCTCGGTTTACAAGGGTATTCAAAGCGCCGTCGACTCGGACATGGTCCATGGTCGGACAGCGAGTCGCCCATTACGCGCTTACGATGGCCAGAGATGACCATGACCGAGTCACCGTGGGCGTCTACCACTGTGGCTGGGATGTAAGGTTTACGCTGTCCTCTCTCTCACGCGTCCCGCCTCTTCCTTCGCCAGCATCACTGCTGCACTGACCTTAGGTTTAATTAGTTAAACACGATTGTTATTATTATTATTATTAAAATACTTGTGTGATACTCGTATTATTACAAACCAAGTCATATTAAAACTCCTTATTAAGCAACAATTTCTATAACTCCTTTTAAATAATCCTTAGTAGAGCAATGTTCTTACCGCATCAAAATTGTTTTATAATAATTCAGTAGGCAGGATGTATGCGGGGGGTTGCGGGGAGGGAGCCCGAAATTTGACGTACGATCGACTGGCCGAACGCGATTCTATTTTGTGCAAACCAAGACAGAAGCCTTAATCAACAGCAAAAATCTTCATAAAATCGGCGTCTTTGAAAATCTACAATCCTATTAAGCAAAACGGATCTATGTAATCAACTTTACGAGATATCCATTATTGTTATATACTAAAACCTTCCCCAGAATGTAACAAACACTTTTCTGAAAACTGCATCAAAATCGGTTCAGCCAAACGCGAGATAATTGCGGACAAACATGCAATCGTCCCTGAAAATCTACGATCCAGGTAAGCAAAACGGATCCACGCGGGCAATGTCACGGGATTTTTATTAGTGTTATATACTAAAACCTGCTCCAGAATATAATGAACACTTTCCTGAAAACTGCATCAAAATCCGTTCAGCCAAACGCGAGATAATCGCGGACAAACATACATACATACATACATACATACATACATACAGGTCGAACTGAGAACCTACTTTTTTTTTGAAGTCGGTTAAAAAACATTGCATGTAAGTTATGGATGAAATAAAAGGCTTTATAATTATAATTAGTATATTAAAACTTCAATTGTTACGTCTATAATAAAGTGTTTAGATAAGTTATTTCTTTTTGATATTGGTTGCCTGCTCAGCGTCGATGCCGCGCAGACGCGATGGTTACGTCAACATTAAAATGATTGTCCCGCAAAAATACCCATTACAATTTAGTAATCAATTTTGTTGTCTTTGCTTACTGCAAGTAACATCTCTATTTATTGCTTCTATTTGCTGACAGGCAATATTGAAGCCTAAGACATTCCAAGGCCAATAACACCATCATTTTTTGACAAAACTCCAGTACAAACCTGGCGAGGCAGCATGGTAGATCAGTTGGTCACCGATCTTCTCCGGGATGACGGTGTGGCAGATGGCCAGCATCGTGAGGAACTCCTTGATCACAGGCGCAGTCGGGTGGTTGCGTTGTAGATTCTGGTACAGCGGAGTGTCTTCCAGCTTCTCGTTGGGCCCAGGACCGTTGTAGATTATCTGCAACACAAAAAGAAAATCTGTTGAATTCATTCACCTTCTTTTTAGGGTTCCGTAGCCAAATGGCAAAAAACGGAACCCTTATAGATTCGTCATGTCTGTCTGTCTGTCCGTCCGTATGTCACAGCCACTTTTCTTTTAAAGTATAAGAGCTATCTTGTTGAGACTTGGTAAATAGATGTATTATGTGAACCGCATTAGGATTTGCATACAAAAATAAAAATAAAACTAATTTTGGAGGTTGCCCCCATACTTACAATAGAAATTTTTTTTTTTTTTCACCGGTCCCATACGTGTGGGTATCTATGGATAGGTCTTTAAAAATTATGTTGAGGTTATTAACATATTTTTTTTCTAACTGAACTATTTCCGCGAGAGACACTTCCAAAGTGGTAAAATGTTGGTCCAGTTACAGGGGGGGCCTGTAACTTCTAAAATAAGGGAATGATGAAACTAAAAAAAATATATGATGTACAATCGGCAAAGTTGATTCATGACCCACTATAAGCTTATTTTCCTACAGACTTTAAAATACAATTAGGTCCACATTCGCGTAATCATACATACGAGTATCCATGGTAACGACTTTGATCTTTATCAATTTGACGGATACAAACGATTTATTATCAAAATGGGTCATGATTCAACTTTGTCGATTGTACATTACCATGCAAATGAAAATTGGTTTGAACGAGATCAAGTAATTAGTTTTTTTTTTAATACGTCATTAATCGTAAACCGCAATTCAAAGTTACAGCCAACTGCATGAACTTTTATATTATGTTACTTGCTGCTACGGAACCCTTTATGGGCGAGTCCGACTCGCACTTGGCCGGTTTTCCTTAGAGATACCATCTCAGAGACATGTTTACCAATTTAATACAATTACATAGGTGTATATCCTCGGGAATGACTCCTGAACAATCAGGTGATGCTGCCTCAGAAGTTAGTTATTATCTTGACAAGTGTTGAGGCACTTTGCGTTCCTTGGTGTAGTAATGATCCTACTTAGTTATAGCTGTAGTTAATAGATACTTGTCTTCAACAAAAACAGTTGCCAAATACATTTGTAGTGGAACACACGTCTTTTTCTTCCAAAGATCACGACAAGCTAAAGTAAACCCTATCATCACTATCACTTGACAAGTCTGGATAAGACAGGAGTTATTACAAGTACGCTTTGCAATGACTTGTAGCAATACAACATAGTCGCTCTTTATATTGTGTGGGTTGGTGCGGGTCAGCCCGAACAGTATCCTGAAGGCCTTCGCCCAGCGCTTCGACTGCCAGTACGTGTATCACTGTGACATGGTACACGTGCGGGCTAATGTGGAAATATTGTTTTAATTATTTTGATTTGTATTTATATTGTATTGTATTGTGATTATGTTTTATTTTAGGTTATGTCATGAGTTGTAATTGGTCCTTGTTGGCTTAAATATAAATAAATAAATAAAATATGTCTGAAGGAGTAGGGTTCTTGTGAACTCATAAAATGGTAGGTCAGGGTGATATACAGGATATCATAGCTTGAGAAGGAGGTCACATAAGGTGCACCTGAAGGGACGAGCGCATGGATCGACCAGCACAACACCTGAGCCTGTAGCCAAATGGCAAGTGACATTCGCTAACGTTCAGCAGTCGCTAATACATTTTCAACTTTATACCCCATTGCATAAAGTTGAAAATCTATCAAAGATTACAGATCGTTTTCGTTTGTTTCGTTAGTTATCGCTCAGCAGTCTTTACTAGATTTTCAACTTTATGCGATGGGGTATAAAGTTGAAAATGTATTAGCGACTACTGAACGTTAACGATTGTCGCTTGCCGTTTGGCTACAGGCTCTGGCCAGATAGAGGTCCTTAGTCCCGAGTCCAGTAGAGTACGGATTTCAATTGATACAATGATAATGGCACACAACACTGACCTCCCCGATGCTACACTTGCGGAACTCCATGATGTTGCAGGTGAGCGTGCCGGTCTTGTCGCTGAAGATGTACTTCACCATGCCGAGCTCCTCGTTGAGGTTGGAGGTGCGCGCCATGGCCGGGGTGTCGGTCTGCTCGTGGTACATCTCGCCGTCCATCGCGATGAACTTCGCCTGGGGAGTAGAAGACGTCAGTCATATTTTGCTGACCACCCAACTGTAATGCACTTTACTTGCACTACGACACCAATGAAATGAACTTTTAAGTGCCACACTATATTTAGAATCCCTTGCTACGCTCAGGACTCAGATTCCTTCGCTCCGCTCTGGATTAAAAAAAAACTCTCACCTTTAAAATAGTTGTTTGCTCCCTTGTTAATCAATCTACTATTAATGTCACGTCAAGGCAGTTATTGGGACAGAGTGGGACATGGCGGGTAGGCAACCAGCAAGGTCTACCGCACACACAATCGTTTGCATACTAAAGGCTAATGTTATCTATGCCTCTTTATTTTTGAGAGCGTCAAGTAAACGACACAATTCAATAAAACTATCTTTAAATAAATAAAAACGCATACTTACTTGAAAAAATCTAACAATTTCTGCAGTAACTTGTAACGATATAGGTATAAGATTGTTGTACAATATTAAAAATGTCAAAAAGTTAAATCCGAAATGTGCATTCTGCGCCTCTGTAACAAAAAGAAAAGTTCATTGTTAACTCATAACAATCATGACAAGTTTAACTACGTCGAGCACTTTGCCTGAGGGTCTACGAGTATAACAGCCACTTTAAGCTGTTATTCTTAATGATTCACTTCGCAACGTCATTTGCTATTCCTCTTATTCATTCTCGAAGTGAATCTATGGGGATATCGCTAAATGGGCGTTTTAGACCCTCTGTACTTGTGCTTTTCATTAAATAATGATAAGTCTGCATTTTTCTGTTTTAATTTTTAATGTAACAACTTTAATTAAAGTCCTGTGCTGCTGTCTGTGCTCGCATCATACTTTTTTTTTTACTAGCCAACTCTGTACCACTCCTGAGCAAAGGCCTCCCCACTGCCATTCCCTCCACTTCTCTCGATGGTGTGCCTCTTCTCGCCAATTAACAAGGAAGTCATCCAAAAAGTCCCGCCATCTTCTCCTAGGCCTGCGCGACTCCGGTTTATCATACTTAGATATTTTTATTATTATTCCAAACGCGAGGACTGGTAATGACTATTACCCCTTTCTTGTTATGATTTTGTTAGCTGTAAGTGGCACACGAGCCACAAAACGCCACCACACGCCACTCGCGCAATTACGCACCCCTCTCTCTCTTACCTCAGTAATGAATTGGTTAATAAAGTAGCAGCCAACGACGAAGGTGTCGACCACCGGCCACAAATGTCTGTCGCACGCTTCAGCTACCACTGTAGCCGCGTCTAGCTTCTCGTGGCGGCGTTTGTGGCTGTTGCGAGTGGCTTGTGTGCGGCGATACTAAATTCTCCAAGCAAAAAAAAAATAGTAAGGTGTTGTGGTACTAACCCTGGAGGCCCAGGTACCAGTCGTGGTGCGCCTTCATCCAGTACTCGTTGCAGCCGGCGCTGAGCAGCGACAGCGTCAGCAGGATCAGGAACAACATCAGGATGTGAGTGTTGGTCTGACGGTCGATGGACGAGCGCTTCAGTGGGGCTGACGGAAACATATCGAAGTAAGATTATTTTAAAGAATTTTCAGTACAATATCTGGGGGCACGGTAGTGCCCCCGCCAAGACGAGCCAAGCGAAGCGCAAGGGCACTACCTACCTTTTCTCGAAGTGTTTCGTCGTTTTTTTGAACCATCATAGAATTGGTTTCCGATTTACCAGAAAGTTCATATTCGCGGGATATGATGCCAATAATAGACTTATTAAGCATACAAAGTATCAATAGAATAGCTATAATACTTTAGATTTTATTGATATCTAAAATACACGGATTTCGTCACTGACACACTGACACACTGATGATCATCAAAATGTTTGGCTACTTCCTGAAGTGCTAGAGAGCTGAAATTCGGTATGTAATTTAAGTTTAATAAACAACCAACAAAAAAAATCATAAACTTATAACTTTCGCCCCCCATCCCCCAAAAATGGGGGGTGGATGTTAGTATGAGACCTTAAAATGTTAGGGTGCTTCCTGAAGTGCTAGAAAGCCGAAATTCGGTATGTAAACAAAGTTTAGTATACAAAAAACATCCCCCATCCCCCTATCCCCTAAAATTGGGCGGGGGGGGAGGGGTAGTAGTTATTTCAAATGAACTTCTACAATATGGGTATCAAATGAAAGGGCTTGTTGAGAGCAACTAAAATAATAATGTGATGTCATTCTAAATCCAAGATGGCGGAATAGTTACTTTTAATGTACTTTTGCAATATGGGTATCAAATAAAAGGGCTCGTTGAGAGCAACTCGATGAATAATGTGACGTCTTTATAAATTCTATAAGGTGGACCATCTAGGATGGCGGAATAGTTATTTTTAATGCACTTCTACAATATGGGTATCAAATGAAAGGGCTCGTTGAGAGCAACTCGATGCATAATGTGACGTCATTCTAAATCCAAGATGGTGGAATAGTTATTTTTAATGCAATTCTGCAATATGGGTTCCAAATGAAAGGGCTCGTTGAGAGCAACTCGAAGAATAACGTGACGTCATTATAAATCCAAGATGCTAGCAACCTACAAAAAGAACTGAAATCCCAACAAAAACATTTCATGTAAAATGTTGCCAATTCGAGCACATAAGGTTTGCCCTACCAAAAAGATATCAGATCTCATGTAGAACCAAGCTTCTGAATCTACGCGGCCTAACTCTACCGACCCTAACTTCACAAATTCTACACATCAGTAAAAATGTATTGCTTGGCTGTTTCGTTACTTACTTCAGAAACGAAATATTACCTCCATGACGGTAGCGAAACGGTGAAGCCATACATTTTTACTGATGTGTAGAATTTGTGAAGTTAGGGTCGGTAGAGTTAGGCCGCGTAGATTCAGAAGCTTGGTTCTACATGAGATCTGATATCTTTTTGGTAGGGCAAACCTTATGTGCTCGAATTGGCAACATTTTACATGAAATGTTTTTGTTGGGATTTATTTTTAAAGCCTTTGCTCAACACTAGAATTTTGTCCTGTTTCGTTTGTCGTGAGTGCGTTTACAAACATAGAAACTCAAATTATATTTGTTTCGTGAAATCGAACCCGCGACACGCTGGGCAGCAGTCCAATCGTTAGCCGCTACACTAACCGTGGCACTTAATTGAAAACGATTTATACTATGTTTGACAAGGTAACATGAATCTATACTAACGTAATAAAGCTCAAGAGTTTATTTGAACGCGCTAATCTCAGGAACTACTAGTTCGTATTGAAAAAATCTGTTTGTGTTTAATAATTCGTTGTCGAGGAACGATGTAGGCTATTTTAACATGCTATAATTGATAGGAGCCGAGCAGCCACGCTAAGATCATAGATGGGCCCTATAACCAGGCAAGCGATAAACGTAAACGCTCAGCTGAGTCTTCAATAGACTTTCAAATTAACACCCAAGCTCATCCGCACGCAAAATACGCGCATATGACGTGGAGTTGCGGATACCAGCCCGTCATACAATACAGTACCCAAACTCATACAGTTGAAAATCCGTTAAATTCTGCTGAGCTTTAGCGAACGGAACGAACGAAAACGCTCTGTTTGGCTATAGGTCCTGTGGCCGTAATACAACGTCTTATAACCAAGCTAGTTCCGGCGAGTGGAAGTGACGGAACTATACAAGTCGTCTAGCGCCATCTCGTTCACTCACTGGAACAAGCCTGGTTTTAAGACGTTGTAATACGGCCTCTGCTCTGTTAAGAACAATAGTGTTCGCAAACATTACCTTTAGTGGAGTTTTTCATGAGCTTGGTCTCGTGTCCGGTGTACACGACGACGCCGTAGATGTAGTTAGTGTTGCGCAGCATGGAGCCGCGTAGCAGCATCTGTTCCAGACCCAGTGGTATCATCCTGCAAATAACACGGAAGAGGATTGATAAAAATGGAGACGAGAAACTGTACTTGATAGTTGGTTATTCTACAGCAAAAGGTTTATTATTATTTTTTTTTTGGACAATATTAGTTTTCATTTAAGGTGATTGCTTCGATGTAGCCCGCGAAATTCAACTTTTTTTTACGTTTTTTGCAATTTGCAGGCCAGTGACATGTTGTAGCTTTATAAATATTGAATTTCGCGGGCTGGTTGGAGCATCCCCCTTAAGTTATAATAACGGTATAGGTATGTCATATCCTCTCGTCGCCACTGCCGCAGTGCCTAAAAAGCCGGGTGTACATGTACAATCAGTGCGTCCTTCCAGTCCTAACCTATGGAGCCAAAACATGGTACATGACAGTCAAGCTGGCCCACCAACTTCATGACTATCTCAATGAAAAAAGCAGGGGCTTATGTCCCGCATTGGACTGCAATAGGTTGAAATTATGAAATGATGATGAACGGTTAAGGGTCGAAGGAAGTCTAAAAAACACTCCTGCGACAGTCCTGCGAATGTGGTATCGCTCTTGGAAGCACCTACGTCCGTTAACGGGGTAAACAATTGATGAAATATCTAATCTCTACACCCACATTTTTCCAGTCATTTGTGTCATGTAACAGGGGTTTTTTTCACTGTTCCCTGTCAAAGCCGGGTCACATTTTCCTGATAACCGTGCTTGTTATAAAACTGAATAAACTATTACTATAAATCCTGATAACCGGATTATGTTCCAGCGACATAAGGGAGACTTTAGCACAGCATCATCTGCCTAGTCTTTTCCCAACTATATTGTGGTCGGCTTCCAATCGAACCAGATGCAGCTGAATATCAGTATTTTACATGGAGCGACTGCCTGTCGGACCTCCACAACCCAGTAACTGGGCAATACGATACCCCATGGTAAGACTGGTTGTCAGACTTTACAGCTTCTGACTAACAGTAACGACTGTCAAAGATCTACAAATGACAGCCGGGACCAACGGCTTTTACGTGCTTTCCGAGGCACGGAGGAAACTCACTATGACAGATGGTCACCCATCCACAGACCAACCTCGGCAAGCATGGCTTAACCCGGAAGATCGGCCTGTGCGGCTGTAATTATTTAGCCGCGAGCTCCTCGAGATTTTAGCACAGCAATGTGACAATAAACGTTGAGAAAAAACAATATACTTTACTTACTTATTGCTACTCTCCTTGAGCAGTCCGTTGAACTCGTAGAGGTGTCTGTTGGGCTGCTCGCACTGCACGGTGGCCGTGAAGTCCGTGAGCGCCAGCGTGTTGTCCAGCCGCGCCGTGTCCGGGTGCGCCTGGCGGATCTTCAGGTTCGTCTCCCCGTCCAAGTTCGATGTCTCGATGAACGAGATGCCTTGCGGTTCACTGTGAATCAAGATACATGTTTTATCTATACCACAGATTAGTAGACAGATACACAATCCCATACAAAGAAATGTGACCTCCCTAAAACTAGCAATTCGACTAGCTATAATTTTTTACTCCACTTTCTCAACAGATGGCAGTACCGGCGGCTCACTAATTGCCAGAAACAGCAGTTTTACAACGCCATCTAGGAGTCAACCTTAATACTAGGTGGCATCAAAACTATGTGGCATTGACACTCTAGAGGGCGTTGCTTTTCTATAGATTCTCTGTTCTCTTCATTGCACCGCATCGTGAGTTCAAGGACAAAAGTTTTATTTGTGTGAGTGAGCTACAAACATCTCACTGCACACCGCGTGACACATCGAATGCGATGAGATTATGAATTGTATTTTTATAATATTCTAAAAGTTTGTGGGAATGGAGAATGGATGGATGTTTGTTAGGTACCCTTTCAGCTCTTTCACGAATAAAAATACTGAACGGATTTGGATGTTTGGTACAAGACTAGTTTACAACCTGGATATTTTTATATCCATATGATAGTTTTAGTCCGATTTTACGTTCCCGTGGGACAATTTTCGAGTTGTAGTGGTAAAGAGGCAAGTCACTGGAATAAGATACCATGATTTGGAGTACCTACTGTAGATGTAGCGTACCATCGATTTTGGGTACCTACTGTTGATTCAATATCTCGTAGATGGAAAGTTGTCGATAACGATACAGCAATGTCAATTTATGATGACTTTCGAATTATTATTAACTCGACCCCAAGGAGGTAGTATTATATTTTGTAGGTTATGTTCAAATTCGATCTGTAACGTTACATTACACGCGAATAACTACTCATTACTGAGGAAAGTAATTTGAATAGATTTAATGTGCTTACCTTAAATCTATTAAAATTACTTTTACTTTAATAATATAGTTATGCGGCAAAGTAATGATGAAAGAGGTAGGCAGTAGGAGAAGGAGGATGAAAGATGGATCGTTTAGGAAGTAGGTAATTAAAAAAAAACAGTAGGTACTTATATTTTAGGAAAAATATTTTAATAGATAGGTTCTTCAATTATGTACGTAAAAACTAATAGCAAAGTGATCAGTACACCTAAAATATGAGCACTTGATTGGAGCCATAATGATTGCACTTTGTAGATTCAAAGTCCGAAATTCACTAACTTAGGTCGTCGTATGTGCAAGGTTCGTTGTTGTCCAGTATTCAGGGTCCAGGTCAAGTCATAGGCAGGTGTCTTTTCAAAATCCGTAATTCGTAGCCAGGTCGTATAGAAGAAAACAAAAACACATTCGAAGCAGATAGACGCACACTTGTCAGTTGTTTAACAACAAGTGACAAGGACACAGGGTTGCCAACTCAATGCCACGGTTGGGTGCTAAGTAACATCTCAAATAGTGCTAAATTGCTAGAAAGTTTCAAAAATAGTGCCAAATATATGAATTTAATAAAAAAAGAACACATAACAGAATATGTTTTAATTTTCGAATTATTGTTAAGTACATTAATATCTAAAAGTTATATTAAAAAACAAAAACAAACAAAGATAAAGTTAAATTGGATGGAAAATGTTACCATTAAATTTTACAAATTAAAAAACATACAAATTGGAAAATACGATGAATGAAAAACAAAAATGAACGAAAAACAAGCAAGGTTAGACAAAGAAGGAGTTATCTTAGAGAAAAAGACAAACAGCACTGTTCGCCTCGTCTGCCATACACACTTTTATTTTCACGTTCACGGGAATCCCCTACCGAAGTGCCGCAGATTACAGGCTACTCTAGTTTGCGTTTTGTTACTTCAACCACAGCTGCATTTTGTGAGCGAAGGCAACATCAAAATGAGTGCTAGATTTAGTGCTGGGTGCTGTTTCTTAAATTTCAGTGCTAGGCACATGAATAGTGCTAAATCTAGCACTCAAAGTGCTGAGTTGGCAACACTGCAAGGACAACAGTCTTATTCAGACATGACGGGTCTGAATTGACATTGCTAGAGAGAATAATTAACTGCTTGATCAATGTTTAGTAAATTTTATAGTTCCAAGTTGAAAAAAATATGTATTTTTTTTTACATGTAATTAATATATTTAATAAGATTAAATTATACTTAAAATGTAATGTCTTTATCATGAAAAAATTAAGTAAAACGCCATCTATTGCAACGAGCTCTAAACAAAATGGGTAACAGATAGTTGAATCTTACGACTTTATCATTCTATCGGTTCGAATCACGTTCGAATGGAAGTTAAAGTTTCCAATTTTCTTTTTTTGTCGAAATTACGTGATTTATGAGTGTAAATAAATAAAGCAGCCTTGAGCAACGAAGTTTTAATATTAACTAAACTTATATCAGCCAAAATCCGCAATTTAGTGGTTGTAAATTTTGCTAGAGTAACCTATACTGCCATCTATGATTTATTTTCAAGACTAATTATAATCTCTATGAGTTGAGACCCTATGTCTATACTAATATTTTCAAGCTGAAGAGTTTGTTTTAAAGCGCAGTACACCGCGCGTGGAACGAAAAGTAAACAAACATCAAATAATATTAGGCGAAGATACTTGCATTAATAACGTTTTTGAGTTCCGTAATACGATTAGTATCGTTAGTAATGCCCGAGTTTAAAATATTGCTCATTAATAAAATTTCACCCTGTATAGTTGGAAGAGATATCCACGCGCAAAAGGTACATCTTTCCAAGCCCTTAAAGAATTTTTTAACACAAAAATGTAAGAGTTGAAGAAACAAAAATAACTCTCGATTAATTTTTCCACAAAATGACGTTGGTATGCGAGTGATGGTTGACAAATAATTAACCTTTATCAATCAGTCTGGTGTTGCGGCGCCAGCACAGCGTACTGAGATACATAGGTTGAAATGAAAGATTCAATCTTTGTGTCCAATATTAGCAAACTAACTTTTGCCCGCGACTTCGTTAGCGTGCGTTTACTTTTTACCCGACTGCGCCAGGAGGTTTATTCCATCTTGTTGAACATAAATCATGTTAGGTCGGCTAAATATGCATAGCATGAATATAATTCAGCCCATAGCATTGAGAAAGAATGTAACTTGTAACAAGAATTGGATCATTCATTCCGGAGATCACCCCTTACATACATACAAACAAACAAGTTTAGTGTGTTGTTTAGTGTGTAGTTGTTTGTTGATGCTATTTCACTAGTAAATTGTAGATATATTATACCAGTTGTCAAGCTTAAATGAAACTGATCTGGCAACATCTGCCACATTCCAGATCAGCTGTGGACTAAAGTGACTCATTGGTTTGCGAGAATGTGACACATTTATTTTTCTTAACTAATTATTTGTTGTATGTTTCAGTGTGTATCTGTATAAGAATATTTTCTTTCATCATCATCAGCCTATGTCACCACTGCTGAGACGTGTTGTAGAATAAAAAAAAAAAAAAAAAAAAACCTGAAGGGACCGTCATACTCTTACTGACTGAAAGTAATCCGTTCCTTAGGATGGTATTTGCGTTCCAGGGCCGCGATAAACTGCTTAGACAGTCCTGCGACCCTTCACAGTGGATCCTAACTTTATCTATGGGATGCCAATTAATATGTATTAGATATCTAGTCTATATGAGGCAGAGACAACTTTGGATCACTTGGTTAATAATACCTCCGTATGATGCCAGCGTCTTACCTCGAGGACAGCATGATGATATCGGCGGGGAAGAACTGGTTGTTGACGACCTTGCAAATGTCTCCCACCAACATCTGCTCCCACAGCACGGTGACCCACCGGCCCTCGCGCAGCACGTCCACCTTGCGCCGGTTCGTCTCATCATCTGCTCGGTGACGTTTCTGAATATGAAAAATAAACGATATGTTAATATTATGAAAATTACATAATCATCACACCTCGTGGGCATGCGGGGCGGCGAGTAAAGGGCAACTCGCTGTCCGACCATGGACCATGCCCGGATCGACCGATGGCGCGTTGCGTTCTACGCGCGCCTCAGAGAGCGTCAGCAAAATGACGGGGCCCCCTCTCAGAGGGACAAAGCCTGCCGGGGTCGCGGGACTTATCTCATCACCGTGACCCCGGAACATAAAGGGCTACTGAAGGACACCGTGGATTTTAGTCAGTACGAGTCTGACAGTCCCTCCCGCCCTGCTCGGGGTGGGGGGACTCATTTGATGATTTTACCACGCTAAAAAAAAATCATCACACCTCGTCTTAAAGCCAGAGTCCAGTGAGGGAACGAAGTGGCGCTAGACGACTTGTATAGCTGTGTCTCTTTCCCACACTGGAACTATTCTGGTGTTAAACACTGGTTAGCCACTCTACGTAACCCTAAAAAAATCAGGCAGAGATGTACCTAATAGTACACTCAATTGTGTTGACGTCTGTCATAGGTACGGGGCGTGCATGTTGTAATCAACTGGGCTTAAATTTACACTTCGTGGTTGCTGAGAAATGGCCTGTGTAAAAACCTTATAGCATTGATGCAAGATCTGAGAACGAATCTAGAAGCTCATACTTGTTGAATCAACACTTATGTAGATTCACGAGACCTTTCACGAGACTTGCATCGGATTTTTTTTGTTTTTATAATTAATTTACGTACTTTTAGTAGGTACTTAGTTATGGGGTGCTATGACAGGAAACCTCCACGTGCGCCCATGGACTGGAGTTCCCTCTCGGATACGTCCGAGGCGAAGACCAGTTTTTCGGGCCGGTGCACCCTGGAATGCGGGCAAAAGTCTTCCTTAGGCACTGTGTGCTTAAGGGGTCTCTTTGTCCGTATGCGAATAGCCTGTCGTGTGGACGCTCCAACGCGTGTCCCTCTGATTAGCAGAGGGCACAGCGGCGGAGCTGGCTTGCGGACGGTGAGTAATGGGTAGCTCGCCGTCCGACCAAGGACCAAGCCCGGGTCGGTGGCGCGTCGTGTTTCGCGCCAAATGCCTGCTGGGGTCGCGGGTTTTTTCTTAACCCATCCTGGGTGTGGCCCCGGAACGTAAAAGGCATAGGAAGGAACACGGGTAGATTTTAGTCAGTAAGAGTCTGACAGTCCCTTCCGCCCCAACCAGGGCGGCCTCCCGCCCTGGGTGGGGCGGAAGGGACTGTGTGTGAAATGAGTCCTCACTCATTTGATGATTTTACTACCTAAAAAAAAAGGTACTTAGTTATGTCATCTGTAAATTATGATCATAGCTTTTAAATAACTTTTACCTGCCTCTTTAAGGAGGAAAATTAAATAACTTTTTCATAGGTAAATTATTCATAACACGCTTTATAGTTAACGGAATGTCACGAAATCAAATTACAGTTCTGACATTAATTTAACAATTATATCATTCAGAATCATTGTCGTTTGAAGTCAACCCTGACCAAAAAAACCGAACTACTGTCATTAGAGATCCCTCCACATAATGAATGCATGTTAAAACCTTCGTGAGTAAACTGAGTCATTCCGACGAACATTCTTGCAACTATATTTAGGCTTACTGCCCGCTTAGGAACGCAGAACAACATTAACCGGGAAGGTAAATATGTCCACACGTACATGATAAGCAGGAAAACTCTGTACATATTAGAACTTGGGGTTTGCCCACAGTATCTAGGATTCTAACAGTGCTTTTGTGCCGCTTTACCTAATGTATATAATAATACAATGTCAAACTAAAACCGCAAAGACATTGTATAAAATAGACTTTATACACCAAAATGACGTTATAATTATATATTATTATTATATTATTAATAAGTTTTACAATCTTATTATTATTTTTTATTAGTCTAGGTCAGGAATGACTAAGACAAGGTCGACGGTGGAGCGAGGTTACCCAGAAAAAGCCATGTTAATGTACGGCTTAAATTGTTAAACTATGGATCCTTTATTAAGCTGTCTATGACATAAATACGTGCACCTGCACAGGCACAGGGCGAATTAGTTTTTAAGAATTGTGACTCTACTCAGCGATTTTTTAGGGTTCCGTATCGAAAGGGACAGGACCCTGTTACTAAATAAGTCTCCGCTGTCCATCTGTATCTCGCGAACCGTGATAGTAAGACAGTTGAGTAATATTAAAATAAATATTTAAGGGTGCTCCCAGAAAACAGGCTAGATTTTTTGGAATATATCCGTTTTGCTAGTAAGTATACTGGTAAGGAACACTTCGTGCGCGAGTCCGATTTGCAGGGCCGGTTATTTTTTATGCAATGGATCAGCTCTTAACACCTCACCCATTGAAGAATAATATTACTCGTAGTACTGAGTACTTACAAAGTCCTCGACGATCTCCTTGACTGCGCTGACGGAGAGGATGAGGATGAGCGGGGTGAGCGTGGTCCAGCGGCCGGTGGGCGACACGTCGGGGATCTGCTGCAGCAGCGCGATCAGCAGGAAGAAGCAGTTGGAGTAGCGCCGGAACTGCTCGAACAGGAACAGCGGGATGAACGATGGCAGGCTGCGGAACACCAGACCATGTTAAACAGAGCACGTTTTTAAAAAACTGAATACAAGAAAAACATGGTGAGGAAAGAGCGGAGTAATGAAAAGATTTTGTTTTCTGTTTTATGAGGAGTCCGTTACAGTTCTTTAAATTAGTTCCTTGCCCAAAAGACTGTCTGTCTCATGAACCGTGATAGTTAGACAATTGAATTTTTTTACAGATAAAGTATTGTTGTTGAGCCAAAAACAAAAAACAACAAAAAAAAACAGAATAAAATAATCGTAAATATTTAAGAGGGCTCCCATACAACAGACATGATTTTTTTTGCTTGATTTTTAAAAAGGTTATGGTTTTTGCTTTTTTTGAAGTAGGCTTTTTTTAACACAATGAAATCGATGATAGAAATTTAGCGTTATCAGACCTTACATGAAATCGATACCTTATAGATTGAACTGTGTTTTTATCGAATCGTAATGACATACGTACATTTCATGGACATTCAACTTATTTTGGCTCAAGCTATTCTACATATTATTTGTATTAATGTGATCACTCTTCGATGACCCTCAACGGCCTCAACCAAACTCATTCATTCACAGTTGTTACAAGTAGTACCCACGGACTACATAAAAGGCAAGCAATTACATAATTAATATTACATAGGGGCCGCCCATGTCACAGTTGTACAGAAATAGTTAACATGGGCGTTGAAGTGGACAACCATGTCTGAATAATGATAGGTTTAGCTACCTAGATCGAATCAAAAGTAATTTGTGTGTGGAAACATCGATAAAACAGTTTATCGATGTTTCCACACACAGGTGGAACATGAATAGGCCGCGCTTAATTTATCAACTGTCAAGAAATTGTGTTTGTTTTCAATGAATGGGAAAACATACGATATTTTCACATGTGGATGTTTGTCATCATGTATTTTTTAACCGACTTCAAAAAAAGGAGGAGGTTCTCAATTCGTCGGAATCTTTTTTTTTTATGTATGTTCCCCGATTTCTCGAAGACGCCTGGACCGATTTGGAAAATTTTTCTTTTGTTTGAAAGGGTATACTTCCCAAGTGGTCCCATGATCATCAGGTCAGGATCTGATGAAAGGATCCCAGGGAAATCGAAGGCAACCTTCAAATTTTATAGGCACATAGTACCATTTTCATATATTTTTAAAGCTGTTCAAGTATTTGCATCTGATAATCATCATCTCAGGTGGATTAGCTGATGATGGAAGGTACAACTCCTCTAGTAAGGAGTCGGCATCGACTGATTTAGTAAATTATGTTTGTATTCGCATATCTCCGGAACTACAAGTCCGATTTAAGTAATTCTTTTTACGTTGTACTAGTTATCGTGCAACTTAGGGAATACTGCAAGTTTCATCAAAATCGGTAGTTTCATCAATCATCTTTTAAACTAAACATAACCGTCCTGGCGCAGTCGGATAAAAAGAGTAAAATAAAAACTTGTAACCGCCTTGAAAAACAACCACAAAAAAAGGGTAAAATAACCAACAAAACTTTTCTTTCGGAAGTCGGTGGCAAAAAAACAATGAAATTAATAAAAGAAAACCACCGACTTCCAAAAGAACAGTTTTGTTGGTTATTTTACCCTTTTTTAGGGTTCCGTAGTCAACAAGGAACCCTTATAGTTTCGCCATGTCCGTCCGTCCGCCTGTCCGCAGCTTAGCTCAGAGACGCCCAGTACTAGAAAGCTGTAATTTGGTGTAAATATACGGATTGGTTACGCCGAAAAAGTGGTAAAATAAAATCTCGTGAAATATTTTTTTTAGGGCACCTCCTGTACACGTAAAGTGGGGATGTTTTTTTTTTCTCGCGTAGCTCTTAGTGTGGGGTATCATTAAATAGGCCTTTAAAAAATATTCATAGTTTCCATTAACAATTTTTTGATAAAAAGATCCGGACCCCGGACCGATTTTGAAAATTCTTCTTTTTAAAATTAAATTCAGCGAATCCGTTTAGTCAGTTCGCATAAGTATTTTGATGGGCAACTACGGAACCCTACACTGTGCGTGGCCCGACACGCACTTGGCCAGTTTTTTTTTTTTGTTAAATGTTGTTTGTATACTAATCTGGGTTATATTTTTGTGGAATAATGTAAAATGCCAATATTTACAATGTTACGTTGCGTCCTAGAATGACAATCTGATTACTACTGATCGTTCTGTATTCGTTTCATAATATGCATCGGAAAATATACACTAACGTTTTCGCGACTGATTCATGTTTAAATTAAAAAATGCAACTACATCAGTAGGTCGGTGATGTCAGGTGACACATTGTAAGTATTTGGTACATTGATATTGTTCCCTGTAAGGTGTGATTACCTCACAAATATTTGCATGACTGACTATTTATATCCTACAAGCCTGTGTTCACACTATTTTTATATTCTATCTAATAACCGTGAGCTTATTGCTCATCTATCCTGCAACTAGTTATCCTTGATGTCACTTTTTTATAAATAAACATGTCTCTATAGTATGTGCCATTTAACACGGCAATAGAGGTCATTCACTCCCTCCTACCAAGTTTTTCATCACTAAGCGATAATGACACTTATTGTTACCTAAAACTACTAATAAGCGATAGTTGCTTCTATCGCTACAGTATCGTGGTACCAGCCTGCTTGACATACAGGGGTTGTGAATCTTGTGTTGCTCAAATTCTAAATTATTATTTTTTATTTCAAGAAATCAAATTGTGTGCTTATAAATTTACGCGTGACGTAAAAAATGTTCCACTGTGTGTGACGGATTTAATGGATGTAGTGATTGACTATGTGCGAAGTGGGTGGTGGGGAACGGCAAATCGATCGTAGCGCACGACGTGGCAGAAATGTGAATTAATTCTGGGCTGTCATGTGTCAAGTTGCTTTATTTTCATAACTTTCTTTATAATTTAATACGAAAACTTTAACTTTAACTTTTCCCGTTCGTTCTAAGCTCTTCCACTTCTCTCACATGCTGTGCTAATACTAATTTTTTCCCTTTTTGCTCAGTTTGAGGTTGGAAATGTATTTTATGCTTAACCGATTCAAATCCCGTGCGTATTATAATATCCATATTTTCCACGAGGAAGAAAATCGCTAGGTATAATATACACACTCACTTTTTACACTATTTTTTCAATTTCGTTGAAAAACTAGTCGAAATTTAATATCACAAAGATATCTTATCATCTAGTTGACATGATTTGACAGATGACAAGTCCTGAATAGTTGCGGCCACTAGGGGCGCTGTCATCGCGCACACAACGAATAGGTAACGGCCCTTTTCCCGTCATAATTATGTATTTTCGTCCGCGCGCGGATCATAGTAGATTTTCAAAGTCGATTGTATGTTTGTTTACGATTATCTCGCGTTTGTCTGAACCGATTTTCATGCGGTTTACGGAAAAATGTTTATTACAGTCTAGGGAAGGTTTTAATATACAATAATAATGGATGTCTTGTGACGTTGCCCGCATAGATCCGTTTTTGTTGCTCGCTTGGATATAAATTTCTAATGTTGCCGATTATACGAAGATTTTTGTTGAATGTCTAACTAAAAAGGGTATAATTAAAAACTTTTTTAAAAAAAAGTACCGACTTCAAATACAAATACAAAAAAGTGTAAAATTATTTTCTTTCGGAAGTCGGTGGCAATAGTCAATGACATAAAAATCAAAAGCCACTGACTTCCGAAAGAAAAGTTATTTTACACTTTTTTGTATTTGTTTTTGAAGTCGGAACTTTTTTTTAAAAAAGTTTTTATTAATACTAAGGGTACAACGGCGGTCTTATCGCTAATAGCGATATCTTCCAGACAATTATGATGGACTTGAAGAACTTTAAAAAAAAATGAGGGTAGACAGTGATGGACATCAAATACACACATCAAAAGTGTCTAGGGATCAACATATATTTTTGCAATAACTTTTCTCCTGATTGATATTAATTAAAATGTTCTTTAAGGATTCATCAAATAAAGTGTTATCGTTTGTCACAGTAACGATAAACCAAGTCACCTTTGCATTCATAAAGAAATTTGCCATTTTCCTAATAAAGGGATTTTTGACATTTGAACCACTAACATTAAAGTTCGAAAAAAAGACTGAAATAACAGTTTTCTTTAAAATTTTATTGGGTAACTTAAACAATTAATAATCCGTGTTTCTACCGCGAACACTAACAACACAAGAACATCGGTTTGGCATACTCAAAATGAGTTCATCCAAATCACGCTGTGGAATGGCCGCCCATGTTCGTTGCAACAACAAAAAAAGGTCTTCTTGCGACTGGATACCCTCCATATTCGGCAGAGCTCTTCTCTGTAGCATATCCCATGCATGCTCAATCGGGTTCAAGTCTGGCGACTGAGCAGGCCAGGGCAGGACATTGATGTTAGCTGCGGCGAGAGTCTGTCTTACAACTCTTGCGGTGTGCGGTCGTGCATTATCATGCATTAACTGAAATAAGGGACCGATTTGCACTTGTAGAGGAACGATGACGTCTGATACAATCGTCTCAGCATAAATTTGAGCGTTGAGGTTGCCTCTGATCCAAATCAACTCAGTTCTTCCGCCGATCCAAATACCCGCCCATACCATGATGGTTCCACCACTATAAGGATGGACTTCCTGGCAGGATTTTAATCGCTGTTGGCGTCCAGGGGTTCTCCAGTGTCGTATACGTCTTGTATCCGGTCTCATACCAAAACGAGACTCATCAGAAAAGCACACGAAACGCCATTGTTCTTCTGCCCAATTTCTGTGTTCAAGAGCCCATTGATATCGAATCCTACAATTGTGCATTGCTATAGGTGGTACCCGTAGCGGTCTTCGGGAATGAAGGTTCACTTCATGCAAGCGGTTTCTGACTGTTTGGTCGCTAATTAACCGACTTCTTAAGTTCCCTGAAGAGTGATGAAGCCTCACGGCTAACATTATGGCGGTTATTGTTGGAGCTCTTCGAGTTAAGATTTGAATGTATCGGTCTTGTCTCCGTGTGGTGCAGCGATACCGTCCTCCATGGCGCTCAGCCACGGTACCAGTGCTTCGGTAACGTGTCCAAAGTCGACTGATAACACTCTGACTTGTATTCAGAGCTAAAGCCACAGTACGTTGCCGGGAACCAGCTTCTATCATTCCCACGGCTCTGAGCATTTCTTCCCTGCTTAAATGACGTCGCCGCTCCATAATAACGTTGGTTTTAATCAGTAGTAGGGAAACAGTAGCACTAATAATGTCTTCAATGCGTTGTATGTTTTTATAGGGAAAATATTGACAGCTGATTTTCATCTTTTACTCGAATTTGA
The DNA here is from genome assembly GCA_954870645.1 of Agrotis clavis. Taxonomy (NCBI): domain Eukaryota; kingdom Metazoa; phylum Arthropoda; class Insecta; order Lepidoptera; family Noctuidae; genus Agrotis; species Agrotis clavis. The sequence goes on along the minus strand of OX940927.1, from coordinate 26,387,369 downwards.
TTTACAGTTCCTGATTCAAATTATGAAATGCACCAAAAAGGATCCATATAAATTTATAAAATCATAAATTTATTACAAAGCCACATCTCAATCTCAAGAAATCCGCATAAAAATGCTTGATCCCTAGACACTTTTGATGTGTGTAATAGATAACCGATAATATAAATACAATACACACAAACATTAATAATAAAATAAAATACACATACATACATAAATATAAATATGTATTAGGTATTGATTATGATTTAAGACTAAGCTTTTAAAAGAAACCAGTGACTTGGCTTGTCTGACTGATACAAGCAATGCATTCCACAAACGACAGCCTGGACTGTGAAAGAATCATCATTAAAAAATGTGGAATGCGCAGGCATCAAAAGAATCAAATGTATATAATTATGTATATACAACGTTTAACGTTAATAGCGCAAAACCTCTCGTGGAGTAACTCAGCCCATGTTACTGAACAATGTTTGTTCAAAAACTTTTGGAAAAAAAAAATAAAAAAAAAAGATTTTTCATACTGATGGGCTCGATCATTTTCTCATTTTGTATGAAAAATCTTTTTTTTTTTCCCAAAAGTTTTAGTAATTGCCTATTTATCAAAATCATCAACTTTTTGGAGAACGTTTGGTCTACTCCTTTTACCTTCAGGTTGCGTTATTTTGTGAGTATTTATGTATTCACGTAATACCCGATATATCGATCTCTCACTCACCCCACATATTTCTGACGTACGTTTGACAAGATCATGGTTAGTTAAATATTTATCCTCGGGCTTTGTGTTTTGGACGTATTTAAAAATATTAGTAATCTTAAGACGTTCTCCGCTGGTGAGAATCGTCCTGTCTTTTTGCTGGCGGCGATGTGAACGGTATCGATTCCGAACCTTCTTGAGGTTGGAATATGTTTGGACGACGACGGCGTTTACTGGTTTCACCAGTAGATGTTCCAGCTTCTGGTTCCATGCTTCTTTACAAGCAACAAATGAAGTAACAATAACAACACAGAACACAAAAACAAAACTGTAATAAACTCAACAACGATAACAATAAAAGCAAAGAAATTATAGCACAGACCCAAAGAGATTTAAAAGAACCTATAGAGCGGGCATTGGGAAAATTGTCATACAAAATTATTGATGCCGTGTGTCAGTAGCACAATCTAGCGTTGCATAGCAACGCGACTACTAGACTGAGCGACATTTTACCTAGTGGTAAAAAGTTTTGTATCACAACTTTCTTCGTGATGTCCCGTTTATTGCTCGTATTTAGTTTAATGTCTTTGCACAGACCGAACGCAAGCGAACTTCCACACGGAATATTAAATCTAAATGGCGGCTGCTGCCGGGGGTGCTGCACCCCTGACGCGATGACCTCGTAAAACAAAAACGACATAAGATCAAAATTAGCATTTTCTGTGATGAAATAGTTTTTGTAATTTATTTTAGGAAAAATAAGGTGTTTTTACCATCCTGATATCAAAAGAAATATTAATATACTTATATCCATACAATATGTACTAACTTTATATTTACTCAGTATTGTATTATAGGTTAATGCAAAATTATATGATGCATAATAATATATTTACTTTTGTTAAATTGTCTCAGTGTGATAAACTTGTGTAAAAACGAAAATACAATATTTAAAATAAAATGTTTCGTGGGGTACGTTTGCTAGATTTTCTATTATTTTGGGTTGTGCATTGTTTTGTTTTTTGTGGTAATTTTTTATGTATTATGAGACTCAAGCGATGTCAGTTTTGCGACTGTTTGCGACAGATTTGTACGGGTGAAGAGGAAGTATCGCTAATATTGAGATATCGGGATGAAAGTCGGAGCAATGACCGCTATTGCCATGTTAAATGGTACATACTATATAAGTAGGTAGTTTTATTTATTGAACGGCGCCGGCATAGAAAACTCGAACTATTTAAGGAACTACGCAAAAGGCGTGGGAGGACCAATAATCAACATGTATAATTTGGCACCATGATAGAAAGTGGAGAATATTTCTTTGTTTGCTTAGGTTAGTTAGGAAGTCATGTTCACAAGTCTTTGAACATTCTGAAACACGTGGTAGTACGACGAATTGATTGGATAATGTGCATGGAGCAAGTGTAAGCCGGCTGTTGCGTCGACACGCTCCATTGTCACGCTACACTCAAGGGTAGAGCCGCGCAGGTGCTCAACCTGTACGACGTGTGTCACGGACATACCGACACGTAAACCCTTATCAGAACAATGAGAGCGTTATGTCTAAGAAACTTTGATGCAAAAACTTCCAAGATTTTTTTGAAGAAAATCTTTACATTTCTGGAACGGGCGGAAAGTTGGCGAGGACATGGTGCGGAGTCCCAATAAGGGAACATTGTAATTAGCAGCCACGCATTCATTACCACGCTGCGCTGCTGTCTTACTGAGTCACCTCCTTTTATGAAGTTTCAAAGTCACTGCATAATGTGCGAAAAAGTCATCACATCACGGACTCATTCAACTGTATAATTTTTTCTATGGAAAATTGGTAGAAGAAAACCTCTCGAGAAAACCGGCGTTGTCTAGTCAACAATTCGAAAAGGGTCCGAGTGCTGTTAACTGTTTAACCCACGCCCTCTGGACTGGAGGAAAGGAGATTTGCGTGCGATAAATGAAAACGTTATCATTGACTTATTATGGTGGCCTATCAGATGGTAAATGCCAAGTAGTGGACGTCGCATGCACCTGCCCTTAATCCAGGAACAAGCATAAACGTTTCAGTTGCGACAACAAAGACCATAGTCTCTCTCTTCTGCAAGGAACTGCATTCAAGCCTAGTAGAAAGCTATTTATTTTCCAAAATAGTAATGTAGAGTAGTTCCCCTGGAGACAGTAGCAATATATTAACACGTATGACATCAGAGTACGGTGGATGGGCAGGCAGCCAAGCGTCGCGGCGCGTAAACTATGCGCCTGTACACAATGCTGTGCCGGTGTTTAGGCACGCTTGTTGTCGCCTCACAAACTTTACGACGCTGCTGGAACGGCCTGCCAATATCCAGTAGCCCTGAATAAAGCATATACCTACAGAGATAAACTGTAGTCTATTTAAACACCACTGATTTCAAAACTGTAAGGGAAAACGTCTCTGTGAAACCAGCATGTCCTAAAAACAAAAATTCTGGCCTTTACTAAGAGGAAGCTTGTATTCCAGTAATCTTTTTCTAACGCTGGCAATAAAATTACACTTCATTCGCATAACTTCGCTACTTTCACGGTTTTCACGATGGTAGAGCAGAGATAACTTTGGCTACATATTTTGGAACTAACAGACATCGGGGGCAACAGTTTGCGACAAAGTTCAGCATCCTGCCACTGAACGATCTAGGTAGCCCCACTTCATTATATTGGTGTTAGTTGTGTCTTCAGACGTTTCAGGAACAGCCATGGGTGCAGGCTATACGTACAGCGATATTATATGACGTCAGAAATAATCATTTTACTCTTCACGGAAATGAAGCGGAAGCGTTTCAAATGAGAGAAAAAGCGAGTTCGTTACGGATTTCAAGCGTCTACATTTGTTTGTGCATCAATCGTGCCTCAATAGATTGAAGATAAAATTGAATTGCACAGGAAATATACACTACAAAGCAAACATCTACTGCTATTTGATTTTTATAGTTGCTGAATAAATATTTGTATCAATACTATCATAGATCGTGCCTCAGCTGCATAAAATGAAAACTCGCATCGAATGTGATGTTTGCATTCAGTTTCCTTGATCCACAATATGACTTTCTCTTTCTTATCTTGCTGTTACCTTTCACTCTTAAACAATTTTTTTATCTCCATCATCAGCCTATATTGTTACCACTGCTGGGCCACAGGCCTCCTCTCTGTAAGAGGCAACGACGATATAATACTAGACTCCTAATAACAGGCGACCGATGTCTGCCAACACATTAGGCAAAAAAGTCTTATATCCGTCTCATTTCGACCAATCCTGTGAGCCGTAAACATACGTTGAGACAGAACAGACCTTGAGTTAGCCAATCACAACGCAGTACCCCGTCCCCCTCGCTTACGTAGTACCTCAGCGAGTTGGCAGAATAGTTTTGTTCGTTAGATCGTGCATGCGTAGTCTAGTAATATATAGTCGTTGGTAAGAGGGAATGGGCCATAATACACCAAGCGGGCCCAGTGCGGGTTGGTGAATGTCACATGTCTTCGAATTGTTGCTTCTAGGCCATGTCGACTTCCTGCTGATGTTTTCCTTCACCATTTTGGGAGCAGTGGTGATGAAATAAATTACACAAAGTAATACACCTGGCTGGGTTCGAACCCACGACCTGCAAATCGTAAGTACCACTGGGCCACCACTGCTTGCTTCATATACAGCTGTTATTCGCCGACTTGGAGAAGGTCAACGGTATCTATTTAGCCGGCAGGACCTATAATTGAAAAAATTCCGATAACGACATTGTGTGTTATGTTCACCAATAATTGTCACAGGCGTCGAAACTACGTCATTGTCATGCCGATATCGGCGGACGGTATCGTCGCTGTCCGAGCTGACGATATAGTAGTGTTGTGAACTATCGCTTAGTTATCGTTATCATCAAACGTGAAATCGGGTAAAAAAGTGAAGGCGAGGAAAAAAAAAAGAATTAAAACAGGCATCTCTGTTTCCCGTTCCATGGATCGTGTTACAGAAGCAATTATTGAAAATGCTGATAATATTGAGCGCGTTTCATATTAAAATGGAACATGGCGGAAGGGAATGTGTTCCGAGTTTGATATCCTGTTCTCTGCTCCGACGCGGCGCCATGTGGCATGTACATTCAAGTACAGATATTATATTATGTGATCATAAAAAAATTCGCATGTAGAAAGCTAGCTGCGGCTGTGCCTGCATAATTTAACTATTTCTTAGACTATATGCTATTAAAAAGTGAAGTACTTCCTTTTTGATGGCGTATAGTCAAACATGAAGGATTATTTTTTTTACTATGAAAATACGCCGCATATTTTTATGCGCAATTGCCGAATACATTCACAGGAAATATGAGCTATTGTTCCCTAATTATCTTTGACGAGACCAGCTGAAACGCAGGCGAGGCGTAGACTTAGTAGGGAGTAATTAGAAGGCTAGACACAAGACAGTTCTTGCCAAATTTCACATCTTCAAGTCGTTAGGTGCTATTGGCTTTAGGCATGCTCCAAAGAAAATGGCGCTTTTCAAGCTCTTAGTCTTAGACGCTTCACGCTGGGTTATAATGTGTGTGAATGATACCTTACCTGTATTTAGCTGTAGATATTCGATTGTTGATGAATTTGATAGGCTGCGGTCTGTTGATGAATATGAGTCTGTTCTGTTCGAGAGGCGCTCCGTCCGTCAGGCCCGATGTCGTCGCCTCATCTTCATCTAAAACAAACGAATAAACGTTTTTAAGAAACTTCGTCAAACGAAAATCTTGGCACGGAGAATGAGGTAAAACAGAAAAATAAAGAATTATTTAATGGACTTTCAACTTTTCGCTTTAGCATTTGTAATTAAGTAGTTAATGTAGTATTACTGTACTGTACAGTACTTTCTAAGCCTTTCTTAGAAACGCAACACAACTAACTATTTTTTAATGTTTATTTAAACACTAAAATTAGACATGATGTCACGAAGTACCTAGGTATATCCTATCCTCGTCACTGAAAATTCTAAATTCAATTACCCATAATTTGTTAAACACCCCTATTGAAGTAACACGGTATTCAAAGTAAGTACAAAGTTGCTTAATTAACACTTGAACTTGAGGAAAGTTAATAATAACACGACGCAAGTTATTTCAAGACCACGGAATATCGACGTTTTAGTGATTTCTACGAACTTAAACCACAAGGGTATCAGATTGTGGAAAGTTACTTGTTTCTGTGTGTTAGTGGCCCTGTTGTTACCTTACGCAAACTAGGGTGACTTATTTACATTTACTGGGCAGTTTTACTCTGTGTGATCATGTATTTCTTCAAAACGGTGATAAATATCATCTTGAGGAAACCTTTTTTCACAGGATGAGAGGTTTAGGCTCGGTTTAGCTTTAAATTAATCTTAAAACCATACGTAATTCAACAGATGTGCAAATGTGCAGATGAATCATGGATAACGTAAGAAGTTACTAAATAATGTAGTGGGTTTCAAATAATATAGGTAGGTAGTAAGAAGTTTAATGTCTGAAATTATTTAAGGACGTGGCTGACCGTACATCGAGGTAAAGGTCGTCTGACGTCTCGTGGACCGTGGTAGATTGTGGCTTATTATAAAATGTGATGCATTTGTGTTGTCATTGGCAGAATTAGCTGCGCAGGTAAACATCACATCAAAATATTGAAGTCATCGCTGATGTAAATTCCTAGTATTGTATTATTTATGGACGATGTCAATATACTTCTCTTATAAACATTATTCACGGAAAAACGTCGAAAATCGTCCAAGATATCACAAAAATGCCGTCGCTGTCTGCTGACCGTAATCAGGTCAGTGTAAAAAGAGAAAACTTGAAGCGTCTAGCGCATTGAAAACTTTCTAATGAAAAACTGTGGAGTTTTATACAGCTGTTAGAAATATTGCTGTCAAGGTTCCAAGGTTACTTTATGGTCGCAGTGGACGGTACATTACATCTAGCGGCGGAACGACGAGGTGTAGCCAGTTTTTTCACGCCAGAATGATAATTAGTACATAAGACACCCAGTTTATTTGACCTCTGGACATCCTAGGAAATAGCCTCGTCTCATTTTTTTACCAATTTAAATGTAGGTAAATGAACAAACAGCCTGATTATGTCAAACATTGTAAGGTTTTTGATTAACTTTCAGAAGCTCATGTTTTGCTAACAAAGCCACCATTGTAACAACGAAATGAATGTATTGTTTCAGTTAATAACGAACATTATTGTCTCATTGGCACGTGCTGCCGAGAGAGAACGCCATTAAAATTAAAATGTTAATTAACGCCGGTTGGTTTGTTGAGATAAACGTGACCGCACTGATAGCTACCCGCTGTTATCATGATGCAAAACAAATACAGGCAGAGGTAAAACTGCCTCGTTGGGCAAATATTTAAATTCATTAAATTAATTTTACTCGACATGTCGCCTGATCAAACGAATGCATATTGAACGGGAAATCTCCGTCTGAGTCACGTTTAGCGGTATCGAAAGTATACAGGCTCCTATTAGACGCTGGGCAGTTTAGGACGATGGGGTCCCACATGACATGGGCACTGTGACATGGGTTACATAAAGATTCTTCTGACTGATTATTCTATGGAAAAGCTAGCGAATTAGTTAAAAAAAGGTTGGATGCAAAAGCGAAGCGGCGAGCTCGATTTTTTTATAACTTACTAAGATAAGTTTTTTACTTATTGGAACAAAACAGCAACTCTGGGCTCTAAGGATAGCAGAGTAAATGCCCAGAGAGCCCATTAGAAAAGACGGCTCTGAATTGACGGTATTGATGACATACGGACGTCGCTTATTCAGAGCTAGAGAGGGCTTGCACTGCTTACCAGTGGAGCGGATGACGCATCTCACATGGGGAACACACATCCTAGTACATAAATTAAAATAACATTAACCTATTATCACTAACGGGTCACCGCCTCATCGGCTTTCTCGTAGAAACTATGTTGGTTCAATAAGAAACTGTATGAGGCTGTTTTATCGGTCGATACGTGCACCAAGATGTAATAAAGGAACTATCTCGGCAATAAAAAGTTAGTGCTGTACTTTCCGAGACTTAACGAGCAGTTTAGTGTACCAGGCTGTTCTCTTACGAGAAAATGTAATTGTCTTTTTAATTAGATTATCTTTGGATGTGTTCTCACTGTACTTAGGTATTAGGTAAGACAGGAGTGAGTTCATCGAAGGACAGATCCTAAAGGACTTCTCACACCGGATGCGTTCTGCATTATCCGGTGATCTGGAGCGCTGCCAGCATTCTATGTGAATGTATTTTACGTTATTAGAATTTGGCTACGCGAGCACACAAGCAAGGAGCAGCGGTCGGAGTGGGAAGGACTCTCCAAGGCTGGCTGGCTACGAGCAGGCGGACGATGGGGTGCAGTTGACGTGACCAGATCGCTGACCGGACTGTAGGATGCAGAAAGCAGTGTCAAGTCTTTAAACAATTTTTACATAGTAAAATAAATAATAATATAATAATATTCCACAATAATAATAATATAGTGCTTCGGCCAAAACATTGTAGGTATGGGCTTTTCAGTACCGTCCCTAATTGTTTGTTATTGTTTAGTTTCCTACAGAACTTGCTTTAGTAATGGGTATTATTATTCATGAGGCGATTGTTATCACACTTTGGTAAGCGCGTTTACGCTCTAAGGTCAAGGGCATAAGGTTTCAAATACAGGGTGTTCCAAGGCCGAAATCGCCATCTACTCACTTAAAATTCTAGAATACTACCGCCAAATTATAACGTCTTTTTATTACACTATTGCAGTAGATGCATTGCAGTCCTACCATATCAAGGTTGATTAAATTTTTTATTGTATTGTGTCTTGATTGGCTGATTTACCTACTTACCTATCTTTCATTATGAAGGGAAATCAATGGAATACTAGGTACTAGTGATAGTAGTACCAGCATGAAGTTATCTATTGATTGTTTTTTTTATCATGTGGTAATCCTAATCATCAAATGAGTTCTCCCGCCCAGGGTGGGACAGGAGAGACAGTCAGACTCGTACTGACCAAAAGTGGGGGAGGAAGCTGTCCTCTTACTCACGAGTCCTGCCTTCTTCTTCGCTAGCATGCTTCGTAGGAGGCAAGTACTTCCTTTTCTATCTCGCCCCACAGAATGGCCTCAATCAAGGCCGGAGAAGTGAGAAGTCGCCACCGCCTACCGCCTCCGTGAGGACACGTCGGTGCTCTGCCCAAATGGGCAGACCTGTACCGTATGCTCCACCGTGTCCTCCAGGCGATCCTTACAGTACACAGGAAGCTTCCGAAACATCCGGAGCCGGTGAGGATCTGCGTCAGGCGGAAGGTGAGAACGCCGTGGCGCCTCTCCAGACAGGCCTTAAAGTGGGATCTTACCGCGATCTGGCTTTAGCCAAACTACTGTTTGGCTAAAGCTAGATCTACTGCACCATTATTCTAAAACATATTACTTATCTGTTCATCATGTTGGGTAACAATGATTTGTGTTTGTATAACACAACAAAATAAACACACACACACACACACAAGATCCTAGCCTAATAATAGAAAGTACCCACTAGGTATTTATTCTTTTAAATTGAGTCATTGATAGCAAGTGATCCTATCAGGCAATCTTGTGTTTACAGAATACAGAAGGGTTTCAACAAACCATTTCTGATAAGAATTGTATTGCTGAGGCAATGATAACAAGCAATATTCATTCAATCTAATGATGAAATTACTCAATCAAAACATAATAAACATCAGATAATATTTATGATATGAGTATTAATAAAATATGTTGTAAATTTAACTTTGCTTGCGCAGCTACTCTCTGGAACTATAAAACCAAATTCAATTAAATTTTGAGAATGCATATGGTCAGTTTCTGTTTGAAATATATAAGATAATTTGTGAATCTGGGTGAAGTGTGGGATGGTAATATAATCTGTGTCCATAGAAAAATGAGTCCAACTGTGTGTCTTTCTGAATCATGGCTGCCTGTTCTGCTTTCTGTGATGGATTAGGACATAGGATTTCAAAAAGTCACACGGGTAATACCCAAGAGATAAGGGAAAGATGAACCTTTAGAAATCCAATTGGAATTAACAAATGGAATTTTAGTAATGTAAACAAATTACTCATAAATGTGTAAGTACTACATCTTAACTTTCCTAATGAAATTTTAATGCTTTGAACACAGCAAGTCGGTGTTCATTATTTATTTTTAATTACTGCAATTTGGCCACTCTTTAGTGTATTGTGCACCTTAAACACAATGTAACAAAATAGAAGGAGTTGTTAGATTTTATTAATTTCAGTCACATTACAAAAAGGAAAACACATTCTTTTTCCTCTTGTTGATTGCACAGTATAAAACAATAATAATATTGTGGTATGGTTAAGGCCCGGCGCCCACTATCGGCATCGGCATGGCTGAGGATTTTAGGAGATAGAAAGAATTGTACATTAACTTCATCGCAATAAAGTCGAAATTGCCGATGCAGTAGCCTCAAGCATACCGAAGCGGTATTTTTGTTACTACAATCATATGTCATGGAAATTTCTACTTTAATGCCATCAAGTTAAGGTCTTTAATGCTTTTTATCACCAAAAATCCTCAGCCGTGCCGATGCCGATAGTGGGCGCCAGGCCTAAATGTGAGTCTGGTTTTCCTTTATTCCTACTTATTTTATTTTTAATTAAATTGATTAATCTACTTTCATATCTCCTGACCAAATGACCACTCATTATTAGACTTTAGCCAAGTATCAGTAATTTGAAGTGATACAATTCTTCAATACTTAATTAAATTGTAATAGTTTCTATAGTTATAATATAGTTTATGATTATGGGAACTACACCTATTATAAATGGGACAATGACACCGAAGAAGAAAAAGATTGTTAGTATGTTATTTGTGACTGATAATGTTAGAACATAAGCAACAATATTTCATATTTCGAGACAGACAGGCTTACTATAAATAATTCACTCCTTTTGCTTACAGTGGCTGTATTATTATGATAGCCTAGATGAACTATATCAATCCAGTATCAATGCAAGAGTTTAATCTAAAGACTAAGGTACTAAATTAGGGCATGAGGGTGGCGAGTAATGGGCGACTCGCTGTCCAATCGTGGACTATGCCCGGGTCGACGACGCATTGTGTTCCACGCGCACCATAAACTCAGTGAGTGTCTGCATGATGACAGGGCCCGGGATCTATCTCACTACTGTGACCCCGGAACATAAAGGGCTTCTGAAGCACACTGTGTATTTTAGTCAGTACGAGTCTGACAGTCCCTCCCGCCCTGCCCTGGGTGGGAAAACTCATTTGATGATATTACTACTATAAAAAAAGGTACTAAATTCAGAACTTTTTACAGAGAAACATAAAATAAAAGATAGAGATGACAGATTTATCTATTCTATTGTTCTTCTCAAACAGATAGGTACCTTCCACTAATAAAAAAGGTGTTACTTTTCATGTTTCACGATAAGCAAGATATTGTTTGTTTATACAATCATAAAATTAGACAGCACACCATACAAAGTAGGTGAGCAAGAAATAATGTTATTAGTAGTATTAGAAGATGACATCACTTGTTTGAGGACTTGTAAGAAAATCAATGTTTTTTTTTTATCAAGTAGTACCTATTACAAGCTAATATATAATTGACCATAAAACTACGTATTATCACTTTTACTAATTATTGACGTGTGAAGGTGTGAACTATTTAAAATGAAATATGACAAGAACCTGTATGCTAATATATTATGACAGAGGAGGTTCCCAGCTAGCTAAAGGCAGGACAAGGGTAGGCAGTCAAACATGCTTCATAGAACTTACGTTGGTTCATCTTGAGCACCATGGCTCGGTAGAACCTGGAAAAAGGCGCCATCACGTTCCACTCGTGCAGGTGACGCACAAATCTATCCCAGAGATCCATTTTTGAGAACCTCTAACAACTTGCTATGTAAAACACCTGATCAACACTATTTAAACACTAATAAAACACTAAATTTGACACTCATTATCACCGCGTAGAATCGCGAAGAAAAGAAAACTTGAACGGGAATAAAAACAACGTCGTTCGCCGATGTTTAAATAATTGACATTTTCGTTTGCACAGGTTCTAACCGTATTTCGTAGAGTACACTTTATGTGTTAATAATAACATCACTTCATTCACAGGTTCTTTTAAAATATTAAAAGTGTTTGAAATACATGTTGACATCATAAACAGCCGCTACGTTGAGTCGTTTCGTGCGATCGATCTGTCCATGTTCACTCACCGCCCACACATAGTGATGCGCACATAATCGCATAATGCTGCGGTGTCGATGATGTATGAAAATAATATAAAAATTTTACCTTCGAATAAAATTTGTATTATGTTTCCTAAGACGTCCGAAGTCCATTATGAGAGTACACCGTTTCGTTCCGCGAACAGCCGCTAGATGTCGCCACTTTCCGCCTCGTAATCGCGCCACTAGCGACCCCAAACGTCAAACCTGTGAACTACCTTCAAAAACCGCATACAAGCCGCCATGATGAAGTTTTAGATCATTGTTCGGCTCATAATGATGCAAAGGTAGGTATGCACCAGGAAGACCTTACCTGGACTTCGGACGTCTTAGGAAACATAATACAAATTTTATTCGAAGGTAAAATTTTTATATTATGTGTTCCGTTTGACGTCCGAAGTCCATTATGAGAGACGTGTTTGTTATCTCCTGGTGGATTGTATGAATGAAAAGCAACAATGTGAATTATAACCCAATATTAATTTTAATAATATTCATATAAACAGGTTTTATATGAAACAAATTCTAGCTATCAAATTGTTGGCAGTATATAGAATTATTAAATAAAACATAAGGATACTTGCAATCTGTGCAATATCTTTAATAGTAATTTGAATCATGTCATGAAAACATTGGTTGGTTAATCAATTGGGGACTTGAAATAAAGATAACGAAAGCACCGAGGACATTTCGTTACTTGATCCGATTTCTTTATGATAACATTTTCTGAAAGTTGATTTATGCCTCCAGTTTACTTTAGATAAAATATGATTTAAAGGATATTTTTCTAATCAATTTAATGATGAGACAGCCGATCTAAACTGCCTGGAGGGGCCTGTATTTCAACACCAGATAGAATATACGTTTTATGCAACCACCGATTATAGTTGGAGTTGCTGCTCTAACAGGAACTCTAATAGTTATTATGAACAAATTTATTAATGAGCCCCGCCCGCATTGATAGATTTTTAACCGTGCGGAGCCAAAATAATAAAATAGTCGCCGTTCGCTTAGACACTTCATTATAAACTATTAATGCAAGGGGTATTATCCTGTAAACAAGTTATCAATACCCTGGCGTACCATGTGGGTACCTTAGGCAAAGGCTTGGCAATTGAAATTGCTTTCAAAATGTGATTTACAGTGTGACTAGAAGAAATTCTAAGGATGGCGTCTCATTTTGAGGCGCATTATGGCAGCACGGTCGATGTCTCGCTGCAACATGCTGACCACGATCACTCTGTCAAGAGTGAACCGACGAAGAAGAAGAAATTTTAATATTTGAAGTAGTTTCACAAATAGATGCAATAACGGACTCATGCACGAGAATGGTTCTGTAAGCTAACTTTTGATCTAGATCTATATAGATATGCTAGATATTTTGCAATATCTGCTGAATTTGGCGTACGAAAATGTACATTAATTTTGCTACACCACAAAGACCACTTACCCCAAATAGGCGTGTAAGTTTAAGGGTCAAAGTTCGCCAGCAAGATAAAAGATCTTTCTCTTGTGGAGACCCATTTCTATTCATGGCGTCCCAGCCAAAATGAGCCAGGCTTCCAATTTCAGATCGTTGACATGAGCTTGTGGTAAGCCGGTCACCGTGGCTATCAAGGTCTTTAGGTCTCTGATCTTCTTGGGCCGTGGCATGGTTCGACTCCTCAGGTCTGGTTACCAAAAACGGTTTATTCCACTTGGGTGCTACTATAATGTACCACCCTAATACTGAGTTTAAGTGGTACAGAACTCGTGGAAGCAGCGCCGGTGGTGGGAACACCCATGCTAGGTCGTATTGCCAGTATCTGCTAAACACGTCGTGATAGCAGGCGTTGGAGTCTGAGGAATCTAGAGAAACGTTAGTTGTCACCACGTGTGTGGTTTGGGATGCCAACAAATCTATGTCCGGTTTTCCCCAAGTCTGAAATATTTTCGAAGTTGCTGCCACCCGTAGGTGCCACTCGCTGCCGACGCGATTTCGCGACAGGTGGTCGGCTTCGATGTTGTACACCCCTGGTAGGTGGTGCGGGATCAGTACAACACCAAGGTCGTCCTTCAGAATCAGCAATTCCGTGTCAACTCCATCAATCGGCGTGATCTTGTGCCGCCTTTCTTGTACGAGAATGTACTAGACCACTGTTTTGTTGTCGGTCTGGAGAGTTATGCTGGAGTCTCGGAGGGCGTTGGATTTCTGGGACAACAGAGCAATCACATCGTACATCTCCTTGAGATTGCAATGCCATTTTTTCTAGTGGGCACCTTGTATCTTGTTGTTGTTGACTAGTGCACCCTATGAAACGTCGGAAGCGTCCGTGATGACAAAGTGTGTATAGCACATTTGTGTGAATCGCTGTCTTTTGACTTACATTTTCCATCCACCACTAATTCCTTGCGAATGTCTTGTGTCAATTGTACTGCTCCGAGAGGATTTTGACGCAGTACTTTTATGTGACACTGCAGCGCACGGCAATGCATCCTTCCCCGGTGGGTGATGAAGGACACAAGGTTGAGAAACCCTAAGAGGCGTTGCGCCTGCTTCAGGGTCCAACTGCCCGCTGCGAGTCTGGTCGAGAGGTTCTGTTGAACTTTTCTCACCTTGTCTGGTGGCAGGGACTTGCGGTTTGTTTGTGTGTCCCAATCGATACCGAGATATTCGATCGACCTCGTTGGTCTGTTGATCGAATTCTCGTAATTTACACACCAGCCCAGACTCCACAGGAAGCGTACAGCTATGTTTAGATGCGTGCTGAGTACTTCCTTGTTCTGATGGACTAGTAATAATAATAATATTCCACAACTATCACACAACGCCATCTAGTCCCAAGCTAAGCAGAGCTTGTGTTATGGATACTAGACAACGGATAACTAGTAAATAAACGTCGAGAAAAACGCCAAAGCGCAGACATTTCTTGCGAAGGTATTCTGCCGTCCAGTTTGTTATAGTCGCAAGCATTCTGGGAGCGGCAGCCAAGCCAAATGGTAGACATGTCATCTGCAGAAGTTGACCCCCGTAACTGGTACGCACGAAGCGTCTGTGTTCTGTGCGTACTATGAGGTGATTATAGGCCTGGCTGAGGTCTAACTTCACCATCCAATCACCTTGTTGAAGAAACGAAGGCATTTGTTGATGGTGGAAAAGATGGAAATTTTTTTTTTTTTTTTTTTTTTTTTTTTTTTTTTGGCTCGATGTACAAATTTAGTGCATTTAAGTTGAAAATTACTCAATTTTTGCCATTTCTCCATTGCTCTTTGTAATTATAAAAAGAGGGCAAATGAAATATGTGGTCAAAGGAGCAGGCTCTAACACTCGTTCTTGAACCATTTTCCGAATTCCTAATGTCATTTCTTCCGAAACAAGGGTTTGAAATTTTGGCAGGATGCCTAAAGGTAGAATTAAGGGCGGTGCCTGATTGAAGGGGATACGAGCTCCCGATATCATTTTTACAATAGTCTTTGTAGGGTTGAAACTATTCCAAATTTCTATGTTATGCTGAAGACAGCCGCCCCAAAAACTGGGTCGCCTCCTGATGTTATCTTTTCTCCCCTCTCCCCTCTTTTTTGAAGAAAAATCGTCAATTTGTTTGTCTTTTTTATTATTAGGTACGCTTCGATTTGTTTTGTCGCGAACGAAGTGTTCTCTTGAAAAGAGGTCGAAGGATCTAAGATACCGGGCGACTTGGTCCCGCACTATTAATTTGTTTTTCTAATTTATCTACAGAATCTACACCCCCAATTTTTAGTAGGTAGTTGGATAAATTTTTAGGATTGAATATTATTCGATCGAGGCTGGAATTTTTTTCTATGTTCGCGTATGTATTTGCTTTTTACGTTTTTTTATAACGATCGGCGGCGTGTCTCTATAACTTCAGCTCGTATACCGCCATTTGAAGAATGTCATGTGATATCGTTCTATGAATCAGCACCAAACAATTCTTTGAGTTTATTAAAGAGGGTAGTTGTTTTATACACCCCCAATCTTGTGTCAGTTGTACTGCTCCGGGAGGAATTTGACGCAATACTTTTATGTGACACTGCAGCGCACGGCAATGCATCCTTCCCCGGTGGGTGATGAAAGACACAAGGTTTAGAAGCCCTAAGAGGCATTGCGCCTGCTTTAGGGTCCAACTGCCCGCTGCGAGTAAGATAATTGAGCGTTGGAACTAGCAGACCAATCAACAAGGTTTTGTAATGCCGAGTTTACATCCTCATTTTGCGCTAAAAATGCATTTGGGTAGCTGTCGATGTTGAGGGTAGCGCGGTGCCAAAATAATTTGCGTGGCGGGTAGGTTTTGTGCTAATGGAGCACTATTTGCCATGATGCAATTCGATAAAACATTATTGACATGACTCACCAATTGTTGGGATAGTAGATCAAACCTGCGATCCAGTTCGGAGTTTAGCGAGAAAGGGCGCCCGCGTGACCGCGGGGGCTGTTTGCGCGGTGCTGAACCACCCCCCTCACTCTCCTCGAACTCCGCGTCCTTTTCCTCGAAGTTTCCTCTGGCACGATAGTTTCACCGTCCATTTTGTTTTAAAAATAAACTCAACTCACGAGACGGAACGTTAATTTTAAATTTTATTAAAATCTAAAACACTAATATAATGAACTTTTTACTTTAATCTCAAAAGTTCTAAAACTAAAAAATATCGTTAATTCGAAACGATTTAACAATCTAGCGGAGCTGCGCACAGTTCGAAAAACGACGCAACAATGATCTAAAACTTCATCATGGCGGCTTGTATGCGGTTTTTGAAGGTAGTTCACAGGTTTGACGTTTGGGGTCGCTAGTGGCGCGATTACGAGGCGGAAAGTGGCGACATCTAGCGGCTGTTCGCGGAACGAAACGGTGTACTCTCATAATGGACTTCGGACGTCAAACGGAACACATAATAAAATTATTTCCCACAGTCTCACAAACAAAGTAGAGAGTTACACTTACACTCTTACTTGAAATGTATTGTGAGATGGTAAGTTTTTTTAAAACTTTTATTGCCACTTTTCCCTTTGTGCGGCTTTAAAGCCGCCAGTTAGAGTTTTATAAAATAATGGAAACGTATTTTTTCTTTTGTTACGTCAGTGAATATTTATAAAAGTTTAAACGCACCAAAAATTACACCACGGTATAAAAAAAGGAAAAATACGCGCCCAACATTTTTTGAAAATCTAACTAATGGACTTATTATTAATTTCTTGGGCATACAAGCCTATTGTGTGATGTTTTGAATGCTACCCTTTTTTTACGTGGTAAAATCATCAAATGAGTCCTCCCATCCCGGGCAGGGTGGGAGGGACTGTCAGACTCGTACTGACTAAAATCCACGGTGTCCTTCAATAGCCCTTTATGTTCCGGGGTCACGGTAATGAGATAACTCCCATGACCCCGGCAGGCTTTGGCCCTCTAGAGGAGGGCCCCGTCATCGTGCTGACGCTCTTTGAGGCGCGCGTGGAACACAACGCGCCGTCGACCCAGGCATGGTCCATGGTCGGACAGCGAGTTGCCCTTTACTCGCCGCCCGCATGCCCGCGCCTACGGTGGCCGGAGATCGTCTTGCGACGTCCGTCGCCGTGGGCGTCCACCACTGCGGGTGGGGCGGAGGGAAGACATTGTCCTCTCCTCACGCGGCCCGCCTCCTCCTTCGCGAGCATGACTGCTTCGCAGAAGGAGGCGACCGCTTCCCACTCCGTCTCGCCCCGCAGCATGGCCGCGACCAATGCCGGGCGCGAGAGGTCTCCACCTATCGCCGCCGTGAGGACACGTCGGTGCTCTGCCCAAGCGGGGCAGTCTTGCACCGTATGCTCTACTGTGTCCTCCGGGCGATCCTCGCAGTGGTAACACCCAGGCGTTTCCTCCTTTCTCATCAGACACAGGTACCTCCCGAAACTTCCGTGTCCGGTGAGGACCTGCGTCATGCGGTAGGTCAGGACGCCGTAACGCCTATCCAGCCACTCCTCAAAGAGGGGTCTTACCGCCGCGATTGCGGCGTGCCCGTGAATACTACCCTTTGTAAAAGTATAAAGTAGTAAGTAAAAAAAAAAAATTTCTGGCTATGATGGATGAAGTGGCGATAGTACAATAATTTTGCGATAACATTACCTAGTAATTCTTATATTACAATGGAGGTCTTATCATTGAAAACGAAACGTCATTTTACTACCATAAGCGAATGTATAATAATTAAAATAAGTACTCATAAAGAAACAGATTTTACTGCAGTGATTATTAATTTATCGACACTCAAGGTTGTCGATACTGTAACGTCACCAACAGAGTGACAGCTGTACCGTGCTGCCATCTACTGATTAGCCTATTCTGACAGCTGACATTAGAACCTGATTGCCGTATGTAAAAAATATCGTTGTGTTGCTATTGCCATAGAGTTTTTAATTCTATAAATCCATCTCATGACTGAGCACATCAACCTACCGCAATCTTTCAAACTTTTTGAATAGATTGTCAACTTTATCACAAAATTAGAAGGTTCATGTTGGATTGTGAGACAGATTGGGGTTGGTTGATGTGCTGGCGTCTATACCATTTGCCCATGGGATTGACCATGCCGAGGAGTTGCATCGTCAATCGTATTATTATGGTTTTATGTACCTACAGTTTATTTTTTTGTTTGTTAAATATTTAGGTTTAATATATTATACATAATCTTTACATATAATAAAATCGTAGAGCTGTCATTCCTGTACATTGAATATTTTTTCCCACGTTTATATACACTCACTTTTCTTGTTTGTTTGTTTGTAGTTCCGGTTGGACTTTTGCAACTCAATTTTGAGGCACTTCCCGATAAGCTAGCAGGCTGAAATTTTAAACACGCTCTGAATTCTGATGACAATACATGACTAGCTAAGAAACGTCATAACAAATCCAATATGGCGGCCTCCCCAAGATGGCGGACTGGCTGTTTGAAATCCACCCCCATGATATGGGTATCAAATGAAAGAGTTTACTGTCAGGAATACGAAAAAAATAGTCACGTGACTTAAATCTAATAATATGGCGGACGTCCAAGATAGCAGATAGACAGGCTATTTGAAATGCACCCCTATGATATGGATATCAAATGAAAGGGTTTGCTGTCAGGAGTACGAAAAAATAGTCACGTGACTTAAATTCAATATGGCGGACGTCCAAGATGGCAGACTGACTGTTTGAAATCCACCCCCTTGATATGGGTATCAAATGAAAGGGTTTGCTGTCAGGAATACGAAAAAAATAGTCATGTGACTTAAATCCAATATGGCGGACGTCCAAGATGGTGGACAGGCTTTGAGGCACTTCCAGTTAAGCTAGCAGGCTGAAATTTTCAGAGTAGCTTTAAACCCGATGAACAAAGATAAAAATAATAAAATAATTAATAGATTTAAAAAAATCCTAAGACCCACGTTTTTAAATTTCCTAAAAATAAGAAAATAACCATACGAGGCTGAGAGAGGGGCCACTCAAAACGTGGGGGCGTATCTTTGCAAGTTACACCCACGATCTATACACGTCATGGAAATATATCCCATAAAATCCCTTAAATTACATACGTCCCCACGTTTTGAGTGGCCCCTCTCTCAGCCCCGTATGGTTATTTTCTTATTTTTAGGACATTTAAAAACGTGGGTTTTTAGATTTTTTTAAATCTATTAATTATTTCTTTTTGTATTTTTTTCGAGACAAGGGATCGTTTCTGAAGCCAAATCAACTTTTTTTTATTTCGAAATTTTTTATGTTTTTTTGCTTTGATCTATCTCTTAAACTACTGTAAAGTTGTCGATCAAATTTTCCTCAAATATTTCTAATAATATGCTTCTGTTAATAGGCTATGTATTATTACGCTATTTTCCCTGGGAGATAAGCTGGAAAATAATAATTTTGAATTTTGTTGTTTTTAAATGTTTGTTTGGAGTTGGAAGCTAAACCACTGGATATTATTTATTCAATTTTTTCTCAAATATTCCTTAAACTACTCTTTAATTAATAGGATATGTTTAATTACGCTATTCTCCTTGGGGGATTAGCAATGTTATAATTATGTTGATTTTCAGTCATTTTAGACATTTGTATAAGAACCGCTATTTGAAAACTACTGTCAGCGTACTAGCCAGTCTGTACCCTTAGCATGAATTTTCAGTATTTGAGACGTAAAGTATACTGGAACTTTGACAATTTCAAATTGACAATTTTCAAGGAAAAAAATAGTTCCTTCTTCGCACACCAGAGGCGCTGATCCATTTTCTCATACAAGAAACGCTGTAAATACTGTGAAGTAAAAGAGTGAAAATTCGTGCTAAGGGTACTGGTTGGTAACCTGCTTGACTTTCGTGCAAGGGGTCTCAGGATCAAATCTTGCAATTTTCTTTTTCACTTTTTGTGTTTCATTTTTGAAGTGAAAACTTCTTTAGCGGCGTTGTACACTTTTTCTGTAATGGGTAAAAAATTTAAAACTCGCGTCAGGGTCACGTGACCCTGATCGAAAATGAGTAAGACGTCATTCAAATTAGTTAATTTCATATCTGTACTACTCCAGTTTTAAAATAAAACATAGTAACAAAAAAGTTTTCACTTCTACCGGCACTCCTGGAGTGCAACCTTTTTTGAAGTGAAAACTTCTTTAGCGGCGTTGTACACTTTTTCTGTAATGGGTAAAAAATTTAAAACTCGCGTCAGGGTCACGTGACCGTCAGGGTCACGTGACCGTCAGGGTCACGTGACCCTGATCGAAAATGAGTAAGACGTCATGCACTCCAGGAGTGCCGGTAGAAGTGAAAACTTTTTTGTTACTAGATATGTTTTATTTTTAATTTGAATGACGTCTTACTCATTTTCGATCAGGGTCACGTGACCCTGACGGTCACGTGACCCTGACGGTCACGTGACCCTGACGCGAGTTTTAAATTTTTTACCCATTACAGAAAAAGTGTACAACGCCGCTAAAGAAGTTTTCACTTCTACCGGCACTCCAGGAGTGCCGGTAGAAGTGAAAACTTTTTTGTTACTATGTTTTATTTTTAATTTGAATGACGTCTTACTCATTTTCGATCAGGGTCACGTGACCCTGACGGTCACGTGACCCTGACGGTCACGTGACCCTGACGCGAGTTTTAAATTTTTTACCCATTACAGAAAAAGTGTACAACGCCGCTAAAGAAGTTTTCACTTGAAGTGAAAACTTCTTTAGCGGCGTTGTACACTTTTTCTGTAATGGGTAAAAAATTTAAAACTCGCGTCAGGGTCACGTGACCAAAACTCGCGTCAGGGTCACGTGACCCTGATCGAAAATGAGTAAGACGTCATTCAAATTAAAAATAAAACATAGTAACAAAAAAGTTTTCACTTCTACCGGCACTCCTGGAGTGCAACCTTTTTGAAGTGAAAACTTCTTTAGCGGCGTTGTACACTTTTTCTGTAATGGGTAAAAAATTTAAAACTCGCGTCAGGGTCACGTGACCCTGATCGCGTCAGGGTCACGTGACCCTGATCGAAAATGAGTAAGACGTCATTCAAATTAGTTAATTTCATATCTGTACTACTAAAAAAGGTTGCACTCCAGGAGTGCCGGTAGAAGTGAAAACTTTTTTGTTACTATGTTTTATTTTTAATTTGAATGACGTCTTACTCATTTTCGATCAGGGTCACGTGACCCTGACGGTCACGTGACCCTGACGGTCACGTGACCCTGACGCGAGTTTTAAATTTTTTACCCATTACAGAAAAAGTGTACAACGCCGCTAAAGAAGTTTTCACTTCATTCAAAAAAAAGGTTGCACTCCAGGAGTGCCGGTAGAAGTGAAAACTTTTTTGTTACTATGTTTTATTTTTAATTTGAATGACGTCTTACTCATTTTCGATCAGGGTCACGTGACCCTGACGGTCACGTGACCCTGACGGTCACGTGACCCTGACGCGAGTTTTAAATTTTTTACCCATTACAGAAAAAGTGTACAACGCCGCTAAAGAAGTTTTCACTTCAAAAATAAAACATAGTAACAAAAAAGTTTTCACTTCTACCGGCACTCCTGGAGTGCAACCTTTTTTTTTTTGTTTTTATTTGTCCTAAGAGTTTCAAATAATATAAAAAAATAATTGTGCATACTTTTACTTCAATATTATTCGAAATTTTAATTCATTACAATTTTTTTTCAATAGTTCTCTACCTCTAGGATATAAATCTACACTGATTTTAAATTGTGGGTAGTAGTATTGTAGGAATTTGAAAGATTCGAAAAAGATCAGTGTTTCTATTATTTTGTGTTTATTTATGTTTTGAATTGGGGCTCAAACCAGTGCATAGATTCTGTTTGAAACGACGACAAGTTGTACTCATCGAGTCAAATAATTAGTTATTTTTTAGGTATCATGCGGTATGCTAAAGGGAGAAGAGCAATGCTATCGTACGTTCAATTTGCAGCGATACTGTAAATCGACCAAAAAATTATGGTCTAATGTTTAAGATAAACACGGATCTTTGAAATTAATGTCGCTCAAATAAGGATGTTTCCTACTTATGCAAACTATGTACCTAGGTATAACATTATTGATCTAAACTAATAATAAAAATGCAAGTATGTTTGTTTTTTTACCTTTTCACGCATTACTACCTACTGAATCGATCGTCCCAAAATTTAGCATATACGTTGTCAAGAGTATAGACACGGATATAGGGTATCTTTCATCTCGAATAACAGAAGAGAGCTGTTGCCGAGAAAACAATTACGTTCATATTCCAGATGGCGCCACTTACACGATCCGTATTGTTTCTTAAATTCTAAATTAACGCAAGCGAAGCCGCGGGCAAACACTAGTATTGAATAAAATACTCGTCAATTCTTTTGAAGTTATTCTATGAAATAAAAACTGTTATCGCCCAAACTAGCTATTCCTATTAACCTATTCATTTTTAGGGTTCCGTAGTCAACAAGGAACCCTTATAGTTTCGCCATGTCCGTCCGTCCGTCCGTCCGTCCGTCTGTCCGCAGTTTAGCTCAGAGACGCACAGTACTAGAGAGCTGTAATTTGGTGTTAATATATGGATTTGTTGTGCCGAAAAAGTGGTAAAATAAAATCTCGTAAAATATTTTTTTTTAGGGTATCTCCTGTACACGTAAAGTGGCGATGTTATTTTTTTTTCTCGCGTACCCCATAGTGTGGGGTATCATTAAATAGGTCTTTAAAAATATTGACAGCTTCCATTAACAATTTTTTGATAAAAAAATTGGTTTGTGAAATATTAAGCTTTAAAGTGCTAAATTTTGCTCGACTCGAGTGTCCCCCCCCTCTACCAGCTAAACGGTTATGTGTGGGGGTATGAAAAAATTCACAATAGTAGTATATATAACGAAGTTTAAAAGAAAATTGTCATGACTTAGTAGGCTTTACAACTTTACGAGTAATAGTCGACCAACTTATAAAATGTACTTGGATAATATTTTTCTTAAACAAAATGTATCGGAGAACATGTTATTCAACTGCAAATGTAAGTTTGTCAACTTTATTTTTACAGCTTTAATAGGTATGTTTTACGGTATGTTTTTTGGGGATAGGTAGGTTTTTATCGTCAACTATTTTTAACTAACTTCAAAAAAAAAGGTTCTAAATTCGTCGTAATCTTTTTTTTAAATGTATTTTGCCCGATTTCTCAAAGACTCCTGGACCGATTTTGAAAATTCTTCTTTTTAAAATTAAATTCAGCGAATCAGTTTAGTTAGTTCGCTTAAGTATTTTGATGGGCAACTACGGAACCCTACACTGTGCGTGGCCCGACACGCACTTGGCCGGTTTTTTTATAGACTTCGTGCAGTCTTTAATAAATTAGGATGTATCGACTGGGTATAGCGACACGTGCCAAAACTTACGAAGTGTTTCCCACACGACAACATAGAACGTAGTTATTTCGCGTACTATAGGTAGTAGTAAAGATGGTACCGTGGAATGGGGTTAGTTTGATTCACGGGGTAACATTGATAAAAACTTTATATTTTTTTAAAACAGGAATTGTTTAATTTCTGAACGCAACCGAAAAATTTCGTCTTTTGCATTAACAGCACTGTGTGTCACTCTTTGACATTGCCCAAGCGCTGCACGTACAAACAGATCACTACCGGAGATTTTCATAAAAAACTGTGAGTATTGTGTTTAAAGTATTTTAGGGGTTAAAATAACTTCCAGGGTACCAGATTGGATATGCAAGTTGCTAGAAAAAATGATAGTTTATGTTGTTATGTGTTTAATTAGCTTGAGAAAGAAGTTGTTTTTGTATTTTAACCTCCAAAATTTCATTCAGTGGTGGTTTATTTTCTATACGGGGTGTCATTGATCACAGGCATGGGGTTACTTTGGTCATTGATCAATCTCACCCCATGACATGTTTAACATAATATTATCAATACCTATATTTGCAATGATGGCTGCTTTATATGATTTTTTTTTACTTTCAGCGCTATGCCAAGAACATATATGAAGCGTTTAGGCGCTCGCGCCTATCGGAATTCTAATGAAGACGTGTTAGAACGAGCAGTAGCTAGTAGTGATTTTTTTTCTATTTTTACTTAACATTTAAGATTTTGACTGATTAATGTTCCTAATTATGTTTTTACAATTAATATATCTCAATGAAACGTTAAAATAAAGGTGATTTTTCAAAAAGTTTTTTTTGCCTTGATCAATGTCACCCCAAAACTTTAAAAAAATTAATATCTTTTTTTGCACTTAGCCGATTTTTTTTGTTCTTTCGAAATAATAACGTTTAAAGGGGTTACTATCATTTGCCGTGAAAATATTAGGGGGTATCAAAGTAACCCCACTTACGGTTTAACATTGACCACTCACATTTATATTTTTCATCGACATATTATTTATTTAAAATAGAATCTAATTCATTGTATCGATTGTATAGTAAAAACCGATATTCCAATTTTTTTTTCGCCTTCGGTACCTTTGTATTTTAGAAAATACAGCCCTTTGAATTTTTAAATTGATCAATGACACCCCATTCCACGGTACGTCCATACCTTCTTCATTTTCGTATCGTCAAGGGTTTTTGGAGAAAAGTCATGGGTCACTCGAGCAGCCGCAGTTTTCTTACTAGGTACCTACGTGACAATTTAGTGTCTTCCAAGTAGAGCGTTGCAGTTTTCTTGGGGGTTCAAGTCATAGTGATGAATAGTTCTCTTCTCATAATTTGCATCCCTCTTAGGTGGGCTATCTTGAATTGTTTGTGACCATAAGAAAGCTACGATCTCAATACTGTTTGATTTAATTTGTTTGTCAAAAGAAAAGTTGGTGTCCTAAGTAGGAAGGTATACCAAACATGGTCAATTCTCAAGAACAAACAGCCGAAACAAAGTCATAGGTTTCTTTAAAGTCACAGACAGAAGCCTTTCAGGCCTATAAATCCGAAGGTAGTTTCAATTAAAATCAATCACGACCGACTGAGTACGAGTATTAAACTGTCTTTTAGATTAACAGTAAAAATCAAATCACGTAACCAATTAAAAAGAGCATATGAAAAGCTCGTAAACGTTCTCAGCACATTATCAATTCAGCGATTTGAGTGCGTGTTACGTTTTTTACGTATTTTAGTAGGTAAGCATTTAACGGAATTGAAAGTATCTATAGCTGCTATACATACGAAAAATCGTTACGATCGAAATCGAAAAATTTAAACTGCAACGATAAATCTACATGGTTGTGTGTATGAAAAAATCGGACAAACTGCAGTTTTTCTCATACCTACACGTATGTAGATTTTATCGTTGCGATTTTTCGTAATGTGTATAACATAACAGCCGAATTTAGGGTGCCTATGTATGTGTGGAGCTGCCTGAACGCAGCGAGGAAGGGGATATAAGCGAGGGAAGTGAATGTTATAGTGAAGTAATGCACGTATTAGATCATTTAGTTCACCTCCTGATGACTCCTGCAGCGTGAATGACGTGAATGCTTTTCTAGTTGGTGATGGCATCGTTGGCCCAAAGGTTTGTTGATTGGCAGCTGCGTGGAATGGCACGGATATGATTCCCGCATGGAACAAATATTGGTGTGTCCTACAGGTAATTGTTCCGGGTCTGGTTGATTGTGCTATGTTGGTTTAAATGTTTGTAAACGCACGCACTATAAGGGATAAAATAAAAAATATAGTATGGGGTGGTATGGGGCAACGTTTCTTTTAAAAAACGGCCAAGTGCGTGTCGGGCCACGCACAGTGTGGGGTTCCGTAGTTGCCCATCAAAATACTTATGTGAACTAATTAAACTGATTCGCTGAATTTAATTTTAAAAAGAAGAATTTTCAAAATCGGTTCAGGCGTCTTTGAGAAATCGGGGAAAATACATAAAAAAAAAAGATTACGACGAATTGAGAACCTCCTCCTTTTTTTGAAGTTAGTTAAAAATAGTTGACAATAAAAACCTACCTATCCCCAAAACATACCCACCTATTATAGCTGTAAAAATAAAGTTTACAAACTTACATTTGCAGTTGAAGAACAAGTTCTGCGATACATTTTGTTTAGGAAAATATGCTATCCAAGTACGTTTTATGAGTTGGTCGACTATTACTCGTAAACTTGTAAAGCCTACTTAGTCATGATAATTTTCCTTCAAACTTCGTTATATATACTATACTATTGTGAATTTTTTCACACCCCCAAACATAACTGTTTAGCTGGTAGAGGGGGGGGGACACTCGAGTCGAGCAAAAATTAGCACTTTAAAGCTTAATATTTCACAAACGAATCTTTTTATCAAAAAATTGTTGAATGATACCCCACACTAAGGGGTACACGAGAAATAAAAAAAACATCCCCACTTTACGTGTACAGGAGGTACCCAAAAAAAAATATTTTACGAGATTTTATTTTACCACTTTTTCGGCACAACAAATCCGTATATTTACACCAAATTACAGCTTTCTAGTACTGGGCGTCTCTGAGCTAAACTGCGGACAGATGGACGGACGGACGGACGGACATGGCGAAACTATAACGGTTCCTTGTTGACTACGGAACCCTAAAAACCAATCGAGTAATGTAATAAGTACTATGAGGCATTCACTTAGCCGTCGTCAAATACTTTAATTTGTAAAAATTGGCATAGCTTCTACTTCCCCCGCTCTATTGGATAGACAACCTTATTCAAAAAATATGCGTAAGGTAGCGGGTTCGAAACGTACCTATTCGTTAATAAATAAATAATGCGCCCATTTATACGGCGTCGTGAGCGACGAGAATGAGCTTCTGCCTTCATTGCTACAAACGTATTATTACATAAGTACCAATTTACTTTACCATTAGCTACTTAATTGTATATTCTTGTATTGTTTTATTTATCGTAGTGTTTATAAAGCATAGCTTTGAATTCCTGCCTGCTTTCATGGGATCGATTCCTAAGTTTGGCAAAGAGGTAATGGGGCTTTCCATCACATTTGAATTTCTCAGTAACAGTCCAGACCCCCGTTATTTTTTGTTTTTAACTTTGCCCCATCCTAGGAATTTCTTCTACCTATGTTGTAGATGCTTTTACAAACATAGAAACACAGATAGACAAACACTCAGACCCGGAACAATTACTTTTAGGTATACAGGAGAAATGCCTAGAGTTTTAAAAAAACATTTATAAATATTTATTTCGTGTGGGTATCGAACTCGCTGACACTGCGTAGCAGTCGATCGCTCAGTCACTGTGCAAACCGAGTTATCCATGGTTAATGGCAATCCATAGGTTTGCTCCTCTGTTGAAGTGGGCTACGGAACACCATCCCATACACCTTTAGTGTTAACAGCTGTAGTTAGTGGGCAAAGCAATTTATTCTGGCTTTATGTAAAATTATCATGAGTAATTGGGACTTAGTATTGTTCCCAAAAAAGATCTAGAACTTTTTATTTTGATTGTCAAACATAGCTATTAATTACTACTATACGTAAACAAATTATTTTCGATGGAAAGAAAAATTTGAACCACGTATTTTTAGCTTTCCTAGAAAACCATTGAAATTCGCGACACGTGCGTAAAAGCGTTTATTATTATATAAAAAAAAAGACAAGTATGAAAATTTCACGAAATTTTTCGTCTTGACAGGTTCTTAGGGTTTTATTTTTTAAGGACAATTTTTATAATCACCAAACATTGTAACTCCATCGTTCTGTAAACTTAGGTAATACCTTTGAAGTTCCAAAGTTGGTTTCGAAGCGTAGTAAAAAGTTGATAAAAAGTAGCGAAACAAAAAAGAATATTAAATTTACATTACACTATTTCTGAATTAAAATTTCTTCAAAGTAAAACAACGATCGTTTGATGTTATGCAATCTTGGTTTTACTGTTTGTGCTAGAAACCTCATCATAAATGCAGGACTGCGGGACGCAATGAAAACAAATATGAGAGTTACTACGCTAAAATAACATGCAGTACATGACAAGAATTCCGACTAACAAGCTAATAAAACATTAACATCACAAACTTGTGTGCAAATGCATATTATTAGAGAGAGTTTTTTAGTTCATAGTTTTTTGAAAACTTTTCAAAAAACTATGAACAAAAAAACACTACTCGTTTTACTACAAAGAAGTTAAACATTATTTTGTTGAATACTTGTCTAAAAAACTGTCAACGTAAAACGGCTTTTGACGTTGATATAGTAAGGGTAATTTTGCAGTTACAGTTTTTTTTGACAAGTGTTTTATTTTTCGTTATTATTCATAATAATAAATATCTTTATTTATATCTTATACATTGTTTTTAGACATACATTGAGGCAGTCCCAGTAAGTTACGAAAGTACTTGTGTTGGGACTGTCTCGCGACTTCCCGTAATAATAATAATAAAGTAAAGAAATGACCAGTGGTTATGGCGAAGGACAAGAAAATTATCTATTTATTGATTTAGGATCATTAATCTTTTCTTCACATGATATATCACAGTCTTCGCTAAAAAGGCTTACCTATAGTTACTTTAAAAATTCAAGTCTCAGCCCAGTCGAGAATCAGCCTACAAATTCTTGGATATTTTGTCTATATTTTTTGGCATAACGATGCGAGATAGACAAAGGACTTGTCGAATCGAAACGTTTGGAACACACAGTTGCTATGCACCGGCGGCGGCTGAAATAAGTAGATTATGGGATTTCCTTTTTCCCAGCTACTGTACAAAAAAGTTAAAAACTATAAAAAAGAGAACAGGACTTATTTTTGTAGTAGAGTTATTTTTTCAATAAAGTTCTTTTCAAGGGTACATATTTGAGTATCGAAGATTAAAATATCTACGCTTAAAATATCGATGTTCAGAATATCGAAATATAAAATATCGATTGTAACAAAATATCGAAAAATGTTACATCTACGCTTAAAACATCGAAGATTAAAATGTCGACTGATTTAAATGTCGAATGATTCAAAATATCGAAAGACGTTATGTCGAAATTCAAAATATCAACGTTTAATACATCGCAGTTCATAAAATCTAAGTTCATAATATCTATGTTAAAAATACCTACTAGATGAAATATCGGACAGAAACCGGATAAAAAGTCGGACTCGCTTTTGCATCCTTAGTCAAATTGCTGATAACCACCTACCAAGGTAAGTCGACGGAGGCTCCTATTTCTTTTTGCAAGGCTTAAAGTAACCTAACACACACCTAACGCAAGAGCGAGCAAGCGAGCTCGGAACTTGGGGCACCCCGACTCGGACAGGTTAGGTTCCTTTAAACCTTAGTGTTAGGTTACTTTAAACCTTGCAAACAGAAATATGAGCCCCGCGAAGCGGGGCTCCGTCGACTTATCTTGTTAGGTTCGATATTTCGGACATTCGATAATCTGTATTTCGATATTTAGATCTTTCGATGTAACTTATGTAGATATTTAGATTTTAGATATATTGGACGTAGATCATTTAATCATTCGATATTTTAAACTTTCGATATTTTAATTTTCGATTTTATGGTCATTCGATATTTTCATTTTCGATATTTTGAACATCGATATTTTAAGCGTAGATATTTTAATCTTCGATATTCAAATATGTACCCCTTTTCAAACAATATTATATTATAAAATCTCAGTGGGATTTCTTCTTGCGGTAAGTAGCCTATCATTCAGTAATAATACATACTTTCGTCTCTTGGAGCGGCATCCAGCACGCGTCGCCTGCAATGAATGCTCCCTGGAGAGCCATTACCTGCAGCTATATCTTCGACTGGCGCGGTGCCGACCGGAACGATAAGATTGTTATTTATTACAAAGTTAGGTATTGCAGCCACATTGCTATAATTCTTATGTGAACTATCCTTCCCAAGTGGACCCCTTCCTATGGCATCGACAAAACTGTCAACGATGCTACGACAACAGCATACTAATTGTATATAATATAGCCATGATCTATAAATGCTACCAACGTCGAGCATGCTATGATGTTATGTTCCCGTAAACTGTAGAGCAGAACTAGCACTTGTAGTTTGACAGTTGTGCGACAGTAAGAGGAATACCGTTAGGCCTAAGTTTATTCTAGGCGACGTTTATGGATCTGGGCCTAATACTGTTGTTAGTTATGTATAGGACTGGCCTGTTGGTCTAGTGGTTAGTGACCCTGACTGCTATGCCGGAGGTCGTGGGTTCGATTCCCACCCAGGAAAAGATATGCCCCAAACTCCGGAATTACTTTTAAAATACAGAAAAATCGCTTGATTCATTAAATAAAAAAGTTATTTACTTTAACACAGTTTATCTGTCATATCTATCTATGATGTGTTTAGATATTATTGTTTTCCACACGAGATTGTCTATTAGAAATCCCGGGAAGATCCATATTAATATCAACATTTTGATGCAAGTACTATAAATAACTCTACCTAATTCCGACCTCTGGTTATAGGCAATACCGAGACGTCGACTGACATAGACAAGATGCTTGGTTTCCCTGGAAATCAACCGTACAAGTAACCTTTCCGTGCACATCACGTTGAGCAGCATCTAGAGGTCCAAAATAATCGACTTTATCATTTAGCCTTCAATACTCATTTTGCAGTTTACATGAGACCACTCTCTTTCATCTAAATATACCATTCAGAAGCATCTCAAAAAAAGGTGAAGGCCCTAGAACTGAGTGATCCCGGGTTTAAATGATCATAATAATTAACCTTATAACATATGAGACGTACTAAAAACTAAACCATGTACAGGGTTTATCATACAATATCTACCCAAGATGTCTACGCTTGTCCATTTAAGTAAAATGTCGTTAAATACATGGCATCGTGTCAGCATCTCGACGGGTCTGATGGAGAGATCAATCTCACCAGCTATTAGTAGCGCCACAGATCTGCGTCACATTATCTCGTGTGACGTCAGCACGGAGTGTACTTGTGACGTCAGCACGGAGTGTACTTCACTCATAATACCGTAATACCATTACCTACTCGGCTCGTACGTGATTTGAGTGCCCGTCATAGCTACTTAGATTGAAAACTGAAGGTCTCATATGCAAAAGATTGAAATTGAACTGGTTAACAGTACTTCATGGCTGAATTTTATAATGGATGGTGACCTCGGGTTATTTCATGGTAAAAGTGAAACGCAATTTATTTTTCTATTAGCCATTATAAAATATGAAATTGAATCATCTTCTTTGTTAGAATATAATATTTCATTTTATTATTTTCAGAAGTTTTGACAAGATGGCCAATTACAAGGTTTCCTCAATAGCTAATTATAACTTAAAACCGATGGGTTTATAAATCACACTATTTACACAGTTAGATCAAGTATCTTCGACAACTAAATCTGATTAATTATTTGTTATAAAGACAACGTTCCCAGTTAAACAAAAAGCATTTACAGTAACGGAGATCCAATCAGGAAGACAAACTGTCGATGCCAACTAGTGTTTACAAACACGTCTATTCCTTAGAAAGAGAACATCCGCATCCCACCAACTGCGCCAATCTGTATCTAATGGGGGATGAAATAACCGTAGCCGTGGGTCGTAGCTCGTAGCCCGTAGCTCGTAGCCCGTAGCTCGTAGCCACAGCTTGTAGCTTATATCGCGTAGCCCACAGCGCGTAGCAAAGTAGCGAATAGCGATAGATTTGCGGAATAAATGCGATAAGCAATTTTTAAAATAAATGCGATAAGCAATTTTTAAAATAAATACGATAAGTAATTTTTATTCGTTGCACCCCATTGTCCTGGTCTTTTTTTTTTAGCGTGGTAAAATCATCAAATAAGTCCTCCCACCCAGTGCAGGGCGGGAGGGACTGTCAGACTCGTACTGACTAAAATCCACGGTGTCCTTCAATAGCCCTTACGTGCCGGTGTCACGGTAATTCGTTAGTCTCGCGACCTCGGCAGGCTTTGGACCTCTATAGAAGGGCCCCGTCATAATGCTGACACTCTTTGAAGCGCGCGTGGAAAACAACGCGCCGTCGACTAGGGCAATTGTCCTAGTATAGTCCTAGTGCTAGTGCTCGGAAAAAAAAATCTGGTTCACATTGTTGAGCAATAATGCAAATTGTTTAACTGTCAACGGCAGCCTCCATAAGGTTCTATTCAGTTCTACTCTACAAAATAGTTCGAGAAAATGAATTCAAATGTTGTATCTAAATACCTACATTTATATTGTTGTCAACAAACATTATTGTTATCTAGTTGTTGATCCAATAACGTTATCAATGTGGAAATAAACGTGGTATAAAGTTAGAATTCTCGTTTATTTTTACTTTCAGCCTACGCATCGGTTGTCTGACTATTGACTAGCCGGAAACACATTATTAACACCCGACGCCACCCGATGAAACGTGATGCGTGTTGGGTCAAATCAAATGTATTGTTTTCTATGACCAGAATCACACTATGAACACCCGACGCGACGACACGCGCTCACTGCACATCGGGTGTCGACACGTTGCGTCGCGTGGCGTGTTAAATAATGTGTTTCCGATACAGTGTGTTTCAATTGTTTCAAGACTAAATCTGTTGGCAGGCTATTATCATACTGATTTTTCTGCACAGAGGACCACGCGGCTCTCACTGTGGCTTTCGAGCACTGTCAAAAAAAAATTAGGTAAACCGTAACTGAAAAAGGGTTTAAGTGAGTACCTGATGATACACACACGCCTCTGGAATCTTCATTTACATGTATACGGGGTTCGTAAGATTTAATTCATCGTAAAAAATTCTTTCTACCTACTTCAAAAAATGCAATATGCAAAGTGTCTCACTAATAAATTGAAACATGCGACGTGAGGTACACAATATACATAATAATTTATGTAGTTTTCAATAAACGAGGCAGCATCTATAATTTGAAAGCTTTCGGTCATGAACACGTCTAGTGGTGATGAATAGTGTCTAGCCTGGCAATACTTTATTCGCTATTCATATTTTTCATTTGACAGGCTCATAATATAATAGTGGCCGAGCGATCGACTGCTGTGCTACGCGCCGCGGGTTCGATTACCGTACGGAACAAATATTTATAATGATCTGCAATTAGTAGTCCAGATTTGGGGTGTTTGTGTGTGTGTGAGATTCCATTCCAAACTCATGTTGCTGGTTAAATGCTACTGCTATGCTGTGTCCCTTATTAAAGAAAAAAGAAAGAAGAAGTTTGTGAAAAGTAAGAAAAAGTTTGAGTGAAGTTCTTAGAGGGCCAAAACCTGCCGGGGTCGCGGGACTATCTCTGTATCATGATTTTAGTCAGTACGAGTCTGACAGTCCCTCCGGTCTTGATGAATGTTCTGTAATACGGGTCTATAAGTATTTGTAATTTTATTGTCTGGTTGAAATACAATTTTTTTAATCTGAGTTGTGAAAGTTCTCGCTCAAATCTATTAAGATTTTATATTTTATCTTTCGCATGCGAAGTGAAGCTTCTTCTTACTAAATTATTATAATGACGGTTGTCTGTTCAGTTGTTGAGCAAAAATTCATCGTAAGCTAAACAAGAACGGGAGGCGTTACCTGGTGAAGGCGTGTAAATAGCCTGCACCTTTGTGAAGGTTGTGAAAAAGTTTGAATTAAGAACCTACGTAATTTTAAGAAGTAATGGCGGACCTAAAAAATATACCTCCCTATTGATGAATCCCGAGAAACCAATACCAAAAAAATTATTAGCAGCAAACAATGCCCACGTACCTTGACAATCCAGAGATCCCACTCAGACCCAGGGAGATGGGAAGATACCTCGTTCATGCGCGCGTGATGGCTTGGTATGAGCTGCCGGCCGGCGAGCAAAATCTTCTTGAATCCACCGGTGGAATGGTTAAAACTCCAAAAATCAACACTGCACTATAAGTTCTCAATGAAGCACAGATGCAGGTCCATTTATTTTATGAATATCATCAAGGTTTCACCAAAAAGGAATTTTTGAAAGGCGGAGCAAAGGACACACAGTGTCTTTTTTTAATGGCAACGGGAAGAGAGTGCTCCTCGCTAATGCCATCTATTGGTCAAGTTGCGAGAACACTCCAGAAAGTTTCGATACAAATGGGCGCTGCGGAAACAAAATATTGGTGCGAGGATTCATCAACAGACAAACTAAAATATGTAATCTGAACTACTAACATATTATATTATATGGAAAAATCCTAAAATATTATTATTTATTTTATTTATATTGAAAAGGCATTGACGCTTCACCATGCTCGGGGGCTTTGGAAGGACGCAAGTGCTTTCAAAAAGAAAAGTGAAAAATTATAAGTATTTACTGACCTATATTTAGATCAGAGAAAAATCCAAGCTCTATGACTGAATGCGAGAAACAAATGATACAAGTTTTTTAATGTATTTCCTAAACCTTAAAGACTACTAGTATCGTATAAGAGTTAACGTTTATTGCGTTGGAATAGGATATAATTTAGCGACGGCACGTTTAAAGTTACCGAACTTTGTCTTTACCATTGCAACACGAGTGACATTATCCGTGCCTTTATAAACTTCAGTTATAACTCCTAATGGCCAACTCAGAGGAGCTGAATTATCCTGTCCCACTAGTACGACAGTTCCAACTTCTACGGGTTTGTCAGGAGTTGCCCATTTTTGTCTGACTTGCAGCGTATGCAGATACTCTAGGTGCCATTTCTTCCAGAAGGATTGGACCATACCATCTAACAACTGTTTGCGCTGCGACAAACTAATGCGCTGACCAGACAAATCGGCTGCCGGCAAATACTGCAATGGAGTCGACATCAAAAAGTGAGCGGGAGTAATAACTTCGGGATGGGGATCGGAAGACAAAACGCTCAGAGGGCGCGAGTTCATAATACACTCTATTTGAATGAGTACAGTTTGTAACTCCTCATAAGTTAGAAGCTGACTTCCGATTACGCGATAAAGGTGCGTTTTTAACGTTTTTACATTTGCTTCCCACATGGCGCCAAAATGTGGGGAGCGAGGTGGGATCATTTTCCACATTATGCGGCGTATTGACAACTCATGTAAAAGAGACGAATTGAAATTTGAATTTAATAAGAATCTATAAAGCTCATCTAGTTGGGCCTTAGCCCCAACGAAATTTGTAGCATTGTCCGAATAAAGACAAGATACTGGCCCTCGACGCGAGATAAAGCGTTTAAACGCGGCTAAAAAGGCATCAGAGGTTAAATCAGAGACCAACTCTACATGGACGGCCTTGGTTACCAAGCACACGAATAAACAGATATACGCCTTCTGGGCGTGTTGGCCTCTGCAACGAGTGAGGGTTATGCGTATGGGACCAGCATAATCCACTCCAGTGTGGACAAACGCCTTTGCTTCCGATACTCGGTATTCAGGCAAGTCTGCCATCACTGGAATGGGATGCGTCGGATTTACCCGAAAACATGTGTTGCATTGTCTCAACTTGGACCTAATGACAGTCCTGGCATCTAATATCCAAAATCGCTGTCTTAGAATAGACATGAGTAGTCCCGGTCCAGTGTGACAATTCATCACATGGTAATGACGAATTACTAGGTCCACAATATGGTCATGTTTAGGAAGTAAAAAAGGATGCTTAGCGTCAAATGGAAGGTGAGACTTCGAAAGCCTTCCGCCAATGCGTAATATTCCCTCTTCATCTAAAAAGACAGCTAGACTTTGGAGTTTCTTTGGAAGCAATTTCCCAGATTTGATGAGCTTAATGTCATTTGCAAAATGAACAGATTGCACAGCACAGACTATCGCTCGTTCCGCAGCTGATAAGCCCTGAATAGAACGAGGCTCACAATGAGCCTTTGGTCTAGCGAATTTCAATATATAGGAAACAATGCGCAACAATTTATCCCATGATGAGGTGCGTTGAGCAAGTTGATATAGAAGGGGTTGTTCTACTTGCGTGGTCACTGTTAAGACATTTGCCTTGTGCTCGGGAAGTTCCCCACAATTAATAGGAGAGAACGGTTTGACGAGCCAATCCTCAGGAGCACAACGAAGCCAAGAGGGGCCGTTCCACCAAAGTTCATGTGACACTAACTGAGAAGGGAGGATGCCACGAGATAGACAGTCGCTTGGATTCTCAACACCTGCCACATGGTAAAAATGTTGAGAACCCAAGTTCTCCTGACATTGAGCAACTCTATTGCTGACAAAGACTGACCAGCGGTGCGGAGAAGAGTGTATCCAAGATAAAGCTATCGTGGAATCTGAAAAGGCGTAAATTCCTGCAATAGGAACACGTAAAGCGTAAGAATCACGAACAGTTTTTACCAATTTTGACATGAGCACGGCGGCACAAAGCTCCAGACGTGCAAGAGTTGTAACCTTGGTAGGTGAAACCTTTGATTTCGCACAAAGTAAGCGGACTATGACACCAGATGGACCAGTAGAGTGTATATAAATCACACACCCGTACCCACCCATACTAGCATCAGCAAACGCGACTATACGAACGGAACAATCATCGGTAACGCCCACATGGCGTGGTATGCGTAATGTATCCAGCAGCGGAAACTCTTGCATGAGAATGGAAAAACGTTTAAAAATATCGTCAGGAGCGGGATCATCCCAACCAATATTACTCAGCCATAACTCTTTGATGAGCAACTTGGCATAAAATATCACGGGGGCGACCAAACCGAGAACATCAAATAAGCGTGCGACTATCGAGAGTATATTTCTCTTAGTACATTTCTCAGCTACGTGAGCGGAAGTGAAGAAAAAATTATCCTGAGAAGGTTCCCACGAAAGGCCTAAAACCTTAGACACATCACTCCCAGCGTGAAAATCAAGGGACTTACGATGCGAGTCGGGAAGACTGTTTAAAAGAACGGGTGAATTGCTACACCATTTAACAAGGTCAAAATCGCCCGATTTAAACATCTTTATAAGATCATGCGATAGCTGCATGGCGATGTCTTCATTATTCACAGAATACACCAGATCGTCCATGTAGAGACTGGTCTCTGCTACTTTAGCAGCTTCGGGATAATGCGGACTGTCAGAGGCCAGCTGTCGCACAGTGCGCATAGCTATGTAAGGACTCGACTTAAGCCCGAAAGGTAAGCGATTAAAGGCGAAGGTTAGCACAGGTTCGTTCTCATTGAATCGAAACAAAATGCGTAGGTATTTACGCTGGTCAACGGGTACACCAATGCGTAAATACATTTGTTTAATATCAGCATTTATAGCGATGGGAAATAGTCTCAAATTTATTAAAAGAATAAACAAATCTGTTTGTAAATTTGGACCAATATGGAGTACATCATTTAAAGATAACCCTGTATGAGTTCTAGCACTAGCATCCAATACAATGCGCGGCATCGGTTTGTCTGGCCGAACGACAGCGTGATGAGGGATATAGTACCCGTCATCGGAAACGGCAGATTCGTCGACCTGACTTAAATAACCGTTGTCCATATACTCTTTAATCACTGCATTATAATTTTTCCGCAACATCGGCGATTGGCGGAGTTTCCTTTCAAGCGCAATAAGCCGACGATACGCGGCGGTGCGGGAGTTACCCAACTCGGCGGGATCCTT
This sequence comes from Agrotis clavis, assembly GCA_954870645.1. Classification (NCBI taxonomy): domain Eukaryota; kingdom Metazoa; phylum Arthropoda; class Insecta; order Lepidoptera; family Noctuidae; genus Agrotis; species Agrotis clavis. The sequence goes on along the minus strand of OX940927.1, from coordinate 26,349,435 downwards.
ACTAAAAGGTAACGCGACGGTATAACGTCCCACATCGTCTCGTGACACGGTCGAGGAAAAAATATTCTCACATTCGGTTTCCTCAGGAGAGAAAAAACGTTTATTATTAACTTCTTCCAATTCCCAAAACTTTTGTAATAAATCATTGAGAGCCAATGCTGTGAAAGAAGAGTTAGGTAAATGACAATGGGCAAAAGCAGTCCAAGATCCTCCACTTATGACACTTATGGGAAATGAAAGAACATAGTTGTGACATCATTCTGGCAAAAGATTATCGAAATCTGTCCTGGGATTCTTTTTTTATTTCCGTTTAAAAGTGACTACCTAACCTAACCTAACCTAACTTTTTTTGTTCAGCTAAAAATGATGCCCGACGCACAGTGAACCATCTGGGAAGGCGGTTGGCTTAGGTGTGATTTCGACCCACTAAAAATACCAACAAAACCTTAAATAGCTAACCTAACCTAACTTTTTTTGTTCAGCTGTAAATGATGCCCGACGCATACTGAACCATCTGGGAAGGCGGTTGGCTTATGTTTGACTTACACCGACAAAAAATACCGCAATGAGACCTTAAATAGCTAACCTAATCTAACTTTTTTTGTTCAGCTAAAAATGATGCCCGATGCATACTGAACCATCTGGGAAGGCGGTTGGGTTATGTTTGACTTACACCGACTGAAAATACCAATGAGACCTTAAATAGCTAACCAAACCTAACTTTTTTTGTTCAGCTACAAATGATGCCCGACGCATAGTGAACCATCTGGGAAGACGGTTGGCTTATGTGTGACTTGGACCCACTAAAAATACCAATGAGACCTTAAATAGCTAACCTAACCTAACTTTTTTTGTTCAGCTACAAATGATGCCCTACGCACAGCGAACCATCTGGGAAGACGGTTGGCTTATGTGTGACTTGGGCCCACTAAAAATACCAACGAGACCTTAAATAGCTAACCTAACCTAACTTTTTTTGTTCAGCTACAAATGATGCCCTACGCACAGCGAACCATCTGGGAAGACGGTTGGCTTATGTGTGACTTGGGCCCACTAAAAATACCAACGAGACCTTAAATAGCTAACCTAACCTAACTTTTTTTGTTCAGCTACAAATGATGCCCTACGCACAGCGAACCATCTGGGAAGACGGTTGGCTTATGTGTGACTTGGGCCCACTAAAAATACCAACGAGACCTTAAATAGCTAACCTAACCTAACTTTTTTTGTTCAGCTGTAAATGATGCCCGACGCATACTGAACCATCTGGGAAGGCGGTTGGCTTATGTTTGACTCACACCGACAAAAAATACCGCAATGAGACCTTAAATAGCTAACCTAATCTAACTTTTTTTGTTCAGCTAAAAATGATGCCCGACGCATACTGAACCATCTGGGAAGGCGGTTGGCTTATGTTTGACTTACACCGACAAAAAATACCGCAATGAGACCTTGAATAGCTAACCTAACCTAACTTTTTTTGTTCAGCTAAAAATGATGCCCGACGCACAGTGAACCATCTGGGAAGACGGTTGGCTTATGTGTGACTTGGACCCACTAAAAATACCAACCAGACCTTAAATAGCTAACCTAACCTAACTTTTTTTGTTCAGCTAAAATGATGCCCGAGTGTATACTGAACCATCTGGGAAGGCGGTTGGCTTATGTGTGACTTCAACCTACTAAAATACCAACGAGACCTTAAATAGCTAACCTAACCTTACTTCTTTTGTTCAACTAAAAATGATGCCCGACGCATACTAAACTATCTGGTCATGCGGTTGGCTTATGTTTCACTTACACCCACTTAAAATACCAACGAGACCTTAATTAGCTATTTATAAAGCTAACCTAACCTAACTTTTTTGTTCAGCTTCAGCAGACCTTAAGGTCTCGTTGGTATTTTAGTGGGTCCAAGTCACACATAAGCCAACCGCCTTCCTAGATAGTTCAGTATACGTCGGGCATCATGTTTAGCTGAACAAAAAAAGTTAGGTTAGGTTAGCTATTTAAGGTCTCATTGCGGTATTTTTTGTCGGTGTAAGTCAAACATAAGCCAACCGCCTTCCCAGATGGTTCATTATGCGTCGGGCATCATTTATAGCTGAACAAAAAAAGTTAGGTTAGGTTAGCTATTTAAGGTTTTGTTGGTATTTTTAGTGGGTCGAAATCACACCTAAGCCAACCGTCTTCTCAGATGGTTCAGTTAACGTCGGGCATCATTTTTAGATGAAAAAAAAAGTTAGGTTCGGTTAGCTATTTAAGGTTTTGTTGGTATTTTTAGTGGGTCGAAATCACACCTAAGCCAACCGCCTTCCCAGATGGTTCAGTTTACGTCGGGCATCATTTTTAGCTGTCAAAAAAAGTTAGGTTTGGTTAGCTATTTGAAAGAAAGAAAGAAAGAAAGAAAAAACGTTTATTTGGCACAAAAACCACGACAAACACACAACAAAATAAACAAAAGAAACAGAAAAATGGAAACTTAAACTAAAGACAAAAAAAAATAATAAAAGGGAGTTGAATTGAAAAACAAATACTTGATGTGTGTCCCATGGCTGCGCCAAATAGGCCCCAGTTCAGCATAATGTCGAGCAACTGGTGCTCGACGCTGGTTTTCAACTGGACCTGTTTTTGTGATGTAACGGATGTAAATCAGCTTTATAATTTAAAGTAGTGTCAATGCTTGTGTGTGAATGTACTTACTTACATAAAAAATAGATATAATATTATAATAAAAATATACTACAAAATAATATAATAATACTAGCACTCCGCCCGCGACTTCGTCCGCGTGATTTTCGAATTTGGCCTTTGTGAATTTCTAGTCCCGGCGACCCTCTATATGGGATGCTGTTGGAAAAACTAAATCAATATTCAACAAAAATATTTCTGTCAACCCGCAATATTCCGTTTTAGGTAACACCTAGGTCCTAAAAATAATCCCAATGAGAAATTTAAGACTCCTAACTATCAACCCCAATACAAACTTTTAGGGGTCGAATTTCGTATCATCCTCTCTTAGTGAGAACCTGTATCCTAAATAAAACCCCTCCTGCAACGCTGAGTGAGGACTCAGTGAGGTGTTTGTAATTAGAGGTAATTACAAACACCAAAGACAGCCCCTAGGGGTCGAATTTTGTAAAATTCCGTCTTTGTGAGAACCTAGGTCCTAAAACAAACCCTATGCTGATACTCCTAGCATTTGTAGCCACAAAGTTTCATACAAACTGTCAACCCCATAAACAGCCCCTTAGGGGTCGAATTTCAGAAAATAGTGCCTTGGTGTGCATTTACGTCATAAAAGAACCTATTGCAATATTTAGTACTCCTAGCACTTGTAGAAACGAAGTTTCATACAAAATATCAACCCCTAAATCAACCCCTTGAGGTCTATTTTCATAAAATACCCGCAACTACGTCCAGAAAAGAACCTCTATGTAAAATTTGAGTCTCCAAACTATTAACCCCGAAAAAGCCCCTTTGGGGTCGAATTTCACAAAACCGTTAAGGTTTTGTTGGTATTTTTAGTGGGTCGAAATCACACATAAGCCAACCGCCTTCCCAGATGGTTCAGTATATTTCGGGCATCATTTTTAGCTGTCAAAAAAAGTTAGGTTAGGTTAGCTATTTAAGGTCTCGTTGGTATTTTTAGTGGGCCCAAGTCACACATAAGCCAACCGTCTTCCCAGATGGTTCACTGTGCGTCGGGCATCATTTTTAGCTGAACAAAAAAAGATAGTTTAGGTTAGCTATTTAAGGTCTCATTGGTATTTTCAGTCGGTGTAAGTCAAGGTTGGCTTATGTGTGACTTCAACCTACTAATAATGACTTCTTTTGTTCAACTAAAAATGATGCCCGACGCATACTAAACTATCTGGTCATGCGGTTGGCTTATGTTTCACTTACACCCACTTAAAATATCAACGAGACCTTAATTAGCTATTTAAAAAGCTAACCTAACCTAACTTTTTTGTCCAGCTTCAGCAGACCTTAAGGTCTCGTTGGTATTTTAGTGGGTCCAAATCACACATTAGCCAACCGCCTTCCTAGATAGTTCAGTATACGTCGGGCATCATGTTTAGCTGAACAAAAAAGTTAGGTTAGGTTAGCTATTTATTTATGGTCTCATTGGTATTTTTAGTGGGTCCAAGTCAAACATAAGCCAACCGCCTTCCCAGATGGTTCAGTATGCGTCGGGCATCATTTACAGCTGAACAAAAAAAGTTAGGTTAGGTTAGCTATTTAAGGTTTTGTTGGTATTTTTAGTGGGTCGAAATCACACCTAAGCCAACCGCCTTCCCAGATGGTTCAGTTTACGTCGGGCATCATTTACAGCTTAACAAAACAAGTTAGGTTAGGTTAGGTTAGTAGTCACTTAAAAGGACATAAAAAAAGAACTCCCGGACGGATTTTGATAATCTCTTGCCAGAATGATGTCACAACCATATTCTTTCATTTCCCATAAGTGTCATCAGTGGAGGATCTTGGACCAAGTTCCATACATTTTTGCCCATTGTCCTTTAAATTATCACTATTATGCGGAAAATCACCCATAAAGATATACCCGAATGTGGTCAATAATGCAGGTGGGGCGCGTGAACCAAGATCGACCCTATTCCCCAAGTAAATGTACGGAAATAGTTGAGAGCCCAACACTAGGTCAATATCCCCTGGAATATTCCAGCTTAAATCTGCGAGCGGAAGCGCGTGGAAGTCTATATGGCTATCCCACTTGACATGGTGCGATGGTAGCTGGTCCGTAATGCGCTCAACTACGAACGCGTGAATAGTATATTTTTGATCAGGATATACGCGAGACTCGATATCTAAATGTACGTATCCTATTATCGGTCGCGATACAGAACCAACTCCTTTAACAAATGAATTACTCAAAGGAATTATCAGTAAATTAAGTTTTCTACAACATGCTGTAGTTATTAAATTATTCTGCGAGCCATTATCAATTCAACACCTCACTACTGTTTTGTGACCCGCACTGTCACTTTTAGCTCGCGCATAAACCTGAGCTGTCGATAACAGCACTATCGCCTTAGCCTTCGCTGCATCAGCTGCTAATAACACGGCCGAGCTGTGAGCCGAAGACGCTGGCGTCACATCACACGAATCAGACGCAATCACCCGTGCGGAAATACCGACCTTATCGCAATCAACGTAAGAGCGAGGCACCAAAGGCGTACCGGGGGTCGAAAGGAGCGCGGGAGGGGGGAGAGACAGCGGCGCGGGAGACGACGACGCCACGACTACATTGCAATTCGTCGCTTTAACATCAGCTGTTTGCGGTTTATTTTCTTTATCAAAATGTAATAGTGTATGATGGCGTTTTTTACATAAGTCACAGACTGATGTTGACTTCATCATCATCATCATCATCAGCCTATAATGTTCCCACTGCTGGGACACAGGCCTCCTCTCTTGTGAGAGGGAGTGGGCCATAATCCACCACGCGGGCCCAGTGCGGGTTGGCAGATGTCACATGTCTTCGAATTTTTGGTTCTAGGACATGCCGGTTTCCTCACGATGTTTTCCTTCACCGTTTTGTGAGCAGTGGTGATGAAACAAATTACACAAAGTAATGCGCCTGGCGGGGTTCGAACCCACGACCTACAACTCGTAAGTCGGGACCGATACCACTGGGCCACCACTGCTTTTATCTCTTATCTCATGTTGACTTGCAGTTACTCAATCCGTGCAATGTGCTCAGACAATTGGCGCACCCACGTTTGGATTTAATAAACTCGAACCTTGTTCTAGGAGTCAACGCGGATTTAAACTTAGCGCAATTATACAAATGAACATGAGCGTTATCATTACAATACGCGCAGCATGGAACCGCGAACGCGGGTAAACAAGCGGACGAGTCAGCTGACTCGCTCACAACAAACGCTTTTGTCTGTGTGCGTGACTCGCGAGGAGCGGAAGCGGGGTTTCTACTAAAGTTTCTCGCGTTCGAATGATACAAATTCGAGCGTGCCAATATCTTTGCCTGATCTTGAACGAAGCTTATCAATAATTGCGTTGTGGGAATTTCAACATCTCGAATGGTAAGTTCAAACGATTGAGTAGTCTGTGCATCGATTTTTCTCATTGCGCAGTGCAGAAGAATAAAATCAGCAAGATCCGTAATCCCAAGTTGTTTCAAGGCAGAAATAGACGCACTAAATGTTTCTATGAAAGAATCGAGACTATTAGCATTAAATGAACAACCTTTTAAATCCAATATGTTATTTAAATAATGCGTACCTAGTGAGCGCTTCTCTTGATATTTTTTAACTAAACTATCCCATAACAACTTGTAAGTATCACCAGTAGGCACAATTCCAGCGGTAACCTTCAATGCGTTGTGTGTAAGCCTACCTATCAAGTACTGCACACGCTGCGAGTCAGTCAGCTGATCATTATCATGGATATTTGACTTAAACGACTCGTAGAAAACGGGCCAATTCTCAGTTTTCCCATCGAAAGATGGCAGCGCGATAGGAGGCAACTTTATTTTAGGCGGTTCAAAAAAAGTCTTTGAGTTGCTACTGGGTAATGGTGGCGATTGATTGCTGTTTATTTTATTCCTAACACGTTTAATATGAATATACAAATCTTCAAAGGATTCTAAACAAGCATAGTCGGCACTTGAACCAGGTTTTAAACTAATGTTTATTTGATTAATTTGATCGACAAAAGATTCAAATTTATCTCGAATGTCATCAATTGTCTCTGACTCAGTCATAAAACTTTAATTTTTCCTCGAATCGAACGACGATATATTTCTTGATAAATCATACAAACGATTAATGCGTTTAAATAACAATCCTTTCTTTTCGTGAAGAATAGTTAATAAATCTTCCGGCTTCAGTTGTTTATCCGTCATTTTGCTAATTAAAAAACGAAGACAATAACAATAAATACCTACCAGGCGGTTTGCAATATTATCGCATCTACCAAACTATGAGTATCTAGGTATCTATCTAAATATTAATACGCACAAAGCCGAGATGAGTTGGTAACTACCTACTTATTTACTTATGAACAAAGCGAATTTTTAAATGCGGATACCTACTTAGAATGAACTTTACCAATAAATACGTAATGTCGTTCTATGTAAACTAGGTATTATATTAATTGAACAGATTTACCAACAAATACGTAAAATCTATTGTCAATTTAATAAGCTGCGTTAATTAGGTATTAATTTACCGAAAGTTTACGTAAATAAATATCTATTGTGCGTTATTGAACCTATATGATTTTCACCAAACAAATACGCAAAAATCTAGGTACCTACTGGTTATTTATCCGGCTCGAAGGACCATTAATTATGGTGAAGGCGTGTAAATAGCCTGCACCTTTGTGAAGGTTGTGAAAAAGTTTGAATTAAGAACCTACGTAATTTTAAGAAGTAATGGCGGACCTAAAAAATATACCTCCCTATTGATGAATCCCCGAGAAACCAATACCAAAAAAATTATTAGCAGCAAACCATGCCCACGTACCTTGACAATCCAGAGATCCCACTCAGACCCAGGGAGATGGGAAGATACCTCGTTCATGCGCGCGTGATGGCTTGGTATGAGCTGCCGGCCGGCGAGCAAAATCTTCTTGAATCCACCGGTGGAATGGTTAAAACTCCAAAAATCAACACTGCACTATAAGTTCTCAATGAAGCACAGATGCAGGTCCATTTATTTTATGAATATCATCAAGGTTTCACCAAAAAGGAATTTTTGAAAGGCGGAGCAAAGGACACACAGTGTCTTTTTTTAATGGCAACGGGAAGAGAGTGCTCCTCGCTAATGCCATCTATTGGTCAAGTTGCGAGAACACTCCAGAAAGTTTCGATACAAATGGGCGCTGCGGAAACAAAATATTGGTGCGAGGATTCATCAACAGACAAACTAAAATATGTAATCTGAACTACTAACATATTATATTATATGGAAAAATCCTAAAATATTATTATTTATTTTATTTATATTGAAAAGGCATTGACGCTTCACCATTACCACCTGAATAAAATATCATAATTCGTTCTATATCAAACAAAACAGCTTACGACGTATTATTTTCATAAAGTTAATATTATGGAAGAAATAATCAAATTAGACATTAAATTGTTAACTCATTAATTCGGTAGGTTCGGTAGGTACCAATTGATTGAAATATACGTTTAAAATAACATAAGAGCAAGGCACCGTTAGCGCATTGGGCAATTAACTTCTTGACGATGATTTGATTTGTACGATCTACAACTAGTTGTTCCGGGTCTGCGGGTCATGTAAATTTAAATGCTCACAAATGCACCTACGATAGGTACAGGAGAAATGCCTAGTGCATTAGAAATAAAAGTAGTCCCATGTCAAGCCTGCTGCAATCAGTTGATGTCCATTTTATTGTTATACTCGTAACATTCCGTCTTCGTCAAAACGTAAACTTAGTCAAACGACAATTATTATAATAGTTCTACAACATTATTATACACACTAGGCTGAAAATAGACTGATGTTATTATTGTAGGTGACCCAGGGGTCACCTACAATAATAACATCAGTCTATTTTCAGCCCCACTCAGATCATAATTCCAACTGAAAAAAAAACGACTGAAAGGTTTCCTTAAGCTGTTAATATTACTCTTCAACCTAAGCTGCCGAAACAGTCCTCACTCGAGGTGGAGGCTCGGAGTCAAGTGCGATCGATCGCGGGGCTTCGCAAGGTTAAGACGCAGGCCGGCCTGGCTCGCCGGCTGGCCATCATTATCTCATTACTGAGCAACGCCGATTGATCCAATGACAGTCGGAACTATTGACCGCTAATCGTTATGGAATTAACTGACTGTTAGCTTGTTGGATGTGATTGGAAAGCTATAGAATAATTAACGCTAAAAAATATGTTGCAGTTTTTTTAATGAATATTCAATTGCTGCTTCAATTGTGGATATTGTTGGTATCAGTAAGGACTATTTCCGCAAGAAAGTGATAACAGAAAATAAATGCAATTTTTTCTTCTTCCAAGTCTTTTGACATCTACACCGTCTGAGTATTGTTAAGTCTTTTGGAGTGAATTAGAGTGTTACAAGTTCAATTAGACCTACTTAGCTACTATATTTCTCCGGCTCAGTCTTTTTTACATTTAAGTACCTGCATAACTCATAACAATCCATAAACACCAGGCGTTCCTCAAGGCAGTGTTTTGGGACCAGGGGCCGTATTATAACGTCTTAAAAAAAACCAGGCTTGTTCCAGTGAGTGAACGAGTTGGCGCTAGACGACTTGTATATCTTTGTCTCTTTCACTCACTGGAACAAATCTGGTTTTAAGACGTCAAAATACGGCCGCAGGTAAACATAAAAATGTGAAAAACATTTTATCATTCTATTCATGGCATGGATTAAATTCCCACCAGCAGAGGTCGCCTGTCCGTCGGCTCTTTGATCGATGTGGTATAGGATTATGTTGCTTGTTACGACTGACTCACGTTTTGTGACTGTGCCTGCCATAGACAGCTGTGGATAAAGTTCTAATCCCTCATTAATGATAAGGCGATGGCTATTCCCGTTAGAACTGTGTTATCAATTTGTTTAAATAGTCTTATCTTGGTTTCCCTATGTCATACTTGATTTTATTATCTATCGGTCTAGTTACTATTTATCTTTATTAGAGCGATAAAGTTAAACTGTGATTTACCGGTTTTATCTAGGTAGTTATGAAAGCACGACCTATTATTTAAAACTTATAATTCAGCGACAAGCGACATCGATGTGATATACCAGAAGTGATGGACAGTTATGGTCACTCCAATCCCCAAAACTATCAACAATACACAAGTAGAGTTAGTGATAGCTATTCATAATGGCGATTTGTTTAGGTATTGCGCGATAATTATATTATTATTTACCCTTTTTTTTTAACGTGGTAAAATCATCAAATATGTTGTGATATTGGCGTCACCCCAGTATATGTCGAAAATAATCCTACGGAAACTTACTAACAGGGTAAAAGTTAGAAGCAAAATAATGTGTTCCTCTAGATCAAGGTTCATAGGATGGATCAATTAATATAGAAACACATTTAAAAGTATAACAGACACAAAGTTACTTATTATGGACGAAGTCCCGACGCGCGACGCGACGGTCACTCGTGTGCAATTCTGGAATTATCCACGGTAATGTACTAGGATAAAAAGTCTAAAAAATTATGTCTAAACACTGTATCTGTACGGGCGGGGTCTAAAACGATAAAATTATTCAATAATTGTTATCTATACTCTGTTCCGTTGAATAATATAAATAATACTCTAGTGTACCGTATCCGTTCAAAAGTGCCTCTTTGATGGCCTAATTGGAATAAATGATTTGACTTTGACTTACCTATTGCAAAAAATAACCACATTTTGATTCTGATAAACTGACTTTTTAGACCCCCTGATTGCATCGATAGTCATTTATCTGTCATTACGTGTTAAAGTAACAAACAGATAATAGTTATTATGATACTAGTGCGTTATGTTGGTTTTTACAAACGAGTAGACGAATAAGCCCGAGACGAAGTCGAGGGCTCCATAGTCACGAGTTTATAAATACCAATTTCCGCACGTGTGTCATACAATGTTTTTCAACACATTTGCGAGAAAACAGTACAATATGTAATTAAAGAAACTTTTTCATTTGACTATTTTTAATAGCAAATAAGATAAAACTTTTTCAAAAAAAAAAATGTAACCGCCTTCAAAAACATTAACAAAAAAGGGTAAAATAAACTACAAAACTTTTCTTTCGGAAGTCGGTGACTTTTTTTTATTAATTTCATTGTCTTTTTTGCCACCGACTTCCGAAAGAAAAGTTTTGTAGGTTATTTTACCCTTTTTTGTGAATGTTTTTGAAGGCGGTTACATTTTTTTTTTTAAAAAGTTTCTATTTTACTCTTCTTAGTTTAAATGTTCAACGAAAATTCTTGTCAAATACAGCATTTTCTTACATGTGCACTAGAATTTTGTAATCCGTAGCACCGGTAATAACATCGTTAACATCTCTTTCATTCAATCCTTATCTCAAAAACTACTGAGCCGATTTTGATGAAACTTGCAGTATTGCCTAAGTTGAAATATACCTAGTACAACAAAAAAATAATTACTTAAATCGGACTTGTTGTTCCGGAGATATGCGAACACAAACATAATTTACTAAATCAGTCGACGCTGAGTAGAGGAGTTGTACCTTCCATCATCAGCTCAGCTACATGAGATGATGATTTCCATACGCAAGTACTTAAGTTACTTCATAAAATTTGTGAAAAACGATGTGTGGGCCACTAAATTTGAGGGTTGCCCTCGATTTCTCCAGGATCCAATCATCAGATCCTGACATGGTGACAATGGGACCACTTCAGAATTATCTCCTTTCGAACAAAAAAAGAATTTTGACAATCGGTCCACAATTAGCGGAGTAATCGCGTAACAAACACAAAAAAAAAACATACCGTCGATTTGATAACCTTCTTCTTTTTGAAGTCGGTTAAAAATAAACAGATAGGTCACTACTCTTGGAAATTAATAGTAAAATTTGAACAATTATTGAAATTCAGTGAAAGGGGAATGCCTAGCCTCCATAGTGCCCCAGGCCCAAAAATGGACATCAAATATTAGTCTAAAAATGCAGTATTTTAGAATCTTAATAATACAGGATATCTGAAAAATGTATTCAAAGTGACGCCACTATTTTAGAAATGTTAAAAAAAGCAAATGTTTTGAGGTTAATTTTCTATGTGCAAAAGTGTGGGACTGTTAGATACAAGAAGTTTTCTATTTTTAATACTTGATTATTGATAATGATAGCAGGGGAGAGTTTCTAGTATATTTTTATATAATTATTATAGGTAGTAGGGTATAAAAAACAATCAATCAATCAATCCATTTAATACTTAATGACATTTTTAATGAGACTCTCTATCTGTATCTGTTCTTAGTATGTGACTTCTTATCCGTCTAACACAACGTCCACAATTAATGCAGCTGCTTTGTCGTACAGATCTTTCCAGGTGTTTTTGCAGAACAAGACTAGTAGTTACTACCAACCAGCGGTTGTGGCAAACAAGATTGTCTCTTGATACCTGAAACAATATTATTATCGGTAAATAATTTTGATGATGGCGTAGGCAATAGCAAAATCATTTTATGATTAGTATATTTACCTGCCGTGGTACAAGCAACTGCTTTATGTATGATGTATATTTTTTCGGGTTTTAGGGTACCTATGGTTTTGAAATTCGGTTAGGTTAAAACCACAATTCACACAATGTTCTTCAGTCATTGTAGAAAACGTTATAAATCGGTATCCAAAATCCGAAACAAGTCCATAAAACAAAGCCAGGTCGCAGTAAAAGAAATTGAAGAACAATCAAAACACATTCACATTGAGCGCAATATGACAGTGTCAGTCAGTGTTAGTGTCAGAATTAAAATAAGTGTTGTCACTATCACAAAAAAATAAAAATATGAACCGATTTATCGATTCCTTTTTATATGACTGATTTTTGATTATTATTTGAATTCTTTTTTTTACGAGCACAGTCATTAGTTTGTATATTAATGTTTTATTTTAGTTCGTTTTTATTACAATACAAGAAAAGCCAAACGGGTATGCCGGTGAGGTAATTGTGTTTGTTTATAATCGATTCAAATCGATTGATTATTAAAAATACTTGAAATGTGATTAGATGCTGGCAGTATTTTACCAGCCTTGAAATCAAGAAAACTTCCCTTTTTTCAATAGAGTTACTTTTTTCAACGAATTATTGTAGATTGTAGTGGCGGTTCTTTGGAAATATGTAAATACCTATTTTATTATATCAAAATTAATGCATGTAGTATTTTTTCTCTAGTCTAATGTCCACTGGGGCCTGGAATGGTCATTCCTTGGAAGCGTACCTGACTGACTGACATTGTTAATTTATTTCGTTTTACAGATTCCTCGCTTGAACTCATACTATTATTTTGTTTATTTAACAGTGGGTAAGTCGCAACAATTTTTGAAGTTTCTAACATGAAAATGGCGCGAATTCGCAAATGACGCCAAATGCACGTGGTGAAAATTAGAACTACATCTTTCGTCTCATTTACTCTTAGAGAAGTGAGACAACGTATTGAGCAAAAGCGCTTCCAAGGAGGTTCGATCAGTCAGGTTGTTTATTCTCATAATGTGAAACTCTTTGGTGGAATTCTTTTTTTTTATGGAAATTAAAAAAATACCGTAAAGAAAACGCACGGTGCTATACAACACGGGGTTATGCCGTAGGTGAGAGTACGTTACGTTGTATGGTGCGTAATTTTTAACTTTCGAACAACGTATACAGGCTTTGTAAATGCATATTTCGAGCAAATGTGTTGAAAAATTATTTTCGCATTAATATTAGTAGTAGGCAGCATGGAAATATGAATTACCATCGTTGTCCGGGTTGTCCCTGCCAACGACCATAAGCCTGAATCTGACAGAATCGGAACAACTACTTGCAGATCATACAAATATTTATTCCGTGCGGGAATCGAACCCGCGACACTCAGCGCAGCAGCTGCCTATTGCTCAGCCACTGCGCCAAACGTGTCAAGTAAAGTAAGTGCTTTGCGTGGAGTAAATTTAATGTAGTTTTCTAAAAGATTTTAGCCATAACATAACCCTATGGGGCGGTTTGATGGGTTTAATTAGCACTTCAGTACGAGTGATACGAGTACCAGATTATGTGTGGAATGAATAAATTATTCACGTGTCAAAGGTACTCTTTTTTGCGGAGGACAATTCTCCAATGAGTCCTCCCGTCCTGGCTGGAAGGGACTGGCAGACCAAAAACAACCCTGTTACTTTGATGACTAAAAAAGCTACCAAAGAATACTTGCATTAGAATTCAACGGTCACACTACTTATTTGTTGTATAACTGTAGAAGAAAGAAATGTCATTTGATTAGTTGACCCAAAACACGGATACAGACGGGTATGACTAAATTATTCAGGAGCATTGCCATGGCGACGAAATAGTTCAGTTTTGTATGCAAACCCTACATACGTTTGCAAAAATGTTGAGTCACTGTGGGTCATGAAAACATCGGCCTGGCACCCAGCGAAGGCCTGCTGAATATTGTACAGACCTAGGAAATATGGTTACAACGCGCCGTAACAAAATACAGGACGAATGGGATTGAATACATGGATTTATCAATGTTTTGAAGAATATTTTTCTCGAATATACTGTAGTTTTAATTTGCACAGAAATGTTAGTGCTAATCGTTCGCTAAGTATTTCTTTGGAGTCCGTATTACTGCCAGGTTATTGACAATTTGTTGCACTCTGTGAAATGTTATATTTATTGCGGGTTAAAAATTATCTATCCAAAAGATAGATAATATATGTTATAAATATGTATTTATCCAAAAGAACAATGTTCACTAACGAATAAACTCACAGTTAAAAAATGATTTTTATAGATATTTTATTTTAATTTTATTATTCTTTACTGGTTACAGTTACACATTACATTATAAATATAACAGAATAGAATTAATTATAGACTAAGTAAACGTGTAACCCACACCAATTTAGTTTTACGTTGTCGGTTATACGTCTTGTAATTGATCTCTTCTCAACTGCTTAACCGCATAAACCCGAATCAGGGTTGACATGATGAGACTATTCGTTATCAAAATAATTCAATATTCTCCCGTCACTTGCATGTCAATTGTCGGCCACTGGGGCCACTCGGGCCACTCGGGCCACTCGGGCCACTCGGGCCAGTCCGCGGAGGAACAACGATCGATCAAGCCAGCAAATGAATTGATCGTGCATTTTTTATATGTTGCGCCCTTATGAACCATTACAAGGTTAGTAAAGTGCGCGTTCTTGGTAACGGTACTTTACAAATCGTACTGCATACAACAAAAAAGTACATAGATAGGTTTATTAAAAGATGATACCTACCTACTCAATAGGTACCTAGGTATCAAGTAGGCTCACACCGTCCTCTTTTGCACCGAGAAGAATTCTGTGTCCTAGTATTGAGTGGGAAGACGAATGTTGAATCTTATGGTGTACCCTTTTAAGGTTCATTCTTCTAGTAGGTACTATACAATGTCTTTGGGTTTCCAATTACCGATTCCGTGAAAACAATACCATAATATAATGAAAGAACTTAGCATGAAAACGATTCAAACAACATAAAAAAAATTGGTCCGTTTCACTCATTTTTATGGACAACACTTGACCAAAAAAATAAATATGGATGAATAGTGAGTTGCTTGCACAGGACGCTTCTAAGATTGATTGGACTCCCCTGCAGGAAGCAAATTCTGTCGATGACAAAGTCGCATTTTTCAATAAAGTTGTACTGAAACTGTATGACACCCATGCTCCTGTTAGGAAAGTCAAGCTGAAGCGCCCTCCTGCTCCTTGGATGAATCCTGCAATTCGGATGGCGATGCGACGGAGAGACTGTGCGTTTCGTAAGTTTAAAAGGGATCGATCTGAGGATAAGTGGGCCTTTTTCAAATCTGCTCGAAATCGGTGTAATCAGATGATACGCAATGCTAAACGCCGACATATTCTTGATAATATAACTTCTGCTTCTCCTGCTGATATTTGGAAGTTCCTTGGAACTCTAGGTATCGGTAGATCGCGACATTCAGACCTTCCTAACACACTTAGCTTGGACGATCTAAATCGACATTTCTGCACTGTCACCACTCTTGATAGTTCAACGAAATGTCAAACCTTAGATTTCCTTAATGGTCTGACGCGTCCTAATATTACCCCCTTCGTCTTCACCCCAGTTGATCCGGGAGAGATCAAAAAGATTATCCTTTCCATAAAATCCAAAGCAGTGGGCTGTGACGACATCAGTCGGCACATGGTCGTTTCGGCTCTAGAACAGCTCCTTCCTGCAATTTCCCATATCATAAATTATTCCCTTTATTCCTGTGTCTTCCCTTCCTTGTGGCGGAAAGCTCATGTTCGTCCGTTACCAAAAATACCTAATCCTACTCTTTCCAATGAATTCCGTCCTATTTCTATCGTCCCGTTTTTGTCAAAAGTACTCGAAGCCTGTGTACAAAAACAATTCTCCCATTTCATTTTCCAAAATTCCCTAATCAGTCCCCTTCAGTCAGGGTTCAGGCCCGGACACAGTACCGTTTCAGCCCTTCTGAAAGTGACTGACGATATTAAACGGGGAATGGAAGACACTAAAGTTACAGTCTTAGTGCTGATTGACTTTTCCAATGCGTTTAATACCGTCAGCCACGAAGTCCTTTTGTCCATCCTCTCCCATCTTATGGTCTCTCCTGAGGTATTAAATTGGTTTTCATCCTATCTTCAGGGGCGTCAGCAGTCGGTTCGTGCTGGTGATACATCGTCCGCCTGGCGTGATGTTGTAGCTGGCGTCCCTCAAGGCGGTATCTTATCTCCACTTCTGTTCTCTATTTTTATAGATTTCATAACCATTGTTCTTCAATGTGCGTATCATCTTTACGCTGACGACTTACAGCTTTATTGTCAGGCAAGTGTTGACAACGTCTCAGTTGCGATCGACGAGCTGAATCGGGATTTAAGCGCAGTCAAAAACTGGTCAAATCGATTCGGGGTGGCGGTAAACCCAGCTAAATGTCAAGCTATCATAGTAGGAAGCCCCCATAGTTTACGAAGATTGAATGGGATAGCAGTACCACCAGTTATCTTTGACGGTGCTGTCATTCCGTTCAGCTCTGAAGTCAAGGATCTGGGTTTGTATGTCGACACTTGCCTCGATTGGCGTAAGCAGGTTGTGAGTGTGAGCAGAAAAGTCACCGGAACGTTGCGTTCTCTTTATCGCCTGAAAAATGTTCTCCCTTCTCACATAAAGGCATTGCTTGTCCAGTCCCTTATATTCCCCATAATTGACTATGGTGATGTGTGCTACTATGACCTGAATGCAGATCTACTCAACAAACTTGACCGACTTCTGAATAACTGCATTCGATTCGTATTCAATCTCCGCAAGTATGATCATGTTTCCCCACAACGGTCGCTGTTACAGTGGTTACCCATTCGGCAGCGTAGAGCGTTGAGGGCTTTGACTACCCTATTTTC
The DNA here is from genome assembly GCA_954870645.1 of Agrotis clavis. Taxonomy (NCBI): domain Eukaryota; kingdom Metazoa; phylum Arthropoda; class Insecta; order Lepidoptera; family Noctuidae; genus Agrotis; species Agrotis clavis. The sequence goes on along the minus strand of OX940927.1, from coordinate 26,332,325 downwards.
TCTTCTAGATAAACCCACTTCCCCTTCTTATCTTACTTCTCATCTCCAGTATTTATGCTCTGCACATAGCAAGCAGCTCCGTTCCTCTAGTAATCGCCTTCTGCGATGTCCCTCTCATCGCTCTAGCCTCCAGAAATATTCTTTTTTTGTTCAGGCGGTCTTTCTCTGGAATGAACTCCCTCTGAATATCAGGACGGCAACCAATCGTTTCTCGTTTAAGGTTAAGGCTCGAGAATTCTTACTCAAGAAGCTGGCAGATTCGACTCATAGTTAATTGATTTATTTCTATTTATATCTCTTCTCTCTGCACATGAATGTGATAGTATGTATGTATATATGTATGTATGTATGTATATGTACTTATTATTATTATTTATATATGTATTATATATTATAGGTATATATCTCAATGATTCTTTTACTTTTGTTGCACCTACTATGTTTTATCTCTGCATCACCCTAAGGTAGACTGGCAGAAAATGCCTAAGGCATTAAGTCCGCCGTTGTACAGAAATGTGCATAAAGTTTTATAAATAAATAAAAAATAAATAAATAAATATGCTAAAATGGTTAATATCAAGAAGGAGCTAAAGTTTCCTAAGACAGTTTGTCTTCGGGCACGCCGCAATTGCGGCGGTAAGACCCCTCTTTGAGGAGTGGCTGGATAGGAGTCACGGCGTCCTGACCTACCGCGTGACGCAGGTCCTCACCGGACACGGAAGTTTCGGGAGGTACCTGTGTCTGATGCGAAAGGAGGAAACGCCTGGGTGTCACCACTGCGAAGATCGCCCGGAGGACACAGTCGAGCATACGGTGCAAGACTGCCCCGCTTGGGCAGAGCACCGACGTGTCCTCACGGCGGCGATAGGCGGAGACCTCTCGCGCCCGGCATTGGTCGCGGCCATGCTGCGGGGCGAGACGGAGTGGGAAGCGGTCGCCTCCTTCTGCGAAGCAATCATGATGCTCGCGAAGGAGGAGGCGGGCCGGTGAGAGAGAGGACAGTGTCCTCCCTCCGACCCACCCGCGGTGGTGGACGCCCATGGCGACTGACGTCGCAAGACGATCTCCGGCCACCGTAGGCGCGGTAATGCGGGCAGCGAGTAAAGGGCAACTCGCTGCCCGACCATGGACCATGCCCGGGTCGACGGCGCGTTGTGTTCCACGCGCGCCTCAAAGAGCGTCAGCATAATGACGGGGCCCCCTCTCAGAGGGCCAAAGCCTGCCGGGGTCGCGGGACTTACTCCATCACCGTGACCCCGGAACATAAAGGGCTATTGAAGGACACCGTGGATTTTAGTCAGTACAAGTCTGACAGTCCCTCCCGCCCTGGCCGGGGTGGGAGGACCCATTTGACGATTTTGCCACGTTAAAAAAAAAAGACAGTTTGTCGTATCTCTTATGGACTCGGATTTATCCCTGTTGGTCAACTTCAAAGAATGACTCTACAACGTGTAACGATAATAGCGCAAAACCTATCGTGGGGTAACTCAGCCCATGTTACTGAACAATGTTTGTTTAAGAATTTTGGAAATTCACAAAAAAAAAAATGAGTTTTCATACTGATGGGCCCGATCAATTTCTCATTTTGTATGAAAAAGCAAATTTTTTTTTGCGAATTTCCAAGTCTTGGAACAAACATTGTTCAGTAACATGAGCTGAGTTACCCCACGAGAGGTTTTGCGCTATTAACGTTACACGTATAATATAAACTCGCATAGCAATCTGTAGATAATGAGAAAGTTATAAAGATAAATAATCTCTGTATTTTATCTAGAAGAACACAGACCAGTAAAATAAGTTTAAAAGGCAACGAACACAAAAGTAATCCTCTTTTCTACGGCTTTGCATCAGATTCTGTGTGGGCTCTTATTTTTAACATACTTCAAAATAGGAGATTTGTGCAAGGTTTATCAAGGATTTTGAAAATCGGGGTAAAAGTCAATATCGAATATTTACGCAGTGGTGGGGAAGTGACGGGTCCGGCATAATTCGGCACATACTGCTAGCAAATTAAACTAAGGACGTTTTCAGAAGTGGAGTGACTTCCTCCGCAGATTCGCTGATTGTGAGTTTCCCGAAATCCTAGCTCATTGTAACGAAATATTAGGACCCAACCCGAAAATAGTTTTACTATAGTAATTGCCGATAAACATGCCATTGGCACGAGCCGAAAATGTTTAGTAATATTTTTTTCAATTTTGTAGTTCTAAAAATATTGCGAAACGGGCATAATTACCTAATTCGGTACGAACTGTGTGTAGCACCCCTAAATAAATCAATTTGTCAGTTTGTAGGTACTTAGTAGTTCCTCTCGCAAAAGTTACCTAAGTTAAGCTATAAGCTACAGATTTTCTAGATAAGACCAGGATTAAGTGAAATTGGTTTGAAAGCTTGTATTTTATTTGAAATGTCTTTATCAATTAAAATTAAACTAACAAAGTTAAGTCTGACGAACACTGTCCTCGGGCTATAGAGCTTTGTCTCGCACAATCAGAGAGATTTAGAAATTGTTTTACAAAATTGTATTATGTCAAGTCAGGATTTAAATAGACATAAGCTTTAAAGTTGTGCTAGTACGTACATTACCTACTAAAATCAGTTGAGTTAGTTTCGAAATTTTACTTTAACTATTTGAATATAAAGTGAAAATGGGTTAAATGTACTTAAATCCTTTCTTTAAAGTCACAGTTGAATGACGATGATTAGTACTTAACAATGATTCGCGCTTATGTATTGAAGAAACAAAATGTCGGTCTATGTTCTAAGTTTGGCTGTGCGCCAAAAGATAGATACATTTCGAGCTACTTGAACAAGCATCGCGTGCGAAGTGACAGGAGCTAAACGTGACATACTCGTATTACACTCCCGTACACTCCCCTAACTCCATTATTATGATTTGATTCGTCAGTTGCGAAGTGGGACAAAATGGAATTAAACTCTGCATTGATGTACCGCCTCAGCGGAAACGGAAGTCCTAAATTTCTCGAAGTTACAAATTAGAAACTTGCCCATGCTTTGCAGTAGTAAATATTATGGACGGATGTAGAGAAAGTTACATGTATACGTCATTTACGAAGTTTATAATGAAACTGAATGTATATTATGCCATCGCGCTAGCATACAGAACATTCTTAAAAGTTCGACAAGTTACGAAACTTGATGTTGTGACCACTATTCGTTTTGTGGGGAATGTACGTCACTGCGTCTGGCGGGATGGGACTAGGTATGTACGTTCTTGGGTCCGCGGTAGGGACTTGCGCTACTCACCGAGCCTTTTGAAGCGGAGGAGCGTCCTCAAAGTCCTCAGCATGGTCTACCTGACCTTGGACACACAGAACATGTTGGAAGCTTCACAGAACCGTAAAGTAGTAGTCGATGACGTGCGCTACATAGAACAGCACGCAAGTGGCGATGTACATGAACACTAGTATTTGAATGAGCATGGTGCTGCGCCCGCGGCCGCGCTCCGACTGGCCGGGGGGGTGGTCAGCGAAGCCCTACTGCAAGGTGAATGCTGAACAAATGCCAATTACACAATGATCCGTTTCGTAACGTGATCCGTCGGATAATGTTCGAAGACGGGACACTGTTACATGGGCTGTAATCTGTGTGATCCATTGTAGTGTGTGTTGTGGGGAATAGCGGTGCGGTGTTGTGATCCATTATGTTTGGTGTGAATGTCATTGATCGGGGAGGTTGCGTATCTATAGTATCAATCAGAATTGTGTCGTCATGTTTGAAAGCGTATCTAGTATGTTAGTTAATGGTATGTACATACCATTAACTTATCAAATTTTCACATGGAACCAACAACGTTAACGTGAAATAATCTATTGTCCTATCTTATATTCTCCTATCTTCTGTCCTATCATATTGTTGGTCTCATTTCAGATAATTGTTCGGTTTGATGGTCTGTATTGTCTCCTTAAATATACGGACCTCGCCAGTGAGAGAGACAAGCTGTATTTCTGTGTGAAAGTGTCAACAAGCAGCATCTTGAACGACATCTCTCTATCAGGAGAACACAATTTAATCAATACAGATTAACAAAAGAAAACTCGGTCACCGAGCACGAACCCCCGACCCTTAGCATTACTCAAAGAATGCTGTCCTACAATGATGTCGCTATGGTGATATAAATTCCGGACGAGATTGGGACAGATTCAGTCACAAAGAGAAGAATTTATTCATTTGAATTTGAACAACTGTTCTGATTGTGTATTTTATTTGTATGTAGTGTTGTTAGTGAATACTAGAGACTGAATAGTGGGTCCGTTATTTTGAATACGAGGAGTATGAGAATGAGTACGTCAATATTGAGGTCACCTCCTATTTCTCGGAAGTCATCGAGGTTTTGACGTCATCATTCACTAGAAAGATCTTTGTTGAAAGGATTATTATACTAGCGACCCATCCGCCCTGTTTTTTGTATGGGGACAAGAGATTTAAATATATGACGGCGCGTGATAATTTAGTTGATTTATTTTAACATTTTTTATAAGTTGTAATCGATTATTTTTACTCTGTGGTGTAAGAATTATTTCTTTATTGGTACTTTTACTACAGAGCGGGTAACACCGAATGTAGTTGTAAGTGTCATGGCGGCGGTGACGCGCACTTTTTGATGCGACCGTCAGCCGTGGTACTTACATGCACAAACCCATTGGCTCTAAAGTAAAGTTTAATTATTTTCCCTCCGTTATTTAATCAGTAATTATTATTGTAATCATTAGTTATTTTGTTGAAGTTTTGTTGAAATATTAAAAGTTAAATTAAGTGAGATATTTTGTGAATCTGGGGGCACGGCAGTGCCCCCGCCAAGACGAGCCAAGCGAAGCGCAAGGGCACTACCTACCTTTTCTCGAAGTGTTTCGTCGTTTTTTTGAACCCTCATAGATTTGGTTACCGATGTACCAGATAGTTCATATTCTTAGAATATGATGCCATCAATAGTCTTATTAAGCATACAAAGTCTCAATAGAATAGCTATAATACTTTAGATTTTATTGATATCTAAAATACACGGATTTCGTCACTGATTCACTGATACACTGACACACTGATGATCATCAAAATGTTTGGCTACTTCCTGAAGTGCTAGAGAGCTGAAATTCGGTATGTAATCTAAGTTTAGTATACAACCAACAAAAAAATTCACAAACCTATAACTTTCACCCCCCATCCCCTAAAAGGGGGGGTTGAAGTTTATATGAGACCTTAAAATGTTAGGCTTCTTCCTGAAATGCTATAAAGCCGAAATTTGGTATGTAGTATACAAAAAAACATCCTCCATCTCCTAAAATTGGGGGGGGGGGGGTGGAACTTTATCATCATCATCATCAGGCAGATGGCAGAATAGTTTTAGTGCATTTCTACAATATGGATATCAAATGAAAGGGTTGGTTGAGAGAAACTAGAACAATGATGTGACGTCATTACAAATCCAATATGGCGGACCATGTATGATGGCGGATTAGTTATATTTAATGCACTTCTACAATATGGGCATCAAATGAAAGGGCTCGTTGAGAGCAACTCGATGAATAATGTGACGTCATTCTAAATCCAAGATGGCGGAATAGTTATTTTTAATGCACTTCTACAATATGGGTATCAAATGAAAGGGATCTTTGAGAGCAACTTCAAAAATAATGTGACGTCATTATAAATCCAATATGGCGGACCATCTGAGATGGCGGAATAGTTATTTTTAATGCCCTTCTACAATATGGGTATCAAATGAAAAGGCTCGTGGAAAGCAACTCAAAAAATAATGTGACGTAATTACAAATCCAATATGGCGGACCATCTAGGATAGCGGAATAGTTATTTTTAATGCACTTCTATAATATGGGTATCAAATGAAAAGGTTTGTTGAGATCAACTAGAAGAATAATGTGATGACATTATAAATCCAAGATGGCGTAATAATTATTTTAAATGCACTTCTACAATGTGGAATCAAATGAAAGGGCTCGTTGAGAGCAACTCGATGAATAATGTGACGTCATTCTAAATCCAAGATGGCGGAATAGTTATTTTTAATGCACTTCTGCAATATGGGTATCAAATGAAAGACGTGCTCGTTGAGAGCAACTCGAAAAATAATTTGATGTCATAAATCCAAGATGCTAGCAACTTACAAAAAGAACTGAAATCCCACCAAAAACATTTCATGTAAAGTGTTGCCAAAACGAGCACATAAGGTTTGCCCTACAAAAAAGATATCAGATCTTATGTAGAACCAAGCTTCTGAATCTACACGGCCTAACTCTACCAACTCTAACTTCACAAATTCTACACATTAGCAAAAATGTATGGCTTGGCTGTTTCGTTACTTCAGAAACTAAATATTAGCATCACCTCCACGACGGTAGCGAAACGGTGAAGCCATACATTTTTACTGATGTGTAGAATTTGTGAAGTTAGAGTTGGTAGAGTTAGGCCGTGTAGATTCAGAAGCTTGGTTCTACATAAGATCTGATATCTTTTTTGTAGGGCAAACCTTATGTGCTCGTTTTGGCAACACTTTACATGAAATGTTTTTGGTGGGATATTATTTTTCTACTAGCTGCAACAACACGCCCATAATGGAGGGCCGATGATGACGGAAAAACAGCGATACGTGGTGTCTCAGCCGCTCGAAACTCCGTCATATATTTCTTTTTAAAATAAACTTTGCTTCATTCTAGAAATTTTTCATATATGGTGGGTGCGTTTACAAACATATTTAAAGTCAGGTATACATCTCCGATGTTACTGGAAGCCAACATCATCCTTCAGACATGTACATGTATGTTGTGGGATTAAGGCTAACAAATGATCCGGCTAGACAAGTTTGTTGTGTCGTTAATCCGTGCCTAGACATATTTGAGGATGTTTGTGGATAACTGCCATGTTACTGAAAATCGAATAGAGCCAATATGCCAACAAAAATTTAGATAAGAAGATTAAAAATGAATGCCTAAATATTATATTTGTAATGAATAACAAAAATCCATACTACTGCGTTTATTTTGGCATAATTTTAGGCATCACTTACTATAAGTGAAATCGGTAATTATAGACTTAAATACAAAAAAAAAACCGCCGCATTGCCGCTTGCGATGTAAACAAACATTGATGCATGGTAGCTACGCGGCTACGGCGTAGCATTCAGCTACGAGCCTACGCAGCTACGAGCGCATCTCGAGTGACCGGCGAATGAGGTATGAATGTAATGTATTTTCAACCAGCAACCTAACATCAACGTTATTGTTACAGAAATAAAGATCACTGTGACTTTGACAGAGATAGATAAGGGAACCGATTGTATTGGACGGTAATGGTAGCACATTACCACTCGAATAAACATTTGTGCCGCAATCCGTGTCAGGTCAAACCGTGTCAACACGTGTGGATTTTAATCCTAAACAAACATATTCAATTTGGCAGAGACTTGGGGTATTTGTAAAGTACAGAGGTCTATAAAGGCCTGAAAAGCAAGACAATCCTGAAACCGGTGTCTAACAAAAACATTATTATTTACAGTTACTTTCAATACCGACCGAATTGAGAACCTCCTCCTTTTTTTGAAGTCGGTTAAAAAATACAAAGCCCTGTTAAATAAAGGCATATAAGATAAAGTTAATCAACATTGCAGTGAGTAGTACGTCGTTAATAAGCTGGGAGTTGTATAACCAATAGCTCACACTTGTAATTGGCGGTCTTCCGTAATGACTGGCACTGTGGTGGCTGCGGCCCACCGCCACTCCCCTGTGCAATTTACGACACTTCACCAACTAATCAATAAATAAGGCTTTATTTTAATTATGATCAAGTATTTATGACTCCAATAATCATATCAGCCAGTTATTTAGTGTTAATTAGGATGCGCCTGTGTCGCAGTAAGCATAGCATAATCACTTAAAATGTCCCCACTGCTGGGATACAGGTCTCCTTCTCCTCTCTATGAGAAGAAGTGGACTGTGAGCCAATGCGCCCAGTGCGGGTTTGTAGATGTCAAATGTCTTCGAATTTTTGGTTCTAGGGCATGCCAGTTTCAATAAGCAGTGGTGATGAAATAAATTACACATTGTTATGCTGCCTAGCTAGGTTTGAACCTACGATCTACAACTCGTTAGTTGGGGCTATTTAATAAAGCTACTTTAGAAGTCTGATACATTGCAGGGTTTTGCACCCTGCAATGTATCAAACATCTAAACTTGTACCAAACAATAATAAGAAAATTATCATCCCATTCTAATTCATATAATATGACGTTAAGATAATTGAACATAGGTTCAGATTATGCGACCATGTTTCTACCTACTTGCAACTCGGTTACAGAATCAAGTTTAAAACCTTTTTGCTTTAGTTTTGTTCTAGAAAATAAATGAACTGCTCGTTAACAATAAAATTGAGAGATGCTCACTCCAGCTGGAAATCCATTGTGATGAATAAAAGCTTTTCATCTGCCGTGATGACAGTTTATTAACGCCACTATTGAAAGAAAATGTTTTGTTTCTGTTTTAACACACGAAACTACAGCCATCCTGATTGAATCGTTGTAAAAGTAAAGTATAATTTGCCAGGTAACAAGCCATTTAATATTCCGGCCGAAATGAAAGTTAAAAAATACTTTGAAGAGGCAAATTAATCTTAATTGAGGAAGCCCGCGGCAACAAGCAACAGTAATGGAGGCCAGGGTCAGTTGTTTCTCACTTGAAGACGTTTTTTATTTTCTTCTTTGGAAACTGAGCCGGTGTCCGATATTCTGCTTGAAGACCTCAGTTGATTGAAATCCAGCCTTTTTGTCACTCATTTGCCAAATAGAACGTTTAAATCATCCAATAATCTGTTGCCGTGATCGCTGGGACCTACTGGAATCTAGAGACTCGAAAATTGTCAGCTCGTTTCTTTGAAACTGATAAATAAACATCACATTAGGACTATTCCTATATTACCAATTTGATAGTGGACCCTGGGTTTAATCAGTTTACTGCTCATTTCGTATGATTTTTCTATTTTACTACCTAATTAATTTCAAAAGAATCTTTCATGGCTCGGCGAGACTAAATCGCAATATTATGTAGCAACATTCTATAATGTTGTACATGTACTATAATTATATACCATATTACGTACTAAGCGTATATCAGTGCCCGGGGTCGCGGGACTAACGATAATACCGTGACTCCGGAACGTAAAGGGCTATCGAAGGACACCGTGGATTTTATTCAGTACATGACAATTCAAAAGTGCCTGTAACTGGCCTACTTGAAATAAATGCTTTGATTTTGATTTTGATTGATTTTACAAGTCTGACAGTCCTTCCTGCTCTGCCCTAGGTGGGAGGACACATTTGATGATTTTACCACGCTAAAAAAAAAGCGTATATCTGTGCAAAACAGCTTTTAAAAAACTTACTTTTCTACATCAAAGTTTATCTATAGTAGCAAAAATCTTAATGAAGTAAAATAAATATTTACCCTCCTAGCGTTTTCGTCAAAAAAAACATAACCCTCCTTCTGGCGCAGTCGGGTAAAAAATATTTAAGTACGAAAGTTTGGATGAGGAAGTTTTTTACTTTTTATGAATACGGACTACTGCTTTTGGCTTTTCATGAAACAAACAATTTATTTATTATTTATTTAATAACAGTTTCCTTATGTTCTGATACTCACTGGTCCTCTGTTGTCCGTTGACGACGGTCGTGGTGGGCACCGCGAGCCTGTCACCCTCGTTATTGTTGACGTGGTGCAGCGGTAGTTCCACGCCGTCGGAGCCTCCAGGCCACGCCATGTCGCACACATCACTGGCTCACACCCGCATCACTGTCACTCGCGCGATACACAACACGCAATGGAACACTTGAACACAATAAAGTCGCTTGCACCAATGTCCAGCCTTCACGTTACGTCTTTTGTTATTACATTAAAATGTTGTTTTGTGTATAGAAGAAGTACTGTTGGTTGTATGAATAAGCAGGATGTTAAATTCTGACAATTTTCTTACTAAAAAAATATTAAAATTGAAGTCGTAATCTCATCTCGGCGACAATAATTACTCTTGTCAAAAAAGGTAAAGAGGGTTGAGTATGAGATTACAATACGAATTTTTATACAAATAAGAGAGTCGCCCCTCAGATAAGTAGATTTTGTCTGTGTGCATTTGTTTAAATATTGTTTCAGAAATATGAAAATAAAACTGCTGTTCCCCATATCTTCCACTTATGTGACTACGGGCTGCTCCCAGGCTTCGCACTAGTGCGTGTAACTCGAAAATCATACCACGGGAACGTAAAGCACGGATAAATGGTATCTATTTGTTACTCCAGGCTTATTATAAGCTCTGAGTCAAATGTAAGTATCAATAATAGTTATTATAATTTGTGTTATTGGACATAGAACCCATAACATGATCATTGCAATAACAAAGGATATATTTTCTACTAGCTTCTGCCAGCGACTTCGTACGCGGATCCTGTTGCTTATGCCAGCGAAAATATGGTTGTCAAAATCGAAGATCTGAAACGTCTGATGTCGAATTCTTAGAGCCTGGGGACGGGAAAACAACGGGACGCGCATGACGATTCCAGACGTTCCAGATCTTTCATTTTCATAAGTCAACAGAGAGTGCTCATTAGGCTGAACAACTCTTGCTAAGACGTCATTCCTATATATGTTATAGTGTAGATGGGCTTTTGGAGTTCCACATCAGGTGTTCCAGATCTTCAGTTTTTATACGACAACAGGGAGTGCTCATCAGGCTGAACAATTCTTGCTAAGACGTCATTACTGTATATGTAATAGTGTAACTGGGCTCTTGGAGTTCCACATCAGGTGTTCCATATCTTCAAATTTATTTTATCAGCAGAAAATGCTCATCACGCGGAACAATTTTTGCTATGGCGCTATTTTTGTATCTCTTATAGTTTAGCTGATCTATTGCAGTCCTGCATCAGGTGTTCAAGTTTCCAAGATAAATTATAGCCTATATGTTGCCCAGACTTAATAGCTATACAACAAAAAAAAAAAAAACAATCAAGTCCGTCTAGTAGTTCCGAAGATAATGATGCGTGTATGGAGTAACTTCTCCCGTTTTCCTAACATTTCCCTTCACTGCTCTGCTCCTATTGATTGTAGCGTGATGAAAAGTATACTATAACCAGCGCAGGAGTATGAAAAATAATTGTACCAAGTTTCGTCAAAATCCGTCGAGTAGTTTTTGTTTCTATAACGGTTATACAGACAGACAGACAGACAGACAGACAGACAGACCGACAGACAGACAGACAATAATTTTATTAATTGCATTTTTGGCATCAGTATCGATCCCTAATCACCCCCTGATAGTTATTTTGGAAATATATTTCATGTACAGAATTGACCTCTCTACAGATTTATTATAAGTATAGATAGAAGATGAAATTACTACAATAAGAAAAGGTATATCCTGCAATCATTTTTAAGGTAGCCTCAATAAAGAAAGTGAGATTATTAGCTAGCTAGGATTCCTCAATTATACTAGCTAGCTAGGATTCCTTAAGAACATTATTTATAAGTAGATACTCAGAAGGTACCTCGTAACAGCGAAATGATCTCTAGAAATCTTAAGAGGAATAAGTACCTACATTTTATAAGGTATACTAGCTACGATTTTATTTTTATCGTGACTTGAGCTGAATATAACAAAGATAGAAACGTGACTTATTGAAGCTTAGTTTCTTAAAATGGATATTACAAAGTATATCTACTTACTTATTATGACTGGGATAAAGGAACTATTATTATGTTAGAGAAATCAATTATCTAAGTCTCTTTTGGAACAGCTGATATTTTACATCTCTTCATTAAACAAACTTGTTTTCGGCACGTGTAGTCTGCATAACTTCAGGGTATTACATTATAATATAACATTACTTAATTATGAAGTCTGTTATATGCAAAGGGATAAGCAGAGAGATCCACACGTCACCAATATTTTGCAAGTAGTCCTATAAGTAATAGAGAATGAATTTATAAACCTTTTTTCAGTTCAGACATAACAGCTTCAGAAATAATCTTGATGTTAAAACCAAACAACATTTTGCCCGACTTGCGAATTGAACCATACACTTTATGCTCAACAGTAACACTAATGACCACTAGACGAACGGAGCAAGTTATGTCTTATAAAGTTTCGTAGAGGGGCACTCTCAGTAAGTACCGGCTAATCTCAGAGGCTGTAGTTTTGACACACTTTTAGTACCGCTTAGGTGTTCCTAAGTGAATATATTCCGAGGAAAGTTCAGGACGACGACGATATTAACTATTATGTACTTACATAAGAAGTTTTGGGGCTGGAAGCTATTGCTCAAGGGGCGATATTTATCATGACGTTTTTTTTTAAGTCAAATATATGCGACTGCCCTAACTACGACGTTGCTACGTTGTTACGCGTTCGCAACCACTTGTGAAGTGGTATAGTGTTTATTACTTCTGGCAGCTGTCACAGTAGTCCAGCGATTGACTGTTGCGCTGCATGTCACGGATTGGATTCCGCGCAGAACATATGGTAACTTTTCATTTAAGTTGCCACAAATGGTTATTCTACGAAAACGTGTTCTCTATGAGATGAGCCAACATTTTCTTGCAAATTACACGAGCTTTAACTATGAGTTCTATAGAAATTCTAAGAAGTCATTTACCTATTACAATTATGTCTTAGTAGCATTAGAATATTTCAATGCTCCGAAACCGCTACGAAAGGTATTTTCATAGCACTAGAACAATAGGTTCTTGAGAAGACTGTAGTTACGTATAAAATGTTTTACTATTATAGTAAATTAAGTAGGTGTACCTACAGTTCGTAAAATAGGTACCTAAGGATTATTAATAGTTCTAAGATCGAAAAGTATTTCAAATTTTAATCATCTGAAATTTGGTAAAAGTTAGCTAAAGTTATTTCCTAAGTCACAAGTTTGAATAAGCTTTACTTAGTGACAGTTGGCCTGCGAGGTATATACGGTCATAAGTTAATGTTGAAATATTAAAAACATTAAGGTAAAATTTAATGAATACTATGATTAGATACATTATAAAAACCAAAATATAAACATACGTCAGCAATCATACGTTATTTTATATTGCTGTAAAAGACAAGACATTTCGGTCCGTGTGGAACCTTTTTAAACTGATTCGTACATAGTCTTTGTGTGTCAGATATTATCATAAAATGGACCTCAATGTACGCTAGCTAGCTAGTTGCTAGCTAGACTGCTGGATACACTAACAAGGTTTGTTAGTGCCTAATTACAGGTGCCAACGACACAATAAGATGTAATAAAATTACAACAAGACGTGCGCTGGTTGTACCTGGAAACGTATAGTCTATATCATGACCTTAGCATTACACAAGGAAAATATTAGTTTAGGATTTACCTACTGGGACAAAAAAAGGATATTACTTTTGTATAAAAAAGAGCATGGTTGACGTTCATTAATTGTTACATCTCTGCCCAGGGTGGGAGGACTCATTTGATGATTTTAACATGCTAAAAACAAAATTGCCAGCCCAGCTCAAAACACAACACATAGAAAAAAGAAGATTCTATTCATACCTACCAAAAACCTAAAATACAAACAGTTCAATATTATTTTATAGGCATTTACTAAATTGAACAGACTTAAAAGTTAGATTCTGTTATAAAAAACTGAAGATGAAGAAAATTTACCAGCCCCTCCTGTTCCACTATGGCTCGGCCCTATTTTTGACGGCACGGTTGAAGCAGTGGCTGAGCGACATTTCAGTTTAGGTTCCTAAACTGCATCGCTTAAAGTCGTACCATGACCTCAAATACGCTCGGCGGCATGGCATTTGGATCGTTAAAAGTGAGTCTGCTCTGCATGACGCGGGTTTCCTGTCTGGAACAAATATTTGTAAAACCTAAAAGTAATAATTCCGGGTTTTGCTGTGTAAGTGAGTTAAAATAATTTGTAAATGGACCCACGACACAGGAATTATTCCTAGATTTTTGATTATACTTATCAGTAATTGTTTCATACCAAATTAAATTCTTACTCCTTATTTTAATAAATACTTTACTTCTTATAATAATATTTAGTAGCAGAAAGCTACTAAATAACAAAATTTTAATAAATCTTAAATAGATTTGTTATCGTTAATTAACATGAACTAAAACCAGCACTAAAACAACTAGTTTTGGTTTCTAAGAAATTGTTTCTAATGAATATTCCTCGAAAATTAATATCATGTTTTAGCATAAAGTTCAATTTACTTTGATTGTTTTAAAGCTATCGAAGTAAATCAATCCAAGTAATTGGGATTCTATTTTCTTATAAATTAAATTAGACTTTTTTGACTGAAATACTAGTCCGGTGGTTACCTACTTAAAATGGGTTTTAAAATGAAAGTGTTGACGAACTATATGTATTATGGTAATGTCAGATCGTCTTATTTAGTGAAAAGTGCTGATTATGAAAACCTAAAGTAAATTGAAATAGCTTCAAATCAAAAGGATTCGTATTTCTAAGTACAAAAACTTCCAGAAAGATTAACATATAAACATTTTCAGGATCTAAGCCATAGGGCTAAGCTTGATAAGATATATATTTATCCAAAATGTAAATGCAGTACGTGTAAAAAATGACCCGTAAGGTAATATTATTGCATTGCTGAGATTCAAATTGATGCTAAAAATAAAATACCTCATCTTCTCTTAATCATTACAGATGCTACCACCTTAAACGACCCCGTAAAACATGTTTGAATCCGATAAAATGTCCCTATAATGCCGATATGAAAGTAATTTTCCAATCTCAGTCCATTACAAGGGAGGTTACTATCGCGAGGTGTATGCCGAAGCGCGATAACATCACGCTTTGAAGAGCCATCACAAAGGAGTTGCAGGCAGTATGTGTGGAGCAGATAACTGTGTATGTCGTGGAGGGGACGTGGTTGTGTGATGTATGTAAGAGTATCTATGATAATTACCTATTGTCTAAGTGAAGATCAGTGCTTTTTGCGAAATCATGTCTTCTGCTAGACCACAAACGTCCGGAAACTTCAATTCCCTGTTAATGTTCACAAGAGCGTAGTATTTTTTGTTTGTTAGCCAACAGTTAATGTTTAGTTGCTGAGAAAAAGTCTACCAAAATATTCTTTTCGAGTGTCTTATTGGACTAGTAATCGCAATTTCGAGTATTTTCAATAGATGTGCAACTTACGCAGGTTATTTCCGAAATAATATACAGAAACAGAACTACTTAATAGTACACCATCATTTCACCAGTAATTTTTAGGTACAGACGCCAGCAGGTCAACCTACCCGAATCTGTCAGATTTTACCAATCAAACATTAACCTTCTACTCTTGTGATAAGGTTGAAATTCTATTAAAGAAATCTGACAGATTGTGGTAGCTTGATGTGCTGGCGTCTGTACGTCCCATTGTCGGGCTGCAGAAAAACCGACACAGCAATGAAATATTTTAATTAAAATGAACAATAAAATAAGTATTTATATAAAATGGGTAAATCGACTGCGAGATTCTCAATCAACTCTGGCAATTAACAGACTAGTTGGGAAGATGTTGGCCAGATGATGACATCACTGCCGTCTAACACATACGATTACTAGTACAATACGCAATGGTAGTTTAATTAATTATCTACTTGACAACTGCTTATCTAGCTACGAGTATTAACGACGCGTGACAATTGTGACAAAACGAGTAAAATGCTTTAATTATTACGAACTCAAAATGGTGTTAATATCACAAAACATAAAAAAAAACAAATATAAATGGCCTTGAATGATCGAAGTCCACAGCTTACAAAAGGGGTTTCTTTTTTTCTTAAATCATCAAATGAGGCCTCCCACCCACAACAGGGCAGGAGGGACTGTCAGACTTGTACTGAATAAGATCAACGGACCACGGTGTCCTTCAATAGCCCTTTACGTTCCAGGGTCACGATAACTCGTTAGTGCCGCGACCCCAGCACAAACGGGTATTGGTATTCGGTACAATAGTATACAAATTATACATTGTGAAGAATTAGGAACAATTCATTGAAATTTTTTCGGCCAATCAATACGCACTATCCTGGCTAATTTAGAATTCATTTTCTTATCACTACCTAAGAGTAAGTACTACGCCTCAGAACAAGAGATAACTACGCAAGTATATAATAAATAAGGTATGCTCGTTTGCGGCGACTTTGTAAACTTATTTGCAAGTTTGTGTATAGTGCGCTAACAAACCTTGTAGCGTACTCAAGCTGTAAGCAAATTCACGCTGATCACATCCCGCTGCTGTACTATCTCTTATCTTAAACTTATGGGCGAGCATTTACAAGGTTTTTAAAAACTTTCATACTAATAGAGCGGGAGCCCGTAACAGATGTCCGTGACCAATTTCCTCTCAAGCGATAATTAGTAGACTACATAAGGGAGTCATATCATAAAGATTCGTGGAAGTCAGCTGCGATTCCGTTGGTGGGATAAGCAGCAATCGCCGTTCAAACACGTAGAAAAAATATTTTTTTTTAGTCATTCCCTCCCAACTGAAAGCTGGTTTAAATTGAAGATTACCTTGTATCACGAAGAATAAAACCAATCAGCCGACGGTACAATGGTGGAATACACGTCAGCTGGTCACTCGAACATGTAATTTTTTATTTTATTTTCAGTGATTTCCTCTCAACCCAAATTTAACCTGATGAAAGTTTACATGTAGTTAAGGCTAAAAACAGACGTCAGCTGGCTGTGTCTCGGTGGAAAGACCGTCAGCTGATACTTTGAAAATAACAAACAGGACTAAGGCTCTCAGCCTAAATATGCATTCAGTTCAAAGTTTTCAATTCCGCCCTACAGAAAAGAAGTTTATATTGACGCTTACTCAATATCACGATGAAAAAATACGTTCAGCTAATGTTTACAGACAGTTATGGATCAAAATACAGAGTTATTCTTATTAAGCTGGGCATCAGGAACATAATTATGTGATTCCGTAAGAGATACGAAAAAACTTATTAAGATAACATTAGCTCTTTTTTCAGTATAACAATTTTAGCATTTTATTTTTTTGGTCAAGTGTGAATTGTTCACTAAAATGAATTCGCTAGGAACAATATTTGGATTATACAAAATGTGCAATACCTTAAAAACTACTTAACCGATTTTCGTGAAACAAACTGTACAATAGTTTTTA
This sequence comes from Agrotis clavis, assembly GCA_954870645.1. Taxonomy (NCBI): domain Eukaryota; kingdom Metazoa; phylum Arthropoda; class Insecta; order Lepidoptera; family Noctuidae; genus Agrotis; species Agrotis clavis. The sequence continues at coordinate 26,315,132 of OX940927.1, read as the reverse complement.
CAACAAGACCAACACATTAAAATAAAGTCCATTGCAATAACCCCATAAACAAAAAATTACATTTTCAAGTTACGTAATTATGATCAACTTATCAAACTTTAGTAAAATTTTCTAGTTAGTTTCGTTTACATTTATTATGTATTTTAATTAGCACTAATAAGAAAAATACAGTATTATAATAAGAATTTAGCACAAAAAAATAACATGAAAAAAATCTGATTAGAAAATATCTTAAGAAAGTCTCCTTACAAACAATATTTACCTACATCTTGTAGCACTTCCCACTACGTGCACCTCTCGTCATAGCGGTGGTCTCATAGCCGACTTTTAATACTTTGGAAAAGCCCAAAAAATGTATGGAGCGTGATGAATGTTAAATGATGTCCTTTGACCAATTTCCGCCATCCTGATTTTTGTTTTCTGATACAACGAAATGATCTTTACATGAAATAGAGTCGAAAGGCATTAAAAAATAAATCTGATATGAGATAATTATGTTGATCATAATTACGTAACTTGAAAATGTAATTTTTTGTTTATGGGGTTATTGCAATGGACTTTATTTTAATGTGTTGGTCTTGTTGTAAAAACTATTGTACAGTTTGTTTCACGAAAATCGGTTAAGTAGTTTTTAAGGTATTTCACATTTTGTATAATCCAAATATTGTTCGTAGCAAATTCATTTTAGTGAAAAATTCACACTTGACTAAAAAAATAAAATGCTAAAATTGTTATACTGAAAAAAGAGCTAATGTTATCTTAATAAGTTTTTTCGTATCTCTTACGGAATCACATAATTATGTTCCTGATGCCCAGCTTAATAAGAATAACTCTGTATTTTGATCCATAACTGTCTGTAAACATTAGCTGAACGTATTTTTTCATCGTGATATTGAGTAAGCGTCAATATAAACTTGTTTTCTGTAGGGAGGAATTGAAAACTTTGAACTGAATGCATATTTAGGCTGAGAGCCTTAGTCCTGTTTGTTATTTTCAAAGTATCAGCTGACGGTCTTTCCACCGAGACACAGCCAGCTGACGTCTGTTTTTAGCCTTAACTACATGTAAACTTTCATCAGGTTAAATTTGGGTTGAGAGGAAATCACTGAAAATAAAATAAAAAATTACATGTTCGAGTGACCAGCTGACGTGTATTCCACCATTGTACCGTCGGCTGATTGGTTTTATTCTTCGTGATACAAGGTAATCTTCAATTTAAACCAGCTTTCAGTTGGGAGGGAATGACTAAAAAAAAATATTTTTTCTACGTGTTTGAACGGCGATTGCTGCTTATCCCACCAACGGAATCGCAGCTGACTTCCACGAATCTTTATGATATGACTCCCTTATGTAGTCTACTAATTATGGCTTGGGAAGAAATCACTAACGATATTTTGGCCTGGCTCCCGCTCTATAATGTTGCTGTGGTTGTACATGTCACTGTTTTTACGCAATCTTTGTAGAGGCGAGAAAAGCTTTGTGAGGACGACTTCAAAGGAAAGAGACGGACTGAGGCCGCACGTTAGTGACAACAAAACTTAGGCCGAGACTCCACCAAAGCTGTGCGAGTCGAGACGTGTTTTGAACAACCAATAGAATTGCGTTGCCGGAATGGAGCTGTGTCAATAACGCAATTCTATTGGTTGTTCAAAACACGTCTCGACTCGCACAGCTTTGGTGGAGTCTCGGCCTTAGTGTGTAAGTAGTTGGTCAGTCTCTCATTCTATTCAAACCCTAGTTACACTAGGAAATGTACTATGGTTTGTAGAATTAACTGGCGGCATCAATCTCGTTTTTCCGGTTTTTTAAGCTAAATGTTTTAAAGGTTCCAATGATTCGGTTTCTAAGTATTAAACACATATAATGTGATCTACCTACTCTAAACCAAAGATTGAAATCAGACGAAGTCACGCAGTCACAGCCAAATGCTACAAAAGGATAGTTTTTTGATCATTAGTTTATTACGCTTTTAGTTAAAATGATACAAGTGTAGGTAAAAATGTAAGTACAGTATTTGCGCTAAGATAAAATAAAAAATTGGAAATTCAAAGACTTACAACGAATGTGTGGTAGGTAATCAGAACTAACACGAAAGTATGGACGGTAATGGATAGCATTAATGAATTTCTGAAACCTAATTACTTTCGGCGTCCCTCATTGTTATTGAAAACAGACTGACTTTAGTCGAGGCGAGAAAACTTTTGTGAGAATTTTGTCAATACAAGAAAATACGAGTAGAAAGACGTCTTCTTGAGTCCGTACTCTAGACATTACTTGGTTACAACCGAGATGAATGATTAAGAGAGTATAGTCTACGTCAAATAATAATTAAAACCTAGTAATACTGATTATTTTGTTCTCAACGTGTATAAGTACGTATGTATTTTTGTTCCAACAAATCGTTGAAGCTTTATTAATGCACTCCTACGCAACTGAGGGAGAAACTAAAATTAAACGACATTGGAAAATTTCCAATTAAAATTGACGCTATAAATATTAAGTTAATCTAACCTGTTAACAAATGGGGAATTTCCCGATAGGGTAACCTAATTGCCTACATATTATACTTTCGCTCGATTAGAAAATTAAAACTGCATCTTGATGGCATGCAAAATTTGCAAGTAATACACGAAACATGTAGTATCTATCTAATAAAATAGGAAGACCATGAGGAATTCAGATCAATCCATCTTTGATGTCAACTTTTTTGATTATGGTAAATCTTTTAACAGTAAACAAGGGTAAAGTGACAACAGTACTCGTACAAGATAATTTAGCAAAAGTAATTGTATGACTAGGTAAAAGTATATAATAATTGCTGATTATATTATGTCCAGAATTACTCACTCTATCCACCCGGATACACTTACTAAGACAGGTGTCAAAACAACTACCTACTGCTCTGATAAATAATGATCGGCTCTCATCACTCAATAAAAAGAAAATATACACTTCTCATCAAAAAAATCGAAACACCTCGCAGTTTATGATTTGATAAGGATTATCAGAAAAATGTGTATATTTAGGAATAAATGTAAAATGTCATTTAATAGTGAGTAGTATGAGGTTTTTAAATCCTAATGTTAATGTTCTAAATTCAAATTAAGTCTTCATAGGTTTCGTATTTTGTATAATGAGTAATTTTTACCCTGTATGGAATATGAAGGAAATGGGTAAAACAACACGCGTAAATGAAAAAAAAATGTAAGAAACGTTTATTTAATAACTTGTATTCCCTCCGCGAGCTCTTATTACTGCTTCCATACGGTTCTTCATCGATCGGATGAGAGTCACGATCACATGTTGTGGTATATTATCCCATTCCTCTTGGATTGCATTTTGCAGCTGGCTAAGTGTTTCTGGGGCTGGATCTCTTGCTCGAATTCGTCTCTTTAATTCATCCCATAGATGTTCAATGGGATTCATGTCCGGGCTTCTTGCTGGCCATACCATAATGGAGATACCGACTTCGGTAAGATAATCTCGTACGACGCCCGCGGTGTGAGCTCTAGCATTGTCGTGCATGAATATGAAGTCGTTGCCAATAAAATGTGCATAGGGCATCACATGAGGTTCAAGACACTGTTCGATGTACCGATGAGAGTTTAGTGCAGGCAGCCGTGGCCCAGACACAAAGGCAAGTTCTGTCTTACCGTCGGCGCTGATTCCTCCCCAAACCGTCCACGAACCGCCACCATAGCTGACCTTTTCTTCAATGCAGCATTGTGCAAAGCGTTCTCTATCTCTTCTGTAGACCTTGTTCCTTCCGTCGTTACCATACAGCATAATTTTACACTCATCAGAAAACAGTACTTTGCTCCACTGAAGGTATGACCAAGTTAGGTGCTCGCGTGCAAAGTTAAGGCGCGCTCTTCGATGGTCTGCAGTTAATTTCGGCCCATTCGCTGGCTTATGCGGTGCCAATCCGCGTTCCTTCAACCTTCTTCTTATTGTAGAGTCACTTACAGCTACTCTTCGTACAACGCGAAGCTGCTGCTGCAGTTGAAAAGCGTTAAGGCGTCGATTTCGTAAAGAAGTTGTTACAATAAATCGATCATCTCGCTCAGAAGTGACCCGATTCCTGCCAGATCCTGAACGGCGCGTGAACGAACCAGTCTCCCGATAGCGTTTGTAGACTCTATGAACAGATGATAAGCTTAGATGCAATCTTGCAGCCACAACACGCTGACTAAGTCCAGAATCCAGCAATGCCACCACTTGGGCGGCTTCTGCGGGCGAAGTATCCATATGTTTTAGAAAAAAAAGTTTTTTCAGACGTCCCAAAGTCACAGTAAATGAAATAAGAAACAGAAAGTTTAAAGACAAGCGCTAAATTTTAGTTTTTAAACGAGAAACGTACTCCAACCCTAAATACACATTTGTCTCAAAACAGTGATTAATTTCATTTATAGGATAAACAAATGAAATTATTTCGAATTTTGATTTTTTTCTTCTTACTGTAATGACCAAACTGCCAGCTACACAGTAATGTTTTTTTTTCATGGAATTAATTCTCTTTTGTAAAAAATTAGGACAAAAACAATAAAAACGAAAGTGTTTCGATTTTTTTGATGAGAAGTGTAGTAATTTCTATGAGATTTGAACCCAGCTGGGAAACAGGAGGCCAATTCTCGATTTTCGCCATTTTTCTCGAGTTCGAGATTGTAAGTCTATCTCTATGTCTATTAAAAATATCTCTATCTCTACCAAAAAATGTCGAATTGAGCAGAAATCCGTATTCTCAGTCAAAATAGAAATAAATGTCACGAAAATGTCGAGTCGAGTGAATATAATGTTACCATTATGAAGAACCGCACGTTCCGTTTTAGGTAACTATAGGTTAATGAATGATTTTGTTATAAAACACTGACTAAATCTAATTATTTAAGGCTGAAACGAAACGTTTTGTGTAAAAATAATCAGTTTGACAGTTGATTGTCTGTCAGGTCAGTGTCAGAATTTGCGTCTTTTGTTATGTTTACATGGACTCTGTGTTTATAAATCATTAGTGGGCTGTGCTGTTTTACATTTCATGATTTTTGTTTTAACATGGAGGGGAATTATTTTAATGACTTCTGTTTTGCTCAAATCGTAAATATCGACGGCGGGATAAGAACGTTGTTGTCGCCGTGTATTGGCCAGTTGCTCGCCACTTTCCAACAACTCCGAGACAAAAATGCTATTGTTATTGTGATAAAAATGCTAATAAACTCGTCCATCTTTTCGAGTCCAATCGTGGGTACACAAATTACAGAGTTTGTTATTTGCGCGAAGGTCGTCGTTTCAAGAAAACACAATGCAAAAATCAAGAGTTTATCGAATTTTCAGTAGGTATGACATGCCAAGCCGTATTTTATTTAAAAACTAAAGAAAAGAAAACAGTGTACAATCCAAAACTCAACAAATTCACTCAGAAATGACGTATCTCTACAATCGACATTACATCTCTACTGCTCAGAAGCACTCTACATGAATTCTAACGTTAGCCTTCGACAAATGTCGAATCCGACATCCCCAGAATAGCAACTTTTAAAAATTGACGAAAAAATGACGTCATTAGAAATTTTTGTCGAATTCGACACCATGTCTAAAACCGAGAATTGGCCCCCAGGTCTTCTATTTGAGGCATTATCCACTATACGCGTCCAACTGAAATGCCAATTTAAACTAGATATTATATTTGTTGAAGCTGATGTGTCAAAATAACTAGTAGGTATGTCCGTATCAGTATGCAGCTGAGCAGTTCAACAAATAAACGGAACACCTTACATAAATATTTGCACTGGATGGGTCAGAAGTTATAATATTATATGAGTGACTACCATCACACGAGTGAGTAAACAGTTCAAACGTTACTATCTATTCCGTAACAAGATGACTTTACACGCTTAACACTTTTAAACCAAAATAAATTAAATCACTAGCGATGGAACGACAGTAAAGTCTTCACTATACAAAATATTATTTAACACTGTTTACAAATTAGCACTTATTAAGTATTTAACCGATCCGTAAATAAGAGGAAGTTATTCATTTAACGCATTTTTTTAACTCAAATTCTGTCCGCTATACACACGCCACAAACGATGATAAATATTACAACTGAAGTATCTATCTTTTTATGATAACAAGCACCATACAGATATCATTGATAAGATACCAACAATGATTGATAACTGACCAATGGCAGCGCGAGAGACATCGGTAACCGATAGTCTACTGAACCACGGTTAAGTGGAAATCAAACAGATGCATTTCTTAATTAGCAGCGCGTGATTGGAATGTCATCGGTTATTAAATAAAATATGCGTTAGAAAACGATTAGGTGTCATTTTCTGGAAATGTATGTACAATTCAGAACACATTATAATATCTTCGATGGCGGTTGACAATGCCGCTGCGATTATGGTTTGAAACGTAAATTCAAATCTATGACAACATAGGCATTTATTTCCTATAAACGGGACAGTTTCGAGAAACTTTTGTATAAATAATAACGTGAAATTGGATAAGAGCAGAAAAATGATGAGTTGTGAATAACTTATTTGTTCGCAATAAAAAAATAAGTTATGTCATCTTGTTATTGACAGCCATTGATAGAGCTGATGATTATTAAATTATAATCGCCCCTTCACCATAGCAACAGTTGCATTAAATAATATAATGCGTTTTGCCTTAAATTACGATTGATTGGCTTTATTCATCTGTGGAATGCTGTTGACTTTTTCTATTCTACATTAAAATTACCTATGTTGAAGTCATCATCATCATGACGGGGCTCTAGAATGACGGGGGCCCTCTAGAGGGCCAAATCCAACCAAGGTCACGGTACTTATCTCATGACCGTGACCCTGGAACGTGAAGGGCTAATGAAATATAGTCCGTACGAGTCTAACAGTCCCTCCCGTCCTGCCCTGGGTGGGAGGACTCATTTGATGATTTTACCACGCTAAAAAAAACAATATTAATAACAATATTGTAAATTAAAACAATGTCCAACAACTAGGTATTCAATTTATTAAGAATCCTCATTAAGAAGTTTTCTGAAGCCTAACTTTCAGCGAACTTGGCTAACGCTTCTGGTAGAAACAGTTACCGCGACAAAAGACTTTCGCAACTAAAACTTGTTAATGCTTGTTATTTATTTGTTTAAGAAGAAGGCTTTACTGCTATTTCATCTGTGTACTTGAAAACTATTGTGCTTACTAGTTTACACAATTATTTTCTCCTATACCAACAATCAGGTGTTTTACAAACACCGGTAAAAAGATATTTGAGAATTTTGTATTAATTTTACAGAATACATACTGATTTGTGGTTACAAAGTTAAGTCTTTTGGGCTCGTTTCCTAGCAGCAAAATTATATTCTAAAAATGGAAATAATACGCGACTGCCTATTCATTTAAGGCCGTGTGTCAAAGCGAAAGCGTCGTTTGATGAATCGGGAAAGTTGCCACGCACCGCCACCAGCAGGCGCCACTATCGCGAAATGATTGCAATCCAAAGTTTTATGTATTTCATTTCGTCAACTTCAGCATTTCTTAAAGTGTTCCCTTTACGCAAAACACATGTATTACTCTAGTAGAAATATTTTAATCTAAGGATGTCGAAACATTTACTAAAACAAAATGATAGAAATACTTATTGATGTGGATAAATATTTTGTAAATATTTTTATCATTCACAGTCTTAAATTTATTTTATAACATTTTGTCACAGATTTTGACGTCCCGAGATAACGAAAAAAGACTACTATTTGGTAGAAAATTAATAAAATTGGCACACTTTGCGAAAGTGACAATTCCCAATTATCTAAAGCCCCGAACACACGCGCGCACGGGCATAGGCATGTGCGTTGTGTTCCACGCGCGCCTAAAAGAGTGTCAGCATAATAACGGGGCTCCCCCTTAGAGGGCCTACCGGGGTAAATTGTTAGAAATCTGTGACGAAACTAAATGAATAATAATAAAAGTGAAGTGCTTCTTATCCTATATCGCAGTTTGATACGATTAGAAGTTGTTTTCAGTTACATAAATTATCTCAAACTGTTGACTGCAAATCAGTGCATTTATCATTAGTTCATGTGAAATGGTATTTAGATGCTTAAAGATTAGATGAGAGGAAGATGGACACAGAGGAACCATCCGACAACAATAGTACGATAACACGATAGCATTCATATAATATCACTGTGAGTAATTTATTATATTGATAGGAACAATTCGTAATGTATAGAATCATACGTATTCTAACATTTCCCTTGTTTGCTCTGTAGGGGTCGTCAGGAATTTTCTGCGATGATTTTCAGTAAGTTTGGTTTATTTTATTCTTGATTTATTAATGAAAATAATGTGTTATTTAAAATACAAAATTTACGTGACTTATTTACAGTCATGTCCGTTTAATCACGTCCCATTGAACACAGCGAAACATAGTTTTGAATAATCTATAAGCCTACGTATCATTCGTTTTTATTTTCTCGATCTTTTATCCATTTCCAATTTTATTATTACGAAAATCTGACAGCCGCGATCTGAAAAAAAGTGTCGCAGGTCTAGTCTGTAAGAGCCACGCTGGCTGACTGATTCGTCAAGGAACGAAAGTGATGACACTACTTTTAAAAGGCAAAAGATGAGAGGACGATAGTGAATGTGTGCTCAGAATAAAACGGCGTATGTACCCAAACTTATTGACGTCTTTTTATGAATTAAAATTGTTATTAATTGAAAAAATGTCTTTACAGAATTTAGATACTAGTATTTACTACAATTTAAAACAACATCCTTTCAATAACTCATAGTAGTTATTCCATAAAGTCCAAAAAATAAAAAACATAGACCGAACTTTGCATTTTTTTTCTATCGAGAAAATTTAATTGAATCGTGTTTTCAACTTTGTGAGAATTTAGATCATATAGTCAATAACTATATTCCAAGTTGTAAGATCTGTAGTCCAGATATGTACGAAGAAAAGTAAAAAATAAAAACCGTATTTTTACTGACCAATCCCCTTAACTGGTGTAATTGCGATGTCTATTACATTTTTCAGAAGGTGTAATGAAGTGGCAATCAGGGCAAGTATGTAAGTATAAGTTCCTACGTTCGTTTGTACGTACATACATTTAGATGCGGCATCGAGTGTCGGAATGCCCTGTGGACGACGCAACGCTTAGCTAATCTCCGCCACGCCATTCGCAGGTTTGAATAACTGATGCACAAAGCGAGCAAATTGCCATGATAATCCTTTTCATTTTGGTAATAATATTCTTAAGTCTATCTGCGTGAAACTTAATCTAAGGAATTAAAGTTGACGGTAACTAAAGCTCTAACGACTAAACTGGAGGACATATCAAGTGGACAAAAGGAGTAAGTTGTGACTGAATGGAATTTGCACTTAGAATTCCTGTTAGAATCAAAGCTTTGAAGCTATTATGTAGTCTGTAGACCAATTAATACTTTGACGTACAGTTTCCAAATCATGTCCTGTTTACCTATTACCTTTTGGAGTTTTTAAATTATATTTCTTAAGAACTCAGTGAAACTTTAAAGGTCTCTCACCACAGAGAGGCCACAACAGCAACAACAATTTTCTGTGTTGACCCGAGACTCTAAATTAGGACTGTGTAGGTTGAGAGAACTCTCTAACGATGAAAGTAACTTATCTAAATGAAAGCTATTCAAACATAGGGTATATAACATACGTTGTACGTAGCTCCAGTAGATAATATTCACATAAACGGTATGAATATTTAACTAAGCAAGATTAGCTCTAATGTAAATACATATTCCAAGCTTTCACAAACAAATGGTAACCAATTACATTATCAACATAGATAATAAAACTGAAAGGGGGTTACAGTCAGTGTCAGCTCCATCGAAGACTGGTCACCATGAGCAGAGGTGCGGGCATGGGTGCGCCCGGGCAATCACAGCCGGGTGACGTCATGTGAGCCTATAAACAGAATTAAACCGGGGGTTTATAGCCCAGCAACCACGCAAGCATGCGACCACGCGAGCGGACAGATGGGCACGGTATCCGGACTTATATTAGTATTAATGATAGCCTTTTGGGCTAGAATAATAGTGTGCTAAGTGCTGAGGTTATTTCGTTTGAAGTAGGACGGGAAACTAGGATAAATTGTAGCGTTAAGTCTTTAAGAGGTAAATATATCAAATCCCAGTACACTCTCAAAACTGTTTGACCTCTACAACATAAAATTAAATGTGGAAGCAGAACTTGGTAGGGAAGGAAGACACAACAGATTGACTGTGGGATACAAATATGCAACCTATTTCATATAGGAATTTCAGAAGTCATCCAATAAAACAATTTTATTCTAAGAACTTATAACAGTAAAACAGGATTAATAAGTTCCTTTATTTAGCGTCTTATGTCGTGATCACAAGTGTGTTTACAAGTGTCGAAATATCGGACACTCAAAAGAAAAGTACCTAACAAGAAAACTTGTTATGCGAACAAAATCGCTAGAACCAAACTTTTGGTACCTGCAAATAAATAATTTATAACGTGTCAAACTTAGCAACTGAGACGTTACTGAGTCGTGGAATATTCATTTATTTATGGCCCCCTAGATAACTTATTTTACCTCTGACATAAACCTTAACTGATAAGAAATAAAGGTAAATGTACTGCAAAATCAGCTTAGCAACTGAGACGTTACTGAGTCGTGGAATATTCATTTATTTATGGCCCCCTAGATAACTTATTTTACCTCTGACATAAACCTTAACTGATAAGAAATAAAGGTAAATGTACTGCAAAATCAGAGGTATAATAATAATTTAAGAAAAGTATAACCTTTCTTCTGATGGCGTCTGTATAGTAGGTATCTTAAATCTCTCTGGACACAACGTAATAAAACCGTTGTCATTAACGTTACCTTCAAACAATAAAAAGAAAATACTGAAAGCTCTTCGTGTTTCATATTAAACTGTTTCTCATTCATTGCACGCTGTGTTGCTTGTATTAAAATTACTGTTCATTGTGGAACTTTTATGTTATATTGTTAAATTCTAATGGTTTTAAAGAAAAACAACGTACTAGAATCAAAGAAGAACGGAAAGTCACCTTGATCAGTGAAGCTTATTCTGTAACTTTCGCTTTGACCGAAGCATTCGGTGGTATTCAGTGAAACTTGCTTCATTAAATACAGCTACTGTTTGTTCAGAATTATAAACTTGACTAACTTCACTGAAAACTTAATTACTTTACAGTAACAAGTATAAAAAGGCATACGTTAAATTAAACATTTAATTATTTAATCAAGAACCATTTACAAAGATCCAAGGTAACAAGAAACATTTATTCAGATACTTTGTTAAAAAAAACTTGAAAAGGGTTGCCATAAGTTCTTTATATCTGATGCTGTTTTATTAGTAATGGCAGACGCACAATGATCATGAAAAAAACTGCAGTTATACCACAGATAAAATAAAAATGAGTAATTTCATAATCCAGAGTGAAAAGATATTAAACACACAATAAAATTTTTATGTATGTCTTGAGTGCTGAAGACACAATGCGGAGTAAATAGAGCTGTAAAAATATGTTCAAATAATTCCCAGTTTTCAGCGGAGAAAGAAAATGTAATTAGTTGGAATGTGGTGGTTATAATTCATCTTTGCAACGGGTACTGTTAGGTTAGGCCGTTTGTTCTGGGAGCTAGTGTTTGCTCAGCCCAGTGAGCCGTAGTTTTTATGAAACTTTTCACTCGTGGAAGGCGTTAGGTGGAAACGTTTGTTTTAAACACGGAATAAACGCAATCAGTATTTAAAATGTTACTGGGTCTATTAGCTGCGGAAACAGATGTGGGTATTCCGAGTTTTGATGTCAATTCAAATTAATGACACCAGTTTAATTATATCAAATCAGTCCCCAAATGCAAGAACTTTTTTTAATTACCTGGCGCCGAATGTGCCAACCGACTTCTATAAACTTATGTTAAAAGTGTCATGACTTCGTTGTAACCAAAATAAACGACGGGTGCGTGTGTTTGTGCCCCGCGCAAGATACACCTATTGTGGCTGAAACTTGAAGCTTCCATATATCAAACTTTTTAATTAGTTTATTAAATTAAACCACTTAGTTGTAAACTGAGACCTTTTCTTATAATTTTCCCATACTAGGAATTTGTTCTGTATCGTGGCCCGTGGGTGCGTTTTAAAATATTTAAACTCACATGACAAAAACTGCCGGAATAACTGCTTAAAGGCTATACTGATGTTAATTTAGTGCGGGTATCGAACCCGGGACACGTAACGCGGCAGTCAAACGCACATCCACTGGGCCCAATTGTGCCGTTAGTTTCACCCAGTTTTTGATCAAAACTGGCTTTACAAAACGGGTAGGTATAAGTAAAATCAAAATAATGGTTATTGGCAACATCGTGTAGTAGTTCTGTAATGTAGTAGTTCTGTAATGTAGTAGGCTAATGTTCGAGATATGCGACGTATGTCAGAGTCGCAGCCTTCGGGGTGCTGGACGGACGCCAAGCAGACTGGCAGGTGTGGCCAGCAATGCTGGCACTAGTTTAGTGCTTCGCCATTGTTCTTTACTATTAACATTAAGTACGTTATACCTACGAGTATTATGTGTTGTAAGAAGAAGAAGGATTGATATTGAGATGATGACGATCAAAAGAGAAGTATAGACGAGAAGTTAAATGTATGCAACATTAGCAGTAAAAGTTTTGTTACAGGTAGGACTTCTTTCTCTGAGTTGAATGTAAACGCGCATTATTATGTTTATTATATTTTTTGTTTTAGACTCTGTAAGTGACAATTTTAGGACCTCGTTATGCAGATATTTGGACTCTTAGCACGATGCATCATACGAAGCAGGTGTATGTCATGACAACTACTCAAAAACAAGCAATGTTTGATCTTTGACCTAAGGAACATCAAAAGCACAATGAAATTATTGTAATTGCAAGCTATCATAAGTTATTGCTCGTAATCGTCCACTAGTTATCATCAACTATAGATAGTTCAAAAGAGTCTGAAGAAATTCCTAAAAGGTACAATGAAAAGGAATGCTTTGACTGCATGAAATACAGCTAGGTAAACACCTGTAAAAGAGACCATTCTACCAGTTTATTGGCTGTTCATTTGATGTTACGTGATGAACGGGCCGCCATGACTCACATGATTGAATGTGTTTACCGCCATTATTCTTTAAACACCTGCTACACTGAAACTTGCCACGAATATGTTACGAAGCCGTCCATATGCGCAAATTATTAATAACTTGCCTAATTTATCAACTACGATACTTGTACACAGATATGGAAGGATGGACGGATGAATGTTTGTTAGATACTCTTTGACGTAAAAGTTACTAAACGCATTCTGATGTTTGATACACGGATAGTTTTTAACCTGAATTGACATACGAGTACATACAGGTTTTTTTTTCAAAAGTTTCTTTTAAATGTTTCCCCACATGACACTAGGAATGTCACTTGTGTCGTGGGTGCGTTTACAAACATATAGTAAACTCACATACACAAACGCCCAGACCCGGAACAATTACTTGTAGATCATACAAATATTAGCTCCGTGCGGGAATTGAACCCGCGACACGCAGCTCAGCAGTCCAATCGCTCCGCCACTACACCAACCGTGCCGTCTAATAATCACTAAGTATAGGCTCACGGTTATGCTCTATTATCTCGCCTGTAAGCGATGGGTGTGGTCGAAGGTGAAGAACGCGTGCATAGAAGTTGCCTATTTACTCTTGACTAAAGACCCCATGGTTGTAGCTATCAGGAAACACAAACTCTGGATAAGGATCCCGGTATTACGTTCTTGTAGGTTACAAAAGCAAGTTTAATTATAATTTGAGCTCGCAATGTGTTTCATTTTCATGTAAAAGAAGGGATGTGTAGCAATCTTAGAATATCCCACATGCAAAATTCCTTTATTAAGTTCCCCGGTAACTTTTCGAACTGGAAAACATTGTGACTTGGCGGAAAGAGTAAGCCTTTCTGTTTGGATGTTTCTACCATGGCTTCACAAAAGCGCATCAAATTCGGATTGGAAAACATGTCCCAAGATAGGTTTACTATTCTATCACATGTATATCATGCTAGCCCTTTGTCAGGACTTTGAAAACAGCCTAGTTATTTGTCCTGACTTTTCTGGATGAGTGGGTTTCTTTCAGAATATAATAAGTTCAAAAATATGCATAAAAAGATGAAAGAAAGAAGAAATATTAACATCTAAGAGTTTTCTTTTGATTTGCTGACGCAATCCGAAAATAAAGTATGTACTCTACTGCCTCTTCCTGCGTTACTAGTTTAATAACATATTAAGGTTCTTTCCTATTAAATTACATTTCATCTTTATTTATAGTATAGATAATGCAAACATTAACTGAATGTAATAAGCTCGTGAGCTTACCAACAAAGTGTTACTCGTATTTATTGTAGGTAGGTCCACCGGATGGCAATGTTTATGATTGTCATCATTAAAATGCGCTGCGATGAAAGTTTCAAATAAAACAGCTATTTTATTTTAGCTTCCTCTGTTATGCGTCAGATGATGTGAAGAACTAAAAATAAAACATCACTTTATTTGCATTTGATTATCGTGGTAGCAAGAAGATACATCGGAAAATTAAATGGGTCAGTGCTAAGAGCACATTGACCTTTTTTTTATGAATGTTGTCCCAATTTACTAATTACTTTTGTATCGTGGATGCGTTAACAAAACATTTAAACACACAGATTTTTACACAAACAACTGACTGTCTACAAGTAGTTAACTTTAACTGAAATAAAATGAAATTTGTTGTTATTTGTTATGTGCATAAATGTCAGAAGCAATATATTACATAACAAGAACAATAATTAGATTATTTAATTTTAGTGTTGTAGCTTGTCAAATTTAATGTACCAACCTAGATTATAAGTGAATGATGTGGTCTCCTATAATTGGAAGCGCACACTTGTATTGTCCTATGTTTAAATCAAAATTGCATGAAATTGTGTAGCCTCTGTTGGAGATCCAATAAATAATAAATAAATAAATAGTATTTGGTTTGCTTTCGCTAAGCTTAATAATGCTTATATTTTATTAATGAAAATGGAAATTATAAAGTGCTCGGGTAACAGGAAAATACGTAAAAGTAGACATTCTAATTACTTTTTGGAAAACAAAGATATAGGATAACCGTCAGAAATAATTGTGATGAGAGAATTTAATGAGCAATTAAAAACATACTTTAAATAGGTATTCGTTATCCTTTCTGTCTGAAACCAGTAAAACATTTCAAATAAAATATGTATCTACGTTTAAAATGATCCATCGAAATGTTTGAATAAAATAAATTTCATATTTCTGGACGTGTCATCCAACCGTAACGTACATACCTACATATTGTAGGTATATAGATATGATGCAGTTGCTACTTCTCTGAAAAGCATACAACCATTTTATTATTTTCATATTTTAAAGGCTTCGTGTCATAAAGTCGACTACATACAGAGGACGTTTTTCGGAAAATTAGATCATTTGCACTCCGGGCTTAAAGCGGAGAAAATATTGAAAAAGTGGTAAGGTTAATTTTCACTTGTATTTGGAATCGGTCGAATCGCGTCGCATCGCGCCATGGAAGGTCAAACAAGTCAACATTTTTTCCATAGAAACTTCGTTGGGGTTTTACTCCACTATTTGACAAGTTACATCCAAAATTAAACATGGTATCGTTTTGTCTCATTATTAATTTTGTCTGTACGGAAGCAGAATTGTAAAATATGAAGCTATTAAAAAGTTACGAGCTTCTAAAGATTCGTTTTTTTTGCTAATTTTAACACAACTTTAGGTGTAAATTAGAAGCTAAAGAAGCATCAAATTTCCGAAACGAAGTCCGTACCGACACAGCAAATTTATCGAAGAATTTAATCAAATTTCCGAAACGAAGTCCGTACCGACACAGCAAATTTATCGAAGAATTTAATAAATTTTATTTGAAATAAATTGGTGCAGTAGATTTTTCATAAAACCCCTTCTTCCAAAGGCTTTTTCGTATTTTTTTACGCGCGCCTTTTACTCTGAATGATCGTGCATCTCACTGAATAATGTTTTCCCCTGTTTTCTTCACGGGGGGATGACGCTCGCGCACACGTGTACAATATGGCTCGATTTCCGGTGAAATATCATGGTTTTTGACCATGCCTGCCAGTGAGTTCGAGCTCGCGACTAGCGCCGCCTTAAGTACCCACTGCCTTAAGTACCACTGCCTATAGAGAAATAAAGGCGTGATGTTATGTTTCAAATGGAAGCCTTTATCAATTCTTCTGAACTGTTATTATTCAGACAGGCCTGTTGGTCTAGCTAGTGGTTAGTGACCCTGACTGCTATGCCGGAGGTCGTGGGTTCGATTCCCACACAGGACAAATGTTTGTGTGATGAGCACGATCATTTGTTCTGTGTCTGGGTGTAATTTATCTATACTTAATATGTATGTATTTAGAAATATATAAGTATGTTTATCAGTTGTCTAGTACCCATAACACAAGCTCTGCTTAGCTTGGGACTAGATGGCGTTGTGTGATAGTTGTGGAATATTTTTTTTTTTTTAATGTTCATCCCCGATATAGGATGTTTTGGGATGTAGATGCCATTTTGCCACCGAGATATCCCATATCAAGCCATTGTCAGAAGAGAAATCCTTATAATAATCGTTACTTGGTTTTACGGTATTACTGGTACTGTGTTCTATGGGCACGTGAGGGGGGTAGGGTAGGGGGGAGATAGAATTGTTCGGTAAGTGTGTCAAGGTCAGTGCTCGGATGCTGCGCAGCCACAGATGCGATACAGACGCAACCAGCTCCCGGAAAGCGACCCAACTTTGAAGTGATGCCGCCAAGGATAAGACGAAACTGTGGGTTAACAGTAAGATGTTTATGTTTAACGTACACCAACAGCTTTTACCCGGGATTTCGTTTGCGTTTTTAATTAATCTCTAAAATGACCCGCCCTGGCTTCGCTCGGTGCTAACGTGTAAAGGTAATCCTTCTTCTTGAAGCAATCTATTATCCATTGGTAAAAACTGTCTTATAATTTGATGCGTATTTTTAGGCGTAATACAGAGGGCCGGACTGACTTGTTTTATACTATGTTATAAAATAAAACTGGCCAAGTGCGTGTCGGGCCACGCACAGTGTAGGGTTCCGTAGTTGCCCATCAAAATACTTATGCGAACTAACTAAACTGATTCGCTGAATTTAATTTTAAAAAGAAGAATTTTCAAAATCGGGCCAGGAGTCTTTGAGAAATCGGGGAAAACACATAAAAAAAAAAGATTACGACGAATTTAGAACCTCCTCCTTTTTTTTGAAGTTAGTTAAAAATAGTTGACGATAAAAACCTACCTATCCCCAAAAAACATACCGTAAAAACATACCTATTAAAGCTGTAAAAATAAAGTTGACAAACTTACATATGCAGTTGAAGAAGATGTTCTCCGATACATTTTGTCTAAGAAAATATGTTATCCAAGTACATTTTATAAGTTGGTCGACTATTACTCGTAAAGTTGTAAAGCCTACTTAGTCATGATAATTTTCTTTTAAACTTCGTTATATATACTACTATTGTGAATTTTTTCACACCCCCAAACATAACCGTTTAGCTGGTAGAGGGGGGGGACACTCGAGTCGAGCAAAATTTAGCACTTTAAAGCTTAATATTTCACAAACAAATTTTTTTATCAAAAATTTGTTAATGAAAACTATCAATATTTTTTATTAGTTAAAAATAGTTGACGATAAAAACCTACCTATCCCCAAAAAACATACCGTAAAAACATACCTATTAAAGCTGTAAAAATAAAGTTGACAAACTTACATATGCAGTTGAAGAAGATGTTCTCCGATACATTTTGTCTAAGAAAATATGTTATTCAAGTACATTTTATTATATATTGGCCAGTCCGGAGAATCCCTCCCTGAGCTTGACTCAGGCTGCCCCACGTACTCTGGGGGGGGCAATGTTTTGCAACCAAAGGATCAAACTACGATATGCAAGAGATATGTTCAACAGGCATTCCATCCAAGCCTGTTTCATACAAGACCTCGCAGTGCTTCGCTAGGAGGAGCTCCTTCTACCAATAAAACTATAGGAGAAATACCAATCACAAATGATAGGAAAGAACCAGCCTCAACTCCTCCCACTTGGCAAAGAGTTCCTGTTTCAAGGAATCCCCAAAAAAAAAGGAAACTATCAACACCTGATAAACTTTCTGAGGGACTACAAACAATCAATAGGTACGTTGACCTTCCAGTTGATCAACAAGAGGATAATGTTCAAGAGGTTGAACCTCAACCACAGACTAAGAGAGTCAGTAAACCACCGCCAATCATTCTATATGGAGTAGACGATGTCCACAAACTCACAGAACTCTTGGAATCTGCAGTAGATAAATCACAGTTCACATTCAAAATTGTTAACAAGAATCAGCTGAGAATAATGACAAACGAGGTCGAGGTATATAAAAAGTTAATAACAACAGTCAGGGAAAATGGGCTTATAGGGCATACCTTCAATAGGAAAGAAGAAAGAGTTTGCAGAATAGTTATCAGAAACCTACATCATTCTACACCGCTTAGCGAAATCAAAGAAGTGTTCGAAACAACAGGCAATGTCGTCACAGGTGAAATAATTAACGCACGATATGGACCTGATAAGAAACCCACTTCAACATTCTTTGTCAATCTACTTCCTGGACCACACAACATAAAAGCAAAAGAAGTAAAGATGATCTACCACCAAAAAATAATTATTGAGGAACCAAAGAAACGCAAATCAGTTGTCCAGTGCCAAAGGTGCCAACAATATGGGCATTCGAAGAATTATTGCATGAGACCATACCGCTGCCTCAAGTGCGCAGACTCTCATCGCACCAAAGACTGTCCCAAAACCGACAGAAGCTCACCGGCTAAATGCGCCTTGTGTCTTGGTCCACATCCTGCGAACTACAAGGGCTGTGCAGTATACTTAGAAATATTGGAGAGGAAAAGCCGTAAACCCGCGACACAAAAACGTCATACGACTACTAATAACTTGGCCAGCTGGATACAATCAGAAAACAAACATCATAAAACGATACCAGAAACTCGAGAAACCGCAGACAAAAGACCAACATTTGCACATATAGCCCATCAAAAGCCAAGGCACGAAGAACAAACCGCTCAACAAACTCCACTCATCGGAAAAACAAAATATTCCATAGAAGACATGTTTTACAAACAGACTGAAAAACTGGACCTTCTCTTACAACAAATGAGCACACTACTGCAGCTCATTACAGCCCTTGTCAGCAAGCAATCAAAATGATTGCGTTCAAATTAGCTACTTGGAACATAAACGGGCTATCTCCCAACAAAGATGAAGTAGAGACCCTGCTAGACATACACGGTCTCGACATTCTTCTTATCTCAGAGTCTCATACAACATCAAGCAGTCTTTTGAGGATAAAGAACTTTAATATTTATAGAACAGATCATCCGGATGGCACTGCTCATGGTGGTACTGCCATCATAATAAGATCCTCTATCAAACATCATGAGCTACCACACTTTAAGACGGAGCATATTCAAGCAACATCTATTACTGTCCATGATAAACAGGGAGACATAACAATCTCATCTGTCTATTGCCCCCCTAAACACAAAATAGTGGAATCTCAGTTCACTGAGTTTATAGCCACCCTTGGTAACCGCTTCGTAGCTGGAGGAGACTGGAACAGCAAGAATGTTTACTGGGGCTCCAGACTCAACACAACCAGAGGTAGAGAGCTTCAGAAATGTATTGAAGTTAATCACCTCAAAACAATTTCAACACCTGAACCAACTCACTGGCCGAGTGACCCAAATAAGTTGCCAGATGTTATAGATTTCTTCGTTACTAAGGGAATATCTAGGCTATTTTTCAAAATAGAACCTTGCTTAGATGGATCGTCGAACCATACACCAGTCCTACTCACTGTTAGTTCAACACTATTACCCAACCAGAAAAACCCGAGACTATACAACCGTCATACTGACTGGGAGTCATTTCGTGAATCTGTAGAAAAATCACTAAAGCTAAAAGTGTGTCTCAAGACGGAAGAAGATATAGACGATGCCACTAAGACCTTCACAGAAATTATTCAGAGAGCATGCTGGGACTCCACTATAGACAAACATAATAATAACCCCAGGCAAAAACCGGTTCCGACTGAAATCAGAGACCAAATATTAGAAAAAAGAAGATTGAGGAGGGTCTGGCACACCAGTGGCCACAACGATGATAAGAGAGCTTACTACAAAGCCATGAAGGACTTGAAAGAAGCAATCACTCAACTTAAAAATGACACGATGGATGCTCAGCTCTCTTCTCTCTCAGCCAATTCAACTACGAATTACTCACTCTGGAAAGCTTGCAAAACACATAACCTTCCCGTAAACCCCAAACCACCCATCAAATTGGAAGGTAATAGCTGGGCGAGATCAAAGCAACAAAAAGCAGACGCCTTTGCAGATCATCTTTCCAAAGTGTTTAGACCAAATGAAGCTGCAGATGATCATGATGATACACAAATCAGAAACATATTACAACAAGATCTTCAGCTCAACCTTCCACTAAAATCAGTAACACCTCGAGAAGTAACAAATACCATCAAAACCATGGACGACAAAAAGGCTCCTGGATACGATTTAATTGATAAGAAAATCTTAAAAGAACTCCCAAAAAAAGCCATAGTTTATCTGACTACTATGTTTAATGGTATACTCAGAATTGGTTACTTCCCATCACTTTGGAAAGTGTCGACTGTGATTATGATTGCGAAGCCAGGCAAACCGCCAAACGAAGTAACATCTTACAGGCCTATAAGCTTGCTACCTATCCTCTCTAAGCTACTTGAAAGATTAATTCTAAGCCGACTCAAGGACTACTTATCTGTCAACTCGGTAATCCCAGACCACCAGTTTGGTTTTCGGCAACACCACGCTACTACAGAACAAGTCCATCGAGTGTGCTTTGCCATCAGAGATGCCCTGGAACGGAAAAAGTACTGCTCAGCTGTGTTCCTGGATGTCCAACAGGCATTCGATAGGGTTTGGCATGAAGGCTTACTCTGCAAAATTAAAACACTTCTACCACATGCTTACTTTGGAATCTTGAAATCGTACCTTTCCGATAGAATATTCCAAGTGAAGGAAGACGATTGCACCTCCGCATTCTACGATATTAAGGCTGGAGTCCCGCAGGGATCCGTTCTCGGTCCTATACTATACACCATCTTCACAGCAGACATGCCGCAGACACCTGGGCTGACAGTGGCAACATTTGCTGACGACAGCGCCATATTGGCATCTCACGAAAGCCCAACACAAGCCTCAAATGCTGTTCAAGAAGGCCTAAATGAAGTAGATAAATGGCTCAAACTATGGAGAATAAGCGCCAGTGCCCAAAAGTCTGTCCACATCACATTTACCCTAAGACAAGGAGACTGCCCACCAGTCAAACTAGGAGATCACTTTTTACCGAAATGTGAAACAGTCAAATACCTTGGCATTCACTTGGATCGCAGAATGACTTGGAAAAATCACATCCAAGCAAAAAGAGACCAGATGAATATGCAATTTAGAAGACTACACTGGCTGCTTGGTCGCAATTCCAAGTTGTCCATGGACAATAAACTTTTAATCTACAAGACTACAATCAAGCCAATTTGGACATATGGGATTCAGTTATGGGGCTCAGCCTGCGATTCCAGTGTGTCCATTATTCAACGAGCTCAAAACTATATGCTCAAACAAATCTCCAACACTCCCTGGTTCATAAAGATCTCAGAGGTTCACCAATACTTGAACATCAACACAGTAAAGGAGGAAATCCGAGCCTACTGTGGGACTTACAAGACCAGACTGGAAAACCATCCCAACCCACTGGCAGTTCAATTGACTATGCAACAAACGCTATCAAGGCTGAAAAAACGGAAGATAATGGACTTCAATAGCATGTCCTAACTACATATAGAAGGAATTTACGATCTGAAGAAATTCCATCTGCAAGTCACCTCATACTCCAAACGCATCTGCTCATAGTCTTAGGACTGATTGCATGATAGGACCAGAAAAAAAAAAAAAAAAAAAAAAAAAAGTACATTTTATAAGTTGGTCGACTATTACTCGTAAAGTTGTAAAGCCTACTTAGTCATGATAATTTTCTTTTAAACTTCGTTATATATACTACTATTGTGAATTTTTTCACACCCCCAAACATAACCGTTTAGCTGGTAGAGGGGGGGGACACTCGAGTCGAGCAAAATTTAGCACTTTAAAGCTTAATATTTCACAAACCAATTTTTTTATCAAAAAATTGTTAATGAAAACTATCAATATTTTTTAAAGACCTATTTAATGATACCCCACACTAAGGGGTACGCGAGAAAAAAAAAATCATCCCCACTTTACGTGTACAGGAGGTACCGTAAAAAAAAATATTTTTCGAGATTTTATTTTACCACTTTTTCGGCACAACAAATCCGTATATTCACACCAAATTACAGCTCTCTAGTACTGTGCGTCTCTGAGCTAAACTGCGGACAGACGGACGGACGGACGGACATGGCGAAACTATAAGGGTTCCTTGTTGACTACGGAACCCTAAAAATTGGCAAAACAATAGAAATGGTGTATATATTCTACACATTATTAGGACAGATTTGATGATCCCCTTCCAGATGTAATGAAATTCGAATCTGCCTTTCAAAGCTACTTTCGCATTTGTAATACATAATATTAAGTACTCGTACTACGGATCCAGTAACATGAAATTGTAGCTTACTCGCACTCAAATACAAGAATATCGATATCATCGATTTCAGTAGAAAATATAAAAGCTAGTCAAAGAATTGGCAGCACACACAGAGAATAACTGAATGAAGAAATCACTGAAGGAAAAGTTTTTCAGTTGCAATAAATACATATTGATATCGGACGTGCCACCGATGTACAGTCAACAGCAAAAGTAGATGATCAAAATCAGAAATTCAAAACTAATGAACAGAGTTCGCGTCAGAACTGTGTAGATGAACTAGTAGTAAATGTTTGGCATTTAATATTTACAATCACATAATTTTGAATCACTTCGACGCCACACAGTTCTGACGCGAACTCCTTTCGTATTGAATTTCTAATTTTGATCATCTTCTTTTGCTGTTGACTGTACTTGTATGCCTCCCGGGACAGGAATAATGATCGTGTGAGGGAATCTCCGAGAATGCATCTCATCTCAGGGAGATTCCGAAGGTCCGCAGAATCCAATGATTGGATCGATATTACTTGCAGGAAATTAATTGAGACCTCATCTATGTATATTAGACGAGTGGAGTTGTATTTGTAAAATATTGAAGTTTAGATAGCCCTGTGTTTGCTTGCTCTGGATCTAAATGAGTTTGATTATTTTTTCTTTTGCAGGAAACTAATGACTTGCCCTTCCTTCTTACGGTTTTTACGGCTTCATAAACTGTCGAGATTTCTTATTGTTGATATCAGTAAGTTTGCCTTGTTAGTGGTACAGTCACGAGCAATAACATGTTTACACTTTACAAAATTCAAACGCAATTTACTCGTAAAATACTGGTTTCCACTTTGAAATAAGACCTATTTCGTAATAGTGTGGCTTCCAAAATAGAAGTCTAATGAAAAAGTAAAAGTTTAAGCACTATGGTGGCAGAACATCGCTTTTGAAAACTGCTTAGTGTATACATACTATTGCTCGTGACTGTACACGTAAAACACCAAATTTTATTTTAGATAAGTTCAACAAAAAATCATTATATAGTTGCGTATCGTATGTGTCAGACAGAGAGAGTCATCATAAAGTGCCTTTTTATTTTGATGAGTATATATAATTACTAGCGACCCGCCCCGGCTCCGCACGGGTGCAATCTTTATAATATTATTAAAATTGCGACTATAATTTGAGATTTAAACTATCCTATCTCTCAAGTTGGATCGAACTGCACATGGTGTGCGAATTTTATTATAATCGGTTAAGTGGTTTAGGAGTCCATTGAGGACAAACATTGTGACACGAGATTTATATATATTAAGATGTTAGACATAGATAATATAGTATTCCCATAATATACTTCTCAATGAGTCCTTGTTACATCGTTAGATTTCATATTGAGTTACATTTTAATTAATATGTTATTCTATCTGCGGAATTTATAGCAAAATGAAAAATGTTCAGAGTGGCCTACATCGTGCCATTTATAACGGATGGTTTATCTTGTAGATAAATGTCAGCGGGGGATTACTTTATGCAAGCCGACATCCGATATCGGTTGAAAAATGTTTGCATACCGGATAAAGTAGAGCGATCAAATTAAGTTTATGTTTAACCAAAACCCGGTAGAAAATTGGGAATATGAATCGGTTAAAAGTTTCAAACTACCGCCTTTCGTTCGTAACAGCAGTAAAACTTACTTTCGCGTCATTTTACTTACTGTGTTAACCTAACACTTAATATTATATTTCAGTTACCTAAGGTCTCTTCAAACTTATGAATGTAATTGCGAAGATTAGGAAGTTCCATAATTGCCCCACGAAATTGTCCCACGAGGATAAAAAATATCGTATTTGTTAATTTACGTGATATTTATTATCTGTGTACTCCATACAAATCCGTTTGGTAGTTTTTAGGGTTCCGTAGTCAACAAGGAATAACCCTTATAGTTTCGCCATGTCCGTCCGTCCGTCCGTCCGTCCGTCTGTCCGCAGTTTAGCTCAGAGACGCACAGTACTAGAGAGCTGTAATTTGGTGTAAATATACGGATTTGTTGTGCCGAAAAAGTGGTAAAATAAAATCTCGAAAAATATTTTTTTTAGGGTACCTCCTGTATACGTAAAGTGGGGATGTTTTTTTTCTTTCTCGCGTACCCCTTAGTGTGGGGTATCAATAAATAGGTCTTTAAAAAATAATGTGAGTTTCCATTAACAATTTTTTGATAAAAAAATTCGTTTGTGAAATATTAAGCTTTAAAGTGCTAAATTTTGCTCGACTCGAGTGTCCCCCCCCTCTACCAGCTAAACGGTTATGTTTGGGGGTGTGAAAAAATTCACAATAGTAGTATATATAACGAAATTTAAAAGAAAATTATCATAACTGAGTAGGCTTTACAACTTTACGAGTAATAGTCCACCAACTTATAAAATGTACTTGGATATCATATTTTCTTAAACAAAATGTATCGGAGAACATGCTTTTCAACTGCAAATGTAAGTTTGTCAACTTTATTTTTACAGCTTTTATAGGTATGTTTTTTGGGGATAGGTAGGTTTTTATCGTCAACTATTTTTAAATAACTTCAAAAAAAGGAGGAGGTTCTAAATTCGTCGTAACCTTTTTTTTATGTATTGTCCCCGATTTCTCAAAGACTCCTGGACCGATTTTGAAAATTCTTCTTTTTAAAATTAAACTAGCTGTTGCCAGCGGTTTCACCCGCTACAACTCGAAAATTATCCCACGGGAACATAAAATCGGGATAAAAACTATCCTATGTGTTAATCCAGGTTATAAACTATCTGTATACCAAATTTTAGCCAAATCCGTTCAGTGGTTTTTGCGTGAAAGAGTAACAAACATCCATACATCCATACATCCATACATCCATACATACAAACTTTCGCCTTTATAATATTAAGTAGGATTCAGCGAATCAGTTTAGTTAGTTCGCATAAGTATTTTGTTGGGCAACTACGGAACCCTACACTGTGCGTGGCCCGACATGCACTTGGCCGGTTTTGTATTATAAAAGAGTTAGGTATAACCATCTATCTATCTTCAAAAAATGTTGCATTCTTAAATCATCAAATGAGTCCTTACGACCTGGATGGAGCGGAAGAGCCTGTCAGTAAAATCCACCACATTACTTCAATATTGCCCTTTACGTTCCAGTGTCACTGTCACCTGTTTCAACAGTCCCACTACCTGCATTTATACATGGTGAAATATTGTATTATTTGTTCTTAATTGTCTCATTATAAAATTGACATTGAAAACTGTTCATACAGAGTTACCACAATCTTGTTCATACCATATTTATTCTACCCATAGTGCGAAGTTAGAGTGGATAATTTTAATATTTATGAATCAGATCAGGGAATAGAGCATTGTTGCCATGTAGGTACACAAGTGTACATAGACACGTTATCTTCAAGGCTCTTTCACAGCTTATGTACAAACAAAGGGTATGGAGGTTTTCTTTGAAAATACATTATTAGAATCATGAGTACGGGAAGGCACGCTCTAAATGCTTATGGTTTTAGTGAAGGAGGTTATTGACAACTAATAGGTAACCGCACTTCTGGGCAAGGCCTCTCTCAATGACATCCAGTTCTTTTTGTCCGGGGTTTCTGTTACCCTATATTATACTTACTAAGTAATTTCAATCAAATATAATTATTATATTGAGTATAAGGTCATGAGAAATATCGCCGGCAAATAATAGGTATATGTATATGAAACTGTATGAGTTTATCGAGTGTTGTACGCTTGCGGTTTGTTTTCTAATTGATTCTAAAAAGCTTGTGTTTAGTTAGGCTAGAAATCTTTTAAGATAAAGTGAGTTGATTACTTCATGAATATAATAGTAGTAGTTCTCCTGACCGATTTCGGCCACGGCGACCAATCTTAACGGAGATTAGCCAACTGCGCGGGACATAATTATTATAGTGCAGCGCGTGTGTGCGCAGGCACAGGTGCACTCTCTGTTCCTTTACTCTCATAGATCCGATGGGTCGGCAATCTGACACGACCGGAGAGAGATCTGGCGCAGGACCAACGGCTTAACGTGCTTTCTGAGGCACGGGGGTATTATACCGCCAATTTCCAAACTCCGAGCAGCTACTGAGAAATTCTTTTTAGAAAAATCCAATAGCACTTTTTGCCCGACCCGGGAATCGAACCCAGGACCCCATGCTCAGCAGTCGCGCTTACGACCACGAGGCCAACGGGGCAGTCATTTATGAATATATACTGTATGTACGAGTAGATATAGTTCTGAGTTAAACGATCTAGTATAATATTTTTACTACCTATGCTATTTTTAATTCGTTTATTTATTTTGTTTACAGTATACGTTCCTACAGTTTTCGCGTCAGTTAATTGAAAAGAAATATTTACAAAACATATTTGGTGGCGTTTTGTGAATATCCAAATGTTTGTTTTCCTTTCACAGATTCATTCAGCCCCAACTTGTTAAAACAAAAACAAATATTGAGTTATGCAAATCGTACGGAAACACAGAATTTGTTATGAAAGTATTACAGAGTAAAACAAGTACTTACGAGGAAATAACGATTATTGCAAAGGTTTGGTAAATACTGACATACGAGAGGCAAGTTCTCATAAAATATCTAGCTATCTAACAATAGGGGAATGCCCACATCTTAGCTGTTATGAAAAGGTCGCTACGGATCATCGCAATTCGATCACATCTATAATACCTAAGTTTGCTTCGCTCCAACAGATGACAACAGGAAAAAAAACTTCTTTCCGTGTTTACTATGAATAGTACATCATTATTAGAACCAAGAGAGACACTGTTATACTTTGCGAGCTAAAGCTATTTCGAGCGCAGTGGACTATTATTACAAAAGAATGTGCGTGTGCATCGTTCTAACTAATCATCTATTTTATTTAAACGGGATTTCATTCTACGACCCGTCGTAGACTGAAATCCCGTTTAAACTCAATTATTTTGCTGTTTGTTTTAGCGGAGAAGAAAATTCTATTTAGGGCACTGATTGAATTTGTATTTCCGCTTGTGTGCGTCGAGAGCGACGCTTTCATTTTTTTGTAAAGACAAATGGCAAACATAAATAATTCAGGCTAAGTGGAATGATTCATATTTCATAGTATAATTCTATTATAGAATAACAAATCAATGACAAAACTCTACGATCGCTGAAAACATTCACTTGCACCTGAAGCTTTCACGGCTTTGAAGGCTGCGCGCCGAGTGGCGGGAAAACTTTATTAATGGCCTACTCACTACTGAATGATTTCACTGACAGGTATTTATAGACGTTACTATACAAAATTATGTGCGAGCTTTGTATAATAGAATGCAAATCTTAAAATTCTTTAACGCATCGAAAGTGTACAAGACTTACCGAATTGAAAATTTTACCTAATTCACTAACAAATAATAGGTGTTGTATATTGAAACTGGATTTGGTTCACATTCACCCTTCCCTATAATGTGGTAAACAAAGTTTGTTTTGTGGTGTTTCGGATATGTGGGTGATATGGGCGGGCGGCTGGGCGGACGAGCGGCCGGCTCGCGACCCTCGCGGACACTGCCGCGCCGTACGCAGCCGCCCACCACCAGCCTGAATTTCCCAACTGTTCGCTCTGATAACTCTCACAGTTAACCGCAGTTTGCTTTGCGGACATTTACCTGGGAGATGCGTGCCGGCTTGTTTTTAAGATCTTATAAGTACGGGATATTGACTGTTTATTTATCTATTTGTTTTGAGTTTCAGATTCCTACTTCAACGTTAATTTACGATCATGGTGCTTGCAACAGTGCTGAATAAACGGAAAATAAAAAAAATGGTTTTAAAGCGTACTTCTTGAAAGCTACATTAACTTAATCTAATCTGGCCTCAGCTGAAAAAAGCTCTACATAAAGTGTTGTGGAGCCTTTGTTTTGTCCTTAGAGCAGGTATACCTACTCTCTCAGGTATATAAAGCTGTGCAATCACATAGACAAAAGAGTAATTAACTTTAACAAAAGCACGCATAGGCTCGCTATTCCGACCATAGAACCCCAACGTAGGTAGGTACGAGAATATCATAGAGGAAAAAAAGAAAACTTAAAAAGTAAATAAGTTGAGTATGTCACAAAGCGTCCTGTTAATGTCTTGTGACCATGAAATTGTGGTAAGCTTTTAAAACTTGCCTTAAATTATTCAACAAACACGTTTTCGTGGGCAAACGACAGAGAATTTTAGATGTTCTAAGTAAGATTCTTCCATTATCGTGAAGTTTAGGCAAGAACGGAAGGTTTTACGTGAAAAGGATGATATGTGTTATCGCGACTCGGCTTTGCAGGAAATTCGTCCTGGTCTGATGATATGAGCGCAGTTATCGCTTTCACAAAGATTATTTCAAACTTGATAGTCCGAACGCAAAAGCACTGATGCTTTTCATGTAGGTATGATTACCATAATTATCTAGACTCAATTTCATATTTTCTAGCTAGGGCTAGTGGAAGAATTGTCTGGATAGTATCAAGGCCCTAAAACGCCACTTTGGCAGCGTTGCTAATATTAATGTTGCAAAATGAATCCTTTGTCAATTATCTTTTTCACTAATTAATAGGTAGATATCATACACAATTCGTAAGATGAAATATTCTATTTTATTGCTCAAGGAATAGAGTAGATACCTAATTGATAAAGAACAATTAAGAACAACAGCAAGCAATACTTATTGATATTAGCCACGTAGTAGGAAAGATTTTCCTTCTAAATCTAAACTTACAAAATGTATACCCAAATAACGATCAAATATTCGTATAGAAACAGATAAACACCCAGACATGTTATAAGTACTTAAGATTTTTTGGCTGTCCAGGGAGAAGATAAGTGCTCGGTTGAAAGTAATGCCTCGTCCCATACCATGAGGATTCACATTAAGTGGCGGAATTCAGGTGTACTCTTAATAAAACCCTACCTTATCCTTTGAGAAGTACAAGCGTAATGGAAAATAATTATTCTATTCACTACTTATTATTATAAAACATTTTAACGGTGCAAGTGTAATTTGTTAAAAATGAAAATGGCTTATCGAATTTCAGCTAATGAGAATCATATTCGATAAACCCAAACCACTCATATTTTAATTATCAAAGTGGCCGAAATTAAGCCCCGATTAATGGTTTAACACGAAGCGGGATTACCGGTCCGGGTGTTGACCGGAGGTTCCACGTGATGAGCATTTTCTGCTGAGAGAATAAAATTGAAGATCCTGGACACCTGATGTGGAACTTCAAGAGCCCAGCTACACTATAACATATAAGGGAATGACGTCTTAGCAAGAGTTATTCAGCCTGATGAGCACCTTCTGTTGATGTATAAAAATTGAAGATCTGGAACACCTGATGCGGAACTCCAAGAGCCCAGCTACACTATAATATATACAGGAATGACGTCTTAGCAAGAGTTGTTTAGTGTGATGGGCATTTCCTGTTGTCTTACAAAAATGAAAGATCTGGAACGTCTGGAATCGTCTCGCGCATCCCGTTGGTTTCCCGTCTCCAGGCTCCTAGAATTCGACATCAGACGTTTCAGATCTTCGATTTTGACGACCCCGACTGCTGGCATAAGCAACGGGATCCGCGTACGAAGTCGCGGGCAGAAGCTAGTGAACTAATAAAATCATCAACTCAGCGAACTTTCATACCAGAAAATGTTTAATTCGTTGTTCTAAACGCACGACGAGGTCGTGTGAATATTTTGTATTGAAAATAAATAGTGGAAGTCACACGACCACATTTTGCCGTCATTATCAACCTAGTGTGTGATACTGACCACATCGCAGCCGTGTCGAAAACACCAGCGGTATCGCAAATAAGTGGCTAGCTATATCACAAGAAGAATAACAACCACATCCACGTTTTGCAGATGCTACAACGCAACTTGGACGGCTCGGTTGGCGCCGTGATTGAGGCTCAATCACGGCGCCAACCGAGCCGTGCTCAATCATTGAGCATTTGTTGCGGGACATACGTATGTTGCGGGACATACGTATACCGCGACTCCGGCACACAAAGGGCTAACGAAGGACACCGTGGATTTTAGTCAGTACAAGTCTGACAGTCCCTCCCGCCCTGCCCGGGGTGGGAGGACTCATTTGATGATTTTGCCACGTAAAAAAAAAAAAAAAATCATTGAGCAATCGACTGTTGTGCAACGTGTCGCGGGTTCGACCCCCACTCGGAACAAATAACTGGAGCTGGAGAGTTACCTGCATTTTTGCGAAAGAGCTTGAGGCACGCTGAAAACTTCCTTACCAACAGAAATGCTGACCTGGATAAGAAAAACTGGGATTGAAGCAGGCCAGACGTATTTAAAGATGCGATTTCTTGGTCGCAAATAAAGTCCTTGAGGCATTTCGAATTCTTTATACCTTTAAAACTGAATATTTAAAGAGAGGAACAGTTAATAAGCCAGATCATTTAATGGGATTTACACTTTGCCAGGCGCATGAATATGTTAAAAATTCAATTAAGTGGTTCAAATAGACGGTTCAAATAAGTAACAATGAGTCGTTCTTATAACCACGGGTGTCATCCTTGAAAATATTTTACAGAGCCTTCTTAATATACCTACAGGTGCACACTTTACTTGAAGTTTTATACATATATAACTAGCTGACCCCGCAAAGGTTGCTTTGCCATATAAATGAAAAAAAAAATAGATAGTAGCCGATTCTCAGACCTACTGAATACGCATTTAAAATTTGGTAAAAATCGGTAGAGCCGTTTCGGAGGAGTACGGTAACTAATATTGTGACACGGATAAGATATCAACGAGGTTACCAAATTCTAACTATATAAAATACGAACCTATAATGTTCATTAAAGCAAAAAAAAAATATAAATGTGCCTTCACTGTACTATTTATGTCTACATCTCTGCTGGGTGTCGAGTCTGCTAATTATTAGTCAGAATGGCGCCACAATGGCGTTTCAATTGTAGTGCTTATTCGAACCATTTTTTACTCCTGGTTCGAATAAGCACTACAATTGAAACGCCATTGTGGCGCCATTCTGACTAATAATTAGCAGACTCGACACCCTGGACCTTTCAAAATGAGCGTGAGAGAAGGAAATAGTCGATTTTATTCATAGGAAATAGGACCGTTGTATTCTTTCCGTCGTTTTCGTATATATTTACATATTTACGCTGATTTTAAATAAAATATTCAACCCCTTAGAAACCTTTTTACGTCACGGTTTTCGAATATTTATAATATTCAGTTCATTCTCTTGTACATCTTAAGTGCGTATGATTTTGCGAACTCACATACATATAGACAGACTGAACACGGCTCTCGTAGGTCGTACAAATATTTATTCTGTGCGGGATTGGAACCTGTGACACGCAGCACAGTTATCAACCGCTCATACACTGCGCCCTATGACCGCTGTAATAGTTCTAGGTCTGGGTGTTTGGGTATGTGAATTTCTATGTTTGTAAAACACCAACGACATAGGATAAATTCCTAGTGTAGGGCAACATTAAAAATTTTAAAATAAAACGTAAAACAACACTAGACACTAATCCATTTCCACGTCGTGTTTTAAACCGCTTTAATTTAACCAGAACTCGGAGGAACAGTTAAATATTTAAAATCGGAAGCACTTACACGGAATTGGAGATTAAATTCTTTGAAGCGACCGTTGGCAGGTAACACATAAATATTGGATTAACACGAAATGAGGTTATTAAAGATGTGAGCGGCGTGCACACTGGTGGGGAACATTTGCAACAAGTGCACTTTACTGGGCGGCGAGTGATGGGCGACTCGCTGTCTGAACATGGGGCATGCCCGGGTCGACGGCGCGTTGAGTTCCACGCGAGCTTCAAAGGTTGTCAGCATTATGACGCCGCCGCCGCCCTTTAGAGGGCCAAAGCCTGCCGGGGTCGCGGGACTTACGAATTGCTGTGACCCCGGAACGTAAAGGGCTATTGAAGGACACCGTGGATTTTAGTCAATACGAGTCTGACAGTTCCTCCCGCTCTGCCCTGGATGTTAGGACTCATTTGATGAATTTACAAAATTTATAAAAAAAATATTTAAGAAAAGTGCACTTTACTGGGCTATCTGGGGGTAACCAGATATTATTTTTCTTTGTGTATCACAAAGAAATAATATCACAAAAATCTGGTTACCCGTTGTTTGTTTGTAGTTCCGGTTGGACTTTTGCAACTAAATTTTGAGGCACTTCCCGATTAGCTAGCAGGCTGAAATTTTGCACATGCTCTGAGTTCTGATGACAATACATGACTAGCTAAGAAACGTCATAACAAATCCAATATGGCGGCCTCGTCAAGATGGCGGACTGGCTGTTTGAAATCCACCCCCATGATATGGGTACCAAATGAAAGGGTTTGCTATCAGGAATACGAAAAAAATAGTCATGTGACTTCAATCCAATATGGCGGACGTCCAAGATGGCGGACAGGCCTTGACTTTTTTTTGGCCTTCTCTTCCCGATAAGCTAGCAGGCCGAAATTTTCAGGGTAGCTTTAAACCCGATGAACAAAGATAAAAATAATAAAATTATTACTTAATAGATTAAAAAAAATCAAAAAACCCACGTTTTCAAATGTCCTAAAAATAAGAAAATAACCCTACGGGGCTGAGAGAGGGGCCACTCAAAACGTGGGGGTGTATCTTTGCAAATTACACCCACGATCTATACACGTCATGTACCTATATATATCCGTTATGTGTTTCAGTTTGATTTAAACGCAAAAGACGAAAATTATTTAGATTTTCTAATCAACAGATTACGGCAAGATTTTTCCATTACCATTAAGGCCAGTTTTCAAAGGATGTTTACGTAGATAATATAACAAACAAATAATATTCAACTAAGGTAAACAGAAATATCCCACCAAAAACATTTCATGTAAAGTGTTGCCAAAACGAGCACATAAGGTTTGCCTTACAAAAAAGATATCAGATCTTATGTAGAACCAAGCTTCTGAATCTACACGGCCTAACTCTACCAACTCTAACTTCACAAATTCTACACATCAGTAAAAATGTACCTATGGCTTCACCGTTTCGCTACCGTCGGTCGTGGAGGTGTTGCTAATATTTAGTTGCTGAAGTAAGTAACGAAACAGCCAAGCCATACATTTTTGCCAATGTGTAGAATTTGTGAAGTTACGAGTTGGTAGAGTTAGGCCGTGTAGGGGTAGTTCTTCAGAGACAAAATTTTCGATGTCTGTGGGTATATTTCTGTAACCAACTAACAAAACGGCATGTAATATTTTTTTCTGTACAGTTTAGCTTTAGCTCTACCTGGGACAAATTATATTTTTTTAATAGTAGCTACCTAGATACAAAATAAAAAATTTTGAAGTCTGTTCTCCTGATTCATATAGGGCGTCCGTTTCCCATTTTCCGGAACAAAATGGTCGATGTCGCATTTTCCCTTTGATTCATCAATATAAATTAAAGTTATATCGAAAGGTAATTAATTGACCTCTTACAAAAAAAATATGTATTACATATAACTACGTTAGTGTGTTTTTAATTAAGTAAATAAGAAGTGTCCGGCGTATAATACTGATTCATGTGGAGTAAGCTTTGCTTGACTGTACTTGGTCGAGGAATAATGATGAGAGTCTGGGATCCCACGTGGGGGGAAACCTGTCGTACAACGGACGTGCTAGAAGGCGGACGTGAGGCTGGTTGGTTTAGAACCTGGTGAAACAAAGGTAAATGTCTGATTCATCTGTGCTTGGTTTAGGGACCTTGCTGATTACAATGCCTAATTTATTAATTTTATTTTGCTCTTTTAAGACTTTAATCTGAGTTTCGTGTGATGCTTTTGGGTTACAGATTCGTGTAGAAAAATGATAATACTGAAGTCTGTATGAATGATGAGTTAAGCATGATTTTAGGCAAAATCATGATTCATCTGTGCCTGATTCATATGTTCAAAAACCCATATGAATCTGAAAATAAATTAGTTTTCCCCTTTTCCAGCCAGAAAGGAGCACTTTTGTTACGTTATTTTACTTTTCCATGTCAGTAGAGTGTGTGTGAGATAATTTTGACATTATTCTTCGGTTTTTATTCTTAAGTCAAACTCTATCTATTTTATTTTATTTTATATTGCTGTTCACAACAATGCAATAGTAGAAAAGATGGAAAAAAATATATCTATGAGAAAAAGAGACTCACAGAACGTACGAATTTTTCATCCTTCTAAGATGGAAAATAAGAAAAGATCCAGACAAGTACCTATGCTGCGTAGAAATTAAAAATGAAAGAATTATATTTGAAAAGAAAGAGAGAAAAAACAAAAGTAAACAGAGAGAATTTTATAACGTAGCATTAAAATAACTATCTAGTAAGTGTTTATTTCTGTAAATGTTATTTTGAAAAACAAGAATTTTATTGTTGAATTGACCAGATTTTTTCCTTCAGAAATGATCACTGATAAATAATTAATTAATTGTTTTATAAAAAATATTATTGTTGTTATAATATTTTGATTATTTTCTTAATACAAAGCCCATTTTTATTTAAAGTTTTCCATTTTTATTTCTGTTCCTGATTCATCTGTAAAAAATTCTGATTCATCTGGTCACAAAATTTTTAAACGTCGATATCTTAAAAACTACTTTGTAAAAAGGAGTCCCTCAAACAAATAAATGTTATTTGGAATATCTATTTTCATATGAACATGTGTTACTGAGCTGAAAGTGAAATTAAAATTTGACCATATGAATCAGTCAAAGAATCAAATTTCGAAGAACTACCCGTAGATTCAGAAGCTTGGTTCTACATGAGATCTGATATCTTTTTTGTAAGGCAAACCTTATGTGCTCGTTTTGGCAACACTTTACATGAAATGATTTTGGTGGGATTTCAGTCCTTTTTGTAAGTTGCTATCATCTTGGATTTATGACGTCAAATTATTTTTCGAGTTGCTCTCTACGAGCACTTTCATTTCATACCCATATTGTAGAAGTGCATTAAAAATAACCCTAACATTTTAAGGTCTCATATAAACTTCCACCCCCCATTTTAGGGGATGGGGGGCGAAAGTTATAGGTTTGTGAATTTTTTTGTTGGTTGTATACTAACCTTAGATTACACACCGAATTTCAGCTCTCTAGCACTTCAGGAAGTAGCCAAACATTTTGATGATCATCAGTGTGTCAGTGTATCAGTGACGGAATCCGTGTATTTTAGATATCAATAAAATCTAAAGTATTATAGCTATTCTATTGAGACTTTGTATGCTTAATAAGACTATTGATGGCATCATATTCTGCGAATATGAACTATCTGGTACATCGGAAACCAACTCTATGAGGGTTCAAAAAAACGACGAAACACTTCGAGAAAAGGTAGGTAGTGCCCTTGCGCTTCGCTTGGCTCGTCTTGGCGGGGGCACTGCCGTGCCCCCAGATTAATGTGATGACATGTCTCATTTACACTTCTTTAGTTGTTATAGAAATGGCTAACTATTTATGAGATACTTCTATTTTCATTGCGGAAATTTCTTTCAGATTAGAAAAAGTCTTTAAGGAAGTAATACTACTACTAAATAGACGAAACCTAAAGGAAACTAACTTGGTTCATAGAACACACAACTCCACTTGAATTAGTATTCGAATGATCATAAACTATTAGCAAGCGGAAAGCCTCGTTTCGGATAGCTTAATTTAAGCTTCCATAATTAAGCTTCATCATCATCAGCCTATAAATGTTCCCACTGCTGGGATACAGGCCTCCTCTCTGTGAGAGGGAGTGGGCCATAATCCACCACGCGGGCCCAGTGCGGGTTGGTGGATGTCACATGTCTTCGAATTTTTGGTTCCAGGACATGCCGGTTTCCTCACGATGTTTTCCTTCACTGTTTTGAGAGCAGTGGTGATAAAATAAATTACACAAAGTAATGCGCCTGGCTGGGTTCGAACCCACGACCTACAACTCGTAAGTAGGTGCCGATACCACTCGGCCACCACTGCTTCTGCATAATTAAGCTTAGTTTTCTTTAACTACACTAAAAATAAATATTTGATTGTAATGGATAAATCAAAAATAAGTCCTTTTTAAAAAAAAAATCAAACCGACTAAACATCGAACTGAAAAGCAAAAAATAAATTTTGAGGCGGCGCCAAACAAACAAACATATAAATTAACTATTTGAAGAGTAGAATAGCTCGTTGTATAGGTTGTCGTGGTTGAATAATAATAATAATAATAATAATAATATTCCACAACTATCACACAACGCCATCTAGTCCCAAGCTAAGCAGAGCTTGTGTTATGGGTACTAGACAACTGATAAACATACTTATATATTTCTAAATACATACATATTATAGATAAATTACACCCAGACACAGAACAAATGATCGTGCTCATCACACAAACATTTGTCCTGGGTGGGAATCGAACCCACGACCTCCGGCCTAGCAGTCAGGGTCACTAACCACTAGACCAACGGGCCAGTCAAATAGCTCGTCGTAGCTATTCGTTGATTGTTTCTTTGGCGCCGCCTCAAAATTTATTTTTTGCTTTTCAGTTCGATGTTTCGTCGGTTTGATTTTTTTTTTAAAAAGGACTTATTTTTTACTTTTGAGTTTCCTATCTCGTGTCAATTTC
Source organism: Agrotis clavis (assembly GCA_954870645.1). Classification (NCBI taxonomy): domain Eukaryota; kingdom Metazoa; phylum Arthropoda; class Insecta; order Lepidoptera; family Noctuidae; genus Agrotis; species Agrotis clavis. Next base: position 26,277,679 of record OX940927.1, on the reverse strand, counting down.
TGTAACTAAAAACTCTCAACGACTGTCATACCCCAGCTACATCTAAAGTTCTCATCAATATGAGTGAAATGAGCCCAAATATGATATAGTTGCTGTTAACTGTTAAGGATCTCTTGCTACTGCCCTCTGTCACCATCCTCAGACCCTCGATGACAATTATACCCCAGCTAGGTATAAAGTTTTCATCAAGACTAGTGAAATAAGCCCAAACACGATAAAGGTGCTGTTAACTGTTGAGGACCTCTTGCCCCTGCTATCCGTCAACATTCTCAGACCCTCGATGGCAATGATACCTCAGCTAGGTCTAAAGTTCTCATCAAGCTGAGTGAAATGAGCCCAAACACGATATAGCTGTTGTTAACTGTTAAGGAAATCTTGGGACTGACTTCACAAAATAACAGGGATCTGGAGTTGATCTGATGATGGTGACGCCATCATGTTATGTTCTCCACATCTCTGCTATATAATATGTCCTCAGAACTACAATTGTTAACTTTATTTCAACAGAATCGGTTCATAATTGAAAATTCTGTAGGAAGATTGACAATTAATTCCTTTTTTTCTACCCTTAGAGGCCGATTTTAGTTTTGAAATTTAAATGGGACCAACTTTGAGATATACTCTTTCTAACAAAAAAAGAATTTTTGAAATCGGACCACGTTAGGAAAAGTTATGCGTGGTCATACATAAAAAAAAAAAAAAAAAAAATATACATGTCGAATTGAGAACCTCCTCCTTTTTTTTTCGTCGGTTAAAAAGTATGGGATAGATTTAAAAAATCTTTCACTAATTCGACGGCACGATGGACTCCTGTGCTCGTGTTCGATTCCCGCAGGGACAAATATTTGTATGATCTGTAAGTAGTTGCTCCGGGTCTGGGTGGTTATTTAGGTGAGTTTGTAAACGCACCCACGATACAGGAGAAATTGAGCAACTTAAAGGTTAGGTTTAAATATTTGGAATCAATGTTTTAACCGTTTTCTTTATACAGTTATGAAATGTTTTATGTATGAGATTTATTGATGCCATCTTAATCAGAGTTGTCAGAGCTCAATGGATTTATTTCTCAAGCTTTTGTTGCATTTAGTTTTAGTCTACTATATAAAAATAAGTCGGGTTTTCCTTCCTGACGCTATAACTCCAGAACGCACGAACCGATTTCCACGGTGTTGCATTCGTTGGAAAGGTCTCGGGCTCCGTGAGGTTTATAGCAAATAAAATTCAGGAAAATTTTCAACAGAAAAGCGGGAAAATCTTTTTTCACATACTGCGCCATCTGGTGGCGAAACGGAGTTCGCCGGGTTTGCTAGTTATTTATACATAATAAAAATTAATGCATAGTACATAATCTCTACCTGAAAGGTAGAAAACCGCATTATATAAAGTTCATTCGATTTATTTTCAATGTGGACAAACACACAGACAAGAAAAGCAACTTTAACTGTAGTAAACAAATGATAGGATATGTTGTATAAATAATCTTAATACCAGTAGATATGTACACATATTATAATGTATGAGATTTATTGGAAATTTATTCCTCAAGCGCTATGTGAGCAAATCTTGCGTTACAGAAGGCCATACATAAGAATATTGTCTCCCAATAACATACAAACCAATTAATTACAAGGAAAGCTTCTGTCATCCGTTATCCGTCGACATACAAATAACCACGCAATTGGCGAAACAGCGGAAATCGGAAGGCGATGCAAACACATCGATTGCCCCGCGGCGTGTCCTCCAAATGAACAATCGATATCATCAGCGATACGTATTAATGAAATGATACTGAAACACTGAAATATACGGCCTTGACGTCACAAACGATTGATAATAAAATGCGAACGATTAACTCGGTAATTGATAGTAATTGTTGGGTATTTGTAGTTTAAGTGAAAAGTTATTAATAGTGTTGACATGACATTCTAACACATTTCTCACACTTCTTTAGGTACAAAAAGTCGTAGTGGATTTATGAAATGGTTCTATTTTCGGAGTTGAGGCCTAATTAATGGTTGTTAATGGACTAATATAGTTAAAATCTAGGTAGAGTAATCTTTTAAAAGAGTTTCTAAAGAGTAAGTAGGTACTTTTAAGTTTTTCTCAGTTTTTTCATTAGAATTAAGTAGGTAGTTTGTTTTATTCTAGTTTTAGTCATTCGTTTTTTTCTTTGGATTCCGCTGGGAGCTTAACTTAGCAGAACCAATGCTTCTCAGAATATTTGATTCAATGTGTACGATTGTTATGTTGCCACTTGATCAGGAGTTCATGGCTCCACGAGCTAGACGCGCGTCTAGCTCGTGAAGCCATGAATTGATTGTCGCCATTGAGTGGCACTTGACTGCTGCGCAGCAGTCACAAGTGCCACTCAATGGCGACAATCAATTATTGTTGCAAACGACGGTATTTACAGAAAGAAAACAAAGGCAGTCTTTGCGCGTAACGCAAGTCGCATTGCCCCCGGCCATATCTATTTAAAGGATCAAATATTTAGCGCCTCATAAAAGCTATCTATCAACGCCACAGACGCTGTTAAAATTAATTATAAAAGGATTTACAAAACGAATTCTTTGTCGTAACGTAGCGGGGTAAGTAATGATGACGTGGCGGAGGGCTGGGCCACCGGAAGTGGGCGCGGGCACGGTGGCCGGTACTTCCGGCCGACACACCGCCAGCCATGGCTGTGATATAGGAAACCACGGCTAATGGGGAACTGTTTACATAACAATTTACTAACGTTTTACCTACTTTGGCAGTCTGACAACGCGAAGCTTACGCACATTTGGCCTACGTTTAGGTACATAATTATGAAAATAGCAACGGCAATATCTAAAGATGGGTCTAAATGGGAAATATTTTTACTGCGGACAGCAAATTAATACTTCGGCGGTCTCTTTAAATAAATACACAAACGGTCTGTTTAAATTAATACACGAGTTGCTCTGTAAATTAATACACGTACGGTCTCTATAAATTAATACACGTACGGTCTCTTTAAAATACACGAACTGTCTCTGTAAATTAATACACGAACTGTCTTTGTAAAATAATTCACGAACAATCTTTGTTAATTAATACACGAACAGTTTCTGTAAATTAATACACGAACAGTCTCTGTAAATTAATACACGAACTCTCTCTATAAATAAATACACGCACGGTTTTTGTAAATTTACATAGGTACAGTACCCTTAGCACGAGTTTTCACTCTTTTACTTTACAGCGTCTTTCCATTATTTACAGCGTTTCTTGTATGAAAAAATGGAACAGCGCCTCTGGTGTGCGAAGAAGGAACTAATTTTTTCCTTGAAAATTGTCAATTTGAAATTGTCAAAGTTCCAGTTTACGTCTCAAATACTGAAAACTCGTGCTAAGGGTACTGTCTGTAAATTAATACACGTACGGTCTCTTTAAAATACACGAACTGTCTCTGTAAATTAATACACGAACTGTCTTTGTAAATTAATACACGAACTGTCTTTGTAAAATAATTCACGAACAATCTTTGCAAATTAATACACGAACAGTTTCTGTAAATTAATACACGAACAGTCTCTGTAAATTAATACACGAACTCTCTCTGTAAATTAATACACGTACGGTCTTTGTAAATTTATACACGAATTGTCTGTAAATTAATACACGTACGGTCTCTTTAAAATACACGAACCTGTCTCTGTAAATTAATACACAGTTTCTGTAAATTAATACACGAATAGTTTCTGTAAATTAAAGCACGAAGTCTCTGTAAATTAATACACGAACTCTCTCTGTAAATTAATACACAAACTCTCTCTGTAAATTAATACACGTACGGTCCCTGTAAATTAATACACGTACGGTCTCTTTATAAAAAATAAGTTAAAAACAACTAAAACCCGACTACGACAAAAACGTGCACTGAAAAGTATAAAACAAGAACAATATTAATTTGACCGATATTGTGCTAGCCGTGGTCGTGTGCCACCTACCTAACGAAGATTGTGTGAAACAACCGCAGGTGGCACACGACCACGGCTAGCACAATATCGGTCAAATTAATATTGTTCTTGTTTTATACTTTTCAGTGCACGTTTTTGTCGTAGTCGGGTTTTAGTTGTTTTTAACTTATTTTTTATTTACACTATTTTGGGGTTAGGTATATTATTAATTATTTGATAAGTATATATATAGATAAAAGCAGAGTAGCGAGTAAATTTCAAATGTACTCATTAAGCCTTTTCATTTGATACCCATGTTGACACTGTTTGAAACAGGCAAAGTAGCTATTAATGTATATAAAAGCTATATAATGTATATATATTTCAAATGTGCACATCAAGCCCTTTAATTTGATACCCATGTCGATACTGTGCGAATAAAAATTTTTTTTCGGTCATGACTTTACATCACCTAGAGGGCGCCATATTGGATTTGGTGACACGCCACCTACCCTATAACCAGCGGACAACTGAGACGCTTCTAACGACACCTCATTTGTCATGTAGTGATAAGTAGTTCAGAAGATATGAGGGAACAGACAAACATACATACATACATACATACATACATACCGGTCAAAATCATAACCCTCCTTTTGGCTTTGCCGTAGTCGGGTAAAAATACACGAACTGTCTCTGTTAATTAATACACGAACTGTCTTTGTAAAATAATTCACGAACAATCTTTGTAAATTAATACACGAACAGTTTCTGTAAATTAATACACGAACAGTCTCTGTAAATTAAAACACGAACAGTCTCTGTAAATTAATACACGAACTCTCTCTGTAAATTAATACACGTACGGTCTTTGTAAATTTATACACGAACTGTCTGTAAATTAATACACGTACGGTCTCCTTAAAATACACGAACCGTCTCTGTAAATTAATACACGAACAATTTCTGTAAATTAATACACGAACAGTTTCTGTAAATTAAAACACGAAGTCTATGTAAATTAATACATGACCTGTCTGAGACAGGGCTGTCTCTCTTAATTAACCTCCACAATTTCTTCAAAGGAGAAATCCTTAGAAGCCGCATTCAAAACACGAGCGCTATAGTATGCCCACTTTATTTTCATTGTGTGCATGAGCCGAATGTGTCTTCGATCCTCAAACCTACACAACAGTTCAGAGTTACCAGATTTAGTGATATGAGTAAGCCGTTACCCACAAAATAATGGAAAAGCAAAAATCAGGCTCGGTCAGACTTGGTCAGACACGGTCCGATTCAGTTAGAATAAGTCAGGCATGGTCAGCTTCGGTCAGACTCGGTCAGTTTTAGTCAGACTCGGTCAGAGTCTGTGTTCTACTCAGTCTGACTTTCGGATAATTACCCACAGAAGCAAAAGTTCTTTTAATTCACAGAGACAGTTCGAGTGTACGACAGTTTAAAGAAAGTTTGTTTATTTAGTTTACAGAGAGTTCGTGAATTAGTTTAGACACTGACTAAAAATCTTGTTCCTTCAAATGTACTTTGCAGTAACCTTCTTTGATAGTCTAGTTTAAAGAATTAGTTCAAACCGTAAGAAAGGACACTTAACTAGCAGTTTGAAGGGTATTCAAAAGGTTAATAAAGAAGGGTTTTAAGTCAAATTTGAAGTGTACAACAGTGACGTGGAAATAGAAAAATCGATTTCAAAATTCCTTTCAGTTTCACCATAATTACAAGCTTTCATTCCACATTCAGTTTCGCAGAAATCCAACAAGTAAATGTAGCGTTTAGGTTCAAATTGATTAATTCAACCTTGGAAAGGGCTTCATTTACAATTAAGTGTCGATGTCATGATTAATATTAATTGATTAGAAAACAGACTAATCAACTTTTGAAAAAGGTTTAATTAAATTTAATTCAACAACAAAGATTCATATACCATAGTATTTTAAAACCTCCGTTATTCAACGAGACCTTTAGATACTATGTCGATAGAACTTCTTAATTCAACATTTTAGTTTTGCAAATATACAAAGCATAGCTTGCACCCGCTGGAAAAAGTATAAGCATGTACCTTTGTAGGATTCTTCATTTGAGACGACGGAAAATCTCATCAGCTAGTCACGATTAGAAATGAGATCTTCATTTTTCTAATAATTCTGTGTCTTTTATTTACAATACTCCAAAGGGAAGCTATAAGAGCTTTATAAATCTAGTTAAAGACCGATTTCATTTTTTGTGTTCCCAAATGAGTGGTGACGAGCCGTCTGCGACAGTAATACACGCGACCAGCCGCCGCCGGCGAGGTGGTGGGCAGCCGCTCCCCTGCCAAGTTTGACCTTTCACTATCTACTAAAGACTGAAGGGAACGTTTGTTTGTCCAATAAACTTGATTGTTAACCGTAAAGGCAAGACGAAAAGGCCGACTTTTCATTACTTCCGGAGAAAGTAATGTGAATAGATTTATTGATGTACTAACTTACGAGGAATAGGGTCAAAAGTTCTTCGTGCACCATTGAAAAAGAAGGATCCTCAGATCAACTTGGTGCTGTAATAGTTTTCGTCGGGTTTCATACATGCGGATAATTCTGCTTATGCGATTTTAGATTGCGTGCCAGGTATGAGTATGATGCGTAGATGATAGGTACAGTTGTATACAACTTGGAAAATGATAAGGGCATTGACATGTCAGTCATTGAAAAATACGAGATGAAGGTGGAAGACAAATGATCTTCAATTCTCCAAGAATAGATTCCACGCCAGTACGGAACTCAATCTAACTTTGTCCGATATCTCGAATGATTTCGATCAAGTTAATTTTGAAACATGAGTTGTCAAATTGGTTCTGCAGTTGCGTACAGGGTTACGGGGATCTATTGGATCTTGAATGACATGGCCCGGTGTTGAAGGTAAACTCTACGTAAATTGAAGCGTAAGTCTGTTTCAGTCACATTAGACTCGTTAAAAGATTGATGATTTAGCACTTAATTAAAATAAAGACTATTACTGTAGTACTAGAAGTATAATATCATGAGAGTTGAAATCCATAGAGATATTTAGGGTCTTGAAATGGTTTGTCTACTGATGTATAGAACACAACTGTACCTACAACAGCAGGTAATTATAGAAATTAAAAAAAAACTTAAAAAAAAGTAGGTACCGACTTCAAAAACAAATACAAAAAAGTGTAAAATAACTTTTCTTTCGGAAGTCGGTGGCTTTTGATTTTTATGTCATTGACTATTGCCACCGACTTCCGAAAGAAAAGTTATTTCACACTTTTTTGTATTTGTTTTTGAAGTCGGTAATTTTTTTTTAAAGTTTTAAGCTATTGCATAGCTTCTATCGCGGGCCTTGAGCGCGGGGACCGAATCCAGAAATTCCGTAACGAAAAAACCTCACGCTCATTTAATTAAATTAAATTATTAATTTGATTAAATTATTAATTAATTAAATTATTAATTTATTAAATTAATTAAATTATTAATTTATTAAGTTAATTATTAAAATTAATTAATTTATTAAAATAACAACAACAACAACAACAACAAAATAATAAAACCCACATGTATTGTAAAATAATAAAAATATTTTAAACAATATTAACTTTTTTTATTTATTTAATAATAGACAAATTTGTTTTTTTATCGGTCACCACGCTCAAAAAGTGTAACTTGAATTAATATCAAAGAAAAAGCAATACTGCATGAATAAAATAAATAAATAAAATTATAATTGCATAAGTTGATACAAAATGCTATGAAATAGCTTTACCGCGGCAGTCCCCGAGTGCCACACGTCTTTTTTTATTTTACCCTTTTTTTCAGTGTGTCGCAAGTTCAGAAATTCAACAAAAATCTTCGTATGATAATCGGCGACTTTAAAAATTTATATCCAAGCGAGCAACAAAAACGGATCTATGCGGGCAACGTCGCAAGACATCCATTATTATTGTTTATAAACCTTCCCTAGAATTTAATAAACATTTTTCCGAAAACCGCATGAAAATCGGTCAAACGCGAGATAATCGTGAACAAACATACAATCGACTTTGAATAATATATTCGCATTCGCAAATATTCGCATGTTTTTTTATATTCGCATTCGCATCCGCATAAATCGATGCGAATGTTTGCGAATATTTCTGAAAAACTATTTTTTTATATACTCCTACGATTTGAATGTGGAAACTATATAATTATAGTCTTAAAATAAACAACTAAATTGAAATAGTTCTGTGTCCAATTGTATTAAAATACTAGCACTACGCCCGCGACTACGTCCGCGTGAGTTTCGAACTTTGCCTTTGTGAATTTCTAGTCCCAGCCACCCTCTCTATGGGATACTGTTGGAAAAACTAAATGAATATTCAACAAAAATTCTATTAACACAACACGCAATATTCCGTTTTAGGTACCTAACACTTAGTCCAAAAATAATCCCAATGCAAAATTTAAGACTCCTAACTATCAACACCAATACAAACTTTTAGGGGTCGAATTTCGTATCATCCTCTCTTAGTGAGAACCTGTATCATAAATAGAACCCCCCTGCAATGCTGAGTTGTCTAATTACAAAAACCAAAGACAACCCCTAAAGGGTCGGATTTTGTAAAATTCCGTCTTAGTGAGAACCTAGGTTCTAAAACAACCCCCATGCTGAAATTCATAGCATTTGTAGCAATTTACGTCATAAAAGAACAACTTTGCAAAATTTAAAACTCCTAGCATTTAATTATGTAGAAACGAAGTCATACAAAATATCATTTGGGTTCATTTCCACAAAACACCCGCAACTACGCCCAAAAAAGAATATCTATGCAAAATTTGAGTCTCCAAACTATCAACCCCGAAAACACCCCTTAGGGGTCGAATTTCGCAAAACCGTCTTAGTGAGCATTTACATCTTAAGAAGAACCCCTCGCAAAATTCGAGACGCCTAGCACTTGTAGTAAAAAAGTTTCACACAAACTATAAAACACAAAAACAAACCTCTTTGGGGTCGAATTTCGCAAAACCGTCTTAGTGAACATTTATGTCTTAAAAAGGACCCCTCGCAATATTCGAGATGCCTAGCACTTGTAATAACAAAGTTTCATACAAAATATCAAACACAAAAACAAATCTCTTTGAGGTCGAATTTCGCAAAATCCTGCCATGGTGTGCATCTAAGTCCTATAAAGGAACCCGGTGCAAAATTTGAGGCTTCTCGCACTTGTAGTAACAGAGTTTCATACAAACTGTCAACCCCAAAAACAACCTCTTAGGGATCGAATTTTGCAAAATCCCGTCTTAGGTATTACTTACGTCCACAAAAGAACCCCTATGTAAAAATTTTAGTCTCAATACTATCAACCCCAAAAACAACCCCTTAGGGGTCGATTTCTCAAATTTTTCACCATGGTGAGCATTTACATTTTAAAAAGTACCACCATGCAAGATTTGAGACGCCTAGCACTTGTAGTAACAAATTTTCATACAAACTATCGACCCCAAAAACAAACCCCTCAGGGGTCGGATTTCGCAAAATCCCGTCATAGTGAGCATCTACGTTCTAAAAAGACACCCAATGCAAAATTTGGAATTCCTAGCACCTGTAGTAACGAAGTTTCATACAAACTATCAACCCCAAAAACAACCCCTTAGGGGCCGAATTTCGGAAAATCCGTTCTTAGTGCTCACCTACGTGGTATAAGGAGGGCTTATGCCAAATTTCAAGTTTCTAGGCCCAGCGGTTTGGGCTGTGCGTTGTCAGATCAGTCAGTCAGTTTTGAATTTTATATAAATAGATATATATACACTCGAGAGCAATGAATCCGGGTCACTTAAAGAATCCTAAAAATCTCGGAAACTAAAAATGCTAGGTTAATGCAATAAATTGTATTTAATAGACAATGTAATACTCCTTAAATGAAGGTATTAAAACTTCTTAGTTAATGTAAAGTTATATCATAAAAAAATCAAATTTGAAAAAGGGCCACTTTCGAAGATGGAACTACGAAATTACAGCATTTGGTTTTGCTTTTGTTTGTAATCTGTCATTTATGTGGGTACATAAACCATGTTGATAGTGCTCTATATTCATTATTCAAGCTGAAATTATGTCGCTTACGCCTGAAGAATGCACCAGAATACTTACAATGCTGGAAACCGGCCGGAGTCAGCGCGATACAGCCAGGACTGTCGGTGTGTCGCTGTCAACAGTACAAAGAGTTCTCCGACGTTACGAAGAAACTGGTTCTAACCTACGCAGACCAGGAACGGGCAGAACCAGGTGTACCACAGCACGAGAAGACCGATACTTGGTGAACACCATGCTTCGAAATCGCTTTCTCACAGGAACTGAACTCACCAATCAGTTTCGACGCCTCGGAGGAAGTAACCCAAGTGCATGGACAGTAAGACGTCGGCTTGCTGAATCTAACTTAAAACCCCTTAGACCTGCAAACGGCCCTAAACTGGAGCGTGGGCATCGTATTTCAAGACTAAGATATGCCCAGAGCCACGTAAATTGGAGTATTGAAGATTGGTCAAAAGTTATGTTCTCCGACGAATCAAAATTTATGCTCTACAAGCACGATGGAAGACACAGAGTGTATCGAAGACCAGGGGAAAGATTCAAGCAAGCATGCATCGTAGAAAAAGTAGCCTACGGTGGTGGGTCTGTACTTGTGTGGGCCGGAATTTCTTCTGAAAGTCGCACAGAGCTGGTGATCATAGAAAACGGCTCTTTAACTAGCGTAAGATATGTGGAAGAAATCCTCAATGATCACGTTGGTCCATTTATGGTCAATTTAGGTGAGGATGCTATATTTATGCATGACAATGCCCGACCTCATACAGGTAGGATTGTGAATGACTACCTTCAAGAGATGAACATTACTCGTATGGAGTGGCCAGCGCGCAGCCCGGATATCAACCCGATCGAGCATGCTTGGGACGAGCTAGGCAGATGCGTAAAACAACGAAACCCTCCCCCAATCACGCTTCGTGAGCTCAAAACTGCTCTCACAGAGGAATGGGAGAATATTCCCCAAAATCGTATAAGGAACTTGGTGTACAGCATGCCAAACCGCGTAAACGCAGTAATGGAAGCACGAGGAGACAATACGAAGTATTAAAATTCAAGAAAATCGTAATAAAGTTCAAAAAATTCATGTTTCCTATTTTTGTTTTAAGGAGAAATCAGCAGTTTTTTTCTTTATGTAATTTTGTGTTAATAAAATGTATGGTGACTCATATTGACGTGACTCATATTTTTTTTACTTTCATTTAAGGAGTATTACATTGTCTATTAAATACAATTTATTGCATTAACCTATCATTTTTAGTTTCCGAGATTTTTAACATTCTTTAAGTGACCCGGATTCATTGCTCTCGAGTGTAGATTAAAATAATCGCTTCAAAAATGACAAAATTTGTCATAATCGTATTAAAATCATCAAACACCCAGTTATATTAAAAAATCTACTACATAATTTTGCAAATAATATGAGAAAAAAGAGAAAAACAAAAAGATATTTTTATAAGTTCTCTGTCCATGCCTGCGGAGAAGTGTATTAAAAAATCCAGCTCCAGTCTAAACTTGTTGAATTTTTATGTGTTGAATGAATGAAGTTACATTCATTCAACTATATCGCCTTGGCCAATGTTCGATTTAAATAGTCTGACATGAAATGATAAACCTATCTATCATTTTGCGTGCGTTTTATTTTAAAGTCAATATTCGCATTCGCGAATATTAAAATTGAATATTCGCATCCGCATTCGCATTCGCGAATGTCAAAAATCAGACATTCGCAACATCTATCTATATATATAAAATTCAAAACTGACTGACTGATCTGACAACGCACAGCCCAAACCGCTGGGCCTAGAAACTTGAAATTTGGCATAAGCCCTCCTTATACCACGTAGGTGAGCACTAAGAACGGATTTTGCGAAATTCGGCCCCTAAGGGGTTGTTTTTGGGGTTGATAGTTTGTATGAAACTTCGCTACTACAGGTGCTAGGAATTCCAAATTTTGCATGGGGTGTCTTTTTAGAACGTAGATGCTCACTTTGACGGGATTTTGCGAAATTGGAACCCTAAGGGGTTTTTTTTTGGGGTTGATGGTTTGTATGAAACTTTTTTAGTATAAGTGCTAGGCGTCTCAAATCTTGCATGGTGGTACTTTTTAAGATGTAAATGCTCACCAAGGTGGAAATTTTGTGAAATTCGACCCTTAAGGGGTTGTTTTTGGGGTTGATAGAACTGAGACTCAAATTTTACATAGGAGTTCTCTTTTGGACGTAAGTAATACCTAAGACGGGATTTTGCGAAATTCGATCCCTAAGAGGTTGTTTTTCGGGGTTGACAGTTTGTATGGAACTCTGTCAATATAAGTGCGAGGAGCCTCAAATTTTGCACCGGGTTCTTTTATAAGACTTAGATGGACACCATGGCGGGATTTTGCGAAATTCAACCCCAAAGGGGTTTGTTTTTGTGTTTGATAGTTTGTATGAAACTTTGTTACTACAAGTGCTAGGCGTCTCGAATTTTGCGAGGGGTTCTTTTTAAGACCTAAATTTTCACTACTTGACGGTTTTGCGAAATTTGACCCCTAAGGGGCTTTTTCGGGGTTGATAGTTTGGAGACTCAAATTTTGCATAGAGATTCTTTTTTGGACGTAGTTGCGGGTGTTTTGTGAAAATAGACCCCATGGGGTTGAATAAGGGGTTGATATTTTGTATGAAACTTCGTTTCTACAAATGCTAGGAGTATGAAATTTTGCAAGTTTGTTCTTTTATGACGTAAATGTACACCAAGGCACTATTTTCTGAAATTCTACCCCTAAGGGGCTGTTTATGGGGTTGACAGTTTGTATGAAACTTTGTTACTACAAATGCTAGGAGTTTCAGTATGAATAGAATAGAATAGAATAGAAATAGAATAGAAAAGTATTTATTTGATTAGGACACACACACAAAAAAAATAATAATGATATAATAAAATTAAAAATACAATAAGAATTTTGATGAGCGTGTCCGCACCAAAAGGGTTACCAACTCAGCATTTGCTGGGCGAAAGACACCCAGCGCTGGTTTTCAGTTGGCACCACGCAGTGACACACGGACGAGGGTAGGCAAAGAAATAAATTATAAAAAATAGTAATATAGTTAAACAAAATAAATAATAAGAAGTGAGTGTAGGGATACGTGTAGTGTATTAAATAATTAAATAATAATATATTACTTATATTAAAAAAGTTCCATAGTATCACAAAACATGTGCGCTTAATAAGTTTCTCACGAATGACGCCACCAATGGCGCGGCAACCGACCAATAGGGAGCGCCGCTCGCGCTGTGGCGCCAGACAGGTAAACAGTTTAAACAAAATTCGCTGCCGTAGGTTGGACTCTAACCTAATACCCCGCTTCAGCTAATTAAAACACAGTTATATCTTACACTCTGGAAAAATGGAAAGACTATACTCGTAGTTGTGAAAGTGCAATCATTATGGTTCCCGGCGACAGACGCAGGCCCAAACGAGCTCACCACATACAGCCCAGCTCGTACCCTCTCGTTACCTAGCATTAGGTACCTACACATTTTTATGGTGAGTTACAATAATTCAAATAAATAAGAACAGTACCTACACATATAAAATCACTAGTTAATTACATTCCAGATAAAATTAAATAAATTTAATTAAAATAATTGCAAATATTGAATACATAAAATTGGTGATTAGTTTAAAATGCAATAGCTGTTCTAGTACGAGCGCTAGGGCAGCATTGCTATTTGTATATTATGAAGTGAATAAATAAGTATTAAATTATTACATAAAGTGATATTAACAATTGTAAATAATAATAAAATATACCGTTCATATATTTTATTTATCTAAATAAATGATTTGTCAATATTAATATTTTCAAAATTAATTTGCGAACTTATAATAAAATGTTTAAGTCTGATTTTAAAAGTATTTATATTGTTTAGGTCCCTAATCGGTGGAGGAATATTATTCCAACATTTGGAGGCTGCGTAACGAAAACTACCTCGAAAAGCTGCAGTACGATGATGTGGGGTAGCCAGCTGTTGAGCGCAACGCCTGGCCTTGCGCTGCCGGTGATCATTTATCCACGCCAGTTTAGAGTAAAGGTATGACGGACTTTTATACTTGATGACGCCGAAAAGAAGACAAGCTAAGTGCAGTTTACGACGTGACTTCATTTTTAAAATACTGTGTTTGTTTAAAATTGGTGTAATATGGCTCCTTGGTGGTACGTTAAAGCAAAATCGTGCGCAGGCGTTTTGAACTCTTTGGATAAGTCTTACGGTACGAGCTAGGAGCCGAGGTCCTACAACAGTATCAGCATAGTTTAATTTGGATAGAACAAGACTTTCAACGAGTTGTACACGAAGTTCTTCACTTAAAAATGGACGTATTTTATATAATACCTTTAAGCGATAGAAGCAATTTTTTACACAATTTGCAATATGAGCTTCAAAACGTAGTTCTTGGTCCATAATCAAACCCAAATTTCTTGCCTCGTAAACACGATCAACGCATTGGTCCATTACGGTAATGTTTAGAGTACTATTGATTCTATCTAGTTGACCTTTAGAACCAAAAAGCATAAATTTAGTTTTGGCTGGGTTAAGTAATAGAGAGTTCTGTTTTGACCAATCCACGATCCTCTCCAGATCCTCGTTTATCAGTTTCACCGCATCGTCATATTGTTCTGGTTTAAAAGAAATATATAATTGAATGTCATCAGCATAAATATGAAATTGAGTATTTTTCAAAATATTAGTGATATCGGCACTATATAGACTAAACAAAGGAGGGCCCAATACCGATCCCTGCGGAACTCCCTTAACCACTTCCGCCATATTAGACAAAATGCTAGATCCATTCACATCTCGAATTTCAACAAGCTGTTTACGATTGCTTAAATAACTTTTAAACCAAGCAACAGTAGATTTGTCAAAACCATAATACGTCATCTTTGAAAGCAAAAGAGACAAGTTAATGACATCAAATGCTCGGGAGAAGTCCAGCAACACTAACAGGGTACAAGAGCCCTCATCCTGAGCCGCCAATATCGACACCGGAAGTATCAATTAACGTAAGGGACAAAATACGACTTTTCAGGAGAGCCAAAAAACGATTTTTATTTTTTTATTTTGTCTATAACTTTTTACTGTCTGGTCCAATTTTTATGGTGTTCAAAGCAAAGTTTCTTAGAATTTCCCCTTCTTTCTTGTTTTATACGAAAGATTTAGGAATACCCAGTAGTTTCAAAAATAGCATGTCCTTTACATTAAAAAAAAAAATGTTTAGATGACCGTTACGTTACTGAAATTTTATAGATATTCCGTCGAGCGTAGTGTAAGCAGCAAGAGAAATAGAAAATTATACGAAATTTTATTGTAATGGACTTTATCAGTGTTGCAATTTAATGTAACAATAGATTATTTACTAAAATTTATACTATTTTAGCACTATGGAAATGAGATTAAAGAGTAAATGAGTTCAGTTTCAGGTTTTACTGCTAGCTATAGCAGATTTAAGTCTGATTTGAGTCGGACCGCGTCCTACTGCTCCGAGCTAGCTCGGTTACTAGGCTCAGAGTATTTCTACGTAGTTTTAGATGTTTATGAAGCAGGATTTACCTGTTCACTTTCTCGGAGAAAATTGCTAGATGTGCGATGTTCTTCGTGATCGCTGAATCAAAGCAATAGTCCTAATTCTTCTCCTTTTTACAGATTACTATACTTTTGCTATAAAAGACTTATGGTTTTAAAATATTTAACAGAATTAACCACTATCCGAGTACATTTTGTATGCAACTTACTCGTTTGAGGCCACTCGGTCCGAGCACACTCTGACCGAGTGCCGCGTTGACACAACGCGGCTTTAATTGGCTTTATAATTTGATTATATTAACAATTTAAGTTTTCTTGGAATTTATTGCTACCTACCACTTTTTCTCCACCTGGCAAGAAGTGATGATGTGTAGGTAGCGGCTCTGAAGAGGATACCTATCTTCTTCAGAGCCGATGAATGAATGAATGTAATGGAAACGAAAGGTCGATGAATTAAGGCATAGGAATTGTGCGAAACATGATATTAGTATGATAAAGTAGAAGTGACGAGTAGAGAGGACGTAAGGGGAAATATAGATAGAATAAAAGGTGCACGGGTTGTGTGAAAGATGAAGCAATAAATATCTGTTTGACGTATTTCATCTGCAGTAATTTCAGCTCATTTCGACTTAGAATGGAGATCGTGCGCTATGGTGCTCCTTTGGTGAAGGAAGCCTATGTCCAAAAGTGGTCTTTAATATTTAGAAATGATAATGGTGATGAATTTCACCTGCAGATTGATTAGTGTTGTCTATAGTTTATGTATTTTTTGTCTAATAGCCGTAATTTTCCAAATCCCTTCATCCTTTTCTGTTGCATTTAAATTTATTCGAGGTAATTTTTCGGATTTTTTATGTCGTAAGTGTTACGATTCCTAACATTTTATATAAACTTCAGATTTCGTCAAACAATTTTTTAAAGTAAGGGACATATTGTTTACAGTGAGACACATTTTATTTACAGTAAGGGACATGGTTTTTAAAGTTAGGGGCATTTTATTTAAAGTAAGGGACATTGTCATTTAAATCGACTTATTTTTGACTAAGGTAAGGGTGTAAATTATTTAGCACAGTGACTTACTTCAATTTTTTGAGAAGAAAAAATATTAATGACTGTTATCACATTTTTTTTCAGAAATCGTTTTTCGCGGTCAAAATTTTTGTACTGTAAGGGACATTTTTTTAAAGATAGATTTTTTTTAATAATACCAATCGATAGAGCGCGAAATTCTGAATCCAATGATATATATAACTCATTTTCGCCAAAATGTCCCTTACGTTAATTGATACTTCCGGTGTCGATATGTTGTCTGTGACGTCTAACAGAGCCGTGGTAGTACTACGTCCCTTCCTGAAACCCGATTGCGCATCCGGTAAGATGTTGTTTTGCTCAAGGTATGTAGTCAGTTGGGTATAGCGATGGGTCGTTGACGGTTTTTCCGTCAACGAAACGTTAACGTTGATTCACATTTGTCAACTAGTTAATCAACTAGTTAAATTCGTCAACGAGTTGAATGAGTTAACGTGTTCATCTCGTTGACGAATTTAACTGTCAACTTGCAACGTAAACCGTTGATTCATTACACGGTTTATAATCAACGATTGCGCGTTTAATTTAAGAAACAATTTGATTCAAATTTTGTATTGGAAACGTTTTATGTACAAACTAACATCTTAAATTGTGTGAAATAAAAATATTATTATTACATTTTTCACAGAGGGCTGTTCGCTATACCTCGTGCGTCTCAAAAAATAGTACATTTCAAATAATACATTGGGATAATTAAACAAACTCCACCAATATTTATGTACTATTCTTAAAATAAATAATTCGAAAATCAACTCATTCAACCGCTCGCAATCTATGACTTTAAAAATATCGAACCATAAAACTCAACGTTGAAGACAACGTTTGCGTTCTCGTTAATTCAACTCGTTGAATTAACGAACGAACGAACGAGTTCAACTCATAAACGTCGTTGACGAATTCAACTAGTTGTACACTCGTTCGTTCGTTCGTTCTCGTTAATTCAACGAGTTGAATTAACGAGAACGAACGAACGACCGACTTCAACTCATAAACGTCGTTGACGAATTCAACTAGTTGATTCATATTCAGTTAACGTTAATACGTTGACAGGAGATCAACGGTTGATTCAACTAGTTCGTTGATTCAACGCTCATCCCTAGTTGGGTATTCACTACTTTTTCCAGCACTTTTGACAAAAAGGGTAAAATACTGATCGGCCTTAAGTCCTTAAAAGTGCTTGGATTCACGAGTTTAGGAGTAGGACGCACAACGGCTATTTTCCATATGTCAGGAAAAGTAGACGTAGAAATTGAATTGTTAATAATAGAAATAAGGATATCTAAGGTTTGAGGAAGTGTTAGGAGAAACATGTCAAGCGTTATATGGTCAAAACCCTCTGCATTAGATTTTAAATTAGATAAGATTTTAATTATGTCAGATTGGTTCACAGTTCTAAGCGAGAAAACAGCTTCATTAAATCTATGAGTCTCATAGTAAGCCATACATGACATTGGTGCCACATTATTACCTGGTATATTTAGGAAATGGGAGTTTATTTTATTTGGGTCATTGAAATGAGAGGGTAACTCAGCCACACTTTTGAAAGGTAATAAAGTAGACTTCAGATTGTTCCATAATATTTTTGGGTAATGAATTTTACTATTGATATTTTGTTTGAAATAAGCTACCTTTTCATGATATATGGACGTGTTCACTAAACGTTTTAATTCTTTATAATATAATATTTTTCCTTCCGAATCCAAGTTTCGACAACGCATGTGTGCCTGATTGCGTAAGCACATCATTAGCCTGATGTTATCTGTTATCCACGGATATGACCTTTTTTTAATAACCTGAGTTCTAAGGGGAACATACTTGTCGAATAGTGCGATAATATTAGTGTTGAGATGAGCCACCATAACATTTACGTCGCCCGATATAGCTCCGGCTTGCCAATCTATTGAGGTTAAGTCTTCCTTAAACTTCTCCAACGGCATATTTTTTAAATTCCTGCTAGTTATAGTAACTGGCGGTATCTTGTCCTTTTTGAAATTAAAAACTGCAGTAACAAAAGCATGTGCGCTTAGCGCACCAATCCAATCCACTTCAACGGTATGGGGGTTGTTTTAAGACCTAGGTTCTCACTAAGGCGGAATTTTACAAAATTCGTCCCCTTAGGGGTTGTCTTTGGTGTTTGTTATTAGAGGACTCAACATTGCAGGGGGGTTCTATTTAAGATACAGGTTCTCACTAAGAGAGGATGATACGAAATTCGACCCCTAAAAGTTTGTATTGGGGTTGATAGCATAGTTAGGAGTCTTAAATTTTTAGGACCTTGGTGTTACCTAAGACGGAATATTGCGGGTTGATAGAATTTTTGTTGAATATTGATTGGGTTTTTCCAACAGTATCCCATATAGAGGGTGGCCGGGACTAGAAATAAAATTCACAAAGGCAAAGTTCGAAAATCACGCGGACGAAGTCGCGGGCGTAGTGCTAGTCTCTAATACATACACCTATGAAATTTGGCACATTTGTTCAGACGCTGATAAAGACCAACATATTATGCGAAAACTGGGCAGTTCTGGAAATATTACATTCATACGGGTCGAATTAATAACCTCCTTTTTTTTGAAGTCGGTAATTAGAATTTTTTCGTAGGGAAAGTTTACGATTGACGAGTAAAATTACACAATTTACACCACTGGCAATTGACGGTGACTAAATCACTAGTTACCCTTTCTAAGGCTCAGAAAAAAACTGAATAATTATTCGAGGCGTGTTGCAAGGAATGCCACAGGACAGAGTATGTATGGTGGTCGGCAGAGTGCGGACACTTCATAAATATTCCGAATGCTTCGTTCTGGGAACATGGTCGCGTGACGAGCCCTGCGTCACTCGAACCTCGACCTCCATTCAATGTGTCAGTTTTGGCAAATTTAAAATAACACGGTGACATAGGAACACACGCACACGAATTCAGGTGAAAAGTAACATAACTTTACATAACGGATGTATGTAATTCCCGGAAGAAAGTAGTTTTTACCAGGTAAGTACCTTGATAATTATACCTACATTACCATTATACAGGGTGATTTTTTAGTCACCATCCAAATTTTAATTTATTAATCTTTGGCGGAAATCATTGAATACGTGTTTTTTCTTTTTGTATCACTCAATACAAAAATATCGAGATATCACGTCTCAATGTTATCTATAAAAAGTTGATGAACCTGGACACTGCGCTGTGATGTGTCGCTCAGGTGTAGCGGGGCGGGGCGGGGGGTCGGCGGGGTGCGCTCTGCCCGTTTCATGCGTCGGCAAGTGTATATTATTAACGTTTAGCTTAGTGACCACGCAGAGCGGATGAGAAAATGATTTAATATGACAATTTGACGTATCGATTTTTTTTCAAAAATGGGCTTAGTTATTGATACCTAACGCCTAGAAAAATTTTGACCGGTGCTAAAAAAGTCACCCTGTATAACCTGGTTCATTGAAGAAAGGATTCTTAAGGCGGCGCTAGTCGCGAGCTCTAACTCAGTGGCAGGCATGGTCAAAAACCATGATATTTCACTGGAAATCGAGCCACATTGTTCATGTGTGCGCGAGCGTCATCCACCCGTGGAGAAAAGAGGGGAAAACATTATTCAGTGAGATGCACGATCATTCAGAGTAAAAGGCGCGCGTAAAAAAATACGAAAAAGCCTTTGGAAGAAGGGGTTTTATGAAAAATCCACTGCACCAATTAATTTCAAATAAAATTTATTAAATTCTTCGATAAATTTGCAGTGTCGGTACGGACTTCGTTTTGGAAATTTGATGCATCTTTAGCTTCTAATTAACACCTAAAGTTGTGTTAAAATTAGCAAAAAAAACGAATCTTTAGAAGCTCGTAACTTTTTAATAGCTTCATATTTTACAATTCTGCTTCCGTACAGACAAAATTAATAATGAGACAAAACGATAGCATGTTTAATTTTGGATGTACCTTGTCAAATAGTGGAGTAAAACCCCAACGAAGTTTCTATGGAAAAAATGTTGACTTGTTTGACCTTAAATGGCGGCGCTTAACGTGTTCTCTCGCTCGCACACTAGTGCCGTCTATACTCACTCCGGCGCGTAGCGTTAGCAGAAAAAAAATAGTCTTGATGTCTTGACGCGCTTAGTGATCTTTTTTAAGAATATTTAGTATAGTTTTCTGTTATTTTTCCGTTGTTACCTGTTGATTATTGTTGTTTTAATTTTGCTTTATTGTTAGGTTAAGTTTGAGAAATTATTGTGACCCAGTCTTGTTTTTAATTTTTTTTAATTTGAAAAAAACTTTTATTAGAAATCTTATATGCTGACTGTACTATCTGTCAACGCAAGTACAAGCTGCCATTTTAGAATCCTTTCTTCAATGCTCCGGCTTATACCTACATAATGTATCAGAGGGCTAGTATTTTGTTGATAACCGTATTTAGGTAAATCGGAAATAGGTACGAGTACGCACGAACTATTAAAAAATCCTAATTAAGAAAAAAAAAAGAAAACTTGTGCCATATTCCATAAGGTATAACTACCTACGCTAAGCTGACGCAATTGAGACTAAGTATTAGATCAATAAAGCTATAATATCCTCTTTATGATTCCGAATTCCAAAACTCCGAGTCTATATTTAAGTAGGTACTACTTTTAGTATTAATGGAAATAATCAAATAATAATATGTACAAAGAGGGCGTTATTCCCTAGGCTAGGCTGTATCGTAAACTTATTACAGCTTTCAGAACTATGTCAGTAGAGAAGTTATTGTGTGAAGTAAAATGGTAACTTCCTATTTTTCAAAATGTCAGTGAATATCAAGGGCGCTTCACTAGGGGGCTGGGGCCGACATTTTTATTACTCTACGAAAGGCCACTTGAGAAACATTTTCACAATAAAACTGATGATGTTTCCTGTGTTTCTCTTATCTCTTTCATGACTTTGTACGTACCTATTTTACGTGAAAATGTTTTACCTAGTCAATTTTAAATGGACTGTCTCTAAATAAAGTCTCTGAGGTCCTAGGTCCGATTATTTTAAGTAGTAATAGGGTTGGTACAGAGAATGAACTAGTCTTAATGTTATTGAAGTATTAGAAATAAATGTATTCATTGTTATTTATTTATAAAGTTTAATGATAACATCACTGAAAAATACGTAGATGAATAAATGTAATGATCATATTTTTAATAGATGTTATACATCAATAGAATGATGATGTATAACATCTATGAAAATGTGGTCCTTGGGTGAAAAAACGGAGGTCTCATCTTTTTAAAATAAATTCTAAGTACAATGGGGATGGCAACTCAAAGCTAATCGTAGATGGCGCTGCGATAGTTGGTCCCCACGTCTACCTTGTACAAAAAAACAAACAAGATTATTTGTTATAAAAATTGAGTATAAATACAAAACAAATATGGAAAATTATTCGTCCATGCAAGTACTATATACTAAAAGAAGAATTAAGACGCCGCGGCGCATCTACAAGAGAAAAAAAGTGATTTAATTGAGTGGTTATACATTTGATTTTACCGTAATAAATCCACAATTACTTGTAGTTGAGGTTTCAATTTTTGAGTTTAGGTATGTTTTACCTGTCCTCTCCTTTATCAAGAATATAATGCTGCTTTTGACTTTCTATTTTGATAAAATATCATAATGTTTTAAGTCAGTAATTTTAACCTTTTTTTCTATTTAGATTCGAGAAATATCACAATATATTTAATTTCTTAACACCACAACTATTACAAAACTCGTTCCAGGTGATAATTCTTCGATTTTCGAGCGATGCAATACTGGTACATAACCTCCAAAAGAAAAGTAGATATTATTTTGAAAAGTGTATTCCATCATTTTTACAGCTTATTACACAACATCTAGTCATTTTACATCAATAAATGTTTTTTTTTTCTGAAAAT